>OX422214.1:279851115-281121115 GCA_949130495.1 Sambucus nigra | reverse complement strand
TTGGGTTTGTAATGGTGAAGGGAGGTGCTAGTCACCTAAGGAGAGGTCGGGGGGTATTAGAATGGGCTGTCTATAGAGCCCCTCGACGGGTGAGTTTGGAACAAACGAAAGCCGTCGAATAGACACCACATGATGCCTTTGAAAGAGGATGACCGAGGGGTCGAGGTCGATTCTGAGGACCTAAGGACGAGGATGAATGATTCCGCGGGTCAAAGACGATTCTGAGGGCTTGAAAATGAGGGTGATCGATTCTATGAGCCGATGACAATTTCGAGAGCTTGAAGATGAGGTTGACTGATTCCGTGGGTCGAAGCCAATTTTACGGGCTTGGAGATGAGGGCGATCGATTCTGTGGGTCGAAGATAATTCGGAGGGCTTGGAGATAAGGGTGACCGATTCTGTGGGTCAAAGCCAATTTTGAGGGCTTGAAGATGAGGGTGATCAATTCTGCGAGTCGAAGCCAATTATGAGGGATTGGAGATGAGGGTGACCGATTCTGCAGGTCGAAGCTAATTCTGAGAGATTAAGTTGGGGATAACAAATTCAGTGGCCTTAAGTTGGGGATGACCAATTGTGCGAGTCAAAGCCAATTCTAAGGGCTTGGAGATGAGGGTGACCGATTTTGCGAGTCGAGGTCAATTTTGAGGGCTTGGAGATGAGGGTGATCGATTCTACGGTTTGAAGACAATTTTGAGGGCTTAAAGGGGCATGCTGGGAATGGTCTTAAAGGAAAGATTTAGGTTAATTCTGAGGACCTACAACAATGATGGGGGTGACCAATTCTGCGGGTCGAAGCCAATTCTGAGGGCTTAGGTTGTGATGACCAATTCTGCGGGTCGAAGCTAATTTTGCACGCTTTAGGTGATATGACCAATTCTGCAGGTCAAAGCCAATTCTACGGGCTTTAGTTGAGATGACCAATTCTGCAGGTCGAAGCCAATTCTATGAGCTTAAGTTGACATGACCAATTTTACGTGTGGAAGCCAATTCTGTGGGCTTAAGGTGAGATGACCAATTCTGCGGGCTAAAGGTGAGATGGCCAATTCTGCGGGTCAAAGCCAATTCTGCGGGCTTAAGTTGAGATGACCAATTTTGCGGGTCGAAGCCAATTCTATGGGCTTTAGATGAGATGACCAATTATACGGTTCGAAGCCAATTCTGTGGGCTTTAGGTTAGATGACCAATTCTGCGGGTCAAAGCCAATTCTGCGGTCTTTAGGTGAGATGACCAATTCTGTGGGTCGAAGCCAATTCTGCGGGCTTAAGTTGAAATGACCAATTCTATGGGTCGAAGCCAGTTCTGTGGGATTAAGTTGAAATGACCAATTCTACGGGTCGAAGCCAATTCTGCGGGCTTAAGGATGAGATGACCAATTCTGCGGGTCGAACCCAATTCTACGGGCTTAATCTTTGAAGTTCTTGGGTAACTCTACTGGGAAAATTACCTCGTGATTTTGATTTGAGATGGGGAGTCGATTGCTGGGGAAATCCTTGTGTCTTTCGGAGACTTTATCGGGGGAACAACCAATCTGATGCTGGGGAGGCGACTAGGTGGTCCAGGGTTTAAACGTATTTCTTGGGGAAATTTGATACTCTAGGGAAATAGGATATGATCCTGAAGTTTTAGATATTTTGGAGGTCCTCTAGGGACGTTGCCGGGGACAGATTCGCTTATCTTTTGAGAGTTTCGCTGGAGAAATAGGGGTTCCGCTTGAGGACATGCCAAATTTTCTTGGTTAAAATGGTCTAAATCCTTTTCGGTATTTTTAGGAATTTTTAGAGGATTTTTCAAGGTTTTTTGATATTTTCTGGGAATTTTTGTACGAAAATTTAAGGGAGGTGTCGGTCGACATGGTTTGGAAGGTGCCATTCGATAGTGACACGGACTTTTGGGCTACCTCAAGAAGGCAAAGGGTTAGTTCTGATTGGTAGGTGGGGGGTCAATGCCGATCGGTAGGTGGGGGGTCAATTTTGAGGGCTTAAATTGTGATGTTCTCGAGGAACTCTACCGGGGAAATTACCTCATGATTTTGATTTGAGCTGAGGAGATGATTGTTGGGAAAATCTTTGTATCTTTTGGAGACTTTGCGGGGTAATAGCCAATTTTCATGCTGTAAATTCCATTGGGTAAGCGATTAGGTGGTCTAGTGTTTGGACATTTTGCTCAGGGAAATTTGAGACTTTTGGGGAACAGGAGATAACCTGAAGTTTTGGATGCTTTAGGGTTCTTCGGGGGACATTTTCGAGAGGAGATTCACTTGTCTTTTGAGAGTTCCGCGGGGAAAATAGGGGTTCTGCTTGAGGGAGTGTGAACTTTTCTTGGCGAGAATGTTCTAAATCTTCCCCGGGATTTTTAGGAATTTTCTAAGGATTTTTCAGGGTCTTCTGGTACTTTCTAGGAGTTTTTGTACGGAAATTTAAGGGGGATGCCTATAGGCATGGTGTGGAGGGTGCCATTCGGCAGTGGCATGGAATTTTGGACTAACTCGAGAAGGTGGAAGGTGAGTGTCAATCGGTATATGGGGGTGGAGTGCCGATCGGCATGACCCTTGGTATCCTATATAAAGGGGGAGAATTCCCCTCATTTTTCACAGCTTCTTGCCTTCTCTCTTTCTGTGATTTTCTTCTACGAATCATTCTAGCATTCCGATCTCTAAAAATGGTCGTTTTTGTGAGCTCTGCAGTACACTGGGAATGGTTGGCTATTGATGAATGGGCAAACGTGGAGTGGAGGGCTAGGGAGCCTCTTACTTTGGGGAGCGAGAACTCTTTTGATGCATTCGAGCCGGTTGCGGATGAGCGAACCTTGCTACGGGAGCCATCGTGTCATCGCTCTTCGAGAGTGGTGAACCACGGCGGTTATGTAAGTAAAATGACTATTTGCATTCCTTCTTGGTGATTTTCCCTTTTTCCTTAGATTCTGACAAGGTTTTCCTCTTTTGGTAGTCTGATGTTTCTCTGTCTAATATGCGTGCCCGCGGGACGACGGGTCTTAAGGATGTCTGGGAGCATCTTCCACCTGTGGTGCTTTGGGTGGTATCCTCAGCAGGATTTGGAAGGTTGGCCTCTATGCTAGATGAGATGCCTCGTTCGACGGCAGTCTTATGCACTTTAGGGGAGAGGTGGTGGGACACCACCCACACATTTCATTTTGGTTTTGGGGAGATGACTATTACTCCCATAGATGTACAACAGTTGCTGGGGATGGATTGCGATGGGGAGCAGATAGACGTGGATCTCTCTGCCGGTGAGGCTGGAGGCGGTGCGCGCGGCGCTTGGTGATGTGGGGAGGATAGTGTCTGGGGACTCCATTCGTTTGGCGCCGCTGAAGAACGTTTTATTAGGTAGAGTGATCGATATGGAGGACGAGATGTAGGTGAGGCAGATGGCGCGGTTGTTCATTTTGCTGGTGTTAGGGAGATTTCGGGTGACATCGAGCGTCTACGTTGTCTACTTATGGTTTTTACCATATCTGAGGATGTTTTCGAACATACCTCTATATGACTGGGGGAGCCTTACTTTGGTGACCCTTTATTTTTCCTTGGATGCATTCAGACGGTGCTACCAATAGTCTTTCACTGGAGCCATGTATCTTCTTGAGGTATTCTTTAATTTTGTGAATTTTCCTTTCATGTATTCGCATTTTTCTTATGCACCTCTTTTTAATTGTGAATTTTTTTGTCTTTGGCAGACATGGTTCTATGAGGTGATCGGGTGTAATACCCAGCTGATCTCTTTTTCCGGTTGCATCGATGGCATAATGCCAATCGACAGTCTAAGAGGTCTCTCTCTCTAGAGGCGATGCGTCAGGTCTTAAATGGGCTGACTAGTGATAGGGTAAGACTTCTTTCTTCTTCATTCTAAGACCTTTAGGTGCTCTAATTTTGTATTTGACTCATATCTATTGGGGATTTTTCAGCTGACCTTTTACCCTTGGGGGACAACTGTTCAGGACACGGGGTTGACTGGAGTAAATGCGCAGATGAGACGTTTGTTCGCGCATGCGTTTAGTCACTCTTGGTATCTTGGGGAGATGGTGGTCTGACAGTTTACTTAGGGGGAGGTGGTGGTGCCACCTGCGAGTCCCCCTATGTCTATGAGGCGGGAGTGACTGCTGTTGGAAGATGCGAGGATCGCGACGATGATTGGCGAGTCCTACCTGTTATACACCGATATAGCTGTACCGTATGATTATATAGACTTTGTGACGAGCTGGATGATGGCGCCCAGCATATATGATGCACTGCCCTTCCCTCCTGCGAGTTTGAGTCGGCCAGTTGGGTCCTCCCACAGCGGTGGCGGTCCTTCGACATCTGCGATGGTGGGGACTTTAGAGGTTCCCTTTGTGCGGCTGCATACTCCTTCATACAACATTCGGTGAGCTGATGGAGGTATGGTTCCTATGATGCATCGTTCTCATGCGATGGACCCAGAGGAGTTGGGTTTGACAAAGGAGGTTCTTCTTCCTTTAGTATATCTTTCTGCTTTTCTCCTTTGGTTTATTTTGATCCTTTCTATTTGACACTCATTCTGCCTTTTCTTGCAGCACGTACGGGTGTCCACCACTTGGCTGAGGGATATTATAGAATGGATATCTTCGACGACTGCCCATATTCAGGATACGTTGCTTGGTGTCGTCTGCCTCATCCGGGGAGGAGTCAGGTTTAGGTAGTGGTGGTGCATCATCTCGCCGTCGGGGAAAGAGAGCGCGTCGCAGGGGTGGAAGCTCTTAGGAGAGATAGGGGAAAGGGAAAGTGTGAGAGATAGAAAATGTGAGTTCGGGCTGAGTCCCATTTGTTTTTTTCTTTATTTTCCTGCAAAATGATGTAACATAGAAAAATATCTATGGAATGAAATGAAGTTTTTTGATTATCTTCTGTTAATGATGAATGAATGCATGCCCATGCACTTTTTACTTTGCTGCTGAAACCGCGAAAAGAAATATTTTGGGGATTTTGAAAGAAAGTATTATTCAAAATGAGAATTTATATAAATATAAAAAGGGGTTTTTTGAAATTCTATTGAGGATGTCAATTTATTTGGAGTTTTTTGAATTTTGACAACAGAGAAAAAAGGAAAATTTCCAAAAGTAGGGGGTTACCGATCGGCAAGCACCTTGTCCAGCCTATCGGCAGTCCCATCAATTCAAAGCTTTGATTGGTACCCTCTTCAGCCTTTGGTACCTTGTGGGGTAAGATTTCCTCCATTTTTTGCAGGGTTTATGTCTTTTGTGGGGGTTCTCAAGTACGAAAGAAGGGGTAAGGGTGGAGTCACTACACCAAAAACAGCAATTTGGCACACCCTGATGTTAAAAATCTGGCACAGTTTTAAAGTGTGCCAAAATTGAGTACCCCTGATTAAAATATAAAATACCATAAAAAAATTATTATGTTTACTTTCGCTCTTCTCTTTCCTCTCTCATCTTTCAATATCCCGCTCCCCGACTCTCTCCCTTCCCTCACCCACTTATCGGCTCCAGCCGCTCTGTCCGGCAAGGCTACGCTCTCTCTCTACTACGGCAAGGATACACTCTCTCTCCCCTCTATTGCGAAAAGGTTACACCACCTCCATCCACTCCGTCCAGTCGCTCCGTCTACTGCGACATTCAGTTGCTCCGTACGGCTACGGCTATGATGAGCATCAGACATTGTCTCTTAACTCTCTCTCTCTCTCTCTCTCTCTCTCTCTCTCTCTCTCTCTCTCTTTGTATGATCCAATAGTACGTGAAAATAACCTTTTAACCAACCTAGGACGGAAGTATCTTTCTGCAACTGCTTTAACGTTAGTTCTCTATTTATCTTCAGGTTCGTTCGTGTTATATATTTGTCTCTATCTATAAATAGTATGTATGTATGTTTGTTGAAATCTTGTTTCTGATTACAAACCTTAATAACGAAAGTTGGGATTTTAACAATTGTTATGGCAATTGAATTAAAGAATTCGGTGGATTTACGGCTGGTAAGGAAAGGTTTAGATTACTACCACAATAGAAAGAAGTGGGTTCTTTTAGATTCTGCTTTGGGATTTTCAGGGTATGGGGCATATAAGGTTTATCATTTGCCTTCTATGGTTAAGAAGAGAAAGAAGTGGTTTAAGCTCTTAGATGCCATATTTTCTATTGCTGAAGCAGTAGGCAATTCTGCCCAGGCAATTGGAGTTTTATCAAATGGTATGAAAGAGTTTATACAATTAGATTCAGATAAAATCCCCAATATTTTGAGGCAAATTTCTAAGATTACAAGGTCGGATGATTTTTTATATTACTTGATTAGGATTACATGGGCTTTAACTGTGAGAATTTGTCAAGGGTATCAGTTTGAGGCAAAAAATGGGGATTCGAGTTTTTTGGATCGCGCTTTCGATAAGATATTTTCCAAGGCAGGGTCTGGTTTTTCCTCTACTGTTGTTGGGAGCTTTGCAAGGAATATGGTCATGGCGTTTTATTCGGAGGAGCTTAATTCGAACAATTCGAAGAGTATTGATGTATTTTGCCCCAATCATGTATTTTGTCCTGGTTTCATGTATTTTGTCTTGGGTGATATGATTTTAACAATTTCTTGAGTTTTATTGAAAATTGATGTTTATTACACATCTATATTATATATATATATATATATATATATATATATATATATATATATATATATATATATATATATGGGTAGTTCTATGTAATAAGGTTAATATCAGAAAGAGAAATGATCAATTCGACTAGACCAAGGTGGATGGAAATGCCTACATGTTTCATTTGGTAGTCAACATATAGACTTCGTTATCGTTTTTTCATGGTTGTTGTGTAGTTTCTCTGTGCGTTTGTGTGTATATGCCAACTATAGAGTTCTGTGAAAATTTTAAATATGATAAAAAGGGAACTTATATTTTCAATGGTCCATTTTAGTTTTAGCCCAAGAACTGTAATTTGGAAATTATTGAGTAATATTGTGAGAAATTCCGTAAAAGGGGGAGATTGATTAGACACCATTCGACTTTTTTTCGTTCCTACAAATTGCGCAGGGGAGATTGATTAGCTGAGGAAGTCCTTTCTACTTGTTTTGCTTGTGGCATTTGATAACACTTGTTTTTTTTCTTTTATTTGTTTCATTCCTTAACTCTTAGAATGACTACTGTGATTTCTCTCGTACCTATAATGTATATTATTTTTATTAGAATATGAAGTATCTAACATATTTCCATGATTTGACAGTGTTCTTTTCTTTTATTTATTTTTTATGTATTTGATCTCTAATCATTTTCTTCGTTTTTATTTTGAACTTTCTACTTTATTTGCTTAAAGTTCCCAACGGCATGCCTTTTTGATCCAGTAGAAGGTATTCCCTAAATTCGATATTATATTGTATGTTAACTCGAACATGGTTTATAACCATTTACATGTTCTATTCCAAATTTGTCTTGTAACTGTCTATCATAAAAAAATCTACTTTCTTTTGCCATAGACATAAGTACTGGCTACTGTCTATATTCTCATGCTCCTCTCCTATCATAGGTTTCTGTCCTGAGCTCATTCCCAATTGTCTTGCTCCTTGAACTTGTAATGCCAAATTATTGAGCTCATTCCCAATTGTCTTGCTCCATGAACTTGTAATACCAATTTGTTGTATTACACTACTAACCGTATTCTTTTTTAAAAGCTCTCACTGTTCTCGTCTCAGCACGGAATGTTTTCTCAACTCTCTCAGAACTCTCTAGACGAAACCTTGATAAACGATCATGTTTACTCTCTCTCTCTCTCTCTCTCTCTCTGTGTGTGTGTGTGTGTATATATATATATATATATATACACACACATACACACACACACATATCATGCTTGATGATAACTGGATAAGTATTTAGATCAAAACTCGGAAAGTTTTTTTCTTTTTTAGAAAGAAAAATTCAGATCTCTTCTTTTCGTTTGTGTATAATGGATTTGTGAGTGTGGATTATTGAAGTTGAGGAATATCTATATGTTGAATTTGTTGAGTCAGAGTATAAACTTCATTGATTCATTATTTTACTTTTTGTTTAAACAAAGGCATATATAACAAATAATTAAAGTGTTACTAAAAGTGATAAATAAGTGTGTACTTTGAAACTTTAATTAACTGGAAAAATCTAACGAGGGAATTAACACAATGATAATTTTTGTATTTACAGTTCTCAAATGAGGTAAGTCGCTCCCGTCCGATAAACCTCCAAAATCTGCATTTTTATTTTTTCTACAGATCTAACCTAATTTCACGCTACCGCAGTGGAAGTACCCATTATTGAGGCCCGAGGTTCCTCTACCGCAGCTAGTCTACGAACCCTAGTTCTCCCCATCTCGTATTCTCCTAACAAGGATACATGTATGTTATTAAGGTTAAAGGTATTTTAGGAGTTTGTTGATTAGACTCCATACTCAATTTCATGCATTGATTTTACCCTTCGTAAATTTGATTTCAATTTATGTGTCACAATAATATTCTTGACATTGTGCATATTAGACATGTTTCACCCGCATCATAAACTAGTATGTTTTTATTCTTCCATGCATTGATTTTGAATTCAGGAGCATGTAACTGACGTGAAACCTAACATCGTGGAATTCTTCAAGACATCGTATTGGAGTAAAATAAAGGATGATTTGATGAATGATAAATGCAATTTTCAGTTCTTTCCCCCTTTTGTCCTTTTTGTATTCTATAAGACAAACATTCTAATATAATCCTTCTGACACTTCAACAGTCATAGCACAGTCTCGGTCTCATAATGAAGAGCTGAGAAACATGAAAGATAAGATATCGTCTAATGAATAACTAAATTCCGCTCAGAATAGACGATTTTAGAATTTGCAGACATTGTTGGACCAAATGGGATACTTTCGAGAAGTTATGGCACGAAGTGTTCATTGAGTGTCTATCAAAATATAAATGAAATCTGGTTAGTCTCAAAGTCCCAAATTCTCTTTAAATTTTGCACCATTAAATAAAAAATGGTCTGAAATAGTGGCAACAAGTAGCCAAACGTAAATTGACTTACTTTATGAGCTTATTTAGTTAAATTGGTGGAAGTGATTTGCTGGTGGTTTGGTTTTGGAATTTTCTGCTGCTGATGAGTTTATTTTAAATGTTAAAACATGTTGGATTTAACAAATAAAAAATGAAACTATGTCAAAATTTTCTAAAATCAATAAACATTCTAAGTTGATTAAAAATATATCGTTAGCGGATGAAAATTCAAAACAACCTCCAAACAACCACAAAGAGGCACTAACACCTCGTACGGGATCATTGTAACTTGTACGAACTGATAGTCTAGTCACGGGCCTCTCGGTTTGAGAATATGATGATTATTTCAAAATATATCAATTAAGCTTAAAAACGAGCCGTTAAAGGGGGAAAACCCAAACTAGCCCCCAAACGTCCCTGTAAGAGGCACGACCACCTCGTACGGGACCAATGTAACCCATAAGAGGCACGAACATCTCGAATGGGACCAATGTAACTTGTATTAACTAATCGTGTAGTCACGGGACTCTCGGTTTGATATGACGATAATTTCAAAATACGTAGATTAGGATTGAAAACAAACCGTTTGATGGTGAAAACCCAAACCAGCCCCCAAATGGCCCCGTAAGAGGCACGAACACCTCGCACGGGACTAATGTAACTTATAGGAACTGACCACGTAGTCATGGGTCTCTCTGTTTGAGAATATGATGATAATTTCAAAATATCTAGATTAGGCTTAAAAACAAGCCATTTGACGGTGAAAACCCAAACCAGCCCCCAAACGGCCCCGTAAGAGGCACGAACACCTCGCATATGACCAATGTAACTTATACGAACTGATTGTGTAGTCGCGGGCCTCTCAGTTTGAGAATATGGTGAGAATTTCAAAATATATCGATTAAGCTAAAAAACGAGCCCTTAAAGGGTGAAAACCCAAACCAGCCCCAAACGGCCCCATAAGAAACCCAAACACCTCGCACGGAACCAATGTAACTTGTACGAACAGATAACGTAGTCACGAGTCTCCCGATTTGAGAATATGATGATAATTTGAAAATACATAGATTAGGATTAAAAATAAGCCGTTAAAGGGTGAAAACCCAAACCAGCCCCCAAATGGCCTCGTAAGAGGTACAAACACCTCTCACGGGACCAATGTAACTTGAATGAACTGACCGCGTAATCGCGGGTCTCTCGGTTTGAGAATATGACGATAATTTAAAAATATCTAGATTAGGCTTAAAAACAAGCCGTTGGAGGGTGAAAACCCACACCAGCCCCCAAATGGCCTCGTAAGAGGTACAAACACCTTCAACAGGACCAATATAACTTGTACGAACTGATCATGTAGTCACGAGTCGCTTGGTATGAGAGTATGATGATAATTTCGAAATATATCGATTAAGCTTAAAAACAAGCCCTTAAAGGGTGAAAACCCAAACCAGCCCCCAAGCGGCCCCGTAAGAGGCAAGAACAGCTCGCACGGGACCAATGTAACTTGTATGAACTGACAATGTAGTCACGCATCTCCCGATTTGGGAATATGATGATAATTTCAAAATACGTAGATTAGGCTTGAAAACAAGCCATGTGACGGTGAAAACCCAACCCAGCCCCCTAACAGCCCCGTAAGAGGCACGAACACCTCGCACCGGACTAATGTAACTTATAGGAACTAAATGCGTAGTCGCAAGTCTCCCGGTTTGACAATATGACGATAATTTCGAAATATGTAGATTAGGCTTGAAATCAAGCCGTCTGACGGTAAAATCCCAAACCAGCCCCCAAAAGGCCCCGTAAGAGGCACGAACACCCCGCACAGGACTAATATAACTTGCATGAACTGACCGTGTAGTCGTGGGACTCTCTGTTTGAGAATATGACGATAATTTCAAAATATATCGATTAAGCTTAAAAATAAGCCCTTAAAGAGTGAAAACCCAAACCAGCCCCCAAACGACCCCGTAAGAGGCACGAACACCTCGCACGGGACCAATGTAACTTGTACAAATGGACAATGTAGTCACGGGTCTCCCAGTTTGAGAATATGATGATAATTTGAAAATATATAGATTAGTATTAAAAATAAGCCGTTAAAGGATGAAAACCCCAACCAGCCACCAAACGGCCCCGTAAGAGGCACGAACACCTGGAATAGGACTAATATAATACGAATTGATCGCGTAGTCGCGGGTCTCCCAGTTTAAGGATACGATGATAATTTCAAAATATCTAGATTAGGCTTGAAAACAAGCCATTGGAGGGTGAAAACCTGAACCATCCCCCAAATAGCCCCGTAAGAGGCACGACACCTCGCACGGGACCAATGTAACTTGAATGAACTGACCGCATAGTCACGGGTCTCTCGATTTGAGAATATGATGATAATTTCAAAATATATCGATTAAGCTTAAAAATAAGCCCTTAAAGGATGAAAACCCAAACCAGCCCCCAAACGGTCCCGTAAGAGGCACGAACACCTCGCATGGGACCAATGTAACTTATACGAATTGACAACCTAGTCACGGGTTTTCAGATTTAAGAATATGACGATAATTTGAAAACACATAGATTAGGCTTAAAAATAAGCCGTTATAGGGTGAAAACCCAACCCAACCCCCAAACGTCCCCGTAAGAGGCACAGACACCTCACACGGGACCAATGTAACTTGTACGAACTGATTGTGTAGTCGCGAGTCTCCCGGTTTGATAATATGATGATAATTTCACAATACGTAGATTAATATAAAAATAAGCCGTTGGAGGGTGAAAACCCAAACCAACCCCAATAGTCCCCATAAGAGGCAAGAAACACCTCGCACGGGAAAAATGTAAGTTGTACGAACTGACTGCTTAGTTGCAGGACTCTTGGTTTGAGAATATGATGATAATTTCAAAATATATCGATTAAGCTTAAAAAGAAGACCTTAAAGGGTGAAAACCCAAACTAGCCCCAAAACGTCCCCATAAGACGCATGAACACCTCGTACTGGACCAATGTAAGTTGTAGGAACTAACCGCATAGTCGGGGGTCTCCCGATTTGAGAATATGACGATAATTTCAAAATATGTAGATTAGGTTTGAAAACAAGCCGTTTGACGGGGAAAACCCAAACCAGCCCCCAAACGACCCCGTAAGAGGCACGAACACCTCACACGGGACCAATGTAACTTGCATGAATTGACCGCATAGTCATGGGTCTTCGAGTTTGAGAATATGAGGATAATTTCAATATATCTAGATTAGGCTTCAAAACAAGCTATTGGAGGGTGAAAACCCAAACTAGCCCCCAAACGGCCCCGTAAGAGGCACGAACACCTCGCACGGGACCAATGTAACTTGTACGAACTAACCGCATAGTCACGGGCCTCTCAGTTTGAGAATATGATGATAATTTCAAAATATATCGATTAAGCTTAAAAATAAGCCCTTAAAGGGTGAAAACCCAAACCATCCCCCAAACGTCCTCGTAAGAGGCACGAACACTTCGCACGGGACCAATGTGACTTGTACAAACTGACCGCATAGTCGTGGGCCTCTCGATTTGAGAATATGACGATAATTTCAAAATATATCGATTAAGCTTAAAAATAAGCCCTTAAAGGGTGAAAATCCAAACCAACCCCCAAACGGACCCGTAAGAGGCACGATCACCTCGCACGGGACCAATGTAACTTGTACGAACTGACAACATAGTCACAGGTCTCCCGATTTGATAATATGATGATAATTTAAAAATATGTAGATTAGGATTAAAAACAAGCCGTTTAAGGGTGAAAACCCTAACCAACCCCCAAATGACCCCGTAAGAGGCACGAACACCTCGCACACGACCAATGTAACTTGTATGAACTGACCACGTAGTCGCGAGTCTCCCAATTTGAGAATATGGCGATAATTTCAAAATATCTATATTAGGCTTGAAAATAAGTCGTTGGAGGGTGAAAACCCGAACCACCCCCTAAACAGCCCCGTAAGAGGCATGAACACCTCGTACGGGACCAATGTAACTTGGATTAACTGATCGCGTAGTTACGGGTCTCTCGATTTATGAATATGAAGATAATTTCAAAATATATCGATTAAGCTTAAAAATAAGCCCTTAAAGGGTGAAAAACCAAACCAGCCCCCAAACGGCCCTATAAGAGGCACGAACACCTCGCATGGGACCAATGTAACTTGTACGAACTGACAACGTAGTCACGGGTCTTCTGGTTTGAGAATATGATGAATATTTGAAAATACGTAGATTAGGCTTAAAAACAAGTTGTTATAGGGTGAAAACCCAAACCAACCCCCAAACGTCCCTGTAAGAGGAACGAACACCTCATACGGGACCAATGTAACTTGTACGAACTGATCGCGTAGTCGCGGGTCTCTCGGTTTGAGAATATGATGATAATTTCACAATACGTCAGTTAGGCTTAAAAATAAGCCGTTGGAGGGTGAAAATCCAAATCATCCCCCAAACATACTCGTAAGAGGCATGAACACCTCACACGGGACCAATGTAACTTGTACAAACTGATCGCGTAGTCACGGGCCTCTCGATTTGCGAATATGATGATAATTTCAAAATATATCGATTAAGCTTAAAAATAATCCCTTAAAGGGTGAAAAACCAAACCAGCCCCCATACGTCCCTGTAAGAGGCACGAACACCTCGCACGGGACCAATGTAACTTGTACGAACTGACTGCATAGTCACGGGTCTCTCAATTTGAGAATATGACAATAATTTCAAAATATTTAGATTAGGCTTAAAAACAAGTCGTTTGATAGTGAAAATCCAAACCAGCCCCCAAACGGCCACGTTAGAGGCACGAACACCTCGCAGGGGACCAATGTAACTTGTACGAACTGATCGCGTAGTCGTGAGTCTCCCGGTTTGAGAATATGATGATAATTTCAAAATATCCTGATTAGTCTTGAAAACAAGTCGTTGGAGGGTGAAAACCCAAACTAGCTCCCAAACGGCCCCGTGAGAGGCGCGAACACCGCGATGGGACCAATGTAACTTGTACGAACTGATCGCATAGTCACGGGCCTCTCGTTTTGAGAATATGATTATAATTTCAAAATATATCGATTAATCTTAAAAACAAGCCCTTAAAGGGTGAAAACTAAAACCAGCCCCCAAACGTCCTCGTAAGAGGCACGAACACCTCGTAAGGGACCAATGTAACTTATAGGAACTGATCGCGTAGTCGTGGGTCTCCCGGTTTGAGAATATGAAGATAATTTCAAAATATGTAGATTAGGCTTGAAAGCAAGCCGGTTGACAATGAAAACCCAAACTAGCCCCCAAACGGCCCCGTAAGAGGAATGAACACCTCGAACGGGACCAATATAACTTGTACGAACTGACGGCATAGTCGCGGGTCTCCTTATTTGATAATATGATGATTATTTCAAAATATCTAGATTAGGCTTGAAAATAAGTCGTTAGAGGGTGAAAACCCAAACCAGCCCCCAAACGGCCTCATAAGAGGCACACACCTTGCACAGGACCAATGTAAGTTGTACGAACTGATCGCGTATTCACGGGCCTCTCGATTTGCAAATATGATGAGAATTTCAAAATATATTTATTAAGCTTAAAAATAAGCCCTTAAAGGGTGAAAACCCAAACTAGCCCCCAAACGGCCCCATAAGAGGCATGAACACGTAGTCGTGAGTCTCCCAATTTGAGAATATGAAGATAATTTCAAAATGTGTAGATTAGACTTGAAAATAAGCCGTTTGACAGTGACAATCCAAACCAGCCCCCAAACGGCTATGTAAGAGGCACGGACACCTCGTAGGGGACCAATGTAACTTGTACGAATTGACTGCGTAGTCGCAGGTCTCTCGGTTTGAGAATATAATGATAATTTCAAAATATCTAGATTATGCTTGAAAACAAGTCATTTGTGGGTGAAAACCCAAACCAGCCCCCAAACGACCCCGTAAGAGGCACGAACACCTTGCGTGGGACTAATGTAACTTATACGGACTGACAGCATAGTCACGGGCCTCTCGGTTTTGGAATATGACCATAATTTGATTATATATGGATTAGGCTTAGAAACAAACTGTTGAAGGGTGTAAACCCAAACCAACACCCAAACGATCCCGTAAGAAGCACTAACACCTAACACGAGACCAATAAAACTACACGTTAACTTTTAAGGCCGTGCGGGATTTTATAAGTTTATTGTTATATTTTGTGGCCGTGCGGGCTTTATATTAGCAGGTTTTAGAATGTCCAGAAAATAGAGGAAACTTTGCCCAATTTTTTTTAGTCTGTGAACTACTAAAGACTTGTAATATTTTGAAGTTTGTATGTACATTAGTTTATCACCAACGTGCAAGATTTGCAATTTTTGAATTTTCTTGTTTTCAAATAAATAATTTTTTTTTCTTTTATCCAAAAATTTGGCACAGTTCAAAATCGTGCCAAAAGTTTATAAAAATGTGCTCAATCTGTCACAGTTCAAAACTGTGCCAAAAGTGTGCCAGAAGTGTTCCTATTTGGTCAAATCTAGCACACTTTTAAACCGTGCCAGAAAAAAATATCCATTTTGGAACACCTGATTCTGGCACAGTTCAAAACCATGCCAAATTTGATCTGGCACAGTTTTAAACCGTGCAAGATTCTTGTTTTGGTGTAGTGAGTGTTTTCCTCACACCTTCACATCCTGAATTTTTTATTCTATGAGATGGCTCTCCCTGGTAGTGTTGATTTTGCCAACTACCTCGAGACTTTGGAGGCGATGTGATCCTATAATGTCGACTACGATGCCTACAATATGCGTCGAGTTTCTTTATGGCGTAATCCTCCCATAGAGTGGAACATGCTAATAGCAGAGGTACAATTATGGTACCCCGAAGACCATGTATTCCTCTTTGTCTTGGAAGAAGTCTGTCTAACTTATGAGGAATTTTCTTCCATGTTGGGGATAAATCCCGGCGTTGCCACAGTTCTGCCTGAGTTTTCTCAATGTCCCCGGGAGTTATTGGTCGGGCTTCTTCGTGTTTCGTCCTAGGTGGTCAGATCACTGGTGGTTGGAGGTATGATTTCAATTTCGACGGTGTTGCGGTCTGTGCATTTGTAGGAGGTGGGTGATGCTGGATATGCTGGAGATTTCGTTCTAGGCTTGGTTTCAAAATTTATGCTGGTGACTGGGGAGCTACTGGTGGACCCACAACTTGCAGCTATTACCTCATGGATGTCCTATCATCGCAATAATGTGGTGGTGATACTGGTAGAGACTCTAAATGGTTTGGATGCCTGGGGAGAAGGTCGTTATGACTTTCTGAGGGGTAGCCCTGTGATGCTGTTCATGTGGTTGTCTAAAATATTTTTCCTAGTGACTCTTCCGGAATACCCTTTGTCAGCTGTACCTAACTTCTTTTTGTGCCATTTCATCAGTGTTGACCTGGATATTGAGAGCTGGGAGAACTGGTTTATGGAGTATGGGGCTCTAAACCTATACTAGTCAGTACTTTGGTGGGGACATCTGCTGCCTATTCTATTACTGGGAGACTACCTGTATGTCCGACTGGTTGGTCTTAAATAGACCTCTCTTTATTTCCCTTGGCGACTTCTGCACTAATTTGGCTGGGAGCAGATTGTGACACCTTAGACACTAGACCTCTTTCTGGTAGAAGATTTGTCAGAGCGTCTGCGCATGCAGCTTGGCTTTTTGTGGGAGAGTCGACTTCCGTCCACCCATCCCTCTCTGCCTGTGTGGAGAATCTGGCACATCCCTAGGGATTATATGAAGTGGTTGTGGAGAAGCATAGTTAGCAAGATGTTGGCAGTGGAGATTAGACAAAGGCGGCGTGTTTTATCTGATACCATGGAGGGAGATGTGTTTGTTATTTCGAGGCTGGTTCGAGCTTATCGGTCCATGGAGTGTCTGCGACACTCCATTCAGGTAAGGGAAGCTTGAGTACCCCAGGATGTAGATGATGTAGATGAAGAGAGATCCTCTGGTAGCTGTGGGTAGGACTCTTGGAGAGTTTGTTTTGTAATGGGGAATAAATTTGGGAATTTATTTGGCTTTTTAGGAAGGTAGGTGGAAGGGAGTCATCCGTTCCTTTATGTAATTTCACTGTAATTTTTTATTAATGAAATAAACAAGTTTTTGATCATCCAGCTGTGCCTTTTGATGAAATTTGTATTTTGAATTATCTATACCGATCGCTAAGGCATGCATAATACTTTTATTCAAGTATATGTTAAAGTAAACTGTCATTCCCGGAGATAAGAAATGAATAGTTTTTGTGAAAAAGAAGGGGCCATGCTCATCTAAGATGTATGAACTGCCTACGTACCTCTCGGCGGTTTTCAAAATTTTTAATTTTTCTAAAAATGGTTTTTTGGCGGAGGATCAGGCCCACGTAGTTTTGGGTAGAGGGAAATGAAGAGAGATTTTCTTTTTCTTTTTTAGAATAGAAGGGAGATGAGAAGAGTCGTAGTGCACCGAGATTTCAGTCTATGGGTAAAATTTCTTGAGATGGTCCAAGTTGACTGGATGAGCCATCTCTTCTCTATCTAAGTAGGTGAGCATGGCGGCACCGTCGGATAAGATCTTCTTCACAATGTATAGGCCGCTCCAATTGGGCTTGAATTTCCCTCTGGGGTCCCAGATGGGCTCTATTATTTCTTTGAGGGCTAAATCCCCTTCTCGAACACTGCAACCCTTGATTCTCTTATTAAATGAATGCGCTATTCGGAGATGGTACCCTTATATATGATACAGTGCTTTCAGTCACCTTTCGTTCAAGAGTGACAGCTCATCGAGGCGGCTTTGATGTTAGTCCTCCTCTCTGACCTTGCTTTCAAGCATGACCTGTAACGAGGGTATTTCTAGCTCCACGGGTAAGACTGCTTCCATGCCATATACTAGAGAGTAAGGGGTAGACCCAGTAGAGGTTTGGATTGAGGTTCGGTAGCCCCAAAGGGCGTATGGGATTTGATCGGCCCAATCTCGACAGCTTTTGGTCATCTTGTTCATAATGGCTTTGAGGTTCTTGTTAACGACTTCGACTGCAGCATTAGTTTGAGGTTTTTAGGGAGAAGATTTGTGTCTATGGATCCCATAATTGTTGACCACTTCTGTGACTTTTGCCTCAAAATGCAACCCATTATTTGACACTAACTCGTGCGGGACCTCATATCGACAGATGATGTTTTTCTTGATGAATTTGGCCACTTTCTTGGCAATAAGAACTGCGTATGACTCAACTTCGACCCATTTGGTGAAGTAATCAGTGGCAACCAGGATGAACTCATGCCCATTAGAGGCCTTGGGTGTAACCTTCCCTATTATGTCGATGACCCAGGTGGAGAATGACTAGGTAGAAGTCATGTTGTACAATTCATGCGGAGGCAGGTGTTGAAGGTTGGAGAATTATTCGCATTTGAGGCATCTCCGAACATAGGTGGTGCAATCCTGGATCATGGTGGTCCAGTAGTAGCCTTATCGTATGATCTTCTTGGAAAGCATGTGACCATTCATACGGGGTCCGCATTCCCCGCTATAGATTTTCTACATTACCTCTTCAATGTCATCCCCTGTGATGCAGTGTAGATCGATTCTATCGAAGTTTCTTTTGAACAGTGCTTTATGACAAATGATGTACTGGCGGCCAGTCTTCGGAATGTGGCTGGTCTTTCTTATTGGAACCCTCGGGATACTTACCATGCTTGAGGAGGTGCCAGATATCATAATACTAGCAATTGGCAAGCTCGAGATCTTCTTTGGTGATGAGCTCAATGTGGTAGCAGTGTGTTGGTTTGTTTTTCTTTTGGACCAGGAAGGGGGCCATTGTTATTCCTTCGGGCATGTTGACCATGGAGGCCAAGGCAGTAAGGGCATTGGCTAGATTATTCTTTTCTTGAGGTAGGTAGTGGAAGGTGATGTCTTAGAGTTGGGAGGCTGGTTCTTCTAAGTGGTCATGGAAGGGTTAAAGTTTCTCGTCCTTGATTTTCCATGTGCTGAGCACCTGACCAATGATGAGGGCAGAATCCCCGTAGACATCTAGGCGTTGAATTCCTTTATAGAGAGCAACTTTGAGTCCTACCATACACGCCTCGTATTCAATCATGTTGTTAGTGCAAGGGAAATCCAATTTGATGGCGATGGGGAGATCCAGTCATCAGCCTCTTCCATGGGGCAGTCAGTGAGGTAGTCAGAGATGGATCTTCCTTTCATGGATTTCTGTGTGATGTATACGATATCAAACTCGGCTAAGATCATCAACCATTGAGCCATTCGGCTGGATAAGGAAGGTTTCTCAAGCAGGTACTTAATGGGGTCCATTCGGGATTCAAGTTTAATGGGGAAGGCGGGTATGTAGTGTCGCAACGTTTAGGTGACCCAAACAAGTACGACGCATGCTTTTTCCAAAGCGGTGTAGTTAACTTCGTATCCGTCCAATTTGCGACTGGCGTAATAAATGGCTCTTTCTTTACGGGAATTTAGGTATTGAGCTAGCAAAGCCCAACTGCAGTGTCGGTTATGGTTAGGTATAGGAGTAAGGGGAGACCAGGTTGTGGTGGCATGAGTACCGGAGGTTGAGTCAGGTATTGTTTGATTCGATCGAAGGCTTCTTGGCAGGCTTCATTCCAAACTTTGGTTGAATCCTTTCTGAGGAGTTTGAAAATTGGTTCACAAATGGAGGTGATCTAGCTGATGAACCGACTGATGTATTGTAATTTCCCAAGGAAACCTAGGACCTCTTTCTCCGTTAGGGGAGGTGGCATCTCAAGTATGTATTTTATCTTGGCAGGATTTTCTTCTATCCCTTTTTCACTAACCATGAATCCTAAGAGTTTTTCCTTTTTAATGCCGAAGACACGTTTCTGTGGGTTGAGTCTCATTTAATACCGTCACAGTCGTTCGAAGAACTTTTGGAGAGCGGGAACATGACCTCCTCTAGTTTTTGATTTGATAATCATATCATCCATATAGACCTTGACTTCTTTGTGAATCAGATCATGCAGGATGGTCATGGTAGCCCTCTGGTAGGTAGCCCCAACATTCTTGAGATGAAATAGCAAAACAGTGTAGAAAAAGGTTCCCCATGGGGTGATGAATGCGATTTTTTCTTGATGATATGGGTGCATTTTGATTTGGTTGCATCCGAAAAACTCGTTAGCGAATGACTTAAGAGCATGACTGGGTGTGTTGTCCATGATCATGTCGATATTAGGTAGCATGTAATCCCCCTTTAGAGAGGCTTCATTCAAGTCTCGGTAGTCTACACACATCCAAACTTTCCCTCTTGATTTTGTCATAGGCACTACGTTGGCTAGCCATTTGGGATATTCGATCACACGAATGAAACCCACGTTCAGCTTTTTGACCACCTCTTCTTTGGCTTTGAGCGACCATTCGGTGCGGAGATTTCTCAACTTTTGTTTAACCGGCTTGTAATCTGGAAGAATGGGGATCTCTTGGTGACCAATTTCAGGATCACTGCCGGGCATATCATCATAGGACCATGTGAAGACATCTACGAATTCCTTCTATAATTCTTTGAGTTGTGCGCGCTCATGCTCGTCGAGGGTAGCCCTTATCCTAATCTCGCACAGTTGGCTACTAGAATCGAGGTAAATAATAACAGTCTCTTCTTCATTAACTTGAACGCGGTTATGTTGTTTGTTATTAACCTTATTTAGATCAGTAAAGAATTGTTCATTTTCAAAATCATCATCATCAAAAGTTTGATTAGAATCTAAACAATTAATGTAAGGCACAACAAGATACTTAAAATCTTCGTTTATTTCATTAATAGGAAAAACAACATTGAGAACCTCATCAAAGGAGGTCTCGATTAAATTTGAGCAAGGATAGACAATAGAAGAAGAAATGGGGTAAACATTGGGGTTAGGTGAGATTTCAACAGGTAGAACGGGCGCAGCATGCCAGTTGAGGAGAGGTGTATCAGCAGCTTTAATCAGGTGGGATGGATCTAGTGATGTAGTTCCTGAATGAACCATGCAGAGTGTCAACCCCAGTGTCTGCAAATTGAACGATTCCTCACTTTCCTCAGTCTCTTTGGTATCTTTGATGAGTGGTTGTACATGGCGTTAGGAACTTTCGACCCATGGGTAGCTGTCTTGGAAAAAGATCTCCATTATAGGTTTCATCTTTTTGTCTGTATGGTCATACCATGGTTTCGAAAAGCCACAAAAGGGGAAGTCCTCACCCTCTTTGATGAATCGTCCATTCAAGGAGTCACCTGAGATGGTTTAGATGCAGTCTAATCTTCTCTTTGTTCGAGACTGGCGGATCATTCTGAGCTCTTGTTCTGATGGCTGATACCCCAAACCACAAGGAGGGAAAGCTTTCTTTAGTTCAATGGGCTCAAGTATCCCTTGTTGTCTTTGTCCTAGCCCCAGTCCGGGCATGAAGTTAATGTTTCTGAACATCTGAATCATATTGACATTGCCATGAGGGTCGTATTCTGGATAAACCCTTTGTTTAAAATCGTCCCCTATTGGGAGTAGGAGTAGCTCAACTCGGAATCCTGATATGAGCATATCATTTGACCCGTGTTGTATCTCAAGAATTGGATTTATAGTACTTGCACCCTCGACATTATCGTCATCTCCCAAAATGGTGATGACTCATCCATCGATGAAGAAGTTCAATTTCTGATGGAGTGAAGAAGACATACCTTTGATACTATGGAGCTAAGGTCAACTGAGTAACAGGTTGAAACAAGCTGGGATATCAGTAACTTGGAATTCAACGACAGGGTTTATAAGGACGACCCCTATTACAGGTTTTATGGATCCCATCACCTCCTGATGGGTATTATCATAGTCACGTACAACAGCGGAAGTTGGAGCGAGGTCACTTTCTTGCAGTCCTAAGCATTTGAAGGTTCTTAATGGTCAGACATTCAAGGCGGATCCATTATCGATAAAAGAGAGTGGTATGATTTTCCCCATAACTTCGACGGAGATGTTGAGTGCATGAATGTGGTTTGGCCCAATTCTGGGGATTTATTCTTCAGAGAAGGATAGCATTCGGGTAGAGTTCAAGGATCTGACTAAATTTATCGTTTCTTCTAGTGTAGTAGAGGGAGTAACTATGGGTCCAGTGAGAAACTTCATCAAAGCATTTATGTGCTGCTGGGAAGACATGAAAAGCCCCTATAGAGTGATGTTAGCTTGATTTTTCTTCAGCTAAACGAGGATGTTGATTTCCTCAAGGGTCATTTCTGGCATAGAAAGGTTTTCAACGCCCTTCCCCTTGTCATTGGCTGGTAGTGAGCTTGGGATCTGGTAATGCCTCCCTAATCTGGTCATGTAATTTCCTCAAGAAGGGAAAAACATGAACCCTGTTTCTTCGTCAATCTCGAGTTTTTCTTCTACCTTATTTATTTCTCCGAGGAGATCCTCAAATGATATCATCCCACACATGTCGGCTATCGAGCCAGTTTTCTCGAAAGCTTGTTCTTTATTCGAATCTACGAATTCTTCACCCCATTCGATGGGAACAATTATGTTTTTCCATGTAAAGTCAATGCATTCCACAACTTTAATGGCTTCTTCATACAGGTCTTCCCATTCTGTGGGGATATGTAAGGGCGAGGGGACCATCTGCCCTTACAATTTTAGAGTATCAAGTAACTCGATCATATGGCAGATGTCGTTGGTTGGCCTGAATAATTCTGCCATGGTCTGGACGACGTCATCTAAGCTGACTTTATCGGTTGGTACCCCCTAACTGTCTGACTCTCGAGCCCATTTCCGTGTGTCCAAGAAAAGCGTGTTGAACCTCTGGTAATCAATGATCATCTGTAAGGGAAATTTCATCCCAAACTTTAGGAGTTGGTTTAACACTGCTAATAATTCCATACCACCAGTTTCAGAACGGGTACGGACAAAGATGCATGCTCTGGTAAGGAGTGACAATGCCTGATCAGCGAGGATAGTAGGGTGTAGGAGGAAATATGGGCAGGTTTGGAGAGGTTTGGGAGAGTGTATGGCTGTGATTTGAGTTAAGGGATCAAATCTTGGGTTCATTTCTAGGAATCTATCATTGATATGATTTGGGAGTGGGTTGTGAGTAGTGTTTGGATTAGGATTGGCTGGTGGGGCAACGGTACCCAGGTCAATTAGACCTTGGATTACATTTCGAAGGTGAAAGCATTAGTGGGTGTTATGACCAGCGATTTGGTGAAAGGTGCAATGGGCATCTACCTTGAGGTTTATCGGAAGTGGATTGGGCAATGGATGGGGATCCAAGGGTTTGATGAGGTTTTAGCTTAACAAGGCTTGATAAACTTTGGAAAGGGGATAATGGAGCTTGGTGTATTCCTTTCGGACTGGGATATGGAGGCTCTCTGGTGCCCATGAAGTGGTTGGTTGAGAGATGTTGTTGATGATTGAGACTGCAGCACTAGCAGGCTTGTCATATTTTCTGGGGGTGAACTGTACGGACACTTTTTTCGATTCAACCTCTGTTTGAGCAAGACCTTCCTCAATTTATACTCCTATTTCTTCGAGAGCTCGAAAGTGAGGATAGTATTTTCCTCCCATGGTTTCTCATACATGGGGCAAGAAGTTCTTCTTCACTATGCTGACTTGTTCTTCCTCGAAAGGCCGATTGTTCATGGTGGATGCCTTTTCCCTCTATCGGGCTATGAAGTTACTGACTGATTCCCTAGAATTCTGTTTGAGCAGCTCTAAATCATGCCAGGTGACCTCAAGTTCTTCATTATATTTGTACTACGACATGAATTCACGGGCTACATCTTCCCAACTATGGATTCTGGACTCCTCGAGTGACAAAAACCATCTGAGAGCGGTATCTTTCAGAGTTTGCTGAAAAAATTGGGCCATCACTTCTTTCGAAGCCCCTAGGAGAGTCATAACACGGTGATAACTGTGAAGATGGAAAATTAGTGGTCCACTTCCTCTGAATTTCTCAATATTTGGCATCTTGAACTTCTCGAGTAACCTCGCCTTAGGATAATGAGATATGTGGGTGTAGTCCATGTAATTTTTGGAGATCCTGACTTGGTTAAACTTCTTAGTCAGCATCTTGAGATCTTCTTTGACCTTGTTTAATTCTTCCTCTTTCGGATCAACGATCGCAGGCAAGTTAGCCCCAGGCTGGGTAAGGTTTGGCATAGAAAGTTGGGCAAGTGGTGGCCCATTAACAGGAAGGGCACGTGGAGTGTACTGATACTCTTTCGGAACCCAAATAGGCTCGGGTGGACCTATAGCATGAGGAAATAGGGCCTCGGGCTCTTGAGGAACATGAACCTGGTTTTGTTGCATCTCTTGGACCTCAGTCTGATGGTTGTCAATCTTGGACACAAGCTGAGCTAAAACTATCGTCAGATCTGGTTGCTCAACTGGTGCTTGATCCGTGTTCTCTATGAAAAGAAGATGGATATCAAACTCGAAAGAGGTAGCAGGGAATGGATGGAACTCTAGGGTGATTTGACTAAAGACCAAAGCCAATAAGGAGCCAGGCCAAGGGCGTGTGATTGACCTGAGAAGATGTAAAATGGGATTTGTTTTTTATTAAAAAGGATGAAAATATTTTTGACATTTTTTTCTTTTTGAGATTGGAAGACAAAATATTTTTGGATTTTTGATAAAGAAGGGAGAAATGTTTTTGGATTTTTGATAAAGAAAGGATACATGTTTTTGGAATTTTTATAAAGAAAGGAGAAATGTTTTTGGAAGACGGGTCTCAGCATGATTATTATTATTATTATTATTATTTTGTTCTCACTTGAATTAAATTCTCCTAAATGCAAAATGAAATGCCGGACGGGACCCGAGCCAGGAAAAGTTGGGTTTGTAATATATGCAAAGCTATGGCTAGACTTGTAACCAGGCTCACAGGCAGGGTCCCGTTTTAAAAATGCGCAAAAATTTGGGCGGCAAGCCGACCCGGAATTTTGGCAGAGTTTTGAGTAGAAACCGACAATCTAATATGTTTGTCCTAGGCTTGAAATATATATGCGGGTATGCAGTTGGTTGGGTGAATCAGAAAGGGTTCCCCCCTTTGGCATGGCTTCCACGATATACGTCTTGCTTTTTGAGGGCAATCAGTATGTGTGGACAAGCCATTTGATATACCTGAGTGTACGTGAATTACCACACTATATACCTCGTCGGGATGGTACGTGCGAGAGAAAATTTGATATACCCGGCGTACGTGAAGGATTTCCCTACGATATACCTCCCGTCATGACTTCGATCAAGCGGTATGATGCGGGGGAACCATTCGATATACGTCGAAGTTACTTGGCCAATGGAAGATGAGAGTCATATGGCTAAGGCTAACTGCCCCTGTCGGACTAGCGCCCATCACGAAGTGACCCTCCAATTACGGGATAAAATTTTGTCAATAACAATGCTCTTTGGTGTTATCGTGTCAATCATTCATGATCCTCTTATTAGTATCTTATTATGAGAGTGTCTTTCTTGATCATGCCCAACAGGGAGCAAAGTATGAGTACCAATGGTATACCAAGTATGGGTGATGCGTGTAACATGAGGATATATGTGATCCTAGGTGCACGGGGTGTGAAGTGTACATGGAGAATTTTTTATAGGTGTGTGAATAGAATAATAAGCATGAGGTCCACATGAATAATAAAGGGGAAAATAGGGGGATATATAAAAAATTAAAATACCCATGTAAATAGAGTCTAGCCCTCAAATGAAAAATCTCAGCAGAGTCGCCACTGTGTCCATCCCCAGGATAGATCCATCCCCTCGCGGTGGGAGAGGATCCCTCTAGGTCCCACGCATCCCTCTCGGGAGAGCTTCGGTTAGCGTCCATGAATGAGGTGAAAAAAGTAGAGAGATAGAGTCGTCAGTCTATTTTACTCAAAATAGACAAAAGAAAGGGGAGCCATCCCGAAGGACAGCATCCAAAGACAAACTGACACATATGAAAACAAAATGATTCGAAAGGGGTTTGGAGGCTAAGTTATGAAATGGGAAGGTGTTAGGCACCCATTCCTCCCTTACGGTCTCTCATGGGTTGCTATTTTCCTTTATTTCCCCGTGACATGTGTGCATATGTATACGCAGTGGAGATAGGAATCATCGACTTGTATCATGGAAGAGATAAAGCGAGTCATCCATAGGAATGCTCCTAAAAGTAATATTATAAAATAGGATTTATGCGATTATTCTAGCGTCGATCATTAAAGGGAATGATAACGCATGTGGAATACTACGCCATTAAGAACATATATATATATATATATATATATATATATATATATATATATATATGCATAGGATTTAAGAGAGTTAAGTTTATAGAATATAGAAAAATAGGAAAAAGTAGGAAAAGGAATCGAGTATCGGGTTTTACCTCGAGACGCCCACGTAGCCTATAGAGGCATCAAAGTCCACGTAGTTCGTATGCAAAATGAGGGGTGGTATTTATCCCATAAATCCAATCAATGACTTCTCCTATATATATATATATATATATATATATATATATATATGTGTGTGTGTGTGTGTGTGTGTGTGTGTGTGTGTGTGTAAAAAAGTGTTTTAGTTGTGAGAAAAGTGTGAGAATTCCCGTTTGGAATTTATGAGCAAATCCTCTTTTTCTTATTTTTTAGGTTTTATCTATATGAAAATAAGAGATGTACAATAATACTAAATAAAAAGTATATTAAGATATGTGAGATGAGAGAATAAAAGTGCTAATTAATAAAACAAGTTAATGCGAATTTAGGAGAATTTAAAGAGAGAGTTGAAAGAGTTGGACCTTCTTGGAGATCTGGAGTTTAATCTTGGATGTTGGAGAGTAGACCTTTCACTTGGATGATGATGGAGTGTACTTAATTCACCAAGTTTGATAAAAAAAGGCGATGAAAGGTGAAGGCTGGAAAGGGATTTGGATGTGGAAATTACGCTGACTTCGATAGGGGTTTTCTGAGCTTGCTGAGAGTGATGGATCTCTGATTTTCCTCCTTTTTTGGAATGAGGTTAGGACCTCATTTTTATAGGATCAGGGCATTGATGATCGGCATAGCCCTGGTCCTACCAATCGGCAGGTGTGTTTAGGCACACTGTCGATAGGCAGGGCTTGGAACCTGCCGTTTGGCAGTGTCTTTTAGGTTCCTTCAGAAAATAGATCGTAGAGAGTGAACCATTAATCCAAATCATGTACGGGTGAACCGTTGAAAAGTTATTTCAGAGACCTTCAGAAGTCCTTTGGATTGTTCCCGGGTTTGGGAGTTGACTTTGGGTCAAATGTGACTCGAAAATGCTTATCGGTCCTTTAGACGAGGAAACTTCGTACGCAAATGGATTGTTCGTCTCCATCGTAAGTCAGAATCACGCACGGGGTGGACCATTGGAAAGGAGTTTCAGTTCCCCTCGAAGATTCATTCAGTCTCGGTCGAGATGAAGAGTTGACTTTGGTCAAACGGAGTCTGAGAGCATTCGCTGACCTCCTGATAGAGTTTCGAGGGAAAATGGGTCGTTCATCCGCACCGTAAGTCAGAATTTCAAACGAGACGGACCGTTGGAAATGGGATTCACTTCCCTTCGAAGATTCATTCTGTCTCGTTCGAGCTAAAGAGTTTAACTTTTGATGAAACGGAGCCTGGGAGTGCCCGAAGACCTTTTGGTCAATACCCGGGGTATGACTTGGGTTTACAGTGGTGAAGGGAGGTTCTAGGGACCTAAGGAGAGGTTAGGGGGTATTATAATGGGGTGTCTACATATATATACTATATATATTGGTGAAAAACAAATATATTTGGGACTACAAATATTGGGGGACTACAGATATTGTCCCCAATATCTGTAGTCCCCCAATATCTATAGTCCCCAATATATTTATTTGTCCCCAATATCTGTAGTGTATATATATATATATATATATATATATATATATATATATATATATATATATATATATATATATATATATATATATATATATATAGAGAGAGAGAGAGAGAGAGAGAGAGAGAGATACACAAAAACGAGTTTGAAATAAACGAAAATGGATAAATAGACTTGCAAGAAGATGCATATTTACATATAAATAGATATAACGGGATCTTTCGATCCAAACGAAAATTAAAAAAACAAAAATGGAAAAAAAAGGAAGAACAACATACCAGAGCAAGGAAAATAGGTTTCGAAGAAGGAGATATGAGTTTTGATGCCTCAATTTCGTAGATATCTTCCTCTCCTGTCACTTTCGTCGCTTCCATCTTCATCGGTTGAATCAATCGGCTGGTTTTCAATTACCAGCCACTAGTTTCTTTAGGGGGGGGGGGGGGGAGTAAAGAAATGGGTTCCAAGTTTTTGTGGCAAATGAGGTCACGTGAGTAGAAAATTAGAAACCAATTCCTACCCTAAAACTCCTTATCAAATGGCACAAAATATGGAATTGAGGGTGGAAAACATCATTTGCCATGGCAAAATGACGCTATCAAATGGAGCCATAGACATTTTCACACTATAAAAATAAAACCTATTTAAAACAATAAAAGATAAGAGCACACATACAATCTTGATAAAGGACAAGAAGTTATAATTACTTGTATATCCTCATCTTTCTTAAGGCACATATATTCCTATGAAGTAAGAAGATGAAGCATAAATACAATCCATCTCAAGCTCTTGATAAGGAAACTAATAATGGGATTTAGTTATTTTAGGACTATTTGGGGGAACCTAGATAGTCTAACCTTCTCTCTCTCAGAGGTGGCAACCCCACTCTCTTATTTTAGGGTTAGTGCAAGCTTCGATGAGCGGTATGTTGTAGGATTTATATGATGGAGGTTAAGTAGTAGAATTGATTCGCGTCCATTTCTCATTAAAAGTCTATATTATCTTTATCATGAGCCATTTTCCTTGGCTAACAGGAATTTGAATTAGAGTCGATTTTGACAAATAATGGGATAAGGGGAGGGGGTGAAAGTAATATAAAGTGGATTAGAGGGGAAGAGAAATTTCATCCAGTCTTAATGGTTGCTATACCTTTAGTCATTTGTTAGGATATTTTAAAGACATGAAATAAGGCTTTTTATGAAGATTTAAAATGTGATTACTTAATACTAATTTGGAATATAATAAGAACCATTTACAAATGGTGTCTGTTCTTAAGTTTGAAGATATCGGTAACTTTTTTTATTACCAAATACACAGATTTTTTCTTCTAAATCTTTACAGGCCTAAAATCAAGCTAAAGGCAATGGATCAGGCCAGTAATTACAGATGTAAACTTAATTTGGATGGTGCTAGTAAAGGAAATCTTTATATTAGCTCTTGTGGAAGGAAAATTAGATACCACAAGGCTGTGTTTGTTCTTGGATTGGCTAAATGTCTAGGATTTGGATATAATTTATTTGGGGAAATGGAAGATCTTAAAAATGGTCTTTAATTGTCAATTTTACACAATCTCCCATTTACTGACATGGAATCGGATTGTCAAACTTTAGTCAACATCATCAAGCATATTTGAAAACCTCCTTGGCATCTCCTCAATACTTTTTCAGATATTAAAGGGCTTCTTAAGTCTGTTGATTATTTTATTTCTCATTGCTATAGAGGAGAAACTCAGTGGCAGATAACCTTGCAAATAATGGGATTTTCATTAAGGAGATGGTGGTATATAAATCTTTTTAGAGTCTTCCCGCTCGTACTAGAGGCCTCTTAAAACTTGATAGATGGGGATTCTATCAAATCAAGATATTTAAATAATTATATGCTTTAGTTTTGTTTGGTTTTATTTCTTTATTTAAAATGGTTTTACTTATAAAAACCCATAGTTATTGCGTTCTCAATCAAGTCATTGTTCTCAAGCCTCGATTAATTTAAATTTGTATGAGGTTTTTACTACTGGAGAGGGTTTTCTCCCTCATTTTAATAAAATGTGTGGGGTTCCATCGCTGTTCCCTAAAAAATATTTATTTTCTACATTCTATCATTACACATCATGTCAAAATGTCATTTAGTGGTGTAAAAAAATCAACTCTAAATAAGTTCTTAAATAAAATTTTATCTATCCAAAGGTAAGTGGAACAACATATTCAATCGAGGGTGAACTCGAAAATATTCTCATCTCATGTCATTGTGTAAAAATGAACATTTCATCAAATCATTGATTTGTAATAGATTTATTTAACAATTTCACTCTAGTGTAAAATATATTTGAAATAAAAAAATGGATCAATTTTAAATTAAATGATGTACATTATCCTCCTATGCATACCCCTAATTCCAATTCCCTAAGTTCCACCCAAACGTAGTGAAATGAAGGCATTAGATAATTATTAATAGGTAATTCTAGGATCTCATAGCCCGGTAAAAGTGGATAAAGGTTGAATTGGAAAAGTATGTCAAGAGAAATATAATATTTTTTTTTTTATAATTTGGAAAATTCTAATGGACAATTCACATTTTAAAAATTACTCCAACGATTGCAACTAATGGTTTTAATGAGAAATTGGACATTTTATGTAAGTTTTTATAGAACGAATTACTATAAAATAAAGTGAACATATTATTCGAATCCAAGCGATAGGAAAGAAGAATATGAAATTTAAATCTCACAAAGGAATAAGATATTTGGCATGGATTTAAGATGAAGACTAAGAATAGCTTGGGAATCATTATGACATGTTGAGAAAGATCAAAAATAAAGAATTTCAACTTCTAACTCCCACTATCAATTTCTATAGATAAGTTGAAGAAAACTTTCAAGCATTGAGAGACATTGAAAATGATAAACAATGACTAACCAATACACTATTATTAGGGAATCGGTGTTCTAAAATAATGGTTTGAGTTCATGAATTGAATCAATTTTAGGCTTATATAAAAGTGGGGTCCATATGCCTTTTGGCATGGTTAGATTAACATGGTATATTTATATGCTAAAGACCATTCCTAAGTGAATGAGAAATTATCTTCAAAACACTCTTCTTGAATTGGGTAAACTAGTGTTTAGTTGGGTGAAATATGTTAGTTTCACATAGAAAAATTAGAAGAAAGTGAGTAGTAAATGTACCCATTCAGTGGATTTGGGGTCTGGATTCCCATGGAGTATCCCAAGCCTTCGAAAGGGAAATGAAATACACTATGCATAGTTTGGAATCTCGACCAAAATCTCACACATGAACCGTCCTTTCTCGATCATTTTTTTGCCAAATTTTATTTAATTTTTTTAGAATATATCTATTAAATAAGTTCTGGTTGAAGTGAATTTTCTTAATTAATTGGACCTTAATTTTTTGACCAATTACATGGTTTCTACCCAACCCAATTGTGGAATTTTTAAAAAAATATTCTCAGCAGTTATGTGTCCGAATAACTGTATTTTAAAATGTCATGTCCCTTCGTTTTATTAAGGTTATGTCTCAAGACTTGTGACTTTTATAAATAGACTTGCGCATGTTTTGAAAAGACACACACACACACAAAAAAAACACACATACATACATATATATATAAAGTAGGATGGTGTTTTCACTATTCATAAGATGATTAAGATACTTTGTGGTTAGGATTACAACCCATAAGACTATGGTGAGATCAAAATTCACATCATTAAGGAGTATATTTCATTACACCTCATTCTATACTTTTTATTGTATCTACAATTTTAACCCACTAAAATATACTTTCCCCCTCTTTTTCTTCCTTGATTTACACTTTTGATTTAATAGAAAAGGGTGTTTTTGTAACATAAGTAACAAAGTACATTGGTGCTGACACATAATGCCTCTCTGTCCCATTCAGCCCCCCATAACACACAAACCCTCTCAAGTCAAGCCCTCATCTCTCTCGCACGGTGCATCTAGTCTCTCTCTCTCTCTCTCAAGCCCTCATCTGGGTTGGTTTTTTGTGATTTTGATTTGGGTTTTACATCGTTTGTGCTCGATTTTACATGGGGGTTTTATGACATCAGATTAGGGATTTATGGTTTCTTGGGTTTAAACGAAGGAATTTTGAATGTAAGATTCCTAATTGGGATTTATGGTTTATTGGGGTGATTTATAATTTTAGTTTATTTTGTTTAAAAGTTGTACTTTTGTTTATTGAGTTTACGATTTCACTATGTGTGTGTTAGTCTAAACATAGGAATTTTGTTTAATATAGGACTTTTGTTTATGAATTCAGTTCTTGATTGGGATTTATGGGGTTTGGGCTATGGGTTTTGGTACTTTTGTCTTCTTGCGGATTTAATAGGATTTGTATTATGGACAATTAGTTTTTTTTTTACATCTTTCCATTTTATGATTTTATAAGTGATCCTAGCACCAAAAATTAAACATTTCTAATGCATTTTGTGCGAAAATCTCTCTGATCTTGATCTTTTCTTTATTTTCACTTTATGTACACATTGAGTCTTAGCAAATAGAAAGATCTATGTGGGTATTCTAACTATGTTGTGTTTTGGTGAACTTCTTTACCCCTGTTTAATTTTTGTTGTTTATAACACTAATATTTTTTTTTATTGTATTTACAGATCTAATTCCCATAAGGCATTTGAATAGAGTATCCAATGAAGATATGATGTAGGTTTCAATTTATATTATTTCTAATCAAATTTTTACACATCTTTCTACTTTCACTCTGGACTCAAACCTTATTTCGAAGCTCTTTTGGATCTTAAATTTTCTAAAAATTGGGTATGTTTTTCGGTGAGATTTTATCGTTAATTTTTTTTACCTTCTATAATATTCTATTTTTTTTGTGCTTTAGGTTATTTCACCATCTAATCATACAATTTGTTTCTCCATTTTGTTTTGCAAATTCACCCTAAATTGTAATCATATTCGATTATAAGGTATACTATTTTGTCTAAATGCCTAGCCCTCCCTGATCTAGATTTTATTGTAATTTTTTTACTTTTTTATTCTAATTTGTTGATAAAATCTGTAGATTGACCCCCAATTGATAGAATCTCCTTCTTTTTATTTCATAATTTTTGAAATTACAGTAAAAGAAATTTTCATTTGCTTATATTTTAAGTATAAATGGATTTTATCAATTGCAGCCTATTTTTAATTAAATGGAATTTTAGTTTAATAGTATTGGGTTGATCAATTCATGCAATGATTCTATTAGAATTAAATGGCAACCGATTTTCTTATGGACTACCTATGCATTTGTTTTAGACTACCTATGAATTTGTTATGGACTACTATGATTTTTTTTATACCCCATGCCTTTTTAAATTGACAATTCACTCCCTCCATTATGGTACAAGATTTACATGGTTGGTGATAATTCGCTACCTCCGGTTTAGATTCCAAAACAACTGCGATTGTGATGCTTACGATGAAAATTGTGGTGGCCACGGGAAGGACAATTTTCTGCACCATTCACCAACCAAACTTCGACATTTTTTAGGCATTTGATGAGGTAAATCGTGCCTTCTACCAATATATTATAGCATACGATGCCTTTTACAATTTCAATTATATGATCAAATGAGCTAAGAATTGTTGAGAGCACATTTTTCTCTCATATACTACAATTTGTCTTCTTTCTTTTTTCCCAATATAAATTTAGTGATTTTCTTATGCAGGACTACTATCATTATAACATACAGTGTCTTTACAATTGCAATTATACGATGAAACGTAGTAAGAATACTTGAGAGCACATTTTTCTCTCATAAAATACAAACTATTTTCTTTCTTGCTTCTCGATATAAATTTCGTGATTTACTTTAGATATTTTATGGTGTTTTAATTTACTCAAATTTTTTTTATCCTTTAAAGGAAGTTGTACACGTGAAAGGACTTTGAGATGATATAACGTGCATTGTTATTAATATACAACCTACAGACAAAGTGAGTCCTCCTTTGCCACCACCAAAGAAGTTAGGTGAATGAGCGTTCAAGTCCTTGTTTCACAAGAAGAGTTGTGAAATGACTTCTCATAAGGAATGAATATTGTGAGCCAAATATGGTGGAGTAAATAATGGAGGAATGATCTACTTTTCTTTTGGAATGGTTTGTACAGTTAATTGTCCTCTTAGCTTACCTATTTTATTTTTCTTGGAACTTTGATTTATATACAAAATGATGTTTACTAGGCATGGTACAAAAGTCATATGGGTAGAATCTGACGTGATTTTACGGGTTATAGGTTGGAATCAATGTACCCAATATGCAACATGTTCAAGCTACAATTTATAAAGTAGAGATAAAACCCGAAGAGGGTATTTCAATACATGATGGATCATCAAATTCAAGAAAATTGTGCCATTGGGATGGTTCTTTCCTTTCCTTAGGCTATCAAATAAGAAATAAGCGATGGATGGCCTTACTCTTACATTAATTTTTTTGCCTCTCACTCTTACTTTAGTTTTTATGATCAGATATGGGCTTTCAAATATGATTATTTGGTACTGGGTTTATTTATTTATACTTCATTTATTTTAGTTTTTAAGGTCCACCATTGTTCCATGCTTATGTGTAGATAAAGCAAGTGCTCAGTTGTTTGGAGTATATACTATGCTTATGTGTAGATAAAGGAAGTGCTCGTAACAACCCAGACTTTTGAGTGATTATTTGATATCAAATTACCTGATGGGTTAAGTAGACAAAATGGAGAAAGTTAGAGTAAATATTATTCTAAGTGAGTTAAGAGATAATATTTACCAAGTTTGGCCTATTTACAGTTATGTGAATGTAAATGGCACTATGTTGTGTTTTATTGCATCGTTGTGCTTTAAGCGACAGTTATGACTTATATTCAAAATTGAGCATTACTAATGAATTAAAATTACGTTGGAATAAAAAATATTATACGATACTTTGGATGCTAATTTAGAGGGTGCGGTTAGTTTTGGAATAGTCGAGATAGTCAAAATAAGTGCAATGTTGTATTTTTTCGTTTCATGCATTTTTGGCAGGTTATGACTCGATTATGTAGTTACGAGTCATTTTAATGGTGTATCAACAATTAAAGATAGGAACAAATGTTAATTGCCCGTTTAAGTCTTCCAACCCCTTTTATTTTCCCATTCTTATGCTATAAGCTTAGAGAGAGAGAGAGAGAGAGAGAGAGAGAGAGAGAGAAGAGAGCTTGGGAGAAAATGGGAGAAAAGAGAGAGAAAGTGAAGATTAGAGATGGAAATCGTTGCTACGAGAAGAGAATCCGAGACTATAAACTCGAGGAAAGTTTCTTACTTGCTAGAGTATGATTTAATGTGGATAAATTGCATTTATAGTTGTGTTTTTAGAATTTTTGACATTTATTAGTTTTGGAGATTTTTGGAGTTTAATCCCTTAACCTTTGATTTAAATTTGATTTGAGGAGAATATATGAGTTAATAGTTGTGTAGGATTGATTTGGTAGAATTATTAGTGGTTGACTTTGATATAAGTTGAGGATTTGGATTTTGGGGATTTTAGGGTTTATACAACCCGTAGCCATTTCTGGGCAAATCGACCAGGGCGAATCGATTTGCCCTCTTACGAATCGATTCGCTATAGTTGGGGGCTATAGGTGTGGGAAACCGAATCGATTCGGGTTAGGGCCGAATCGATTCGGGCTTGGGCAGTAGGTTGGTTTTCTTTACCGAATCGATTCATTTTTGGGAGAATTGATTCGCAGTTAAGGGCGAATTGATTTGTCCCTAGGCGAATCGATTCGGAAAAACCTGCTATTTTGTGGAATTTTTCTAGCTTTGTTTTGAGTCCTTTTCTTTTAGGTTCAAGACTTAGGAACCTTCTCTTGAGAATTAATAAAGAGTATTAGAGGTTTATGTTTGGGAGACAAATATCCTAAGTTAACATGGGGTTAATTAAGCTTATCCCAAGGGTTAGTTCATAAGGGGTTAACGTTTCGTTTAATATAGGAAGTTAGCCTAGAACTAATAGAAAGTAGAATGGTGATGTTTAGGACTTTTGGGAAACTAGTATTGAGAGAATTTACTTTTGGACACTTGGAGACTAGTGTGAGGATAATGCCGCTTCGGGTCCTAGGTCATTAATAAAATATGACTTCGAGAATAAGAAATGCCTATTTTAAAATTGGTACTTAATGGTTAAGTATAAATGGTTTTGAGAATGTAAAAAGTGAATGCTTTGAAATGGGAAAATAATTTTGTAAATGATAATTTACATATACACACCTCTCTAAATTGCTATCATTGGGAAAGTTACGCGCATGAGGTGAAGTCCCCTGGCTAGTGAATGCAGGGCGAATATATTCCTCAGCCATAAGACCGGTTATTATTGTTTGATTATTGTTCGAAGTGGGGTAATTTCGGGTGTGGTTATGACTCACTATCGAAGGTATATGGTCACTTCCCGACGTTACGTTATAAGCTGCCCAGGTTGTCTTGTGTGATAGGCCCTGGAAGATGATAGCCCTTTAAGGGCGCGTCTAGTGGGGAAACTCGAAAGGACGGTTTTAGCATTGTTATATATATGTGATTATAACTATTCTTAATAAAATGGATATGGTAAAGCATTTTGTGTGATAACTTCTTTCAATATGTTTCCCGGAGAAAAAGGGAAATATAAGGTTAAATGGTATAGAACAGTATTGGTGAAGCATTTTGTGAAATAAATATCTTTCAATATATTTCCTAAAGAGAGAAAAGGAACTATGTAGTTAAGTTGTGAATAATTGAAATGAAATAACAATGAGTGAAGGTAGAAGATTTCTCCCATATATATATATATATGATCATTGAGCATTGTCATTGATATTGCGTTAGTTTCTGCTGTTAGAATGAGAGGTGAGAAATGTTATGATTAATTGCGAGAGAAAGTTAAGTTCATGATGATTATTCGATATTCATTAATATCATGCATTTTATTCACATGGTGATCATATCAAACCGGGCCCTGACACGTCTATATCTCTTTATTGTCCATGAATTCATTGTTCGTCCAGGTGATCCTCTGCAAGGACGCTCGTATTGATCTCCCCATTCCAGTTGTCCTAGAGCTATAACATTTTGCGGATGTTATAGGATATTCGTTATAGACGCTTCTATCTCTTGTACTCTAGATAAGATCAGTTTATTTATTCGGGCGTGTTGCCCATGCTTTGCACTCATTCATTATAATGTGATATTTAATTGTAAAACTCAGTGTAACCTGATTGTATTTGGATCTTAGCCGACAGCTTATTCAGTTATTACTTTACATTATTGTTATACCATTGTTCGTTAATTTTTATCCACCTTCTTTTCAAATTGGATTGTCAAAATGCTTTTCTTTTAACTCACAAAATTAAATTTGACATCCGTTTTCTAAATCATTGGGTGTTATCTAATATTATTATTTTCACGATAGTGATGCTAAGAATGGACCATATATGGTTCCTCTATTTATTGGAGTATCGGGCTGGCCACCTCTTATTTTAGTAAGCGGGTTATCACAGATGGTATCAGAACATCAGGTTCTAGAGTCCTTAGGAATCTGCGCGAATGTACTATGCTTCAGCGTTGCTTTCGGTTTGATATAGAGCCTTAGGATTAGGATTGTTTATTCCTCTTGTGATATTTCATTCTCCTGCGGTGATATAAGAATTTAATAAATCTTTTGCGCGTTCGTCCGAGATTCATAGGCTGAATGATGAATGGTAACCAGGGAAGGCCGTTATGAGGACACCAGGAGATGGGGCTTAGTCAGGACTGTAAGTTTTAGTCGGGGATGAGGGCCGCTTTGGAGGTCACTCCCTTCGTAGCATTTTTCTTAGATTGCTACCGCGACTATTAAGTAGAGTAGATATAGTTTTTCGAGTACCGCTATAAGTAGAGAGTGGTACTAAGCTTATAATTCCCAGCGGAGTTAAATTAAAGTTGAAAAGTCCTTGATAAGGGCCACACGTTGAAGTTAAGTCAGGTGGGGAAGTGTAACTTCATTTGGTAGAAGTATAAGGCTCAGAAGATTTGGCCTAGAGCGGGGTATAAAAATGCCCAGATGCGAAACATTGAGGAAAATTTTTTCACCCGTTGGAGTAAGGTCGAAATGGTGGGAACATAGTCGCCATATTTGGTGGAGCAGGAAGTTTTTCTCATAGAAAAACATGGTAGATGTTTTCAACAGAAAGTTTCTCTAGGATATCAGAAATGATGAGAAGGTAAACCCTCAAGTATTCACATGAGGATCGGTTAGAGGCCGACAATGAATAAAGAGTTAAAGGGTTAAGGAAACCTTGCACCGAAATAAGGTAGGTAAAAGGAAGAAAGACCCCTTCAGTGGAATGATAGTCTCATAAGTAAGTATTGCTCACACTTATTGAGAAATCGTGTTCATGAAACCCCGTAGGTGGACATCCACCTGGGGGAAAACTCATTGAAGTAAGACAGTTGAGGCCGGTAGTATGTTCTCTATGCTGGGGAAGCTAAGGGGAGCTATGTGGGCAATTGCCAGGGTCGAGGCTGTAGAGTCAATGGTGATGAAAACCATTGATAGTGGCCAGGGTGATTGGCAAGAAGGTTGTTGTAAATTTCACCTTGGTTGAGGGTGGTGCATTCAGTGCGACTAGACGAAGTAGTATTTTATTTACCCTAGATTCGGGTGTGTAATTTGAGCTTGTGGTAGTATCGATGTTATTATAGAGAGTGTATCTATATGATTTCCATAGTAGGGAGCTTCTATTTTTTATTCATTCTCTATAAAGAGAGTGTTGATATTTTGAAAGTATATGTGGTTTGTGTTACTCGTATTGTATGTGTTATACGAGTGAAAATATTGTTGATTGGTCAGAACGATAGCAAGCAAATGATTATGAGGCTATCGTATTTGTAGTTCCAAAATGGAACTAGTTGTTCTATAATATCTCACCTGGATACGGGATTGAGACTTTATAGAGATGGTTTAAGTTATGCAAGAAATTTTCATTATATTTTTGTTTTGTTTATGTTTGTGGTTTCCTTATCTCCACGACCAACAAAGTTAAGTAGTAGTGTAACGGAGGGGTTCCATGTTTGGATTTCGCTTGCGAGATGCTCCACGCATGAACCTTAACGACGTTGGGAGTGGAGAGATGTTACTTTATGTTAAAGATGTTAGTTTTGAGGGTTTTAACCGAGAATCGCGTGATTGATTAAGGGATAATAAAAAAAAGTTAGTGTGCGGTGCAGAAGCACTAGAAATAGTTCTATCTTCTGATAGATGTGAGTGAGATAAAGTTAAGGAAGTCGGATCGAGACTTATAGTTATGGCTTGATGAGAAGACCATTTAATCAAATGTATATATATATACTTGGATAAAATATTCATAACTCTTTGCAGAAAATAGGCGCCCCGATTACTTAGATTTTCATTTTGCCAAAATGGTAGGACATATAAGTAGAAACGTATAAGTAGGGTTATGAGTTAGAATTTTTAGCAGTCTCGATCATATGCCTTAGTCTATTATATCTTGATGACCGACGATGCGAGGTAGTTGTGTAATAGGAGGGTTCCTTGTTTGGATTTCTCTTTGCAAGACGTCCCACGCATGAAACCGAGCGAATGTCGAAAATTGAGAAAGGCTTTGGGCACTAGGGATATGGTTAGTATCATACTTATTTGACGTGAATAGGAAACACATCAACCTTATGATTATTAGGATGTAACGCCCATGGGGAATGTGACGTTGTTTTAAGGAGACTGTAGGGAGTTAACCACGAATAGGTTGGTGGGATAACTTTAGGAAGGATTAGGTCCCCAGAAATGAGTAGTATGGAATCTCGAAAAAATAAAAAAAATTCAGGACACTAGGCCGAAAAGAAGATGAGGCCCCTCTTAGAAAGAGCGTTACGTCGGTAACCTAGCTTTTGGGGAGTGAAATGATAAGATGATTTCTACTCCTGCACTCGTGTTGTCAAAATTGAGAGTGGATTTCTTGGTATTAACGGACGAGTTTCTACCCAGATTGGGAAGTGTTAATACTGGAGCATGGAGCCATTGTTCATGCGTCTCACAAGCTTATAACCCTTGAGAAGTATTATGCCATGCATGATTTAGAGTTCGCAGTGGTAGTATTCTCCTTAAAGGGGGCAGGATATTTAGTCTTTTCATGGACCACGAGTTTTTTAAATATGTTGTTGAGGCGACAGAGTTGGTGGTTGGAGTTTGTAAAAGACTATCGATTAGATATTCATTATCACTAAGGGAACGCGATTAGGGTAGCGGATCCACCGAGCAGAAAACCCGTGGGGGAGACTAGCGAAGGCATGGAAAGCTAAGTAGAACGAGCTAACTAGGAGGACATTGTAGCAAGATCATTTATGTCGGTGTTGAAACACGAGGAAGGGGCTTTTATGAGTTTTCTCCCCAATCCGCCACTTGTCAATTGGTGAATATAGATTACCAACGATCAACGGGATCGTTGTAATCGTTAGAGTACCGATATAGATGTGGAATGGTATATCCATGGGTATTCTCATTGAATTACCAGCATCGCAACGGTTATGAGCCTATTTGAGTAATTGTTGATCATTTGACCAAATTGCCACTTTTCCAACTTATGGGTGGACTATTTACGAAGGAGTACGACCAACTCTTTATGGTGGAGTTATGGAACTGCATGAGGTTCCTATGAATAACGTGTTGGAATGAGACTAAATTTTTGTGTCAAAATTTTGGTAAAGTTTCTAGAAAGAAATGGGAATCGGATTGAAATCGGGTACATCCTACCACCCTTAAGTGGGTGAATGAATAGAGAGAGTTAACCAAATGTCAAAAGGAATACCCCTAATGGGCGTGTTTGTCTTAAAGTAAGAATGGGGGTAGTAGTTTTTGTGGGTCAAAGTTTCATACGATAATTTGTATCGTTTCACTATAAGTATAGCACTATATGTGGCCTTGTGTAGATGACTGAGTAGTTCGCCTACTCGTTGGGTAGAACCAGTAGACAATAAGTTCTTTGGATGTGGAATGGTCCAGGATTACTTCTTTGATGATTAAGTTCATTAGGCTGCCCACTTTGAAGGGCTATGGGGAAGTCATGTAGTATTGGAGATAGGGGATCAAGTTTTGGTGCAGTTACTTTCGAGGAAGGGTATAACGTGATTCTGGAGGAAAGGCAACTTGTGCTGAGTTATATAGGAATTTCCTTCCATTGTTGAAAAAGTAGGATCGATAGTTCAGGAGGAACAACCTGATGTTAGTTTAGCTTTATGAAGAGTGTAAACTAAGATTGAAGTAGTATCCTTTAATCAAGTCCTGTAAGGGACATCACGATGCCTAGAAATCGCTAGGGATGAAAGAAAGATAATTTTGGAGAAGTACACCCTTGATTTTGTTATATGGTACGCCTGAATTTTTAGAGAAAAATTCCCTTGTAAGGGGGGGGGGGGGAGTATGTAACAACCCAGACTTTTGAGTGATTATTTGATATCAAATTACCTGATGGGTTAAGTAGATAAAATGGAGAAAGTTAGAGTAAATATTATTCTAAGTGAGTTAAGAGATAATATTTACCAAGTTTTGCCTATTTACAGTTATGTGAATGTAAATAGCATTATGTTGTGTTTTATTGCGTCGTTGTGATTTAAGCGACGGTTATGACTTATATTAAAAATTGAGCATTATTAATGAATTAAAATGATGTTGGAATGTAAAATATTATACGATACTCCGGATGCCAATTTAGTCGAGATAGTCAAAATAAGTGCCATGTTGTATATTTGAGTTTCGGGAATTTTTGGCAGGTTATGACTCGATTATGTAGCTACGAGTCATTTTACTGGAGTATCAACAATTAAAGATAGGAACAAATGTTAATTGCCCATTTAAGTCTTCCAACCCCTTTTATTTTCCCATTCTTATGTTATAAGCTTAGAGAGAGAGAGAGAGAGAGTGAAGAGAGAGCTTGGGAGAAAATGGGAGAAAAGAGAGAGAAATTGAAGATTGGAGCTAGAAATCGTTACTACGGGAAGAGAATCCGAGACTACAAACTTGAGGAAAGTTTCTTACTTTCTAGAGTATGATTTAATGTGGATAAATTGCATTTATAGTTATGTTTTTGGAATTTTTGCCATTTATTGGTTTTGGAGATTTTTGGAGTTTAATCCTTTAACCTTTGATTTAAATTTGATTTGAGGAGAATATATGAGTTAGTAGTTGTGTAGGATTGATTTGGTATAATTATGAGTGGTTGACGTTGATAGAAGTTGAGGATTTGGATTTTGGGGATTTTAGGGTTTATACAACTCGTAGCCATTTCTGGGCAAATGGACCAGGGCGAATCGATTCGCCCCTCTTGCGAATCGATTCACCCCTCTTGCGAATCGATTCACTATAGTTGGGGGATATAGGTGTGGGAAACCGAATCGATTCGGGTTAGGGATGAATCGATTGGGGCCGGGGCAGTAGGTTGGTTTTATTCGCTGAATCTATTCATTTTTGGGCGAATCGATTTGCAGTCAAGGGTGAATCAATTCGGCCCTAGGCAAATCGATTCCAAAACCCTGTTATTTTCATGAATTTTTCTAACTTTATTTTGAGTACTTTTCTTTTAGGTTCAAGGCTTAGAAACCTTCTCTTGAGAAGTAATAAAGAGTATTAGAGGTTTATGTTAGGTATACAAATATCCTAAGTTAGCATGGGGTTGATTGGGCTTATCCCAAGGGTTAGTTCATAGGGGGTTAATGTTTCATTTGATATAGGAGGTTAGCCTATAACTAACGGAAAGTAGAATGGTGATATTTAGGACTTTTGGGAGACTAGTATTGAGAGAATTTACTTTTGATAAATTATGGTATTACTTTGGACTCTTGGAGACTAGTATGAGGATAATGGCACTTCGGGTCCTAGGTCATTAATAAAATATAACTTCGAGAATAAGAAATGCCTATTTTAAAATTGGTACTTAATGGTTAAGTATAAATGGTTTTGAGAATGTAAAAAGTGAATGCTTTCAAATGGGAAAATAATTTTGTAAATGATAATTTCCATATACACACCTCTCTAAATTTCTATCATAGGGGAAGTTACGCGCATGAGGTGAAGTCCCCTGGCTAGTGAATGCAGGGCGAATATAGTCCTCAGCCATAAGACCGGTTATTATTGTGTGATTATTGTTCGAAGTGGGGTAATTCTGGGTGTGGTTATGACTCAGTGTCGAAGGTATATGGCCGCTTCCCAAAATTGCATTATAGGACACCCAGGTTGTCTTCTGTGATAGGCCGTGGAAGATGATAGCCATTTAGGGGCGCGTCTAGTGGGGAAACTCGGAAGGACGGTCTTAGAATCGTTATATATATGTGATTATAACTATTCTTAATAAAGTGGATATGGTAAAGCATTTTGTGTGATAACTGCTTTCAATATGTTTCCCAGAGAAAAAGGGAAATATAAGGTTAAATGGTATAGAACAGTATTGGTGAAGCATTTTGTGAAATAAATTGCTTTAAATATATTTCCTAAAGAGAAAAAGGAACTATGTAGTTAAATTGTGAATAATTGAAATGAAATAACATTGAGTGAAGGTAGAAGATTTCTCCTATATATATATATAATCATTGAGCATTGTCATTAATATTGCGTTAGGTTATGCTGTTAGAATGAGAGGTGAGAAATGTTATGAATAATTGTGAGTGAAAGTTAAGTTCATGATGATGATTCGATATTCATAACTGTCATGCATTTTATTCACATGGTGATCATATCAAACCGGGCCCTGACCCGTCTATATCTCTTTGTTTTGCATGAATTCATTATTCATCCTGGTGCTCCTCCGCAAGGACGCTCGTATTGACCTCCCCATTCCAGTTGTCATGGAGCTATAGCATTTTGCGTATGTTGTAGGGTATTCGTTATAGACGCTTCTATCTCTTATACTCTAGACAGGATCCGTTTATTTATTCGGGCATGTTGCTCATGCTTTGTACTCATTTATTATAATGTGATATTTAATTGTAAAACTCGGTGTAACCTGATTGTATGTGGCTGTTAACCGACTGCTTATTCGGTTATTACTTTATACATTATTGTTATACCATGGCTCGTTGATTTTTATCCACCTTCTTTTCAAATTGATTTGTCAAAATGCTTTTCTTTTAACTCGCAAAATTAAATTTGACATCCGTTTTCTAAAATATTGGGTGGTTATCTAATATTATTATTTTCACGACAGTGATGCTAAGAATGGACCATCTATGATTACTGTATTTATTGGAGTATCGAACTGGCCACCTCTTATTTTAGTAAGCGGGTTATCACAGTGCTCAGCTTTTTTATTGAACTTTTAGTCATGTAGTGTATTATAGATGGATGAATCCATGCAGTGAGCACACAACAAACTATTATTTCGCCCTTTACTAACGAATACCATATGCTCACCACTAAGCGACTTATGCTCATTTTTTGAATTGCTTATTCGCCACATGAAATAGATAACTTATAGAAACACGGAACGTTACCAATTGGAAAAGGGTTTAGGAGTAGGAACTCGAACTAAGAAACTATTTTTATTATTACACTATTAGTTATATTGAAGCTAGTGTATGCAACTGAATTTTACAAGATTATTGCATTTCAGCTCAAGATTAATTTTTCCCGCATGTTTTATTATTTTACATATTGCTTCTGACATTGAAGTTTTGTTGTGTCACTATTAAGGAGTAGGGAAAAATTATGAATAATGATCAACTCATGTTTTGGCAGGGAAGACAATCGTAAAAGTGCAGTCTTACTCCATTTTTTGAAATTTTCTTATCTCCCAGTCTCTACTATTTTGACATTTTCTTGATTGAGTGATGATTACATGAAAACTATGAACATTAGGTGAATGGATAAGGATTTGAATGAGTTTTTATAGTTGAATTATTTATGTTTATCTATTCAATGTCTAAGTTGCATGAACTGTAAACCTGGTAAAAAACAACTACCCATTTCCCATAAATGATTATAGAACTAATATTGTCAAAATTTGACATAAAATTATTTGTTATTTTTCTTGGTTTAAAGAAGAGATTCCAATCAAAAAATCAATCAAGTTAAAGTTCTTTAATACTTTTACAAAATGTTTCATAATGATGCATCTAAAATGTACACATATGTTTCATTTGTATGATAATTTCCAAGAATAAGTTGACCTTATTTCAGCTAACCTCCCCGACCTAACCTCTATTTTTCTTCGTTCAGATTATTACATTTTGAATTGTTGGGACATATTTAACTATTTGTTTGTCTAATTTTGGATTTTTTTACTTGACTTCTTAAGTTTGAGTACGCGATATACATTTTATTGACATATCTTAACTATTTATATGTCTCATTTTTCTATACTTGTGTGTCATTTCAATGGTAATTTTTAGGAACGACTAAGAAAAAAGACAATTATAAATTTAGATGTAATTATTACAAATGATCTTATTATTTATGGAGTTTAAACTTTGTATTTTTTTTTCATTTCTAAAAAAGTTATTGTCTGTTATTTTTGTTAAAATGGTTCATGTTTTAAAGATCCAATCCATTTTAATGTATTGTTTTTGTAGATTGACCCCAAATTTGATATTATTTTTCAGAATGAGGTAACCTGACATGCATTTGATAATGTTTTATTATCAATAAATTAGTATAAGCAATTCTAATTTGACTAGGTGGGGCGAAGGGTCACCGGGTGGAGTAAGAGCATGAATGAGTGAGAGGTTGGCAGAGGGTCGAGAATTTGGTTTTGTTTTGTTTTTTTATTCTTTACTTTAAAAATATTTTCAAATAGACTTTGGTTGCTATGTTGGGTTATGTTTTCTATGTTCAAGTTCATGAATTTTGGGGTTATTTTAAATAACATGATGTAGGTATAAATCTTATTTATGTTTATTTGTTTTACAATTAAATGTACTTATGTTTATTGAGCATGCAACGCCGAGAAATTGTTTTGTCAATCGTGTATTTGTCCCTTTCTATCGGTAAGGTTCTTATCATTCTCTCTTAATAGGTTCCGATCATTATGACTTATGATGAGCATTGTAGTTTTTTTGGTTAAAAGGTAGAGACTGGATGTTAACGAACCCATTTAATCGTTTTCTTTAACATGCTTTTCTTCTTTTGTATGTACATTATTGAAAGATTACTTAAGAGCCATAAAGGAGTATATAAATTTATATGTTTGATTGTGCATTGGAATTCTACGAGATAAATTTCTACGTTTGATTATGCATGAAATTTCATGAATATTAATATGTGTCATCTGATTTGTTTATGGCCGCATTTGTTCACCAAGGGAAGAATCGGGAAGTTCAGTGCTTTACGTGAACGTGATATCACCATTGATTACTTCCTGCGCACTGACTCAACTAATATTTTTTCACGAATTGAGTTAAATTGATCATTGATGTATTAGTAATGTTGGAGTATTATATTTGTCACTGATCTATTAATGATGTTGTTTATATGAGGTCCAAGGCGGACTATTACTATTGTTATTAGAGTATTATTATTTGTTAAATAGGGTTGATAGTCCTATAAACAAAGGAATTTTTGCCCAAATTTTTAAAATTTATTTGAACGTTTGTCTTGCAACATAAACTTAAGTTAAATTTTATATGATTCAACTTTATCGAGATTCATAATAGTATAGTTGATATTTTGTTCTTAAAAGGGAATTTTTTTTAATAAATAAAGGAATTTTCTACCCAAAATTTTTAAGTTATCAGACTTGGCATTAATAATAGTATAATTGATATTTTTGTGTTTATATAGGAAGGATTGTCTCATAAACAAAGGAAATTTTGCCCAATTTGGTTAAACTAATAGGTTCATACCATAACTTATTCAAAAAAATATTTATTTGTTGCGAACTAAATACGATGTACAGTCCTATCAACAACATACACTTTCAAAAATTATCGTGCCTTCAGGCACGGGCATACCGTAGTGTGTGTGTGTGTGTGTATAGGAGAAGGCTCACCTACATCATGCTCTATACATCATTCATACATCACACCTAGTTGTAGGCCCTAAATAACTTTTTTTTTCAAATTTTTTATTTTTCTTATGAAATTAACCTTCCAATAAACCCATGTTCAAAAAATTAGGTCAAAATATATTTTGTAGCTATTTAAAAAAAAATTGCTCAAAATACCTAATTTATAAGGGTCTACGCCAATAATTTTTTATGAATTATTTAAAAATGGCTACACAATGTATTTTGATCTAATTTTTTGAAAATGTGTTTATTGGAAGGTTAATTCGAATTGAAAAATAAAAAATTTAGAAAAAATGTTTCTTAAGGCCTAGAATTAGGTGTGATGTATACATCATAATGTAGGTGAGCCTTCCTCTCTCTCTCTCTCTCTCTCTATAGAGAGAGAAAGAGTTTTCCATGCATTTTTGAAAATTGAAAATCACACACCTAATACATTGTTTTTTTTCTCCATCAATCCATTTTTTCTTGTGTGTATAAATAGAGAGTTCATCACAAAACCTTGGTTCATAGGCAAATTAAATTAGAGTACTACTTGTGGTTTGCGTGACCTTTATATCTTATAGGGAAATCATCTAAGCATCCGTCAGTACCATAACAAGGGCATAATTGTCTTAAGCACATATTATCCAACATTATCTTGGATAAGGTCAAGATTTCCCATTCGTGTTGAGTTGATACAAACCCATATGTCTTTTGAATATTTAGTTGTATTGAAACTATTGATTTATTCAGTTTACACAATTGTGGTGTTGAGTTTGTTCATACAATTTAAGAAACTTAAGACAATTAATTTTCTTGTGTGAATCATATTCATGGAAAATATAATTCATCCTGCGAACCATCATGAAAAGCCGTAGAGGTTTTATGGTACTGACTTAAACATTGGCAACATAATGTGTTGTTTTATTTAAACCATAAAATTTCGCTAAGCTCTTAAGGGAAAAAGTCTCGGAATTAAAATATGATGCTGATGCTATATTTGTTGTTGTAGTTGATGTATGAAACATTTTAATTTTTTATATCCTATTATATTAGAAATGGAATGGAAAATATTTTATATAATGTGTATAGTCCAATCCAAACAACAAAAGAATATTAATAATACCTTTGATGTATAGTACAAAATCGAAGATGCTGTACTTAAGAAGTTTGGCGTTGGTATTTTCCTAGATTTAAAAATTGTGTATTCGATGCTTGTTCTTAGTCATGTCCAAGAAATTCAAATAATTCTTCTTGAAAATCATGCCAATGGCATGCCTTGAGAGAGTAATTTAAAGTCGTAGAAATTATGAAAAAATTGCCTTATAATTGGATAAAATTTAAAAGTTATTTGGAACATAAACGTAAAGAAATGAAATTGGAGGTCTTCATAGTTCGTTTCAAAAGAGAATAAGACAATATAATTAATAAGAAGAAGATCAATGGAAATTCTATGGTGGCAAAGGCTAATAAAGTGGAGGAAAATGAATCAAAGACGAAATGATACAACTCTCACAAAAATAATAAAGGAAGGTTCAACCCCACCAGCCCAAAATGTAATAATTTTAAGTAAATCAATGTTAAATGTTTGTTTTGTAAGAAATTGAATCAATGTGCTCAAGATTGTCGCGAGTGCAAAGGTGGATTTTATAAATCTAAGTCTCATTAAGCCAAAATTATACAAAAGGTTGCTAAAATGGATAATCTCTCTGTCCTTATCTCCTAAATCAATGTCATTAAAAAATCTATTGATCGGTGGGTCAACACTAGAGCAACATGCCATATTTGTTTAAACAAAAATGCATTCACATGATAAGAAAAGGTCAATAAAGGATAATGATTATTCTTTGGGAGCTCTTCTAGTTCAAGTGAAGAAATATGATTCTCAAGTTTCCTTTTGAGAAAAACTCTTACTTTGAATTATGCACTCCATATGCTAGAAATTCGCAAGAATCTCGTGTCTGGATGATTATTAAGTAAGAACATATTTAAATTAGTATTTAAATCAAATAATTTGGGTGCGTTATTTGTGGGAGAAAGAGTATTTGAGTGATTGAATATATAAATAAAATAGTACTCTTGACTCTATTAGTAATGATAACAAGAATAATTATAGTTCTTATTTTTTTTGGAACATGTTAATTATGGATCCATTTGTAAATTAATTAAATTGAGTTTAGTACCTAACTTTGAAGTAGATAATACACATAAATGTGAAGTTTGTGTTGAATATAAATTTTCTAAGAAACCTTTTAAATAATTTGAAAGAATAACCAAAACTTTAGAATTAAATCATTATGACATATCTGATCTCAAATATATTCAAACTAGAGGTGGTAAAAAATAATTTATCACATTCATTGATGATTACAATAGATATTATTATGTTTATACGTTTTGATGTAAAGATGAAACACTTGAAATATTTAATGTTTATAAGACTGGAGTTGAAAATTAAATTATTAAAAAGATTAAAATAAAAAGATATGATATATGAGGATAATATTCCAAACCCTGGTATAATGCACCAAACGAAAACCTCTCAAATTCATCGAAAAAATGTAATTGTCGAGACGAAAAATAGTACATTGAAATACATGGTTAACGACATGATTCTATATGGGACCCATAATTTATGTGTGCGGATTTGGGGGGGAGGGGGGGGGGAGATTTGCTTTTGGCAAATCATATTTTTAATAAAATTACTCACAAGAAAACTCATAAAACCCTTTATGAATTATTTTTTAATCGGATATACCTACTATGTAACACTCGTATATTTTGAACGACTTACTTAGTATCAACAACTACCTAAAATTTCCATAATATCCTTTATATGATATCCAAATACTAAAATATTCTCAACAAAGATGGAACTACATCATTAAACCTATAACTTTGCTTAATTATCCAAGTACCCCCCAAAGTTTTAAATTTACAAAATATCCCTTGAACTTTTCAAAACAAGCATAGCTGGACCTATATTTAACCCCTAGACCCAAATTTTATATCAAATTAAACATATAGACTTAAGCTAATTAGAACTTGTAATCTTATCACTTGAACTTTCATGAAATTATAAAAATGACCTTAAAACTTGGAGAAATCTCATATTTAATACCAAGTAAATATAAAACTTTAAAACCAATACTCAAATTTAAAACCCAATATTTACACATTACGCCCCTCCCATATCAGCCTACACATGGGCAGAAGCAGCTAAAATCATATGGTTACACCATGTAACCATGTGTAACTATATTTTCCACATCTTTATGTTCTTAAAAGAAGGAATAATCCACCTTCTTTTTGCTCCAATGACCTCCCCTCACCACCTACTATAAATACCCAACGATTACCAGCAATAAAATTTGCCCCTTGAGCCTGCCCACATTTAAAAAATTTCCTCCTAATCTTTTATACTATCATTTTATGTGTAAAACCATGTTTTTCCAATTTCAATTATCTTCTGTGTTATTATAAGGACCATACCAATAAAAAAAACAAGCTTTTACATCTAAAACAACCTTTGCTTGAAAAAATCACCATAAATCCATTAAAGCTTGAGCTTTAATGGAAAATTTTGATTTCTTGACTCAGATACAGTTTCAAAGTAACGAATAGGTTTCTTATGAACCCAGGAGCTCAAGTGCAATGGTCATTTTAAAAAAATCATATGTTTTGAACCTCAATTTCTCAAAAGTATTATCAATTTTAGATAACTGAAAACTTCAAATTCTCCCTAACCAGACCATCTCAATCTTTCAAACCAAAACCAAAAGCTTCCTTAAGATAGCTAAAACCCAACCATATGCGTAGAAACCATTTCCATATTTTGTAAAGCTTCAAAAATTTGGTCATTTTTTTTTAAAAACACATAGTATTTATAACACGATTAATACTAATCCTCAATCCACAAAACTTATATTTTTGGTTCCCATCTGAAAAATTAGGTTGGATTAGTTTAGGAATCATTTCAAATGATTTAAGAAAATGAGTAATTATTTAAGGTTAAAGTTTTTTCAAAACTTAAATCAACTGTCAAGAGGTTGAAGATGAACTTTTCAACCAGAAACCTTGACCAAACGCATGACGGCACATGGCCAATCAAAATTTTCTGATTTTTTTCAATATTTTTATTAAATCAGTGTGGTCAAAATAGTACAAGGAAAGGCAGTGTTTAGTCAATCCTAGCTCAAGTTATAGAAAATTAGTGTTTTAGGTTATAAATATTTTTTTATAATCAGAAATTGACACTCTTTTTTTAAGTTATAAATTTTAAACCTAGCTTTTTTTTTTTACATTTACTTTGTTAAATTTTGTGACAAAAATTCTTCTACACCAAATTTCAAATTTGACCTTATGCTGTAGATTTTAAAGCCCCTAAAATATTTACAAATTAGCAACTAAACTTTAAAAAAAATGATTTTTTAGTTATTTTTACCAATCCAACATTATTATTAACCACACTAACTTACAAAAGTGTTTGTGTGCAGATAATTAAGTACTAACCCCTCTCGATCTCGTCTTCAATCATATTTAAGTCGTTCAATACTATGTGGAGGTAGGTTTTACCCTTTTAATAGTAAATTTCAGTTCACTTGTTTTACTGCTATTGATATTACTATGTGATGGCCCTACTTGATTCGTAGTATGTGTAGAAATTACCATACTAATATGTTTTTATATCTTTGGTTACTTTTTAATTATGATCAATTGGATCAAATTTAACCCCTCTTACCTAAGAGCTATTATTATGAGAATCATTGTAATGATTGGATCGTTTCACCCTACACCTCTATGCGTATTATTTTTTATAAGAAGCATCAGTATTAACTAGGGAGTAGATTGCTCTGTTTTCCCAAATAACTTTTCTACTTGGCCTAAGGTCTCAAATGATTGAGATACTAGATTTTAACTACATATGTATGAGTGTCGCTTTATTAATGTGCCTAGCCAATAACTTTTTCTCAAAGGTTTTGGGTTGATTGTAATTTGGTTATACTGATGACGCTTGGTAAGTATGGGATTATCAGCTCAAATTTCTTGACATTCTTATTATACAATTTGAACCATGTTATTGTACGAGACAGTGAATTTTATGCACACTCCAAGTGTAACAACCCTCGCTTTTGAGAACCTATTTTATATTTATTTACTATGAGTAGTAATTATATATAAAATGTTGGAATGTGGAGTAAGTGTTGATTTAATGAAGAAAAGTTAATATTTACTAAGATGTTGCATATTTACTCTTAGTGTAGGTGAATATCACCATGTTGTGTTTTATTTGTGTCATAAGATTTAAAATGACATTTTGGCTTAAATTAAAACCTGAACTTAAAATGAGTTATAAAATTTCCAAATGATAATTTGGAGGGCGTAGTTAGTTCCAGAAGGTGTGAGATAGTCAAAATATTGCCATATTGTATTTTGAGGTTTCGGGCACTTTTGACTGGTTTTACTTTAAATGTGTAGTTGCGTGTTATTTTATCGCGGTATTGATCACTTAAGTTGGTAATTCTAGACAAAAGGCACGATTTATGTCTTGAAATCCATTTATTTCTCTTAAGTGCATTTAGTGACCTAGAGAGAAAGAGAGAAGAAGAAAACTTAGGGAGAAAAAGAGAGATTGAAGATTTGGAGATTGATCTTACCTACATCTTCATCAAATATGAATTTGCAAGCTTGATGCAAGTTTTCTACTTGCTATTATATGATTTAAGTTGAATGATTAGTGTTAATAGTTGTGGGTTAATTATGGTTTAAGAAAGTTAGGGTTTTTATTGGATTTATGGGCTTTGAATCTTTAGAGGTTGATTTGATTGGATATTGGTGTAAATTATGGTTGTTTGATGCATTTATAATCAGTTGGTGGTAATAAATGATAAGGGTTTGGGTTGGTTGAAGTTGGGAGAAATTAGGAGTCCAAGACTCCAAAGCCAAAATTGACAAAATTCCCAGGGGCGAATCGATTCGGCCAAGCCGAATCGATTCGCATGGGGACGGTTTCCAGGTCTGAGTGAACCGAATCGATTTGGCTATTTCTGAATTGATTCAACTGTTATGCAGAATGTTGGTTTTCCTGACCAAATCGATTTGGCTGGTCCGAATTGATTCGCTTGTCTGACCGAATCGATTCGGCTAGACCGAATCGATTCAGAAATCCTGCATTTTTCTTTTGTTTTTCTTTTCCAATTTTAATCCTTTTCTTTAGGCTTAGGACCTAGTAAACTTCTTGTATGAAGTAAACTTAGAGTTCTAGAGTTTTAGTTGAGTTTGGTCATTACCCTAAAGTTGAATGGGTTCACTTGGGGTTCATGCCATGGGTACAAAAAGTGATGTTTATGCATTACTTTTCATTTCACAAATTATTAGGAATTAAAAGTTATAATCCCATACTTGGAGATTTTAGGGGCCCTATTGAGGTATATAACACCTTGGGACTTGTAAGATTTTGGTGATCATTTGGAGAATAATTCGGGACTTTAGATATGATGAATATTAATGAGAATATTCAGGGATTATGGTTTCAAATAAGATGAAACATACATGTGATTATTGGAAATGATAATGAGATTTAATTGGTAAATGTTAATTTACTTAAACACACCTCTGTAAATGCTATCATAAGGGAAGCTCGCGCATTAGGTGATGTCCCCTGACTAGCGAACGCAGGGAGACTATAGTCCTTGGCCATATGCGGGATTTTTATATGTTTTTTTGCGCTAGTGAGGTAATTCCGGGTGTGGTTATTACTCAGTCGTAGGTATATGGCCACTTTTCGACGTGCGTTAGGTGCCCAGGTTGTCTTGTATAGATAGGCCCTGGAAGATGATAGTCATTTAGGGGCGCGCCCAGTGGGGTAACTCGGAGGGACGGTCTTAGAATCGTTATATGTATAAGAATATAACCTTTCGAAATCAAGTGGGACTTAATATATGTGAATTGCCATAAGAAAATATGATGGTAATTATATTCCTGTTAAGGAATGGAAAAATGAAAATATATGAGGAATAATGATATTTAGTTTTATTCTCTTATACAAGTAATAACTGTTAGAATCATTTAAATTGCCTTATTACACTTGGTGATTAGGTTGTTAGATTCTCATCTACTTCATTCATGATTAACTGTCCATATCTGTCATGCTTCTTGTTCATCTGGTAATCATATATAAACCGGGCCCTGACCTGGTCATTTTCCATGTTTTGTATGTTATTGTATCCGCTCAGGTGCTCCTTTGCAAGGGCGCCCGCTGTGATATTCCTATTCCAATGCTTTTGAGGAGCTGTGAGATTTTGCGAATTATTACAGGATATTTTGTTAGACGCTTCCATTTTTGAATTCTAGATATGTTCGGGTCTTTCATTCGGGCGTGTGACCCAAATTTTTGTAATTGTTTAATGAATGTATTATGTAAATTATTGAACTGATGTAATACGTTGATTGTAACTGTTGATCGACATCTTATTCGGTTCTTTTATTGTATGGTGGTATTAGTAGTAATATAAGTTCTTTTGGAATTCCACTTTCTCTTCAAATTGGCTTGTTTAAATTACTTTCCTTAACTTGCAATCAAACTAAAAGTTTTTGGCAACCCGTTTTCGGAATTATTGGGTGGTTTTCTCGTATATTCATTTTATTGTTATGATGCTGAGAATGATTTCCATCCATGACTCCGTTATTTTGGAGTATCGGGCTGGCCACCTCTTATTTCGGATCATGGATTGTCACACTAAGCTTCTATCTACATATAATCTGTTATAAAATTGGTAATATCTGCTTAGCATATTTGTGCTAATTCCTTTTTCCTCCGGATGTTCCAGGAGAAAGAGAATAGTATCTCCTCCTTTTTTTTATATACACAGGCAACATGTTTTCTCATTTAACTATATGGGTGGGGACTAAAGAAGATTGGAGCAAGGAGTGGCTATTTTTTATGACCTTCTTTATTTTTCAATTTAATAACAAAATGTAATTCACCCATGTAGTGGTCATACTGTAAATGTACAATGTTACTTAATGAATAAAGTTCTGTTTTTCTGCCTTAACTTTAATTATTTGCTTTGTTACTCTCTTGTATATTCATATTAAAAAATAGGGTGTGACATGTTGGTATCAAAACGTGTTTTAAGATTAATAAATAAGACAAGTTAGATTCCTATAAGGGAAATTTTCATAGCATATTAGTTATTTTACATTTTTTGTAACTTCTTTACATATTCGTATAATAAATTCATTTTGTAGCATGAATACGTGGGATTCCCTCCTGTTTAATTTAGACATCGTACCCAATAATCGATGGGATACTACAATTCGAGAAGAGGCCTTTATACGTCTTAGAGCAATGATTAGGATAGTTAATTAAGCATGACTTGATTCTAGCAGCGATGTGAAACGATTGGTCTTGATAAATCATGTTTCAGGAGAAGCCCAAGTCTTAAAAAAAATGCATGACTATGTGGTTGATTCAGTTATTTTACAGGAGTTAATTAATCTTGCTTTGGTTAACTAACATCCAGCTCCCCTAACTTTATCCCTAAGCTAATTCAAATGGTTAAATCATCGAAATTTCCTTAGATTCCAATGATTCTATAAATGATGATCCTTATAAATCAAACTAGTTTTCTATTGTTCCCGACACTGATCCTTCTGAGACAGATACTGTAAGGACATTTTTCTCATGTCCGAAATGTTTCATTTATTTATGTCATACGCCGCTACATTTGGCACGTCACCTCACGATCTCACATGACGGCCTCTATCTGAATTCCAGGAATCAAGCATGCATTATCTCCACTAATGTGTCCCTCATCTACATCAATGACTTCACGTTCCTTGATTGTAGGCTCGTAATGCAAGTGGAACGCAAGAGAAGTCAAATCAGTGAAACAAGGCCTGATAGGGATGTTCAAGGGCAAATTGGTAATTTTACAACCACCATCCAGAGGACCGGTCAATTGGAAAGTTGAAGAGCTTGCCGCGACAAAGATACTGGAAGAAACGGCACCTCAATCCGAGCTACGGTGAACAAGTTATGGCCCGTTGAAAATGGAGATATGTTCATTGAAAATTCTGGGAATTTTTCTAAGTGTTTAAGCCCCAGGTCCCAGCACACTTTCCCGAACCCAGCCCGAAACCGGTTCGGGGGGCGAACCGGTTCGCAGGTGTACCCGAACCGGTTCGGGGTACCTGTACGCTGGATAGAATTTCAGCAGTTTAAAATCGTGGGTCTCTTCATGGATTTCCCTATAAATACCAACTTCGGGAGAGTTGTTTTGCAAGACTTTAGGAGACGAATTTGAGAGTCCAAATACATCTAGTCTTCATAATTTTGAGTCCCAAGACTCATGTTTTGATTCACACATCATTGCCAAACCTTTGTGAATCCTTTTGCAACCCAAGAACACAACTTTGGTTTGTTCAACCCTTGTGGAGGAGATCGTCCTTCTTCTTCTTCATTGCAGACCTACTGGAAAGGGATAATTCCAGCCGCGACTACAGAATCCGATACCCGAGGGTAATTCTTAGTCAACTTGTATTTTCATTGTAATCCGATTGTAAGTCGTTTTCTTACAAATTATAGTGAAAATAAATGGTTTTGCCCCTGAGGGGGATTTTTCCTTAATTGCATGTGTTTGAATGTTCTTGCGTAGATTATCAATTTATTCAATCACATACTGCTGCATGTTTAGGGTTTGTTTGTGTTAAAAGGGTTATATATATAATTTGACCATTTGAACGCGAGCACACACGTTCTTTCAGATACTATAGTTCCCAATTAGGAAAATCCAAACGAAAATGTCCCTCCCAGTGTAAAATAAGTGAATAAAGTAGTGTACATAGTGTGCCAGACTACTAGCTCAAGAGGATGACTAACTTTAGCTTGTACGAAATTAGGCAATGCATATTATAACATGCTACTCTAACCTCCTTTGTATAAAATATCGAAGGTTGTTTTTTATACTCCTTTAAATAAATTTTCTTACACATTTGAAACTTTTATATTTTATTTTAAGATGGTTATCCTTCTATCGGAACTCAAACTAAGAAGACCCACACTGAAGGGATTATGTGATGCCTTCAAGAACTGACATCTCTAGCTCAACAACAATAGGTTCCACACCTAGTTCCAGAAGAAATTTTGATGTGACTCGTGAATGAATGCTCTCAGGGAATTTTTATGACAATGACCCCTCCATTTCTAGGAAAACCAGGCGCTAGTCAAGTTAAAAAGTGGATGTGTCAGATTAGAAAGATATTTAATTGTGTAGGAATAGTATCCAATCTTCAAGTAACCTTGGCATCCTACATGTTCAAAGATGAAGTCGATTTTTTGTGGCAATCTCTAGCCCAAAGCAGTAATATATACACTTTAACCTGGGAACAATTTGAAGAGATCTTCTTCAAAAATTACTTTCCTGAGATCGAAATAGACCAGTTGACCATATATTTATGAAGCAAGTTTGTCTTTGTCTCAGATGAAGTAAGTTTACCTAATTATCCCATTATTCAGCCGAATATATGGATAATGCGATAAATATATGCAAGAAATTCGAGAGAGGACTACAACTACGAATAAAAACTTTTGTCACCCCTTAACAAATTCAAGATTTTTCCTAGCTCATCGAAGTCGCATAAATTGTTGAATGAAATTCCACAGGTTATGTACATTCCCCTCACCCTATTAGTAGGAACAATCATGTTGTTAGAACATTACCTTGACCTCGACCCTAACCTTATCCCAATTCGAGTGGACAAGTTTGTTCACAAATCTTCCAAAGTACCACCTATCCTTTGATTTTCTATCACGAATGTTAGGAAGTAAGATATATTCGCGCCTAGTGACCTAACTTCAACACTTCTACAATTCGTTGTTAATCATGCAATCCTTTGAGAATTCAAGAAACCCATCCTTTTCAAAATCAACATAGGCCTAATCTTATCAATAAATCTAAACCAATCCCCCATCATGGAAATAATTGTGCCATACTGCCTATGAAAAATTCACTTAGCGTGATAGAAGGTACAATACTCTTTCATAATTTTCCCGCTCATATTTTATTTAACTCTGGTTCAATACATGCAATTATAAGCCTTAATCTAGATAAAGTATTACGAACTCTGCCTATATATTTAACTACTCTCTTAGAAATAGAATTACCTATGGGTGAAATTAACACACACACCCAAAGGTATGAAAATTGTACAATTCATTTAGGTTTTGGAATGATGTTTATAAATTTGATAATGTTAGATATTTATGAATTTAATATTATTATCGGAATGGATGTATTGTCAAAACATCACAGTTATATCGATTGTGATGCAAAGTTAGTATATTTTTAGACCAAAAAATTATCCTTTTATATTTCAACGAACTAGTCGTTATGAACCTTCAACATCCCAAATTCAAAATTCCTTTTCTTCCTTAATTCTTAGAATTTTGGAACAATTCGAGGACGTTTTCCTAGAAAAATTTCCAGGTATACCCTCTTTTTAAGAAATAGAATTTATTATTAATCTATGTCCAAACACTTCTCCTATTTCGATACCTCCGTATAAAATGGCGTCTTTAGAAGTCCGTGAATGTCGTACCCAACTAAATGATCTCCTCAAAAAGGTTTATTTGACTTAATTGAACTCCTTGGAGAGCACCGATGTTATTTTTAAAGAATAATGATGGAACTCCTTGAAGATTTAGATTATTCATAGACTACCGTAAACTGAACTCGGTGACAATTAAGAATAAATACCCTTTACCAAGAATAAATACCTCTTGCATAGACTCTTGGCCTCTTACAATACTTGACAAAATTCTAGTTATATCATTTACAGATGAAGGATCAGAAAGGACAGGAAGAATACCTTCGTTCCTAAGACTTGATTCAAGAATATAAACCATTTAGATGTTTGAATGAGTGGGTTCGATTAAAAATATCGTTCTCATAGACGGCGTCAATCTATTAATGCAAAAAATTAGACTAGGCTAATTAATTGATCACAAATAAATATAAGGGTGGCAAAAGATTTTTAAAGTGGTTTGTCTTAAAGGAAGAGCCTACGTCCACAGTTGTGTATTTCTTTTGGGAATGCTCAATTGCCTCTTGTTTTTTGTCTTTTAGATGTTGGGTTTATAATGTATTGATAGCCCCCAGGGGTGTACAAGTGTTAGAACATCAAAGGATGGAATGTGTTTATATCGTAGACGTTTACATCTGTACAATCATTTATGTATACAACTGTTGCCATTTTCCTGTCATTGTTGGTCATTCTTCTTGGTGTTGGTTGGGATTCATTGACAGGTTGGTCAGCATCCCTTAGTAGGTCGGCATTTCATCCTTGCTGACTAGGATTAATCTTCCATTGTACTTCACGTGTCAATATCTGAATGGTCCACGTAAATGGATAATTTTTGGTATCAACAGAAGTCCCAATGTTTCATGCTTGAAGTTTTTACAAGAGTATGGAATATTTAGCTCAAAAACGTTGCTCGGGTAACAATTTTAGGCTTGGTCGGCTGGTGACTTCCCATACTTGTAAAAATTATGACTTATATGTGGACATATAATGCGCATGGAATTTTTATAATTATCCATCACTTTAATGAATCGTTCTTGGGAAAATTCATCTTTTTTACCTTTATCCGCCACCAATCATTATTTTCCAGTGTTCAAGGCAACTTATAAAGAGCGAGAAAACCCATGATCTTTTCTTACCTCAAATTTTTTGAGTGTTTTTGCCTATTGCGTCTTTAAGATTTCTTTTTCTCTCTCGTGCGATCATTTTCTATCCTTCAATTCTTGATGAATCCTTAATCTCTGTAAGAACTCTTTCTCTTTTCTTCTACTCTACATCATGGTTTACTCTATTGATTCTCTTGATGAATTTAGAAATGAATTTAAGATTCCCTCTTGGGTTATTTTTGAACACACTATTTTGCTTGTTGATTTTTTCTCACTTGCTGGGGGTCACTGGTTTCCCTCTATCTTTATAGTTGAGTGTGGGTTTACCTTTCCTCCAAACTCATTTTTCTTGAGTTTTGTCAATATTTTGACGTTGTCTGAGCTAAGGTAGCCCCCAATACCTGGACAGTTGTAAATGGAGTGTATAGATTGAATCAAATCCATGGAATCCATCTACAGATTCTAGAAATAATGTTTTTTATAAGTGGGTGACTAGTGACACCACTTTTTATTTAAAGACTAGGGATGTAAACAAAGCATTAGTACTTAATCTTCCAGACTCCAATAGGGATTATTTTTTAGCATTGAGTTATTATAAAAAATTTGCAATATGCCCCTTTGACTGGAAATGCTGAGTACCATGGGCCTAGATGCCCTCCTTTTGGCAATGGGATAGGTTATTCCTCATTTAACTATCTTGACCTAGATATACTCATTTAAATGTAATACTAATTGTTGCTCTATAAATTTTTATTGCAGTTAATCAGAAGAGAAGGTGTCCAAAGGAGAGTGAAGTGAACGTCAAGGAGTTGAAATTCATTTGGGGTCTTCATTAGAGGATTGGCGAGGAGCACATTAGGTCTTTATCCTATTTGATATAGTACAAGAATACGCTTTCCTCCTTTGTTGCTTGTCCTATAGTAGCCAATCCTTCCCCTGTAATTGACCTTGAATAGGAACCTCTTTCTACCTCCTCAACTGCTGCATCTGGTAGTCGTGATCTTGTTACCCACTCCCCTTCTTCCTTGGATTCAAGCTTACCTTTTATCGCTACTGTAGGAAAATAGAAATTTCCCAACATTTTGGGAGATATAGCTACTAATGTCCCTTCTAAACAAACTGATGAAGGGGTGAAAAGTAAAGATAAAACTGGGAAGAAACCCCTAGCCAAGAAAGTTAAAGAGATACCCTTGAAAAGAATAAGGAAAGGGCTTCCTTCCAAGTTAAAAAAAGGTTCTTCTACCCTTCCTGGCTAGTGAGAATTGGTCGATATATCTTCTTCTGCCTCTCAAGTGGTCCTTGGCTCTGGATTGGCAAGACAACTAATAAAGTCTGGGACTTTACCAGACCACAGGGGTGTTGCAGCTGCATTACCTCATTCCAAAAGTTCTAATATGGATGATCAAAGACTTGATATGTTATGTTCTTTTACCTTCTTTATTTTTCTGTATCTTTGTTTGTTCTTCATAATACTGACTTTCCTTGTTGACTTTGTGTAATTCCTCATTGACTTTAATAACATATTGGAGAAAGATGAGGCTTTGAGAGCTTCTTCTAAGGAAGTTGAAAACGTTTTTAATGAGCTAAAAAGTCAGTGCTTAATTCCCAATAAGCACTGGAAAATGAACATAAGCAATGGGAGGAGAAGGTGAAAGTTGTTGAAGGAGTTGTTAAAACTATTCGAGGTCTAGCTGATCAATTACATAAAGACTTAGATGCTAAAAAAGTCAAGATGGCCCATCTATAAAAGGATTTGGATGTTGAGAAGGCAATAAGGACTAAGTCCAGGGATGTTGGTTTCAACAGAGGCTGGGATAAGGCCATTGTTGAAACTTCTTCACAAATTAAGTTTACGATGAAGAAATTATTTAATGATGGATGGTTTGTTGCTCTGGTGGAGGTCGAAACTCCAAAAGGCTCCGACTTGTTCTTGCGATATGATCTCGGGGACCCTCCAAACATGGACGAGGAAGTTGATAATGAGGGGTTCTAGTGAATTCCTTATAGTGATGGAGTCTTTCAATCAACACTAGGATATTGATTCTTTTGCTCCCTCCACAGTTAATACTCATCCTCCTTTTACTCCTACTTCTACTTCGGCTAGTCCTGAGGCAGATAAAAAGAAGGTGTAAATTCGAGTAGTTTTTTGTTTACCCTTTTGAGTAGTTGTACTTTTTCTTTTTCTTTTTGAAGATGTACCTGTACTTTTCGCTTTTATTAATGAAAATAGAGATGTTTTTATTCCTCTCCTTGTATTTTTTCATATTCTGCACCTTATTGATTGATGATTTCCTTCTTCTTAATAGTTTATGGATAAATTGGAATACTTCTCATCAACTAACTCCGAGATACTCCAGAGGTGTAATGAGATTTTCAAAGCTAGTAACTTATATTTGACTAAGGCCGACCTACTGAAGTGTCTCGGGGAAGGGGTATCCGAGCAAGCCAAAGAGGCCTCTATTTATATGAAGTGTCTTATTGATCGGGCAGTGGCTAAGAACGTTGCCTACTATGAAGTGATTAAAGAGCTAAAGGAGGACCATACGGAAACTAAGGCTCATTTCCATGAGGATTATGGGAAGAAGTTCCAGTCCTTGAGTGAAGGTTGGAGCTTTGAGAGAAACTTGGATAATTTGCCTCCCATTTTTAAAGGCAATAATTCCTTCTTAATTGTGAAGTGGAGCAAGCCAGGGCCATTACTAAGCGTCTGAAGGAAGAGAACAAAAATTTAAGAGATGAACTTGATGCCTTGAAGTCATCCAGTACTATTATTGCTACTACGAATGAGGGTCACTCGTTCTTAGAGGCTGAGAATACAAGGCTGAGTGAGGAGTTGGAGGCCCTAAAGAAATCAAAACCTACGTCTTCATCTTCTCGAGCTAGAGTCAAACCTGGCCGAGGTACTATAGAGGAAATCAGGACCTAACAGACCCTTACCAATTAAGTTTCACAACTAAAAGTGAAAAATCAAGCCATTACTGAGATATCCCAGAAGCTACAGACCTTGTTCGAGCAACTATCCACTTAATCTTCACAGTTATAAGCTAAGGATGGAGTGTTGAAGAAACTGCATTACCAAGTTAATAGATTGACCTTTCAATTCGACAAACAACCAAGGTAAGTCTGGATGGAAGGGTACAATGAAGCTTTTGATCATCTTAATGATAAGTTTTAATAAGATAAGAATGCGAGATTTAAATAAGGCCGGATGAATGCTTTGACAGTGATGAAGGTGGATCAAAATAGCCAACTGTGGGACTGGTATGATCCAGTATTTCTTGACCATAATGATCCCCCTCTTAAATTAGATGTCAATTGGATTCCTGTTCGACATATTCCCCAATGCTTGATTTCAAAGTACTTGGGAGATTATGAGCTTCATGATGAATTATAGATATTCTGACCTTCTCACATGCTTGATCATCCCAGTAGCAGCAATGCCCGAATGCTTCAGGATTTTAACTTCATTAATTATCCTTACACTTTAGATGATCCTCATGCTGGAATAGATCCTATTTCCAAAGCTAAAGAGAAACATCCTACAAAATGAAGCTTTCTAATTAATTTGAATTAATGAGATGAAAGTTTTATCAACTTATCTTGTGTTGAATGTGTAAGATCAATCATTTCTTCATCATTTGTTCTATTGATATAATTATATTAAAATCTAAATTGAGTATCAATTACGAATGAATGCATATGTTCTACTACCATACTTAGATTAGAATCTAAATTTAGAGTGAGTTAGATGAATACATAGGTTCTACTATCATACTTAGATTAAAATCTAAATTTATAGCTAGTTACCCATGTGTCTCCAAAGGTTTTACTAATGCACCTAAGTGTTAGGTTTTTGCATTAGATACCAATGGTGTGACCAGGCGTATGCGGAATATATTCTTACATTCCTCTTGAGTAATCCTTACAACGTTCTTCCTGCACTTTTCCTAGTAGGATAAAGATCTTATTTTATCCTTATGTTTATGGATTAAGTTTCATGAGGACTTGGTGTCCTGTTGAATTGGACTTTTAGTATCAGTGATCAAGTTTAGGGATTTTTCTATCAATGTATTTCTTGTGACGAGAAACTCTCTTGTATTCTTGTGGTCTCTCGATCATCTTTTAGGAAAATATTTTCTTAACCGAGAAATAATTTGAAGGTTATATGGCAATAACTTCTAACTTAGTGCATAACACTAGTACTTCCAAAAAATTAAACAACAAAAAGTAAAAGATCGAATTATTTTATTGATACTGAACTTTGATTTCAAACTGATACAATTGATAATATCATTGATAATATTTTCTGAGATGCTTCCCATGCCATGAGTTTTTGAATTATTAGCCTTCCTAGGTTTCAATTCGATAAGTTCCATGTCGGATGACTGCTAAATATGGTATGGCCCATGCCAAATGGCATCAAACTTAGTATTTTTTTTGTAGCACTTTCTTCAGCACATAATATCCTTCCTTCAAGTTGGTTAGTTTCATCCTTTTATTGTAAAAACGGGTTGTTCTCTGTTAGTAGGCAGCATTTCTCAGGGCAACATCTTCTCTTACTTCTTACAGCATATCTAGATCCAACCTCCTCATTAAAACTCTTACGGGAGAATTAAAATTTAAAACTCTTTGGAATGGTAAGCCCAGCTCAGCAGGTATGACGGTTTCAGTCCCAAATGCTAACATATATGAGCATTCTCTAGTTGTTTGGTATGCCCACAAGACAGAATGAAGCTCATTTATCCGGTTTCCCTTCGCATCATCAATCCGTTTCTTCAACCCATTAATCAAAGTTCTGCTCATAACTTCTATTTGGCCATTACTCGGAGGATGTCCTGGAGCCGAATGAAATTTTTGAATATTGGACTGAGTACAATAAGTTGCGAATTCATCGTTATCAAATTGTGTTCCATGGTTAGTAATGAAATAATAGGGCAAACCATACCTACAAATGATGCTTTTCCATATGAACTTATAAACCTTTTCATAAGGCATGTTTATCAAGGGCTCTACCTCAACCCATTTTGTAAAATAATCCCCTGCAACAACCAAGTACTTAAATCTTCCTCGGGTGGTCAAAAATGGTCCGATCAAGTATATACCCTGCATGGAAAATGGCCATGGTGAAGTGATTAGAATGAGTGCATTCTGTGGAGTTTTTCAAATGGTGGAGAATCTTTGACATTTATCACACTTCTTGGCAAAATTTACATAGTCTTCTCGTATTGTTGGCCAGTAATATCCTTGCGCACTGATTCTTAGCAGAAGTTATCTCTGGCTTATGTGAGCTCTACATGATCCTTCATACACCTCGTGAATTAGTCTTGGACCTCTGATGGATGCACACAACATTACAAATTGACTGTTAGTCCTCTCCTGTGCAAAATACTTTTATCTAGTACATATTGAGCTTCTTTATACTTCAACTTCTTTGCTTCCATCATATCTGTTTATATAGTTTCCTCTTTAATATATGCTCTGATGGGGTCCATCCATGATGAACCCATATCTATGGTAATAAAATTGATCATCAGATCTTCATGTGTGTTCCTATTGGCCAAAATCTCAATAGGGATAGTTCATTGGAGTTCAATCCTGGTAGCTAAGGCTAGCTGAATAAGGGCATCAACTCGGGCATTTTCCAACCTTAGGGTTCTGTTCATCTGAACAATTGTTAATTTTTCAATGACTTCCATAGCCTTGGATAAATAACTGGTTGTTAATTCTCCTTTAGTTCCATATAAACCCAGTACTGGGTTCAACACCAGCTGAGAGTCACTGTGTGCCACAACTTGCTCGACACTCAATGATTGGGCTAAATGTAAGCCCACAATAAGAGCTTCATACTCTACTTCATTATTTGAAGCTTGGAATTGAAAATGTAGGGCATATTCAATATCAATACCATCAGGAGTGTTAATTATTATATCTGCTTCGCTATTGGTTGCACAAGATGACCCGTTAACATATACATTCCATATTGGGGCATTGTTGTCAAATGCCTGGTTTGTTAAATTCCTATAGTAGAATATTTTTCCTCTAGCTTCTTCATACTTTTTGGTCATCTCCTGTGTTCGGTAAGAGGAATCTGGTAGGTCGGCAACTGCTTATTTTAAAGAAGGTTCTTCAGGAGATTTCTTGTTAACATCACTTCCTCCTAATTCTTGTTCGGCCTGTTCACTTTGTTGCTCGGGGACCTCAGAGTAAGTGAACTCCGCTATGAAATCTACCACTGCTTAGACTTTCAAAGAAGACCTTGGTTAATATATGATATCATACTCCCCTAATTCCACATCCCAGTACAATAATATATGAGATTTCTCCTATTTATGTAAAGCCTACCGTAGAGGCATATGGTGTAAACTACGATTATATGGGCTTAGAAATAAGGTTTCATTCGTTTGGATGCTTCAATCAGTGATAACGCCAATTTCTCCAAATGAGGGTACCTGATTTTTTCTCCTTATAAATACTTACTGGTATAATAGACAAGTTTTTGAACTCCATTCTCTTCTCGAATCAATACAAAACTTACGACCGATTCAGAAATAGCTAAGTACATGTATAATTTTTCACCTGTGATTGGTTGGGAGAGTAATGGAGGTGACCCCAAATACTTTTTCAATTCCACAAAAGATTTTTCACATTCTTCTTTCCATTCAAAACTGTTTCTGAGCACCTTGAAGAACAGGAGGCACCTATTTATAGCTCGGGACATAAATCTTTTCAATGCTGCTACTCATCCAGTCAGTCTTTGCACCTTCTTCTTGCAAGTTGGGGATTCCATTTCAATTAATGCCTTGATCTTATCTGGATTTTCTTCAATTCTCCTTTGATTTACTGTGTACCCGAGGAACATTCCTTCTTTCCTTCCAAAAATGCACTTGGTTAGATTCAGCCTCATTTGGTGCTTTTCAAGTTGATAAAAAGTCTGGTTGAGGTCGACAATGTGATCAGACCCCTTTTTTCTCTTTATAAGCATATCATCCACATAGACTTCCATATTCTTGCTTATTTTCTCCTTGAACAGCTTATTGACCAACCTTTGATATGTAGCACCTGCATTTTTCAAACCAAAAGGCATAACATTATAACAGTATAGTCCTCGGGGAGTGATGAAAGAAGTTATTTACCTATATTCAAGCTTCATTTTTATATGGTTATAACCAGAATAAGTATCCATAAGGCTTAGTAGTTCATGTCATGATACAACATCCACGAGTTGATCTATTCAGGGTAAAGGAAAGTGATCCTTTGGGCATGCTTTATTCAAATCTATGAAATCTACACACATTATCCACTTGTTGTTTTTCTTTTTGACCATAACTACATTGTCCAACCAATCTGGATATTTTACTTCATTAATAAAAATTGCCTTCTAAAGCTTTTCGACTTCTTCCTATATGGCTTGGTTCTTCTCGTGGCTGAACACTCTTCGTATTTTCTTTATTTCTTTAACTTCTTTATTTACTTTGAGCTCATGGAAAAGGAAATTGTGATCTATCCTAGGCATATCTTCATTACTCCAAGAAAAAACATGCTTTCTTTGTCTAAGGAAGCTTACCAATTCCTGTTTAAGAACAGGATCTAACGTTGTCCCTATCTGAGTGATGCGCTCTGGTTTGTCATCGTCTAACACAATACTTTCAGTTTCTTCCACAATTTGTCCCTTTACTAGCTCTGTTTCCTCACTTGGGTCTACGGTTTCAACCTCATATTCTTCATCAAGCTCAAAAGTATCCACTTGGTAGGTAGTAGTTTTCTTCTTTATTTATTCCAAGTCTTCTTGCTCGGCAAAAGAGTAATAACACTCTCGAGCTACTTTTTAATCATCTTTCACAATTCCCACACCAAAGTCAGTAAGTAATTTTAAACACCGATGGATAGTGGATAATACTTCATCGAAATTCTTTAGCCTTACTCTTCCCATGATTATATTGTAAGATGAATGGACTTTTTATCCATTACAAAGAAATAAATCTTCTTTGTTCGGCTAGCTGGCCATGTGTCGATCATCACCTCCATCTTAATGGTTCCCAAAGGAAAGACTTTCTCACCTGCAAAGCCTATTAATGGTCGATGATAGGGCTCTAATTGGCTAAGTTTAAATTCCAAGTTGCTAAAATAAGGATAAAACCTGATATCTGTCGAGCTACCATTATCTACTATTACTCTAGAGATAATGAATTCTTCCTTTCTGACTTTGATTACTAGTGGGTCATCATAAGGATACAATACCCCTTAGAGATCATTTTAGAGAAACCAATTACCAGTTTGTCTTTGTTAACCTTCCTTGGTCGATCTTCCTTAGCAAGGTTGATCTTCTGTATGTACGAGGAAGATTGTTCCTCATTGAGGTAAGCTTTTTGCTCTTCTCTATGATCTCCTCCGCCTTCATCTCCACCTGTAATTATTTAGCACTTAAAATAACAAAAATTGATACATAATACCTCGCGTTCTGGTTGCCGAGTTTTTTTGGGGGAAATTAGGATCATCATCCTAGTCATCTTTTTAAGTTCTTTTCTTCTCCTCTTTGGGATTGCAAGGAGATTTTGATCTATGTCGAATTCCTTCGTTCTTTTTTTATCAACATACTGATTCATCTTTCCTCGTCGGATGAGAGTTTCAATATCATTTTGAAGATCTATGTAATGCTCCGTCTTGTGATTATGATCCCAGTGGAATTCATAGTACTTAGTCTTATCCTTCTTAGCTGGGGAACTTATTACCTTATCAGGCCAACACACATCTTTATTATGCTTGATTTTTTCCAAAACATGGTGAATTCCCATGGTTAATGGAGTATAGTCATTGTACTTCTTGAATCTCTCCAAAGATCTTTTTTATTTTGATTCCCTATTTTCTTTAGGGTCTTTATGATATTTATTATCATTTTTTCCATCAACTTTTGTGCCCGAGCTACGCTTATCCTCGACATTCATAATCTTTGCTACTTTAGCCATCAATTCTGCCATTATCTTTGGAGGGTTTTTGGCAAGCGTATAATACAATTGTTCAGGGAGCACTACATACATAAGGGCAGGTATTGAAGTCTTTTCCTCATAATCCACAATTTCTATTTTCACGTTATTAAAACGAGTGATGTAATCTATGGTTCTTTCACCTTTTTTCTTTCTCACTCTAAGTAAGTGTGCCACCCTTTTCATAGGCTTTGCTCCAAAGAAAAAGTTTCTAACAAATATCTCAGCTAGTTGGTTGAAGCTAGAAATTTGTCCCTGAGGAAGACTATTATACCAAATTTGGGCAGATCCAATAATGGATCTAGAAAATGCTCTACACCTCATTTCACCGGGGATGGAATAAATGTCAGTGGTCGCTTGATATTGTTCTATGTGGAGAATTGGGTCAGTTTTTCCATTGTATTTGGGTGTTACTACTGGAGCCTTGAACTTTATAGAAGTAGGGAAATTCACAATTGCCTTCACAAATGGAGACCCTTTTACAAAGCTTCTTTGCAGTGGGTTTTTGGCCTTCGCTATTTTTCAAAATTTGTCTTCTAATATCTGTGTGGATACTTTTCATGCATCATTGGAAGCATTGTATTTATGCATTTCAACTTTGTTATTTGATGAGCTTTCTTCCTGAAGCTGTTGCACGGTTCGAGCAGAAGTTCGTCAGGAGTTTGATCTAGACTGAGCTATGCCTTCCCTTTGATTAGATGGTCGTCGAGTGCTACCTAACATTTCCCTAAGAATATTATTGTTCCTCCTAGGTCCCAAATTATCGAAGGGAGTTGCACGACTAAATCATTCTAAGGAACTTATTCTCCCTGGAGAATAAGATTGCATGTGGAAATAATGTGATGTCCTAAGCAATGAATTTGACCTTGGATAGTAGGAGACATCTCTTGTTGTCATTGATTGGCTATCACGAACCACCTCTTGGTGGGGGTGGTGACATATTTCCCTGAGTAGATGGAGAAGGTGGTCCAGCTTGAAGAGTTTGTGCAAATTGCCTGATAGTATCTTGCATAGCCTCTTAAAACAGTGGACATAATTCTAGTTAAATTGTTTGAAGATGGAGGAGAAGAAAAGATAGGCAGAATACCTTCGTTCATGAGACTTAATTCAAGAATATCAGCGATTTTGATGTTTGAATGAGAGAGATCGATTAGAAATATCATTCCCACAGACGACGCTAATATATTGATGCAAAAAACTAGACTAGGCTAATTAATTGATCACGAATAAATATAAGGGAGACAAAAGATTTTTAAAGTGGTTCGGCTTAAAGGAAGAGCCTATGTCCAAATTTGTGTATTGCTTTTGGGAATGCTCATTTGCCTCTTGTTTTCTGTCTTTTGGATGTAGGGTTTACAATGTATTTATAGCCCCCGGGGGGTGTACATATGCTAGAACATCAAAGGATGGAATGTCTTTATATCGTAGACATTTACATTTCTACAATCATTTATGTATATAACTGTTGGTATTTTCTTGTCATTGTTGGTCGGTCTTCCTGGTGTTGGTTGGGCTTCATTGATAGGTTGGTCGGTATCCCTCAGTAGGTCGGCATTTCATCCTTGCTGAATAGGATTAATCTTCCATTGTATAACATGTGTCAGCATTCGATTGGTTCACATAGATGGATATTTTTTGGTATCAACAGATATGGTAATTCTAAAAGTTTCTCCTCAAAAAAGGATCTTACGTTTTTAAAAGAATGGAAAACTAACACCAAGATATATTGGACCCTTCACTATTATTAAATGCATTGACTCCTTAGCCTATCAGTTAGAATTATCGGTGGAGCTATCCAATATTCATAATGTACTTCATGTGTCCCTGTTATCTTAGTATATTTCATACCTGACCCATGCCATCACATGCTAGAAAATCTATGTTCAGCTCAACTACGATTTTAGAGAACACCCCATTCAGATTTTGGACCGTCAGGTGAAAATCCTCAGGAGTAAAGAAATTAATCTCATAATAATACTTTGGGAACATCAAAATTAGCAAGAAGCTACATGGGAACCAGAACAAGCAATGATAAAACAACATGTAGACCTTGTTGAAGGTAAAATTCGAGGACGAATTTTCTTTTTAAGTTGGTAGATTGTAACACTCGTACATTTTAAACGAGCTACTTCGTATAAAAAACTACCTAAAATTCCCATTATCTCGATTATATGCTATTCAAACCCTAAAAGATAGTAACAAATATGAAACTACATCATTAAGCCTATAAATAGGGGTGGCAGTTCGGGTTAGTCGTGTCATTTTTAGGTCGCGATGATATTGATATGAGTATAAGTTTTGGGTACTCTTAAATATATACAAGTTAATCGTGTTATATTTGGGACATTTTGGGTTATTACCATAAACGGGTTATCGTGTCAAAAATTGCTAGCCCTACCTATAAATTTGCTTATTTATCTAGGTACCCCTGATGTTTTAAATTTACCAAAATACACCTTAAACTTTTCAAAACAATCATAACTTAACCTATACTTAACCCCTAGACACAAACTTTATATAAAATCAAACCTATATACTTCAACTAATTAGAATTAATAAACCTAACCCTTGAACATTTGTGAAATTAAAAAATCCCCTAGAAGTTGGAAAACACCCACATTTAATGCAAAATAAATATAAATCTTTCTAACCAAGGACTAATACTTAAAATCCAACATTTACACATTACCTCTCCCACATATGAGTCGACATGGGCAGAAGAAGATAAAATCACATGGTTACACCATGTAACCACGTGTAGCTCAAGTTCCTGCATCTTTATCTTCTTAAACAAAGGAAGAATCCACCACTTGATCCTGCCAAAGTTTAATTTTTTTCCCTCCAATTTGGTATACTATCATTTTATGTGTTAAACCTTGTTTTTACAATTCCAAATGTCTTTTGTGTAATTTATAAGACCATACCAATAAAAAACCAAGCTTTTATGTCTGGAATAGCCTATGTTAGAAAAAACCATCAAAAACTCCATTAAAACTTGAGCTTTAATGGTGAAATTTGATTATTTGACACTGAACCAGATTCAAAATAAGTAATAGGTTTCTTATCAACCCAGGATCTCAAGAACAATGGTCTTTTTAAAAAGTCATATGTTTTGAACCTCAATTTGTTAAAAGTGTTTTCCGTTTCAAAAAAACTAAAAACTTCAAATTCTTCCTAACTAGACCACCCCATTCCTTTAAACTAACGCAAAAACCTTCCTTAAGATTGCAGAAACTCGATCATGTGTATAGAAACCATCGCCATAGTTAGTAAAGCTTCAGAACTTTGATCAAATTTTCTGAAAAGCACATAGTATTTGTAACTCGATGAATACTGAACCTCAATCCATAAGACATATATTTTTGGATTCCATATGAAAAATTAGGTTGAATTGGTTCAGGAATCATCTAAAATGGTTTAGAAAATATGGAGTTATTGAAGGTCAAAGTTTTTACAAAACCTAAGTTAACTATCGAGAGACTTCAGATGATCTTTTTAATCATAATTCTTGACCAAGCGCATTAGGGTGCATGGACAATCAAAATTTTCTATTTTTTTTCAATATTTTTATTAAATTTTTCGAGTGAAAATGGTATAAGGTAAGGCAATGTTTTGTTAATCCCATCTCATGTTATAGAAAATTAGGGTTTTAAGTTTTAAATATATTCCTCTAATTGCAAATTGACCCCTCCTGACCTTTTCAAGTTATGAATTTTAAACCCAACTTTTTTTACATTTACTTCGTTAAATTTTGAGTTAAAAAGTCTTATACACTAACTTTTAAATTTGACCTTAAACCTTAGAATTCAAATCCCCTTATTTTTTGACAAATCAGCCACTAAACTTTAACAGACAATTTTTTTCCACCAACCCAACATTATTATCAACCACACTAACTTATAAATGTGTTTGTGTACAGATAATCAAGTACCATCCCCTCCCAATCACTGCTTCAATCATACTTAAGCCCTTTGATACTATGTGCAAGTAGGTTTTACCCTTTTAATAGTAAATTGTAGCCTACCTGTGTTACTACTACTTATATCATTATGTGATAGCCCTAATTGCTTCCTAGTATGTCTAGAAATTACCATACTAATATGTTATTATATGCTTGGTTACTTTTAATTATGATAAATTGGATCAATTTTAACCATTCTCACATAATGGGTGATATTATGAAAATCATTATAATGATTGAATCATCTCACTTTGCACCTATGTGGATATTATTTATTGTAAGAAGCATCAATATGAAGTAGGGAGTAGACTGTCGTGTTGTCCCATGAAACTTTTCTATTTAGTCTAAGGTCTCAGATGATTAAGATCTTTGATTTTAGCTACATACGTATGAGTGCCACTTTATTAGTGTGCCTATTCAGTTACTTTTTCCCGAGGGTTTTGGTTGAATATAATATGTATATACTGATGACGCTTCATTTTTTTCTATACCCATTTATAATCTAGTAGTTATGGGATTATCAGGTTAAATTACTTGACTTTCTTATTATACTATTTGAACCATGTTATTGTACCATACAATGAATTCTATACACACTCCAAGATTCTATCTATATATAATTTGTTGTAAAATTCATAAGATATCCTTAGCATATTTGTGCTAATTCCCTTTTCTTCCAGTTGTCCTAGGAGAAAGACGATAATATCCCTTCACTTTTTGTCATATATATACGAGCCACATGTTTGCTTATTTAACTATATGGGTGGAGACTAAAGAAGATGGGAGAAAGGAGTGGCAGTTTTTGATAACCTACTTTATTTTTCAGCTTAGGAATAAAATATAATTCACCCCTATGGTGGTAGTATAATAAATATTCGACATTACATAATCAATAAAGTTATGTTTTTCCACCTTAAACTTTAATTCATTGCTTTGTTATTCTCTTATACGTTCATACCAAAATTATATGATAAATAAAGTATAGTGAGACGTTACATAATTATAGTGCACATATATTTTTTGTTCATAAATCCAACATCATGGATATACATGATACTATTATACTTGAATCTCGTTATGATATATTTTTGGAAGCCATTTTTTCTTATAATAAAGATAGTGTGAATCATCATAAATGGTTAAATCTATTGCATATAGTATTCCAATCCAGATTCCATATCCAAGTGGTGGAACTTAGTTGATATAGGAGGTTTAGTAATTCAACTTTCTTCAGTCCTGACCTTCTAACTTATTTATTAAAAATCGAGTCTAAGATTTTTGGAGAAGAATTGTCTAATCCTAAAGCTCTATATCGGAGGGAGGCTATTAATAGCGAGACTGTAAACCATAATGAAGAACCATACTTGGTAATTGGTGGATCTTCCATCTAGTAATAAATTTATTATGTATAAATGGATCTTCAAAATGAAGATGAAACCTGACAGTTCCATTGATAAATATAAGACAAGATTGGATGCTAAAGGGTATAGGCAAATAAAAGTCTTAGACATATCTTGCAATTATTCCCCGGAAGCTTGAATAACATTCATTCGGATGTTAATCACTATTGTGACCTTATATAATATCAACATTCACCAAAATGGACTAGAAATGACCTTAATAAGTATTGATTTAGATGAAGAAATTTATATGGAACAACCTGAAAGTGTTATTGCCAAAGGAAAATAGTAGAAAGTATGTCACCTTGTTAAATCCTTACATGGATTAAAACAAGCACCCAAGTAATAGCATGAGAAATTTGACAAAGTCATAATGATGAATGGATGTAAAATTAATGAATTTGATAAATACATTTATGTTAGATAAGTTGATGTTACATATGTCATTATTTTATTTATATTAATGATATGTTAATCATTGGGACTATTATTTACTTAATAAATGCTACCAAGAAATTTTTGACATAAAAGATAGTAAAAAGGAGAATATCATCTGGGGCATAAATATTTTTAGAACCCCCAATGGTTTGATCTTATCCTAATTCCAATACATGGAAAATATGATCGATAACCTTTATAAAGATACACGTGTACTTAATAGAATTCCTTTTCTAGTGGGGCATCACATAAAAAATAACAATAGGAATGTACTTTCCCAAATAGAATTTTAATGTACATAATGAATTGTAGAATACCTGATATTTCTTATGTTGTAAGTAAATTGAGAAAATACATGTCTAACCTAAAGGCTCAACATTGGGAGGCGTTAGTAAGGCTTTTAAAGTACTTAAGGTACACTATGAACTCTAAGTTGCGTTAACCAAGAAGATTTCGAAGAGTATTTGTATTGGTTGTGGGGATTAAGGATTTTGGCAAGAAGTTGTGGTGGAGAATATGCCAAAATATTATTATAATTATTACAAGAAAGGACTTCATGAAGATAATTATATGTTTAATATCAAGAACCAAAGGGAAGAAGTAAAGAATAAGGAAACTCAACCCGTCAAAATTTTGAAAAGATTTTAGGAAGGGAATCATATGAAAAGGTGGCAGATGATCTAGTGATTCAAGAAACTATTATGAGAAATATGGGTGGCGATAATGCAATTGTAGAGGTTCTTCGAAAAGATCAGCAAGATCAATCCACATAAGAAGTAAGTAATGTATCTAAGAAGAAAGACATGCCAATTGTAATTGAGAATGTTAAAGAATATGAAGGGGAATTAGTTGAGGGATTCGAAGGAATTAATCAAATGAATGCCCTAAGAAATGAGTATTAATAGATGGAGAAAAGAAATAAGAGGAAGAAAATTTAAAATCATATAGACAAGATTAAAAATCTTGATTTAAGTAGTGCTAAAGTTATGATTATAGATCAATATTGATTGTCTCCAAAAGATACAGACCTCCCAGATTATGAGAAAAATCAAGCTGCTATACAGTTATACTATACTGATGGAAAGGAAAATTCAAAGGTTAATACTCCTCTTATTGAAGAGATGCAACCATTTTTAAGAAGATAAGGGAAGAAAATTAGCAATTACAAGAGGAAGAAGAAGGAGGAGGAGCAGTCTAAAACAGTTCCCTTACCAGTGAGTAGTCCCCTAACCATTGATAGTACCTAAGACAATGGATTGAAAGTTTAGTTTAATAAAAAGAAGAAGGCAAATCCTATGTTTAGAAGATTCACAAGATCTTACTAAAAAGGATTCATTCAATCCCAAACATCTCACTTCAAATAATCAATATCATAATGTGGAATATATAAGGTACAACAAAGAAGTCGCCTAATAGAAGGGTTAAATAGTTATGTAGAAGGCATATAATTCCTTTTCTATCTTTGCTAAATACTCAGGCCAATTCTCATAAAATTGATAAGTTTAAGGTTAAATGGGGATTTAAAGGGCGTGTTACTAATTTAATTGGCAAAATATGGATCTTTTAAAGATTTAATGTTGATGTAAATGTCATTTTTGATCATTATCAGTAATTGACAATGAGTGTAAGCCATCCTGGCTTGAAATTTTCTATTGGTGTCATTAGAGAAGAAAGGAGAGATTTGTGGAATCAAATAACTGAAATGTCTAATACTTTTCTCTCCATACCTCATCTTATTATAGGGGTTTTTTGTGGTAATTTAATCAAGAAGAAAAACTTGATAGAAATAATATTAACCACTATGTAGTAGAGGATTTCAGTTAGGCTATTCATGATAGTGGACTTTGAGATTTGTGATATGTTGGCACAAGATTCACTTGGTGAAACAATATGTGTGAGGAGGATATGATAAAGGCTCAATTAGACAGATATATTTATAATAAAAAGTAGAAGAAAATATATCCCATTTCTAGTATTAAACACCTCAATATGACTATTTCTGATCATTCTCTATTGTCACTTTTAGTTCAAACTCAAATTTATGCTCATCCTAGATCATTTAAGATCTAAAAAATGTCGTGTAAACATCCTTAGTTTAATGAGTTGGTTATGAACTCTTATAATGTGGAGACTAATACCTATGGAATAAAAAACTTCTCTTTGAAGCTTCAAAGATTGAAAGATGTATTGAAATCTTGGAATAAGGATACTTTAAAAAATTTTGATCAAAATGTGAGAGACATGGAGGACCAGTTATCACATCTAGAGCTTAGTTATGAGTTAGACCCTACTGACTCTAACAGGTCTATATTGAACCTTGGTAGATCAAATTCATTGGCTTCATTAAGAAGAAAAGAACTGTTTTGGAAACAAAAGTTAACTGTCAAGTGGCTACAAGAAGGTGATGCGAACACTAGCTTCTTCCATGTTGCAGTTAAAACAAGGCATAAAAGATTGATTATACACAGTCTTATTAATGATCATGGAAACCATTTGGAAGATAAGAACAATATCCAATCTTATATTGTGAATCATTTTAAAGACCTTTTAACTCTTGTGCAAACTGTGTGAGAGGAGCTGAGTTTAGAAGTAATTCCAAATATCATCTCCCCAGAGATTAGTGAAGGCCTTGAAAAGTTTACCTCTCACGAAAAAGTGTTTGATTCTTTAAAGGAAATGAATGAAGATTACTCCCCTAGTCCTGATGGGTATGGAAGAAGTTTTTATAAAAGTTGTTGGAACATAATTAAAATGGACCTTATAAATGAAATTAATTACTTTTTCGCAGGTGATGAGCTGCCAAGGAGATGATCTAATACATCCATTGTGTTTCTTCCCAAATCTAAAAATTCAAAAATCTGTGGAGATTTCAGACCTATAAGCCTATGCAAATTTTCTTACAAGATTATATCTATTATCCTCTATAATAGGTTGTCTAAAATTCTACCTATGATTATTTCTCCAAATGAAAATAATCAATTCAAGATAGTGTCCTCCTTGAAAAATAGAAGATTCACAATTCGGGGAAGAAAGTTCATAAAGGTAATGTCATTATCAAACTTGATATGGAGAAATCTTATGATAAACTTCATTGGGGATTTATTACTCAAGTGCTTAGGAGAATTAGATTTGGAAAAATATAGATTGACTTATATGGAGATGCATTTCTAATAATTTGTCCTCAATTGTTATTTATGGTCTCCCATGTGGTTTCTTTAAATCTTCTAGAGGGCTTAGACAAAGGGATCCTATATCCCTAAGTTTATTCATCATAGTTGCTAAATGATTAAGTAGAGGATTGGATTTTTAATGAATAAGGGAGCCATAAATCCATTTTGTTTACCTAATGGGAGTCCTCTTATTTCCCACCTTTCATTTGCGGATGATATTATAATTTTTAGTAAAGGTAATAAGTTTAGCTCGAAGAACCTTATTGATTTTCTACAAAAGTACTCCAATACTTCTCGACAGAAAATTAATATTCTAAAGAGCAACTCTTTTACTGTTGATGAGATGCACCCTTTGAGAGTCAGAAATTAGGTTTCTAAAAATTTGGGATTGAAGTTTAGAAATCTGCCTTTTAAATACATAGGGTGTCCTCTTTTTAAACGGAGGAATAAGGTGAAATACTATGATTCCCTGCTGTCTTCTTTAAGATCTAAAATTGTCGTATGGCAAGGCAAAATGTTGTCAAGTGGAGGACGTTATATTCTCATTAAACATGTTATTTCATCTATTCCATCTTATTTGTTGGCCTCAATTAGTCCTCTTAAGATGGTGACTAGAATAATTAATAATATGTTTATAAAGTTCTTTTTTAGGGGGAGGGGGGTGAAGATGAAGGATGGAAACATCAATGGAATACATGGGAGTTTTTGTGCAAAGATTTGAATGAAGGAGGATTGGGATTTGTGGACTTTGGTATTATCTCTATGGTTGCTAATATGAAACTCTATTGGAAATTGAAAATAGATGATTCATTATGGGTTGCATACGTGTCTAATAGATACAAAAAATGGAGAAACAATTATATGGAAGGTTAATCTACTTGGAAGCATATGATGGAAGTTAAAGATGATTTCATTTCAAACATGGATACTTGTGATGAGTAGACTTATTGGAAGTTGGAGAATTCAGGTTTACTCCCAATTTCTTCTGCTTATAATTGCATTAAACCTCATCCTCCCTTCTTTAGGGTTTTAAGCAAAGTTTGGGACAACTCTATTCCTAAGAAAATGTCAATTTTATTATGGGTAATGTATTTACATTGTCTACCTTTTGATGATAACATTCAAAGTTTAGGTATTAGATTGGGCTCTAATAGATACAAAGTTTGCAAGGTATGCCTAAATTCTGGAGAGTCTACTATTCATGTTTTCCTACATTGTCCAGTAGTGAAGCCAATTTGGGATTTTTCCCATAAATTTGATGGGGATAGAGCTGGACTGATGAACTATTTCTTCAATGGTAATTAGTTGGTGGTTCAAGGTAGATAATAAACCATATGCAAAAATTCTTACAAAATGCATTTCAATTGTCACTTATTAGGAGATTTGGAAAATTAGAAACATGGCATATTATGAAAATGTTAGAGTTAATCAAGAGGCCATTATAGCTCAATCCCAAAAACTGATATGAACTATTTGTAAATCAATGAAATTTGATTACAAAGGTTTAAGTGTTGATTTAGGAATCTAGGAGACCTTTAGCCTAGAATTTAAAACTAAACATATGTTGTTTAAACTTGTTCAATGGAAATACCCTAAAGGTTTTTAACTTAATATGGACGGGGTTGCTAAGGGAAATCCAGGTAGAGGTGAATATTGGGGAATTATAAGAAATGGTAAAGGAGATCTAGTTTTTGCATATGCCAATTATGAAAATCTTGCTTCAAACTCAGTTATGTAACTAAAAAGATTAAGGATGGGTGTCAAACTATGTTTACAAGATAATATACGGGACCTGGAGATTGAATCAGATTAAATGTTTTTGGTTGATATTATTAATAGGAGTGGAAACCTCCATGGAGACTTAATTCTTGTCTTGAAGAAATAAAGTCATATTTAAAGCTCACCAAATATTCAATATCTCATTAAATATGGTAGTTGATTGCCTTGCTAACTCTTTAACCAACATTGTTGATTTGAAAATGTTGGAAAACTTCAAGGATCTTCCTAAAATGGTTAGGGGTGATATTAATCTAGATAAATGGGTTGTCTTTATATTATATCTAGTGTTTGTTTTGATTAAGATTCTTTATTTGTGTAATAGGGATATTATAAATTCCTAAATTTATATTTACACTTGTAGCTTTGGTTATTGGCTCCCCAAAGCTTTCTTTAATTTGTCAAATGTATCTAGAGCTTGTAAAGACACCTTGGAGAGGCTTTTTCTCCAATAAATAATATGCGTGGGGGGTTCCATCCCTATTCCATAAAGAAAAATTACATAAGGCACCTTGTGGTAGTTGACGGGCGTTTTGATCTAAATTGGATATCAGACTAGAAGGATTCAAAATCCACAAGCGGATACATATTCACCTTGGGATATGGATCCGTATCTTATATATTCTCATAACAGATTTACATAGATGAATCAACGATGGTATCTAAATTTATTTACTTAGACAAATCCTTAGAAGAAACTGAAGTACTTCAAAATTATCTAGAGGATATTTTATTTTGGCCAAATCATGTTTCTCTTATAGCTAGACATGTGACAATCAATTAGAAATATCAATGGTACGTGATTTTATGTATAACGGTATTTAAAAATATTAATCATAGACATAATCCCATTCGATAATTGATATCTAATGGAATTATTTCTGTAAAGTTTGCACAATTAATGATTCATTTAATGTATCCATTTACAAAACTGTAGGCGTTAAAATCCTACTAGTTGCACTCAGCACAATATTAAGCCTAAAAATAAATAAATCATGCACAATCACACGAGAACACTATCTATATGGTTCGACAATATGCCTAAATCATTAGAAGATTTTCTTTTTTATATTATTTTGGATCCAGTACTTATTTCTTACCCCATGGGGTTAGTGTTACATTTATGTAAAATCAATTAGGGTTGATCGCTTGTCATCTTCTACTTGATTCTCATAGATCGATAGCTTTATCAAGACTTGTCTCGAAGGATGAGATATTAATTGATTTGATGGACACATTCCCTCCTCTCATGTTTGTTCAGAATATTCTCCTCACAATTGTCCTTAAAGACTTGTAGCCTATTTAGGTTGTAGAAGTTTGTTCACTTCTTCAAATGGTAGTATTGATCATTCCGCCATACTACGATCGGAGACCATAGTAGGAACATTTCTTCAATGTGAATATTCTATTTTCCCATCAATTTTAGACTATTCGATGGTAATTTACCCAGATCATTTTTATGACACGCTAGTAATTTTAGGGCCTTAAAATGAAGGGGTAGCTACATGTGCCAGCGTTATTTGGGCGTGTGCCAAAAAATAATGGGATATTGTCGTGGAATATATTCTATCCCACTAAACCCACATCTTCCACTAGTTCAGTTCTTCACTCGAAACATATATTGTCTTCAAGAGAACTAGAGTTCCCTTTATTACTTCCATAATTATAAATTTTCTTCCTTTAATATCTTTATACATCTATAAGAGGGTACTTTAGATTATAGACGGAGGCGTAACCCCTTTAAAGTATGGTGATGATAAGTTAATTAGCCAAACCCTTGGATTAGTGATAGAACACCCAAACACAAACTGAATGAAGATAAGACTTAGTTTAAACTCACAAATCTCTTGTGTATAACTCAAAAAAGTAGTAAAGAACTTATAAGTAACTTAGCTAGAGGGAGAGAGATGTAAGCACCCTAGATACACCTTGGTAGGCAGACAAAGACACCAAACACTCAAGGATCTCTGTCACATATTAAAATCTTCGTGAATAAAATGATAATGGTGGGTTAAGAAGACCTCTGGTTTGTAATAATTCTCTCTCTCTGTCGTGTATTCTCTCTATCAATAACTTCTTAGACTCTAAAAAAGATCATCCTCTCCTCAGGGGTGGTTGGGGTCCTTAAATAGCCCCCCACACTATCCCCGAGGCAACTCAGTCATGAAAGACTGTGAAAGACATCCCTCATACATTATGTCACAACATTAAATGACTGATGCACTAGTTGTCTCTATGTCATAAATATTAAATTCCAAGACATGCCTTTTGGCCAACCACTGGGTGTTAGGGGCTGTTGTCGCAGAGGTGGCTTACCAACTGCCTGACAGCCCCAAATACCACGGTGGTTTACTCAAGTACATAGATGACATTGTTTAGCTGGCTAGTGACATCACCTACAGTAGATGTGAGATTAAGTAGAGGGCTATTTGGTTCACAGTCTAACGCTCGCTGGAACTCCAAGTTGCTCCGCCCGAGGTTCCCCGGTCAGTGTCCTTCGATGTTTTACAACGTGTATCTAAGATGGTCAGGACAAGACCCAACGATGCCTCACTTCTCAATCCTCCAAACCAAGTCCCTCTAAATTTCCCACAGCGAGGTCATTCGATAAAGCGTGAAAGCTCTCTAAGGCCCAACCAAGCCTGGTCTCTCACGAGTACCGTTTGACCTCACACTAAAACTCATTATTATTCTCGTTACATCATTACAATCGTTATAGCTTAGAGTTAACATAAACAGAAATAGAATATGATTAATACAACAAGCTAAAGTATGAGTTTCCACGCCAAGTTACCTCGCTAAGTTGCCACGCTTGAGTTTTCACGATTGAGCTACCTCGGTTTCTTAATCTCAAGCACTATTGCCACTTAGGGAATTATCCCTAATATCAGGATTACCTTCAAGCCCCCTCTACATTTGCCCCTTCATGGAGAGATTTGTTGGAACAATAAATGTCTGCACAAAACTTCTTATTCCGATGAACCGTCCCTGCGTGAAAAATTCTGGTCTCCTCTATTTATTAGAACCGCATCGCTATAATCTCCTGGAAATATTTATTAGGGCTTGGGCGAAGGGACATCGCCACTTTTTCCTCATGCTGAGCCTCAATCGTTTTATCTTTATTATTTGAAATTCTCCCGGAAGGCCTACTAACCTTCTCAATTACTCATTTGGACTCTTGGTAAGTGAAATTCTCCCTTGTAATGCTTCGCTATGTTCAAAAAAGAAGGAATTCTCCCTGATGTAACTGAGTCACAAATTAAACAACGTTTGGACTTGTGGGGAGGGGACATCGTAGATTTTCTGAATCATTGGGGGACTGCCTTCGTGGGGAGTCATTGGATATGTTTGACAAAAATTCTGGCGCTAAAACTCAAACTTGCTGGAGAAGGCAACCCACTTCTTTTCCCTAAGTGTCACTCCATTAATGTGTGGCACTGTCTTTTCAACTGTCGAGACCCTTCTCGATGTGCCACATGTTCATTTGAAATGATTACAGGCGGCCTTTCCACGTGCGATGGTGGGAAACTCAAAAGTCGAGTTTAAAACCCATCAAATGTCTCGTTTATTTCAAAACCCTTATCCTTCCTTCATATTATTCAAGCTCCCCGCTTTATGTAGAGAGAGAAACTCTGTGCGAACTCTGTACGACCTCCATTGTTGCCCCATTCTTTACTCAGCCTCCTCCTTCTCTCATCTTTTGCACCACCACCTGCATTTGTGCCCCTCCCTCCTTGTTCTTAGTCCTTCTTATCCAGCTATATCATCCATCATCACTCTATTATGGCTTCTCCAAGTGCTTCTAAGGTTGCTACCACCACTCATCCAGGCTCCCCCCCACCACTTCTGGTGTTGTTTCCACCCCTAGAGCCGTTGCCCTGAATTCTTCTCATAAAGAGAAGCTACGCTTCTATCGCCGGGCGCCTATCTTTAAAGAAGATGATAAATTTTCTGAGGCATGCAAGACCTGCCATTTCCCCTCCAAGTTTAACCATTTACTATTGGGTGATGAGGAAGTACATTCATCAAAGTGGAGCTATCTACCCCCAGAGGGGACTCTGCATTTTCGCTTAGACCGTGGTGTCTTTCCCTATTCTCAAATTGACTTCGAAGCACCTGGGGATCACTAGCCCATTTCGCTGTCTGGCACACACACATGAAGATCTCTCACGCTGGTACTCTTGCCAAGGTTGGGATTCATCGCGCATACTGGTTCGGGGAGTTCACCCTCTCAAAGAATAATGCGGAGTTATAAGTGCTAGTCTCCCAATGGAACATCATAACCCACACCTTCTTCGTTGTGTATGGGGAGTTCACCGTTACACTAGAGGACGTCTGTGAACTCCTTGGGTTTGAACCCATGGGTGAGTTCACCTACCATGATGAGGCTCTGAATGCCGAAGAAGATGATAATTGAGTTGAGCTCGATCGGATTTGCCGTTGTTTCACTGGTTCCTCAAACAAAGCCACATTTTCCTCACTCATCAACTATTTTTTCGAAGCTTCGACGTCGAAAGATGTCAGCGATGTAACGGTCCGTGGTAAAGGTATATCCCTAGAAGTACCAGCCTACATACTTGTATTTCTTTCACGCTTCTTTCTGATTGGGAAACCCAACGATCAGCCCAGGAGGGATCTGATAAATATTTCCATTCGTTTGGCTAGGGGGTTCAACCTTCCCTTGGCCACCATTGCTTTGGGGTCCCTGTACAATTGGTTGGATCAAACCCACTTAGACATGGCACGATCACTGGGCCGTTACAACTTGGCTAATTTTTCCAACTTCTATTATTCTAATAGGCTTTCTTTATACCCGTTTTCATGCTATCGCCGCCAAGTCTATTCCTCTACCTATGGGTAGTATCAATCCCCCATGCCTCCTATGTTTCCACAAGAAGAAAATTCGAAAGGAGGTAATGGAGGTTTTTGATTATTTAGACTCCTTCGTGATGAGTCCATACAGTGAGTCTACATTTTCCCATAGTTGGGGCTTCTTTCCTTCTACAGCCACAATGGTCAAGTTCCATCCGGTTGTAGAAGATCCCTCACAAGCCGTAGTGATTCTTTTTACCTTGAGGTTTCTCCCCTCCTACACTGAATGGGGATACACCTCAGAGCCTTACAACACTGATAGATGCATCAGGTAGTTTGGGTTCCATCAGGGAGCCCCTCGACCTATGTTCTAGGATAACCAGTCAAAGGCCACCTTCGCTGAAGCCTGCACCTTATATACTGCAGCCGCAGTGCTTGGTGTGACGTCCACCATTGATGGTTGTGTCACCCTTCCTAGTGTTACTAGGAAGGGAGACGTATCCACTTCTTTTGCCACTAAGTTCCATTTGGTGCAGTTGGAAATGATCCGTGAGTACATTCAGTCCCCCATCAATACCCCCAGTCCTTTCCTTCTCTTCTTCTGAACTGGGTCTTAAAGGAAACTCCGTGCTTGGGGTTGAGTTCCCTCTAAGCCAAAACCCCAAAGAGCCTCCCAGTGAACTTCCTCCGTACTGCCTCATGATCCCTTTTGCGACGCCCAAACCTAAGGCCGCTGTTACCCCCAAACCATCTCCCCCCAGCTAAAGCTGCCACGGGAGAAGGGCCTTCTCAGCCACCTGCTAAGAAGTCCAAGTCCAAGAAGTCTAAGGACCAAGTTTAAAAGAAAATTCCTTTAGAGGCATTCCTTATTGCCTCCGTTCCCCCTCCTATGTCTCCAGAGATGGCTGAAGAGCTGAGGAGGCATGTGCAAGCTAAAGTTGACAAAATACATGCTGAGTTTCGACGGCGAGCTGTCACCGTTCCTCCTCCGAGTACGTTCCCTATAATCATGGTTGATCCCAGGGAGCCAACGATAAAAAGGATAAGAAGGACGAGGGTACCTGAAACTGGTGGTGCAACGAGCTCCAGGAAGAAGATGCTGGGTACCAAGACCCAGAAGAGACAAACTCTTGAGAAACCTTTATCACCAATTCCTTTTGCTGATGCCTCCTCGCTTCCTTCACTCGTAATTATACCTTCTCGTTCTCCCTCTGGATCTGAGGTATGTGTGCATTCTTTATTTCTTATTCCCTTTCTCTTAAGGTGTGTTGCATCTGCTCATTTCTTACCAAGAAAATGTTTTAGTGTAAGTAGTTGGAGAAGAAAGGCCTAATCCTCCCAGTCACCCTGTAAGTTACTTCGTAGGGGGACGTTGCGGTATGTCTCAAGTTGATATCACTCCTCCTCATTCTCTTATGACAGGCCTTACCTACCCACGGAGATTGTCCTCCCAACGGGCTAAGAAAACTACTACAAGGGGCACTATTGTTGGGACTACTGAAATGCCCTATCGGCCAGAGGCAACTACTCTAGCCTCTTTTGAGTTACCATTAGAGCAAGAGGTCCCTCTGCCCTTCGTTGTGATCGAAGAGAGTGCCCCGTAGGTAGATTTCTTTCCAAGCCTTACTTCTTTTATTTTTCCCACTATTTTGTTTATCATTTCTAATATGTTGGGCCGCTTTAGGTGGAAGTGGAATCGCTGATAGCTGGCATTCTCCTTCCTTCTGTATTGATAAGGCTACTTACCGCAGTTCCTCTTTTTGGTGCCATAACGGGGGTAAGTTAGGTGCATTCCTACCCCTTATTCTTTTGTGTTTACTTCTTGTGTCTAACACTTGGATTTTTATTTGCAGCTTTCTCCAAGTCTCTTGCTACCTTTTGCTCTAAGTGGACTTTTTTCTTCCTAGGCCCAGGTTGGTGTTACTGCTCTCGTTGGGGCATCTTTTGAAGGTTCAACATCTTCTTTCGATGATGCCCCCAAGTTAGCTTTCATACCTTATATTGACGAGGGAATTTTGCCCATCGTTGAGGCTTCTGCAGCCAAGGGCCCCGTTGAGGCTTCTGAGGAAATGAACTCACCTCCAACGGTTTATTCCATTATGTCCCCCGTGGTGACTCCCGTTCTCGCTCCTACTGCTGCTGAGGTACTTTTCTATTTTCTCTGTATTTCTCAGTTTCTCGAGCTTCAACTATTTTTGTGACTTAACAATGAAAACACTTGCTAAGTTTTTTTCATAAATTCCACCTGTATTGGTGACTTAACAACAAAACACTTGTTAAGGTTTCTCATAAACTCCACCTATATCGGTGACTTAACAATGAAAACACTTATTAAGGTTTTTTCATAAACTCCACCGATATCGGTGACTTAACAACGAAAACACTTGTTAAGATTTTTCAAAAACTCCACCTATATCGGTGACTTAACAACGAAAACACTTGTTAAGATTTTTCAAAAACTCCACCTACATCGGTGACTTAACAACGAAAATACTTGTTAATTTTTTTCGAAAACTCCACCTATATCGGTGACTTAACAACGAAAACACTTGTTAAGATTTTTCAAAAAACTCCACCCATATCGGTGACTTAACAACGAAAACACTTGTTAAGATTTTTTTCTTTTGTTTCCTCTAACTGTTCTCAGGTTGCTCGGGAGGATTCTCCCCCAGTTCCTTCACCCATTACCTCGCCACATTATGAACCTGTCTCCTCCGAAGAATCTAGCCATAATGATCAAGGTTCCACAACAGGTGCTGCTACGGAGAGAGAATTTGGGTGTGAGCTTCCTCTACCTGACTTGGCTCCTCCTGCCTTCTGCCTGATGGTACTCCAACGTTCTCCCCAAATGCCTACCACCCACCGTTTGGCAATTGAGCAACTTGTGAGCTATCATCCTGAGACCTTCACGGTGGACTGTCTACATTCAATCATCTCAATTATGAGCCTAGGCTTCAAGGCATGGCCACCGTTATTGCTGAAATCACCAATACTCCGACTGCAAGCATTACCATACCCCTCCTCAACTAATTCTTGGGTTAGCTGAGGGAGTTGGGTTGTGAAGGATTCCGTTTTGACTGGCTTATGGCACATTTAAAGACTTTGAAGAACCAGTAGTTGGAATTCCAGAGGGAGCTCTTAGAAAACATCAGGAGGATCAGCGGACCGAGGAAGCCAAGTTGGCTGAGCTAGCACCTCTTCTTGAAACAATTGACAAAGAGGTGGGGTACCTCGAAGAAGCTTTATGCGCGACGAATTCAAAATGAGAGAAACTCATGATTGAACGTACACAGGTGAAATAAAAGGTTGGAGGTCTCTATTAACGCTCAACGGTCTTGCCAAGCAGCTTCTTCGGGCCTCCCTGGAGATTTTTTCTCTTCTCCAGATCTGTGGTTCCTTTTTGGCGAATGAACTTGTATATGTATTTTTTTCATATAATTCTTGGGCGATAGCTCCCACTTTTGTAATGCCCTAAAGTTTATAAATGGAAAAAGATACTTATCCTCTTATGCCACCTCTTTGTGTTACAATTGTTTGCTTAGATTGTGAAGTGTGGAGTACTGTAATTCTTTCATCTCATCTTGAGCCGTAATAAAAAGAACTTGTACGCTCATTATAATAAAAACAAAGAACTTGTGTATTCGTAATATCCAATTACATCCATGGTCAAACATAATTGTTTACACATGATAGACTTTCAACCATTTATTGTTGATCTTAAATGGTTTATCTTCTTCCATTTTTGAAATTAATCAATAACCTGAGTCATGTGCCTCGTTTACGATGAAAGGTCCCTCCCAATTTACTGCAAACTTAGGTAGAGGAATCCCCCTAATATGTTTCACTGCTGCCTTCAATACAAGGTCTCCCTCCACTAACTTCCTTGGTCTCACTAAGTTATCATATGCCCTGGAAAGTTGTCTCGTATACATTTAAAAGTGTTGCATCGCGTTATCTCTGTGTTCATCCAACGCTTCCAACTACACATGCCTACTCTGGGGGAGCATACTACTTCGTAAAGCATATCGAGCAGAGGGAACTTCCAACTCCACTAGGATAATCATTTTGGTCCCATAAATAAGAGAGAACGATGTATACCGTGTAGGCTTCCTCTTAGTCGTTCGATAGGCCCATAACACGGTTGGTATCTTATCATCCCATGATCCTGGGAAATCCTCCATCGTTTTAACCAAGATATTAACCAAAGTTTTGTTAGTCTCTTCGTCTTGACCATTTCCCTTTGGGTATTCAACCATCGAAGTGTGATGGATAATGGAGTATTTGTCTGTTAGCATCGTTACTTCTAAATTGACAAAAGGGGTTCCATTGTCTGAAAGGATGACCTTTGGGATCCTAAAATGGCAAATGATGTATTCTCTGATGAAGTTGCTTACCACTCCTGTCGTTTCTCTTCCCAGTGGTATCACATCAACCCACTTTGTGTCACACTCCGTTGCCACTAGTATCCATATATCCCCCCTCAAAGAAGGGTGTATTGCCCCTACCAGGTCGAACGACTAAGTGTGAAAAGGATAAGGCATTGCTAGTGAGTGTAAGTCCACTAATGGGACATGGATCATATTTCCATGAAGTTGGCAAGCCTTGTACTTTCAAACGAACTCAGCCGAATCTTTCTCCATTATTGGCCAATACTATCCCAAAGTCATCAACTGGTCATACAACTTGGCCCCTCCTATGTGAGCCGGATGGTGTGCCTTCTTGAGGACCTCCGCTGCCTCTTCTCTCATGATACAACGCAAAGGCATGTTGAGGTATCCCCTTTAATAAAGTTGCCCCTCTTAAACGTCGTATTAATTTTCTCGATCGGGACAACTCCCTCTTTAATGATGTCAATGTAGGGCTGCCTCCAATCAGTTTGAGCCTCCATGTAGTGACATTCAGCTACTTCGAAGAATAACTGGCATTTGTCACACTTCCGTTGTAGCTCTATCGCATCCTGTTTCATCTTAGGCCAAAAATACCCATCCCTTTGCATTCTTCGGTAAATGGTATCTCAGTTGTTTCGTAGTGCGCTTCATGTGTTTTCTTTAATCTCTGCTCTGCCTCTTTCGGACCAATGCACCTCGACATCCATCATCCTGTATTTCTTAAGTAAAGGATTCCCTGATTCGTGAAGTATTGGGCTAATTCTCTCAGGCCCATTGCTCCTTCCCCAAATTTTGATTGCCTTTTGATCTTTCCCCTCCAGTCTGCGTCCTCTTTCATTGGTAGGGTTGACTGTACCATCGAGGGATATGTTCTTCACTGGATCACGATGGTAGTTGCATCATTCCTCATGATCATCTTCTGGGCAATGGTGGCATATGCATCTGGGTGGCGGTTCATCGTTTTGGGTTATCTCTTATTCTTGGTCCGATGGAACTGGACGAGGAGCCTCTGAATAATTATTTTGTATGGTGCTAGGCTCATATTGACACACCCCAACCCAGTTACTTATAATTAAGTTTGAAAGTCAAAGTGAGTCAAACCATAATTAATCTAACCAAACCATAATCACGAGTTTTGATTTCAGAGTCATCATTGTAAATTCATATAACTGAAAACCTTTTTACAACATTAGAGTAATCATGCCCATAAAAACTTTCTTGAAGGACAAGTTAACTTAATTACATCATTTACATTTACACAAAATCATATTTTATCCCATTCCTGGCTAACCCATCCCGACCTAGATTTGGCAGTGACATCGTGTTACCTGAAAAATGTGAACATAGGAACCGTGAGCAAAATAGCCCAGTGAATGCATCACTACTATACTACTGCATGAATTTAAATGCAATAAATCATGTCCATATACTTTTGTATTAACTTATCCGGCTCATTCATAATGAATGGCCAACTTTTCCGAATCATGATTCACATATCCTGTCTAAATAGACAATTCTCCCCCATTCCTGGTCGAGGAGTAACCCCTTGTCATTAATAGAAAAATCTCCCCCATTCCTGGTCGAGGAGTAACCCCTCATTTTGGTAAACCGAAATGAACAATTTTATATTCATAACATTATGATCACATTCGTAACAGTATACAAATACATCATTCCAGTGAGTACACTCACCTTGGTTGACAACTATGTATTCACGTTTTCTTCTGGTGGAGCTGAACTGGGTTGATTAGGCCTTACACCTGTCAATCCAACTAAATAAATACTTAACCTCAATCATAAATATTATCCAAACATAATTATGTAACTTTCCATGACCATACATCAACAATACAATTCCAATTAAGTCACATTCCGTAAAACATAGGTAAAGGCAAACAATGATGTACATATTGATAAAGTTACGGACATTCAACCGTAGGAAGTACCTTATGAGTAATTTATAACCAAAGTCAAGTAAACATGAAATTATACTCCTCAATATATATACACATGAAACATGTACTCAAAGTACCCTTCGTAAGGACGAAATACAAACATTCATTCAAGGGGTATCCAATATGGCCTGAAATTATTGTCATACATACTTAACCATCCTATATTTCTAAATTGTATAAATGAAGGGGTCCAACATTATCAATATGAAAACATATATGAATATATTATCTAGTACAAGTGACGGTGTAATTTTTCAAGCTTCCTAGGGCAAGTTATGACCATTTCTCTACAACATAAGAAATCTGCCCTACAAGCTCCTCTATTGATCCTTCGAATTCCCAGAATTTTCATAATTTTTATACAGCATAACTTTCCATGATTTTCAACACACTTTCCTTAGAAATACTTAATAGTACATAATTAAAGTTTCATAATATTTGGACTTCATTTGCTATCTCAAAATATTGACCAAACTCAGGGCATACCGAAATCAAGTATACAAACAACAACTATGTACCAACTTGAAATCATCAATACGGCCTAACCACAAGAAGATAAATTCTAATTTTCAGATATTACATGAATATATGAGTCTAATTTCATTTCCAATTGGAATTTCTCAATTCCAGTAATCACACAAAGAGATATGCAGATTTGAATACAAGGGGTTTCAACACAAAGCAATTTTAAGGGTTTCTACACTCAACTTAACATAAGCTTGCATCTAACCATACATATATATAAAGGGCTGAAACTTTCGTAAACTTATGATGATTTATATCATATAAATCAGTAATATAAGATAAATAACAATAATTTCAATTAGGATTACCTTCAGGGCTTTTTACGTAATTTCTACGGATTTTTCTACACTTTTTCTCCTTACTTTTCTTCCTTAACATCAACTTTCTATTTCCTCAAGCTAACAACACTTGAAACTGAACCTAGGCTTTGTTCTTGCTGAAGAAATATGTTAGAGGGAGGGTTTTAAGTAGGCCAAGGCTGCCTCCCAAGACAACCAATCAATTTAAAACATTTGGTTTAATAAAAGACAAAATACCACTTAAGGGAATTGACATATTTGCCCCTTCTCGTAATTTCGACCTAACTTCTTCCTCGAGCATCCGTTTGATGCACCGTTTATTGTCTTGAGACCCTAACTCACATGTATACAACTATCTAGTTTTCACCTCAAGTCATTTATAATGTTATAAAGGTCAAAACTAGTCTCTAACAGGAACATTTCTACCGAAAACAACAAAAATTTGTGTCTGTAAATAGTTCGACCTTTCATGATTTATGAAAGTAGGATTATAATAAACATAATCACTTAACATTAGATATACTAATATCACATTATTCATATCATATAAGATAAGCATTATTTAAATATAATTTACTATAATTATATTCGGGTTGTCACAACCTCCCCCCCTTAGAAAATTTCGTCCCCGAAATTTAATATAAAGGTCACTTACCAAACAAATGGGGATACTGTTTCTTCATGCTATCCTCCGTTTCCCAAGTTGGTTCTTTAACTCCATGGCTCATCCACATAACTTTAACTAAGTGAATAACTTTATTCCTCAACACCTGCTCCTTACGATCAATAATTTACAATAGTTCCTCGATGTACGACAAGTCTTCCTTCAGTTCAATTGGTTGAGTTTTCAACTGATGAGATGGATCCGCCAAATACTTACGAAGCATCGATACGTGAAACACATCATGCAAACGGGATAAATCTGGAGGTAATGCTAATCTATATGAGAGGTTCCCAATTCTTTCCAACACTTCATATGGTTCAATGTATCTTGGACTTAATTTCCCCTTTTTGCCAAATCTCATAACGCCTTTCCACGGTGAAATACGCAGGAATACAAAATCTCCCTTCTGAAATTCCAATGGATGCTTCCTCTTATCTGCATAAAATTTCTTCCTGCTTTGTGCTATCTTTATCCGTTCCCGAATCATTTTTATCTTTTCAGTTGTCATATCTATCAATTCCGGGCCCAAAATTTTTCTTTCACCTACTTCATCCCAACACAAAGGCGTTTTACATCTCCTCCCATATAAAGCTTCATAAGGAGCCATACCAATAGTCGACTGATAACTATTATTATACGAGAATTCCATCAATGGCAAATGATCATCCCAACTACCTTTGAAGTCAAATACACAGGCTCGTAACATGTCTTCTAATATTTGAATCGTCCTTTCTGATTGCCCATCGGTTTGTGGATGAAATGCAGTGCTGAACTTCAAACTTGTGCCCATGGCATTCTGTAAACGAGGCCAAAACTTAGAAGTGAACGTTGGATCTCTATCTGATACAATTGACACCGGTGCCCCATGTAAACGGATAATCTCATCAACATATATACGTGCATACTTGTCAACAGTGTAGGTGGTCTTAACTGGAAGAAAATGAGCTGACTTCGTGAATCGGTCTACAGGCACCCAAATAGAATCATGCCCCTTTGGTGACTGTGGTAATCCCGTAACAAAATCCATCGTTATATGCTCCCACTTCCATTCCGGAATAGGCAAAGACTGCAATAATCCTGCCGGCTTTTGATGCTCTGCTTTTACTTGATGGCATACTAAACATTTAGATACGAATTATGCAATCTCATGCTTCATATTGTTCCACCAATAATACTCCTTCAAATCTCTATACATTTTGGTAGCTCCCGGATGCATAGAGTAAATAGAACTATGTGCCTCTTCTAATATATCCTTCTTTAAAGGTGGGTCATTTGGTACACAAATTCTATTTTTATAACACAACGATTCATCATTCTTAATCTCAAAGTCACTCTCTCTACCATCCCGAACTTCTTATTTCTTCTTCTCAAGGAATGGATCACTGGTCTGCAAATTTCATATGCGTTCGGCCAATAAAGGTCTCACTGTGACATGTGCTAATAATCCTCCACTTTTTGAAAACTTCAATTCAATCCCCATCAATGCCAAGTAAATAATATTTCCAACACGAGCACACCGTATGCAACCGAGAATCCCTGATGATTTTCGACTCAAAGCATCTGCTACTACATTGGCCTTCCCAGGGTGATGATGAATGGTACAGTCATAGTCTGTAATCATCTCTATCCAACGCCTCTGTCTCAAATTCAGCTCTTTCTGTGTGAACAAGTATTTCAAACTTTGATGATCTATAAATATCGCACAAGTTTCTCCATACAAGTAATGTCTCCACAACTTTAAAGCAAAAACAATGGATGCTAGCTCCAGATCATGTGTAGGGTAGTTTCGTTCATGCGTCCTTAATTGTCTGGAAGCATATGCTATTACCTTCCCATTCTGCATAAGAACACATCCTAACCCCTGAAATGAAGCGTCTGTATAGATCACAAAAGACTCATTCCCACATGGAATAGCAAGTATAGGGGCTGAAACCAACCGCTTCTTTAATTCTTTAAAACTCCTCTTGCATTCTTCATCCCATACGAACTTCACTTCTTTACGAGTCAACTTTGTTAGTGGTAATGCTATTGCTGAAAATCCCTTAATGAATCTACGATAGTAACCTGCCAATCCTAGGAAACTCCTAATTTCTGTCACATTCTTAGGACTCTCCCATTCAACAATTGCTTCCACCTTCTTTGGATCAACATATATCCCATTTCCCAAGACAACGTGCCCTAAAAACACAATTTCATTCAACCAAAACTCACACTTGCTGAATTTAGCAAACAATTTCTTCTCTCTCAAAATCTGCAATACAAGTCTCAAATGCTTCTCATGTTCCTCCATGCTACGCGAGTAAATCAACACATCGTCTATGAATACAATCACAAAGGAATAAATGAAAGGGTGGAATACCCGATTCATCAAATCCATAAAAACTGATGGAGCATTAGTCAATCCAAATGGCATCACCAAAAACTCATAGTGCCCATATCGAGTCCGAAAAGCTGTTTTGGAAATATCGCTATCCTTCACTTTCAGTTGGTGGTAACCCGATCTCAAATCAATCTTTGAAAATACTGTGGCCCCCTGTAATTGGTCAAACAAGTCATCGATACGAGGTAGAGGGTACTTATTCCTAATGGTCACCTTATTCAACTGCCGATAATCAATACATAGTCGCATTGTCCCATCTTTCTTTTTCACAAATAACACTGGTGCTCCCCATGGCGAAACACTAGGCCGAATGAAACCTCTGCTTATCAGATCTTGTAATTGCACTTTTAATTCTTTCAACTCCGCTGGTGCCATTCTATATGGAGCAAGAGAAATTGGACCAGTACCTGGAACTAATTTAATAGAAAACTCTACTTCCCTATCGGGTGGCAATCCTGGCAATTCTTCTGGGAAGACATCAGAAAACTCTCTAACCACTGGTATATCTTCAACTTTAAGTGCTTCCTTACTAACATCAACCACATACGCTAAATACCCTATACAACCCTTACTCAATAACTTTCTGCTCTTTATTGCTGAGATAAGACAATTAGGGACAACATTCCTTTCTCCTATAAATTGGAACTCGGGTTCACCAGGCAAATAATAAATAACTTCTTTGCGAAAACAATCAATGGAAGCATGGTATGATGATAACCAATCCATCCCCAATATAATATCAAAATCTCGAACAGCCAACGGTATCAAATCAACATAGAAATCTCGTTCCCCCATTCGTAAGATACAATCTTTATAAACATGCTCAACCAGAATCACACTTTCCATTGGGGTAGAAATATATAAGGCACAATTTAGAAATGAATATGGTCTACCCAAATATGAAACAATATCTAATGCCACAAATGAATGCGTAGATCCAGGATCAATGAGCGCATATAAATCTTTGTTTGCAATAGAAAGTTTACCTGTAACCACTTCACGTGTAGCATGGGCATCTTGTAGCGTCATCGTAAACACTCTTCCTCCTGCCCTCAATCCAGTTGCTTGTTCTGTACCTCTCCCCCTGGTGGCACTGCCTGGAGAAGATCCTTTATGAGGCCCCACACTACTGACTGAAACTGTTCTTGCCCACATAGGATAATTCTTTCTCAGATGACCCTTTTGGTGACAGTTGAAACATTCTATATTCAGTAACTTTGGGCAATTTCTCTTTATATGACCCGATGACCCACAAAAGAAACAAACATTAGCATCCCCTTGTGCTGAAACTCCTGAACCTCTTCCACCACTAGCCTCACCCCTTTGAAAACGACTTCCACCTCTACCCTGTTGGAATTTCTGCCCTCCAAACCTCGAATATTCTGTACCACTACTCTTTTGATAATTTGGATCAAATCTTCTTCTCTTTACACCTCGTTCTCGATTCCCTCTAGCTTCATTCACGTCCCTTTCTACCAACATGGCTTTGTTCACCAAGGCTGAATAATTAACAGTCTCTAAAGCTGACAACCGTGATTTAATGACTAACTCAAGCCCATCCAGAAATCGACTGCACATATCTTCCTCATTCCGTATAAACCTCGAAGCAAACCGAGATAAAGCTGTAAGTTTAGCTTTGTATTCTCTAACTGTCATACTCCCCTGATTCAATAGGAAATATTCTTTCTCCTTTTGTTTTTGATACATCGGAGGAAAATACTTATCATACAAGGCTTTAACAAAAGCATCCCATGAGATCACATTCCCACCTCCTGGAGTAATTAACAAATGTTTTGTGGCATCCCACCAGTACTTAGCTTCTCCTCTTAGCATATACATCGCCAAGGTCACTCGTTGATTGTCAGGAATTCTCATTACCCCAAAAATAATTTCAATCTCTTTAACCCAGACTTCTGCCTCTGCTAGATCAACTGCTCCTTCAAATGGGGGTGGATTCATTTTAATAAATTTCTCATGTGAAGTAATCCTTTCTTACCGGTGTATAACCTCCTGAGCCCTGGCCAATGCTTGTGCCTCCAGTTTCCTGCCCTGTTGTGCTTCCATCTGAGCCATAAATCTAGTTTGCTGCTCTGCCATTAAAGTCATAGCACGTGCTAATTTTTGCATGTCTGTCAATTGTTCCGGGTCAGGTTTTACATATCCATGAACAGGTTGTTTAACCTCTGCTTCCGCTGCCATATTTGAAGCCTCATCTTCTATTCTCTCATTAATATTCCCTCGTTCCATTCTCTTATATCTGAAATGAATCAAAGATATAACAACATGCAGATATACATATCTTTCCTAACATGATCGTTAGTATCAAATAAAATATATTTCTGACATTCACTGCCAAATCTAGACTCTTCTCACTCCAGAACCTCTAAAACCTAGGCTCTGATACCAAAAGCTGACACACCCCAACCCAGTTACTTATAATTAAGTTTGAATGTCAAAGTGAGTCAAACCATAATTAATCTAACCAAACCATAATCACGAGTTTTGATTTCAGAGTCATCATTGTAAATTCATATAACTGAAAACCTTTTTACAACATCAGAGTAATCATGCCCATAAAAACTTTCTTGAAGGATAAGTTAACTTAATTACATCATTTACATTTACACAAAATCATAGTTTCTCCCATTCCTGGCTAACCCAACCCGACCTCCTAGATTTGGCAGTGACATCGCGTTACCTGAAAAATGTGAACATAGGAACCGTGAGCAAAATAGCCCAGTGAATGCATCACTACTATACTACTGCATGAATTTAAATGCTATAAATCATGTCCATATACTTATTTATTAACTTATCCGGCTCATTCATAATGAATGGCCAACTTTTCCGAATCATGATTCACATATCCTGTCTAAATAGACAATTCTCCCCCATTCCTGGTCGAGGAGTAACCCCTCATTTCGGTAAACCAAAATGAACAATTTTATATTCATAACATTATGATCACATTCGTAACAGTATAAAAATACATCATTCCAGTGAGTACACTCACCTTGGTTGACAACTATGTATTCACGTTTTCTTCTGGTGGAGCTGAACTGGGTTGATTAGGCCTTACACCTGTCAATCCAACTAAATCAGTACTTAACCTCAATCATAAATATTATCCAAACATAATTATGTAAATTTCCATGACCATACATCAACAATACAATTCCAATTAAGTCACATTCCATAAAACATAGGTAAAGGCAAACAATGATGTACATATTGATAAAGTTACGGACATTCAACCGTAGGAAGTACCTTATGAGTAATTTATAACCAAAGTCAAGTAAACATGAAATTATACTCCTCAATGTATATACACATGAAACATGTACTCAAAGTACCCTTCGTAAGGACGAAATACAAACATTCATTCAAGGGGTATCCAATATGGCCTGAAATTATTGCCATACATACTTAACCATCCTATATTTCTAAATTGTATAAATTCAGGGGTCCAACCTTATCAATATGAAAACATATATGAATATATTATCTAGTACAAGTGACGGTGTAATTTTTCAAGCTTCCTAGGGCAAGTTATGACCATTTCTCTACAACACAAGAAATCTGCCCTACAAGCTCCTCTATTGATCCTTCGAATTCCCAGAATTTTCATAATTTTTATACAGCATAACTTTCCATGATTTTTAACACACTTTCCGTAGAAATACTTAATAGTACATAATTAAAGTTTCATAATATTTGGACTTCATTTGCTATCTCAAAATCTTGACCAAACTCAGGGCATACCGAAATCAAGTATACAAACAGCAACTATGTACCAACTTGAAATCATCATTACGGCCTAACCACAAGAAGATAAATTCTAATTTTCAGATATTACATGAATATATGAGTATAATTTCATTTCCAATTGGAATTTCTCAATTACAGTAATCACACAAAGAGATATGCAGATTTGAATACAAGGGGTTTCAACACAAAGCAATTTTAAGGGTTTCTACACTCAACTTAACATAAGCTTGCATCTAACCATACATATATATAAAGGGCTGAAACTTTCGTAAACTTATGATGATTTATATCATATAAATCAGTAATATAAGATAAATAACAATAATTTCAATTAGGATTACCTTCAGGTCTTTTTACGTAATTTCTACGGATTTTTCTACACTTTTTCTCCTTACTTTTCTTCCTTAACATCAACTTTCTATTTCCTCAAGCTAACAACACTTGAAACTGAACCTAGGCTTTGTTTTTGCTGAAGAAATATGTTAGAGGGAGGGTTTTAAGTCGGCCAAGGCTGCCTCCCAATCCAACCAATCAATTTAAAACATTTGGTTTAATAAAAGACAAAATACGACTTAAGGGAATTGACATATTTTCCCCTTCTCGTAATTTCGACCTAACTTCTTCCTCGAGCATCCGTTTGATGCACCGTTTATTGTGTTGCGACCCTAACTCACATGTCTACAACTATATAGTTTTCACCTCAAGTCATTTATAATGTTATAAAGGTTAAAACTAGTCTCTAACAGGAACATTTCTATCGAAAACAACAAAAATTTGTGTCTGTAAATAGTTCGACCTTTCATGATTTATGAAAGTAGGATTATAATAAACATAATCACTTAACATTAGATATAATAATATCACATTATTCATATCACATAAGATAAGCATGATTTAAATATAATTTATTATAATTATATTCGGGTTGTCACACATATGTTTCAATGCGTATTCTCCATTCACTTACTGAACCACCAAGTTTGAATACCCTTTGATGCAAACTGAACGGACCCCCCTTTAAAGGGCCTCTAGCAACCCCAGCACCAATGCTTCATATTCTGCCTCTTTATTGGAACAAGGGAAGTCTAACTTGTAGGAAAGACAAATCTCCTCCATTCCTTTCTAAAGAATTACCCCTACTCCTCCTTTCTTTTTCGTTGAATATCCATCGAACTGCATTTTCCATTCCTCAGCCATTGTGTCTAGGTGGTTAGCCTGCAAATTGTCTCCGTAAATATTTTCCTTGGGTGGCTCGAACGTTCCTGAGGGGAAAATAGCCAACAGATAAGCATATGCCTGTAGCTTGATTGCACGAGGCACCATGCACTTCAAGTCATATTCAGATAGAATGAGGAACCACCTAGATGCCCTACTAATCAAAATTGTTCTTGCAAGAAAATACTTAATAGGATCACATCTTGTTACAATATCAATTGTAAAAGACAACATATAATGCCTAAGTTTTTGCGCTACAAAGACTAAGGCTAAGCAATGTCTTTCTAAGATACTATATCTGACTTCTGATCCATGGATGATCCTGCTAAGGTAATAGACTGGCCATTCTTACCCATCGATCTTTTGTTCCAGCAAAGCTCCCACGGATATCGAGGTGGATGTGAGGTACAACTGTAACGGTGTTCCTTCCTTTGGGGGAACCATAGTCTGTGGTGAAACGAGCAGTTTCTTCAATCCGTCGAGAGACTCCTGGTGAACCTCCTCCTACCTGAACTTTGTGTTCTTTTTCAATAGCTGCATCAATGAATGTGTTATTTCGGCTAACCCATGCACAAATCTCCTAAGGTAGGAGCTTTTATCGAGGAAACTCTTTATCTCTTTTGCCATTCTCGGACATGGCATTTCCAAGATCGCCCGCTGTTTATCTTGGTCCATCTGCACCTCTTGTTGATCAACCACAAAGCCTAGGAATTTCCCACTTGTCACCCCAAAAACACATTTTGATGGATTCATCTTCAATTTATACTTCTTACAATGGGAAAACACCTTCCTAAAATCGCTCAGATGGGACTCCTCCCTCCTTGACTTGATTACCAAATCATCCACATAAAATTCCACAAACTTGGGAAAGAAGTCGTGGAAAATTTCCATCATTATTCTCTAGTAAGTTACCCCAGCATTCTTGAGTCCAAACGGCATCACCCTGTACATGAAGTTACCCAATCGAGTTTTGAATGATGTTTTCTCTGCATCTGAGGGGTCCATCTTGATTTGGTTGTACCCCACATACCCATCCATGAAGCTATACATCTCATGACCAACCGTTGCATCTATCAAGCTATCAATGGATGGCAGAGGGAACTCATCTTTGGGTTAAGCTCTATTCAAATCTCAGAAGTCCACGTTCTTATTTGGTTTTTTTCCTTCTTCCCCACCGAGACGATGCTGGATAGCCAGAGTGGGTGCTGTATCGGCGTGATGAAACCTGCCATTAGTAAGCGTTGAACCTCTTCCTTGATCTTCAAATCTAGATCAGGCTTGTACGTCCTCGTTGCGTATTTTACTGTAAAGGCTGAAGGCATTACATTTAGCTTGTGGCAGCTTACTTTCTCATCCATCCCCTCCATCTTTGTGTATTTCCACGCAAAGATGTCTATAAACTCCCGAATTAACTCAACCAAGGCCTCTCATTTCTCCTTACTGAGATCCTTCAAGATGAAGATGGGCCTCTAATCCTCTCCTTCCTTCACCAGGTTTAATTACTCTAACTCTTGTGCCTGGGCCTTCGACAGATTTTCCATATAATCCGGTTCCTCGGTGACTTCCTCTACAAATTCCTGTATGCTGGAATTGTCTATCACCATGCACTGTCCCCGTTGATCTACTAGAAAGTATTTATATATCGGGTCAACCTCATCATCATATTCCTCAGTCGCCCGCTCATACCATTATAATCGATACACCACCTTTACCTCTTCTGTAATGACCTTCTTGCATTGTCTACTAGTAGCGGTGACTCCCTTCCTCTTCTTCTCTCTAGAAGCTTCGGCCACTCTTTATCCTCAGAACTGGCTCAGTACGCTTTGCCATTGGACCTCATGCTCCATCGGATCCACTCGGGGTTTCATTCTATCTTTGATCTGCATCGAGATGCCTTGGGGCCGAGGGACTACCTGGTGAGCTTCTTCGGTTATTTCCCTTGTGTTGCTCACAACCTCCTTCTTTTTCTCATTTAAGGGCCCCATTCTTTCTCTGATCGAGGGATCCCATGCTCCCTCCATTATTCTTATTAGGACTCGAACATCCTCCTCTAACTCTGTGTAAAATGCTGCGTCCACCAAGTGAGCCTCCTCAACAGCAAAGGGCCTCTTTATATCCCTAATGGTAACCTCCTTGCCCTTGACATTCGCTTTGGCACATTGGTGGTACGTAGAAGGAACTAGCCCTTTGTTGTGCATCCACACCCTCCCTATTAGCATATGATAGGAAGTTTCACACTCTATTACGTGAAACTTGATATGGGAACTTAGATTTCCCATTACAATCCCAACATTAACGTACCCAATGGATTTGGAGGATTGGTTATCATACCCCGAAATTACCAAAGTCATGGGAACCAACCTTTCTTCTAGAATATTGGCTGCGTGAAAAGAGTTGATTGGGATGATATTGATGGAAGCTCCCCCATCCATAAGAGTACTTACGAAGCTAACCCCGTTGACACTGGCAGTCACATACAAAGGCCTATTATGAGGGAACCTTACAGCCCTATCTGCATCGTCGGAGGTTACCTCTGATAAAAACTTTCTTACCAACCTCTCCATGGGTCCCTTCCATCTCAGCGAAGGGACTGCATTCTTCCTCGCAATATCGAGTATTGACTGGGCTTTCTCCAACCTACTCTCCTTCGGTACCCCCACCTGATAGAAGAACCAGGTGAACTTTGGGCATTTCAAAACTGCACAGTATTCTAGAACTGGGTCTACTTCCTCACCTTTAATGCCTTATACCTCCTCCACATCCTTGGTGCTTTCTTCGTCATAAGCCAACACTACATTAGCATTACCCTCGTGCAATCTTCCAGAGCCTCTTCGTACTCTCTTTGCTTCATTGTTGACTATCTTTCTCCTCTCTCATAATCTTCATCATAGGCCACCACAAGATTGACCCCATGTGATGGCAAGGGTTTGTTATTGACGTTTTATGGAGGGATTTGCAACATCCCTACCTTCATGTACTTGTCGATGACTCTTCTCAGCATAAAGCAACTCTCGGTTGGATACTGGATCCTTCGATGAACCTGGAAATACTTTTGATCCGCCTTCGTTACCGAATCGGGCTCCCCAACGGGAACGCCCTTTGGCTCATAGACCGTCCCCCCTTGGACCATCGCGTTGTAATAGCTGACAGCTTTTTCCACTGTACAAGGCAATGGTGGTGGGTCTTCCCTGTCTCTTTCAAACTTCCTCTTATTGTCCTTTTCTGGAGCTTTTCCCCTATCTCCCCCTTCGATGTACCCTACCTGTGGGTAATGAGACCTCCCCCCCCCCCCCCCCCGCGGGTTGCATCGATTGCCTAAACATCATAGGCACCACTACCAAATTGGACCGCACCACCAAGGAGATATTTCTCGCCGCATTTAAGAATGCCGAGAAAGTCCCCTCGTGCGCCTCATTGATAAGATGGATGATGTACTCGGGAAGCAACCCCTCAGCGCAGATCTGTAATAACTTGGATTCTTTAGCCTCCTCCCTTAAGTCGAGGGATATTTCCCTGAACCTTCAAACATAGGCCACCACTTCTTCCCCAGGTCATTGCTTCTCCCTACCCAGCTGGGTCCAAGTGAATTCATCTTCTGCCAGAAAGAACTTCTGGACAAATAATATGTGCATCTCCTCCTATGTAGAAACGCTGTTAGGAGTCAAATGGGAATACCAGGTATAGGCTTTATCAATCAAGGACTTAGAAAACTCCCTCAACCTAAGCCTTTTATTATTATAATTTGCCCCCAAATGTTCAACAAAGCGCTTAATATGATCCTTCGGGTTCCCACCCTTTCATGTGTATTTTTAAAAAATAAAAGAATATATTCCTTTGGATAGGGCTCATCGTTGTATTCCTGAGGATAGGGTGTTCGAAAGTCATCATAAACCAAAGCTTCCTCGCCAGCAGATTGCGAGGAGGCTTTCATGAACTTCAACATCTATTTCTGCATCTCCTTTCTCATTTCCTCTATGGGTGATGCTACTGGGGCAATAACCAATGGGACCATAGGCTAAGTACCCGTTGTAGCTGGAACAGTCATCACAGTTGGTGCCGTTGAAACTCCTGAGGTTCCCACGGTTGGATTCATAACAGAGGGTATGCTTGCTGCGATCGTTCTCGACACACCTGCACCTGGTGGGGCCGTTGGGGATGTCCCTGGTGTTATAAAGGCATTGGTTTCCAATCCTCCGAGCATCATTGAAGCTGCCAAAGTTTGCAAAAACTCATAAAACTTACTCATGAGGAGCGCCACCTGAGTGGGTCCTAGCCCCGCTTGTGTCACCCCTGGAATGCCTGTCGTCGCCCGAACCAGAGGTACCTCTATTCGAGGAACCCCATCCCTTAGAGCCTCCAGTTCTCTCGCAACCTATTCTTCATTATGCCGGATGTCATTAAAGTTGAGCCTTCGAGTAGCATTATCTTGCGCCATACTCCTTACTTAGAAGAATGCCTCCTCAGTAGAGTCGCCAAATGTAAGAGGGTACTTTAGATTATAGACGGAGGTGTAACCCCTTTGAAGTATGGTGATGATAAGTTAATTATCCAAACCCTTAGATTAGTGATAGAACACCCAAACACATACTCAATGAAGATAATACTTAGTTTAAACTCACAAATCTCTCGTGTAAAACTCTAAAAAGTAGTAAAGAACTTAGTAGTAACTTAGCTATAGGGAGTGAGACGTAAGCACCCTAGATACACCTTGGTAGGCAGACAAACACACCAAACACTCAAGGATATCTATCACATATTAAAAGCTTCATGAATAAAAGGATAGTGGTGGGTGAATAAGACCTCTGGTTTGTAATAACTCTCTCTCTATCATGTATTCTCTCCAGCAATAACTTCTTAGACTCTAAAAAACATCATCCTCTCCTCAGGGGTGGTTGGGGTCCTTAAATAGAACCCACACCATCCCGAAGGAAACTCAGTCATTAAACACTGTGAAAAACATCCCTCATACTTTATGTCACAACATTAAATGTCTGATGCACTAGTTGTCTCCACATCATAAACATTAAATTCCAAGACATGCCTTTTGCGTAACCACTGTGTGTCAGGGGGCTGTTATCACAGAGGTGTCTTACTAACTGCCTGGAAGCCCTAAATACCACGGTGGTTTACTCAAGTACATATCTAACATTGTTTAGCTGGCTAGTGACATCACCTACAGTAGGTGTGACATTACGTAGAGGGTTGTTTGGTTCATAGCCTAACGCCCGATGGAACTCTAAGTTGCTCCGCCCTAGGTTCCACGGTCAGGGTCCTTCGGTGTTTTACCAGGTGTATCCAAGATGGTCAGGACAATCCCCAACGGTGCCTCACTTCTCAATCCTCCAAACCAAGTACGTATGAAGTTTCCATAGCGAGGTCATTCGATAGAGCATGAAAGCTCTCACAAGCCCTGCCAAGCCTGGTCTCTCGCGAGTACCGTTTGACCTCCCACTAAAACTCATTATTATTCTCGTTACATCATTACAACCGTTATAGCTTACAGTCAACATAAACAGAAATATAATATGATTAATATAACAAGCCAAAGTATGAGTTGCCACGCCAAGCTGCCTCGCTGAGTTGCCACACTTGAGCTGCCTCGGTTACTTTATCTCAAACACTATTGCCAATTAGGGAATTATCCCTAAACTCAGAATTACCTTCAAGCCCCCTCTACAACATTTATGTCTTTTCTTCAATGAATACCATTTTTCCTTTTATTTATTATTATCTGTTCTGAAAAATGGCATATGTAATTAATGAAAATGCAATTGAGTCCTTCAGAAGTCGTTATATATGTATTGATCGATGACTTAAACTCAGGCCTTGTGGATTTGTACAATGTTGATGATGTCCATTGATTTTTCTCTCAGTTCATAGTCAAAATTGAAATCATAATCCCCCGAAACTATTTAATCCTTGAGTTTTGTCCATTTTTTTATTTGTCCTTCCTCAAGTCTTCCAAATACACGTGGGATTATAAACAATGTAAATTGTATAAATGAGCATAATGGGACTCAATGTGGGATCCTATAGATTTGCTTTTTCTATATACAGGTGATGACTAATGAGAAGGCCAATTACCTGAATGCAAGGAGGCTTGAAAGGTCCATGGTTATTAATTTTCCAAACTCCAGCAAGTAATATTTGGCCCACTATTTTATAGTTAAGAACTTCGAACATTTGCCCACCCTAGAGGGAAATGAGACCTAAAAGGGTGTGACACCCCGCCTACTAAAATATCGTGTGCCATAAATGGTATCAGTGCATTAGGTTCTAGATCCCTTAGGATATGTATAGCTTATTACATTTCAGCGTAGCGTTATTTGATATAAAGCCTTATTATAGGATTGTTGTATTCCTCTATGTATGCGACTTATTTTCTCCTGCTATTAAGTGTAGTTAGTACGATTCATATACGAGTTTGATGGGCTTCGTACACAAAACAACTTTGGACGACCAATGAGGGTCATTGAAAGGGAATGTAGAGGGAGAGACTTAGTAGAACCCATGGAATATTCCAGGAATGGTGATCGCAATAGAGGTTTCCATGGTTATTGTTCAGGCAGATGGTGTTGGCATAATCACTAGGGCACAATAGTTTCCCGAAGAACTATCGTAGAAAGTGGTAATGAAAATTCATACTCTCCCAGCGTAGTCAGTAAAAGGGGGGAGTCGGAGGAACTCTTCCGAAGAGCCATTCGTAAGGATTCGGGGAAGAGAGGAATGTGATGGGTTAACAAAAGAAGATAACCCAAAGGTAATTGTGTGGGGTAGAGTGTAGTGATACCCAGGATTTAATTTCAAGAAAAATTTTGTCACATAGGAGCGGTGTTGTTGTGGTAGGAGTTAATCACCACAACCATGGAGAGATACCATGAATAATGAGGATTTTGAATTTAGGGTGCAGTTTGATCGCAAAATCCTCTTATCAACTGTTTAAAAAGAGAGGCAAAGGATATTTCATTACTTATTTCAGAAGGACCGTGTGGTGGTCAGTTATGAAGGAGAGTTGATGTGTTTAGTGAATTTCGTATCCGATGAGGTGGATACGGAGAATCAAGAAGGTCTGTAAGTTTATAACGGACTCATGGGTAGAATATATCAAGCATGGTTGGGGAAATTTGGATAGAAAGACTAGTACCGTTGTCTTTAATGTCATACATTTTACAATTTGATATCAACGCTTCCATTATAAAGGAGCCAACAGAGTTGGGGAATCTAATCGAAACGCAAGATGGGATTTAACGGTGATAATGAGGCACCACAATATGGGATACTAGTAGGGGATACATTTTAGTGATTGAGATCAATAAAAAAAAATTTACCAGGTAATGGGGGATTAAGTTAAGGTTGTTAGGGCGAGAAACGATTCCCATAGGGCCAGAGGAGCCAAAGCTACAACGGGGGTAGTAATCAGGGTCAAGAATACTAGGTCCGTTTGAAGGGAAACCCAAACATGGCCAATGGGGCCAGAGAAAGGGAATGACACATGGAGGTGTCTTATGTGTAAAGAGTAGGAACACATGTGTGGATCTTATTCAGAGCGAATTAGGGGATAAGGACAGGATGCCCAGTAGGGAAATAGTTATAAGAAGTTTTTTAGTTTTGTTGGGACGAGGGTGTTATCTCCAGGAACCATTTGAACTGTGAGTGCTATTAGTAATTAAAAGTTCGAGTTTTATCCCGAGGTGATTGGGGTTTGATTTGTGTGAAATGAGCGTGTCAAGATAGTTTGTTAGTACCAAATTCATATGTGAAATGGGTTTAGTAGGGGTATCATTAATATTACCAGTGTGTGTATATTTAGCATTGAGTTAGCGGGGATCTCTTTAGTTCCATCTGTAGGAGAGAGAGTGTGGACACTGAGAGGATATATTTTATGACAATAGCTCATTTTTTGAGGTGATATTCGAGGTATGGTTTTATCCTGGGTACATACTGTTAAGTGATGGTCGGTGGTTATAGCAAGATTAGTGTTCACTGTTCCGGGGCAGGATGTATATTTTTATGATGTCTCACTTGAAAGAGGGTTAAGCTCGAGGTGATATTTTTATGAGGTAGACTTCAGATAGTATAGTTGTCTAGTTACATTGGATCTTGGTGCATATGGACTTTTATTGAGGTGATTCAGGGTATATCGGGTTCACCGTTGATAGGAGAGTTTTTAGCTCATTGTGGTTTACGTGTTGAGAACTCATTGATAGTGAGAGCATCATATCGTGTGATGCCCTAAGAGACATGGTCTTAGATGATTTGATTTATGTTCCGGGAGATAATTTTTTTGATATTTTAGTTATGTCCTTTGGATCCACGTATTTCGATGAGCAATGATGTTAGGGAGAGTGCATTGGGGAAAGTTCTTTTGAGCTTCGTTGCGGGATGTCACACGCATGGACCCTCATAAATGTTAGGAGTAGTGAGACGTTGTTGGATGCTAGTGCATCGATTTAAAATGTTAAATTTTGAACATGTAGAGGAAACACTTTAAGCTGAGAGCTATTACGACATAGGGCTAGTGGAGCTGAGTAGTGCTACGAAGGAAGCACTGAGAACTTTTTGCAGCACAAGTTAAAGGGTGGGGCAGTATCAAGAAGAATTAAATTTCAATTGGTTGGGTAATCGAGAATACCTTGAGAAATCGTGAGACTGTGTGATAATTGATTAAAATCAAAACTTTTTAATTTGGCTCACTTATTTAATTAGAGTCTATTAATTCAGCCCCTAAACATCCATCTATGGTGCGTGTGTCAAACCATAAACAAGTACCGCATGCGACACAACAAATATGCTGAGACACAGATTTCAGAAAAAAACCTTTCGTAACTTATAATTACATAGAGAAATCTGCAATGGAACAATGCGCATCCAACCCACAAAGACACGCAGTCTTGAACTCAGCAAGAGAATACACATAGAACCCTCCAAGGACTCGCAGTCCTATCTTCAGCAAAGAATCTTCACGCAGCAAGATCATCAATGACACGCAGCCATACGGTGTAGAGACGCACTCCACAAAAGATGAACAAAGGAAAAGATGTGTTCTTGAACACCAAAACAATTCACTAAAGCAAGATGGGAGTTTTGCGAATTGAAAACAAAAAAGGGATTAAACCCTTAAAAGAAGAAGCCTAAAGATTACTGCTTTGGCAGTGTTTCTGTTCTGGAAAATGTATGGACTTCTTAATGAAAACGTTACCATTTAATGAGTATTTATACAAAAATGTACCGCCTCAAAATTCGAGCTCGTTCGAACGAGAAGCATATGTCGCTCGAACGAAGTACGTATGTCGTTCAAACGACATTGCGCGACTTCCAATCTCGTTCGAACGAGATGCTGATCTCGCGTGAAGGACCTGGGCATCAAAATCGAGGTCCGCTTCAAAACTTAGAAAAAATACTCATTCTCAATATTTGACGAAAAAATCCGCTCCAACACTTAGAAAATATTTTATAATAATCTCCCAAAAGCTCTAAGTGAAAAGTAAAGGTATTTAAAACATAACCTTACCAAAGTAAACTTCGCGGAGCGTTGAGTGCTGAAGAACTTGAATAATTCGGATCCGTCTTTGATGTAGATTGCTCTTGAATGCTCTTCGACGGTGTATCAGTATATGACATAACAAATTGATAACGGACCTATGCAAATATGTCCTTACAAATCTCCCCCTATGTCTATGCCGGTACATACATAAAAAATCCAAATTATCAAAAACCAAAATGCCTATACAAATCTACCCTCCAATGAATAAATTTGTAAGACCTCAAAACTGTTCTTTAATCATCTTCGTCAAATCTCAAAGCTTTTCTCATCAGGGTGTGCAACATCATAATCTTTAGTCTTTGTACCTACACACATGAGATAAAGAAAAACCTTCATGATGCATCGAGTTTGAAATGATATAAGAATAAAGCATTAATAAATCAAATTTCCCTCATAATGCAAAAACTCCCCCATAACATGATAATTCTTTCTCCCCCTTTTTATGATGTCCCCAAATAGACAGATAAGAAGAAAAAATCGAAACATGAAGTGTCACGATAAAAATTCATAGAAAACAAAGATCAACCTACGCGCATGCAAAGGTGTGTCCTCAAAAATATCACAAACTATTTTTCAATTTTTCAATTTTTTATACAAAAATAGGATACAAAAAAAAACATACCATGGATTTAAACTCAAATAACCAAGTCATGGAAACGAAATGAACGGGTGTGAACACATTCGATAGGTAAATCAACTCAATCAGTCATATGTGCACGATGAATACGTGTACCCCTAATGAATGAACATCAAAAGAATCCTTAGGTGTAAAAATTTGTTGAATTTAAATGACATCGTCTTATACAAATCAATAAATCAAAGTCAAATGATTTCCACACCAATAACGTCCAAAACTATTTAGCGCTTTTTCAAGATTTTCAAGGATGTGCAAACCCGTTTAATTCTCCAAACAAACACCCTCATATATATTTTCTTTTAGAGGTGAATAAACTAAATTCTCAAACTTTGGAGAATTGGTGCAAAAACCTAAATGGCCCATAATTGGCATGAATTTCTTTTTATTGCCTTAAAAAAATTTCGGGCTCTTTTAAACCTCTTTGGACCCCGGATAATAAAATTCCTCCATTTTTAGGTCCAATTTAACGGTGGCTTAGTATTCGCAAAGGCAAAATGAACCTTTCGCAACCCTTTCCTGTTTTCAAACAAAGCACATAAACTCACAAAACGATTTTTATATGAACAATTTCCTTATCAAAAATTTATCGCGCTTGGTTCGTTTTAAGGACATGATTGAAGTGAAAACACCCAACCAACATGTGATAAGACAAGCACAATAATCAAACAAATTCGTGCATGTGTGCAATAAAGGAAACATGAGTCAAATATGTAGGAAGAAACACTAAATTACATCTTAATGACACCAAACATTATGAAGCACAAGGATGAATTGACCTATTGTCTCAAAACACTATCATATAGTCACATGAGAAATGGAATGATGTTATGTGTTGGTCATCCTAAGTGTTTATCCATAAAAGGTGCAAACAAAATAAAAACAAAAATCTTTTTAGATTTTTCAAAAATTTTGTCAAAATAAAATCTTTTTGTATTTTTCAAAAATTTTCAAAAGCAAAAATCTATACAAAAAGTACATGTCACAACGCTAGCAAAAATATATCAAAAAGCATAACTAACGTATGACAAACATGAAAACACAATCATCTATATGATATGGCAAGAGAAGAATCATGTGCAAGCAAATGAGAATCAACTATTCTAAAATCTGGTGTATCCAAAAGTGATTTACTAACCCAAACGGATGTAACACGTCGACACAGGGTTTCAGGAACCACGGGAACACTAGTCATAAACTTCTTAGGACTTTTTCCAAGATCAAAACAGAAGCGCCTAAGGTTACCTTTCCTACCACAATTTGAACATGTGTAAACGGGTGGAATGACACCTAAAGTGTACATCTCTTCTAACATCCTTGGAATGAGTTGACCCTCTAAAACAAATAATGGTTTTGGCTTTAGCATTAGAAGTATGAGAACACGATGAGCCATTACCATCACTATCAAACCTACTTGAGTCTGTCAAATCATTTTTTATCTTCAAAATTTTTTACTCAAGCAAATATTAGACTCTTCCAAAGATAGCGATTTCTTTTTTAAATTTTCAATTAAACTTAACAGCTTATCACGCTCCCCCTCAATTAAAACAAACTTATCCCTAAGAGTCTTTTCACATGCCGCAAACTCATTGACTAAAATATTTTTATCCTCTTTTGCACAAACATAAACCATCGAATTCTAAGGTCCTCCAATTCTTTCTCCAAAAATAGGACCCTATCATCACTCTCTTTCTTGGCAATTTTCAAAGAATAAAAATCAATACACAAATTACCAAAGTGCTCACGACAAATACCACTTTGAGTTTGAAACGCTTGCAAATATTCAATCTTATTTTTAAAGAGAGAATTTTCTTTTTCCAAAACTTTAATTCTTTTGCAAAGTTTCAAATTCAAACTTTTTAATTTATCAGCACGGTCGTGAATTTTTTTAAAAAATAGGCTCCTCATTAAATGGGTGTTCCATTGAAAAAATTGCGATTTTTCACAAAACAGATTTTTCTAAAAAAATCAATATCACGCAATTTTGCGAAAAAAAGGAATACGCAATAAATTAGCGTAAACCGCTCTGATACCAATTTGAAGACATGAGTAGACAAATTGTATCAGAAAGTAAATCCTTGAAAAATCAGGATCACACGATAAATTAGCATAACCCGCTCTGATAGCAATTTGAGAAAACGTGTGACTGTGTAATAATTGATTAAAATCGTAACTGTTTAATTTGGCTCACTTATTTAATTAGAGTCTATTAATTCAGCCCCTAAACATCCATCTATGGTGCGTGTGTCAAACCATAAACAAATAACGCATGCGACACAACAAATATGCTGAGACACAGATTTCAGAAAAAAAAACCTTTCGAGTAAAACCTTTATTTCACTATGAATCTATAAATCGCAACTTACAATTACATAGAGAAATCTGCAATGGATCAACGCGCAACCAACCCATAAAGACACACAGTCTTGAACTCAGCAAGAGAATACACGTAGCACCCTCCAAGGACTCGCAGTCCTATCTTCAGCAAAGAATCTTCACGCAGCAAGATCCTCAATGACATGCAGCCATAAGGTGTAGAGACACACTCCATAAAAGATGAATAAAGGCAAATATGTGTTCTTGAACACCAAAACAATTCACTAAAGCAAGATGGGAGTTTTGTGAATTGAAAACAAAAAAGGTATTAAACCCTTAAAAGAAGAAGCCTAAAGATTACTGCTTTGGCAGTGTTTCTGTTCTGGAAAATGTATGGACTTCTTAATGAAAACGTTACCATTTAATGAGTATTTATACAAAAATGTACCGCCTCGGAATTCAAGCTCGTTCGAATGAGAAGCATATGTCTCTCGAATGAAGTACACATGTCGTTCAAACGACATCTCGCGACTTCCACTCGTTCAAACGAGATGCTGATCTCGCGCGAACGATCTGGGCATCAAAATCGAGGTCCGCTTCAAAACTTAGAAAAAATACTCATTCTCAATGTTTGACGAAAAAATCCGCTCCAACACTTAGAAAATATTTTGTAAAAATCTCCCAAAAGCTCTAAGTGAAAAGTAAAGGTATTTAAAACATAACCTTACCAAAGTAAACTTCGCGGAGCCTTGAGTGCTGAAGAACTTGAATAATTCGGATCCGTCTTTGATGTAGATTGCTCTTGAATGCTCTTCGACGGTGTATCGGTATATGACATAACAAATTGATAACGGACCTATGAAAATATGTCCTTACATACCTGTATGATATAGTCACACCAAGTGTGCAGAGTTGATCTTGAGATAAGTATGTTACGTACGAGACGTAAATGATATTTATGCTGGGATGTTTGGGATATAGTATATAGTATGTTGAGACTTTGTGTTCGCTCTTCTGAGATATGATTTACTTGTGCTAGTTATCACTTGAAAGAGGGTCTAGTCTATATATATGTGTATATAGGTTATGGTGTGTTTCACAATAGACTTATAAGAAAATGTTTGTATTGTAATATTTGATCCTAATGAGTAGGGACAGTTACTGATGGTATTGAAGGTGGATAGGTTTATTATCGAGTAGGGAGATATAGCTTATGATTGATTCGTGCTAAGAAACTGGTGATAGTAAGGGGCATCGTATTGTTTGATGTCTTTTGTAACATGAAAGTGGACGAGTATGCTTTTATGTCAGGAGATGGGAATTTGGGGGCACGTGCTATGGACTGGGGGCCTAACGGATCTCAATGACTAACAATGATATGTAGTAGTGTATCGGGGGTTCCTTGTATGGATTTCTCTTTACGAGACATTCGACTCATGAAAATTAAGCGCAATGTTGGAAGTAGGGAGATGTTTGGTCATTAGGACATGGGATGAATACCTTGGTTATTATACACATATGTATTTATAACTCTGAGTTCAAAGTTATATCACGATTTAAGGCTAGTAGAGCCAGATAACATTCGTGTAGATGAGCATGGGTACAAGGTGTATGGGCGCCCTCGGTAATTAAGTTAATTATAATATAATTCGTGATTAGAAAGGGTGGAGATATGTGTAGCGATCTTATAGGCATGTGAGTAAGGAAGTATTTAAGCCTTGGAGTACTAGACTTATCTTAATTTCGAGGATGAAGTTCCTTTGTGTGTGTGCACAGGTGGGGGGGAGTATGTAACACCCCATAATTATGAGGTTTTATAATTTAATTAATTTGGTGTTATGGGATTTAATTATCTGGAGAATTTAATTAATTTAGTGAATTGGGATTTAATTCATTCGGATTATTTTAAAACTTACACGTGTCGTAATTTGAGGTCAACGTTGGAGATTTTAGTTAAGTAACTCAGATGGCGATTCTGAGTGCACGATTGATTCCGAATAGGCCGATATAGTCAGAAATTTGTACCTTTGGGTAGTATTTGGGTCTCGAGGCATTTTAGGGCATAACTGAGCTCACACGGGGGTGTTCGAGTCATTTGGGCTTGGCCCATAGGCTTAATTTCAGGATTAGCAATATAAAAGCTACATTAGGGAGTTTATGGTAGACACATATCAATAAGAAAACCCTAGATTTACAGAGGAGAAGAGATGGAGAAATTCAGAGAGCTTTTGGGAGCCAAACCAAGAGAAGAGGGGTGTGCTCTTCGTCAAATTTTCGTCAACATCAAAGGAAATCAGACCCTACGAATTTATTCAGGCAAGCAGTTAAAATTGCTTTCAATTTAATTGCAGTATTTAAATTCATATCATAGTGGATGTAAATAAAATTTGTTTTTAGTTTTTTCACATGAAAAACAGGTGTTTATTAATTGGAACAAATTATATAGAGTAGAGACTCAAATGATGTGGTATGCTGATTCAAAATTCTAAGAATCCAATTATGTTTATAGACTCTTAATTAAGGTTGTTAAATGGGAAATTTGAAACCAAACCCCGAGGGAACCGTGTAGGAGAAATAACTCAACTCAGGTGTTATTATCAGTATTACAAATCGATGATAGTTATATGATAAATGAGAAATTAGAATTTGGAAAAAGTTTCAATCGTTGGGAGTAACAAATTTGACTTCTGGGTTTAAGGTTTAGAACTGCATTGAAAAAAAATGGCTGAAGCAGCGTCATGGAGAAGAAGGCGTCGCTCGAACGACTTAGGGCCTCGTTCGAGCGACAAATGATTTTGCGTGAGCGACCCCCAGTCTCGTTTGAGCGACTATGGGGACTTTTGAAAATACTGAATTTGGCCTTATTTTCTTTTGGGATTTTTTTCAAAGGGTTTTATCAGTATAAAAGAAAATGAGGGACAAGAGTACTTAGGAACTTGGGTTTGGATTCAATTAACATCAAAATTAGGAAGAGTGCCAAACTAAATAATGGAATTTGGTGAAATAAATTCAAGGGTAAATATAAAGACCAAGTTAGTGAGTCTAAGCATTTTGGTTGAGTGGCACTACTTTGATGAAATTAATGGAGATGTAATTAATTTATTTAAGGGTCGATATTTGACTCAGATATTTTTAGGTTAGTGCGACGGGAGTGAGGCATGGGGTAGACGATTTAATTTATTATAGATCTATATAATAAATTATGGAATATTGAATTTAACGAGAGGTGTTAACCTTAATAGTGGGATTTTGTGTAAAATAATTGAAGGGGTGAAGATACAGACCGAAGGAGCGAGTCTGGGTATTGTTGTTGGGTGACACTACTTAAATAACAAAATAATTAATGTGTGATTAATTAAATTACAAGTCGGGATATTGACTTGGGTATTTTAGTGTATATATATATATATATATATATATATATATATATATATATATGTGTGTGTGTGTGTGTGTGTGTGTGTGTGTGTGTGCGTGTGCGTGTGCGTGTGCGTGTGCATGTGCGTGTGCATTATAGATATCAGTGTGAATGATTACATACCCCTCTAGTGCTATCATAACAGGTTGCGTAATATGGGTTAATCCCATGGCTTGAGAAGCAAGGACAGCATAATCTCCAGGTAATAGCATCCAGTATTTATATGTTGTGATTCTTTTTGGGGTGAGATGTCTTGGGTATGATTCTGTCTCACACTCGGGGAATTATGGTCGCCTCCGCTGCGCTTAATATTATTTTTACTCAATCTCGAGAGTGAGTCAGACTTGTGGTAGTCGGGTTAGAGTGAGCATACTTGGAACATGATAGCATTTTATAGAAAGCATCCGAGGAGTTATTACTCGGGAATGGATGGTTATTATACTTGATATGTGTGTGAATTTTATAGCATACTAGTATGTATATAATAAGAGTAGGTAATTATATATGGAATTAATACATATGTGTGAATGTATTTCTTATATAACTAGTGTGAAATTTATATGATTTAAAAAGGGGTTTACTATATAACTAGTGTGAACGTTATACGATTTAATATAATTGAATCGATTGATAAGTTAATGAGTAGATAACTTAATAATCAAAGTAAGAATACACGGGTTAGAGTAGTGTGGTAGAAAGACATGTGATGTGGCTAGTTAGGTCGGGTAGCTTAACTAGAAAGGTTAGAAGTCAAGCCTTAGGTGTGCACATTAGGTGAGGGGTGAGTTATAACTCGAGAGAGAGCGACACTAGATTAAATTTGAAGAGTGAGCATGCATATTTAATTATTGAAATTTATCTTTTAGCTTAATATTTTCAATTTTTTTTACTTATGCTCTCACCCGTGTCAAAATCTTTTTCAAAACCTTTTAGGTGTCCAGCCACAGGGACGCCCAGTTTCAGGATTCTATCCAGGGATGCGCAACTATAGCTCATGTGGAAGTTGAAGGGCTTTGCTATAAATGCTTCGTTCATTTATTCATATTGTAGGAACTATACTTCAATATTCATTTAGGGATTCAGTTATTTATTAACCTTGTGTATCCAGTTTTCTATTGTATTTTACTATTGAACCGTGAGTTGATTTGGTCATGTTTATATATATTATTCATATGTGTTGGATTCAGTTACCACATTGTGTGGATGGTTTTATTATTATTTATTTCCTCATGTTGTTAAATAATGAAAGATAAAATTTGGCACAAGTCTAATTAAATTACTAGGTAGTTAGTAACTTTAAAATGTTTTCGATAGTGATGCTAAGAATGAGCCATATGAGACCAATATTTATTTTGATCACGGGTTGAACACCCGATATTTTAGTAGGCAGGGTGTCACAAAGGGATCAGTTTCCCCAAGGGAGGCATGAAATAGGTATAACTTTCTTTTCAAATGGCTTAATTATCTATGTTTCATAGTTTTTATATCTTGTTAACTCTTTGATGCTTTCATCTTTTTCTATGCAAATCCCTGTTAGAATAAAGATCCCAATCCAAGGGATGTTAACTTTTCTTCTTTGAATAAAACTTGGTCAATTAAAAAAGTTTAAGAGACCCTGACCATCACAGAACGATTGCAATTATGATCTCCTACACTGCTTTAAAAACATCATTTATTTCTCAACTTATGAATTGAGAAATAGACATCCCATAGGGGTTTACTGAACACAATCCTTCAATTTTCTGAATATTATGGATCTTTTGAGTTGTAGACATTTATACCATTCAAATTATATATCCCACTACCTTTGAGGATGAAATCGCTCTAAAAAGGAAGATACCAAACTTCATCGAGGGGGGGGGGGGGGCGGGGGGGTTCTCTTTGCCCAACTTATGCTACTGATCAACCTTTTAAATGAAAAGAGGTTGGGGTTCCTTCATATCCCATTGCTTTGGAGGATTCCCCTAACAAGGGGCAAGTTTATCATGTAATGATATGCAACTAAAAAATAAACTTGACATTCAAGTGTTGATGTCAAAGTTGGTAGATGCCATTGGAAAGGGTAAGGACCATGCCGAGGGGACAATTGCTAATCAGCCATACTTCTCTTGGTCTTTTGATGGGATTGTATCCATAGATATATGTATTTGGTTGCGATTATATCCTCGGAAAAATTGTCTATTTATGCTGCTCATGAGTTTTCCCTTGTAAGTAACGGACTTCTTCAACAAATTTTTATTGATTCAAGTTTTTATACATGATATTAACTTTGTCTTTTTCTTCTTTGCTCTCCAATTTTTAGTGAACTTTGTCAACATGCTTTGGCAAGAGATCCTAACAGAAAAAGGAAATGGTCAACCTATGGACTCACTTGGATGGGGCCTAAAAGTCCCTTGATGCTTTTAAGAGGAAGGATATTGAGAATGAGGTTAATCTAAGAACAGGGATGATGAGGTCACCAAACTGAAGTCCAAATTGGAGAACCAAGGCAGTCAAGGAGTCATCCCAGGCCCTTGTTATAGAATGGTAGGTACACAATGTTTCTTTTGAAACAGGTTGAGAAAATGCCTTTCTCAACTTTGAAAAGAAGTAAGGATTTTTCTAGAGGGCCTTATTTAAGAAGGGATGGGATGAATCCTTAACCCAAGTTGTTCACCCATCGTTATCCTAGTTCCCCTCCTAAATTAGAGGAGAAATAATAAGGCAAGGACAAGACTACCGATCAACCTAAGGTTGTATAATATCTCAAAGTGGATCCTACTAAGTAGTTTAGACTAAGATATTTTTATAATATTACTCGTCTTAAATTTTATCTTTCTATAATCCTCATAACGTCTTGCCACATTATCTTTAAATGAAGTGAGATTTTTTTTCCTTTATTTACATTGTGTTCGGTTACTTTTTTATACTTTACTTGTGTATGACTTGCATTTTTTTGCCTTAGGTTTTGAACTTATTTCTTTCATCCTTGCAAACTGATGATTATCTAGTCTTTGTGCCTATGGTCCAAGAGAATGAGGAATTAACTGTGTTCTTGTGGATGATCATCTAATCATTATGGTGACCTAAAAAAGATGATTGCAAGTTTTTAGGAGGATGTGAGGAGATAAAAATATCACCGGCCTCCTTTATAATAAGAATATCATTCCAGGGGAGGATCCCTGTAAAGCTGAAAAGTATTTCATTCAGAATGAAATAATAAAAAGGAGCTACACCAAAAGATTATGCGATTAATGTACCAATTTAGAAAGAAATGCCACGCTTGCTGGGATCATGGATATGAAGAGGGATGAATAGATGCCCTACTAAATTTGGAAGATGCCATACAAGTAGACTACAAGTATGGTCCGTTGAACCCTTGGCACTACTCAAATGTTCCCAAGACTCCCCCTTCTATAGAATTCTTCCAATAGGGAGGGAAGATTTATGGATTTCTATTTACTTGGTCCCTATACAATTAATAATGGAACATCTCACCAATCATGGAATCAATGACAAGTTTCACCATAACCCAAATTCTGGTCAACAAATAGTAATAACTTAGGAGTTGAACCGTAAAAGATGATTCAATTATTTTCTTATTATTTTTATTATCGATCGACCATGATCTACTTTGTAAATAATGAAAATTTTGAATAAAATGAATTTTATCTTGTTTTCAATTCGTGCTTGAATTCTACCATTTCAATTATGGCAAGCATGTATTATTGGCCTTAACTTTTAGGATTTTTTCACCACACTACCTTAGGCCTAATGCTAACTTAGGGAGAGGATGTACATATTTACTGGCCAATCCACCCATTAAATATTTTATTTGACCAACGATGGTCAGTTTAATTGATGCCTAGGCAGTACTCCATTGGTCTTTATTTTTATTGAGCAATTCATAATGTTTTAATATTGTCAAAAACAAAACATGTGACCTTAAGTTCATGAGTATGTTTAATCATATCAATAATATCAAAATAATAGTTCGATCAGACATAAATCAGATGAATTTGCATTAACATTAGCCTACCATTTGAAAAAATCAATGCCAATTGTATTAGGTACTAAATCTAAAAATATTGTTACAAAATAAAATTTTACTAAAAGCCAATGGCTTAAAAATATAATTCTTAAGGTTTCTTTCATTCCAATCCTTAGGTATCTCTTTTCGCTTTATTGTTTCTAGATCATAGGCTCCATAGTGGTCGTCTCTGATAATCTAAATGGTCCTTCGCAGTTGGGACCTAGCTTGTCGTTTAATGGTTTCCTCGAAATATCTATGAAATTCCTTAGGACATAGTCCTCAACGTGAATTTTCCTCAATTGGACACCTTTACTTTATTGTTTTGCCAAATTTTGTTAGTAATATTCCAATCTAATCATGGCTTGTTTCCTCCTCTTATATGTTTTATCAAACTATGGTTTGATGATTTCATCGTTCTTGTTTTGATTGGTTCGACATTCCTAGAGGACATGGGGGAGCTCATCCATCGATGTGCATTCTGCCTCATCTAATATTTTTTCATTCTATTAATGACTATTGTATTCAAAGCCTTAACCTTCCCATTGCTGTAAGGGTAAGACACCGAACTATAATAATGTCTGATGTCATGATTGTTACATAAGTCTTAGAAATTATTGCTTTCAAATTTTGTTTATTAGCACACCGAAATGGGTTATAATGTTCCTCTAAATAAACCTAATCATGTCGAAATCTCTTATGTTCACTAAAGGTTATACCTCAACCCACTTTGTGAAATAATAAGTGTCGACCAGGAGCTATTTCAAGTTCTTAGATGTCATGGGCAGCAGACCCATAATTCCTTACTTCTTCGCAGATGGTCAACTAGTGAAGCCGCTGTCAAAAGGACATAAGATGGTTAAGGACTTGAGGTCTTTGTTCAACTGGTGAAGCAATGGAGAAAACAAATGACATTTTTTAAACTTCTTCATAGAGGATATGACATCCTTCTACATATAACTCCACTAGTAGCCTTCTTTTATAGCTTTGAATGCCATAGATCTTATACTTACATAAATGTCACATATTCCTTCATGTAGCTCATAAAAGACTTGGTCGATGTTGTTTGGATGCATGCATTTCAATTATGGCCAGGTAAAATATCTCATATAGATTTTTTCTTCGGGTAAAATCCTATTAATTATATTCATAACAATATTAAGACAAGTAGAAAGTAAACCATGAATAGTGACATAAGAATAATATTTACGTGGTTCGACAACGTGCTTGCATCCATATGAGGTATTCTATTAGTTTGGTTGGGTTTAGGGTTACATTTATTGAAAAACAAAGATAGTTGAGCCATGAAAGACTCATGATTGGGATAACTACCCCTACTTGATCAGTTATATCATTCTCCTTGATTCTCATAAATTGATTAGCTTCAACCCGCCTTATCTGTAAGAATGAGATAGTTTATTGGATCGATGGGTATGTTCCCTCCTCTCAAGTTTGTTCAAATTATTCTCCTTATAAAAACCATTATGAGGAAAGCAATTTAATTCAACATTGAGGTGAATGGGTTTTAAATACTATAACAAAGAGTCTCAATTATGGCAAGCTACCTAGTTGATTAGAGATCCCGAGATCTAGGTGCAGTGAGGCATCAAATGTGGATAACTCTGCAGTTGCGCTTTTGAAATTATAACTCCTACCCACATGTGCGCCACGCCGCAGTGCCATAGGCTTTACTTTTTAGACAATTTTTTTTCTATTAAAAGCATGAAATGAATTTTCCAAATTAACTGAACCTCCATTTTTAAACCTAGTGCACACTTTTGACGTGACCCATTTATGAATTTTCAGCTAATTATTCTTAGCAGTTATGTGTCTGAATATTGTTGCCTTTTAAAAGTTTTTATCCCTTCGTTTTATTCAAGTGTGCCTCAAGGATTGTGACTTTTCTAAATAGACTTTCATCATTTCCGCAAAGACACATCTCTCCTATATATATATCAAACTCCTCTATGCATTTTTGAAAATAAAAAATCTTACGCACAATACATTGAGTATGTCTCCATGAATCCTTTTAGTATGATCTGTATAAACTGAGACTTCATAATATAAGTGTGTCTCCATGAATTCATTGATTACATTCACACAATCCATAAATGGGTCCACACACTCGAATCATTCAAGTGAAAATCAAAAGTATATTTTGCAACTTCGCATAACCTTAGATATTAAAAACAATTTTGACAATAATAATTTAGCCAATTTTCTAATATGAGCATTAAAATTTAAGTCACATAAAAAATTATATGACTGAGAAACTCATAATTATCTCCCTAATATACATTACTAATAATTATGGTGACCTATGAATTGATGTGATGGGAAAAAACCTCATAATTCAATACAGGACTTTAAATGGACCAATTATAAAAAAAGTTGCTCAAACATTTTTTAATACACATTTAGTTCAAGACTTTTTATTTTGTTCCAGAAGTCTGTCAAACACCCATTTAACCAACATTCTCTTATTTTTAAAGGTCCTCGCTAGCAACAACCCAACCCCACCCCACCCCACCCCCACCCCCCACTAATGGAGCTCCGACGAACCTCAGTGAAGCACCTTTTTTGAGCATTTTTATATGGCGAGGAACTTTTTGGAATAAAATAAAAAGGCTTGGACTAAACATGTATTAAAAAATGTTCGAAAGACTATTTGGTATATGCCCATTTTCAATATTAAAAGGCAACTAAAACTAAAATAACAAATATGTCTTATTGTTTATTTGTACTCTTTTTATAAACTTTTAATTATTTCTTTATGGTTTAACTATATGATGTATAAACTGGCAACCCAATTAAGTCACTTGTATTAATAATCTTGAGAGGTCGCAAATTTTTTTTGGACACATATGGGATACGGGATACTATTTATCACGACATGGAGTATTACTCTATTTGGGTTAATATTTATTTAAAGATTGAACTTGGATTAAATAGGATTTCGCAAGTTGGTGATAGCAATCTCCCTAGGGTTTGCATGGCTACTACTGCCTCCAACGTGGAGCCAGCCATCCAACCCCCTCTTTCAATCTTAAAACCCCCAGATAATCCAAAGCAACTGGCAGTACCCACTAGATCATTTGCATATGTAGCTGGCAATCAATCCTCTTCTTCAATTTCATTGAAAGAAGTAGGAAACTTTCGTGGTGAGCCGGCAATTTATTTCACTGATGCAGACATCAACAAGCTAGCAGCTCCTTTCAAATATTCATTGGTTGGTAAGTTCTCACATGGGAAACCCGCTCTTAATGATATACGTAAAGTTTTTTCCTCACTTGGACTCAAAGCGGCATATAATATTGGACTCATTTATCATAAACATGTGTTTATTCGCTTGTTTCACGAAGAAGATTTCCATAGGGTGTGGCTTAGAGAGACATGGTATATTCAAAAATACCCTATGAGAGTTTTTAAGTGGACTCCTGAATTCCATCCTGATGTCGAATCCTCTATTGTTCCTGTTTTGATAAATATGCCTTTACTTCCCATCCATTTGTACAATAAAGAATGTATCTTCTCCATTGCTAATGTTGTGGGAACACCTCTGAAGTTGGATATAGCTACAGCTTCTCTGTCCAGGCCAAGCCTTGCAAGAATATGCGTGGAAGTGGATTTGATTAAAGACCATCCAAAAAGGGTATGGATTGGTAATAGTGATAAGAATATAGGCTATTGGCAATATATAGTCTATGAGGAAATGCCTGAATACTGTCAATTTTGTGCTAAGAAAGGCCACAATTCAGGGAACTGTATCTTTAAGAAGACTGTAGATAATAATAAAGTGGTAGATGGAGGCCAAAAGAATAATATTCAAAGGGAAGAAGTTACTAAAAAAAAAGAAGCTACAAAAGAATGGGTAGAAAAAAGGTTCAACAACAATGGGAAGGCAGAAGAATCAAGTAAGGTAGAGGAAAGAAGACCTTCTGAAATGAACGAATCACAAAAAAAATTGGAGAAAAATAGTGTATTAAATGAAGAAATGATTCAAGGACTGCAGCAAGATGAAGTTATCCATGAAGGAGTAAATGAAGCTCAACATGAGGTCAAGAATATGGAAGAAATTCAAAATATTACAGTAGTTAGTTACTGCCAAAAAGATGCATTACTAGAAGAAGGTGAATTTGATCATGATGGTGACCACGAGGATGACGTAGTTGATACTGAAGATATTGAAGATGTCCTTAATCAGCAGGAGGATCAAGATCAAGATGAGGAGCCATTTGAGAAGGTCCGTAGTAGGAAGAGAAGAAATAAACACAAGAAGGCAATACAGAATGCTTATAATCTGGTTTTGCAGTCATTTAATGAAGAAAAGCATAGATCCACTTCATTGTCTCCTCATAGGAACTGTACTGGACAGAAAAGACTTTTAAGATCAAACACAAAAGCTTCTCTAGATGCCCAATCCTAATGATTAATTGCTTGATTTGGAATATAAGGGGAATTTCAAAAAAAGGTTCTGTAAGGAGACTTAAGAGGTTAGTGAAAATCAACAAAGTGAGCATTCTTGTTGTGTTAGAACCTAAGCTGAAAGTTGAAGAGTTGAACAAATTCAAGATCAAATTGGGATTCAGTTATGCTATGGCTAACTGCAACAGTAAAATTTGGCTTTTTACAAAGGAGGACACCTCTATTCAACTTTTATCTCATATGGAGCAATATCTGACAGTGTCAATTAAAATCCATCAGTTAGCTAAGAAAATTACATGTAGCTTTGTCTATGCTAAATGTACAAAGATTGAAAGAAGGGAGCGTTGGCAGTATTTGACAGATATGGGGGTTATAGTTCCATGGCTGGTTTGTGGGGATTTCAACACAGTTGCATACTCATGGGAGAAAGCAGGAGGTAATCCCATTAATTTGGGATCTTCTTTGGAATTTTTGGAATTTAGAGAAATTAATGATCTAGAAGACCTAGGTTACATTGGTTCTTCTTATACTTGGTTCAATAAGAGGGAAGGTAATGCTAGGATTTGGAGCAGGCTGGATAGATGTTTGGCCAACCAAGATTTGAACACTCTATGTTCCTCTATCAAAGTAAACCACCTGAACAAGGCTAATTCAGATCATGCTCCTATGGTACTAGAACTAAAGAGTAACATAGAGTTATTAAAGAGGCCTTTTAGGTTTCTTAATTTCTGGACAAATAAGGTGACATTTAAAGAAGTTATAAGGGAGCATTGGAACTCTAATGTATCAACAAATCCTATTTATGCAGTAGCCCTTAATCTTAAAAACTTAAAGAAACATTTGAGTTGTTGGAGCAGAGCTACTTATGGTGATATCTATCAATCAGCTCGAGATGCTAAGGATAAGCTATTAGCTTCTGAAATGGAGTATGAGCAGGATCCTAATGAAGAGAATAGAGAGAAATGGGCTAGAGATAATGCTTTTTATGATCAGAAAATAACAATTGAAGAAAAATTTTGGAGCCAAAAATCTCAGGAAAAATGGATCGAGGAAGGGGATAAAAACACAAGTTTCTTTCATAATTCAGTTAAAGCCAAAAGGAAAAGGATGGTTCTCCATAAAATCAAGAATGAAGGGGGAGCATGGGTGGAAGGTGAAGAAGATATAGCTAAAAAAGCCATTATGTATTTTTAAAGTGTCCTTGGAACTGGAGACCACTATAGAGAAGATGAAGAGATTTTAAATGAAATTCCATCTCTTATTATAGAAGATCAAAACAAGAGTCTTGAAGAATTTCCAGATGATGAAGAGGTCCTTGAAGCAGTAAGAGATTTAAATGGTGACAGTTCCCCTGGCATGAATGGTTATACAGGAGCTTTTTTCACTTCATGTTGGGATATAATAGGGGATGATATTGTAAAGGCTATAGCTGCTTTTTATGCAGGTATGAACCTTCCTAAGATAGTTACCTCCACTTTAATAGCTCTTGTGCCTAAAAAAGATAATCCCAATACCTTCAATGAAATGAGACCTATCAGTTTATGTAACTTCCTCAATAAAATTTTTACAAAGATAATGGCCACGAGACTTAGTAAAGTTCTTCCATTAATAGTGTCTGATAATCAGAGTGAATTTATTAAGGGGAGAGACATTACTGAAAACATCCTTCTTGCTCAAGAAATGTTTCACATGATGAATCAGAAAAACATTGGTGGAAATGTGGTTTTAAAGCTTGATATGGCCAAAGCTTATGATAGAGTTTCCTGGACATTTCTTCTCCAAGTTATGAGGAGGTTTGGGTTCTGTGAGAGATGGATTGACATGGTATGGAGAGTTATTTCAAACAACTGGTTCTCAGTTCTTATTAATGGTACATCAACAGGTTTTTTTAAGTCTGGGAGAGGATTAAAGCAAGGTGATCCATTATCTCCAGGATTGTTTGTTATAATGGTAGAGGCTTTATCTAGAAATCTCAACCGGTTACACTCAATTCCTTCTTTTAAAAGTTTCAAAACACCTATAGGATGTCCACAGCTAAACCATTTAGCTTTTACTGATGATATTATCCTCTTCTCATTTGGTGATAAACGATCTTTAAGGCTTATGATGAAGGTGATAGATAGCTATGAGAAAGTGTCTGGCCAAGAAACCAACAAATAAAAAAGCTCTTTAATAGTGTCTAATAAGATTAAATCTCCAGCTGCTAGAAGAATTTCAGATATGGTGGGAATGAATATAAAATCTTCTCCCATTACATATCTAGGATGTCCAATTTACTCAGGAAGGAAGAAAAGTGTGATGTTTGAACCTCTGGTAGCCAAAATAAGAGGTAGAATTGGGAGTTGGAAATCTAAGTTGTTGTCTACAGGTGGCAAAGTCACTCTCATAAAATCTGTTCTATGCTCTAATCCTTTATATCTATTATCTGCAGTTCAACCAACTAAATTTTTTATTCAAGCGATTGAGAAGATGTTTTCTAATTTCTTCTGGAGTTCTAGTATGGGAGACAATAGACATCATTGGTGTAATTGGGATCAGATATGAAGGCCTATCAAAGAAGGAGGTATTGGTATTAGAACATTGGAGGATATTTGCAAAGATTTTTCAATGAAGTTATGGTGCAAGTTCAGAAGCAGAGATTCTTTGTGGGATATATTTATGGAAGCCAAATACTGTAGGAACTCCCATCCTTGTAAAGTGTCTCAAAGAGGGGGATCCCACACTTGGAAGAGAATGATTGATATGCGAGGTGAAGGAGAGAAGAATATTAAATGGAGAATAGCAGAGGGTAAAGTCAGTGCTTTGTGGGATAATTGGTCTAGCATAGGCCCTCTTCATCAATTCACAGATAAAGATGGCTTAATTGAGGTGAAAGAGCTTTGGGATGAAAACAGACAGTGGGACAAAGAGAAGCTATTACACTATTTCTCTGCAGAGGTATGTCATAAACTAATGGCTGAAAAAATTAGAAGTGTTAGTTACTTGGATGAGATAATTTGGACATCTACTTCTGAAGGACAATTCAAAGTATCTTCTGGATGGAATTCTACAAGGAACCATTACATTTCCTCTTGGGCATCATCTTTTGTTTGGCACAAGGCTTTGACTTCTAAACATTCAGTGTTTATGTGGAAGCTTTTAGGTGGTTTTTTGCCTTTAGATGACAAGTTATATAGTATTGGTTGGAAGGGGCCTTCGAGGTGTGTTTGTTGTAGTAATCCCCAAGTGGAAACTTATGATCATTTGTTTATGGAAGGTGATTTGGCTAGAAGCATTTGGGATCACTACAGTAGAGTCTTGGGAATGGTTTTAAACAGGTTTACAGTGAGAGGTAGGATTGTTCAATGGTGGATTAATGCTCCCAAATCTACTAAAGGTATCTTTCATATAATAATTCCCACTCTTATTTGTTGGTTCTTATGGGTTCAAAGAAATGACAGTAGGTTTAATGATGCATTGCCAAATAGCCTTTTGATGATTGATAGAATTAACAAGTTAAGCAAATCTATTATTAAAAGCCATCCAAATGTTCCTGAAGGTTGTTCAATATATAATGTTCATGATTTTCCTCATCCTTCCTCTAAATTTATTCTAGTGCATTGGGTGCATCCCCCAAAAGAGGTGTTGAAGTTAATTACAGATGGTTGCTCTAAAGGTAACCCGGGTCCAAGTGGAGGAGGGGGATATTGAGAAACTATAGAGGAGAAGTTGTTTGGGATTATTGCTCTTTTTTGGGGGTTAAATCAAATATGGAAGCAGAGGCTCAAGCTGTTTTGGAAGGCCTATCTCATTATTCCGATTTGAAAGATTATCCAATAATTGTTGAATCCGATTCTAAAGTTATTGTAGATATTCTGAAAAGGCTAACTACATGCCCCTGGAGAATTAGAGATGTGGTTGAGGATATTTGGAGTATAAGTGAAGGTCTATCTATATCTTTTGCTCATGTATATAGAGAGGGTAATACTCCAGCTGATCTATTAGCAAACTATGGTGCAGAGAGGCAATCTTCAATCTTTTCCCTTGATATTGATGTGTTCCCTAAGAAGATAAAAGGTTTGGTAAAGATAGATAAATGGAGGCTCCCATCAATTAGAGTTATTAGATAATTTAGGGGAGTGTTCTTAGTTTTTGGTTCTAAGTTTTTCTAGTTCAATTCTTTGTAAGGGCTTTATTATACAAAGCCTTATTTATTTTCCTTTAAGTTGTCCTCTTGATCTTGTAAGCCACTTGATGGGGCTATTCCATCTATAGTGATTAATATCATGTGTGGGGGTTCCGTATAAAAAAAAAAGATTGAACTTGAATTTTTTGAAAATTTAAAAATAGTGGTTTGCTTATTTTTTGCACTCTTTTCCATTTATCATAATCGTATAGAAACAGAGACTTCAAATTCAAGTAATCTCTCTCTCTCTCTCTCTCTCTCTCTCTCTCTCTCTCTCTCTCTCTCATCTAAACCCTTCTAGGGTTTGAATGGTAACTAAACCTATGTCCACCTTGGAGGTAGATGATCACCCTCCTAATACTTCCAATACTTCCTTCCCTAAACCATCTATTGTTCTAATAATCTTATTAGACCTTATTTCTTGAAATCTTTTTCTAATGTTGTAGGATCTTTTAATCCTATTACAAACACTTTGCATGAGATTTTTTCTTTCAAAGGGGAACCAACGCTTTTTCTTAATAATGAATACTTGCAGAAAGTCTCATCTCCTTTCAAACACTCTCTCGTGGGTAAGTTTACTCATGGAAGACCTCCATTAGATGACATAAGGAAGATGCTAACATCTATGGGATCGAAGGTTGCCTTCAATGTAGGTTTGATATATAAAAAAACATGTAATGATTCCTCTTTTCAATGAGGAAAACTTTCATAGAATATGGTTGAAATCAACTTGGTACATCCATTGATACCCTATGAGAGTTTCAAATTGACAAATGAGTTCTATCATGAATATAAAACCACCTTGGTCCCTATTTGGGTTAGTTTACCATTACTTCCCATCCACCTCTATAATAATGAAAGTATTTTCCTGATTTGTAGTACAGATAAGGTTCCTTTGAAAATGAATAGTGTGACTACTTCATTAGGGAGACCTAGCATGGCTAGGGTTTGTATAGAGCTTGATATAAAGAAGCCATTACATAGAATAATATGGATTGCTAATAAATATACTGAAGTTTGTTTCTCTGAATCCTTCGAATATGAAAACATTCCTCCATATTGTTTTCATTGTGAAAGAAAAGGGAGCAATGAAGACTCTTATTTATTTAAAGAAGGATCCCATCGTAAATTCGTTCAAAAAAGAAGTTTTAAAAATTCCTAATACACAGGAGGTTCATAGAAAATAAGAAACCAAATATTGGCTTATCAAGACTTTCAAGAAAGATAATTTTATCAAAAATCAGGACATGACAGGCTCTCAAGTAGCCGTAGTCATCATCCGTCTGATTAGGAGCCAAAATATTATTATGCAGGGATTCAACACATGTTCACATAATTATTTAAAAATAAGCCAAAACCTAAAGAGGAGTCTCTTTATTTAAATGATGAAAAAGAAAGGTATTTTAGAGAAAATCATAAGGAAGTTCTTGAACCAAACTTGCCTAGAGAGGAAGTGGACAGTCATATGGAAGAAGGTGAATTTCCTCCCTCTCCTTATTCACATTATATAAAGAGTACTCTTGAGAACTATCCAAAGTCCAAAAAGGATTTGGTGGTTAATAACAAGCAAGACAAATATAGGGCAGGAGGCAGACCAGAAAGTAACAATTTAGAGGCTAAACATGGTAGTGCAAAAATATAAATATCCCATTTTTGAAGGGGGGCTACAAATAAGAAAACAAAGTGAATATGAAAATACTGCATAACTCAGAAGGTCCTTCCCTCATTCCCCAATATACCAAACTTTTAATGTCTGGTACCAAAACTGCATTCCACTAATATTCTAGATTATTAATTCAATTATTTGGAATATTAGAGGGATCTCTAAGAAGGGGTCTATAAAAAGACTCGAAAGACTTTTAAGAAACTATCATGTCTCTATTTTGGTTGTCCTGGAACAAAAGCTTGAGGTGGCTACACTAGAAAGTTTTTGAATGAAGTTTGGCTTTAATACTGCTTTTCCCAACACATATAGTAAGATATGGTGCTTTATCAAAGATGGAATAAAATGTAAATTTGTTTCCCCTATGGATCAATGAATAAATTTATCCTTTTTTATCAGTAATACCATGATTAAAGACATTTTCATATATTCTAAGATTAGCAAGATTGGAAGAAGGAAATTATGATAGTTTTTATCTTAATATTTTACCACATCTCCACGGATAATTAGTGGAGACTTTAATGTTATTTCTAACATCTATAAAAAGGTTAGCGGTATTGGAGTAATTGATGAAGCTGCCCTTGAATTCTTAGAATCTATGTATGTGAATGAAATGGCTGACCTTGGTTTTATTGGTTCTAATTATACTTGGTTTAATAAAGGGGAAGGAGTGCATATGATATGGTGTTGACTGGATAAAGTGTATGGCAATCAGACTGCTCAGAATTTGGGAGTGTTGGAAGTGCATCATTTGAATAGGCTTCATTTTGATCATTGTCCTCTATTTCTTTCTATAAAAAAACTCTTTATATATGAAGCCTATATCCTTTAAATTATAAAAATTCTAGTTAACTTATCATGATATTCAAGTTGTGGTGGCCCAAGCTTGGATGTCATTTTCTCATTACAATACTTTTATATCCATTAGTTTAAAATTCAAAGATCTTTAGAAAAATTTTTGAGGATATCATTTTAGGAATCTAGAATGACAGAAGAAAAACTCTTAGCTACAAAAATGTCCTTTGATATAGATTTAACGGAATTGAATAAGAAGAATCTCTTTTTTTCTCAAGCTTGGAGTATAAAGAAACTTGGAAGTTAAAGACCTTTATTGGAGACAAAAAGCTCAGGAGAAATTCTTTAAGGAGGTTGATAGAAATACCATCTGATACCAAAGCCTGGATAATTCTAAAAGAAGGAACATGATGATATCAAAAATCATAAATTATAATGGTAATATTTAAAAAGTAGATAAGGAGATTCAGGTGAATGTTTCTTATCTTTTTGAAGATCAATTCTCTCAAGATAATGGCCCTATCCTATCTATGAATGATCTATTCTTAGAGGTAATTCACAATATAATTTCATTAAAGATAAACTCTAGATTAAGCTTAATTCCTGAAAGTGAAGAGATAAAAGAAGTAGTGAGGCAATTTAACCAAAAAATTTGTCCTGGCTCAAATAATTTTCTTAGTTGTTTCTTTGTGAATTTTTAGAATATTATTGAAATAGATGTCGTTACTACAATGAAAAGTTTCTTCTTAGGAGTTTCTCTCCCCAAAAGCATTTCATATTCTCTGATTTATTTAATTCCTAATGTTCAATCTACAAAAATTTCTCGGAGTTCAGGCCTTTAATCTTGGTGAACTTCCTTAACAAAATCATTTTTAAAATCCTCTTTAATAGATCAATTGAGATATTGCCAATTATTCGCTCTTCAAATAAAAGTGGATTCATTAAAGGTAGAGACATGATTGAAAATGCCATGTTGGCTCAAGAAATGGTATTTATGATTCATAAGAAGACTTTTAGAGGTAATGTGATTATAAAGCTGGATTTACCTAAGGTTTACGATAGAGTATCATGAATGTTTTAAATTAATGTTCTAAGGAAATTTAGCTTCTATGAGCGTTGGATTGATATGATTTGGAGGTTGATCTCTATAAGGACATGATTTTATAAATTTTCGTTTAGTATCTAGGAATTTTTGGGGTATATCCTAGATCACTTCAAGTATGTGTGATACCGCTACATTCGGCATGTCTCCGCATTCATCCATGATGGCCTCGACTTGGATTCGAAGTTATAAATCTCTCACTGCCTTCATACGTGCATAGTGCATAAACATTTTTCTATCATGCATCGTGCGTCTTCAACAATCATATGTTCCCACTACTCCACTCGCAATTATGGTGAAATAGTTAAATTTGAGTTTTTAATATTTTCATGAATATTTAGGAACATTTTTAAAATAATGTTTTGAGGTCTGAAATATTTTTATCTCGAAATAAGAATTTTTTTAAGTGTAAAGGCAAACAAGTACAAGTAGTTCAGATCGTTCGAATGACAGAGCTTATCGTTCAAATGGAAACTCATGTCACGTGAAGTCGTTCTAACGACACCTGGCACCGTTCTAGTAACACCCCATCTGGTTCGAACGAGCCAGCACCTCAATTTTTGTATTTAAATATTGTTCATTCTACATATTTTTGCAAGTCTTAGACCCGACATTTCTACAACTCTTCTGCATTAAAAATAGACTTTGTTTTTCAAGTTTGCTACACTGTTTTGATTCACAAAAAATTCCCAATCATTTATGTGAATCCTCTAAACCCAAGAAAATTGTTCTACTCATCTGGAGTACTTGTGGAGAAGAAGAATGTTGATTTTCCATTGCTGATCTTGGAGTTCTTGCAGGACCTCTTGCTGACGACACTGAACCGAGACCTACATGTATTTCGTGTGTTACTATATTTCATTTTAATCTATGTAAGTAGATATTTACAAATTACAGTGAAATAAAAAAGTTTTTCTCCCTTGGGGGATTTTTCCTCATATTCTGACTATCTTGCATGTTTGAATTATTCCATTTATCTATAACAATTATTTGCAAGAGTTAAAACTGAATTGGGATAAAATTGGAATTTAATTAAATAAGTTGGACATTAATTGTCGGCTCACTCTCAAATTGGTATCTGAGCCAATTACAAAATTTTACCGTGTAATTTTTTCTGGATATCAATTTTGTTCTAAAAATTGATCTTTGAAAAATCGCAATTTCATTGGAAAACTTATATAATAGAGTCCCAATTTTTGATGGGTCAAATTATACATATTGGAAAGCCCATACAAAATAACACTGAAAGGCCATAGACAAACTTGTTTGGGTTGTGTGTGAAAGATGGTGGACGCCTCCAACTGTCACTGTAGATAATGCAACTACTTTGAAATCTGTGACTGCCTGAACTGAGGATGAATTTAAAGGGAGCATATATAACTCACGTGGGCTTAGTTCCATTTCTAGAGCCGTCACACCTGATGAGTTTCAACGCATCATGACGTGTACCACGTCTAAAGAAGCATGGGATGCTCTTCAACTTACCCATGAAGGCACTAATGCAGTTAAAGAATCAAACTTGCAAAACTTTACTACACAATTTGAAACTATCACCATGCTGATTCTGAGTGTTTTGATGAATTTTATGCACGCTTATCTGATATTGTGAACACTAGTTTCAACTTAGATGAACATATTCCTGGTGATAGAGTAGTTAAGAAAATTTTGAGATCACTGCCTAAGAGATTTATCCCCATAATCACTGTGTTATATTCATTAGCTAATTTGAGTAGGCTGAAGTTGGAAGAGTTAGTTGGAGACCTATAGAGCAATGAAATTGGCATGTTCCCTATCACGATAAAATCAAAAGACAAAGGGGTAGCAGTTAAATCCTAGGCTAGAAAGAGTGAGGGGTTAGCAAGAAAAAGAGGTGAGTCATCTAAGAAAATAGAGGAAGAGATGTCCGATTATGATTATGATTTTGACTTAGACAATTTGGCCTTATTTGCAAAAAAATTCTTAAATTAAAGAAAAGTTGGAATTTTAAAGATAAAAAGAATTTTGAGAAAAATAAATTTGAAAATAAATTTGAGAAAGATAAAAAGGACACCCCTAAGAAAGATGGAGAGAGATTCTTTGAGTGTGGCGGTAGAGGTCATAGGAGTTTTGTGTGTGCAACTAGGTTGAAACGTCTAAAACAATCCAAAGCTGCTTTAAATACATCCATGAGTGATGATAGTTAGGTTGAGTCATTGGATTCAGGAGATGAATCACCGCATGAATTTAACTTCACCATATTCATGGCCAGTCATGTGAGTACTGATAGTGCTCCTCATGACGATGAGGATGAAAACTCGTAGGGACACCTCGATAGTGATAGAAATGTGAGTGAGGGGGAGGATGGTGCAAGTAAGAGCGAGAGTGATCTCTGATATGCATACGCTAATTTATTAACCGATACTTTCAAGACCAAAAAGTGTAACAAAGTGTTATCTCTTAGGATAGCAGCCCTAGAGAAGGATTTAGGATAGATGAGAGAGAGAGAGAGAGATACTATTTGCATTGATAGAGAGAGAGTTTGTGTAGAAAGTGAGAGTCAATTTGGTGAGAGAGAGGGAGATTCTTAGAGAAAGAGAAAGGGGACTTGACCAAGCAAGTGTCTAGTCTTTTGAGTGAGATCCAGACCTCCATGGACACTCGAAATAAACTTGAAGCCCTTGTAGCCCAAAATACTCATGACCTTGATATAGCCAGGTAGGTCAAGGTAAATATTAATGATATATCTAGAAAGATGGGAAATATGCTCCTCGCCCTTGCTTTAGGTTTTGGTGAAAGGAAAAAAATGTTTTTTTTATTGTGCCTCCACATCCCATTGACACTAAAACCAGTTCTTGAGTTTACTACAAACCCATATGGCCATCGCAAAAAACCCCGAAGAAGAGTTCGGCCAAGAAAAGCAAACCAAGGTCGGCCACAGTCTGTGTACTTCTATACCTATTACAAAAGAAGGGGCCACCTTAGGGAGTTTTGCTATAGTTTGGGTCGGCCATGACGTATATTTTCTCCACCATGTGCCACAAGCGATTTCTCGTATCTTAGGCAACAGGTTGAGTTTCTAGTTGCCACTTCTCAGAGTCTAATGAAAAAGTTCCAACAAATTTCTATGCCGTCAGTGGACACTTCAAATATCCCGATTAGATCCAATAGTAACAAGGGAAAACAAAAGGTTACCTCATCTTAGGTACCTAAACTTGATGCAAAATCCCTTGTTCTTCATGTTGATTTAAAGAACATAACACTTATCAGTGGTATTTCGATAGTGGGTGCTCCAGACATATGATGGGTGATGTCTTATTACTTACCTACCTAGAGCATTGCAAGGAAGGTAAAGTCACATTTGGAGATGGGAGAAAATCAAGAATAGTAGGACGAGGTACAATAGAGATACCAGGATTTCCTAAGCTAGAGGATGTTTTGTACATCAAAAGTTTGAAAGTAAAATTTCTCACTATTAGCCAGCTGTGCGACGCTGACTTTGCAGTAAAGTTTGACCAGAACGAATGCCACGTTTATGATCAAGCCGATAAACTTCTATTGCAAGAGGTGGGGACTGAAGATAATTGTTATGGGATTGTGCCGAAGTCCTCATTTATCTGCAACAGTGACATGATCACTCCTATGTATTTGTGGCATCAACGTCTAGGTCATGTGAACTTTAGAGACTTAGAGAAATTAGCTAAAAAGGACCTAGTACGTGGCTTCACATCACTTGTAAAGATGACTTCCGCAGTTTGTGGACCCTATCAGTTAGGAAAGAAAGTCCGTAGTCCCCATATGAAGTTGAATTCAATTACCACTTCACGAGTGCTTGACTTGATACACATGGATCTCATGGGTCTTACTCATACTGAGAGTTTGGGTGGTAAGAGGTATATCCTTATGATGGTAGATTATTTATATTGATATTCGATTATAGGCTTTCCAAGAAAGAAATTTAATGCTGTGGAATTTCTTATGACCAAGTGTCGTGTCCTGCAAAATCAATACTGAGTCACTATCAATAGAATACGTAGTGAAAATGCATTAAGTTTAAGTAAGCTAAAGTAGATCTTTACAGTAATAGCCTCAAGATCAAGCATGAATTTTTGTCCATGAACACTCCTCAGCAAATTGGGATTGTTGAGAGGAAGAATCTATTGATCAAGGAGATGGATAGATTTATGCTTCTAGGTCATAGAGTTTCTAGGAGATTTGGGGCAGAGGTGGTGTCTACCTTATGCCACATGGTAAATAGGGTTTACCTTCATCCACAAACATTTAAGATGCCTTACAAATTGTGGACTGGAAAGAAGCCCAACTTTTTATATTTTCGTGTCTTCGAGAGTAAATGCTACATCCTAAGAAATAGAGAGCAATTAGGAAAGTTTGACCTCCGGAGCGATGAGGGAATATTTTTAGGATATTCATTGACAAGTAGAGCATATCGAGTTTTTAACCTGAGTATCTCTAAGGTTATGGAGTCAATAAACGTCACCATTTAAGATGACGAACCATCGTCATTTGTTGATTCTAACCTTTTGTGTGAGGATGGCACACTTTCTTCTGGTGATCTCATTGTGCCTCCAAGACCCAGAGTGGACCCCATTACTGACTTAGGGGACATTCCTGCTTAGGTTTGTAAGAGTCGTGATCCTTCTACTATTCTAGGAGATCCCACACTAAGGGTCAAGACTTATGCTCAGCTAGGGAACATTATTATCCATGTTTACTATAGGTCCAAAGTCGAGCCTAAGAACTATAACGAAGCACTCAAATATGAACACTGGATATGTGTTAAGTAGGACGAGTTGCTTCAGTTTAGAAAGAATGATGTCTGGGAATTGGTCCCCTAAATTTGTGAGACAAATGTGATAGGTACTAAGTGTATCTTCAAGAATAAAGTGGATGATAATAGTACTATTATCCAAAATAAGGCTAGGTTGGTCGCTCAATGTTATACAAAGATAGAGGGTGTAGACTTTAACAATACATTCGCTCCCGTTGTGAGGCTTGACTCCATCCAAATAATACTTACCATTGCATGTCAACTACGCTTCAAGTTATATCAGATGGATGCCAAGAGTAGGGGTGGACAAAAAAAAGACCGACCCGAATGGACCGATTGGACCGAACCGGACCGAACCGAAAATTAAGGCTATTTTGAAACCGGTCCGAAAATCGATTCACATAACCTAAAAACCGATTAAACCGGTCCGGTCTGCGGTCCACTATATTCAAAGACCGATTTGGACCGGACCGATTCCAATATATATATAATAAAAATAATTTTATTGTGTTTCTTATGTATAGTTTTTGAATTAATGTATATAACTTATGAATTTAATTTGGAACATTTTATATATGTATAAACATTTTTTTATTTGGTCTAAAAAAAACCATGAAAATATCACTTGGAGTTTCGAGTATTATTTTTTTCTATATATATTTGTGAGAAAAAGAGATAAAAAAATTCATAAAATGTACTTATATATAAAATAGGGTCAGGACCGAATTTCACCCCGGACTGGACCGAAAAAATCCTGGACCGAATTAGTAGGTTAACCGAATTAATCGGTCCGGTCTCGGTCCAAAAAAATTGAGGACCGAATATTCGGTCCGGTCCAAAAAATAGGCAAAACCCGGACCGGACCGGACCGTGCCCACCCCTAGCCAAGAGTGCCTTTATGAATGGCATTCTACAATAGGAGGCTTATATGGAACAACCAAAAGGGCTTGAAGACCCTAAGCACCCTGATCACGTCTACTATCTGAGGAAAGCCTTGTATGGTTTGAAGCAAGTACCCCATTATTGGTACAAGAGGCTTAATTAATATCTCTTAACTCGTGGCTTCAATAGAGGGGGAAGTTGATATGACGCTGTTCGTCAGGAGAGATTATGGTGCTATTTTTATTGCCCAATTCTATCTGGATGACATTGTCTTTGGGCCCACTTGCTTCCAGCATGCTCACCACTGAGGAGATGAAGAGTCAGTTTGAGATGAGCATGGTAGGTGAGCTTACTTTCTTCCTAGGTATATAGGTTTGTCAGCTAGATAATGGGATGTTCATCTCTCAATGCAAGTACGCTGGAGAACTTGTGAAGAAATTTGGTTTAGACTTCGCTAAGCACACACGTACATCGATGGGTACCTCAACTAAGCTTAGCAAGGACACTTCAGGTAAGGACGTATAGAAAAACTTGTATCGGAGTATGATAGGTAGTCTTATCTACCTGACAGCCAGTCATCTCGACATCGCATTTAGTGTTGGAGTCCATGCGCGATATCAGGCATCCCCGAAAGAGTCACACTGACTCTCTCTTAAATGTATCGTCAAATACATGAGTGGGACTCTATCACTTGGCATTTGGTATTCCTTTGATACTAGTGACAGTTTATCTGCCTATTCGAATATTGATTGGGCAGTGAATACAGATGGATGTAGAATCACTTCTGGTGGGTGTTTCTTCTTAGGTTCTGCTCTTATCTCTTGGTTGAGAAAGAAGCAAAACTCCATCTCTTTGTCCACTACCGAGACTGAGTACATAGTCACCGAGAGTTATTGCGCTCAACTTCTATGGATGAAGAAGATGTTAGAGGATTATGGGATATCACAGGACATCATGACTATTTCATGTTATAACACGAGCGCGATACACATACCCGTAATCTAGGTCAGCATTCGCGCACAAAGCACATTAGGAAACGCGATCACTTTATCCACGAGATTTTAGAGGAAAAGTTTGTATCCCTAAGTTTTGTATCTACCGACCTCTAGTTAGACGATATTTTCACTAAGCCATTAGATGCCCTTAGATTTGAGAGTCTTATGAAGTCTTTAGGAATTTGCACAGTTGCCTGAGGGGTGGTCACCATGTCTAGAGTAGGATGCATTTTTCATGTTGATATCATCTGATTCCTATCTCTAGATTGTATCAATTGTATCATAATTTGTTTTTTTTTAATAAATTGAAAAATACAAAAAGATTTTATTGTTTGAAATTTTTTAGAAAAAGAAAAAAATATTTTCTTTTTATAATTTTTTTCTTGAAAAACAAAAAAAGAGTTTTGTATTTTGTTTAGACCGTTTATGGATGAACATTTAAGATAGCCATAGTCACAACATCATTCCATATTCCAAGTAACTATTTGATAGTGATTTGAGATGCTACATCATTTCATCCATGTGCTTTACATTGTTTGGAGTCTTTAAGATGTGAATAGTGATATCTTCTACATATCTGTCTCCTTATCTCCTTTATTGCACACATGCACGACATTATTTGAGTATTGTACTTGTCTATTAAATACTCGCTTGAGTGTTTCCATCTCAATTTTGTCTATACAATGACCAAAATGTAATAAAACTAAACAAGATAGTAGTGCATGAAAAAACCATTTACCATGAGGACTTAATTGCAACAAAATATGATGAGTGAATTATGGGAAAGGGCTATGAGAGTTCAACTTTTACTCGTCGTGAAAGTCACCATTTGAAAGGAGCCCGAAAAATTAAATGGCAATAAAAAGATGAATATGCCATATCCAAAGGGCTAATATGTTTTAGTTTCATCACCTCAAAAGAAAAATATAATGCGTAATTATTTATGAGGGAGTTTGGATGGAAAGAAATGAAAAACGGGTTTGCACATCCTTGAAAGTCATGAAAAATCATTTCAACGTTTTGGACGTTATTGGTGTGGAAATCACTTTGAGCTTTGATTTACTGATTTGATTGAGTAAATTTCTTTTAATTCCATAATTTTTACACCTAAGGAAGATGTTGAGTTCATTCGTTAGGAATATCCAACATTCATCGTGCACATATGTTATTGTTGTATGTATTGATTTTCCTATCAAATTTGTTCACATCCTTACATTTTTGCTACATCGACTTGGTTGTTTTGGTGTTCCTTTATGGTGTGATTTATCATTGTTTATTTTGTAAGAAAAAAAATTAAAAATTTCAAAAAGATAAAGTTTGATTAGATTGTGACATTCTCCATTTGCATTTGATTTTTGTTTTTCATATCCGTCTATTTGTGGACATCATAAAAAGGGGCAGAAGGAATTATGGAGGAGAATTTTTGTTTGATTTTATAATGATTTGGTTTAGCATAAATTGGTTGTTACTTTTGCTTATCATTATATTTCAAATTGTTACACATCACGGGTATTTTTTCTTGTCTCATGTGTGTAGATACTTAATTGAGGATTATTTTTGCACACCCTGATGATGATAAAGAAAATCTAAAGATGTTGGAGAAGTTAAAGTCATGTTATTTAGTATTTCCACTTATTGGGTTGAATGGGAATATTAAATTGTATGTATCTTTTGGGTTGGGTAGCATAATCCATATAGTTTTTATGTATGTACCGGCTTAGACATAGGGGGATATTTGTAAGAACATGATTTTATAAATGTCGGTTTAGTATCTGGGAAATTTTTGGGTATATCCTAGTTCACTACAAGTATGACACGTCTCCACGTTCATCCATGACGACCTCGACTTAGATCTGAAGTTATCATGCTCCCACTACCTTCATACGTGCGTAGTGCATCAACATTGTTCCATCATGCATCATGCGTATTCAACAATCATATGTTCCCACTACTCCACTCGCAATTATGGTAAAATACTCTAATTGGAGTTTTTAATATATGCATAAATATTTGGGAACATTTTTAAAATAAAGTTTTGAAGTCTGAAATATTTTTATCTCGAAATAAGAAGTTTTTTACAAGTGTAGAGGCGAACAAGTACAAGTGGTTCGAATGGTAGATCTTATCATTCAAACGATAGCTCATGTCTCGCAAAGTCGTTCTAACGACACTTGACGCCGTTCGAGTGACACCCCATATCGTTGGAACGAGCCACTACCTCGATTTTTATATTTAAATAATGTTCATTCTACACGTTTTTGCAAGTCTTCAAACTAAATTTTTCCAGTTCTTCTGCATTAAAAAAAGACTTCATTTTTCATGTTTTCTACATTATTTTTATTCACAAACAATTCCCAATCATTTATGTGAATCCTTTAAACCCAAGAAATTTGTTCTACTCATCTGGAGTACATATGGAGAAGAAGAAGGCTGACTTCCACTACTGATCTTGGAGTTCTAATGGAACCTCTTGCCGATGACACCGAATCAACACGTGCGGCTATTTTGTGTGTCACTATATTTCATTGTAATCCATGTAAGTAGAGATTTACAAATTATAGTGGAATAAAAAGGTTTTGCCTCTTTAGGGGATTTTTCCTCATATTGTGACTGTCTTGCTTGTTTGATTTATTCCATTTATCCGTCACAATTATTCGCAAGAGTTACTGAATTGGGGAAAATTGGAATTTAATTAAATAAGTTGGACATTGATTGATGGCGCACTCTCAATATATATTTTTTGGTTTTGAGTAATCATCAATGGAACTCCCTGTGGATTTTTTAAATCCTCTTGAGTATTGAGGGAAAGTGACTCTTCATCACTTAGTATTTTCATTATAATGGCAGAGGCATTTTCTAGAAACCTCAACTATATCATCCCTCAAAGGGTAGATTTAAAAAACCTACGGGATGCCTTAAAATCAATCATCTTGCATATACAGATAATGTGATCATTTTCTCTTTTGGTGCTAAGAAGGACCTATAATTAATTACGAACTTAATAAAAGAATATGAGAGGGTTACTGGTCAGAAATTAACATATCTAAGACTCAATCGTTCATGTCCAACAAAATGTCTATAGCATCTAGCAAGAGAATCAAAAGCATTACTGGATTCACTAATAAAAAATTCCTATTTTATATTTAGGATGTCCTTTGTTTATAGGTAGAAAGAAGATTTCTCATTTTGGTCACCTTGTTCAGAAGATTAGATTGGCTCTAAATGGTTGAAAATCAAGGTTGCTTTCAATGGGAGGGATACTATTTCTTATTAAGAGTGTACTCTCTAATATTCCAGTGAATACTCTAACAGATATAAGTCCTCCTAAATAAGTAATAAAAAGGATCGAATCTTGATTTGTAAGGTTTTTCTGGGGATGAACTGAAGAATTCATGAAGTATCACTGGTGTAAATGGGACATAATTTTAAATCACGTTAATGAAGTTAGTTTGGGAATAAGAAAGCTCTCAGACATCAATAACACAATGCCCATTAAGTTTTGGTGGAAATTTAGGTCCTCTAACTCTCTTTGGTACAAATTCATTAAGGCTAAATAATGGATAAATACTAATCCTCTAGTAGTGGTTCCTCAATCGTTCTCTAATACTTGGGGTAATATGTGTTTTTCCTAATGTTTAGCCGAAGAGAATATCAAATGGAGGCTTGGAAGTGGGGATATAGATCTGGTGTGGTACAATTGGCTAGATTTAGGTCCTATAGGAGATTCATTTTCTGCTCCTACTAGTGCAAAAGTTAAATTTTTCTTGGGTGAAAAGAGGTCATGGGATATAGAGAAACCGCGTCAATATCTCCAAGATGATTTAGTCATTCAAGTGTGGAATAGTGATACAGATCATATTATTTGGAATGCTTCTTCTTTAGGTCATTTCAGTTTCTCTACATCTTGGAATGTTTTAACAGATCCTTCTAAGGAGGTGAAGTATGCTAATTTTATTTGGGATCCTTGCATACCTCCTAAAATGACTATTCTTTTTTGGAAAATTCTTTGAGGCATTCTTCGAACTGATGATAATTTGAAGAGAATTGGGGTAAGGGGTCCTTCAAAATGTGTGTTGCAAAGGTGATAAGGAAAAAAACACTGAACACTTATTCTGAGCTAGTGAAGCTACTATAAAAGTTTGGTATTTATTTAGTTTGAAGTTTGGGGTGAATGCTTAATCTGTAAGTGTTAGACAAAGGCTCATTTCACAGTGGTTATCTTTAAAGTTTACTTCCAATTCAGTCATCAAGGTGACTCCTATCTTGATCTGTTGGCACTTATGGATTAATATAAATATGGTTAAATTTGAAAATTCTCAATTTTTCATCTATAGAATCATTAAGAACATCCAATAAGGTACTTTTATGTGAAACAAGAGTCCAAAAATGTCAAGATTTAGGAATATTTTGGTGCATTGGTCCTTCCCTCCAAAAGGATTTCTAAAAGTAAATGTAGATTGCAGTTCATTGGGTAATATAGGTTGCAGTGGGGGATGTGGTGTGTTATGAAACCATCTAGGAAATGTTTTTTGGTTTTTCTATAAAGTCTAGGGATACTAATATTTACCATGGTCTGTCTTACTATCAAGATTTTAAGGATGATGAATCAACCATTGAATCAAACTCCAAGATTCTCATTTATGTTTTGAATAACAAAGTCCTTTTTACATGGAGAATTTAATGATTTGTGGGTTAAACTCTCTTTATATCTTCCCAGCTCCATTGTCAATTCATTCATATTCATAGAGAGGCAAAAATGGACGATGATTAGCAGTCTTAGATTGGAAGTGTGCACAATAAATCATTTATGTACCATCACCTAGATCTTTTCCGTATGCTTTTCAAGGGTATTTTGAGATTAGATAAGAAAATCCTTATATTAGGTTAGTATCTTGAAGGAGTTCTTCTTTCTTTAAGTATAGTTGTTCTTTGCTATTTTGAAACATATTACCCTATAGGACTTTCAAGTTATACCAGAGAAAGAACACTAAGTTATTGTGTAAGATCCATGTTTAGGCATGAATCCCATAAGTTTTTATATGCACGGTCAGTCTCTTTCAAAGACATAAATGTTTGATGGGTATAATTAGATGTACTAGTAAGTACAAATGAACTCATCAGTTAAGGCGATATATGAGTGGGTATGGTTAGTTGTTATTAAACGATTGTCCCCACCCACATCCTTAGTAGGTGATTATAGAATTTCCAAACCCATTAAAAACTGGAACGATGATGAGTGTAAAATGTCCAACTATAATTCACAAGGCCTGAATCCTTTATTTTGTGCGATCACACCGGAGGTATTCCACCGTATTGACATGCGAAATGTCTAAAGAAACTTGTGACATACTCCAACTCAATCATGAGGGTCCTATTTTTGTTAATTCCTCCAAACATTAAAACCACACCACTCAGTTTGAAGCCATTTAGATGGAAGTGAGTGAAACCTTCAGTGAGTTCTATGCTAGATTGTATGATATTGTGAACTCGTCTTTTAATTTGGGAGAGAGAATTCCCGCAACCCAAGTAGTCAAGAAAATATTAAGGTCCTTTCCTCAGAGATTCAATTAAAAATTGAAATTTTGGAATTCCTTGTGTACTTTGGACTCTACAAAATGTAAATATCTTGTGGTGATCTTTAAACTTATAAGATTGACATTTTTTCATCCAAAAGAATGGAAAAAAGACAAAGGCATTGATTTGAAAGACCGAAAGGAGGAAACCGTTATTTCAAATGATGAGTCTAACATCGATTTTGATTATGTGACCATGTTTGCAAAAAAGTTTAAGAAATTTATCAAGTTTGAAAAACAATCGAAAGATGAAAAGAAGTTCGAGAAAAGAAAGTTTAATAAGGCTATAAAATTACCTAAAAATCATAATTATAATTTTAAGAAGGATGAATCGAATAGATGCTTTAGATGTGAGGGTGATGGGTATAGGGAAGATGAGTGTCCTAATAAACTAAGTAAAGAAAGAAAATGAATGTATATAATCCCACCCTTAGTGATAGTGATCCCGAAGAGAACCTGATTTCCCTATTTAGCACAACTACATCACGTTCGTGGCTAGTGATGCGAGCCTTGATAAAAAAAATTGTGATAAAGATAACTTTGAGCATAATAATTCCAATGCCATTGGTTTTGACTCCCAAGTGAGTGATGATAAAAATAGTGGATAAGAAAAATAAGATGGCCATGCCTTCCATAAGTTGTATGTGGAGATAATGAAATTGAAAATTTCTAACTTGAAGTTGGTAGCTAGGTTCAAATAGGGTGTCGTAGGTAATAATGAGAGTATATTGATTGAATATCTTAGGGAATGTGAGAATACTCTTAGGGATAAACTCACGTATTTTGAGGGGGGCGAGATAACCTTCGGGGTTTGATGGATATTTTGAAGAAGGAATCTCTTCTTTTCTATGAGCCTTATTGTTTGCTCAAATCTAGGATTGTGGATTTAGAAGATAGATTTAGATACTCGAGTAATGTCAAATTTAATTTAGAATATAGATAAAAAAAATTGGATAAAATGTTTGGCACCGTTTGAATAAAAGATGATAATTATGGGATTGGCTTCGATGATCTAAATTCTTCCACTACTAAAGCCAGGACCATAATTTTTAGAGAGTCAACTGTTTCTATGCATGTTATAAAAGGTCAACCCTTATATAACATTATTCGTTGTGTCTTCATATGCAGATATTGTAGTGGGAAAGGTCGCCTTAGATATTTTTTTCTTTGATCTTAACAATGGTCCTAGGAAGTCTAAGTCTAAAGTCATCAAATTCACCAAAATTAAAAGGCATCATATCACACATATGTTTTTGGGAAATTCAATTTGGAGGATTTAAATTTAGACTTCTTGATTCTTAAATGCTTTCACATAACACTTCTCATGCTAAATACAATGGTTGATTGTATTCGTATGTTTACATACACTAGATTTTGTACTTAATATTATATGCATTTGCTAGTTGTATGACATTTAAGTCTTTTATATTTTAATTTTCTCTTTTAAGTCTTATTGTAAAACAAAAATACAAAATGGTTTTATTTATCTTTTAAGTTTTGTTTTCATGTGCTATCTTTTGAAAAATTATTTATAACTCAAAAAGATTTTTGTTTATGTGTACTTTAGCTTTATCCATTTTGTGTGGCATATCGGTGTGTTTGAATCCAGTCCATTTCATGTATCCATGAGGATAGAACAGTTTATTATGAGTTTCGATGATTATATTGTTCTTAATCATGCTTGCATGGAGTAGTTTGACTTAATGGATTCACTTTGCATAGGCCTCTACACACACATGCAAAAGCACTTTTGGATTTTAACTTCATATGTTACATGAGCTAGGTAAGGTATTATCCTAACAATCTTTTCATATACATATATATTTGATTGGTGGATTTATGCATTTAAGAACCATTACTTATGGGTTTGTTCTTATATTAGAAATTTGAGTGTGCACGGGAAAGGGCTACGAACAAAGAAATCTTCCTTGTGTGAAAATCCACTTTTGATAAGAGCCTAAAGATTTATGAGGAATGGAAAGAAAATATTGGGAGGGAAAATTTTTCATTGATTCTTCAAAAGTGTAATGTCCTCAAAATGATCATGAAAGAATGATATATCCATAATTTTGAGGGTGTTATCAGTTGGAGATCAATGGTTATTTAACACTATTGATATGATAATCATCAATATTATCTAGTCCATTGTTTATGATTCTTGTTTGTCCATTATGAGTTTACTTTATTTTTCAATATGAGGCTAAATCTTTCTGTGATAAATTTAATGCAGTCAAATAAAACTCCTTAGAAATTTTTGAGTGAGTGGTTCAAAATTATTTTATTTTTAGTTCATTCCCCTTCACTGCATTTACCACATTTTTGTTTAGATGCATCAATACTATGCTAGTGTGGGAAGGTTATTGTGTTTTGTATCATATTTTTGGTCTCTCTCTCTCTCTCTCTCTATATATATATATATATATATATATATATATATATATAATAGGTATATTTTGCATATTTATATATGCTATCATTTTGTTTTGAGTCTTTGCATTTTCATTTAATCCATGTATGCCACTTGTTCTATTTTAGTTTCATGTGATTTCAAATTGGTATGATATATGATCATATTGGTATCTCTTGTTGCTTGATTACATTGGTATCTCGCGCTTCATTTTGTATTCAAGTTGGTGTCATTTTGTTATCAAAATTGGTATTAATTGATCATTATTTGGATTATTTACACTGGTGCTGCCAAGATGTTTGTTATTACGTGTTTCACTAAATATCATTGCATGATATACTTGTTTTTTTCTTTATGCCCACCCATGTTTCATTTAGGGTGAGTTTTGGTTATATTGGCGAGAAATGGGTTTATTATGCATCTTTCACTCTTTTCTATTCCTAAGCAAAAAAAGGGGGGGGGGGAAGTGGTATCTCAATCTTTATAGTCTGGGGGATATTTTTTCCTTAGGGGAGACATCCTAACTTAGGTTGAGATTATTAGACAAATAGGGGTGATTTCATCTTATGCGGGGGTTTATATATTTATATATTTTACAATACAAAATTCATTATTCGGCCTTATCTCGTTTTTTGAAAACCTAATATAAATAGGACTTCGGAGAAACAATTTTCATAAAGACTTTTTCAAAAGCTTAGGGTCATAAAACTTTTCCAAAAATCTCACAAAAGGTTTTTATCTTATATGATCATGTTTTCTAACTAAAACCCTTGCTTACACCCATAAAGTTTTAGATCTAAGTCTTATATTATATATGCTTTGAAATTTAGTTTGGGGAAATAAAGGTTTAGTCTATTCATTTTGTTGAGAATTATTTTATACGGTGGAATCCATATTTACTATTTACACACGGTGGTTTCAGTAGTGTGTGGAGCAGTAGATTTTGTGTTCTAATTCGTAAACAGTTGTTGAGCCTATTTAGTGAATACTAAAGAAAGTGTGAACTTACACGTTATGGAAATACACATGTGTGGACTCCTGCATTTCACTATGGAGGAGAGGTTGAATCTCGAAGAAGCATGAAGGCTTGAGAGGGCATTGAATCTTTGTGTAAGTAACTTGTCAACTTTTGCAATTCCTTTTCATAGTAAATTATGCAGTTGGGGTCGAATTCCATTCGACACGCGCAAAATAAGGTTGTCGGCCATCATTACCAGGGGGATAATGTAAAGAGATAGAGTCACCAGCCTATTTTTCTCAAAATAGGCAAAAGGTTGTTTTCGCCTTAAGATAATGACATCAAAATCAAACTGATACATGAGAAACAAAGTATTTTGATGGTCCAGGGATTAATTTACGAAATGGGGAGGTGTTAGTCACCTATTCTGCCCTTTTAGTATCTCATCGACTAATGTCAATATTTTCCTTTTAGACTTTGTGATTGCGTGTGTACATTTGTATAATATAAACTAATGGGAGAATGGAAGAGTTCAACTCGCATCATGAAAAGGATGAAGTGAATCATCTGTTGGAGTGTTCCCTAAAATAATTGATAAAAAAGTATGATGTAAGTGTTTGTCGAATCATGAATCGCTATGAAAGAGTGATTATACACGTTGGACGAGATACAAGTATGTAGGAGTATAAATCTCTCTCTCTCTCTCTCTCACACACACACACAGATATATATATGCAGTCCTGCTCTTGTGCGGACGAGTATGCATTTTAAGAATGCGGACATAACATGTGTCACCTGGCGGTTAGCCCAGAAAAGAGAGAGAGTGTGCCTATAATTTAGGCGCTAATTTCTAGGCGCACCGTTTGGTGACACATGTTCAGTCCGCATTCTTAAAATGTGGACTAGTCCGCACAAGAGCATATATATATATATATATATAAGATATTAAAGAAGCATGTGAACATGAAAAAGAAAGGACTCGAATCTCGATATTGGCCTAAGATGCCTCCCTAGCCGAAGTCACATCAATGTCCATGTAGTTCGAAAATAACATAGGGGTGGGGTTCATCCCATAAATTCAAATGTGGAATTTCTCTTATCTATGTGTAGAGAAAATGTGTTTTTAGAATGAGAGTGTGAAGTAGAAATATCACTTTTGGAATTCACGAACAAACACTCTTTCTCTTATTTTGGGGATTTTTATGAAAATAGATTATGTGCAGTACTACTAATAAAATGTAGAGATTAATGGATGTGATGTAATGGAACAAAAATATAAAAATAGACATAAGATAAGTAACACTAAAAAGGGAAGACTAGAGAAAGGGATGGAGAATTATACCTCCTTATGAATTCTTATTACTCGTACTAATATGTTAATATGATGATATTGAAATGTTATGGAAGGGGTATGATGAGGCCAGGTGGATGATGGAAGGAAATGTATGATACATGGGTCTTTTAAGAACGTGAAAGCCTCTAAATTCGAGAGGAATATTTATGACTTTATGAGAAGTGTCCATTCCATCCCTTTTGAGGTGAGGTCATGGCCCCTATTTATAGGGTTAAGGGAGGTGATGATCAACATGAGGAAAAGTACATCCTGCCAATAGGGAGGGTGTCTTGGGTGCATATAGGCAGTCTAAAACCTTTTTTTAAATGCATAAAATGCAAACCAAAAGTCTGAATTGCACACGGGGTGGACTATTAGAAAGGGAATTTAGATCCTTTTTAGAATTCATTAAGCCACTCCTGGGCCAGGAGATTATATAAGTCAAATGGGGCTCAAAAGTTCTCGAGGGTCTCTAGGCAGGAGGTTTTCGAAGGAAACAGTTTGTTCATCTGAATTGTAAGGCTGATTTGCGTAGGGGAAGATAATTAGAAAGGGAATTCATTGACCTTGGAGATTTCATTGAGAGTCACTCTATTTGGAGAGTTGGCCAAGGTTAATGGGGCTTGGATGCACCCAATGACCACTCATAGTTAAATGGATCATTCGTCCAAACTTTAAGGACTATTCGCACACGAGACAGAACATAGAGAATGGAACTTAAAGCCCTTAGAATATTCATTGAGCTTCTCTCAAGATGGGGAGTTAAATGGAGTCAAATGGGGATCGAGAGAGACCGATGACTTCTAGAGTTGTATTCGGAGTAAAATTGATCGCTCATCCGAAGCATAGGGCCTATTGGTGTACATGATGGATTGTTAGAAAGGGAATTCAGAGACCTTAGAAGATTCATTAAGATTCTCCCAAGTTGGAGAGCTGAGTAGAGTCAAACGGGGCTCAAGAGAGCCCAGTGGCTATTATAGTAGTGCTTTGAGTAAAATTGACCATTTGTCCAAATAGTAAGGTCAATTCTCTCATGAGATGGATCGTCAGAAAGGAGATTTAGATCCCTTTAAACATTCACTAAGATTAGCTTAAGTTGAAGAGTTGACCAGAGTCAAACGAGGCTTGAGATCATTCGGTGGCTTCTAGAGGAGTGCTCGACATAAAATGGATCGTATGTATGAACCATAAGCCCAATTCCCACATGGGATGGACCGTTGAAAAGGGGATTCAGAGCCCTTTAAATATTCAATCATCTTCACTCATGTTAAAGATTTTAATAGATTTAAATGAGACTCGGGAGTTCTCACTGGGATCTAGAACATTACTCGAAGTATGACATAGGGTCGGTGATGAGCGTGTGTTTTCTAGGGACCTAAGGAAGTGCATAGTGGGCCTACTATGGGGTGTCTACAGATTCACTCAATATATGAGCTTAGAATAAGTTAAGAATGTATAATGATAAACACAACATCGACACTGAGATAGATGATTAAGGTCAATTCTGTAAACCTTAAGGATATGGGTAATTGATTCAGATGGTCGAGGTCAGGTCTGTAGAACTAAGGAATGACGACCAATTCTGTGGGTTAAGGTTAATTATGAGTACCTAAAGTTTTGGTGACCAATTATATGGGTCAAGGTCAAATCTGAGGCCCTAAAGTTATGACGATCGATTATGTGGGTTGAGGTTAATTCTAAAGACCTTTAGTTGTAGCAATCGATTTTTCGGTCGAGATCAATTTTGAGGACCTAAAGTTGTAGAAACCAATTGTGTGGGACCCCTAGCCTTCTATATAAATAGGACATCCCCGTTTCATTTTTAACCCCTTCAAGTGTTTGAATCTCAAGATTTCTCTTTCTAAGAGTCATTTCTATGTACTTATTTATTTAAGACTTCTGATAGCTGGATTTTCAGGCAACGTTAACAACAATGAGTGGTTGGCTATTGGCTTTGGGCCATCCTAGAGTGGTGGTATGTGGTGTCCTTTGCACTGAGAAATGAGAATGCTTTTGACTCATTCGAGGCAGTCGTTGATAAGCGTACCTTATTGCGCAAACCTGTGCACCATCATTCGTCCAGGGTGAAGAACCCTAATGGATATGTAAGTATGGTGACTTTTGGTTTTCAAATTCATTTTTTTTCTTTTCTATTCTTATTTTAATGAAGGGGTTTATTTTTGTTTTTTATAAACTAGCATAGTTTCTTTGAGAATTTGGTCCCAGGGGATGAACAAGTTGAAGGAGGTTTGGCACATGCCTCCTGGGGTCATACACTGGATGGTATTGCATGCTAAGTTTAGCCCATTGGCGAAGGCATTGGATGAGATGTCACGTTATACTGCGGTGTTGTGTGCTCTTGGGTAGAGATGCTGGGACACTACCTATTCATTCCATTTGGGGTTTGACGAGATGACTATTATTCCCATTGATGTATAGTCGTTGATGGGGCTTGATTATGAAGGTTTTTAAATCTTGATGGAATGCACTCTAAGGATTACGCTGGAGGTGGTGAAGACTACTTTGGGAGACGTAGGGAGAATCGTGTCGAGGGATTTTATCTGTATTTTTGCTTTGAAGTAGGTTGTGTTGAAGAGTAGGATTGATGTTATGAACGGGCGATAGGATAGACAGATATCCCATCTTTTTATTTTTATTTTTCTTAGGGGATCTCGGTGGTGATGAGCGACGACGTTGTTTATTTATGACTTTTTGCATATTTGGCGACTTTATCGGACGTGCTTAACTTTGGCATGCTTCGCCGGATGCATTCAGACGATGCTGATAATCAACTTCTACACGAGCCACATACCTTCTTAAGGTAACTTTAAGTTCATTTCCATTATTTTCATGCAGTCCTTATATTTCTTATGCTTTCTTTGATTTCTTACTTTCTTACAGATGTGGTTCTGCGAGGTTATAGGGAGCCATGTGGGGTCGGTGGCCCTAATGGATGATGATTTGAGGGGTTTCTACTAAATGTTTCGGTGATAGAAGTCCAACCAGAAATCAAACCAATCCTTGTCCCTGAAGTACGTGTGGAAGGTCTTGAATGACCTAACAAGCGATTCGATTAGCTTTCGTCCCTTCCTGAGTTTTTAAGTCATATTTATTTCTTGAGTAGATATTGATTATTTCCTTGGGATATAGGTGACCTTCTACTCTTGGGGGGTGTCTTCGTGGGACACGGGGGTTACCGGCACGCACGTGCAGATGTTACGACTAATGGCATGAGTTTGGGTACGTTTGGTACCTGGGAGAAAGGGTGGTGAGGCAAATAGTGAGGGATATGTCAGATGAGACCAGGGAAGTAACAACTATAGGCGAGCCCTACATGCATTATACCGATATGACAGAGAGTTATGATTATCAGGACTTCATGACTAGCTCGTTGATGCCATCCTGCATTTATGACGTGGAGAACATGCCTCCTCCCACTACTGCTTTGGGTAGGGGTACTAGTGTATCAATGGGATCGTCCCACAACACGAGACTTAGTGTGACAGCAGAGGCGGAGGAGGCTCTGCTTATTAAGGTCACTCGTCCTTCTTATATTTTTTGATTGAGCAGTGAGGATTCGTTGAGCATGACCCAGTGTTCTCATACTTCGATAACTAGGTTGACTAGACTTACTGATGAGTATCTTCAACCAGAGGTATATTTTTATTCTTTTCTATTTTTATTTCTTATTTTATTCTTCCTTTCTCTTTACTGACTGTGACACCCCGCCTAATTAAATACCGGGCGATCACTCCTTTATTAAATTAAATCAAGGTAAACAGTTGGTTCATTCTCAGCATCACTGTCGATAAAAATAATTTTTTTCCAATTTAACACCCTAAATAATTAAGCTAAGTGTCAAAAACATTTTTCATACAAACTTCCAAATTTTAATTAAAGAAAAGATTTTTATTAATACAAAACAACATTTCTACAATAGAGAATCACACCACGAAATTTAATTAAAACCATACATTCACCAAACGAATGTCAATAATATAAAACAAAAATCATAAACCATCCTGAAACAAATCCCATAAACAAAACTGGAATAACTGAAATATAAAATCTCCAACCATAAATGAAATGATGAAAAGGGCGACACGTGCCCCATAAATGAGAGTAATAAGAGTGGAGTCAATGACAGAAGCCGTCTACTCAAGGGACCTGCAACTCCCACCTAAGCTGCAGCTCGTTCTTCTCAAAGAATCCTAAGCAAGACGCCCCTGTGGCTGGGCACCTGAAAAATATACATATATATACACAGAAGAGAGAGAGAAAGGAAACGGGTCAGGGCCCGAAAGTGTGTTTGATTTTAAAATACGTTAAGCAAGTATTTAAATTGATACAGGCCAATGCAACATCATATTAGTTCGTCTCTCTCTTGAGAAATACTCACCTCTCTTCTAATGTGCACTCCTATCGTACTAACCTTCCCAATGGTTCGTTTATCTTAACTTATTCATATGTATACAAAACCGGACGATGACAATGTTTTATAAAAATATAACTTTCAATCAGAAGTATTCCTCTCGTTTTAGCTTCATTAAATTAAAATATTTCCCCGTGCCTTTTCATATTTTCACAAAACAAGTATTTAATAATTTGAGTCAACAACCATGTTCTACTTATCAAATCACAGTAGGCAGTTCAAAATTTATAACCTCATATATATATTAACTACTCGAATAAAATATATATATAATGGCACCCCAACTAAACTATGGTGCGGGCATACTCTGCTATCCAATCCCCGTATCGCTCACATAAAGGGAAATACAAGTTCGGAATCACTCTCGAACTGTATTAACATATACAAAACAACGTTGAGGCGAAGCATAGATTCCAAGTCCAAGAGGTCAGTACATACCCACACGTCTCTTAGGACCGTCCGACTATCAATTTAATAGCCCGTACCTAGGATCTCTATCTTCTAGGGTACGATTCAATATCCCCATAAAGCAACACAGGATACGATCGTCCCAGCGTGGTAACCTCAGGGATAGCAAGTAGCGCGGGTACGTTTTCACACGTATATAATATATGTACACACATTCATATAAATATACCAATTTCATCATATTAATATAGGTCACTCTCATTACCCATAATTACAACCTTTGTCCTAAATTTCTCCTTATTAGTATAACGTATAAGGTTTCACCTCTAACCTTAATTCGAAGGGTTTTCTCACTCTTTACCTAATACTCATGGGTTATAACCTTACAAATCTAAAATTCGGTGAATAACTTTATTTGATTCCAACGTAACTCTCTTACGCACCTCACCCTTAAGTTTCATAAATCTAACAACTTAAAGTAAATATCCCATAATTACCCTCTTCGTTGAAGATTAAAGGTTCTAACATATGTCCATATACCCTACTAGTCCTCAATATCTCCCAAATCATTTTATTTAGAATGCCCAAGGTTTATTCCACGATAAATTAATTCAACTAATTAAACAAGGGGAATAATAGGCTGCCAGGGAGGGTCGATCGATCGACGTCTGGGGGTCGACCGATCGATCCTTCGATCGATCGACGCTCTAGGGTCGATCGATCGATCGAGCAGGTCTGTGAAAATTCTACAGAAATTGCAGTGATGGGGTTGTTTAAGTTTCTTCATCAAAACTCATATTTTCCAACTCTAATTGACCCAAAAAGTCTACTGCTTACATCCTAACATAATTCCAGGTATCTTTAACGATCAGCATGCGTATCTACATCAATAAACATGATTAAACAACCTAATATTTCATCTAATCATCAAGAACCCTACAGCTTTCTTAACCTTTGTACTAATCAGTTTTCTCCAGAAATTCCTTCTAACAAATCATCATAATTTCGTGGTTTAAACATCTACTTCACATATTAACTTCCAGAATAAGGTTCATATGATTTCTACATGCAAATCCCTATCAAAATTAGGTTTTTTTCCATGGATTATACTCTTAATCATTCCTACACTAACATGATTATTGCACCAACGAAAATACGCAAGTTAAACACTTGCCTGGGATTTCAGAGGTCTGGTTTCCTGCTGATATTGGTGTGGCTGCGTTCTCCTCCTCGCGATCTACGCGTTGGTGGTGACGGTGGTGCAAAAGGTGGTGTTTTTGGCCTTGAATCACCTAGCAAGGTCTCTCCTCTCTTCTCCACTAGCCGTCTTAGGGTTCTGAATGATCTAACCCTAAAAGGTTGACTTAAATGGCTGCTAAGGATGGCTGAAATTCGTGGGTTTAATTACCCTAATTTGTAAAATGACCAAAACGCCCTCCCGGGTCACTAATTAAGCCTAAAAACATCCCGAGACCGAAACTAAACCCCCGGGTACACTTTTCTGACTATCTCGACCCTTCCGGACGCGTTGGCGCACTCAAAACGACCATATGGACAACTTATAAAATATTCACTTTTTAATTAACATAATTAGTCCCGACGTGACACGAGCACGTCCCGACTTAATTTTCCGAAATAGTCATTTGATTCACTTATGACATTCAATATAACCAATATAACATATTACTATGATCATTAGTAATATTCAACAATTTTTCCATAATTACTAACTCTAGTCACGTTAATAATTATAACATAATTAATTTCCGGATTTTTATTAAATAAATCCCCAAATTAATTATAGCATAAAAATACGGGGTATTACATACTTCCCCCCTAATAACGGAATTTCGTCCCGAAATTCAGAAAATAAGGCATACCTGGTAAAAACAACTCTGGATATCTCTCGCGCATATCTGCCTCACGCTCCCAAGTGGATTCCTCCACATTATGATGTTCCCACTGGACCCGCACGAGTGGAACTATCTTCGACCTCAATCTCCTCTCACTGTAATCTAGAATAGCCACCGGTCTCTCCTCGTAAGAGCTATCCGACTGTAAGTCGATCTCATCTATCGCAATGTGAGTATGGGCCATATCATCCCGAAGGTATCGTCTCAACGACGAGATGTGGAATTCATCGTGGATGCGATGTAAATGTTCTGGCAAGCCCAACCTGTACGCTACTGGCCCAATTCTCTCGATGATGGGAAATGGTCCTACGTACCTCGGAGCCAACTTTCCCTTCTTCCCGAACCTCATCACTCCTTTCATAGGAGATACACGCAACAACACTTGATCTCCCACATTAAACTCCCGGAAGAACCGTTTCGCATCGGCGTAGCTCTTCTGCCTGTCTTGGGCTACCCGAATACGACTCCTGATTATCTCAATCCTCGCGGAGGTCTCCTGAATTACTTCTGGTCCCAATAACTTGTTGTCCCCCACCTCGAGCCAACAGTTTGGAGAACGACAAGGCCTGCCGTACAAAGCCTCAAATGGAGCCATGCCAATCGTAAACTGATAGGAGTTATTGTAAGCGAACTCTACCAGTGGAAGATGTGGCTCCCAACCTCCTCCGAAATCGAGGATACACATGCGTAGCATATCTTCCAACATCTGATTAGTACGCTCCGTCTGACCATCTGTCTGTGGGTGGTAAGCTGAACTCAGTCTCAACTCTGTACCCATAGCCTCCTGAAAACTTTCCCAGAAACGTGACACAAAAATCTTGTCTCTATCTGATACAATATTCAGGGGCACCCCGTGTAATCTGACGATCTCAACGATGAACAACTGAGCATACTGACCCGTGGTATAGTCTGTTCGCACCGGCAGAAAATGAGCCACCTTGGTCAAACGGTCTACAATCACCCAGATAGAATCATGACCCCTCTGTGATGTAGGCAAACCTGTAATGAAATCCATGGAAATACTTTCCCACTTCCACGCAGGTACTTCCAACGGCTGAAGTAATCCCGACGGTTTCTGGTGGTCCACCTTCACCAGCTGGCAAGTAGAACATTTGGACACAAACTCAGCGATGTCCTTCTTCATCCCACTCCACCAGTACTGACGTCTCATGTCCTGGTACATCTTATCGCCTCCCGGATGTACAGCAAATCGGGACCCATGAGAATGAGTCATCACCTCATGACGTAGCTCTGCTCCTTCTGGAACCACTAATCTCCCATTAAACCGTAACCCTCCATCCGAACTAACAGAATAGGACTCAGCACCCTCGGCTAGAAGTCGTACAATCTGCTCCTGACAAAACGGGTCTGTGGTCTGTGCCTGTATCACCCTCGTAACAATCTCGGGTGTGACTGTCATCACGGATATGAAAGAACGTGCTACTGCGTCTTGGTGACCCAACTCCTTCCACTTTGCTTTCCAGATGTCCGCTATATCGTCAACCGGTCTACGGCTCAACGCATCAGCAACTACGTTGGCTTTCCCCGGATGATACTGTATATCGAACTGGTAATCTTTCACAAACTCTAACCATCTGCGCTGACGCATATTCAGCTCTCGCTGAGTGAACAGGTACTGCAGTGACTTATGGTCTGTGAACAAACGAAATTTCTCGCCCAATAAATAGTGCCTCCAAATTCTCAATGCAAAGACGACCGCAGCTAACTCCAAGTCGTGGGTGGGGTAATTCTTCTCATGCGGCTTAAGCTTGCGGGAAGCAAAAGCTATAGCCTTCTCTTCCTGCTGTAGTACTCCCCCAAGTCCTCGTAAGGACGCATCTGTGTAAACCAGGTACTCTACACCCGGCTTCGGTAAAGCAAGGACTGGTGCCGAAGTAAGCTTGTCCTTCAGCTCGTCGAAAGCCAACTGACAAGCGTCATCCCAAACATATGGTACCCCCTTGCGAGTCAGATTCGTCAATGGACCCGCTATTTTGGAGAACCCCCGAATGAACCTCCTGTAGTAACCGGCCAACCCCAAGAAACTACGTACTTCCGTCGGTGTCGTGGGCTGCCCCCACTCCCTCACCGCTGACACTTTGCTCGGGTCAACTGCTATCCCCTGCTCAGAAACAACATGGCCCAAGAATTGTACCTCTCGCAACCAGAATCCACACTTCTCGTACTTAGCATACAACTGATGTTCTCGTAGAGTCTGAAGAACCTGCCTCAAGTGTTCGGCATGCTCCTCCTCGGAGCGTGAATATATCAAGATATCATCTATGAAGACGATGACGAACTGATCCAAGAACTCTCTGAACACTCGGTTCATCAAGTCCATGAAAACGGCTGGGGCATTTGTGAGTCCAAACGGCATCACCCTGAACTCGTAAGACCCATATCTCGACAAGAAGGCAGTCTTTGAAACATCCTGCTCTCTAATCCTTAACTGATGGTACCCCGACCTCAGATCTATCTTCGAAAAGAAAGTTGCTCCCCTTAACTGGTCGAACAGATCATCGATTCGAGGCAACGGATACTTATTCCGTATCATGACCTTGTTCAACTCCCGGTAGTCCACACACAATCTCAGTGAGCCATCTCTCTTCTTCACAAATAAGACTGGAGCGCCCCACGGTGAGGTACTCCTACGAATGAAACCCTGACCTAATAGCTGCTCAATCTGATCTCGTAGCTCTCGCATTTCTGCCGGAGCCATACGGTACGGTGCGCGTGCTATAGGTCTCGTATCCGGCAACAAATCTATAATGAAGTCTATCTCACGACTGGGCGGTAGGCCTGGTATCTCCTGAAACACATCGGAATACTCCCTAACAACTGGGATCGAATCCAAAGGAATCACAACCTCCTTAGAGGTATCCTCCTCAATGTAATATAAATGAGCGGTCGAACCTCCCTCTGGGCGAGGCATCGCTACTACAAACATCTCTTGCCCCGGAATGGCAAAAACAATGCTCCCACCGAAGCAATCAATCATGGCTCTATAAGATGCGAGCCAATCCATACCAATAATCACGTCATGCTCGTGCATGTCTAAGACTAGCATGTCTGCAGGCAATACCAAGCTACCGATCTCTACCCCTACTCCCCGGCATATAAAGAATATAAGTGACCCACTCCCCAGTGGTGAGTCGACACACGTCACAGTGCTCTCTGCTGTGGCTAACAATCCTAAGGACTTCGCAAAATGCGTAGCTATAAAACAGTGCGTTGCCCCCGTATCAAACAAAACTTTACCCATAGTACCATGGATAGGAAACATACCCTCAATCGCGGGTGGTGCCTGTGGAGCTGCTGCCTGGTGGACGTTATAGACACGTCCATACTGTAATTGCCCCTGCTGCACTGGAGCTGCTGGAATGGCTGGTAGGGCTGGCACCTGGGCTGGGGCTGGAAGGGCAGGTGGAAAGAGTGGTCTCTATGGCTCATTACGGGTTCCCTGCTGCTGTGGGGCCCTATCGCCCTCTGGGCAATCCTGACGCTTATGGCCGTGCTTGCCACACACAAAACACCGGCCTCTGAAATTACCTCCCCTCTGTCCCTGCTGACCACGGCCCTGCTGGCCGTTACCTCCACGCCATTGGCCCTGTTGGCCCTGATGTGCACGTTGTTTGCCTTGCTGGCCCTGCTGCTGTCCCTGCGGTCGGTGTTGGCCCTGCTGGCCCTGCTGATTAGGCTGACCCTGATGGCCCTGCCTGAATCCCCCGAATCCCTGCCTAGAATCACCTGAATGGAATCGCTTAGCAGGGTCCCCTTGATGGGAACTCTGCTCGTGCTGACGAGTCTGTCCCTGAGTTGGTGCCCCACTGGCACTATTACCCCCGGTCCTGCCCTGCTGGCTGGACTCTCCTGCTCTCTTGCTTCCCTGAAGATGGAAGCGGTGATCCTGGCAATGTAGTAACGCTGCATTGAGTACGTCAGTGAAAGTACTCAGGGATAGATTTCCAATAAGATGCTGACGGATCCTCCAAGCTAACCCGTCGACGAACAGCAAAATCTACTTGCTCTCAGTGGGTGCCTCATCTGGCACAATAGTGAGAAGTCTCGTGAACTCCTCCTCATACTCGGCTACAGTAAGGTTCTCCTGCTTCAGATTTAGCAATTTCCGCCTCATCTCAGTCTGCACGGCGGGTGGAAAATACTTGCGGTCAAACCGCTCCCAGAACATCTGAATAGGGATCGTGTCCCTCTCCTCCAAAGTAGTAGTGGACTCCCACCACTGTAATGCGGCTCCCACCAGTTTAAAAGAGGCCAATAGCTGCTTCTGCACTTCGGTGCACTCATACATACGGAGGTGCCGCTGGATGTCCTTCTTCCATTGGCTGACAGTAATAATATCGGAGCTACCAGAAAACTCAGGGGGATGTGCTTTCTGAAAAGCATCCCGAACTCTCTCCCATGCAGATGGAAGCTGTGCTGGTACTGGCGCCACTGCCTGGACCTGTGGTGGAGCCTGCTGAATCACCGCTATCGCGGCATTTACCGCCTGAGCAACGATGGCGGCCACTTCATTCGCATTCATTGTGCCTGGTGCCGGAGCTGCTGGCTGCTCGGCTTGGGCACGCCTATCCTTCGGAGCACGTCTCGGAGGCATCTGAAACGTGAACAAGTTTATTAGTCTACAGTTATCAACAAATTTCGAATAGCTGAAGACTTAAACGTGAAAGCAAGAATACAACAGTCCTAACAATAGGGCTCTATAGCAATAACGTTAAGCTGAAAGCGAAAATAAGCCGTACAGATCCTATGGACACTAGAACCTGATGCTCAGATACCACCTGTGACACCCCGCCTAATTAAATACCGGGCGATCACACCTTTATTAAATTAAATCAAGGTAAACAGTTGGTTCATTCTCAGCATCACTGTCGATAAAAATAATTTTTTTCCAATTTAACACCCTAAATAATTAAGCTAAGTGTCAAAAACATTTTTCATACAAACTTCCAAATTTTAATTAAAGAAAAGATTTTTATTAATACAAAACAACATTTCTACAATAGAGAATCACACCACGAAATTTAATTAAAACCATACATTCACCAAACGAATGTCAATAATATAAAACAAAAATCATAAACCATCCTGAAACAAATCCCATAAACAAAACTGGAATAACTGAAATATAAAATCTCCAACAATAAATGAAATGATGAAAAGGGCGACACGTGCCCCATAAATGAGAGTAATAAGAGTGGAGTCAATGACAGAAGCCGTCTACTCAAGGGACCTGCAACTCCCACCTAAGCTGCAGCTCGTTCTTCTCAAAGAATCCTAAGCAAGACGCCCCTGTGGCTGGGCACCTGAAAAATATACATATATATACACAGAAGAGAGAGAGAAAGGAAACGGGTCAGGGCCCGAAAGTGTGTTTGATTTTAAAATACGTTAAGCAAGTATTTAAATTGATACAGGCCAATGCAACATCATATTAGTTCGTCTCTCTCTTGAGAAATACTCACCTCTCTTCTAATGTGCACTCCTATCGTACTAACCTTCCCAATGGTTCGTTTATCTTAACTTATTCATATGTATACAAAACCGGACGATGACAATGTTTTATAAAAATATAACTTTCAATCAGAAGTATTCCTCTCGTTTTAGCTTCATTAAATTAAAATATTTCCCCGTGCCTTTTCATATTTTCACAAAACAAGTATTTAATAATTTGAGTCAACAACCATGTTCTACTTATCAAATCACAGTAGGCAGTTCAAAATTTATAACCTCATATATATATTAACTACTCGAATAAAATATATATATAATGGCCCCCCAACTAAACTATGGTGCGGGCATACTCTGCTATCCAATCCCCGTATCGCTCACATAAAGGGAAATACAAGTTCGGAATTGATCTCGAACCCGTGGATAAACCTTCACAATATAGTAGTAAAGGTAGAGGTGCGGCGAAGATAAAGAGATTGACTAAAATAAAGAGCAGTGAAGAATGGATAAGAGTTTTATATAACGATCTTGGGCAACCAATAAGTACTAGCAAAAAAGAATTATCAAGTTATGGAGGTATGATGGTGAAGTGCTTTGTGCCGATAACTTATCCACGTTTCGCTAAAGTGCCAATCAAATTGAAGAATGATTTTTGGGAGGCAATACACGTGTATAAATTATATATATAGATGTTATATATACAAAAATATTGTTTGATGCATTTTTGTTGTATTTATGTGTAGATATTAAATAGTTTTCCAGTCGAAATGTGCATTTTTGTTATATCAATAGCAGTGCCATAGTTGTTATATATATACTAGTACATGCCCGTTCCTGAAGGCACGGTTCAAATTTTCAAGAAACTATAACACATTCTTATGACATTAATGGTATAAGCACACCACGTGCCAAAGTATTTTTTTACCGACTATAAATCCAAAAAACTAGACCAACTAAGACGTGCAATCATAGAATTTATCATAAAACACAAAAAAGTGTACACGATCTGGAAAATTCCATTCCCGAAAAATGCATAAGGGACCTGATCTCCTTAATCTCAACTTCTTAGTCAAATATTTTTTTTATTCTTCCAAACATACTTGATCATCACCGGTTAGAATAGTATCATCCACATAAATGATCAAGATTGCAGTCTTACCCTCTTTAGAATGACAATAAAACATAGTGTGATCTTCTTGACTTTGCTTGAATCCAAAACTTCGAATGGCCATAGGGAAATGATCGAACCATGCTCTTGGTGATTGTTTTAAACCATAGAGTGACTTTCTCAGTTTACAAACTGTGTTACCTCCACATTGTTCTTCAAAACCTGGAGGTATATTCATATAAACCTCCTCTTTCAGTTCCCCATTTAAGAAGGAATTTTTAGCATTGAGTTTGTGAAGTGGCCAATTGAGATTTCCTATAATTGATAACAAAACCCTCATTGTATTTAATTTGGTAACAGGAGAAAATGTCTCTCGATAATCAATCCCGTAAGTTTGTGATAAGCCCTTGGAAATAAGTCTTGCCTTATGCTTTCAATGGTTCCATCTAGATTGTACTTCACTGAAAATACCCACTTACATCCAACAGGTTTTAAATTCGGTGGTCTACTCATAAGTTGCCATGTCTTGTTCTTCTCCAATGCCTTCATTTCTTCAAGAATCGCATTTTTCCATTCTGGAGCACATAAGTCCTCCTATATATCCTTAGGAATTTCAACACTAGACAAATTAGTAGCAAAAGCCCTCAAATTGGAAGACAACTCATGATAAGACACTGATTTAGCAATAGGATGCTGAGTGCATGTTCTAGTACTTTTCCTAACAGCTATAGGAACATCTAAGGTTGGATTTAAAGCATTACCAGGATGATGAGATGAAACAAACTAAGGAATAAAGTAAGAAACTATATTTTCAGTATTATCAACAATTTGATCAGATGATTGGTTGGCTATAGTGGTTGGAGCCTGTGTTTCTCACCATTCTTCCTCCTAGCGTAGACACGTAGCATAGTACTAGGTACACATTCTCCCACTTAAATAGATTCTATCATAGGCATAATAGGATCATGATCTACTGGCACAACGGGCAGAACAACTTCAGATTCAGGATTATAACCAAGATTACTCTCTTCTATACATATATTAGTACGAAAAAACTCCCCACGGAGAGATTTTTTTTAAAAATATGACCTATTCTCAAAGAAAGTAACATCCATACTAAAAAAAAACTCTTTAAAATAAGGAAAAAAACACTTGTACCCTCTTTGATTAGGAGAGTATCCAAGAAAAACACATTTTATAGCATTAGGATCTAACTTGGATCTGAATTGTTTATGTATATGGACAAAAGATACACACCCTATGATCTTTAAAGTAATTGAATAAGTAAACTTATTGTGAGTAAATAAGCTTAAAAACACATTAGAGGTACCTTTAATTATAAAACTATAAATGTCATACGATTTATTAAATATGTTGCTGTCAAAATAGCTTCACCCCATAGATACTTAGGCAAATCATAGGAAACATGAGAGACCGAGCAACCTCTAACAAATGTCTATTTTTCCTTTTGGCAACCCCATTTTATTGGGAGTATCAACACAAGAAGATTGGTGAACAATTCCTTTTTCTTTCAAGAAGGAACCAAGAATGGAGTTAAAATATTCTTTTTCATTGTCAGTCCTTAAAATATGAATTTGAGCTTGAAATTGAGTTGGAATAAGATTATAAAATTCCCTAAATACTTTCTCCGTTTCAGATTTTTCCTTTAAAAGAAACACCCAACACAGTCTTGTATGTTCATCAATTAGAGTAATAAACCACCTAGAACCGGTTACATTTGCAACCCTAGCAGGACCCCATGTATCACTATGAATAAGAGTAAATGGTTGGGATTTTTTATAAGGTTGAATAGTAAAATAACTTCGATTATGTTTAGCCAATTGCAACCTTCACATTGAATCAACTTAGAATTTTTACTCTTGAACAAGGCAGGAATTAAATGTTTCATATAAGAATAAACTTGGATGTCCTAATCTAAAATGCCATAATAAAATCTGATCTTCAGTTGAAAAAATGGTACTACTAGCAATTTGGTCTTGTCTTTCATTTGAGGAACTTTGGCTGAAATAATAGAGTCCATCAACCTCTTTAGCACTGCCAATCATTTTCCTCGAAGGTGTATTCTGAAAAATACAGCTAGAATTTAAAAAGACAACGAAACAATTAGAATCGTGAGTAATTCTACTAACAGATAGTAAATTACAAGAGAATTTAGGAACATAGAAAACATTTTTTAACTCTAGATTCTTAAAAAGAAACATAAAACCTTTTCTTGCGACTGGAGAAAAAGTTCCATCTGCAATTCTAACTCTCAAAATCCCAAAACAAGGAGTATAAGAAGAAAATAATTTTGAATCGTCAGTCATATGATCAGAAGCACCTGAATCAATGATCCACGGTGCATGACAAGAATTAGAACTAAAATCCCAAGGAATAATACCTTGATGTGCAAGAGTACATGACGAGTTTTGAGAAGGTTTATTGAACATTTTCTTAAGGAACTCGAATTGTTCTTTGCTAAACAGAAAGGGCTCATTACCACTTGACTCAGTTAGTGATTGAACTCCTCTAGATTCATCAGCAGACCTTTGTCCCTTGCGATTGAGAGGCTTTTCGTGAAGTTTCCAACAAGTGTCTCTGGTGTGTCGAGGTCTATTACAGTAGTCACACCATCTTCCCTTCTCAGCTCCCTTTTTCTTTATTCTCATAATAGTAATTCCAATATCAGATGCATTATCAGACTAAGAAATTAATAATTTTGAGGTTTCAACACTAGGAGAGGACTTGGATGAACCTCCCATCATCACTGTTTTCCTATTTTCTTCTCTTCTAACCTCAGAAAAAACTTCTCTAATAGAAGGAAGTGGCAACTTCCCAAGAATTCAACCTCTCACATCATCTAAATCTGCATTGAGTCCAACTAAGAACTCAAATACTCGATATTTCTCAACCACCTTGCTATACTGTGAACTATAAATGGAACAAGTACACTATAGATCATAGAACAAGTCTAATTCCTACCATAATCCTTGCAGGCGATTGTAATATTTAGTCACTATACAATCTCCTTGCTTAGTACTTCAAATCTTGGTCTTAAGGTCGTACACCTCAGTAGAATTTCCTAGGTTAAAGAAAGTGTCACGTACAGAATCCCAAACTTCCTTAGCAGTAGGAAGAAACATATTATTTTGACCAATATAAGACTCCATTGAATTGATCAGCCATGAAATAATCAGGCTGTTCTCTGAACACCAGGTTTCATTACCCGAATCCTTTTTCTTTGGAGCTGTTGTTATACCAGTTAAGTACCCCATTTTCTCATGACCAGTGATGAAAAGTTTCACTGACTGGGACCACCTGAGGTAATTCAACTCATTAATAAGTTGAGTTGTAATATGAAGAACTGGTTTCTCAACAGAAATTTGATTTTTTTGAGAGGTTTATAAGGTCTCTCCTCTAATGTCCATTGAATTATTTCAAACTATTCAACAGAAAAAGGGGGAAATAAAAAAAGCTTTAACCACAAACGAAAGATATCCCAGTAGGGAAAGTTCTTATACCATGAAAGCAGGTAAGTTGTTGAAGATATTCTTATTTTCATTTGTTAAAAATGATTCTACATGGGTATATATAGCTAGGTCAACTATTTAACTTTACATTTCTAAAAATAAGGAGAAAAACTAGGTCAAACTTGTTCTACAAATAAGGAAGACAAAAATAATCTGCTAAACTACTATTTAAAAAAAGTTGACTGAAACTAACTCCTAATAATGAGGATTGAGACTAGACGACTAGCCAACATTTCTAAAATAACTAAAACTTGAAGCTGATAAATTCTTTGAAGTCTTTTTGATCTCTTAATAGAACCTTCTTTTGAAATCCCCCTTATATTCCAAATTAAAGCATCTATCATTTGGAAAATTGAGAGGTTTTAGAGTTTGAGCCCGGCCTTAAGATTCTCATAGAGTTGCTGGCGGAATCCTTCTTGAGGCCCCTTTTTATTGAAGATTGTTTCTTCCTTGTTACTGTGTTAAAACCATCATGCTGCTCTTTTATTGATTGGGGAGTATTTTCCCCATTCTCTTCTAGTTGGTACTCTCTATTGAGAATTTTATTACTGATTCAATTTTCTTGATCCTGACAAGCTTCTTAGTTGGAATTTCATGCTCCACTAATTGCATCACTTGCATAATGTTAAAACTGGTTTTTGTCAGTACCCTCTTGGTATAAAATAAAATGGTATCAAATAGACTACTTAACATGAAAACATACTAAATCATAGGCATTCATAATAAAAATGAAGAAAAAAGCTCATAAGTATAGAAAACGTAAATAAATCAATAATCATACACAAATAATATAAAATAATGAAATACACAACCGCAAAAGGAATTGTAGTATGAAAATCCCATAACATGATTCTATGACTTAACCCATAAGAAAAAAAAAAGAAAAATATCGATGAGGGAAAGAAAAATCACAAAGCCAAGAACATAACCCCATTTTGCAACAGAACCCCTAAAACTCAATATGTGACCATCATTTTTGGAGTAGATTTCCATTCAAATGTATACAAACCAACATATATAAAACTTGATAATCATAATATATGGAAGAAAATGCTTACTTTTTATAGCAACCCCTATTTTTAGTTTACATATTTATAATGATTTTAAGACATGTATTCAACATCTTTCTTTTTCAGATCAAATTTGAGTGGATGGTGCTATCCTCTATGGGTTGCAGTTGGAGAACGTTCAAAACAAACCTCGTGAGACATTGGATTAGACTATTGAGACATCAACGCGAGCTTCTCAAACATGCTCCTCCAAAATACAAGAAATTCATTAGTCTATATGTGTGGACTGAATTTGTTTGTAGCAGGCTAACCAATAGATTTGAGGTATAATTGAAAAAATAGTAGAAGATATGTGTTGTACTTTTTGTTATTCTTTTCTAATTTTTTTTCTTTGATTTATAAGATTGTAAGTGAGGCACAAAGGGAAAAACGATTCAAGGTCACACACATTCATCGTATAAGCAAGAAGGGTTATGTCGGTCTTACTGAAGATTTGGTATGTTTTAGTTTGAATATTTTCATTAGATTTATGATGATTTGAACTTAAACATTGAATTATTCTTTGATTATATGGTTTTTTAGTTTACAATTGATACCAGAAAAAGAAGATGGATTCGGAATATGAAGATGACATATCTTTCTTATGGTTGAAAGGCCGTGAAAAGAAAGATGGTGAATATGGAGATGATTCATTAAACAAGGTGGCATACAAAATGGTTAGTTTTTATAAATTACAACACGAGTTCCTTTATTTGGTGTTTTTTAGTGTATGATTCGTAATTTTGATAATATTTATATGACATTTTGAATAATTGAATATACTTCATTATAGGGGGAATTGAAAAGACAAGTTAAAGATGGTAGTTTAATCACCGCAGGAAGTAATGATGTTCTTACTATGACATTGGGTACTCCTGAACACTCGGGCCGTGTTTGGGGGTTGGGATTCGGAGTTGTTCCCACAAAGTACTTCAATCTTCCAAGTGTGGTTCCAAGAGACATATTACTGAGTTAGAATCTGAATTAAGAGAAGTAAAGAATAGATTAAAAGATATGGAAGCCCAATCGAAGTTAAGAAATGAGTCGGTTGCTGCAGCCCCAACAGTCACACCCCAAGCTGAGAAAATTGCTTCATATATGCGTGAAAGTGAAAATATAAAGCGTTCAAGTTTGGGTGGAAAAATTGCAACACAATCACTTTCTTCAAAGGTATAATGACACAAAGATAATTATACAAATGCATACCATTAAGGTTTTATGATTTTTGTTGTAATTGCAATTTGTTTTTGTGTTTCTATGGCATAATTCAAAGATAGTGGTGTAACACATAGTGAAAAGTTACTACCTCAATGAGTAGCTGCTGTGAAAAGTAAGAAACCTTCTTCGATAGCTAGTGATAAAAGTACAAAACAAGCATTTTCTTCAAAGGTAATGGGATCACATTTCTCAATGGTGATAACTTTGTAGTTTTACTTGGTTGGATTAGTAGGGTACTAAATTTTATGTAGTTTTACTTGTTTGGAGCAAATAAATTGCTAAATTTTAATACATTAATAAATTTTAATGTTATTATTTTTTGTAATTTAGGTTAGAGAATGTAGGTTGGCTATTGGTAATAAAACTAACATCGTTGCCGAGGGGATCATATTCGATAGGAGTGGACCGAACAAGAAAATTCATAATATAGCATTGAGAGAAAATAATGTTCGGGTTTCCATTTATAAAGTTATTTCTTCTAGTGTCATCATCTTGATACCTATTCCAAGTGAAATGCATTTTGTGAAAGAGGCTATTGGGTCATATGTTGTTTGGCCTAAAGAGTTAGTATTGCTGGGATTTGAGGTAGACCATCGGTTCTTATGTTTTTCAATAAGTTTGTGTTCATGTTATGAATGACATTGCTTTATGATATTTCACATGATTTAATGCAGAATGAAATGGAAGTTAGGAAAAAAGTAGACCATGACAAAGAGAAGGATATCTACGGTGAAAGTAGATGTGATATAGTAAAAAAAAATGTTGATTGCAATTTTATAACCGCCTTCACCCATAATCTATTTATAATGAAGACGAATCAAATAACGATTTCACTGAAGAAAGAGATGTTTGGAGAAGATAAGGTTCAATGCTATGTTTTTAAGAACAATTTGTTGGACTTTTGTGCATTGAAGCCTTTAAATGTTACGTGCATTGTTGCATACATGAGGTATAACTTGATTTAATCGTGTTATTTAAAATGCATAGTGACTAATTTAGTTACTTACTTTTATAGATTCTTGTATGATAAGTTCCAGTGCTCCCGAGAAGAGTTTCAATTCTTCAATCCAAAGTCTTTCAATGGTACAAAATATTTGGTTTAACTCGACTTATTGGAAAAAGGTTATGGAATGGAAAAAAAATCAGATTTATTTCATTCCTTACAATCTCGAAGATATGTAAGTAGTTAAATTATTTTTTTCCACACGAATAAACAAATCTTTATTATATTCTGTACTATATAATTATCACAATATTCATTTTATAGGTTCCATTGGGTATTGATCGTCATTGATTTGTCCATAAGAACTATTTATTGGTTGGATTCATTGAATACGGTACCGAGTGACAAAGATAAGATGTATATCACTACGTGAATATAATATAATTTTTAATTTTGTCTGACATGCATTATAGGTACATTATTATTGCTATCTCCTAATACACATTTTGAATTATCTTTACGTGTAGTGGGATTAACACATTGAACATCGATGGGAAAAGGCAGAACGCATCGTGGAGTTGTATTGAGGTAAATTTTATCTTATAACTGTTGTTATATAAATTTAAACAAAGTGTAAATTCAAAGTATAGAAACCTATAAATAAAGGTGAGTTTTACATACCTTAATCTTTGTAGCAAGTGTGTGATACAAATATACCTTAAACTCACATACAATAGTTCTTAAACTTTGTAGCCAAAAGGCAATATGACAAAGCTGAATACCATAGATTAACATTGATTAGTACAATAATTTGAATGAGCTGAATATGATATGAATAATTAAGATAGTAATATTCAAGCAGTACCAAAACAGAGTAGGATACTTAATCAATTTGATACCATGGACATGGACGAATCATATACTAAAACAAACATATTTGTTTTAAAAATATACTTCAATCAACTATACTGTTGTACATTCAATCAAGTATACTTCAATCAACTATACTCTTACTATTGTACATTCAATTTCCGTATATGATATAAACCGAAATGCAAATCTAATGGAGACTCCTAATAGCCCGACACATTATCTTCTCTTTCCAGGGTTGCATATATATATATATATATATATAGTGAATAAACAATGGGAGGAGAACAATTAATTTATTTCTTTGCAGGCCCACATTGATATCATCAACTCATCTTGGCCTATGTTTGTGAGGTTTTTTACTTTCTAAATTTCTCGGTGAATGGACTGTTCAGCAGATTAATTACAAGACATTGTAGTGTCAGAATGTTCTGTTAAGGCCCTTTGTTGTTTAATTTCAGGATGGTTCAACATTTGTTATTTCTTTCAAAATGGTTATAGAAAGGGGAAATTATTTTTTAGCTATAACGGTTGGGATGGATGCGATAGATATTAGTTTAATTATTTTTATAGGCCTTAGTCTCTCTCTCCACACCTTCAAACCCAAACCCCCCAAAATCATCATGGACGCCGTCCAGCTCCCCACTTTCTCTGTCACTAACTCCACTGTCAACTTCACCTTCTTCTAGTTCGTCACCGTTACAAACCCCAACCGCGACTCCTTAACCCACTTCGACAGCTCCTTACAGCTCACCTACGCAGGCACACCCGTTGGTGTCATCTTCATCACCGCCGGCAAAATCGACGCCGGCTGGACCCAGCCATGTCGGCTAAATTTGCCTTGCAGTCTTACCCTTTGCCAGTGGGGCATGGGGTGGCATGTGATGAGGTGGGGGTGGGGCCCATGATTGAGATTAGATCAATGATGAAGCTGGTGGGGAGGGTGAGGGTGTTGTGGTTTTTTACACACACAGTCTAGATCGAAGAGACTGAATTTGGTCAAAAAAACTCAATTTTGTATTATTTTAAAAATATATATATTTATGGACATATTAAGTGAGATATGATAGAGAGCATATATGTCATGGCCTACATGTTAGTTAAATCCTATATAATACCAGTTCTCCTGTATAATTCAAGCTCCATGTACATATTTAATCATCTAATTCAATACAATTCTATCTTCCTCCACTATCACATTTATCATGGTATCGAGCCAAACCGCCATTGAAATCAAGCAAAGTGCCGACCCATTCAACTAACCCCATTCTATCTTCCTCCACACACACACACACACACACACACACACATATATATATATATATATATATATATGGAGAGAGAGAGAGAGCAGCTACTGCTATTATAAATATATAACATATATATATAGCATTGTTATATATAATATAGCAGGACCTCGTATTATTGTGATACAACTTAGCGTTCAGTCATCAATAATTGCTTCAGTAATTTGGAACACTAGGACCATTGGTGAAGTTTCAATTCAATATATCTTACATTTTTTTGTAGGTAATATATATTTTATGCCTTTATGGGTAATTGGTATTGTTATGAACTATTAGTTTTGTTGTTAGAGTATTTAATATTTTTTGAGTAGGGTGAATAGTCCTATAAAGAGAGGAAATTCTGCCCAAATTATTTTATAGTTTTTACAATTATTTGTGTTGTATAAAAAATCTTTTGACTTGTACTCTTTTATTATTTGTTCAGTAATAATGTTTTGTATTAATTAGTGCCCAATGCAAGTAAATGGTACTCTTCTTTGCGGATATTTTGTGTTGAAGTTCATAAAGTACTTCATGGAGGATCCTTCCATACCTTTTGAAACAAAGGTATGTTACTAATGTTTTGTATTATTATTTAGTTATTAACTGTTATATACCGTAATAATAAATTCAATTTTATCTTCAATTTTTTAGATGAGAAGATTGTCCGATAAAGTGACCTACACGTTGAATGAGCTAAGTTCAAATGGAGTTCATTGAGTTCATTACAGATTATATATATTAGGTATTTTTGAGTAATTGTATTTTGTTATGTTGTAATGAGAATGTGTTGAGATGATTGTGTTTTGATGAAAACTATGTTGATTATTTTTTATTGCACGGTTACTCATTCTGGGTTGGACAGCGTCGAAAACGAATTTGATCGAGTATCACGTTCGACAACGTCCTAGCTTGAGTATTATTTTGGATTGTGGTTCTTATGATGTAATTCGCAATGCTAGTTTTTGGATATTGTGATGTACCATCACTATTTTTAGGATATTATCACATAGATAAATAGACGTTAGCTAGTTTTTAGAGAGCTAGTTTTTGGATATGAAGTTGCTTCACATCAATTTGATTATAAATATCTTGATGTATATCAAGTTAGTGATATTTATAACCTTGGTTATTATCTATTTACAAGGGTTGATTTAACCTCAAATAATAGTTGTCTATTGATGGATTAAGGATTTTTTTTAATATTTTATATTAACATTTATACTAGTTTTGAAAAAACTCTCATAAAATTATTAAAACTGACATAAATGTGATTTTATTTATGTCATTTTTTCTATGAAAATGTGATTAAAAACATGGTGAATGTCGTAGTTTTTATGCGTGTTCTTAAAAACTGAGATAACTGTGATCTTATTTATGTCAGTTTTATTAACATTTATGTTAGGTCTTTATATGTCAATTTTGAAATTTTCTAAAACTGGCGTAAATGGTCATTTATGTCAGTTTTTTTACTGATATAAATGACCATTTTTCTTGTAGTGGTTTCCGTGAGGGATGTGCTCTAGACAAACTTGGTCTTTAAAGTAGTCCCCTACTGGGACAAGGAGCGAATCAATTCTGAAATCGGAGAGGAGCATGCCATTGGTCCCATGTTGAAGCTCCATCACTGGGTTGCTAGTTTTGGTACTATCTGAACTTTAATCGTCCCCCAAAATGTGATAACTTGACCTTTGGTAAGGAACTTTAGTTTTTGATGGAGAGAAGAGGATACCCCTGGAATGCTATGGAGCCATGGGCAGCCAAAGAGTATATGATATAGGTGGGTATATCGATGGCTTAGAACTCAATTAAAGGGTTGATAAAGCCAGTCCCCAATGTCAGTTTTATGGAACCCATTACTTCTCGATGAGTGTTATCATATGCATTCACGTCGACAAATGTAGGAGTGAGATTAATAAATTTTTATCCCAAGGAGTCGAAGGTTTTGAGAGAAAAAACATTGAAAGTAGATCCAGTGTTAACAACTTATAGTGGGACCATTTTTCCCAAGACATCAACAAAATGTTGAGACCATAGTTGTGATAAGGGATAAATTTTGGGATTTCTTCTTCGGAGAACGAGACGAGTCTGGTAGAGGTAAAGTATCCAACCATATTCACGGCTTCATCGATAGTAGTAGAGGAAAAATTATGGGTCTTATAAGGAGCTGTATCAAGACATTATAATGCACTTGAGAGGACATGAAGAGTCCTCATAACGTTATGATGGCTTAGATTTTCATGAGCTGATCAAGGACTTTTCTTTCCTCAATGATCATTTTTGGCATTAGGAGATATTCAACAATTCCCTTTTCTTTATCTACATTAATTAATTATGGAATCAAATATTTGTATTATAATTCTGATATGGTCATGTTCTTTATAGAGTAGGGGAAGAATAAGAACCCTGTGGATTCATCTATCGGAGGCTGAATCGATACTTTGTTGATTTCCCTCAGTAAAACTTTAAAGGAGATCAATCTATAAAAACTAGCAACTGAACCAGCTTCCTGTTGATTAGGTTAATCATCTAAACTGTCAAAGTCATCCTCTCACCCGATGGCGACAATGTCTTCTTGCCAAGAGTGACAAATTCACTAGATAAATTATACACCTTCATTATATAAATCTTCCCACTCAGAGAAGTGAGTAAGTTATAAATGCTACAAATTTATCCTATTTATCAAAATACATAAGCCATGATTTGTACCACTTTATCTAGACTGACTTTTTCCATGGGTACCACCCATTCATCTGATTTAGGGTCAATTTTCAGGCTTTCATGAATAGGCCACTGAATTTCTAACAGTCGATGAACATATCGGCGGGAAATTTTAGCCCAAACCCTAGGAGTTGGTCTAACACGACAACTAGTCCCATGCCTCCACCTTTAGATCGGGTTCATACGACAATATATGCCCTAGTAAGGAGATACAGATCTTGTAACAAATCATGTAGTGTGGAGGAGAAAGGAAGGGAAAACCTTAAAAGGTTTGGGTGAGACTATGGGGATGATGGGTGATTTGATAGGCAAAATCTGGGTAGAATGGTCAAATTTGGGGCTGCTTTATATGAAAATGGAATTTGTTCCGATTCCATGGGATGTAAGGGGTTATCAATGGTGTTAGGCATATAATTGGCTGTAGAGATGGTAATACACCAAACCATTAGGCATTGGATCACATTTCTGAGATAAAATTGGTTAGTGGTATGGACTACGACAAAGTGAAAGTCATAGTGGATATTGGGCTTGAAGTTTTTAGGGAGTGAGTTTTGTAATTGTAGGCGGGTAGTATGACTGGGGTCTAGTAAAATACAGAAATGGGTGAGGCGTGATCCACTCCAATGGACTCCACTGTCAAGTTCTTTAAGGTTTCAAGAGTAACTGGGTGTGAAAAGCTTCCTTTTCTGGTAAAAATGGAGTAATATCTATGAACCTCCTCCTGAAAATATGAAACTTCACAAATAATAATAGTAACTTAGATAGGAAGGATCTCTTGAGAATGACGGTTGTTAAGGTGGGAGTGAAGAAACAAGCACTCAAAACTTAGAAAGAGAGAGAAATGAGAGAATATTGGGTGGTCTCGTGATAATTTGGCAGACTAACTGTGTTGTTGAATTTTTTTCTATCTTGACCTAGCCCAGGGGTCCTATTTATACTTGGGCACTAGGGCCGAGTTGGCACTTTTGGGCACAAAAGCTGAGGGGGTTGGTGAGGGACAAGGTCTACAATGTACCATTTGTCTGTGTCTATGTTTAGTAACCCGTCCCCTCTAACAGGTGCCACCATGTGCAAACAAAAGTCAAAAAGCCAATATGTCTGCTCTAAATGAAAAATTATTTGATTTGGTAAATATCTTTCAAAGCGGTAACTTATTGTACAAACTTGTAAGCTTGGGGAGTGTTTTAAGGACTGCCTCCTCTAAAATATTTTATAAACTTAAGAAAGGTCTCAAGGACCACCTACTCTAAGATATTTTATAAACTTGAGGGGAGGTCTCAAAGACCACATCCTATGAAATAATTTTATAAAATATTCATTTCTTATGAGAAACCTCTTGGTTGCTCCCATCAATTATGATTGGGTGTGCTTGTGCAAGGACTGGGTGACCCTAGGGTCTTTCTACTAATATTCTCTCAATCTTAAAGTGTTAAGTGGTTGAACTTTCTCAACATACCTTGTTCCTCGTCCACCAAACCAAACTCCCAAGAGATCCCAATTAGCCTTTTTGTGCCCTGCTTTCTCAACTAGTCCACCTGTATAAGAAAGTAAAATATCAATAGTCTTAATATTTTTAGAGTAATAAATCTTGGGGAGGAGTCCACTTTAGGTGGAACTCGTCTCCATGTGTCATGTTTTCTGCAGTATGTCATTTGGGGTAGAGGAGGTCACTTTAAGTTGACCTCTTCACCCTTCTTCCATGTCTATGATATGGTAACTAGGGTAGAAGGGCCTTCTCACAATGAGTCCCCTTGCCTTGATTTTTTTTATGGCTTGAGTGTTGGATGAGGGGCTTCTCACCAGATTCCTTATCACCTTCATTCATTTCTCCTGTGTTCTAATATTTGAAGATGAGGGGCTCCTCATGGTGGGCCTCCTCCTCCTAACTTCATTTTGGTGATTTTCAATATTTAGGTACGAGGGGCTCCTCTTGGTGGGATTTCTCAACCTAACTCTCTTTCTGTGATTTCTTGAGCTTTGGGGATAAGGGCATCCTTTTGGTGGACCTCCTCATCCTAACTCCCTTTTTGTGATTTCTTGATCTTTGGGGATGAGGGTATCCTTCTAGTGTACCTCCTCGTCCTAACTCTCTTTTTGTGATTTTTTTAGCTTTGGGGATGAGGGGATCCTTCTGGTGCACCTCCTCATCCTAACTCCCTTTTTGTGATTTCTTGAGTTTTGGAGATGGGGGTCTCCATCTAGTGGACTTCCTCTTCACAACTCTCTTTCCATGATTTCTTGATCATCTTCAGATGAGGATCTCCTCATGGTGGACCTCCTCGCCCAAACTTCATTTATGTGTTCTTTGGACATTTGGGGATGAGGAGATCCTCGTGGTAGACCTCCTAATCCAAACTCCATTTATGTGTTCTTTGGACATTTGGAAACGATGAGTTCCTCATGGTGGGCCTCCTCGTCCAAACTCCATTTATGTGTTCTTTGGACATTTGGGGGCCAAGAGATCCTCATGGTGATCCTCCTCATCCTAACTTTTTTTTTGTGTTATTTGGACATTTGGGAATGAGGAGCTCCTTATGGTGGGCCTCCTCGTCCTAACTTCATTTTTGTGTTGTTTGAACATTTGGGGAGGAGGAGCTCCTCATGGTGGGCCACCTCTTCTTAACTTCATTTTTGTTATCTTTGAAATTTTTCCTTCAACATCTTTTGTAGGGGGTTGGTCGTGATGAGCCCCCCTCACTATTTCTTTCTTTTTGTAGATTTTAAATTGGGACTAAACCCTCTTTCTCTAAATCATTACTTGCTATCTTGGGCAATGTGAGCCCCTTTAGGTGGTCTCACTCTCTCTAGGCTATTTTAGAATAGAAGATGGACACCCCTCTACATTAGTTCCCTTGTACAATAATCGTTGTGTTGGGTAGACCAAAGGGTTTTGAATGAAACAATCACTTCATCTTGGAATACGAAAGTCCCATGCCATTACATCATTACACTTTTTGATTTGGAATGGTTGAGGTATCCCTTATGCTGGACTTCCTCATCCTAAGTCATTTTCTTTTCTGGAATTAATTTTGGGAAGAGGGGACACTCGAGGTCAGTCCCCTCGCCCTAACTCATTTTACATTGTTGCATAATATATGCAGTGAGAGGAGTCCATTGGGAGTAGACCCCCTGATTTTTATGTCTATCCTCGCCTTGGTTTTTCCTCTTCGTATTTGTCCTTGGCAAAGGGATCAATCGAAGTTAAGTCCCTAGCCATAAATTGTTCTTAACATTAATTGTAGTGGAGGGGCCACTCGTAGTGTAAACCTTTGCACTAGTTGTTTTGTAACATTGCTATTGGTCGAGGGGCCATTCGTGGTGGACTCCCTCACCCTAAATTATTACTTGTTGTGATCTTGGTTCAGGGGCCACTTTTGGGGGACTCCCTCGTCCTCAAATTGTTACTTGTGTTGGTCTTGACAGAAGGGCCACTGGAAGTGGACCCTCTCGCCATGAGTCATTTTATGTAGCATAAAACTTGGGAAGAGGGGTTGCTCATGGTGGATCCCCTCGCTCTAGGATTTTTTTTATCAATCTTGAAATCTTGGGCAGGTGGACCCACTCATTTGCACCCACTTCTCTTGGGACCCACTATGTTAGGTATCTTGTGGGGTCGATCGTGAAACCTCCCTGCCTTTTTTTCATTTCTTACTTCACCCTTTGGTAATTGAGGGATTGCTCATGTACCCCTATACAATAATCGTTGGGGTTCTAGGGGTTTGATGAGATTTTTTGTTATAAGATTCTGGTAAACTTTGGATAGAGGATCATAGAGCTCGGTATATTCTTTTCTGGCAAGATTGGGGAACCTTTGAAGTGTCCAAGAGGTAACAGGTTATGATATGTTGTTGATGGTTAAGACTGAAGCATCAGGGGGCTTCTCTTTTTTTTTTAGTGGTAAACTGTTCAAACTCCACTTTGGTGATACCTTATTTGATTTCAACACCAACATCTCAGAGGTCTCAAAAATGAAGTTATTACTATCCTCATATTTATACTTGGATATGGGGCAAGAAGTTTTTCTTTATAATGCCCACTTGTTCCTTCTCTGAGGGCCTATTAGTCATAATGGCAACTTTCTCTCTCCACCTTTCAATGACTCTTCACACTGATTCTCCATGATTTTTCTTTAGAAGATCTAAGTCTTTGTGTATGACCTTAAACTCTTTGTTTTACTTGTTCTAAGACATGAACTCCCGAGCTACATCCTCCCAGGTATAAATTATAGATTCTTCGGGCGATAAGAACTATTGGAGAATAGTTTCTTTCAAGGTTTCTGAAACACCTAGGCCATTATTTCATTTAAGGCACAAAGAAGGGCCATGGATCGGTAGTAGTTGTGTAAGTTCACAAATGGGTCCCTCTTCCCCCGACTTCTCGATGTTTGGCATCTTAAACTTTTCTAGCAATGTATCTTTGGGATAAGGAGACGTGTAGGTGTCATTCATGTAGTTCCTGTAGATATTGGACGGTCAAACTTCTTCAAAACCATCTTGAGATCTTCCTTGACATTGTTTAGTTCGTCTTCTTTAGGATTCACGAGTAATGGCAGGTTGGACCTGTAACACCCCGCCTAATTAAATACCGGGTGGCCAGTCCCATACCAAATTAAAACACAATATACAGTTGGCTCATTCTTAGCATCACTGTCGAAAACATTTACAACTCACCCAATACCCAATTAAGCTGGTGTTAAAAAATTTCCAAATTTAAATTTCAACAAAACCATTTTTAGTTTAAGAATAACACAACACATTTTATTCTACAACACTGATAACCCAATAAATAACACAAAAGAATTTAAATGCAATTGGAATAAACATTCCCAAATAATATTAATCCATTACAGTAATCCCATAAATAACAACTGTATTAAAAAGACCCGAATACAATAGTATTTGACCTCGATAGAAAAGATATCTGAAAATCCTTTGGGCGACATGCCCTAACTAAGAATACTGTGAATAAAAAAGATGATAAGCGTCTAAGAAAAACTTCCATAGCTCCATAGCTCGTCACAATCAACTATGGTTGGCGTCCCTGTTGCTGGACACCTGATATAGAGATACAATAGAAGAGAAAATATACAAGGAAACGGGTCAGAGCCCGAATGTGTAGATTATTTTTAAAACAGCAAGTATTTAACAAGTGCAATAAAGCATTTATTATGTACATGTTAGATCCAACTCTCACTTGCAATTCTCACCTCTCAACTAGAGTGCACACTTAACGTTTCCTATTAACCTCCTAGTTAATGGTTCCTCTTTTCTAGTCTCCGTATTATAATTCCATTCCCATATCATAATCCCCGTATGTCCCATACCATACGTCACATTATTATTCATTTACATTTCTCCTTTATATGATTAGTTTCTCATTAACATGAATCATTACTCATTAATATGAATCGTTTCTCATTAACATGAGTTAAGCTTTTCAATTCTATAAGCATAAACATTCATTAACTTAATTCCATTATCTTTCTCTATTCACCGTTATCTACAATTATCACCGTAGATAGATTTAACCACAATATATCCATATAATCATTTAATCCATTATATATATATATATATTCATATATAATACGGAACCCCGAGTCACAGCTGTGGTGCAATGCATTACTCTGCTATCATGTCCCATTATCGCAGGTCGCTGAATAGGGGACTAAAGGTTCGGTAAGATACCACGAACCACAAACAACAACAAACAACTTGGAGGCGAACATAGTTCTCGTATCCATGGGTCACGCACATACCTACGTACCCACAGTCAGCGGACTTATCAACTCCCCGATAAGTCTTTCATAGACCTATGTTCTCGAGCGACAAATCAAAGATCCCATGGATTCATCAGGATATGACTGCCCTCACGCGCAAACCTCCCACCGATAGCAAGTAAGCTAGGTATGTCATACACATAAATCATCAATCAATCCAATAGGTATTATCATACCTATAATATAATATCAATAAGGTAATATCACTACCCTAAGATATTTCCCATACGTAGCATTATATCCCTTTTAAATTCCACGTATTAAAATATCATATCTTTACTTCATAATTTAATTATCCTCGCATCCTATAACATCTCTCCATTCCCGACGTCGTTAAGGTTCATGCGCGGAGCGTCTCGCAAAGAGAAATCCAAACAAGGAACCCCTCCAATACACTACTACTTAACTTTGTCGATCGAGGAGGTCCGACAACTTCAACTATGCGATAGGGATAACCTCATACCCTCTTTCAACCAAATGTGTTCTAAACTCCCATCTCACAAGATTCAAATAGGATTTCCCTCATCTTATAATCAGTAAGAAGTCACTAATATCCTACAGGTCCATAACATTATTTCTCCCGAACTACTACAAGTTTAGTTCTCCTTTTAATTAAGTTTAAACCGATAGTTTCAAATCTCTTATAAACACATATTCTTTCACTTAGGATTAAACCCTCTTGTAAACTTAAGGATACCCAGGTGTTATATTCAATCACCCCTACTGGTCCTATCTTAAATCCTCATACATCCCCATTTGGAATTTAACAAATGAATCTAGCAACCGAAATTCCATTGAATATAATTTTCATCATTTAAATCACTCGAATCCAAATCAAATTAATTCAAATCTTATCAAGGGTTTACTGATATTTTCTAGGTCCCATAATATCCAAATAATAATCACCAAAGATCCACAAAAGGTTTGGGATAAGAATCAACATTTAAAAAGAAACAACTTTACATATTATGGGGAGGTCGATCGATCAAAGGCAGGGGTCGATCGATCGATCCCTCAGGTCACAGCCTGGTTTTTCTGCATTTCAGCAACTAAGGGTTTCACCATTTTTACTCATTCAAACCTTCATATTAACCTCCAAAATGAGTTATAATTATTACTACATGATATGTCAACATATATGAACGATTTCCAGTACTCTAAACATCTTAGGATCATCAAGGGATTGGATTAAAAAGCAGGTTTATCTCCTTATTTCCAGAAAATTATCATCATATCATCTTCAAGAACACATCAATGGTTTTCATAATTTATTCAACAGATTCATGACTATTTCGTGGATTATTATCATCCTAAAACATGAGTTAAATTCCTATATCATTTCAGTTTTCCAGAAATCCATTTAATACTCCATTATTTTTTCCAAACATGAATAATCTTCTCTTTTCATACTATTCTAACATGGACAATATACGAACTTAAATTGCCATTATCAAACACTTGCCTTTACTTTAGGTCTGATCCTTTGGTATAGTATATCTCAGTTGGTTGTCCCTTCTCCGGTCAAACTCCGGTGGTGGTTGGTGGTGGTGAACCTTGGTTCTTGTTCTTCTCCTTCCTAAGTGGGCTTTTCCCTTCCCAAGCACTCTTACACTCTCTCTAGGAAGATGGCTTCTCTAATATGTGAAGAGGAGATGAATAACCCCCATACACTTAATCTACCAATACTTATAATAGTACCAAATCCGAAATCACTATTCATCCTCCCTAGAAAAATGACCAAAATGCCCTTTCGGGTTGTCTATTCATTTCCAAATGACCCGAGACTCAAAATTAACATCCAAATAAACCTTTTTGACTATTTCGAACCTTACGGACGCAACTACGTAGTCAAAATGACTATAAGGTCGATAGAAAATAAATTTCCTTTTTAATTTAATAAACTAGTCCCGACACGTCCCATACCGCGTCTGACTAAAAATATAAATTACCGAATTTATATCATACAGTCATATCAATGACATCACATTCATATATTACCTAAATATCTTTAAGTAATATTCAGAATCATCATTTTAATATCCACCGTCCGGCTAAAACCCGAATGAATTAATTAATAATAAAATCCAATTAATCCATTAATTTAAAATATAACCCATTTTAAAAGTCATTTAAAATTACGGGGTATTACAGGACCTTGGCTAGTCAAGGTTTGGAATTGGGAGTTGAGTAGGTGGCTACCCATTTGCAAATGGGACACGGGGGGCATGTCAGTATTCTTATGGGACCCAAATAGGCTCGAGGGCAAGTGGACCTATAGCATGAGGAAAGAGGATTCAGGTTCATGAGCTTCAGGAGTCTGGGCTCAATTTCACTACATCTTTCCGACATCGATTTGAAGGTTGTCATTCTTAGGGCTGAGTTGGGCTAAGATGGCTATCAGATCTAGCTAGACATTTGGTTATTAATCGGTTTTCTCCATGAAGAGCTTGTGGAGGTAGATCCAAAATTTGGTTGAAGTATCAAAAGATTTTGTGGATCTTTGAGGCGGTTTAACGAAAGATCGAAGAAATTAGGGTGCTAGGACAAAGTCGGCTATGCGATCGACCTGAGAGGGAAAATGATTAGGGTTTATTTTTTGAAGAAAAACGGAGAATTTTTGGAATTTTGGAAAAAGGGGGAAGCATGTTTTTGGTATTTTTGGTTTTCGAATAGGGGGATGAAAGGGAGAAATCTTAGCAAGGTTATTATTATCATTATGTTTTTACTTGTACTATATTTTCCTGAATGTAAGAAAATTATCGGAAAGGACCCGAGCTTGGGGAAAATAGGGTTTAAAAATATAAGAGAAAGTTTGACTTGTTTCAAGTCTCACAAACAAGGTCCTATTTTTAAAAAAGGAGAAACATCATGAAATTCGAGCGGTATGCTGACCCAGAATTTGGAAAGAGTTTAGCATGGTAACTGAAAAACTAATTATGAGTGCCCTAAGGTTAACACCTATATGAGGTTTATGCACTTTTGGGGTTAAATGAAGGGGTCCCCCCTTTGGCATGGCTTCCACAATATTCCTCTTTCCTATAAGGGAAATCATTCATCGGTATGCGTGGATAAGACATTTTATATGCTTAAGTATACGAGAATTGCCTCATGATATACCGCATCCATGATACATGTGAGAGCGAATTTTCAATACTTGGCGTATGTGAACGAGTTCCCTGATATATACATCTTTTCATGAGTTCGGCCAAGCGATACAATGCAAGGGAAATCATTTGATATATGTCAATGGTACGAGGACAATGTAAGGTGATAATTATATCCCTTAGGTTAGTCGTGCTCCGCAAGAATGTAATCCATCACGAAGTGACACCCCAATATTGACATGCTTTGGCGATGTAGTGTGAAAAAATGCATTAATCTTAATTAGTGTATTATGTAGAGAACTTGTTTTTGTGCATGTTAAGTAAGGGGTTACAACATTAATGAGGGCGATTATACAGGTGTCATGAAAAGGAAATCTAGCATGGATCATGGAGACTTCACTAAGAATGGTGATAGGGAAGCATGTGAATATACAAGTGAGTGAGATGTGTAAGGTGAGAGAGTGATATGGGAGTAGTGTGATTGATCATGTAATTATATACAAGTGAATGTGTGTGCTAGTGAGCCTAAGCATGGATTGAATATATATGAGTGTAAGATGTGTGAGTAATAATGGATATATATACAAGCGAGAGAAGTGTGGGTGTGTGTTAGTTAAGCTAAGAATGGATGGAACTATATAAAAGTTTAAGTGTATAATGTGAGCATATAGATAATATACAAGTTTGTGAAGTGAGCATGTACAAGTGACTACAAAATGACATATACACATTAGGAGAGAGAATGGTAGAGAAGCATGTGGTAGGCATATAAAAAAACAAGTAAAGGAGTAAGGGGGACATACAAATGGGAGCATATGGACACATGTAGAAAAGTAAGAGATCAAGTAATAATACCCATGTAGATATAAAGTTTATTAATCTAATAAAACTCCCCTGAAGAGTCACCACTGCGACCATTTAGGGTCAAATTTCCTCCGACGCGTGCGAATATAGGGGTTTCGACCATTGTCATATGGGGCATAATGTAAAGAGATAGAGTCGCCAACCTATTTTTCTCAAAGTTGGAAAAAGAATGTTGTCACCTCAAGATAATGAAATCAAGGTCAAACTGATGCATGTGAAACCACATAATTCGAGGGTTCGGGGACTTAGTTACTAAATGGGAAGGTGTTAGGCACTTATTCTACCCCTCAATCTCTCATGGGCTAATTCTAATCTTCTTCTTTGAGACTCCATGACGTGTGTGTACATGTGTATAATAGATAATATGGGTAAATGAAATCTTTCAGCTCGCATTATGGAAAGGATGGAGAGAATTCACCCATAGGAGTATTCCCGAAAATAATTGATGAAAAAAGTATGATATAAATGTTCACCGAATCACGAATCGCTATGAAAGAGCGAATCCACACGTCGGATGAGACATAAGTATGTAGGAATATAAAACTCATGATATATATATATATATATATATATATATATATATATATATATATATCCCAAGATTCGAGTCATCCCTTTTTCATGTTCACATGCTTCTTATATATATAAATATATATACGAAGCATATGAACAAGAAAAAGGGAGGACTCGAATCTTTTGATTGGCCTAGGATGCCTACATAGTCCAAGGGGCATCAAAGTCCATGTAGTTCGAAAGTAGCATAGGGGTGGGGTTGAACCCATAAATGCAAATGTGAGATTTATCTTACGTATGTGTAGAGAAAATGTGTTTTTAGAGTGAGTGTACGAAATGGAAATACTGCTTTTGGAATTCACAGATCAACCCTTTTTTTCTTCTTTTTAGGATTTTTATGAAAATAAATTTTGTGCAATACAACTAATAAAGAGTAGAGATGAATGTATATGAGTAATGTAACAAGAGTATAAAAGTAAAAATAAGATAAATAACATTAAAAATGAAAGACTAGAGAAAGGAATGGATAATTAGACACCATTATAGATGCTTGTTGATGATCTTGAAATGCTAATATGCTAATCTTGAAATGGCATGGAAGTGGTATGAAGAGGTGGGGTGGATGATGGAAGGAAATGTATGAAAATGGGCTTTTTAGAAAAGTGAAAGGCTCTAAATCCGAGGGGAATTCCCTTCGAAGTAAAACGAATCATTCGACCGAATCGTAAAGATGATTCAAGAACGGGACAAACCCTCAGAAAGGTAATTTAGAGCGCTTCAAAGATTCATTGATATTCTCTCAAGTTGGGGAGTTGAACGAAGTGAAATGGGGTTGGGAGCACCTGGTGGCTTCAGAAGTTGTGCCCGGAGTAAAATGGATTGTTTTTCCAAACCTTAAGGCCGATTCGCGTATGGAATGAAATGTTGGATAGGGGATTCATAGACCTTAAAATTTTCATTGAGCTTCGCTCAAGTTGGAGACTTTATTAGAGTCAAATGGGGCCCGAAAACTTTCTGTGGAATTTGGGGCAATGCTCGGAGTAAAATGGATCATTCATCTCAACCATAAGGTTGATTCACGCATGGGATGAACTTCCAAAAAGGAGATTCAGATACCTTTGAAGATTCATTGAACTTTGCTCAAGTTGGAGAGTTGATTGGAGTCAAATGAGGCCCGGGAGCATCTTATGGCTTTTAGAGAAGTGCTCGGAGTAAAATGGATCGTTAGTTCGAATCATAAGGTCGATTTGCACATGGTATGGATCATAAAAAAGGGAATTCAAATCCCTTAGAAGATTCATTGAGGCTCACTCAAGATGGAGAATTTACTGGAGTCAAATGGGTCTTGAGACCACCCGATGGACTCTAGATCGGTACTCGGAGTATGGCCTAGGGTCTATGATGAACGGGTGAGTGCTAGGGACCAAAGAAGGTGTTTTTGTTAGGGGGTCCTAAGATAGGGTGTCTACAATTGGATCGCTAAAATAAATTTCTTCTAGGTTTTCCTTGTACATCGATCGTTGTGGTTTGATTTATTTATTTTACCTTACACTATAGCACCTGTAAAATTCAAAACCCTGAACCGATTAAATAGAATCAAGTAAATATCTAAATTACTCCTTACCTCCCTTATAAACTACTTAAATTCAAAAACATCCTAATAAAGTTAAAACTATATTACAAATCTCATAACTTTGCTTATTATCCAACTGATCCTTGAAGTTATAAAATGACCAAATTACCCCTTGAACTTTTAAAGAAGTATAACTTAACCTATACTTCACCTATAGACCTAAACTTTATATCAAATTAAACCTATAACTTCAACTAATTAAAATTTATAACACTAACCCTTAAACATTCATTAATTTATATAAATACCCTTGAAACATAAAAAAATTCCAACTTAAATACCAAATAAATATAAAACTTTCTTCGAAGGGACCAAAACCAAAACCTTGATATTTACACTTCTTCCCCCACCAAGTCATCCCTCACATCAAGGAAAAGGTAGAGAATCAATTGATCTTCTTAAAACTTGGGAGAATCCTCCTCCCATTAACACTAATGAACTCCCCTCAGCTCTTAGTATAAACCCCCCACAAACTACAGTCTTGAAACTAACCCCTTCAGCCAGTCCCAAGTTCAAAAAATTTCCCTCCAAATTGGTAAATCGTGATTTTATTTATCAATTATTAATTATTTAATTCCAAATGTTTTATGCACGATTATTATGTCGAATCCACTCAAAAAAGCTAAGCTCTTATCTATAGAATAATGTGTGTTTAAAGAAACCTACAAAAACTCAATTAAAGCTTGAGCTTTAATAGTGAAACTCCATTCTTAACTTTGAACTATTTCAAAGTGATGAATGAGTTTCTTATGAACCCAGTAGCTCAAGTGAAATGGACATTTTTGAAAAATTATAAGCTTTTAAACCCATTTTCTCAGAAGTGTTTTCAAGTTTCAGAAACTAAAAATTCAAAATTCTCTTTAACTAGACTACCTCAATAGTTCAAACTAAAGCCAAACTCTTCATTGCATAAAATTCATTGCCATATCTAATAAGGTCGTGAATGTTAGTTTAAAATTTCTGTAAAACACACAATATTTAAAACTAGATGGATATTGAACCTCAATCCATGAAACCTGCATATTTGAATTCCTAGTGAAAGATAGGTTAGAGTGATTCCAGAATCATCTCATATAGTTTAGGAAATCAGAAGTTATTCAAGACCAAAGTTTTTTCAAAACCTAGGTCAACTAACGAGAGGTTGAAAATGAACTTGTCAACCAGAAACGTTAATGAGGCACGAGGGGGTGCGTGACTAACGATTTTTTTATTTTATTTTTTCGTAATATTTTTATTAATTTTTCTAGTCAAAATTGCATAAGGTAAGGCAATGTTTGGTCAATCCTTTCCCAAGCTATAGAAAACCAAGGTTTTAGGTTAAAAATATTCAAATATTTATAAATTAACCCCTTTTGTTCTTTCCAAAGTTATGAGTTTTCACCCCAACATTATTCTACATACATCTTAATAAATTTTGAGTCAAAAAGTCTTTTACATCATTTTTCAAGTTTGACCTTAAGCCCTATATATTAAATCCCCAAAATAATTATAAATTACCCCTAAATTTTTAACAAACTCAGTCATTCATTTCTTTTTCCTAACAATCCCTATTACCAATTACCTATACTTACAAGTATGTTGATTGACATATAATTAAGCACCTAACTCTCCTAATCTCAATTTCAATCCTAAATAAACCTATTCTACTCAACGCGCAAGTAGATTTTGCCCTTTTGATGGAATTTTCAGTGTCTTTGATATGCTACTATTGATATCACACTATGATAACCATAAATTATTCTTAGTATGCGTATATTTTGATACTATCGTATTGCGTATTTTATTAAACATTTGTGATAATTAAATATGGATCAATTTAATACCTTCTCATCTAATAACTGATTTCATGAGATTACTGAAATGATTGAATGAGTACACCATTGCACCTGTGTGCTAATTGTCCTTATATAAGCATCACTATTAACTAGGGAGTAGACTGCCATGTTATCCCACATAACTTTTCTACTTGGCTTAACATCTCACATGCTTGAGATCTATATTAATCACTACATACGTATGCGTTCCACTCTAATAGTGTGCTTAACTAGTTACTTTTCCCCTAAAGTCTTTGGGTTGATATTGTTATTTAGTTATACTGATCATGCTTAGTTTTTCTATACCTATTAGTAAGCTGGTAAGTATGGTATTATCAATTTAAATTCTCTGACTTTCATGATTTTACAAATTGCTGCCTTTAGCAAATAATTAACTCCAGACACACTGCAAACTTCTATCTATATATAATTGTCATAGAAATGGTTAAAAATATTCTTAGTATATTCGTGTTAATTCCTTTTTCATTCAGATGATCCAGGATAAAGAAGATAAATTCCCCTCCTGTTTTGTGATATACACGGACCATATGTTTGCGTATATAACTACATGGAGGGATATTAAACAAGATGGGAGAAATGAGTGACATTTTTCAATGACCTATGTTATTTTTTAGTTTTGGGAATAATATGTAATATCGGTAGTTCACCCCTGTGGTCGTAGTATAATAAATGTGAAAGTAAATTAAATTGATGAGTTTTGTTTTTCGCCATAACTTTAGTTCATTTATTTCTTACTATCTCATACATTCATACAATAGCTGGGTGTGATAAGTTGGTATCAGAGCGTGTTTCTAAAATACGTCGGGTTAGACTCCTAAATGAGAATACCATATTAGTTATTTTACACTTTTTCATATTTCTTTACCTTTATTATATAATAAATCTATTTTTCATCATGAACACTTGGGATTCATTGATCTTCAGTCTGGATATTACTCCCAATAATAAATGGAAAACTACTGTAAGAGAATAATCCTTCTTAAGACTTAGTACAATGGTTAGAGAGGTTGATTAATATTAGATCAACTCTATAATGTCGCGAAATAATTAGTACTGAAAATTGTATTTATGAGTAAGACCAAGTGATGAGAAAGCTGCGAGATTATGTAGATGACCCGATCATTTTAAAGGAAGCTATTAACCTCGCTTGGACCGATCTTTAGCTTCCTCCTCCATAAAGCCCTAAAGATACCTCCAGTGGTGAACGTATTGAACTTTCTTCGGGATCCTCTAGTGATTATACTGATAACGATCCCTCTGAACCCGATGATTTGATTTTGTTCCTGACTCAGACCGTGACCCCAAATTAGAAGATAATCTGATACTATCCCCTCCTATCCATAGCATATTTAAAAAAAGTAGTGGTAAATATTGTGACAGAACTATTAACTAGGACGATAAGTAACTGAAGACTGTATATAAAGATAAAGTTAGTTGGTTCTACTGTATAATACTATATTAACCTCAACTAGTAGTTTTAATAACTTTTGTATATGATATAACTACCTAAAGTTGTTTCAATATGCTCTCTTTTAAGATTTTATTCTTAGACATTTTATTCTTTCAGTGTTAACACTCGTACTTCATCCACCGAAACTCAAACTGGTCAGACTCACGTTGAAGGAATTATGAAATGCCTTCAAGAAATAACATATTTATATAGACAACAATAATTATGACACCTCGTTCCATAAGAAATTTCTAATGAAAAACAACGAATGAGGGCACTTTAAAGAATTTCAAAGACAATGACCCCCTTCATTTCTTGGGAAGCCAGGCACAAGTGAAGCTGAGAAGTAAATATGTCAAATTGCGAAAATATTCAATGGCATATGAATCATTGCAAGTATTCGAGTAACTTTAGCATCTTACATGTTTAAAGGTGAAACCTAATTTTGGCGACAAGTCGTAAATCGAAGTCAAAATGTAGCCACCCTGAATTGGGGAATAATTTGAAGAAATTTTCTTAAAACAATATTTTTTTTGAAACTGAAAGCGACCAGTTGACCGTGGATTTTTTAAAATTACAACAAGAAAATATATTCATGGATCATTATAAATCCAAGTTATCTAAATTATCCTATCATGCAACCTATTATGTGGATACTTAGATTAAGAAGTGTAAGTAGCTTGAAAGAGGATTACGTCAAAGAATCAAAACTTCGGTTGGCCTATTACAAATCTGAGATTTTTTCCCAACTTTTTAAAGTTACCCATTAGGAGTATATATTTATACCTCATCCTACAAATAGAAACAACCACACTGTTATAACATTACCCAGACCCCAAACACAAACACAAACCTATCCCAATCCCATTGGACAAGTTTTTTTCCTAGATTGTCCATAGTACCAGATATGCATTAATTTATTGCTAAGAATTAGGACATATCCATCCCCAATATCCTAAATTGAATCCCTCGGTGATCTTACATAAACCAGGTAATCCTTTGAGAACTCAAAAATCCCCTCCTTTCCATAATCAGTGCAGGTCGAACAACATCAGGAAACCTGAACCAGTCCCCAGTCATGGAAAGAATTATGCCACATTGCCTATGTGAATTCAAACAATGTGGTGGAAGGAACAATACTTTTTCATAGTTTTTCCACTCATATTTTATTTCATTATGGTTCAACTCATCCATTCATTAGTCTTAAAATAGCTAAAGTTCTATAGATTTTACCAGAATATTTAAATACTCCCATGGAAATAGAATTTTCTACCATTGAGATTAAAATACCTACCTAAGTGTATGATAATTATAAAATTCATCTAGGTTTAAGTATACTCTTTTTGAATTTAATAATCTTGGATATACGTGGATTCAATATAATTATCGGGATAAATGTACTTTCAAAACATAACGCTTATATCAATTTACATTTAAACATATATAGAGATGAAGAAAATCATTATTTTATATTTCAAGGAACATGTCATTTCGAACTTTTAACTTCCTAAATCCAAAATCCCACTTGTTCCTTATTTATTATAATTAAGTAACAATATGATGATTTGTTTTTATAAGAATCATGTAAACCCCCTCTTAAGAAATCGAATTTACGAATAACCTGTACCCAAATACTTATCCTATTTCAATACCTCCGTATCGAATGGACCATTTAGAACTTCATACCCAACTAATTGATCTACTCAAAAAAAGTTTTATTCACCTTAGTTATCCTCCTGGGGAGCTCTTGCGTTATATGTGAAAAAGAGTGATGGATGTTTCAGTTTATGCATAGATTACCATTATTTGAATTCAGTAACAATTAAGAATACGTATCCTTTACCTGGAATTGGAGATTTATTCGATCAACTTAGGGGTGAAATAATCTTTTCTAAGATTGACTTACAATCTCGCTACCATCAATTGCGACTAAGGGAAGAAGACATTCCGAAATCATTTTCCAAACCTATTATATGACATTTTGAATTTATCGTAATGTATTTAGATTCACCAATGCCCCTACATCTTTCATAGATCCCATGCATCGAATCTTTAGTCATTTTCTTGATCTGTTTTTTATCATATTCATTGATGACATCCTCATTTATTTCCACAATCACATGGAACATGCCCAACACTTAGAAATAGTATTAGGTACCTTGAGAAACCATTAATGGTATGCTAGAAATAGAAAGTGAGATTTTTTAATGAAGTAATTAATATTCATATGACACGTGATTTCTATAAGTAGAATCCAAGTCGATTAGCTAAAATTATAGTCATTCTATAATGGAAAAACCCCACAAATGTCACTAAGATAAAAAAAATTCTCGGATTAGTCGGTTATTATCGCCATTTTGTAGAAGGACTTTCCAGAATTTCTCTCCCATTACTAAATCTAACTAAGAAGGAAATGCCATTTTTATGGACTGCTGAGTGTGAAGAAGCATTCCAAATTTAAAGGACAAATTGACAGTTGCCCCCGTCCTAACCATTCCTTCTAGTAATGTAAGCTATGACGTGTACATAGATGCCTCATTTTAATTTTTAGGTTGTTCCGTAATGCAAAAAGGATAGGTAATGGAGTATAGATCTCGAAAAATTAAAATTCATGAATGTAATTATCATGTGCATGATATTGAGTTAGGAACCTTAGTTTTTTCTTGAAAAATATGGTGTTGTTATTTATACGATGAAGAATTCCAACTATTTTTAGATCATAAAATCTTAAAATAAATTTTCACTCGAAAGGAGTTTAATTTAATACAAAGATATTGGATGAAATTTTTGGAAGATTGCAGGTTCATGTTCGATTACCATCTGGGGAAAGGGAACGTTGTAGCAGATGCTTTAAGTCATAACTCCATTGGTAGACTTAACACACTAATCTCATATGATGTTACTGCTACTATAGAGCAATATAACATTTAGCTAACTCCATCTTTTTCAAAATTCACTACATTATTGCTTATCCAAACTCGAGGAAAAAGATTTTAGAAAAATAACTCCAAGATCCCTTCGTGATAAAATAACAAACTAGAAGTAAAACTAGAGAGTTATTATAAGATAGGGAAGCAGGTCTATGATTTAAAAATAAATTATATGCACCTGATAAATCATCCTTACAAGAAGAGGTGTTACAAGAAGCTCATCATTCTAAATTCATAATACACCCTGGAAGGTCTAAAATGTATCATGTTTTGAAAGAAACACTATTGGTGGGAAAATATAAGGAATGATATTAAGAACTTTGTAAGAAGATGTCTAACATACTAGGAAGTAAAGGTAGAACACAAGTTTCCTGAAACTTCTCCAACCTCTTCCAGTTGCGATTGGAAATGGGATCATATCACTATGGATTTCATTAGTGCACTTCCACATATATCCCAAGGATATAATTCATTTGGGTGATAGTAGACCAACTCTCCATATCGGTCCATTTTCTTGGAGTGAAAATTGTAGATTCTTTCTAGAAACTTAGTAAACTCTACAATCAGGAGATTATTAGAATACATGGAATTCCTTTATTCATAGTATCACATAGAAATTATCATTTTGTAGGTAGATTTTGGCAAGCAATCCAAGCCACAATAGGTATAAAATTCATTTGAGTACCACATTTTATCCCCAGTTGAATGGACAATTGAACGCACTATTCAAACGTTGGAGGATATGTTATGATCTCTTGTTTTAGATATTCCCAACATTTAGAGTGAACATTTATCATTAATTGAGTCTTCATATAACAATAGTTACCTGTCAGGTATCACAGCCACACAATTTGAATCCTTGTATGGAAGACTATATCGATCACTAGCATATTTGACTGAATCCAAAAACAATAAGCAAGTTAGTCCAGAAATGATTCAAGAAACTATCGAGAAAATACAACAGATCAATAAAAGACACAAGATAACATAAAATCGACATAAGAGTTTATGTGGATCATCGTCGGAAGACCTTAGGATTTCAAATTTTTGATCAGGCATTTCTAAAATTTTCTCTCCGTAAAGGAAACTAACATTTCGAGAAGAAGGGCAAACTAAAAGTAAGATACATCAGAACCTTCAGTCTCATCAAATCTATTGGCTCTGTGGCATGTGAGTTAAATTTACCAGCGAAATTATCTAGTATTCATAATGTGTTCCATATGTCCCAGTTACATCAATATATTGCAAATCCAAGACATGTTATTATATGGCATGATTTTTTTGTTCAACCTAACCATTAGTTCGAGGAACCTCCTATTCTAATATTAGATTGTCAGATGAAGGTCCTAAGAAAGAAAGAAATTCCCTTAATAAAGATACTCTAGGAACATCAAATTCATCAAGTGGCTATATGGGGACAAGAGTAGGCATTGAGAGAACAATACCCTGAGCTTTTTGAAGGTAAATTCGAGGACAAAATGTTTTTGGATGGGTAGATTGTAACACCCACAAAATTCAAAACCTGGAATTGATGAAATTAAATCAAGTCAATACCTAAATTACCCCTTACCTCCCCTATAAATTACTCAAATTCAAAAATATCCTAATAAAGTTGAAACTACATCACAAACCCCATAACTTTGGTTAATTAGCTTAGTACCCCATGAAGATAAAAAATGACAAAATTACCCCTTGAACTTTTAAAAGAAGTATAACTTCACCTATACTTCTCCTCTAGGACTAAACTTCATATCAAATTAAATATCTATACTTCAACTAATAAGAGTTATAACCCTAACCCTTGAACTTTCATAACTTTCCCCAAATGGCCCTAAAACATGAAAAACATTCATATTCAATACCAAATAAATATAAAACTTTCTCCTAAGGAACAAAAACGAAAGCCTAGATATGTACACTTTCCCCTTGCCAGGTCAGAACCCACATCAGCAGAAAAGTACAAAATCCCATGGTTTACGCCATTAAACCGTGTGAACATTATTTTCCTAAAAGTTTATCCTCTTAAAACTTGGGATAATCCACCTCCCATTAACACTAATGAACTCCCTTTATCTCTTAGTATAAAATGCCCATGAACTATAGCCTTAAAACTCACCCCTTCAACCTACCCCAAGTTCAAAAAAATTCCTCCAAAATGGTAACCCATGATTTTATGTATCAATTATTATTTTTTAGTTCCAAATGTTATCTGCACCATTCACTACACTAAATACCAAAATTGGTCACGTAGAAGGGGTCACAGCTGTAAGTCGTAACCACAGTCAAAATGGGCATGACCAAATCCATGACTTTGTGTGGTAGTTGATATTTTTTATGTGTGGTCATGGATCTAGGACCTGACTCCTTTAGGTCACGACTTTAGATCCTGAGCTAGTCGTGACCATCATGGCGTCAAGTTTCCTTCTAATTTTGCACGGGGAAGGAGTTACGGCCTTTAGTCGTGAATACATAACTCATTACACAAGTATATGGTAACATACTTAATCCATGACCATATCCCTATGTAATGAGGTATGTGGTCACGGCTTTAGGCCGTGACCATGTCTTTATTTCCATGCTGACGTGTAAAAACTAAAGGGGTCACCTCACATGGTCATTGACCTAAGTTGTGACCATGGTCTTTATACTTAAAAAATGCAAAACAGTTTTTCATTTCCCTTGAAAAATTCTAAACCCTTACTTTTTCCTCCCTCTCTCCGGCGATTTCGGTGATATACCTTCTCTTAATCTCAAGCTCTCTCTCAATCTCAATATCAAAGGTAAATACGTGTGCGTGCATACTTTTCTCTCTGTGTATACTGTAAATACATGTGTGTGTGTGTGTAAATACATGTGTGTATGTGTGTGTGTGTGTGTATACATGTGTGTATATGTGTGTATGTGTATATACATATATGTATTGTGCATATGTATGTAGTTTTGTATACATTGTCATTGTGTGTATTGTGTATATGTATGTAGTTGTGTATTCTATATTGTGTATACTCTAAATGTGTATGTGTGTGTATTATAGAAAAAAATATGACTAATGTTGGTTTAAGTTTCAAACTGGGGAAAATTTTAATTAAATGGATATTATTGGTTTAAGTTTCAAACTAGGGCAAATTTTAATTTTATGGATATTGTTCATTTAAGTTTGGGGATGAAATATAAAAATATGCATCTCCATTAATATTGATGCTAAATTCGGGATTAATTTTAAGATTAATTTTAGGGTTAATTTTAGGACTAAAATATAAAAAATATACATCTCCATTAAAATTAAGTCCCAAAAATGCATAATCTATTAATTGTAGGGGTTGTGAGACACAGGAAGGAAAGGACGGCCATAGAGGGTGTGAAGGAGAACCAAAATCCAAGAGGGAAGGCCAAATTATCCTCACCTTGCACAACCATGACCACCAACGCGTAGATAGAGAAGAGAGGAGCGCTTATATACCAACATTACCAACGGATTAGACCGTCACATTCGAGGCAAGTGTTTATTACTTGATTTCTTTTAGCAATAATCATGCTAATGTTAGTGTAGGTGAAATTAATCATGATTTACATATGAATTGGGTGAAAATTGGAGGTTTAAATTATGATTAAGGATTGGTTTAATTAGTAGTTTAAAGTCCTTCATGTATGTAGATGATTAATCACGGAATTTAATTATATATTGATGAACGAATCTGGGTTGATTAGGTTCTTTAATTGAAAATTTGGAAACTAGGGTTCTTATGAATTAATATGGGGATTTTATATAATTTTGATGATTAAGGACGAATTAATGATCCTAGGATGTTAAGAATGATTTATAACATGTTATGTGTTGATGGGTATTGATGATGAGGCATTGGGTGTAGAATCTTAGAGGTTTTTAGGTTCAAAAATGGTGAAAAACGCTGAATTCTGGGCAAAGGGGATGAACCAATGCGCATCGCGCGAAGTCTCATTTGAGCGAGATCTATATCTCGCGCGATGTAGTTCGAATGACACGTGAAAGTCGTTCGAGCAACAACCCTTCTAGTTCGAGCGACAGGATGAATTTTTGGGAATTTTCTTAGAGTCCAGTTTTGAGTTTACCGATTTATTGGAGTGAGAGAAACTACCCAATACTAAATTTAAATAAGATGGAATTTTGAGAAAGTATGTGAGAATAAATACTTTACTTATTTCGGTATAGAGAGAATGTATCCTAGAGATTAGGAGAGAGATAGTAATCTAAATATTTATACTATACGTAGTGTTGAGGTTAAAATACGTATGAGAAGTCTATATATAGGTTGGAGAAATACCTATAAATTCTAATAGGATGTGTGTATGCCTATTATGTAATATTATTGTTAAGAGAACTAATGGGTGATAACCCGAGGGTGCAAGAATATTACTATTAGGTGCACTAATGAGTGATAACTCGGGGGGTGCAAGAACATTGTTGATTAAGTGTACTAATGGGTGATAACCCGGGGGTACAAGAATGATTATTGTTCGGCGCACTAATGGTTGATAACCCCGGGGTGATGGATTATTATTGATAGGTGCATTATTGGGTGCTAACCCGGGGATGCAGAATTTTATTGATAGGTGCATTAATGGGTGATAACCCGGGGGTGCTTGATTATTATTGATAGGTGCATTAATGGGTGCTAACGCGGGGATACAGGATTAGTATATATATATATATATATATATATATATATATATATATGTATAGGTATAGGGATGGTGTGACTATATATATATATATATATATATACAATATTTCTACTGTGTGAAATTAGTAAACTTGGTAACAATAATAATCATTACATTGCGCCAAGTGGTCTTAAGCTAAGGGTGCAGGATTAGTGTATATATATATAGGATGAGGAGACTATATATATATATGAGTGTACTTGTAGAACTTTATACCTTGTGAGACTAGTAGATAAAATGGAAATGAGAAATAAAATAATCTTAGTGGACAAAAGATTAACCATTCAAACGGTGAATAATGAAACTTAGCATGTGAGATAAACTATATGAATAGTGTATTGTATGGGCGATACGGGAATACTACTAGTGATCATAATTAGTATTAGTATGGTTTCTGACTAGTTAGACTGGGTGGTATAACTAAGGGGAGATTAGATGTACGTTAGGCGTGCACAATAGAAGAGAGGTGAGAAACTCTTGTCAGAGTTCGATAACTAACATGCCTATCAGACTTGTTTTAAGAACCAGTTTTAAATACTTGCTAAATCATTTTTAAACCTCGGGCTCTGAATCGTTTCCTGTGTCTCTTCTCTCTTTTGTTATATATATATATATATATATATATCAGGTGCTCAACCACAGGGGTACCAGATTTAGAGATTTGGATTACTTGACGTGTTGCAGCTGTTGTGGAAGTTGTAGGTCCTTGCAGTAGACGCATCTATACTTTCCATTTAGTTTCATCTAGACTTCTTATCTAGGGCATGTGTCGCCCACTTCTAGTCCTTCATCAGAGAAATTGTATTCGGTTTACTTTATGGTTTGGAGTTTTGAACTGGGAGGTTTTATCCAGTCTTATTTATTTCAGTACTTGATCCATGTTCAATATTTATTATATTCCTATGTGTGGTGGATGGTTTATATTTTAAGATTGAATGAAAATGGATTTACTTGGTTTTACTAAAATTGGAAATGTTCTGACACCTAGATTAATTTTATATTAGGTGATTAATATGTTAAAAATTTTTTCGATAGCGATGCTAAGAATGAACCAACCGAACATTCTATTTTAAATTGGTACAGGATTGATCACCCTTTATTTAATTAGGTGGGGGTATCATAAGTGGTATCAGAGCATCAGGTTCTAGTGTCCTTAGGATCTGTTCCGCTTATTACGTTTCATCATAACGTTCTTTGATGTAGAGCCTTATGATAGGATTGTTGTGTTTCCTTACGTATGAGACTTACGTTCTCGTGCTATGAATTATAATAGATGTGACTCATTATACGAAATTTGGTGTGTTTCGAACACCGAACATTATAGGACGACCAGTGAGGACTGTAAGAAGAACTGCAGGAGAAGAAGCACAACAGAAGACATAGAGTAATCGGGAAAGGGTGATCGGGACAAAATCATCACACGGGAACTGTGAGTTCCCAGGACACATTCGTAGATAGTAGTGGAGTGATTTCAGGACCACCTAACATAGTCGATAAAGGGGAAATCAGATGGACTCTTTTGAAAACCCATCGGTGAAGATGCGGAGAAGAAAATGAGAAAATGTAATAGACCAGCGAAAGTAGAAAATTCGAAGGCAATGGTGTAGAGTGGGGTGTGATGACACTCAGAATTAAATTTGGAGTTAAAATCTATAGCTCTTAAGAGAATCATGTAGTGATTAGAGGCAATCACCATATATGAAGAAGTGTGCTTGAAATTTAGAGAGAAATTTTTGGTACGATTTGACCGTGAGGTCTTCCATTTGACGTGGTAACAAAATGCGAGTGAAATTTTGATGTTTAAAAATGGGTGAGATAGAAACCGATCATGAGAGAAAGGTTAAATTGCATAATGAACTTCATACATGGTAGAGGGGTATAAATTATCCAAAGGGTCTGTAGTTGATAAAGAACCCGTGAGTAGAACACAAGCATAAATGAGAAATCCAGCTAGGATGACTAATGTTGATGTCATCAAGGTTATACGGTGACTAGTTCTTGCGTTCTTTCCAGAAGAAGCAAGCCAGAAAGGTTAGAGAATCTGGCAGAAAAGAAAAACTGAACTTAACGGTGTTAGTGAAACCCCACATGAGAGTATACCTAATAGGGAACTCGGTTAGATGATTTTAAGTTGAATAACTTCCTATAAAGTGATAATGAAGTCAATCAGGGTCGTGGAGGGCAACCATAGTTCCGAAAGCCCAGCGTATCCAGTAAGTTAAGACTACTCGGTTCGAGAGAAATACATTCCCAAAATGTTCAGTGGGACTAGTGATGGGGAAATGGTTCATGAAGTTTTCCTTATGTGAAGGAAGTAGAACTACAAGTATTGAAGGTGTTCACAATTGAGAAGTGAGACCGAAGATATTAGAAGTGGTAAACCATGCCAGTTAGGCATAATAATTGGGGGAGCGAGACTTCCAGTGAAAGAATTTGGGGTCAAGAGAATTAGGCCCAGGAAATTTATAACCCCGGAGTGATGGGTTCAGGATGGACCAGTAGAGTCTTCGTTAATAGTAGCATACAGTATGTCAGGGTCGACGGGTCCCGGGATGTAAACGGGAGTTCAGTGAAGCCATAATTAAGGCCTAGAGAGTTTGGTCCAACGTTTCACTAATGGGCATGAAACCCACATGATGGAATAAATTTTCCATGATGAGAGGGGACAACTATAGGATGAAATCCTAAGATGTATAACAATTGGAGATGTTCATGGGTCGTGATGGCAGCCACATACTGAGACCCTATGATTTGGCGAGACTGGTGAGGTTTTGCTTCTTTCTTGTGAGTAAAGGATTAATTCAAGTGACATGGGAGTGCCACAACTTTTAGGTAAATTGGAAATCCTTAACTTCACATGCGGGTAGATTTTGGTGGGAACGTTAGTCTTAATAGCCTTGTTACAAACGTATCTCTCGTTGTTAACAGGGCATTTTGATGATTACCCGTGAGTGAACCGAGTGAGCTCTAAGAATATGTTTTGTTGTTATAATTTACTACTGCATTGAGTCATCTTTAGTAGAGTTTATTATGGTAATGTGTAGTGATTAATTACCGTATGGTTAAACGATAGTAAAAATGTAGTGATATGACTGTCGTGCCGGATACTCCGGGAATAGTGACCTTAATTTTGTGTGATGCCACCTGAAATAGGGTTGGGCCCAGATATGGGTATATATGAAACTTTCATGGTATTGTAGACCTCAGCGAGTATAGTGTCTAATTATATGTTATTCCCATGCATAGGAATTTATTTGTCTGTTAAGAGTTAGAATACATTGTGTTCTTATCGAGCAGCGAAATATAGCTCGTTATATATTTATAGCACAAAGTACTTGGTATAGTGAGAATGCCATGCTTCATGTTATTTTTAGGGACATGAAAGTGAACAAGTAGAATTTAATGTAAAAATATAGATTGTGGGAAGGTACATATTATGGACTGAGGGCCTTACGGACCTCGACAACCGACTAGGTTAGATAGTAGTGTATCAGGGGGTTCTTTGTTTTGATTTCGCCTTACGAGACATCCCACGCATGAAACTAGCGAACGTCGAGAGTTGGAGAGAAGTTTGGTCGATAGTACATAAGTTTTGTATGCTGGTTATTGTACTTATACGAGAATATAATTGAGAGTTGATAATTCTTTTATGACTTAAGGCCAATAGAGTCACCTAGTCTTAATATCATTCTGAATAGAGCAATGATACCATTGAAGGATTGTTTAAGTTTTGACTAGTGGGGTGGTTGAGTGCACCCTCACCACATCAGCATACCGAGTGTGCAAGGCATAGGTTGTATGGGTGCCCTAGGGGATTGAATCAAACGGTGGATTATGATTATCTTATGAATTCGATAACATGTAGTCAGGTAAGCTGAAGCTTATTTTGTAAGATTTGTCAGAGACTTACGTTTCAAGATTTGTGTCACGTGGTGCGGCAAAGTCACATGCATCAAGGTTAAAAGTAAATTTGAGAGAGTATAAAATGTATCAGGTTCTAAATAACAGTGGTGAAGGGTTATGATGTAGAGTAATATGGCAAGGTTAGTCTCACAGTGGGTCACCTGACTGTTAGAAAAAGGGTGGACAATTCGAAACCAGTATGGGCTTATTCCACTAGAGAATGGGAGAGTACCCCAAGGATCTTCTCATGTAGCTGAAATGGTAAGATTATAGGTACCACAGAGGGATGGGCAGACAAGCGGTCTAATCGGATGCAGGAGAGAAAATTTTATGTGCACCCTTAAATCTTCGGGGAGGATGAGAGTAGTACCTTCCAGTAGTGGAGTTGTGTTCAATAACTCCTATGAGTTCATGTTTGGGTAGAGTTCCAGTAGAAATATTACACGATAAATTTTGTTGTGTGTCCTACTTGATAGTTAAAGGTGGGGGACCAGTTATGATTACGAATATCAGAGAAGAATTGATATTATCGTATATATTCTGTGTGAAATATATTGCACAACCAATTTACTTGTATGAACGACATGAGACGAAGTCGTATGTATCTGAAAAGAAAATAAATCTACTAAGGTGCAAATAGTAGAAGGCTAGATAGTGAATATCTAAAATAAAGTTTAAGTAGTGAAACTTAAGCGGAAAGGCTTGGGCAAGAGCCTATATGACAGGGTAACCTGGATTTTAAAACAAACACATGTGAAGTGTTCATTATTAAGGGTATTCGATAGTGTACAATATGGGTGGTACGGAGTAGCTTACTTGTGAGCGCAAGGATGCAATGCGTAATATTTTTACAGCGTTCCATGTACCTGGTATATTTTTTTTTTCAAATTTCGGGACGAAATTCCGCTGTGAGGGGGGAAGTATGTGACACCCTGTATTTTTGACGATTTAAATAATTATGTGATTAATTATTATTATGGGAATAAGTATGCGATTGATTATTGTTGTTAGATTAATTAAATTAAAATGCGAGAAATTAATTTATTATTAATTCGGATTAAAATAATTATTAACTAGCGTGCCAAGGGTTAATACTTATTGTTGAGAATTATAGAATATTACTGTGTGATATGTAATATGGAATTATAACATTTGATAAATTGTCGGAAGTAGGAAATATGACAGTTTGGTAATTTAAGTCTGACACGCGTGTGAGTCGTGTCGAGACTAATTGAATGGAATAAAAAGAGAATTTATTTTTATTAACTCATATGGTCATTTTGAGCTCGCCGTTGAGTCCGGGAGGGTCGAGATAGTCAAATTAGTATACTCGGTTGTTTAGTTTGGGTCCCACGTCAATTTTAGGCCTAACCGGCGTACCGAGAGGGCATTTTGGAAAATTGTATTTTTGGATTTAATTAATGGACGAAACTTGGGAGTTATTTTTTCAGCCAAGAAAAGTCTTTTAAGGTTGTGAGACACAGGAAGGAAAGGACGTCCATAGAGGGTGTGAGGGAGAACCAAACTCCAAGAGGGAAGGCCAAATTATCCTCACCTTGCACAACCGTGACCACCAACATATAGATCGAGAAGAGAGGAACGCGTATATACCAACATCATCAACCGATCATACCGTCACATTCGAAGCAAGTGTTTATTACTTGCTTTATTTTAGAAATAATCGCGCTCATGTTAGTGTAGGTGAAATTAATCACGATTTACATATGAATTGGGTAAAAATTGGAGGTTTAAATTATGATTAAGGATTGGTTTAATTAGTAGTTTAAAGTCCTTCATGTATGTAGAGGATTAATCACGGAATGTAATTATATATTGATGAACGAATCTGGGTTGATTAGGTTCTTTAATTGAAAATTTGGAAACTAGGGTTCATATGAATTAATATGGGGATTTTACATAATTTTGATGATTAAGGACGAATTAATGATCCTAGGATGTCAAGAATGATTTATAACCTGTTATGTGTTGATGGGTATTGATGATGAGGCGTTGGGTGTTGAATCTTAGAGGTTTTTAGGTTAAAAAATGGTAAAAATGTTGAATTCTGGGCAAAGGGGACGAACCAGTGCGCATCGCGCGAAGTCTCATTCGAGCGAGATCTGTATCTCGCGCGATGTAGTTCGAACGACACATGGAATTGGTTCGAGCAACAATCCTTCTGGTTTGAGCGACATGGTGAATTTTTGGGAATTTTCTTAGAGTCAAGTTTTGAGTTTACCTGTTTATTGGAGTGAGAGAAACTGCCAAATAGTAAATTTAAATAAGATGGAATTTCGAGAAAGTATGTGAGAATAAATACTATACTTATTTCGGTATAGAGAGAATGTACCCTGGAGATTACGAGAGAGATTGTAATCTAAATATTTATACTATACGTAGTGTTGAGGTTAAAATACGTATGAGAAGTATATATATAGGTTGGAGAAATACCTATAAATTCTAATAGGATGTGTGTATGCCTATTATGTAATATTATTGTTAAGAGCACTAATGGGTGCTAACCCGGGGGGTGAAAGAATCTTACTATTAGGTGAACTAATGAGTGATAACTCGGGGGTGCAAGAACATTGTTGATTAAGTGTACTAATTGGTGATAACCCGAGGGTACAGGGATGATTATTGTTAGGCGCACTAATGAATGATAATCCGGGGGTGCATGATTATTATTGATAGTTGCATTAATAGGTGCTAACCTGGGGATGCAGGATTTTATTGATAGGTGCATTAATGGGTGATAACCCGGGGTGCTTGATTATTATTGATAGGTGCATTAATGAGTGCTAACCCGGGGATGCAGGATTAGTATATGTATATATGTATAGGGATGGTGTGACTATATATATATATATATATATATATATGAACTTGTGAATATTTCTACTGTGTGAAATTAGTAGACTTGGTAATAAAAATAATCATTACATTGCGCCAAGTGGTATTAACCTAAGGGTGCAAGATTAGTGTATATATATAGGATGATGAGACTATATATATATATATATATATATATATATATATATATATATATATATATATATATATGAGTGTACTTGGGGAACTTTCTACTTTGTGAGACTAGTAGATAAAATGGAAATGAGAATTAAAATAATCTTAGTGGATTAAAGATTAACCATTCAAACGGTGAATAATGAAACTTAGCATGTGAGATAAACTATCTGAATAGCGTAAACTATGGGCGATACGGGAATACTACTAGTGAGCATAGTTAGTACTAGTATGGTTTCTGACTAATTAGACTGGGTGATATAACTAGGGGGAGATTAGATGTACGTTAGGCGTGCACAATAGATGAGAGGTGAGAAACTCATGTGAGAGTTCGATAACTAATATGGGTATAAGAGTTGTTTTAAGAACTAGTTTTAAATACTTGCTAAATCATTTTTAATCCTCGGGCTCTGACCCATTTCTTATGTCTCTTCTCTCTTTTTCTATATATATTATATCAGGTGCTCAGCCACAGGGGTACCAGATTTAGAGATTTGGATTGCTTGATGTGATACAACTGTTGTGGAAGCTGTAGGTCCTTGCAGTAAACGCATCTATCCATTCCAATAAGTTTCATCTAAACTTCTTATCTAGGGCATGTGTCGCCCGCTTCTAGTCCTTCATCAGAGAAATTGTATTCGGTTTACTTTATGGTTTGGAGTTTTGAACTAGGAGGTTTTACCTAGTCTTATTTATTTCAGTACGTAATTCATGTTCAATATTTATTATATTCCTATGTGTGGTGAATGGTTTATATTTTAAGATTGAATGAAAATGGATTTACTTGGTTTTACTAAAATTGAAAATGTTTGGCCACCTAGCTTAATTTTATATTAGGTGATTAATATATTAAAAAGTTTTTCGATAGTGATGCTAAGAATGAACCAACCGAACATTCTATTTTAAATTGGTACAGGACTGATCACCCTTTATTTAATTGGGCAGGGTGTCACATTATGGAGCTAATTACCCTTGTCCCATACCCTAAGCCTACCCTAAACCTACGTAAACATCTCCCGAATCGTGTGTGTTTAGTTTGTCCCATTTTAGTTATTTATGTCATTTTATTTTTAGGGTTTATTTTACTATTTTATTTTATTGAGTCGTGTATATATTTTTAGGATTTTTATATTTTTAGCGCGTCGTGTATTAGTTTTTATATTTTCTTTTATTTTCTTAGTTTATTATTGTTTCATTTTTTTAATTTTTATTTTATTTGTTTTAATTTTTATTGTTTTTATTTTAGTTATGTTTAGTTTTTTTTAGAGTTTTTATAGTGTGTCGTGTCATTTTTATTTTAGTTGATTGTTATTTTTTTAGTTTAGTTAAATTTTTAGTTTTTTTTAGGGGTCATAAGTTAAACACACACACAATTCCTCACACCCAATTACTACATACTCACACACACCTAAACCAACCCTTATCTCACCCACATCCTAACACCCTACACCTCACACACACAGTGAGCCCCCACCTTTCATCTTCAACCTCAATCCCAATCTTCTTTCTCACACCCACCATTAACAACCAAATCCCACAACTTTTCCAACAACAAAAATCAACCCAAATCCGGCTGGAGCCAACCTGCGACTCATCCACAGACCCGTATCCCGCAACCACCGGTGACCTCACTAATAACCCACCGGTAGTCACCAGTCATTGACCCCTTGCTATGACCCGAATCCCCAGACCACCAGCAAACCTAAAACCATTCGCCACCTGACCTGCCACCAACCCGCGACCGCAACCTCATCTCCACCCAAACCCGCTACTCACCCGCACTGAACCCGGGCCTGCAAATACCCAATACAAAATAAAATCCGGGTGCCACCCAAAATCGTGGCAATCCCTTTTCATCACCCATCTCCAATCCCCTACCCAATCCAACCAAAAACCATGATCTTCGGAACCAAAAGAAGACCCATTTCTCCAATTAAGTCCATGACCTGTTAACAATACCAAAAGACCAAAACAAACCAACCAAGTTAAAAGCCACATGCCAACTAAACCCATTTAAACCAACCTTTTACCCTTTTCCAAAAATACCCCCAACTACCTATTTTAACCAAATCTGATTTTATTTCCGCACCAACCCACTTCCCACTTGACCTCACATAACCCATGCACATGTCTGCATTTTTCTATTTTAACCCCAACTTATTCTCACATACCACATGCTCTTGCATCCCTACCCAAATTACCCTCATGCTCCATGCCTACTATTTAAGGAAAATGAAGACCATTTGAGAAAAGGATCTCAATTTAGTTTTTTTAAGCCTTGTGTGATAAAATTCTCTCCATCCCTCTATGTCGAGTATTTTCATTTTTAGCAAATATCTCAATAGAGAGGTGTGAGGTGAAATTTATCTCTAGGATAAACTCAACCCCACCCCTCTATATGGATTTTTTTGTATTTTTAGCAATTATTTCAAAATAGATTGATGTAGTTGAATTCATCCCTTATGGAAGGTAAATTCTAATCCATTCCTTTCTATTGAGATTTTGCATTTTTAGCAATTATCTCAATATAAAGTAATGATCTAGAATTTATTTCTTTGGATGAGTTCTAATGTACAATTTTATAATGTTAGGATTTTCATTTTTAGCAAATCTCTTTTATTATCTAATTGTCCATTATGAATTCATCCACTATCCTTTTTATTTTTATTTTGTAGTTTTTAGTTTAGATTCAATAAATACATAAGTGAGGGATTGTAATTGAGAGATTGTTGATGTAATTGAAGATTCCATTCCAATTCAAGGCTTAAATGGGTTTGATCTCCTCCTCTTCATTACTTTTAGTTTAATCCTCACGTGCTCTTTTTTGTATACTTTTATTTTTATTTTTTTCGATGATGATTATTGAGGGCTAATCTCCCATTTATGGGATGAAATTTTGAAGCCCTCATGAGTCCAATTTTGTTAGTTTACTTATTAGGACAATTTTTTTTATCTCACTTTTCTTAAATTATCTTTTACTTCTTAATTAGTAGTTACAAAAATTAGTATAGTTAGTTAGTAAAAAAAAATCCCTTGAAAAATCCATAAAAAATATAAATAGAAAAAATAGAAAAATAATAATAAAATGCAAATGAATATATATATGTCCTCTCCAATTTTGTATTTTATCCTTAGATGTGAATTGATACCTCACTTACCGCTATATTCTAGTTTTGTTCTACTTTTATAGGTTTGTGAAGATTTTTTATGGAGAGAGGAATTGCACAACGACAAATACATAAGACGCAATTTTCTTTTTATCACTTGGCCTAAGGTCTCATATGTTTGAAACCCAGATTTGTCGCTATATACGTATGAGTGCCGATCTGATAGTGAGCCTAACTGGTTACTTTTTTCAAACGTTTTGGGTTGATATTGTTATTTGTTTATATTTATCATGCTTAATTTTTCAATACCAATTAGTAAGCTGGTAAGTATGGGGTAATCAATTTAAATTCCTTGACTTCTTCGTTGTACAAATTATACTTATGCTTCCCTTAGCAAACAACTAACTCCATTAACACTCCAAACTTCTATCTACATGTAATTGTTATAGAACTGATTAAAATCTACGTAGCATATTTGTGATGATTCCTTTTTCCTCTTGATGTTCCAGGATAAGGAAGCCAAATCACCTTTCCTTTTTATGATATGCACATACCATATGTCTACCTAAATAACTATATAGAGGGAGGTTAAAGAAGATGGGAGAAAGGAGTGTCTCTTTTCAATGACCAATGTTATTTTTTAGTTTTAGGATTAATATGAAATATCAGTAATTCACCCATGTGGATGTAGTTCAATATATACTAGTTGTAAGCTCGGGCGAGGCGCAATGTGCAAAACATAGAATACAAAATATCTCACAAATTTTTCAACAAAATTCCTAATAAAAGAGGGTGAAAAAGATTGAAAAAAGAAGAGAGAAAAAAAGATTTTATAGATAGAGTCTAAGAGATAAACAGATCTAGAAAGTTTTTGTTAACAACATCGTAAGTCGAGAAGGATGAACTGAAATCCGAAGTTGTTGGTTAACAACGCCTGATTTTAGTAAAGAAATGAATGTGATAGCATTTATAAAGTTTTAATTAAAAAAAGAACTTAAAAAATGTATTTATAAAAATAGTTAATTTTTAAAAAAAATCATTTTATTAAATAATTTTTATCTTTGCAAAAAATAGTAAAAAATTTTGTTACATTACAAGAGAAAGGAAAATTGGAGAGATAAGATACCACGTGAACATGGTTTTAATACTCATGTATTGTGTTTATATTATAAATAGATAATAGATGGGATGCTACCATTATTTTAAAATTGACAAAATATATGTGACACCCCGCCTAATAAAATACCGGGTGATCAGTCCTCTATACCAAATTAAAACAGGAATCCCAGTTGGTTCATCCTTAGCATCACTGTCGAAATCTTTTTAAAACTTACTAACCACCTAGTATTCCTAAAGCTGGTGCCAATTTTAACTTTTTAATTGAACAAAACAGTTCATGCAGAAATAAATATAAACCATTCACACAACTGAATAATTAATTAAATAATTTGCGGAATAAACCATCGGCCACCAAAATGAAATCCAATACAAACATCCAACACCTGAATAAGTACATCTGAAAACTTTACTGAGAAGCATGGACTACGAGCCCTAAATAAAACTGGAACTGATAAATGATTTCTACTCTAGGAATGAATGAACGATGCGTCTAATCCAAACTCCTGCTAGGATCCACATATGCCGCAGCTCCGTGTCCTTGGAATAGAATAATATCCTGGCGTCCCTGTGGCTGGACACCTAAAAGGTTTTGAAAATAGTTTTATAGCAACGGTTAGAACCCAAAACATTTTGAAAATATTTAGCAAGTGAATTAACTGCAGTAATTTAAAATGCATGAATGCCCTTTATATTTAAGTTAATGTCGCACTCCCTTGTGGACATTCTCACCCCTCCACTATTGTGCCCACCTAACGGTTACCTTGACCCCCACCTAGTTGTACTACCCCGTCCAACTAGTCCTGGTATAATCTCCCCTTTCCATACTACTCTAACCCGAGTATGATGATTCTTGAATTATAAGTTATCTCACAATTAACTTAATTAATTCCTCTTAATAATAGCATGCAACTGTGTCACAAGTTATATAAAGTAAATACATCACACACTGTATTGTTACCCGCATATAATATTGAATACCATTATATACGTACCTTTACTAAAACATCCACACATATAACATACGTATATCCATCCCTCCGAGTATACCCTCGTCGGATGATTCTCTCTAAAATTCTATCTCACTAGGTGTGCTCACAAAACCTAGTTCCCTAAGTTGGAATCGCTCACCAACTTGGCCTAAAATATAAACGTAGTGGAGGCGGTCATATTCCTTCCCTGAAAGTGAGATAAATCCATCACCCATATATACCGGACGCTATGACCTGGGGATATACTCGCCCTACTCCTCAAGCTAGGGGATTCACCCACATCGCGTAACCTCCCTTGATAGCACTAGAGTATATAAATTGAATAAATATCTAGTCACTGATATTTAATATCACACACAATATATACACGTATATATATACTATCACTACACCATATATATATATATAATATAAACCCCGGCTTTATCGTGTACTCAAAATCCCGTACACTAGCCTGTAATTTCTTGAGTCTGTGGCCCGACTCAACATAATTAATTTTCTCACTTAATAATTTATCATCTTCCCGAGTCTATGGTCCGACTCTCATATAATTAATTCACACCTCAATTAATATAGTACTTTCCCTAAGTCTATCGTCCGACTCTAATTAAATTAATTAACACACCTATTAATTTAATGCCTCCCCGAGTCTACAATCGGACTCTAATTAAATTAATTATTACACCCATTAATTTAATAACTACCCGAGTCTACAATTTGACTCTAATTAAATTAATTATCACACCTATTAATTTAATACCTCCCCGAGTCTACAATTTGACTCTTATTAAATTAATTATTACACCCAATAATTTAATACCTACCCGAGTCTACAATCCGACTCTAATTAAATTAATTAACACACCGATTAATTTAATACCGATCTGAGTATGTGGTACGACTCTCATTTAATTAATTTACACATTAATTAATTAATACCCTTCCCGAGTCTACAATCCGACTCTAAATTAATTAATCACAACATCAATTAATTTAATACTTTTTCGAGTCTACCTTCCGACTCTACCTTCATTAATTAACACATCCATTAATTTAATAACTTGGTGTCACTCAACCATTATCCCCGGACTCGATCACTTGGCCCATAACTTAATATTTCCCGAGTCTATGTTCCTATCACATGGAAACACACAATAGGCATTCACAACCTAAGTAATCCTATAAAACAGTAGGTATTTACACAACCCAATTATTCATACTTGTACGTAATATATTTCTCTCTAATATTCACCGTACTTGTTTGCTTTACGAATTTATTTCACATTCTTATTAATTCGAGTATTCACACAACTCTAAGGGTTCTAGTTACCCCTTGTTATATCAATTCAGTAGTTACCCTTGTTAACCCACTGACCTAACGAATTTAAGCTCGCTCACGCTTTTCCGTAATTATATTCTTATCATCTCGAATTAGAGTACGTCACAATCAAGCCTATGAATCTCCACTTTAACACTCTCACAAAATTAAAGTCCACACTCAATAATAGACATTATTCCATATAATTATTCCATCAATATATGTCATCAAGGTCCCAAACACTTCCTCGATAAAATTTTAGACATTTGAGGCTTAAAAAGAAAAATCTCAAATTTTCTGGAAGATTAAACACCCTCTAGTAAAATTTCGATTTCTCCCTCTACAGAACTCCGATTGACCTGATTCCAAGTTCATTGGATATCTAAGAGGAATACCTTTCTAATAATGTATGGTTAACACTCTAATTCGAAGTAAAATTCAAATCGCACACATTTAAAGTCACGCCAAAATTCTGGCAGATTTCTATGTTGACAGATCAAACACCCTGTAGTAAAATGTAGATTACTCCCTCTACAGAACTCCGATTGACCTGATTACAAAAACATTGGATATATAAGAGAAATACCTTTCCAGTCATGTATGGTTCACACTCTAATTCGATGTACAACTCAATTGGCATATGTTTAAAGTTGTGTCAAAAATTCTGGCAGATTGACATCTTGTGTTCATCAATTAAATCCTAAGTCATTCAAGATTCATGTTCTTCATCCAAGAACTCATAAAGATTCCATGTTAATCATCAAATATATTCAAATTTCATTTTATCTGTACTTAGGGGTGTATAATACACATATTTCTTACTTTGAATCTCAGCCAAGTATTCCATTAACAAAACCCCATTTTTGTACCCATTTATCCCCAAAACGGATTTTAGTATACACATCACTAAAATATGAATTGGATATCAAAAATTTAGGAGTAAAAAAAGTTAACCACTTGCCTGGAGTTACTCGTAGGGTCTGATCCGTTATTGATGTCCCTTAACTTGGCTCCAATAACCTCCAATTTGCTCTTGATTTGCTTTCCCCCAAATCCCCTCTCAAACCCTAGGTTTAGAGTTATGTTGGCAGCCATTCCTTAATCTCCCAATCAGGTTAAAAATCCTTAATCCCGTTTTTAGCCTAAAGAGCTTAATTAGAATAGCCCAAATCACCCCGTGTGGGCCCGGCTATGCCAAAAAATGCCCCGAGACCCAATTACTACCTCCGGGTACTCTATTCTGACTATCTCGACCCATCCGGATACAAATGCGCACTCAGAATTGGCATCCGAATTAATTTATAAAAATTCTTATCTCACACCCAATTTAGTCTATACCGAATCCCGGCTGGGATAAGTGCATACCCCGTCATTAATACCCAAAATGATGTAATTAAATTATTACTATTCACTTAGTAAATAAATTTCCCTAAACATTAACCATTCACTCCCCGATTAATATTTAAATATATATATTGCCATAATTAATTCAATTAAAATTACAACACACAAGTAATTTAAAATTCCCGAATTAATTAAATATTAAATGCACAAAAATACGGGGTGTTACAATATACTTGAAAATAAATAATTAAAACCCCAAACAAACTAAACGTTTATTCCATTAAATATAAAGATGGTAAATGGATTGAATACCAAATATTGAAAATCTCCATTTTATGTGATTAACAATCATGAATTGCATTCGATATGTGAATGTAGAAAATTAAATATTACAAACTAAGTCAAAAAAATTCACTAATAATAGTGGGACAAAAAATATCTCTCAATACAGGGAAGAAATAAAAAGGGATACAACCTTTTGCCAAGCTAATCGTTGTGAGATGCTTGATTATGGGTGATATATTTATAAATAACATGAAAAAATGATTCGAACCGTCATGAAATTTACACGAAGTTGTGTGGTGCCTTGTTGTGTTAGCGTCAAAATTGTGCATGGTATCTTATCGTGTTAATAGTGATTTTATTTGCGTTATCATGTCTATGTTATTTTAATTGAAGGCAAAATTCAAAAAATAGTGGCATTTCGTGTTTCAAACATATTGTGTTTATGTCAGACAAAAAAAACCCAATTCATGACATATTTTAAAACAAAACTTAGTGCATCTACATAAAATCTGAATGTCATCCTTTAAGCTATTGGTAGCTTATTGTTTTAGTAATGTAGTGAAGAATATGAAGAGATTATTCAATTGATCATGGTTGAATAAATAACAATTCCCTATCCTAAGTTTTATTTTTTTTAAATAAAGCCCTGTACCATTTAAAGTGTAATAATCGTATTACGTAATATTAAGAAAATTTTATATTTTATCCTTTAAGAATAATTTCTTTGGGCTTTAATATACTCGTATATTTTTTGAGAACTAAGATCTATCACTCATTTATTTATAATTTCTAAATTATGGTATACAATAAACTGGACATGTCTCCATTACAAACATTCGTATATAGATATTAAACTTCACGTGCAAATTACAAATTTATACAAAAAAATTAAAAAAAATCATCTATAAATTATTCAAAAATCGAGCATACCAATTGTAAAATTAATAATGACTGAAAAATCAAAACCCCATGCATGTGATTTTTTTCAAACAAATTAAATATTGAGACTATATATTAGTGACCACATGGTAACTAAGGATTAGAAAATAATGAAACATCTATTAACACCTCTTGTATTTCATTAATCAAATAGTATACATGAATTTCACTTTCATAGTGTGATATTTGGAGCAATGATTTCAATCATCAGATTTGATAAAATAAATGCCCAAATCTTTACTTCTAGACCAACTGCTGAAAATTCATATACATTTGTTGATACCAAAATTAGTATGCTGATATGGATGAATAATACGAAGACACGTGTCAATCTACGTGTCACAATAGCAGCGAGGAAGTTCAGTTCCCCGACCAACTCATGTTCGCTCCGAGCAACAAGGATACACTGAGGAACTCCAGCGCTCCGAGGAACTCTTGAGTAACGAGCAACTAAGGCGGTCCGAGCTGCATCTCGACCACAACATTGATTGCCAGATAATCAACAGTTCAACTATTCATTGAATGCTTATCATCTTGACGCACACGCTTAAAGGGCATTAAATGTATTACCCTTTCATATGTATACCATTTAATGTATCACCCTTTCAGATTATAGCCTCAAGGCTATAAATACATTGTATTACCCTCATTCAAGGGGAGGGGAATTTCTTGATAGAACTTGTAATCGAGAACTCCCAAACACTCAGCAATAACATAACAGCGGACGTAGGCCATTCTTATAAGGCTGAACCACTTATAAAATCTTTGTCTCATTTTATTTATCTGTGATTGAATAATTAGAGCGATCTAATTTTTTACATCAACAGATTGGCGCCGTCTGTGAGAATCGACTATTGTTATCGTTTTTCACCAAAAATCATTCATCATCAATGGCAGATAATCCGGAATCCAGCAATCGAAACGATGGAAATACTGGAAATCCTCCAAATCCCTCTACACCTCCAGATCTGGCTGGAATTATGACGAATCTGGCTCAAGGACAAAACACCATGCAGGAAATAATGCGGCAACTCATACAAACCCTTCATGGCGGTGCACCTGCACATTCGGGACAGCAAAGTGGTCAGAGGCAAACTTATTTACTTTCTTCACGATCCAGGCGTTCAGATGCTTATCGTAATGAGGAATCTGATGATTTCTCTTATCAACCTGGGAAAACTTCATCAATACGGGCCACAGATACTGAGCAACGTGTTACTCTCTCTCTAGAGAGGACCAGTGCCATGGAAAGACTGAGCAGGGCGTCTTCTTTCTGTCGATTAGGCCCTAGGAGGAATAGGAGTCCACCTAAAGCCGTGTCGAGGAGTTTTCGACAACCATCAAATCTAAGAGAAGGATCATCACAATCACGACCAGTTGCTCATCAAGATAGATCTCAGGAAGCTACTTCAGAACAATCAATTGCTCGAACTAATAGGCCCGAGGAAGGAAATGATGCGTGGAAAGGGTCCATTCAGCGGTTGGAGGATAGATTGGGAGAAATGGCTAAGGCAAAGAACCCCCTACAACGAACTTTTGTTTGAGGGACACCTTTTGTATAGGCCATTGTGAATTTTCCTACACCATCGAAATTTAAAGCACCTGTGGTGACCCCCAAATATGATGGAAAGACAGATCCCGTTCTTCATATAGAGCAATATCAAGCTGCTGCCGACATCTATGTTGTCCCCGACGAGATGAGATGCAGAGCATTCTCAGGAACTCTTACTGGATCTGCCCAGATATGGTACAACAATCTTCCTCGGGGTAAGATTTCAACTTTCTTTCAGTTGGCCGAGTCGTTCATTGGCAATTTCTGTTTTGGAGCAAAGCCAGTAAAACGAGTAGCACACTTGTTAAGTGTTAGACAAAAACCTGGTGAGAGTACTAGAGATTACATAACTCGTTTCAATAACGAGAAGCTGGAAGTCATAGATTATGAAGAAAAGACAACAATCACCGCCTTGATGAGTGGGTTGTTTCCTAATAAGTTGTACTACACTTTGGCCAAAGATCCACCTACAACTATATCAGAGTTGATGGCAAAAGCGGCCAAAATCATGAATGCCGAGGAGGCTATGGCTGCGAAGAAGAATATGGATAAAGAAACCAAGGTGGAAGTCGACAAATCTAAGAAGAAAGATCATAAGGGCAATGGTGGTGACAAGCATTCCAAGAATAATAGGTCGTCATGGGAAGTTCTAAAAAAATTCGATAATTATACTCCTTTGAAAATGGGTATTAATCATGTCTTGGAAGAAATCAAGAATAACGAGGAAGTAAAGTGGCCAAAGAAACTAAGGTCAGACCCTGACTCGAGGAACAGGGAGAAATATTGCTAGTTCCATAAAGATCATGGTCATATGACCAAAAATTGCATAGCTCTTCAGAACGAGATTGAAACATTCATCCGAAGAGGAAAGCTAGCAAAGTATGTTGATCGGGGAGGTGAAAAAAGAAATAATGACTGAACTAGGGAGAGGTCTAGATCTCCTCGTCGAGCAGAGGAGAAAAAGAAGAGAAACCATGAAGATGATCCAGATGAAGACCCCGATCTTCCCAAGAAGCCAAGGCATCCAGAACGAGAGGTATTTTCCATACGTTTTGGGTTATTTGATTGTAATGTTATTACAGGAGGAGATGCAGGAGGAGGAGACCTTACTGCAGAAAGAAAGGCTTACCTCGGAGAGGCTCAATCTTGCTCATATATTCAGCGAATAAATCTGGCCGAGGATGATTGTCCGAGGAAGGTAAACAAAGAGAAGCTAGTCATTGGCTTTTCAAAAAATGACCTGGCAGGTGTTCTTTACCCTCACGACGACCCTTTGGTGATCAAAGAGAGGATGAAGGAAGTAGTGATTTCAAGGGTGTTGGTAGACAATGGTAGTTCGGCAGACATCATGTAATATCCATGCTTTGACATCTTGAATTTGAAATTATCTCAATTGGAACCTTATCATAGACCCCTTCTGGGTTTTGCTGGCGAGAAAGTTTTTCCACTTGGGACGATCAAGTTGGATATATTCATTGTAACTTGGCCTGCTTGTCGAACAGAGAGAATACGCTTCTTTGTGATGGATAAGAATGTGCAGTCAGCTTACAAAATCATCATGGGAAGAGTTGGCTTGAAGAAGTTCGAAGCAGTTCCATCTACAGTACATCAATGCTTAAAATTCCCAACAAATTTCGGAGTGGGAGTCGTGAAAGGTGATCAAAAAGTAGCTCGGGAATGCTATTATTCATCTGCCGAGCAAGAGGAGCTTGAAGAGTCATGGAAAAAGACTACTACCTACCAGGTGGAAGAAGGTACAAAAATTAAAACTCTCGATCCCAAAGATGAGTCCCAACTTGTAAAAGGACAGGTGGTGGAATCTACAGAAAATGTTATTCTGGACGACGAGCACCCTGAACGAGTAACCCAGATAGGTTCAACGTTGGATGCTTCAATAAAATAGGAGTTGATAACTTTCTTGAGAAACAGGAAGAAAACTTTTGCATGGATTCATGAAGACATGCCAGGAATAGATCCAAACTTCTTATGTCATGACCTCAATGTGAATAAGGAGATCAAGCTTGTAAAGTAGAAAAGAAGAGTATTTAGCCCTGAGAAGAATCAAGCTATACAAGAGGAGGTCGAGAAGCTCCAGAAAGCCTAATTCATTGAAGATGTGATGTATCCAGACTGGTTAGCAAATGTGGTGATGGTAAAGAAGAAAAATAATAAATGGATAATGTGTGTTGATTTCACCGATCTCAACAAGGCATGCCCAAAGGATCACTTTCCATTGCCCAGAATTGATCAACTAGTAGATGCTACCTCGGGACACGAGCTGCTCAGCTTCATGGATGCTTACTCTGGCTACAACCAGATCAAGATGAAACCTGAAGACAGGGAAAGTACTTCTTTTATTACCCCCAGGGGTACTTATTGTTATAATGTTATGCCTTTTGGTTTGAAAAATGCAGGAGCGACATACCAACGGCTGATGAAAAAGGTTTTTGCCGAACAAATCAGTTGCAATATGGAAGTCTATGTCGATGATATGCTGACAAAGAGCAAGAAAGCTGCTGATCATCTAGTTGATTTGAGTCAGACCTTTGATCAACTGAATAAATACCAAATGAAGCTCAACCCGACGAAGTGCGCATTTGGAGTACGAGAAGGAATGTTCCTCGGGTACATTGTCAACCAGCGAGGCATTGAGGCGAATCCAGAAAAGATCAAAGATCTTTTAGGGTTGCGATCTCCAACAACGAAGAAAGAAGTGCAAAGTCTTACAGGACGAGTTGCAGCACTCAACAGATTTGTATCCCGAGCAACTGATAGATGCCTCCCATTCTTTAAAACACTTCGAAAAACTTTTGAGTGGAATGATGAATGTGAAAAAGCCTTTCAAAACTTGAAAAAATATTTGGGAGAACCTCCACTGTTGTCCAGGCCAGTAATGGGAGAAAAGTTATACTTATACCTGGTAGTATCAGAAAATGCAGTCAGCTCGTCATTGATCAGGTTGAAGAGTGGAGTCAAAAAACCAATTTATTACACAAGTAAGGCTTTCCGAGGTGCAGAGATCAGATACCCAAAGTTGGAAAAATTGTCATTGGCATTAATTGAAGCAAGTAGAAGAATGAGGCCATATTTCCAGGCCCATATTATCGTTGTATATACTGACATGCCATTGAGATAAGCCCTTCATAAGCCAGAAAAATCAGGGAGATTGATGTACTGGGCAATAGAGCTCGGAGAATATGATATTGTGTATGAACCCAGATCATCATTAAAAGGGCAGACTATAGCAGACTTTATAGCAGAGTTTACATATCCTGATACCCCCGAGGAACAAAAGTTGCTCGCTGACCAACCTGTGGATGTTACATGATCAACAGACATAAGTCCAGACCAACTCCGGTTGGTAAAAGGGCTTGTGGATGTAGAAAGATCATCAAATTCAAACCCAGACCAACTCCGGTTGGTAAAAGGGAAAGAAGAGATGGTCGACGAGGAACGAAAATTACCAGGGGAGAATGAAAGAAAACAGCAGATATTTCATCGAGGAACTCTGTCAGATAAGAAATTTGAAGACGAATTACCTACATGGAGATTGTATGTAGATGGGTCATCTTGCACAGCAGGTTGTGGAGCAGGGATTATTTTGAAAACCCCAGATGAGATTGACATGGAATACGCCTTGCGATTCCAATTAAAAGCCTCCAATAATGAGGCTGAGTATGAGGCCATGATAGCAGGTCTTAATTTAGCAAAGATTATGGAAGCACAACAAGTGATGGTATTCAGTGATTCTCAATTAATTGTGAATCAGATGATGGGAACATATGCAGTTAAAGGAGAATTAATGGTCAAGTATCATGCAAAGGTGATGGAATTGTTGGTAGAATTTGATGCCATTCAGTTGATCAGACTACCAAGAATGGAAAATGCACAAGCAGGCGCACTGGCCCGACTAGCATCAGCTACTCGTACCGAGCTGCGAAGAAAGATACCAATTGAAGTATTAGAAAGTCGAAGAATAGATGAAGACTTGACGATGAATGTTATTACCCTTGATTTAGGACCATCTTGGATGGATCCTATCAGGGCATATATTGAAGAGGGAGAATTGTCGGAGGATAAGCTCGCTGCAAAGAAATTGAAGTTTAAAGCTGCTCGGTATGTACTAACTAATGGTGTTTTGTGTAGACGAGGAATTATGGTAGGTTTGCAGAGATGTGTACATCCCTCTGAGGTGAAAGAATTGATTGAAGAGATCCATGAAGGGTCCTATGGAGCCCATGTAGCAGGTCGGACACTTTTGCAAAAGGTGATGACACAGGGGTATTACTGGCCAACGATGAGGGCTGATTGTATAGCCTATGCTAAGAAATGTGATAAGTGTTAACATTTTTCTTCCATCCGACGAAATCCACAAGCATTGTTGACACCCATAACTTCTCCTTGGCCATTTTCCATGTGGGGAATTGATTTGGTTGGACCACTGCCAACGACCCGAGGAAGATTCAAGTACCTCGTCGTTGCAATGGATTATTTTACTAAGTGGGTAGAAGTTGAGCCACTTATTGATATGACATACGAGAAGGTGTACCAGTTTGTTTGGAAGAATATCATCTGCCGATATGGTCTCCCTCATGCCTTCATCACAGACCATGGAACACAATTTGATAATGAGGAGTTTGCCGCCTATTGTCATCAGTCAAACATTTTGAAGACTCATTCAGCACCAGGCCATCCTCAAAGCAATGGACAGACTGAAGTGACGAACAGAACATTACTAAATGGTTTGAAGAAGAGGCTAAGTGAGGCTAAAGCTAACTAGATTAATGAGCAACAGTCAGTATTGTGGGCTTACCGAATAACTCCCCGAACAGCAACTGGAGAATCACCATATATGCTGGCATTTGGAAGTGAAGCTGTAATACCTGCCGAGTTGGGTCTTCCAACACATAGAGTGCTGAACTTCAATTCCCCAGTCAGCGACTTAATGAGAAGATTGGATTTAGATATGCTCGAGGAGGTTAGAGAAGAGGCAGCCACTAGGAATGCTTCTTACCAACAACGAATAACTCTGTTCTACAACAAGAGGGTGAAGAAATGCGACTTAAAAGAAGGAGATTATGTGCTAAAGAAAGTCATTCAAAAGCACAATAAATTGGAAGCAAACTGGCATGGACCTTACCGAGTTACAGAGGTTGTTCGACCAGGAACTTATCGCATAGCAACTCTATAAGGAGAGGAATTTAAGAATGCATGGAATGCTGAACACCTACGCAAGTATTATCAATGATGTAAAATGTAAAGCAGTTCCATCAATATCAATAAAACGATGATGTTTCACCATCCTCTTTCTTTTTATTGAAAGTTTTTCGGGGAATACTAGTGTACAACACTACGCTGTACAGTAATTTATGGCAACACTGATAGTTCAAACCCATGACCAACTCCGGTTGGTAAAAGGGAGAGAACAAACTATACTCCTTTGGTTAGGAGGCGTACACTAGCGTGACCAACTCAGGTTGGTAAAAGAACTAGTGGACATTATAGTTCAAACCCACGACCAACTCCGATTGGTAAAAGGGCGAGAATAAACTACACTCCTTTGGTTAGGAGGCGTACACTAGCGTGACCAACTCAGGTTGGTAAAAGAACTAGTGGACATTATAGGTCAAACCCACGACCAACTCCGGTTGGTAAAAGGGCGAGAACAAACTATACTCCTTTGGTTAGGAGGCGTACACTAGCGTGACCAACTCAGGTTGGTAAAAGAACTAGTGGACATTATAGTTCAAACCCACGACCAACTCCGGTTGGTAAAAGGGCGAGAACAAACTATACTCCTTTGGTTAGGAGGAGTACACTAGCGTGACCAACTCAGGTTGGTAAAAGAACTAGTGGACATTATAGTTCAAACCCACGACTAACTCCGGTTGGTAAAAGTGCGAGAACAAACTATACTCCTTTGGTTAGGAGGCGTACACTAGCGTGACCAACTCAGGTTGGTAAAAGAACTAGTGGACATTATAGTTCAAACCCACGACCAACTCCGGTTGGTAAAAGGGCGAGAACAAACTATACTCCTTTGGTTAGGAGGCGTATACTAGCGTGACCAACTCAGGTTGGTAAAAGAACTAGTGGACATTATAGTTCAAACCCACGACCAACTCCGGTTGGTAAAAGGGAGAGAACAAACTATACTCCTTTGGTTAGGAGGCGTACACTAGCGTGACCAACTCAGGTTGGTAAAAGAGCTAGTGGACATGATAGTTCAAACTCAGACCAACTCCGGTTGGTAAAAGAGCGAGAACACGAGACTCTTAAAAAGGCCAATCTCAGTTGGTTAGGAAACAAAATATGCTCTCAAATGCCAACTTATGTTGGTCGGGAGGTAAGATTATTACAAAAAGTTCCTCGAAGAACAAAATATTCCAAACTAAACCAAGTATGGTTGGTCGGGGATAAAAACCCACTAATTGTAGTTGGTCGACGAGGAAGATTTATTGACCTTAGTTGGTCGGACATATTTTATGAAAAAGACAAAAATTTACAAAGTACGGTTAGTAGGGTATAAATTCTCACTAACTATAATTGGTCGACGAGCACAATTTAACAACCTTGGTTGGTTGGAAAATTTTTAAACATTTTTATACTCATTACTTTATTATTAAGTGATTGAGCAACATTACTGATACTTGTAACTTTTTATTATTAAGTTGGTTGATGAACAGCACAAAATTGTTATCTTTTTAACAGATACATATGCATAAATATAAAGTGTTTGATAAGCACCAGATAATAGCAATACAAATTTGCAAACAAAAATGAAATTCTTTCATTAAAGTCAAAATGAATTACACAAGTTCATTACACTGATATTAACTTATGTACTAATCATTACATCAGAATTTCCTATTCTATTGGCTTTTTTCCTTCAGCTTTTGAAATAGGCTCCTCGCCAACATGAGGATCTTCCAAGCAAAGGGGAGAATTAATAAAGTTAAGATCTCGCATCATTCTAACGTTCATTATTGAAGGTGTATCCAGTAAATGCTCAGGACGAGATAAGTCAACCTGCGAATGAAGGGCATAGTCACCAAGATATTTAGAGATCAAACGGCGAGGGATGGCCCGAGCAGGGATCCAACTCATGTCAATCTTGAATGGTGGATTTGGTAGATCGATCAGCCCAGGAGCATGGTAATCCCATAAAAAATGGCCTTGTAGCCTGCCATCCAGAACTCACGAGGTTGTTTATGGAATTGGAAAGTTATTCTCTCTAACTGCTCATGAAGTTTTTTGGCAAAAACATCCTTATTACCCAGAGCAGACTTTGTCGAAGCAAGTTGATCCTCCAGAGTTTGGATTTTCTTGGACATTTCAGACAAAGCCCGATCTTTTGCATTCAATTGGAACGCTTGAGTTTCCAATGTTGATCGAGTACGAGCTTCTTCAACATTACGACTAAGAGCTCTTGATCCTCCCCAAGCAGGTCGAGAACTTGGTTCCTCGATAACATTTTGAGCATCTCTTCCTCGTCCACGAGAACCTCTTCCTCGTCCCCGAGTAGAAGTAGAAGTACTCGACCTTCTCAAGGTATCCAACTCTTGCCTTAATTTTGCATTCTCAACCTCTAGAAAGGAAAATCCCTCGTCAGTCACTGGGATTACAGCAGTTGAAGAAGAAGCTGCAGACTTATATTGTGCCAGCTCTTTCTACAAATTGTTATTCTCTTGCTCCAGCAGCTCTGCAATTTGTCTACAAGCTTCAACTTCGCCCTTTAGAGTTCTCTCCCTAACATCGTACCCAGCAAGGAGCTTTTTGTGGCCTTCCTCGGCAGAAAGTAGCTGATATTTCTTCTCATACCCCTCATGCAACAGAGCAGTCGATTCTTTATACTGCTGCTGAAGTTCATCGAGAGTACATTACAGGTCTTCAATCATATCATAATATGCCACATTGTTGGCTACAGCTCGGTCAAGTAAGTCTTTCAGGTACTGATAAGCTTCAACTGCCTGCTCTGAAGCATCCTGACCAAGGATGTCGGTAACTTCTGATGCACTTAGGACTGTGTGACCAGCCTTATAATATTCGTGACATTGCTGCATCAACTTTGTGTCATTAGCAGACAGCAGATCCATCCTGGCCAGAAACTAACAGAGAAAGAAAAAGTGATCATCAAAAAGAAGATCAAGACAAAGTGCAGATAGAGAAGAGACAATCATATGGAAGAAAAGAACTCAAATTTTATTAGATCATAAGGCAAAGTTACAAAGACGTGGGTTACACTTGAAGTAAAAGAAAAATAAAAGAGAATAGCGAACAACTTCACACCTTTTCCTTGTCTCCCAAGACTTTCTCGGGAGGCTGGGATGAGGAGCTTGGTTGCTCGGTGGGAACAATGATTTGGTTGGCAGAAGTTGGGACTTGTTCAGGAGGAGCAGGCAAAGAAGAAATCTCCTCGGTGACTGTCTGATTGGGTTGTGGAGCAAGGACTTGATCACCCACTATCACTGAAGACTCCTCAGATGCAGCTTCATCCTCTTCTTCATATTCAATAGCTGGAGGAGGACCAGGGAGATGTTGTTGAAATAGTTCAGAGTCCTCGCTCACCTTCAATTATTGCAAGGCAGCAACCCAACCATCTCGGAAGTATTTCAAACTCCCATACTGCACCCGAGTCATCATTGCTGCTACCCCCTATCCCATCCTTTGTCCCAACCGGTTTGAAAGGATTTTTTCACAGCCATTTTTCTCTTCATTTTCTCAGAGGAGAGCTTCTCGGATAGAAGATCCTCGGTGGCTTTCAACTTGGCCTCCACCTCCTCCTTCTGGCGCTTTACTTCTCGCAGAAGGGACAACTCTTCCTCGGTCGATTTCAACTTATTTTCAAGCTCCCCAAAACTTGTGAGCTTCTCGGCGTATTTTTTATTCTCTCTCTCCAAGTCCTTCACCTTCTTTCCCAACTGCATTTTCTCTGCCTCAGACGCAGTCAACTTCTTCTCCCATTCACCCTTATCCTCGTCGTATCTTTGAAGGGATTCCTTCAGAGATTGGGCCAAACCTAGAAAGGCATCATACACTCCAGACGAGGAGCTAGAAGCCTTGAGTTCTTCATCTTTCTTCACTATGGTGTTGAAACAACTCACCAGCTGAAAGAGAAGATAATGATAAGTCAGTGCCGAGATACATATATTGACTGAAAGAAAGAAAAATTCAGGGTAAGAAAAACTTACTGAAGCAATGTGACGAGTAGCTAGGGATGTCAACATATCCCTAGACATGTTTTCTTCGATTCCTTGGACTTCAGGAATAGTCCAAGTCTTCACCGAGCTCATTGCAGAACTCGGGGGAATAATGGTTGGAACGCCAGCTCCACTAGCTTGGAGCTGAGGAATGGATTCAGAAAAACTGACCGAGGAGGATTTCTTCAGTCTCCTCGGTGTCTTTTCAACAACATCAACCAAAGAAGAACTTTTGGTTGGAGAGATGGTGATTACTTCCACAGGAGCATCCTTCTGCACAGGAGCCACTGGGGGCTTCTCGGCAGCCTTCTGAGTAGCAACAGAAGGGGCAGCATCCACTTTCTTTGTCCCCTTTGGGACATCAGCCTTGTTTCTCTTTCCATCTCTAGTAGAGGAGGTCTCCTTGAAGATAGCAGGAACTCTTCTTTTGCCCATCTTTTGACTCAGAGGAATGTGAGAGTCTGGTGAAGAATCCTCAGAAGCTGGCAACGGTTCACTGGTACTGACCACAGGACGAGCAGTAAAGGATGTAGTATAACTCCTATACTGCAACAAATATGAAGCAGACCTAATGTGCTTGTCTGTAACTCTTCGATGCAAATTCTAGATATGTTTCAAATGTTTAATATTTACTTCTGATTCTTGTGGAGTTTTTCTCTTACTGTCAACTGCAAACAAATACATAGTGAAATATCAGTCATACATTTTGTCAAACACAATGAAATCATAATTTCAGAAATAAAATAAAATGAAAACAACCTATCCCATTGCCATATGGAGGGCATTTGGGACCTTCATATACTTCGTCACCAACTAAAGGGGCATGTTGCCAATTTTTGATAACTACCCCATGTTCAAAATAATCCCTATTTGCATCAGGGAGGTTGACTACTAAGGCCCTATTCAAAAATCTAGTTTTTAAATAAAAAACATTGTCTAAAACAGCCCATCTATAACAGTACATAATCTCAGGAATTCCTATACGAGTTCCATGAGTTTGATTTAACCTATACACTCCATTAACTATTCTCCATGTGTTGGGGGCTATTTTTGCAGGGACAACATCGAAATACTGACAGAACTCTAAACACAAAGGGTTTGGTGGAAAAGAAAATCCACATTCAGCAATAAAAAGGCTAGGGAACCAATGTCCCTCAGCCAAATTAAAATAATTTGAAGGCTCAGAAAGATCCTCCAAAGTTACCCAAGATGGAATAGAGAAATCAGAACGGAATTTGTCAAGAGATTCAATAACGTAAACCATGATGAATAAAAGAAGAAGGAAGAGAAGCTTACAAGGAAAAAAGGAAATCTGTTGACAAAGACAAGGATGAACGCACAAGAGAAAGAAAGGCTATGGAAAACTCGAAAGCAGAAAATTAGAAAAGGTAGAAGACGGTGTGATTACCTAAGAAGTTTAAATACTTTGCCTTGGGAAACGGCGAAAGAAATGATTACAGAAAGGAAACTATTATGCTACCGGTGGCTAAAAGGACAAAAAATGCACGAAGATCGAAGCGCTTTTAAAAATGCAAAAAGGCGGATTCTGCGAATTTGGAAGGAAATTTAAATACGAAGAAAAAGCTCCTAAAACCTAGGAAGGTCATTTAATATTGCCATATACCGAGAAAGAATGTTCCATACTCCTCAAAGTTCGAAATATGAAACATTGGGGGCTTCTGTTGATACCAAAATTAGTATGCTGAAATGGACGAATAATACGAAGACACGTGTCAATCTACGTGGCACAATAGCAGCGAGGAAGTTCAGTTCCCCGACCAACTCATGTTCGCTCCGAGCAACAAAGATACACCGAGGAACTCCAGCACTCCGAGGAACTCCAGCGCTCCGAGGAACTCTTGAGTAACGAGCAACTAAGGCGGTCCGAGCTGCATCTCGACCACAGCACTGATTGCCAGATAATCAACAGTTCAATTATTCATTGAATGCTTATCATTTTGACGCACACTCTTAAAGGGCATTAAATGTATTACCCTTTCATATGTATACCATTTAATGTATCACCCTTTCAGATTATAGCCTCAAGGCTATAAATACATTGTATTACCCTCATTCAAGGGGAGGGGAATTTATTGATAGAACTTGTAATCGATAACTCCCAAACACTCAGCAATAACATAACAGTGGACGTAGGCCATTCTTATAAGGCTGAACCACTTATAAAATCTTTGTCTCATTTTATTTATCTGTGATTGAATAATTAGAGCGATCTAATTTTTTACATCAACAACATTGATCTCACTATCATAACAAAAATATATATAAAAAAATAAAACCCAGATAAAATGAAAATCCACGAAAATCAAAAGTAAAAACAAAATTTATGTGATGAAGTATTCCACAAACATCGTACTATCTGTCATCGATGAGAGTCATTGCCGCCATCTATCAAACATTGTTGTCTCCATCAATGTGGAATACATAGTCATGAAGTTCAAGGTCACTTAAAATTAGTTAATAGGTATAATTGGATTCCCCTTTAAAATTAAATAATTATCCTTTTTCACTCTACAAATTATTAGCCAGCTTTTTGATGGTTGATCATTTGAAACATTCACACTCATGACAATTGGAAAAAATAAAAAATCACCATATAAAATTACAAAATTCGAATAATGAAATGATTGTGTTTTAAATGAATAAAACACGCCGAACATAGTCACATGCACATGAATATATCTTAATCGGTTTTTAATTAACGCAGAACCTACTAATCTATTGTGGATGAATCTAAGGTCTGTGATTGAAAAACACACAAAATATATTAACAAAATTGGTTGTAAAAACAAATTAAAAATGCAATTATTCATCAGACAACAACAAATTGAGTTGTATTCACTATTCATCTATAATAAACCTAGAAATTTTAAAAATTATCATTCACATACAAACATATTAGTCCTCAGATACTTAAATTATTTCTTCACTCATCAAATAAAACTATCATCAAATTAATAACTAACACCATAATAAAAAAAAAAAGTAGTCATTCATCAGAAAAAATATATGAAACTATGCATGTCGAAAAAACCTTACATTAAACACATCCCATGGGTATGAATAAAATCTTCCAAAATAGAGACTTTGCATCTTCTTCACTCTAAAAACTCATAGCAGACTCACCATGGGAATATGGGTCACCCGTGGATGTCCAATCTATTAGTGGATTTTCCCATTTCTGTGTTGACATAAAATTGATTTTCCACTTTTTAACTTTCCATGATCCTTATTGGGTAGCAATTCAAGAAAGTGAATATTATATAACCCTACTTCGAATATATTCATGGGGGATACCAGATATCTCACAGATCTCTCTATGTTTGTATTGAAGAACAGATTCCGTAGATAAGTATCTCAACAAAAAACCCAATCCATAAGCTTTACCAAAGTGCCTTACCACTCTCACCTGCCTCCCGCACTCTTATGCGTATGCCCTTGCTTAATCGATCTCTATTTGGATGAGAAATAAATTGGGGGTTCTACTTCTCCACTAACGTTTAACCAACCTAAAGTTCAATTGATGAAAATTAAGTCGATGTTCCTTATGTGTATTGGGAAAAATCTCGAGCTAACGCTCTGATACCAATTTGAGTGTAAGGATATTGTTCGTCATAATTTTATATTTCGTATACCGCTACAAGTTTCTACAAGTAGTCGAAGGATTGAGAAGCTTACATCTACAAAGACGAATCCGAATTTTAAGAAGACTTTAACTTTCAAGCTTCACAGGGATGAATTTGGTAAAATGTGTTTAGGTTCCATTTACATTTTACATTAAAAGTGTTGGGATATTTTTATAAAAGTTTAAATGATTTTTGAAATAGTTTTAAATGGTTTTTAATTTTTTAAAATCATTAATGTTTTGGACAAATATCTCCTGATCTTGTAAATAGTTCTAAGGTTTGAGCATTCCAAGCTATTTAACACTTTAATTTTTTTTAAGGGGATCAGTGACTGTCGTTCAAACGACGTTACATCTTGTTCCAACGAGATGGAGGTTCGCTCGAACGACGTCGCACTTCGTTCGAACGATAGAGCTTTTTGCTGACACTTCATCGCCTTGATTTTTATTATAAATAAAGTTTCGTGTGGAGAAACACTAGATTTAAACAGAATATGATTTTGAGTGTTTGTTTTATTCTCCAGCACCTTTGAGGGTTCAACTTTTGTTTTATAGTTCACAAATCCCAATATCTTTTGTGTGAGTTGTTTTGTGGAACCCAAAACAATAGTTTGCTACTATTTCATTCTTTGTGGGGAGATCTCTACAATCGAGAGTTGTGTGTTATTGTGGCGTGAGTCTCAATAAAGTTTATGACTGCGTGTCACTGTGGATCTTCTGCATGTTGATTCTTTACTAAAGACTGTGTGTTCTTTTGGTATAGCTGCTTGTGAACCATTGCTAATTTCTAGCCATTGCTTCGAAGGTTTGACGAAGACATCGTGCGTTACACTTGTGGGAGATTATCACGTTTTATGTAAGTCAATGGTCTTATAAACTTGTCAAAGTTCTAGAAATAAAAAGGTTTTTCCCTGTGGGGATTTTTCTTGAAATTTTTGTCACATATTTTACTTAAGTTTGTTGTACACATGCACACACGTAGTTGATTAAGTTTGTTGATTTGAATGATAAATTGACACTAATTAAATAAGTTTGTGGTTGGAATTTTTGCAACTATTTAAATCAGTATCACGCACGGCACCTTCAAATTGGTATCAAAGTCGGTTATGCTAATTTATCGCGTATTCTTATTTTTCGCAACGAAAAAAGTGTGTGATATTATTTTTTTTTTAAATCTGATTTTTGAATGTTTGTCACAATGTTTCAAAACGAAAACTTATATAGTCGGTTGCCAATTTCTGACGGGTCTAATTATGCTTACTGGAAAGACCGAATGAAATCCCATTTAAAAGCAATCGATGAAAGAGTATGGGTAATTTATGAAAGAGGCTGGATTCCTCCCACTGTCACCGTAAATAAAGTCATGAATTTAAACCCCGTGTCAGACTGGACTGAGGAAGAGTTTAGGTGGAGCAGTTATAATTCATGTGGGCTTAGTGAATTTTTTTTTCCACATCACCCTTGACGATTTTCGACCTATTATGACGTGCACCATGTCTAAAGAAGCGTGGAATATTTTGCAACTCACCCACGAGGGCACTAATGCGGTCAAAGAGTCTAAAATTCAAAATTTGACCACTCAATTTGAGACAATCACTATGCTAGAGACTGAGTGTTTTGACGAGTTTTATGCACGTTTGTCTGATATTGTCAACTTTGGTTTTAACCTAGGTGAGCCTATACCTGATGCACGAGTGCTTAAAAATATTTTAAGATCACTTCCTAAACGCTTTATCCTGAAAGTGACTATTTTAAATACCTTAGGAAATTTGAGTAGTCTGAAATTAGAAGAGTTCGTAGGAGACCTCCAAACGTACGAAATGGACATGTTTTCTGACACTGTCAAACCTAAGGATAGAGGGGTAGCGCTTAAAGCCCAAGATAAGAAAAAGAAAGTGAGTTTTTTTTACTTCGAGTCTAAGGAAGAGTCTGAGTTTGACATGGCCCTGCTTGCAAAGAATTTTAAAAAAAAATCTCCAGTTTTCAAAACAAAATTCTTCCAATAAAATATTTTTGAAGAAAAATAAATAGAAAGACAAGGTAAAAGAAAGCGGTGAGAAAGAGAAAGAGGGTGAATAAAAGTTTGAAAATTTACAATGTTTTGAGTGTGAGGGAAGAAGGCACAAGTCATTTGAGTGTCCTACTAGGCTTAGGAGAGAGGGGAAGAAAGTTTCCATGCGAGCCAACCTTAGTGATAGTGAGGGAGAAGGGGGACATAAGGACGATGAGTTTTGTAAAGGTTTAGGACATGGTATGTGTGTTGCCTTTTTAGCCAGTCACGAGAGCACACCCACTTTGTCCCATGTCGATGAGGACACTTGTGCACGTGATACCCCCCGTGGAGGTTTTGAGTGTTTCTAGAGAGTCTGAGAGCGAGTGCGCTAGTGATGATGAGAGTGAGCTCCAGATTGCATTTCGAGAGTTGTAATCCGAGACCTTAAAGACTAAAAAATTAAATAGCAAGTTAGGTATCAAGGTGAAATATTTGGAGAGAGAGAGAGAGAGAGAGAGAGAGAGAGAGAGAGAAGGCGTTTGAAGAAAAAGCAAATCACATCGAGAAGCTGAAGGTTTCTTTGAGTGAGCAGTCACTACACCAAAATGGTCAAATTGACACCCTTCAACCGGCCAGCCTTATCACGGTCATTGACCATGACAAAGCTACGACAAAGGTTTGTCACGGTCAATGACCGTGACAAACCTTATAAACTTGTCAGGGTTAAAGACCGTGACATGTCCGTGATAATTCTGTGAGTAAAAAATCTGTCCCTCCTCTTTTTTACCACCGATTTCTATTCCCTCCATTTCTTTCTCTCTCTCTCTCTCTCTCTCTCTCTTTAAGCGACTTCACTCTCTTTAAATGATTTTGGTACGTTTTCTCTCTCCATTTCTCTTCCATTTGTGTATATGTGTGTGTATATGTGTGTGTGTATGTGTGGTGTATATATGCATGTGGAGAGGGGTAGGGATGGAGGGATGGGAGAGGTTGCATATGTGCATGTGTGTGTGTGTGTATGCGTGTATGTGTATATGTTCATGTGTATGTATATTTGTGTGTGTGTGTGTGTGCATGTGTGTGGTGGGCAGTGGAAGTGGGGGGGAGGGGGCAAGGCTGGGGGTGGGGGTGGGCAGGGGGTGTGGGGTTGTGTGTGTGTATATGTGCGTGTGTGTGTGTGTGTGGTGGGGGGGAAGAGGGTGGGGTGGGGCAGGGGAAATGGGGCGGGGGGTGGGTCTTGTTAATTTTTTTTAATTAAATTTTAATTGGTTTATTAGATATTGCCCCTCATATGCAAGTAGTGCCCGTTGTAAAGGAATTGATTGATTATATATTGATTGGTTGTTAATTTTATTAGTAAATTAATAATTAGTGCCCCTTTCATATGCAAGTAGGATTGCCCCTCATTGTAAATTAGTAAATTAATAATTGTATACTTCAATTGTTAGTTTAATTGATGAAACGAATTAATTGAGTAGATGAATTAGAATGATTATGGGATACACATTTGTTGTTTCCATTGCGGTTAGATTATAGTGGATTGATGTTTGGTTAATTAATTTTAGAAATGGCATGACCACTGGATTATTGTCCATATAGGGGTGGGATTTTTCAACTTTTTTTAAAATTAATTTGTATCATGAACAATATATATATATAGTATAATAATTAAATGAAATATACTTAAAATTACATGTAGTGCGCATAGATACCGGCCTTTTAGTTCTATTGCATACACATTCGATATCCCTTAGACCCGTTCGAGAGTCATTACCCATGTAATGAGATCTCTCGAATTATCCCGTTTCGACAGTTTGGGACTGCATAATTTCTGTATAATAATATTCTTAGTGGCTTAAAGTTGTTACTTTTGGAGGAAGTTCTGTAGTCGTATCCTAATGTTCTCTGGGTACATACTAGATTGACAAGTGTGACTGTTATTTCAATTGATCAATTGAAATAACACTCACACTTGCCAATCTACGTCGTGTACTTGGAGAACTACGGGGATATTGTAACAATCCAGGCTTTTGAGCGACTATTTTATATTATTTTGCCTAATGGGCTAATTTTATAAAATAGGGGAAGTTGGAGTAAATATTATTTCCCGTGATATTAAGGGGTAATATTTACTACGTTTTGTCTATTTACCGTTATGAGAAGGTAAATAGCATTATATTGTGTTTTATTGCGCCGTTATATGTTATGCGACGGTTATGAATCATATTTAAATTGGAGTATAATTAAGGAAATAAAATGAATTTGGAACACAAAAATAGTTCATATTTTTCTGAATGCCAAAATAGGGGGTGCGGTTGTTTTTAGAATAGTCGAGATAGTCGAAATAAGTGCCAAGTTGTATTTTTGAGTTTCGGCCATTTTTAATGGGTTATGACTCAATTATGTGGATACGAGTCATTTTAATGGTGTATTAGCAATTTAAAAGAGGGGCATTTATGTTTTAAACCCGGTTAAGTCTCCCAACACTTTTATTTCTTCATTCTTATGTTATAAACCAAGAGAGGGAGAGAGAAAGAAGAGAGAGCTTGGGAGAAATGGAGAAAGAGAGAAAAATGGAGATTGAGGCCAGAAATCGTTGCCACCGGAAGAGAATCTAAGACTACAACCTAGAGGAAAGTTTCTTACTTTCTAGATATTGATTTAATGTGATGAAATTGCATGTATAGTTAGTTTTTGGACATTTAAACCATTTATGGGTTTTGGGTGTTTTTGGTGTATAACCCTTAAATCTTTTTTTTAATTTGATTTGAGGAGAAAATATAAGTTAGTTGTAGTATCATAATGATGTAGTATACTTATTTGTTGTTGATGTTGGAAGAAATCAAGGATTTGAGAATTTTTGGATTTTAGGGTTCTTAAACCCGGAGCCCAAATTGGGCAAATTCGTAGCTATCCCAAGCGAATCGATTCGGTTTGGGGGTAGGCTACAGGTCTGGGAGACCGAATCGATTCGGATAGAGGCAGAGTGTTGGTTTTGCTCACCCAATCGATTCACTTTTTAGTGAATCGATTCGCAACCCGAGGCGAATCGATTCGGTTGCCCTGTTTTTGTGAGATTTTCCTAGTTTTGTTTTAGCCCTTTTTTTTAGGTTCAAGGTTTAGGAACCTTCCTTTGGGAAGTAATGGGGAGTCCTAGAGGGTTGTTTTGGGTAGACTAATGTCCTAGGATAAAATAAGGATTATTGGGCTTACCTGAGGGCTAGTTTGTATAGGTTAATGTCCAAATGATATAGGGAGTTAACCTAAAATTTTTGAGAAGATAAAATGTTAATGTTGAGACTTTTGGGAGACAATTATTGAGGGAGACTCACTTTGATGGTTTATGAATTTATATGAACCCTTGGAGGCTAGTTTGAGGATAATGGCACTTCGGGTCTTAGGTCATTAATAAAATATGACTTAATGAGAATGAAATTCATATTTAAAATGTGGTACTAAATGAATAACTAAAAATGATTTTGAGAATGTAAAAATGGATGTTTTCAAAAGAAAAGATAAATGATTTTCATAAATGTTAATTTATGAATACACACCTTTCTAAATCTCTATCATAAGGGAAGTTGCGTGCGTATGGTGAATCCCCCTAGCTAATGAATGCAGGGTGGATATAGTCCTAGGCCATATGAGCATTTATTGTATTTTTCTGCGCTGGTGAGGTGATTCTGGGTGTGGTCATGACTCCCCCGCAGGAATATGGCCGCTTCCTGACGTTTCGATAGGATCCCAGGTTGTCTTGGTAATAGGCCCTGGAAGATGGTAGCCATTTAGGGGCGCGCACAGTGGGGAAACCCAGAAGGGTGGGCTTAAATTGCATTATATAATATGATATATAACTATGGATAATAATATGGGACATTATTGTTATTAAATCATTTTATGATAATGAAATGGCTTTAAATTACATTTCCCGGATGGAAGAAGGGAAATGGGACGTTAAATACGTTTTCCGGATGGAAGAAGGAAAATGGATGATATGACATGAAAAGGTTAAAGCATTTTTATGATAATAAAACTTTCTCTAAAATTATATATATTTTCCGGATGGAAGAAGGAAAATGAAAAGTTATGAAATGGAAAGGTAAAGCACTTTTATGTTAATAAAACATGCTTTAAATTATATATTTTTCCTGGATGGAAGAAAGGAAATAAAATTGGTAAAGAAAGTTTTGAAATGAGATTAAATGGTAAACATTTGATAAAATGAATTGCCATATATGTATTTCCTAAAGAAATAGGAATTGTGCATGTAGAATTGTGGATATTGATTTGATGACTCCTTGAGTAGCTGTAGATGAGACCTCCCATGCATATATATATATATATATATATATATATATATATATATATATATATATTGATTACGTGCTGAGGGTCTAATGAATCTTGACTATCAACCTTGCCTAGTAGTATTGTATCGGGGGGGGGGGGGGGTTCCATGTTTGGATTTTGGTTTACAAGACACCCCACGCACGAATAGGACATAGTGTTGAAACTGGGGAGAAGTTAGACCTTAGTACTTGGGTTAACTAGAGCATCATCATTGATATTGCACTAGGTTGTGCTTTTAGATTGAGAGGTGAGAAATATTATTGTTAATTACAAGAGAATTATGTACTTAATTGTCATTCATTTTAGTCACATGGTAATCATATCAAACCGGGCCCTGACCCGTCTATATTTATTTTCTTTGCATGCAACTCTTTGTTCGTTCAGGTGCTCTACCGCATGGACACCCATATTGATATTTCCATTCCGGTTGTCATGGAGGTATAGCATATTGCGAATGTTGTAAGCTATTTGTTTTAGACGCTTCTATCTTTTGTACTCTCGTTACATTCAGTTTATTTATTCGGGCGTGTTGCCCACGTTTTCCATTCATTTATTATATTGTAATAATTTAATTATAATACTCGGTGTAACTATTTGTATTGGTCTATTCACTGACAGCTTATTCAGTGCTTATTTATCATATTGTTTTTCCGTTACCCGTTGATTTTTTATATCCATCATTTTTACAAATGGGATTGTCTAAGTGTTTTTCTTTTATTTTCAAAGTTTTTAATTTGATAGTCCGTTTTATAAAATGATTGGTGGTTATCTCGTACTATTATTTTAATCGACAGCGATGCTGAGAATGAACCATCTATGATTCCTGTGATTATTAGAGTATTGGGCTGACCACCTATTATTTTAGTAGGCGGGTTGTCACAGATGGTATCAGAGCATTAGGTTCTAGAGTCCTTAGGAATCTATGCGGACGTACTACGCCTTCTGTGTTACTTTTAATTTGATATAGAGCCTTAACATTAAGATCATTGATTTCTCTTGTGAGATTTCGTTGTCCTGCTATGATAAGAGAACCCCAAAAATCTTTGGTGCGTTCGTGTGAGACTCGTAAGTCGTCAGACGCAGGGCGTCATGGAAGGCCGTTGTGAAGGCATCATGAGATGGGAGTACAAAGAGCTATGAGCTGTAGTCGGGGATGAGGGCCTCTTTAGAGGTCGCTCCCTTTGTAGCATTACCTCGTATTTCTACCGCAACTACTAAGTACAGTATATATAGTTTTCCAAGTGCCGCTGCCAGTAGAGAGTGGTACTAAGCCTGAGATTTCAAGCGACGTCAATTTGATGTTGAGAGGTCCTTGATGAGGACCACATGTTGAGGTTCGATCGGTGGGAGGAAGTGTAATCTCATTCGGTGAGAGTATAAGGCCCAGGAGTTTTGCCCTAAATTGAAGTGCCCAGGTGCGAAGAGTGGGGGAAAATCTTTCACCCATAGGAGTAAGGTTAAAGTGGAGGAATTGATAGTCACCACATTTTTGGTGGGGCAGGAAGTCTTGCCCATAGAGAAACCCGAAAGATATTTTTAACAGCGAGTGTCTCTAGGATGACAGGAATGACGAGGAAGTTGATCCTCAAGTATTCACGTTAGGTTCAGTCAGAGGCCGACAGTGAATAAAGGGTGTTGCAGGGTTAAGGAAACCTTGAATCAAAGTGGGTTGATATGAGGGAGAAAAAGCCTTTCAGTTGAAATGTTAGGCTCCCAAGTAAGTGTCACTAACACTTTTAGATAAGTAGTGTTCATGAGGCCCCATTGGTGGACATCCACCTGAGGAAGACTCATTGAACTACGGCCTGGCGGTCCCATAGAATGTTCTCTTGTCTAAAGAAGTTAAGGGGACTACGCGTTTTGATCTTGTCGATTGGAGAACAAGGACAAGAATAGGGTGCCTAGTTGGGGCATAGATGGAAGTAGTTTGGTTCGGTTAAGACTAGAATAATGTGTCGAGGAACCATTAGCAGTGGACAGAGATTGGCAAGTAAGTTGGTGGGAATTTCCACCTTAGTCGAGGGTGGAGAAATTCCTGAAGATAAGATGGAGTAGTGTGGTATTAACCCTAGATTCGGGTGTGTATATCGAGCTTCTGGTAGTACTGATATTATTATAGTTAATGTATATATATGACTTCCATGGTATGGAAGTTCTATATTTTTCCTTCACTCGTTATAAGGCGGGTAATGATATTTTAAGTATATGTGTGGTATGTGCTACTTGTATTATATGTATTATACGAGTAGAGATATTCTTAGTTTGGTTGGAGTGATAGCAAGCAAATAAATTGCGAGGCTATCCTATTTTTAGTTCTAGAGAAGAACTAGTGATTCTATAATATCTCTCCTGGATACAGGTTGAGACTTTATAGAGGTGGATTGAGGTAGGTAAGAGATTTTCATTACTTGTTTTGATTGCTTTGTTTGTGTATGATGTTGCCTTATCTCCACGACCAACAAAGTTAAGTAGTAATGTATAGGAGGGGTTCCTTGTTTGGATTTCTCTTTTGTGAGACACTCCACGCATGAACCTTAATGACGTTGGTAGTGGAGAGATGCTATTCTTTCTTCTTTCATTTTATTTCATTTTACTGTTAAGATGTTGGGTTGGAAGGTTTAGCCGAGAATCACGTGATTGCGTGATTTAAAGGCTAAGTGGATGTGCGATATAGGAGCACTGAATAGTTTTTCCTCTGATCGATGTGGGGAAGACTAAGATCTGAAAGTCAGATTGAGACTTATGATTATGACTTAATGAGAAGGCCATTTATAAAGATGTATGTGTGTATATTGGGAAAAAGCATTTGTGGCATCTTACTGAAACTAAATGCCAGATTAGTTAAATTTTCAGTAAATTAAGATGGTAAGACATACAAGTAGAAGCACATTAGTAGAGTTACGAGTTAGGACTTTAGCGATCCTGATCATGTGTCTTTGACCATTACATCTTGATGACCGACGATGCGAGGTAGTAATGTAACGGGAGGGTTCATTGTTTGGATTTCGCTTTGGCGAGACGTCTCACGCATGAAACCGAGCGAATGTTGGAATTTGGGAAAGGTCTTGGACACTAGGGATATAATTAGTATAATATTTATATGACTTGATTAGGATATAGATCAACTTTAGGATTACTAGGACGTAAGGCCCTTAGGGCATGTGACCTTGTTTAGGAAGGCTGAAGGGAGTTGATCACAATAGGTTTTTAGGTTAACTCTAAGTAGGATTAGGTCCCTAGAACGAAGAGGTATGGGATCTCGAGTGATTTGTAACGGTAGGCCATAGATGGTGGGGCCTCTCTGAGATAGAGCGTTACGTCGGTAACCTATCTTTAGGGGATTTAAAAGGATGAGTTGACTTTTACTCCTGCACTCGTGTTGTTATGATCGAGAGTGGATTTAACGAATGAGTATCTACCAGGAACGGGAAGTATTAATACTGGAGTATGGACCTATTGTTTATGCATCTCACAGACTTAAACTCCGTGAGAAGTATTATCCCACGCTTCATTTAAAGTTCGTAGTGGTAGTATTCCCCTTAAAGAAATGGAAACACTACTTCCTGGGCAGGAAATTGGTCTTTTTACGAGCAACAAGTTGGAGTTCGTAAAGGACTATCAATTGGATATTCCCTTGTTCTAAGGAAATGACAATGGGACTAGGAGATGCGCCGAGTAGAAAACCGTCGGATAAATTAGTGAGGCATAGAATGTCAAGTGGAACGAGCGTGATCGAGGGGGATGCTATGGTAAGAGCGTTCATGTCTGTGATTGACCAATTCACCTACTAGTGTGAAGAGACTAGTGGTGGAATGAGTAAGTATGGGATTAGTAGCTTTTATTAATCAAAATTTCCGTACAATAGTTCGGATCATTTCTTATAAGTATGGTGCCGTGTGTGTGGCCTAGTCTAGTCGGTTGATCAATTTGCCTGTTCGTTGTAATGGAACCAGTGGACGATATATTTCTTGGGCTTGGAGTGGTCCGAGAATATTTCTTTAACGATTGGGGCTCCTTGAGCCGTATACTTTTAAGGGCTACACCAATGCGAATAGATGTTAGTAGTGTTGGGGTAGAGCGATTATATGTTATTATAGTTATTCCCTAGCAAGGGTATAACGTGATTTGAGAAGAAAGGAAATTTGTGCCGAGATATGTAGGTATCTCCTTTCATAGTAGAAAGGTAGGATCGATAGTTCATGAGGAACGGTTTGGTGCTATGTTAGAGCACGAAGAAGGTAGACCGAGATCGAATAGTGATGACCTTAGTCCGAGTTCGATGGGGACGCCGCACTGCCGAGGGGTTTACTAAGAATGATAGAACGATAGTTTGGAATAGTATACTCTTGATATGGTTATACGGTATGCGTGAATTTTGAGGGAAAAATTCCCTTCTAAGGGGCGAAGTATGAAACAACCCAGGCTTTTGAGCGACTATTTTATATTATTTTGCCTGATGGGCTAATTTTATAAAATAGGGAAAGTTGGAGTAAATATTATTTCCCGTGATATTAAGGGGTAATACTTACTATGTTTTGTCTATTTACCGTTATGAGAAGGTAAATAGCATTATATTGTGTTTTATTGCGTAGTTATATGTTATGCGACAGTTATGACCCATATTTAAATTGGAGTATAATTAAGGAAATAAAATGAATTTGGAACACAAAAATAGTTCACATTTTTTTGAATGCCAAAATAGGGGGTGCGGTTGTTTTTAGAATAGTCGAGATAGTCGAAATAAGTGCCAAGTTGTATTTTTGAGTTTCGGGCATTTTTAACGGGTTATGACTCAATTATGTGGATACGAGTCATTTTAATGGTGTATTAGCAATTTAAAAGAGGGGCATTTATGTTCTAAACACGGTTAAGTCTCCCACCCCTTTTATTTCTTCATTCTTGTGTTATAAGCTAAGAGAGAGAGAGAGAGAGAGAGAGAGAGAGAGAGAGAGAGAGAGAGAAGAGAGAGCTTGGGAGAAATGGAGAAAGAGAGAAAAATGAAGATTGAGGCCGAAAATCGTTACCACCAGAAGAGAATCTGAGATTACAACCTCGAGGCAAGTTTCTTACTTGATAGATATTGATGTAATGTGATGAAATTGCATGTATGTTAGTTTTTGGAGATTTAAACCTGTAAAACGCAGTTGGATCCCCGGTGATTAATTATCTCAATTAAAATATAATTTCCTTTTAAATAAATGCGGAAGCGTTGAGATGGTTTTAACTTTCAAAACAAACAACAAGTTTTAATATCTTCAAAACGAATTAAAACAAAATTCAAGTCCTAGAAATTTGCCTAAGTCATCATTAACAATTATATCCAAAGTTAGGCGAAACCAATTTAATGCAAGTGACTTGAATAAACCAATTTTACCCAATATTAAATTTAAGTCCCAAATTAAATGTGTGTGAAAATTAAACCGAATTTTATCTTGAAATTATCCTAAGCATGGATTCTAAATTTTGTGCAAGATAAAAATAGACACTGTCACACTACACCGCGATGTACGAGGAAAAACCCACTAACGGGAAAAAACCTCGGGACGGCCCTAGCCTCAAATCCACTAAAAACGGTATTACAAAATACAAGACAAAAGACTTACTTCCTAAACTCGAACCCTCTCAAGCCGTGATGCTCCTTCTTGTATCAACCTCCAATTAGCGGATAACCAACGGAGCTCCACCGTGGTCTCGGAATACACCGATGGGACTTTATATGGTCACCGTCACCCAAGCATGGAGCCTTTCTCCTTGTGGGTAGAATCTCAACAAAAGTCTTCTTTGTGATGGGGTGTAGAAGCAAACACGAAACGTCTCTTGAATTCGGTAGAGAAAACCGGTGCCAAAAACTCCAAGCAATTGATATAAATATAGAAACTTGGATAAACAATTATTGGGTGTAAACTAGAGTGTGTATGAATTTTTCATTAAAAAATTAACACTCAAAAACTTGAACATTTTCCCTAAATAAATTTGCTCTCAAACTCTCTCTAAGAGATGGATATGGAATGGAAAAGTTGTCTTGGAAAATGTGTTTCCCGCACATAATATTGTATGAAAAAAGTTGGTTGAAAACCAAGTGGAGGAGTGGGGAAAAACTGCAAAAAACTGCCAAATAACTGTTCCCGCTGGAAGTTCGTTCGAACGAACGTGATTCTCGTTCAAACGAGACTTCTAACGAGTGACCAGCCTGGGCTCGTTAGAAGTTCGTTAGATACCTCGTTAGAACGAGCATTTGTTCGAACGACATATCGAACGACTGACCAGTTAGGGTCGTTGGCAAAACTCGTTCGAACGAAACTGGTTCGAACGACAAAACTCGTTCGAACAAAACTGGTTCGAACGACACAACTCGTTCGAACGAAATCTGGTTCGAACGAAAAAACTCGTTCGAACGAAATTTCTAACGAACGACCAGAAAGATTGAAAAATTCGATTTTGGCCCAGAAACTTTTATATACTTATATTAAAGTTCTATTTGATTCTTTCTGAAAATAAAATGCAGTTTTTATTACACCTAACACCCAATACAAATTGTTCCAAACTCCTATATAAATATAATTACATTCATACCTTGGGAGCATGGAACCTTAGTTGATGACGTAGAAACGAGGCACGCAAACCGCCATTTTGATGAAGCTTTAAATTCTTTGCCGCTACGTCTTCAACATACACTTCATAGGCTTGAGAATATTACAAATAAATACTATCCTATGAATAAATATTTTTTGTCCGGAATTGAGCCAAAACTATATATGGACTCAATTGGAAATTTGTGTCCTTACAAATCTCCCCCTTTGGCTATTCCGGGACAAAAACCAAACAAAAATCCTAAAGGGCCGTCAAGCTCTACTAGACTCAAAACATAACCCGCCCAATCTTGACTCAACCCAAGGATCAAACGCTTTGCCATAGAAAGATGCCGCTTTAGAATAATTCCTGCACACTTAAGCAAACTCATCAAATGCATAGGGAATATCAAAATATTAAATGCAATTAATTAATTACTCCCCCTAAATTAATTCTCCCTTTAAACACATGACCTACTTAGAAAGACGTCTCCCCCTAAGATAAATCTCCCCCAAACGAAGATACGATAATAATAGGATTAGATACCATTTCTCCCCCTATCATCATTCTCCCCCTTTTTGTTCGGGAATAGGCAAAGGATAAAGAACTAATAAACAGCATGTGAAAGCTTAAAGTGATAAGACATGAAAGCATATGGGCAATTAAAAGCAAGGCAAAGACACACCAATATCATATATAGATATACTAGAAATATATCAATGAAGCACTTGCATATATATATAGATATAAACACACACATGACACAAAATACAATAAGTTTGCACACTCGTATGGCAAAAATTTGTCATATGGAAAACGGAAGTGTAGGGGTGTGAACTAGCAACAATTAAATTTAGACCCAAACACTTAAGAAACGTTCACGGAGTTCTCATTTGATTGCAAACTTCATCACAGTTAAATATAACCTCATGTGACAATATAGATTGAACTCAATGAACAAACATACACAATGCATACAAGCCTAGCATGAAGATGATTCTACAAACCAAATAGAGTCATGACATTAAAGACAACTAGGATAAACGGACATTGTGCAAACCGTTGATATACCATCCAAATCTCCCTCAATGAGCATATATATTCTTTTGTTTTTGAATGAATATATCATACAAACATAGGCCTTGGCAATTGCTTTTTGTTTAATGCCAAATATTCTGTTTTTAGGCCTTTGGATCACGTATTTCTTTTAGATCCAATCAACGGTGGCTTACTATCGCAAAGGATTTAATTCATCCTTTCGGAGCCCTTCCCCGTGCATATATGAATTTATCATGTTTTCATTTTTCACACAAATCTCACATGCAACGGATTTTGACATGCACTAGTCCTCCTAGGTCATAGATATGTAGATGACTAGATTGATAGGAGAACACCTCAAAAAGCTCAAATATAACATGTGACATTAAGATTTCAAAAGAGCTCGTGCATGTGTGAATAGAGGCATATAGAAATAGAATCCATTTAAACAATACAAAATCCAACTACTCCATATAAAACATGGTAAAGAACATTTTAAGGATTGAAAATCTAAACCAAAAGTTCTATCCACATGGAAGCGTAAACGATAGGATTCAAACACAAATATATGCCACATAAAGTGTGTCAAACTAAAATACACAAAAAAAAAAATATTTTTGAGTTTTTAACATTTTTAATCAAAAATAGATATTTACTCAAAAGGACAAACAAAAATCATTTGTATTTTTCATTAAGCTTAAATGAAATAAATAAAACACAAATGATAAACAAAAATCTTTTTATATTATGCAGTCGATTCAAACACAAAATATAATACAAAAAGATAAACAAGTCATAATTTCTAGCATATGATATGAAATGAGCAATGACTAGAAAATGACTAAACAAGCATACATTTAGCATATGAATATAGAATCAAGTACAAACGCTAAAGTATGCAAACACTAACACATTCATCCATTAGATTTAGCAAGGGAGGAAGCATGTGTAAGTAAATGAGAATCAAAATCCCTATTTTGTAAGGCAACCAAGTCGGATTTCCTAACCCAAATTAATGAAGAATTACTATCTTGGGGTGTAGGAACGTTAGCTATTGTGGTTACTTTACTATGGGATTTTCTAGGAATTTGTTTAAGATCTAAACAAAATTTCCTAAGATGACCTTGTCGACCACAATGTGTACAAATGAGAACATGTCGAAAAGATTTACATAAGGAGTGATCTTTAAATGTATTCCTAGTTGATTCTCCTAAAACATTGGTTTGGGCATTATGAGTAAATTCATTACAAGGATTGAAGCCTAAACCACAAGTGTCATTTTTAATTTGGACCGTTCCTAACATTTTATCTAGTTTTTTCGAACGACATTCCAAATCAAATTTGACATTACTAGAATCTTTTAATTTATTTTCCAATTCTACAATGTTAGATTCTAGTAAAAAATTACGCTCTTCAAAAGCAAGAAGCTCCTTTTTCAAGGATTCCATTAAACCCCTAAGGCTATCTCTCTCGCCTTCTACGTATTCTAGCTTCTCTCGAAGAGTCCTCTCTTGAGTCCTAAGGTCTTCTATTAAGGCACTATCATCAACGACCTTGACACTCTTTCTTAAACAAGCTTCTAACTTCAAATTAGTTCTTTTCAATTTAATAGATTCTTTATATAATTCATGAAAAGCATTTTGAAGTTCACTCATATCAACCTCATCTTCATTTTCACTCTCTCTTTCTTCTTCACTCTCACTATCATCAAAAATAAGAGAATCATGTATAATGACCTTGGAAGTGGCATGTGCTATAATTTCATCATTCGATGAGTTCTCATTATCACTCACATGTCTAGCCATAAAAGCCACAAAATTTTTCTTAGTGGGGGAATCGGGCTTTTCTTCCTTATCACTATCACTAAGGGTTGCATTATATGAAATAGGTCGCTTACCATCTTTCCTTAGTTTAGTGGGGCACTCATAAGGCCTATGGCCATAACCTTCACAACCAAAACATTTATTAGACTCGTCCCTATAAATATTTTCATTACTAGGTTTAGGGATCTTATCGGCTTTATAAATCTTCTCGTTTTTATCATGTTTAGAAGATTCAAATTTCTTAAAATCATTTTTAACTTTATCTTTGTTAAATTTAAGAAATTTTCTAAATTTACGAGCAAAAAAAGCCATATCTTCCGAGTCACTATCACTATCGCTCTCTACTACTTGTTTAACCTCTTTGCGGGCTTTTAAAGCAACACCCTTTTCGATTTTCTTTTCATTTTTAGAGGGAAACATATCCAGTTCATAGGTTTGTAAATCACCTACAAGTTCTTCTAATTTCGTAGAGGCTAAAGTGGGTAAAGAATTTAAAACTGTCACCTTTGGAATAAATCTATCGGGTAGGGACCTTAGAATTTTCTTTACAACACGGTCGTCAGGTATTTTCTCTCCCAAGTTAAAGGATGAATTAACAATATCAGACAGTCTAGCATAAAATTTATCAAAAGTTTCTTTTTCATCCATTTTGATAGTTTCAAATTGAGTGGTGAGGTTTTGGAGTTTAGAAGCTTTAACAACACTAGTTCCTTCATGAGTTAATTGTAAAATATCCCAAGCTTCTTTAGCGGTTTCACACATCATAATACGTCGGAATTCATCCTGTGCAACAGCGCTAAACAAGGCATTTAAACCTCAGGAATTAAAATTAGCAAGTTTAAACTCATTTTCGGTCCATCTATCGATGGGTTTGGGAACACGTTCATTTTCAATTAGATGAGTTGGTGGAGAGTATCCGGTAACAACAGACATCCAAACACGTTCATCGATAGATTTAAGTGTCGATTTCATTCGCGCTTTCCAATACGCGTAGTTTGAACCATCGAAAATAGGAAATTTTGAAAATGGAGAAAAATCCATTTTAGCCAAAAATTAAAAGGATCTTAACGAAATAATTTATCGTTTTTGGCTCTGATACCAATTTGTAAAATGCAGTTGGATCCCCGGCGATTAATTATCTCAATTAAAATATAATTTCCTTTTAAATAAATGCGGAAGCGTTGAGATGGTTTTAACTTTCAAAACAAACAACAAGTTTTAATATCTTCAAAACGAATTAAAAACAAAATTCAAGTCCTAGAAATTTGCCTAAGTCATCATTAACAATTATATCCAAAGTTAGGCGAAACCAATTTAATGCAAGTGACTTGAATAAACCAATTTTACCCAATATTAAATTTAAGTCCCAAATTAAATGTGTGTGAAAATTAAACCGAATTTTATCTTGAAATTATCCTAAGCATGGATTCTAAATTTTGTGCAAGATAAAAATAGACACTGTCACACTATACCGCGATGTACGAGGAAAAACCCACTAACGGGAAAAAACCTCGGGACGGCCCTAGCCTCAAATCCACTAAAAACGGTATTACAAAATACAAGACAAAAGACTTACTTCCTAAACTCGAACCCTCTCAAGCCGTGATGCTCCTTCTTGTATCAACCTCCAATTAGCGGATAACCAACGGAGCTCCACCGTGGTCTCGGAATACACCGATGGGACTTTATATGGTCACCGTCACCCAAGCATGGAGCCTTTCTCCTTGTGGGTAGAATCTCAACAAAAGTCTTCTTTGTGATGGGGTGTAGAAGCAAACACGAAACGTCTCTTGAATTCGGTAGAGAAAACCGGTGCCAAAAACTCCAAGCAATTGATATAAATATAGAAACTTGGATAAACAATTATTGGGTGTAAACTAGAGTGTGTATGAATTTTTCATTAAAAAATTAACACTCAAAAACTTGAACATTTTCCCTAAATAAATTTGCTCTCAAACTCTCTCTAAGAGATGGATATGGAATGGAAAAGTTGTTTGGAAAATGTGTCTCCCGCACATAATATTGTATGAAAAAAGTTGGTTGAAAACCAAGTGGAGGAGTGGGGAAAAACTGCAAAAAACTGCCAAATAACTGTTCCCGCTGGAAGTTCGTTCGAACGAACGTGATTATCGTTCGAACGAGACTTCTAACGAGTGACCAGCCTGGGCTCGTTAGAAGTTCGTTAGATACCTCGTTAGAACGAGCATTCGTTCGAACGACATATCGAACGACTGACCAGTTAGGGTCGTTGGAAAAACTCGTTCGAACGAAACTAGTTCGAAAGACAAAACTCGTTCGAATGAAACTGGTTCGAACGACACAACTCGTTCGAACGAAATCTGGTTCGAACGAAAAAACTCGTTCGAACGAAATTTCTAACGAACGACCAGAAAGATTGAAAAATTCGATTTTGGCCCAGAAACTTTTATATACTTATATTAAAGTTCTATTTGATTCTTTCTGAAAATAAAATGCAGTTTTTATTACACCTAACACCCAATACAAATTGTTCCAAGCTCTTATATAAATATAATTACATTCATACCTTGGGAGCATGGAACCTTAGTTGATGACGTAGAAACGAGGCACGCAAACCGCCATTTTGATGAAGCTTTAAATTCTTTACCGCTACGTCTTCAACATACACTTCATAGGCTTGAGAATATTACAAATAAATACTATCCTATGAATAAATGTTTTTTGTCCGGAATTGAGCCAAAACTATATATGGACTCAATTGGAAATTTGTGTCCTTACAAAACCATTTATGGGTTTTGAGTGTTTTTGGTGTATAACCCTTAAATCTTTGTTTTAATTTGATTTGAGGAGAAAATATAAGTTAGTTGTAGTATCATAATGATGTAGTATAATTATTTGTTGTTGATGTTGGAAGAAATCAAGGATTTGAGGATTTTGGGATTTTAGGGTTCTTAAACCCGGAGCCCAAATTAGGCAAATTCGCAGGGCTGAATCGATTCGGCTCCCAGGCGAATCGATTCAGGTTGGGGGTAGGCTACATGTCTGGGAGACCGAATAAATTCGAGTTAAGGCCGAATCGATTCAGATAGAGGCAGAATGTTGGTTTTTCTCACCGAATCGATTCGCTTTTTGGCGAATCAATTCTCAACCATGGGCGAATCGATTCGGTCCTAGGGCGAATCGATTCGGCCCTAGGGCAAATCGATTCAGTTGCCCTATTTTTGTGAGATTTTCCTAGTTTTGTTTTAGCCATTTTCTTTTAGGTTCAAGGTTTACGAACCTTCCTTTGGGAAGTAATGGGGAGTCCTAGAGGGTTGTTTTGGGTAGACTAATGTCCTAGGATAAAATAAGGATTATTGGGCTTACCTGAGGGCTAGTTTGTATAGGTTAACGTCCGAATGATACAAGGAGTTAACCTAAAAAAATTTAGAAGATAAAATGTTAATGTTGAGACTTTGGGGAGACAATTATTGAGGGAGACTCACTTTGATGGTTTATGAATTTATATGAACCCTTGGAGGCTAGTTTGAGGATAATGGCACTTCGGGTCTTAGGTCATTAATAAAATATGACTTAATGAGAATGAAATACATATTTTAAAATGTGGTACTAAATGAATAAGTACAAATGATTTTGAGAATGTAAAAATGGATGTTTTCAATACAAAAGATAAATGATTTTCATAAATGTTAATTTATGGATACACACCTCTCTAAATCGCTATCATAAGGGAAGCTGCGTGCGTATGGTGAAGCCCCCTGCTAATGAATGCAGGCTGGATATAGTCCTAGGCCATATGAGCATTTATTGTATTTTTCTGCGCTGGTGAGGTGATTCTGGGTGTGGTCATGGCTCTCCTGTAGGAATATGGCCACTTCCCAACATTTCGATAGGATCCCAGGTTGTCTTAGTGATAGGCCCTGGAAGATGGTAGCCATTTAGGGGCGCGCGCAGTGGGGAAACCTGGAAGGGCGGTCTTGGATTGCATTATATAATATGATATATAACTATGGATAATAATGTGGGACATTATTGTTATTAAAGCATTTTATGATAATGAAATGGCTTTAAATTACATTTCCTGGATGGAAGAAGGGAAATGGGATGTTAAATACATTTTTCGGATGGGAGAAGGAAAATGGATGATATGATATGAAAAGGTTAAAGCATTTTTATGATAATAAAACTTGCTTTAAAATAATATATATTTTCCGGATGGAAGAAGGAAAATGAAAAGTTATGAAATGGAAAGGTAAAGCACTTTTATGTTAATAAAATTTGTTTAAATTATATATTTTTCCTGTATGGAAGAAAGGAAATAAAATTGGTAAAGAAAATTTTGAAATGAGATTAAATGGTAAACATTTGATAAAATGAATTGCTATATATGCATTTCCTAAAGAAATAGGAATTCTGCATGTAGAATTGTGGATATTGATTTGATGACTCCTTGAGTAGCTGTAGATGAGACCTCCCATGCATATATATATATATATATATATATATATATATTGATTACATGTTGAGGGTCTAATGAATCTCGAATATCAACCTTGCCTAGTAGTATTGTATCGGGGTGGTTCTTATTTGGATTTCGCTTCGCGAGACACCCCACGCATGAATAGGGCATAGTGTTGAAACTGGGGAGAAGTTAGCCCTTAGTACTTGGGTTAATTAGAGCATCATCATTGATATTGCGCTAGGTTGTGCTTTTAGATTGATAGGTGAGAAATATTATTGTTAATTGCGAGAGAATTCCGCACTTAATTGTCATGCATTTTAGTCACATGGTAATCATATCAATTAACATTTTAGTCACATGGTAATCATATCAATTAACATTCTAGTCATGGAACTCTTTGTCCGTTCAGGTGCATGCAACTCTATATTTCTTTTCTTTTCATGCAACTCTTTGTCCGTTCAGGTGCTCTATCGCGTGGACACCCGTATTGATATTTCCATTCCGGTTGTCATGGAGCTATAGCATATTGCGGATGTTGTAGGCTATTTTTTTAGACGCTTCTATCTTTTGTACTCTCATTACATTCACTTTATTTATTCGGGCGTGTTGCCCACGTTTTGCATTCATTTATTATATTGTAATAATAGAATTGTAATACTCGGTGTAACTATTTGTATTAGTCTGTTCACCGACATCTTATTCGGTTCTTATTTATCATATTATTTTTCCGTTACCCATTGATTTTTTATATCCACCGTTTTTACAAATGGGATTGTCTAAGTGTTTTTCTTTTATTTTCAAAGTTTTAAATTTGATAGTCCATTTTCTAAAATGATTGGTGGTTATCTCGTACTATTATTTTAATCGACAGTGATGCTGAGAATGGACCATCTATGATTCCTGTGATTATCAGAGTATTGGGTTGGCCACCTATTATTTTAGTAGGTGGGTTGTCACAGATATGATGCCGAATTTTTCTCAAACCGTAACAATGTGCATGAGCTGTTAAGTATATTACAGAAATATGTGGTCTTGAATGGGATAGGACCACTCACCCTTTACACGAGATGGAGGAAATAGGAATTTCTATTATAAATTGAATTTGAATTTGAATTTGAAATTTAAAAATCGAATATAAATAAGACATAATTAAATGAAACATACTATAAATCTAAGTTTTGTTTATACTAATCCATGAATATACGCTTCTTACCTTTAATAGGTGATTAGTTGTGGTAGCTGTGATGGGATATCCTAAATACAAAGAGTGGATGGGTGAGACAAATAGAATGGGGGATGTGTTTCGTAAAGGTGCTAATGAATTTGTGAAATACGCAAAGAGATGTCATAATGATGAAGAGTTTTCGTGTCCGTGTGCTAGGTGTAAGAATGGTAAGGGGTTTGATGTAACAACCCTCAATTCTGGGAGGCTCATTTTATATTCATTTTACCGCATAAGGTAATTATATAAAATGTGGGGACTGGAGTAAATATTAATTGAATGAATTGAAAGTTAATATTTACTAGACTGGTGCATATTTACAGTATGTGGAAGTAAATATCATCAGGTTGCATGTTTATAGTGTCATGTATATAAATGGCATGATAGTTTAAATGAAATTGGAACTCAAAATAATTTATTAAATTTCCGAATGCCAGTTTAGAGGGTGTAGTTAGTCTCCGAAGGTGCGGGACAGTCAAAATAAGTGCCATATTGCATTTTTGTATTCCAGGCACTTTTACCTGGTTTTAACGTAAACACGTAGTTGGGAGTTTTAACTTAAGCCACGATTTTAGCTTTCCTAAACCCCTTATTTTTCCCATTTTATGTTTTGAACATATAGAGAGAAAAGAGAGAAAGAAAGAAGAAGAGAAAAGAGGAGAAAGAAGAGAAAAATGAAGATTGAAGATGGATTGATGCTCCTACTCAAAGAAATCTGATATTTCCTACATCAAGGCAAGTTTTCTACTTGCTAATATATGATTTAAGTTGAATAGTTTGTATGATATTTATGTATATTCATTTGGAGATCAAAAATGGAATTTATGGAAATTAAACCATAATCTTAGTTTTGATGATAAAAATTGTGGATTATAATGGTTATTAATCATGTAGGATAAATTTTGGGTAGCTAAATGTTGTTGGTTGTGGGTAAAATTGAAAATATTGGAGGTTTGGGGGAAATTAGGGCTCAAAACACTTAGAACAAAACTAGGAAATTCTGCAGAACCGAATCGATTCAGCCAGGCCGAATCGATTCGCCTTGAGACAGTTTTCAGGTCTGGGTTGACCGAACCGATTCGGATGGTCCGAATCGATTCGGCATTTATGCAGAAGGCAGGTTTTCTTGACCGAATCAATTCGGATGGTCCGAATCGATTCGCTTTCTTGAACCGAAATCGATTCGGCTAGGCCGAATCAATTCGGAAGCCCTGCATTTTGAGGGATTTTCTTAGTTTTGTCCCAAATTCATTTTCTTTAATTCTAAGGCCTAGGAACCTTATTTAATGAAGTAAACTAGGTGTCCTAGAGTTGAAATTGAGTTAGTATTTTCCCTACACTAGGAATGGGGTATGTGGGGACTTTTCCGGGGTTATGCCAATTGATGTTAGGGCATTCTTTTTCTAGTAAATTATTATGGAACTAGGATTCCTAGAGTTATGTTTGGGAGACTTTTGGAGCTCAATAGAGATACATTAATATTGATGGATTATAATAACACCCTAAAATGTTTGGAGTTAATTAAGAGTTTACTTACTCCTTTGAGGTTGTAGCAACGATATAATTTATCGTGTGGCTCCGGATAATAAGTTATATTATTTACAAATAAAGTAAATGGAAATGGTTTCGGATAAAATGAAACATATACATGGAAATGGTATTGATTTAAGTAAATGATAATTTACTTAATCATGAACTCGGTAAATGATAATTTACTTGATTCTTGAAAACGGTAAATAAAATGGTTGATACACACCTCTCTAAATGACATCATAAGGGAAGTTCGCGCGCTTGGTGATGCCCCCTGGCTAGTGAATGCAGGGTGAATATAGTCCATAGGCCATATGAGCGATATGTTATGTTTTCTGCGCTGGTGAGGAGATTTCGGGTGTGGTCTTGACTCTCCCGCAGGCATATGGCCGCTTCCCGACGTATTGCGATAGGTGCCCAGGTTGTCTTGTATAGATAGGCCCTGGAAGATGATGGTCATTTAGGGGCGCGCCCAGTGGGGAAACTCGGAGGGGCGGTCTTCGAATCGTTATATGTATATAAATTTAACTATTCATCATCAAGTGGGACTTGATGGATTATATGCCATAAAGAGCATGAAGAAGTGCCACAAAGAGCATTTAATGTTGATGATATTCCTGCTAAGGAATGGTTATGCCAGGATGGGCATGTAATTGAAATAAAAGCCATAAAGAGCTTAAAATTTTAATTATATTTTCCTGATAAGGAATGAAATGCCAGTAAAAAGAGCATAAATGTTGTAATTATGAGTTCCTGATAAGGAACATAATAATGAAATAGAAGTTTTAAATTTATGTTACCCATGCTTTTCTTTTATGTTTTAGAACTGTGTAGATTGATTTTATTCTCTCTAGCATGATTATATTCATAACTGTCATCCTCTTTATTCATCTTGTAATCATATAGAACCGGGCCCTGAGCCGTTTACATTTCTTGTTGCATATGCATCTTGTCTATGCTCAGGTACTCCGCCGTAAGGATGCCTGACTTGAATTCCTATTCCGATGTCTTCGGAGAGCCGTGATGCATTGCGAGTATTACGTGATACAATTGGTATAAACGTTTTCATTTTTTGTATTCTAGTTAAGATCGGGTCTCTTTCACTCGGGCGAGGCCCAAGCTTTTGTAATTGATTAATGTAATGTAATATATAAATTTATTGAAATTGTTTAATAATGTTGTATGAATCAGCGGACCGATAACATATTTGGTCCTCTTATTTGTTACATGTTGTTATAGTATATATATATACATACTAGTGGTTTCCCTTATCTTTTCAGGAAATGGGTTGTTTGTTTAACTTTATTTACTTTAAATTCAAAAATTTTGGCAACCCGTTTTCTGAAATATTGGGTGGTTATCCTGGATACTCTATATTTTCATGGTGATGCTGAGAATGATTCCATCTATGATTCCGTTATATTGGAGTATTGGGCTGGCCACCCCTTATTTTGGTGAGCGGGTTGTCACATTTGAGTGGAAAACAGTTGAACTACATTTATTAAGATGGGGTATCTAAGGTGCTCATAACTCATGTGATACCCGGGAAGGAGAACTCCCCATTGTAGTTGCGGGAACAATGCGGCACAATGAATATACAAGGGTTTATGAATTCGTATATCGTGTGGCCTATCCACTCCTCGAACCTACCCCATACATGTAGTGACATTATTTGAATTGAATTTATTTAAGTTGTTACATTTGAATTATATCGTGATGTATATTATTTTGAAGGTATATTTGCATTATCTCTATTTTATTTAGATATATGATGTTTGAACCATTGTTGATTTCTAGCCGTTGCTTCGAAGGTTTGACGAAGACACCGTGTGTTACACTTATGGGCTATTATCAATTTGTATGTAAGTCAATGGTCCTGTAAACTTGTTAAAGTTCTAGAAATAAAAAGGTTTTGCCCTGCGGGTATTTTTCTTAAAATTTGAGTCACATATTTTACCTATATTGGTTTGACACATGCACACACGTAGTTGATTGAGTTTTTTGATTGGAATCATAAATTAATACTAATTAAATAAGTTTGTGATTGGAATTTGCACAACTATTATTTATCGCACATGGCACCTTCATTAAGAATACAAAATAATTGCAAATGGTGATTTCAACAAAAGTTGTAATGCCAATTTTAAATGTGCGAAATCGACTTTTAAATTGATTTTATCTTTTTTATCCTAAACATGCATCTGTGGTAATAAAGCAGATAAGTCAAACCATGCAAATATAATAAGTCCAATATGTCACACCCTGCGTAATTTTGGCGTCGACCGCCACCAAAACTAAGCCAGGCATGAGTAAATAAAATACCATTCTTAGCATGAGACAAATATGAGACACATAAAATTAATCCACAAGATAAAATGATAATCAATCCCAAAAGATAAACCATCCAACCAAGGGACAAAAGATCCATATCCATGAGAAACTCAAAGTAAATACAATCTCTAATAATATGAAACTGAATAATCTCCAACTGAATCCAGTGAAATAACTGAATGAAGCCCATAACAACTTTGGAACCGAATGGCCCAATGAAAACCCAAATGAAGTTTCGTAATGAAATACGACTGAAAATAAATTCTAACTAAAAGAGTAACAAAATGAATAAACGCCAGCTGCACTTCCAAACGATAAACTCCGATCATCCTATGCAGCTTCACCAACACTTATCCTGAAAAAGTTTGTCAATGCACGAGGTCAGAGTCCCAAGCATGAATACACACTACTCCCATCAAATAGGGTCAAATAGGGTTCGTGAACCCAAACAGCGGCATTATACGCAATAAATATCGCAATAGAATATTTTAATTAAACGAGATAATTAAATGCGGGAAAGATAAATTACTAACAACCCCCAAAGATTCTAATAAAAACACGCCAATATCATCTTAATCATACCATAGCCCCAAATCATTAATTTAATTAAATTAACCCAATTTTATTATTGTTCTCACTTTTTATTATGGAGGTCCTCTCACCTCGGGCGGTAATCCACCAAAGTGTCACACTTCCCCTTGTCAATAGCCAGTAGAATCTATTTAAACTGTTTATCCCACGCAATATGACAAGGTTCCACATACGACACGACATAAATTGCCCAAGCTGACCCATTTAAACCATCGGTCCCTGAGTCCCTGACACATTATGTAGCCACAAATTTTAATACCCGTTTTTGTCTTAGGAATTAATTCTCATTTTTTCAATTTCACAAATTTCCCCACCCTTTTTATCGATGCAAAATCCTCAAAATATCCCTTAGTCCCATACCCAAGGGTCCCCAAGTACACAATCATCCTATCCTACATATAAGAGGAAACACCAATGTAAAACACATCTAAGTCTCATGTCTAGGCTAACAAAAAGACGATATGACGTAAAAATCTTCCCCGCATGAAAATATAAAATCCCCACGAATTTACACTAACTAGTCCCATACCTAGTTAGCGTTAATTATAACCAAGGTCTACCCACTAGTCCCATACCTAGTAAGCATCCTAAAAATAGGGTTGAGCAATATACTAACCAAAAGCCCCTTGTCCCCATGATGGAAAACATTAAAAAAATAAATCACATAATACGCAATTCATAAGAATAACATAGCACTTAATCATAAAAGTCCCAATTTAATTTAATTAAATGAATAACATCGTCGTCGTTTTCAACATAATTATATATGTTCAAAAATATTAAATTTATTAACATGCAATAATATTCAATACATCATAGTCGTTCTCTTTTATAAGTCGTCTAATTTTTTAATAAGTGTGAGAGCGTCCCATTAACCATATAAATAATCCCATAAAAAGTCTACATGAGAACCTACACCCAAAATAATAAAAAAACCAAAAATCTAACCTATGCACCCAAGGGATTCAAAGATTAAATAATATTTAAAATTTTCATAAAAGCAGTCCCAAAATTTAGTTCCCACTTTCTCTAATAAATTAGTAATTGATTTTTAATCAAAATCATATGATTAAGGGTTTAGGCAACCCTTAAAACGCATAATACTAAAGGAAAGGAATAGAGTATTCATGCCTGTGATTTCTGAATCAAAAATTTGGGTAGACGGTTGTAAAAATTTGGGTAGACGGTTGTACTCTTCTCAAAAAATTAGCGAAAGAGAGTTCTTGAGTAATTTTGAGTAAATCTCGAATTAAGCCTTTAAATCTTATGAAAAAACTTTGAATATGTTGGAGATTAATGTTTGGGGTTGAGAGGAAAATATTTTGGAAGAGTTCTCTGGTGAAAAACTTGTGAAATAGTGATTATGAGAAGTACCCCTACAGATTAGAAGCGTTAAATAACAATTAAGAATCCTAATCCCACTCAAACTCTTAAATAACGACCGAACCGTCGAAAAACTGGGCTTACTCAATCGATCGACTAAAAGAGTCGATATATCGACCAAGAAGGAAATTAAAAATGTGACAACAATATTTTTTTAAAAGGGGCCTATACTTAAAACTCTCATAAAAACTTCATTTTAAATTGGATTTCTATTCCGTTTGAAGTTCTACTTTCCAAATAATAAAACCAACATAAAAAAATACAAAAATCTAAAATTTTATTTTTCTCAAAAATTTCCATTTAATTAAATAAATCAATTATAAAAACATGGGGTATTACATACTTCCCCACTAGCAAAGAATTCTGTCCTTGAGATTAGACGAGGCTTACACATCAACCATAAATCGAGCAAGACAAAATAAGGCTCACATATGGTCCCGCAATTAGGTGCCCATACACCTAATCCTACCCGAACGTACCCTCGAATATAAATACAATAAAACACACACACACACACACACACATATATATGTATATATATATATATATATATATATATATATATATATACACACACACACACACATATATATATAGAGAGAGAGACGTATCTATTAAAATAACAGCACCCACACTCTCCTACGAACCACCACTTGACCCTATCATCAAAGGTCGTCACAACACAAATCCTTAAATTAAATCACCAAATTGATTTTCATAATACTCAACATCTGTACTAATAATCTCCAAAACATATCTCGTCTCCAAAAATTACTTTTAAGTCTCTTCATTTGCAAAAATTCTAGTTTTATCCTCAATGCCTACAACGCTTGAATCCTCATATTAAAACACCTCACTACACCAGAAATACATGTACTCAAAAATTAATAGCAACAATCTGCCAAAAAAATCGTCTCCAAAATAAATTCTAAGGATCTTCACATCCAAATTACTACTCTAACCTCAATGCTTATAATTTTCTTAGTACAAACTCTTTATCTCCAAGAAACACATCTAACGCGTATGCTAGACCCACTATCTCTAGGATACATATCAACAAAGGGAATTAAAGATCGACAATGCTTAAGCTAAATGGACTCACAATCTACGAGACCTAAGACCATGCTCTGATACCATCTGTCACACCCCGCGTAATTCTGGCGTCGGCTACCACCAAAACTAAGTCGAGCGTGGGTAAATAAAATACCATTCTTAGCATGAGACAGATATGAAACACATAAAATTAATCAATAAGATAAAATGATAATCAATCCCAAAATATAAACCATCCAACTAAGTGATAAAAGATCCATCTCCATGCTAAACTCAAAGTAAATCCAGTCTCTAATAATATGAAACTGAAAAATCTCCAACTGAATCTAGTGAAATAACTGAATAAAGCCCATAACAACTTTGGAACCAAATGGCCCAATAAAAATCCAACTGAAGCTTCATAATTAAATACGACTAAAAAGAAAGTCTAACTAAATAAGGCAATAAAATGAACAAACTCCAGTTGCACCTCCAAATGATAAACTCCGATAATTCTATGCAGCTTCTCCAACACTTATCCTGAAAAAGTTAGTCAATGTACGAGCTCAGAGCCCCAAGCATTAATACACACTACTCCCCTCAAATAGATTTCGTGAACCCCGACAGTAGCATTATACGCCATAAATATCATAATAGAATACTTTAATTAAATGAGATAATTAAACACGGGAAAGATAAATTATTAACCACCCCAAAAGATTCTGATAAAAACACACCAAAATCATTTTAATTATCCCACAACCCCAAAGCGTTAATTTAATTAAATAAACCTAATTTTATTATTAATCTCTTTTTTTATTATGGCGGTCCTCCCCCCCCCCCCCCCCCCCCCCCCCCCCGCGCGCCGCGGGTGGTAATCCACCTCAGTGTCACACTTCCCCTTGTCAATGGCGAGCTGAATCATTTAAACTATCAATCCCCCGCAATATGACAAGGTTTCACACATGGCACGACATAAATCGCTCAATCTGACTCGTTTAAACTATCGGTCCCTGACACATTATGTCGCCATAAATTTTAATACCCATCTTTATCTTAGGCATTAATTCTCATTTTCTCAATTTCAGAAATTTTCCCATCCGTTTTATCGATGTGAAATCCTCAAAATACCCATTAGTACCATACCTAAGGGTCCCCAAGTAGACATACGTTCTATCCTACATATAGGATGAAACACCAATGTAAAATACGTCTTAGTCTCATGCCTAGACTAATGAAAAGACGATATGACATAAAAATATGCCCCACCATGAGATATAAAATCCCCACGAATTTACACTAACTAGTCCCATACATATCAAACGTAAATCATAACCAAGGCCTACCCACTAGTCCCATACCTAGTAAGCATCCTAAAAATAGGGTTGAGCAATATACTAACCAAAATCCCCTCGTCCCCGCGATGGTAAACGTGAATAAAATAAATCACACAATACGCAATTCATAAGAATAACATAACACCTAATCATAAAAGTCCCTATTCAATTGAATTCAATGAAGAACATCATCGTCGTTTTCCACATAATAATTTATGTTCAAAAATATTAATTTTATTAACATGCAACAATATTCAATACGTCATAGTCGATCTCTTTTATAAGTTATCTATTTTTTTTATATAAGTGTGAGCACGTCCCATTAACCATATAAATAATCCCATTAAACGTTTACATGAGGACCTACACCAAAAACCATAAAAACCCAAAAATCTAACCTACGCACCCAAGGGTTACAAAGATTAAATCATATTTAAAATTTTCATAAAAATAGTCCCAAACTTTAGTGCCCACTTTCTCTAATTAAGTTACTAATTGATTTTTAATCAAAATCATATAATTAAGGGTTTAGGCAACACTTAAAACGTATAATACTAAAGAAAAGGAATAAAGACATGCCTGTGATTTCTAAATAAAAAATCTGGGTAAACGGTTGGACTCTTCTCAAAAAATTAGCAAAAGAATGTTCTTGAGTAATATTGAGTAAACCCCCAATTAAGCCTTCAAATCTTGTGACAAAACTTTGATTATGTTGGATGTTAATGTTTGGGTTGAGAGGAAAATATTTTGAAAGAGCTCTCTAGTGAAAAACCTATGAAAAGTGATTATAAGAAGTCCTCCTATGGATTAGAAGCGTTAAATAATAATTAAGACTCCTAATCCCACTCGAACTCTTAAATAAAGGTCGAACCGTAAAAAAATTGGGCTTAGTGGATCGATCGACTAAAAGAGTCGATCAATCGACCAAGAAGGAAATTAGAAATCTGATAGGCAATTGCTTTTAAAAATGGGGCTAAACTTAAAACTCTCATAAAAACTTCATTTTAAATCCGATTTCGATTCCGTTTAAAGTTCGACTTTCCAAATAATAAAACCAACATTAAAAAAATACAAAAGTATAAAATTTTATTTTTCTCAACAATTCCCATTTAATTAAATAAATCAAATATAAAAACACGAGGGGCTAAACAGGATTCATGAAAAAAAAAACCTTTTGGGTAAACTTTTATTTCACTATATAACGGCAATCGTAACTTACAAATACAATGAAATCTGCAATGAATCTACCACAGCAAACTCATATAGACTGCAATCTAAATCTGTAAAAAAAACTCGAGTATTCCCAATGGACCGTAGCCCTCTGTCAGCCTCAGTATTCGTCTTCCGTAGTGAATCCCCGCAGGTACCACAAGTCAGCAATGGAGTGCCTCTCCACGAAGGTGTATACAAAAGATACAAAACTTTCTAGGTTCCTAAACTAATTCACCAGAATAATATTCAAGATGATTTTTGTGAATTAAAATAATGTTTAGAAGCACGAAACTTTGAAGCAATTTTTTCGTTGATATGCAGAAACATCCTTGGCAAAAATTTTAAAACGTAATGAACCAGGAAACATATATTTATAACAACCTTAAGTCGGTGGGTCGTTCGAACAAGATATGTATGTCGTTTGAACGATATATCCATCTCGTTCGAACGAGATGTCCATGTCATTTGAACGACAGTCGTATGTCATTTGAACGACATCAAATGTCATTTGAAAGACTCAAACGTCAAAAACTCTTTTTTTCTTAAAATCCACCTATGGGTCTTCCAAAAATATATTTTTTCTAAATAAAATAGTTATGTTCGTATTTTGATAAAAAAATAAATAAATAAAATATGATTCTATGAATTAATTCAAACTCTAAATCATTTTATACCTTTAGGGATGTTAAGAAGTCTTCATACTTGGAGATGCTTGTGTTCGATTCATTTTGATGATGCATGAAAATTTGTAACGGGATACACCAAACTAGCCTAAAGCTATGCTATGAACAATGTCAAAAAAATTGTTCTTACAAATCTCCCCCTTTGGCTATTCCGGTAAAAAACAAACAAATAAACCGAACACCAAATTAAAATTAAAATCTCCGATTACAAAATGTACTAACACCCTTCTCAACCCTAGAACGGAATGGAATAAGTCTCTTTATCTTCAAACTTTATCTTCTTTCCTTTTAAACTTTGTCTTCATCCGTGTGTCTTGAAATCCGCAAATGAGTACCTACACACATGAGACAACATATATATACCTTCATGACGCATCGAGTTTCAAAGAATGTAATAATAAGTAAATACTCCCCCATAGTTCAAACTCATCAAAAGCTCCATTTTAATTTGCTCTCCCCCTTTGTTTTTATCAAAATAAACAAATATACAAAGAAGTATAAACAATAAAAATTATGTGCAAAGTATCATGACGAAGAAAAGATATCATCATAAAAGATGTAAATCAAGCATGTGTAATGATCATCTCAAAGGCAAACACAACCAACTATTTTTGGAATTTCCCAATTTTTTTTAAAAAAAATGGAAATTTCACAAATACAAAAACATAACATATATAATATATGCAAAATATGTCAAAGAAAATTTGGCACACATATATACGTATAAAGTACCATAAAACATGACACAAAATGCATAAGCTTTACACACTAGCAAAGTATTGATGTGTCCAAATGTGTGAAATGTAATGAATGGGTGTGTACTAGAAATAAAAAAATTAGAACCCAAACACTCAATTATGTTCAAGAAGTTATAATTGACCTCAAAACTTTATCAAACTAAGCTTTAGCCTCAAGTGACAAATAAAGTTAAACTTAATGAACAAAAAAAGTACAATTCACACAATCCTATAATATTGATGATTCTACAAGTCAATAGCGTCATGAAAAAATAAGCATAGCTAAGATACATTGTCATTGTGCAAACCCATTGATATTTCCATTTAAACTCCCTCAAATATTCATATTTTCTTTTTCTAGCTCTTTTGAGGTTTCCATTTTTCTCACCTAAGCGAAATCCTATTGGCCTTATTTTTAGCATATTTATTTTTATTGACTTAACTTTTTTCGGGATCTTTTAATGTAACACCCCATGATTTTTTAGACTGAGAAATTAAATTTTTGGGAAAATAAAATTCAATTAAATTGGAGAATTCTAAAATTGGGAATTTAAGTCCAAAAATAGAGGACGTTTTGAAGTATTCCGGATGATGATTTTGAGGGTACCATTGATCCCGGAAGGGTCGAGATAGTCAAAATGACTGTCATTGGGTTTTATTTCGGCTCCGAAATATTTTTAAGTTAGTTTGACTCGAATTGGTGTAAACGAGTCATTTAAAGTGTGTATTAACATTTAAAATTGGGTTTATGTTTTAAAGGATTTGGAGGCTTACAGATGAAGCCATTTCTCATTTCAGAGAAAGAGAGAAAAAGCCTAGAGAGAGAAAGAAGAGAGAAAGAAGAAGAAAAGAAGAGAAAGAGGAAGAAAAGCTTGGAGATTTTCGGCCCAATCGCGACATCGAGGACGATCCAACCTCTACAAATCTGAGGCAAGTGTTTAATCTTGCTAAATAGTTATTTGTGTATTTCATTTCATAATTTGTGGGTTAAAGAAATGGATTTTGGGTATAAATATCAAAAACTAGATTTTTAGGTGTAAATCTTGAAATCAATGTTTAGATATGGTTTGATGGCATATAAATGATTGGGATGAGATGTAGGATGGATTTTCTTGTTACAAATATTATTGGGTTAAAGATTTGGGGGCTTGAGGATGATATGTGGGTGTTTGAGGGTTGTGGGTTTGCTGAAATTTGAAAATTGCCCAAGGCAACTGGTATGGCCGGTCGACCGCGGTCTGGGGACCGGTCGACCGCGCCTTAGGGAAAAGCCTACTGCATTTCTTCGTAGGCAAAATTTGGACCCGCGGTCGACCCGGGGTCTGAGACTGGTCGACCGATCCCCTGTTTTTAGCCCTAGAATGGGAAATCCTTTTTCCCCTTTTTCTTTTGGAGTTTATTCTTAGGGGCTTCCTTAATGGGCTGTTTTAGGGGGTTTTTCTAGGATGACCTCTAGCCCTTTTTGGTTGGGTTTATTAATTTGAGGATTTCTCTTAGGAAGAAAGAGATATTTTGGAGACTCATAGGGGGATCTCTCACTTAGTATATGATAGTGGGGACTTCTTGGAATAATTGGAGAAGAATATATCCATGTATGTGGTGAAATTTCTAGGCCGACATTTATGTCAAATCCTTATAAGGATAGGATAGTATTAATATACAATTTGGGATCAAATGGAAGAGAGCGATTGCCTACCCTTAGAAATGATAAATTTTAATAAATAAATCTATGAGATCTTAGACTAGGGGATTAACAAAAGTGATTGAACCGTAGTTGGAATCGAGAGCTACAGGATCATATTTCCAACTAGAGTAGAATGTGAAAATCTAGTTGGAGTAGTTGTTGTTTATCGGTGTGTGATTTACAACGGGTATTTTCCCTAAGAAATGGGATTTATCTGATGACAATAAGACTGAGTTTGAGGTTTATAGACTATTAGTTATGTGTATACCGATAGTCAAAATTATTACTGGAGTCTTTAATGTGCTCTCGGATATAGATGGTATGTGTAGTGATGGTTTCCTACACAAAATTTTGGGTGATAACCCAAATGTTGAATATATATGTATAAATATATACATATGATTTTGGGAGACTATCCATTATAGGAAAAATGATTGAATATGTTTCAAGTGAAGGATTGTATTCACATATCGAGGTAAATTAAATGAGTTTGTGGTGACGGCTTGTATATTGAGGATTATGTATACTTATATCCGGGTTTATATATCTTATACATATGAACGAGAATTAGTTTGTATATATAATGATATAGCGATGTGTGAATATATATACGTATATCTATATATAAATATGAATATATGGATATATTTATGATGTGGAAATACATGGTATGGATATTTAAACCGTATATGATGGTTTTTTATTTGGTAATATGATGGGATCATATGGATGTATGTATATTGTGGATGTGAGCGATATATATACTTATGTGGTTAAGCATACCCCGCTCATGCTATCATTGGGAAGTTTTCGCGTAGAGGGTGAGCATCCTAGCATATAGAGCAGGGTGTGGATATTCCCCAAGTCATAGTCGTCCCGTGTGTTATTATACGATAGATATATATTTTGGGATGAGACGTGGTGGGTATGTTTCGTCTCATTGCCGGTTGGAGCTATGACCGCTTCCCGGGACGTCGTGTGTGTGAGTTATCATGAGGTGGGTGTCGTTGATCCCCACCAGGTTGTCCCCAGTTGCTACGTGAGCCGGGCACTGGGAAGATGATAGCATTGATGTAGTTTTATCGGCGATATATATAGCCGGGTGGATTATGTGCATGTCCATTGTACATCAGATATGATATGTACACTTGGTCATGGGTATGGATGATTGTTATATATATATATATATATATATGGTGAGAATAAAATGCCTATATATATATATATATTTATATATCCTATAGATGAAAGGATATAGAATCTTTGTGGAGTACATCTTGGATGATTATGGTGTACTAGATTAATGGGGGTTGATGTATCGCATTTAAGGAATATTTCGGTTACATCATCCCAAGGATATTATTGGTGATGTTAGTTGTAGTAGTAGTATAATATTGTATACATGGCATTATGGATCTCTAGGATCGACATTGTCCAGGAGTAGTGTAACGGGGTGGTTCCTTGTTTGGATTTCGCTTTGCGAGACACCCCACGCATGAAACGCAGTGCAGTGTTGAGATTGGAGAAAAGTTCTGCCAATTATGGTATGTACGGCATTATGGATCTCTATGATCGACATTGTCAAGGATTAGTGTAACGGGGTGGCTCCTTGTTTGGATTTCGCTTTGCGAGACACCCCACGCACGAAATGTAGTACATTGTTGAGAGTAGAGAGAAGTTTTGTCGATATTTATGTGTGGCATAATGGATCTCCTGGATCGACGCTGACAAGGAGTAGTGTAACGGGGTGGTTCCTTGTTTGGATTTCACTTTGCGAGACACCCCACGCACGAAACGCAGCACAACATTGAAATTGGAGGAAAGTTGTGTCAATAATAATTTTGCATGCTTATTAATTAGAAATTAAATCATATGTTTCAACCCCAAATGCATATTGGGTAACTTATTAAATTTATAAATGGTTAAATTATAAACCGGAATCCACTAAGCCTAATAAGGCACTTATGATTGAAAATAAATACTTAACTGTGTTTAGAAAAGGGGTGGATTCTTGGGTTATGATAAGAAGGTAGATCTCGTGGGTATAGGCTAGGCCTATGATAAGTTAGGTTGTCCTAATAAATGGGGGTAATTTATCTAAAAGTTGAGGACGCGAATAGGTGCGCGCCATTAGATGAGAGGTGAGTTGGGGTTCCACGAGAGTGCGATTCCACTTTAATTATGAAATAGTGCACCGATATTTATTATGCACGGTTAACACACTTGCTAAATATTTTTCACAACTCGGGCTCTGACCCGTCTACTTTTCTCTCCTGCCTGTATATATATATACTATTACAGGTGTCCTACCGCATGGATGCCGGATGACCTTCTATCCAGAGTCTTGGGAGCCGTGATAGGTGCGGACTGTTGCGGGATGTATCATGTAGCCGCTTCTTACTTCTTTAAAATTTTAGGTAGGATTCATGTTGTATATCGGGTTTGTACCCAAGGGATATTTATATATGTTTACATTTATTCCATTTCAGTTATTGTATTGGCTGTGACCCGACAGCTTATTCGGGTCTACTTTCTGTAGTACATTCGGTTGTAGTTAATTATTTCATTTTATTTCTAGCATTTCATTTATCTTAGTTCTTTCATGCATCTTTCTTTCCTTTATTATTAGTGTTATAGTGTTGGTTTGTTGTCTGTTGCATATTTTATTAAATTTTAACATCTCCCTTATATGATGCCGGGTAGTTAGTCCTATATTATGTAGTACCGACTGTTGGTGTTGAGACTGGACCATCTGAAACTCCTAATTTAATGTAATATATGGTTGGCCACCCGTTATTATTTTAAGCAGGATTGTTACATTTAAACAGTGACTTTCACGATATCATTATTATTCACTCGCAGCCCTTTCCCATGCACTCATCATTTTTTTTCGTATTAAACAAATCCTCACGAGTAAACGGTTCTTGCATGCAAAAATCCTGTATACTCAAATAAATATGTGGATGACAAAATTGATAAGAGAACATCTCACCAAGATCAAATGTACATCCTGAAGTCAAAATCCAACAAGCTCGTGCATGTGTGTATATAGGCATATACAAAGTCGAATCTATTATGTAAATTAAGTTCAAAACAACTCCATACGAATGGTTAAGAACAATCTAAGCATTTAAAGTCATAACCAAATGTCCTAGTCACATGAAAATTACGCATTGAATAGGATTCAAACACACCAATATGCCACACCAAATGCGTAACTAAAATACACAAAAACCAAAAATTTGTTTGAATTTTTCAAAAATAAAATCTTTGTGTATTTTTCAAAAAAATATATATATAACTAAAAATCTTTTTTGTAATTTTTCAAATATGACTCAAACACAATATAATACAAAAAGTACACACGTCATAACACTAGCAAACATATATCATTAAGCACCACTAGCATATGACAAACAAAATCATGCAAGCAATAAACGATATGATATGGCAAGAGAATAATCATGTGCAAGCATGTGATAATAAACTAGTTTACCATCTAGTGCCTCTAAAAGTGATTTTCTAACCCAAATATATGTGAAACGACGAGTAGGGATTTTAGGAACTAACGGGACACTAGACTTCAACTTCCTAGGACCTCTTTAAAGATTAAAATAAAAACATCTAAGGTGACCTTTCCTACCACGGTGTGAACATGTATAGACACGCGGAATGGTAACCATGGGTTGACCTTTTCTAATGTTCTTAGATTGGTTGACCCTCTAAAGAAAACAATGGTTTTGGCATTAGCAACGAAAGTATTAAAAATAGGGGTTCCATAATCATCACTACTTGAGTATTTTAAATCATTTTTCATCCTCAAATTTTTTTACTCAAGCAAAGAATTAGAATCTTCAAATTTTAAAGACGCCTTTTTCAAATTTTTAACAATTCCTAAAAGGTTATCTCGCTCACCTTCAATAAAATCAAAATTTTCCCTAAGAGTCTTCTCATGTGCCATAAAATCATTCATCAAAATATTTTTATCATCTTTGGCAAAAACACAAACGTTATAATTTCTAAAGTCCTCCATTTCTTTTTCGAAAAATAGGACTCTATAATCACTCTCCTTTTTGGACAATTTTAAAGCAATAAAGTCATGGTCCAAAGCAACAAATTTCTCACGATAAAAATCTCTTTGATTTTGAATCATTTGCAAAAGATCCATAGCGGATTTCAAACGAGAATTTTCTTTTTCCAAAAATTTAATTCTTTTAGCAAACGTCAAATTCAAATGATTTCAGCCGTCAAAACAAGGAGACTCCATTAAACAAATAAGTGAGATGAATAAAAAACAACCACCCAAAAATAGCAAGTAAATAAGATCAAACACAATAACTTAGTGCAACCCACTCTGATACCAATTTGTAGAGGGATAATATCGAACTAAGGCTGTGATACCAATTTGAGAATGCAAAATAATTGCAAATGGTGATTTCAATGAAAAATTCAATACCAATTTTAAATGTGAGTACACGAATTTTAAATTTATTTTATCTTGTTTATCCCAAGCATGAATCTATGGTGATAAAACAGATAAATCAAACCACACAAATACGACAAGGCCAAGATTCATAAAAAATACTTTCGAGTAAAAACCTTTATTTCACTATATAACGTAAATCGCAACCTACAAGTACAATGAAATCTGCAATGAATCTACTTCAGCAAACTCATATAGACTGCAACCTAAATTAGCAAGAAACACCCCCGAGTATACCCAATGGATTACAGCCTTCCGTCAGCCTCAGCCTTCATCTTCAGCTGTAAATCCCCGTAGGTATCACAAGTCAGCAATGGAGTGCCTCTCCCCGAAGGTGTATAGAAAAGATGCAAAACTTTCTAAGGTTTTAAACTAATTTACAGGAATAATATTCAAGGATTTTTTTTTTAATTAAAACAGTGTTTAGAAACACAAAACTTTGAAGAAATTTTTCTGTTGATATGCAGAAATGTACTTGGAAAAATTCTTAAAATGAAATGAACCAGGAAACATGTATTTATAACAACCTTAATTTGGCAGGTCATTCGAACGAGATGTATATATCATTTGAACGATAGAGCCATCTCGTTTGAACGAGATGCTTATGTAGTTTGAACGATAGTCACATGTCGTTTGAATGACTGAAACCTCAAAACTCCATTTTTCTCAAACTTCGTCTATAGGTCTTTCAAAAACATATTTTTTCTAAGTAAAACAGTCGTATTCGTAATTTGATAAAAAATAAACATCCTAAATATTATTTCTATGTATTAATTCAAACTCTAAATCATTTTATACCTTTTGGGATGTAGAGAAGTGTTCAAACTTGGAGATGCTTGAGGTTGGATCGTCTTGACGATGTGTAACAATTTTTAAAGGGAAACGCCAAACTAGCCTAAAGCTTTGCTATGAACAATGTCAAAAAAATTATTCTTACCCTTTGATTGTACAAAAATGTTATTTTGTGATTTTTAGCCCTAAGAATCGACTTTACAAAGAGGAAAAATAGCAAGACGTCGATCCATAAAAATTTTGGTATAAATGGAAAACAACTTGATCATATATGCACAAATGATAAAACATATACATAGTTAAAAATTGATAAATTGAATTAAAAATCTAAGTCAAAATTTTGGTGCTACCTCTACAGAGATGATTAAGCTAGAAGGGGAGGATAATTAGGGTTGGTGATCATTTTATATGGGATGGATGAGTAACAAATAAAGAGGTCGTGGGTAGAAATAAATATTTGTATACGAGAAGTTGAAGGCGAAAAGATAGATCGGAATATGAAAAGTGAGAGAAATCAAATCATGACGTATGTAGATAGAGAGAAAAGAGAGAACGACACGCGTGTAAGAGTTTATGTGACACGTGGAGTATCCAATTGGTTTTGAGAATTAAAGCTCCCTGCAGAGCATTTTAGACTAAAAAATAGATAAGACTATATTGAATGAATAAAGTTATGTTTTCCACCTTAATTTTAGTTCATTGCTTTATTATTATCTTGTATATTCATACCAAAAATAAGGTATGGCATGAACTCACCTAGATGCAAGTTTAGGCTTAGATAAAATTAGTTGATCAATTTCTCACAACAATTGATTTAATCAGTGCAAAGTTTTATTTGGGTTAATAATTCTTTAAAGATTGAACTTAAAATTGGTGAAAATTTAAAAATAGTGATTTTCTTGCTTTTTTCCCCTTTTATATGTATTATAAACCTATAGGCATTTCATAGAAGTTAAACGATAATATTGGTTTGGAAGAAAACAACCAGGAGAAGGGAGAGAACTGTTGGGGATCGCGGACCAACCAATATAACAATTCCCACTCGACATGGTAGCGAGTAAAATAATTACAGTATTAGCTGTTATAGAGAGTAAACCACAAAGGAAGTTTAAATTGACCGTGAGGATTGATTCATAGCCACTGCAGACACAGATAACCTGTAGAAGTCCCGAAAGTGATTCGTACCACGATGCATCGTCGAATCCTCATGGTTCTAAATTCCAGCATCTGATATATGTGTACCCTCAAATTTAAATCTTCTCAGCAAAAAGAAAATATAAGTTTAGACTTCGTCTTTGTGTTATCAAACAACAAATGGCTCAACCAACCTCTCTTATGATATAGTTATTGCATCTGACATTTTCAGTTTTATAGGGAGCAAAATAAGGTCTTTCTCTACTATTAAAACATCACATAACACTGTGTGTTCTACCGCATTAGTTATGACCAGAAAATATATCTGTAAATAAGATTTGTCTACGATTGTTTACGAATTGTTTTTAGAGAATTATTTTAGGTTAATATTTAGAACAAGTTGAGGGTTTCCTTTGGAGCATTTTAGGATAACTGGAGGAATATTTTTGTGAGTTCTTAGGAGTTCTTGGAATCCCCTTTAAGGCCACCTTTGGAGGTGGGGATTTCCCTATGCACCAAGTATTCTTCATGTTTTAACTACTATAGATGGGGGTCTGTTTATTTAAGTATTACATGTTAGGATTGAAGCTAATTATCTTCATGTGTAGATAAATAAATTCATGAAAATTAGTATTTCCAGCCAGTATTACCAATGATAAAATAAAAAGTGGTTTTATGTGTGATTTACACATATCTATTTGAGTGTGTTAATTTATTTAAACTTTTGAAAAGAATGAGTATTATTCTGTCAAAAATAAACATATGAAATTAAGGGGGTTTGAAAATATTATTCAAAACCCTAAACGTTTTGGAGAACTGTTATTTCGGGTGAGAGAATACTATAAATTATGTTTCTCTTCTATAAGATTGCAAAATATTATTTTTAACTCCAAAGTTTCATGAAATTACAGTTTAAAACCTAGACTTTTACTCTAACAATGTATTTTTAAGTGATATTCCTAAAATAACCCCAAACTAATAAATATTTGTGAAACAAATCCTGAAGTTTGGTAAATTTGCAAGTGTGCCTTAAACTTGTTAACTTGGGAGTTATTCTGTAATGTTATATAAATATGTCAAACTTTTAACTTTTTTAAAAAACTACAAGGAACCTTGGTATTTTAGAAAATTATAAAAATAATCCTCAAAGTTGTGAAAATAATAATTTTAGCCCAAACATATAAGTTCCGCGTAAATTGTCTCTCAATTACACATGTTTTAAAAAAGTGAACACTGGAATTAGTAAATGGTTTTTTAACTTTAAAGTTGAAGAAGTTTACTTTGTTTTTAATAAATGAGACAAAGTGGATTAAACTTTGGGAAGTATGAAAAGGACTTGACTTACGATAATAAATGTAACTTAGTGGATTTTCCTTGGTTTGGTTGGGTATTGGGCCCGATGTAAGACTTAAATCAAAAGGAACTGAAAGGTGCATATATAAAAGCAATAAAATGGAGGTAATTCAGGCATTCTGCTAAAACAAGCAGTTGAAACGCAAGAAAATGAACTTAATGAATAGTGAAATAGTTTTTCCCAAAAGTGTAATCAAGGTAAATTTAACAAGGCCCTGGAGTCCTAGGGTGCGACTTCAGCTTAGACACAAAACTACTCGCCAGGGATGTAATGGTTATGGAATTTATGAACTCGAAGATAATATAGTAATTATGCAAAAGGAAATGCATTTGATAAATGACCGTAGACGAGATGATTTTCTAGTTAAAAGATTACAGAAATTATATTACGTGTTTTAATCAACATGGTTCAGAAAAACAAGATAAATATGTAGTAAAATATATCAGTGAAATCCAAACATGAAATGAAATCAAGAACTTGGTATTACAAATTAAAGGAATAATAATATGGTCATTAGGGGGTAAGTAAAACTCAGGCTCATCACTAGAATGTGTGGGTAGTTCTATGTTCTCCAAAGAGGATGAAACGGATAAAGATTTTATACGCTATGGCCGAATAACTTCTTTTTGAACACCGGGTGAATGTGTTGAAATATAGCATTTAAGAAACATTAAGTATGACTTGGATATTGATCTTGGTTGTTAATGAGCTTCCTTGCAAGTTGGTTAAGTATGTAGAAGGATTTTTGAGAAATTGGGTGTGAAAATTATAGGAATGAAAGGTGGGGAAAGGTTTCAAGTCTTATTGTGGATAATTCGCTATCATATTCATTTCACATTTGAATCTTTTCCTTTTCAATTCATTCTTATTTGACTTGCTAAATTTCTCTTCATTAATAAGCATCGTTTTCCTCCAATTTTAAAAGGGAACTACACGTTTTAACAGATATCTCCAAAAGAATATGATTTTTGAAGTTAACTACTCTATGAGTTAATGGATTAAAGGACATTTTTGTAAAATATGACAAATGGTGAAGATAAGGTTTAATGGTATATAACTAGCTTTTAATTAATTTTTTTAAATAAAACATGGTTAATGTATATACTATATGGTAAATGCATGTAGATATATACTGAATATAATATTGCCTTCATTTCTTTTCGTTGTTTGTTTCCATATTTCATTTTGTTGGAAATCCCACTGGGTGTTAGCTCACCCCGTTCCCTTTGTTACGATAGGTTAATCAAAATTTTGTCTTTGATATCATTCTCTAAGTAAGTAAACCTTATTCTTACTCTAATTACTTGAGCCCTATGGTGATGCCTAGTGGGTTACAGACTTGTTCTTATTATGTTTATATGCTCCGAAAATGGAATTGGATATTTACTTGGTAATTTCAAATAAAAAATGGACTAGTAACATTATCAAAGTTGTTTAATGTCATTTAACACTAAAGTGGTTGGACCTGAGTGAGTTGACCCATGAGTAATCCCAAAATCGGAGTAGGGTAGTATAACCCACTTATACGACCCAATTAGAAGTAGGTATAATTTTATTTTGGGGCTATTTTACTTTACCAAGGACTTATTTATCGTTATTTGAATGTACCCACAGTTTTATTTTTCTTTATACTTTGCCACTTATTTTGACATTCAGGAACACTTTTTTTCACTTTTTACCATATTGTTTTCATCTCTAAATGTCAAAATGAATAGTAAAGTCTAAACAAAAATAAAATAGTGGGTTACGTCAAATAATGATAAGTATGTGGTGGATAAAGTTAAAATAATCCTTTTAATTTTGAGTTAAATCCTAAAGCACAATCTACGAAAGTACCCATTTAAGTGAGCGAATAATATCAAAATGTAATAAAACAACCCCAATTATAAATATGTGGTCATTTTTTCCTCTATCCAACCATGAGATATTAGCAGTCATTTTTCGGCAATGGTATAAATTTGAGATACTTTTTATTATTGTAAATCTGAGATGCACTTTGTAAATCTGAGATATGTTTTCTTTTCTTTTGTAAATCTTAGATGCACTTTGTAATGTATACACTTTGTTTCTTCCCCGGATTATAATACATTTTCAAATTGTTTAAACAGTGCAGTCCTAACTTTTTAAGAAATTAATTTTGTTTGCACACTGCATTTGTGCATGTGCTTTATTTGCAGTTTGTTTTTTAACACAATTTCTTTTTAAATATTTCAGGTTAATGGATGCTTCCACTTTTTCTGAATACAATAAATTTTTGATATGGTTTAAAGTTAAAAATGTCATTGTGGATATGTAGCCAATGTGAGAATTACTCAATCGAATGTTAATAATATCGATGGAGAATGTATTATGTTTATCAAGGATGTAAGAATTGTTGGTTAGGATGGTGTAATCTAATTTCAATTGATCATTTGTCAGCATTCGCGAGTAGTCTAGCACCGAAGCAATTTGTCAGTCAAGACCTCACATTTATATCACTGATTGTTGTTTATTTGGTAGATGCAATAGAACACAAGCTTCAATAATGAAATTTTTACCCTTAATACTTACTTTGTGTTTGGGTTTGGTTGTATTGTGTGTGGGTATGGTTTGGATAATTTTGTTGATGTAAAATCTTTTGTTTATGTGGTTGTTGTGTGTGGGTATGGCTGGAATAGTTTATGTATTACTTCTCACTTCACCACCACCCCCACCTACCAAAAAAGTTGTGACATTGCATCTTCTTCATGCATCCTATCTATACCCATCCGATCTTGAACCTATAGTTTCATCTTCCTTATATACGGACAATATACATTAATAGCAGATAACATAAGTTAGATAATATCTGAAAGAAAATAAAATACAAACATTTGAATGAAAAAAAATTATCCTTATGATATGTAGTCATTGGGAGATTCTATTTGCCACGTGCTTGTCTAGCTTCACCAAAATCATGACAACGTCTTGATTTTTTTTGCTTTTCCCCTACCTAAGGCTTTATGTTTTCCCCTTTTAAAATTTTTCCACATCTTTTTTTTCACTTTATTAGGCTCGTTATAATTTGGTTCGTTGCTGTAACTCATTCTCCCCGAAGCTACTTGACTTGTTCCACACATTTGATTGGACTTCTCGACACTACAACTAATCAACTCATCAATTATTCTCATTTCGCGATTGGTGTACATTTTAATAGGTTCTTCACTAATGATATATTTTCAACTAAATCCAAAGAACATTGAGTTAATTGACTCCTCTTATGGAGATATGACTCGTCTTCATGTATCACTACACCACCCAAATCACTTATTACACCGTATTGTTTTTAGTCCATGTTTTCATTATATATTGACCCAATGAATTTTCAAAATAAATCATCTTATTCAAGTATTCAAGGACATGACTACATGGTATCCCCGAGATTACAAACATTTTACAACTATATGTAGCCATTTCAAAGCCTTTGTGATAAATAATATCTCACACTCTACAAGCCTCTTGATATTTCCTTTGTACTTTATTCAGACAGTGAGTACTAACTTCATTAATAAATTCAAATTTGAAATTCAAGCTTTCCCATAATTCATTTTCAAATTTATAAAACATCTCGTTGTGTAAATGTCAACCATTCGAAGTAAGACATCATGAGGTAATTTTAATTTAGGCTTTTTAGAGTTATTTTGTGATTAGACATCAACTCATCGTAACTTTGGAATACCAAACCCCTACCAAATTGGATCATAAAATCCACCAATGAGTTGTTCTTCAATAATACCTCTTAAAGAATGCATGTGAGCTTTTTTCTCATTGATTGCTTGACATGTTGACCGAAAAAACGCCATTATGATAAGAAGGCACCCACTTCGAATGAATTTCGTACATGGATTACAACCATTTAATTCATCGCTCTCAATAATATCCACCCACTTTGAGTCAAGTTCCCCCCCCCCCCCCAAAAAAAAAAATCCATTTGTAATTTGAGAACTCATTATAGTAAACACTAAATTTATGGCATCAATCATTCTAGAGAACTTTATCAAAATAAACCAATAAAATATGTGTGGAATTTATAGTGTGTGGAATATTTTAAAATTTTTATTTTTGCATTGATGAGTCTTGATTAATAATAATTATTTTAGTTCATCACCTAACATAACTTCCAAAATCTGATTGAATAGCCAAATAAAAGAATTGGGGGTCTTATCACTTAAGAATGCACAAGAAAAAACGATTGTGTGTCCGTAATTATTAACTCCCATCAATGGTGCAAAAAATAAATCCATTGCGATTAGTGTTATACGTGGTATCGAATACAATCACATTACCATAGAACTTATAATCCCTCCTAGTGGTTAGATCCGCCCCAAAAAATGTATGATTCTCTAGTCATCATCTACCTTGAGATTAAAAGTGAACGACGGGTCTTCGCTTTTCCAACTTTAATACTCATGTATCATTTCCCTATCATGCCCCTTAATCTTATTAAGCTTGTCTCATTCAAAATTATACAAATACTTATGTGTACACTCAATATTTTCAAACCCTATGGATTGAACCCCGATGAAGTTTTATTGTTGACGTGGGTGAACATTAACCATTCAAACTTAGTATGTCAAACGCTTTTTTTGCAGCTGAGACCGAGCTGTGAGACCTCAAAAATTGTGCTTTATGGGTGTTGCCAAAGGGTGACTATGGATTTAAACAAAAATAGTAACCACATATATGCCAGATTATGACTTCACAACAAGAAGTATAGCCTTTCAACCCTCTTTCTGTTGGAAATTATGAATGCAAATACAGAAATGGAACTCTTTATATATCTCAAAAATGTCAACTTCAATACAACAATGTAAATTCTGAATAGTCACTATAAAACTTCAAGGCGTGATGTCACTTTCCTAAATACAGTATTTGCCCCACACGAAGAATTTCGGTATACAAACGGGAATCAGCAAATCCGTACTCAAGATACAATGAAGCAATTGCACTGTCTGCAACTTGTATATTTGAAGACAGCCCTTGGATGTAGCAGCGAAGAACAGTCAATCAAGTTCTTATTCTTTTTATGTGCACAAAACAGAATAAGAGAATTTGTATCTCCTGAAAATTGTAAGAGAGTAATAGCAGGGTCTGGAAATCTGAAACTGGTTTTTGTTATGAATGTAATTTCGTTTTTAGGCAGCCTTTATTTATAGAAAATGAAAGGCTTTGTCTTCAAGAGTCATGACTGTTGAATTAAATCATTTCCGAACAGGTATGACTGTTAATTACCAACAGTCTTAAGTCCTTTCTGAACAGGTATAATAATACCGAATCGGTTTTGCACGGGTCAACCAAAAAGTGACCGCGCCCTAGCTACCGCGATCCGATCCGGACGAATCCCGGCAACCCGCTACCACTGCGGCGTGCGAAGTGCAAAGTGCGCCACTAGCGCCTCTACAGCCCACTGCCCCGCACGCGCGCGCGCGCGTGTGCGTGTGCGTACGGTGCTTCGCACCGTATTGAGGTCTCTTGAATAGCCTCTTAAATGCTAGATGAATTAACTCTTCATCTTCCATTTGTACTTATTAAGTGTACAAATTCTTAACATTTTTCCAATGTGGGACTCAAAGGTTGCCCACCCCTTTTATAGCTTAGTGGTGACACTTAGCTTTGTACATTTTCCAATGTGGGACACTATCTCCTTTTATATTTGGGTTAGCTTCCCACCTCTTCCTCACACTTCCAATGTGGGACAAGCTCTTAAGGCTTTTACACCCAAAAAACTCTTACTCTCTTATTTTAAAAATCTCCAACACTTTCATGGATCCTCAATGCCATTTCATGTCAACATTGGACATATGTTAACCATTCCCTAGTTTTAAATAAGCGTACCCTTTCCTTATAATCTCATTATTGTCCTTTTTTCCTTTGCATTCCAATTTCGTGCACTAAAGTCGTCTTCCTTTGCATATGTATTGTAAAATTATGTACCTTTAGCCAATTTAGCTCTTAATAAAGGATCATAACTTTTTTAAGACTCTAAAATTCTTGACCCTAAGTAGGCGTCTTTTTTAAGTATATTTGTGGTGTATAGATAAGATCAGAATGATTCATATTAGAATCAACAAAAATTTCTTCAACTATACCATTTTAATTTCCAATCAATGCCATATTCTCGCAATTCATAACTTTCGAATCCAAGTTATCCCAATATAAACCCTCTATAATTCCCAAATTATCAATGGTCTCTAAATCCAAAACATCATTAATCATGTCACTAACCCTAAAAAAAATTCCACGAAAATGTCAAGCTAATTGTACACTAGTATAAACAAGAAAAATGGTGAAATGACAATTGCAAATGTATTACATATATGTTTTCCAACAATTCTATTGCAATCTCACTTAAACAACAATGTGGCCAAATGTATTACAAACTGAGAAAATGTAAATCTGAGTTACTGTGAACCAATATAAACAACAATATTTATACAAATGTATTCATATGTGAGATACTGTAAACTAATATAAATGTATTCATATATGAGATGATCTTTTAAAAGTAAGATTCAAATTTGAGACACCTTAAACCAATATAAAATAAATGCATAACAATTGTTGGAAAAAAAATTAATACAATTTCATGGTTTATAAATGGGAAAGGGAGGTATAATTTGATATATAGAGAGGTATCAACAAGTTGGATTTGTCCATAAATGATATTTGTACCAATATAAATAAATTTGTTAAATAAAAAAAGTGAATAGACTCATCCGGATTCATACCTGGGTTTGTTGTGCCTTTCTCGGCTTGAAATAAAGTCATAAATGAGAGAGGGAGGTCAAAAAGATTATCCGACGACCGAAAAATTAAGGAGATGTATGTTATCGAAGATGGTCCCATATTAAACTCCATTGCTTGAACAGTTTCTTCCTCGATACCGCACTACATAAATATTACGAGAAGCACTTTTCTCCGGGGTTTGGCCCTGGTCGTTAAAACCAGACGGCTAATGCGTCAGCTCAAAAGTTCTCACTCCTTGGAATTATTACTATTTGAATAGAAGAGTATTTTGGGACTAGTATTTTCACTCTTGCCAGGTACTTTTACATGGTCTCCTCTTTCACTTCATAAATACCCAGTATCTGATTTACGATTAGTTTAGAATCACTATGGTCCGACAACTATTGGGCACTGAGTGACAAGGTTAATCCTAAATATACAACTATCAGTTTATACTTTGCCTCGTTATTGGAGGTCGAGGGGAATATTCAACATCTTTTCCCTCTGGTGTGATCACAATAAGTCCAGCTTTACTACCATTTATGCATGAAGAGTCATTGACAAACAACTTTAAAACAAGTGGCTCTTTTACAAAACCACCTTCTACCAGGGAGCCATTCTTAAACAGTTTCTTTACTTGGAATAAATATAGAGCTCTTTCCACTATCCTTGTATATTATTCTGGTATACCAATGGTCAAGGTTGGAGCAACTTTGGCCTCGGTTGGCTTTTCCTTATCATGCATGAATTCTATAATGAATATTCCACAACCTACTCCATAATGGTTCTTCGCAGTTCATACACTATATCATATTCCCCCAACTCCACGGATATAGCCATTAACCTTCCAGACTTCTTAAGTTTGTGAATGCCTTATCGAATAGGCAAATCAATGCATACTACAATAACATGAGCCTAGAAATATGGCTTTACGCTCTTGGAAGCTTCAATTAGTTCCACTGCCAATTTTTCCAATCTTGTGTACCAAATTTCTACTCCATAGTAAGCCTTTCACATGTAATACATTGGTTTTTGAACGCCATCTTCTAATATCACCATAGACGAGCTCACTATTGACTTTGATACAACCAGATTTAAATATAATTTTTCACCCAGGATCGACCTTGACTGCAGAGGAGACAACCCTAGATACTTATTCAGATCTTGGAAGGGTTTCTCACATTTTTCATTACATTTTAAAGTCTTTTGAGCATCTTAAAGAATGGAAGACATCAGTTTATTGATATTGATATAAATCTATTGAGAAGAGCTACTCAGCTAGTCGATCTTTAGATCTCCTCTTTGCTTGTTAGAGATTGCATGTTGATCAATACCTAGATCTTATTGAGGTTAGCCTTTATGCCCCTTTGATTGACGATAAAACCTAGAAACTTTCATTCCCTTACTCTGAAGACATATTTGGCGGGATTTAATTTCAACTAGTACTATTCCATCTTATCAAAAGTTTAGTTGAGGTCATTGATGTCATCGGCATCATTCTTGCTTTTGGATAGTAGTCATCCACATAAACTTCCATAGTCTTCCCAGTCAGTTATTTGAAATCCTTATTGACCATCCTTTGGTACGCCACTTTAGAGTTTTTCAATTAGAGAGAATAGCTTTGGAGAAAAATGTACCTCGATAGGCGATGAATGAGGGTTTCGTGATCTTCAGTCTTCATATTTATATGTTTATACCTCGATAAAGCATCCATAAAGACAAGAAGCTCATGCCCAGCTATGGCGTAGACCAGTTGGTCGATTTGGATAAGCTAATAGTGATATTTTGGGAAGGCCCTATTGAGGTCAGTAAAATTAACACAAATGTTCCATTTTTCTTTCTTCTTAGGGATCATTACTATAGTTAATAGCCAAATATGAAATTTCACATCTTGAATGAAGTTCACTTTCTTTAATTTCTCCATCTACTCCTGAACGGCCATATTTTTCTCTTAAAAAAATACCCTTATCTTCTATTTAATAGGTTTCGCATCCTTCATAATGTTCAGATCATGAAAGAGGACATCTAGATCAATTCAAGGCATGTCCTTATGGATTCATGTGTATACTATATTCCTTTCCCTCGAGAAATTTGCAATTTCTTTCTTCAATGCTTGATGAAGAGATGAGATGACTTGGGATATCCTTCTTGGATGCTTGTCGTCTAATATTACAGTTTTAATATGCTCGACCTCATCCCTCATGACTAATTTATCATCATCTCGAGGATCTAATTTATTGATCTAATAAATTTGTGCTAATTTCTCACATTCTTCATGTTCGTTTGAGGTGCAGTAGCATTCTCTTATTAGGACTTGGCCTCCTTTCACTTGTCTTACTCTATAACAGATGGGGAACTTTATGACTTGTTGCACCGTGGAGGACACCACTTCAAACTTATTTAAACCAACATTTTCAAAGATGCTATTATAAAATGAGGCTATGTTCTTGTCCAAGATGAAGAAATGCATCACTATGTTTGGCAGGTTGGCCATATTCTGTAACTTCAAGCTCAACTTCTTGCTCAAAAATTTGATGAGTATATTGTGGTACACAAATATCTTTATTTCTTGAAATTTGGGACTTTTTTTAAATAGTCATAAAATAACACATTTGCAAAATTGCCATTATCTACCAGAATTATTGTGATAAACCTATCATGGATCAACATGCTTACAACTAGGGGATCATCACGGGGATACAATAGGATATATAAATCACCTTTGGAAAATACAAAAATTAGAGAATCTTTATTTACCATACGAGGGTGGGTCACTGCTTTCTCATCCATATTCACCTCGCTGATTAGTATGCAGACTTTAGCCTTATCCATTTATGCTCTCTTCTCGGCAGGTTCATCTTTGCCTCCATCATCTCCACCATTCATGAAACAATATCTGAATGAAATCATGCCCATTTCCTCTACTGATTCCTTGGGCTTCTTAAATAAGTCAGGATCAGTGCTATCATCAGAATCTTCATCTTGACCTCACTTATTATCTTCTTTATCTTTGTAAGGAGAATTTAATCTCCTCGTTGGCCTTTCCTCCCCTTTAGATTAGGATGCACGGCCATACTTGTCTACATATTTTAACATCTTCCCCATTTTGATTAGTGCCTCAACATCATCCTTTAATTTTAAACACTTATCAATAGTGTGGCAATGATCTTTGTCGAAGTCATAGAACTTGCCTTTATCTCTTTTGTTTGGAGGCATTTTCAACTTTTTTAGCCACTTGAGCTTTTCACCTCCTCGAATCTAATCAATGGTGTAATGAACTCCTTATATTCAGCGGTGTGTACTCGTCAAACTTCTTTAGCTTCATTAGATTTATCCTTCTTGTTCTAGGTTCCACCAGTGTTTAACTTCATATGACTCGAATCATTTACGACCATTGCCTCTTCGATATTCATAATTTTTCCCTACTTTGCTAGTATTGTAGCGATAGTGTTCAAAGACTCTTTATCCAACGCCCAATAGAGCTTTCCAGGTAACAAAAACTTCATAATTATAGTGATCACTATTTTCTCATCATAGTATATCACCTCGTTCTCAATGTTGAACTGAGTGGTGTACTCCCTTGTCATTTCATCCTCCCTTTAGTGATGCTTATCAGAAAGCCATTTATAATGACTTGATGTTAGTAATCTTCCCCCTCGAGAGCCCATTATACCATACCTGGGTTGATCTAGTTAGAAGATAGGAGAAATCCATACACCTAATCTCATCAGGAATATAATAGTTTTCAAAGGCATCCTAGTACCACGCTACCTAAAGCATCGAATCAGACTTTCCACCATATCTCAAAGTTATAATATGATGCTTTAACTTTGCAGGCATCAAATATACCACTACGGACGCTGTGAATAGAGATCCCAGGACATATTTTCTCTGCAAAGAATTTTTTATCTTTATTAGATCCCCCACCCAATCCTCCAAGCGTTCAATTGACCCCTTCCAAGGCTGATCCTTTTTTTTCTCATCCTTGATAACCTTATCATCTCGTCCATGGATATGAACTAAACTATCTTCCCATTTTGGTATGGGATCGAACTTAGCCAAGCCTCTAACACTATGCCTTAACTTGGTCGGGTATATAATCTTATTAGACTCAAATTTCGAAGGTTCTTCTCTATGTTCCCTGGGCTCTCTAGGGTCCTGTAACAACCCGCCTAATTAAATATCGGGTGGACAGTCCCATACCAAATTAAAACAGAATATACAGTTGGCTCATTCTTAGCATCACTGTCGAAAATATTTACAACTCACCCAATACCCAATTAAGCTGGTGTTAAAAACTTTCCAAATTCCAATTTAACAAAATCCATTTCCAGTTTAAGAATAACACAACACATTTTTTATTCTACAACACAGATCACTAAATAAATAACTCAAAATAATTTAAATGCAAGTGGAATAAACATTCCCAAATAATATAAATCCTTTACAATAATCCCAACAATGTTAAATGTATTAAAAAGTCCCGAATACAATAGAATTTGACCTCAATAGAAAAGATAACTGAACCCTTTGGGCGACATGCCCTAACTAAGAATACTGTGAATCAAAAGATGATAAGCGTCTAAACAATACTTCCATAGCTCCATAGCTCGTCATAATCAACTATGGTTGGCGTCCCTATTGCTGGACACCTGATATAGAGACACAATAGAAGAGAAAATATGCAAGGAAACAGGTCAGAGCCCGAATGTGTAGAGTATTTATAAAACAGCAATTATATAACAAGTGCAATAAAGCATTTATTATGTACATGTTAGATCCAACTCTCACTTGCTATTCTCACCTCTCAACTAGAGTGCACACTTAACGTTTCCTATTAACCTCCTAGTTAATGGTTCCTCTTTTCTAGTCTCCATATTAAAATTCCATTCCCATATCATAATCCCCGTATGTCCCATACCATACGTCACATTATTATTCATATCTATATTTCTCCATTATGATTTTGTTTCTCATTAACATGAATCATTATTCATTAATGTAAATCGTTTCTCATTAACATAAGTCATTATTCATTAATATAAATCGTTTCTCATTAACATGAGTTAAGCTTTTCAATTCTTTAAGAATAAATATTCATTAACTTAATTCCATTGTCTTTCTCTATTCACCGATCTACAATTATCACCGTAGATAGATATAAACACAATATATAATTATGTAACTATTTAATCCATTATATATATATATATTCATATATAATACAGCACCCCGAGTCACAGCTGTGGTGAAATACATTACTCTGCTATCATGTCCCATCATCGCATGTCGCTGAATAGGGGACTACAGGTTCGGTAAGATTCCACGAACCACAAACAACAAACAAATTGGAGGCGAACATAGTTCTCGTATCCATCGGTCACGCACATACCTACGTACCCACAGTCAGCGGACTTATCAACTCCCCGATAAGTCTTTCATAGACCTATGTTCTCGAGCGACAAATCAAAGATCCCATGGATTCATCAGGATATGACTGCCCTCACGCGTAAACCTCCCACCGATAGCAAGTAAGCTAGGTATGTCATACACATAATCATCAATCAATCAAATAGGTATTATCATACCTATAATATAATATCAATAAGGTAATTATCACTACCCTAAGATATTCCCCATACGTAGCATTATCTCTTTTAAATTCCACGTATTAAAATATCATATCTTTACTTCATAATTTAATTATCCTCGCATCCTATAACATCTCTCCACTATCGACGTCGTTAAGGTTCATGCGCGGAACGTCTCGCAAAGCGAAATCCAAATAAGGAACCCCTCCAATACACTACTACTTAACTTTGTCGCTCGAGGAGGTCCGAAAACTTAAACTATGCGATCGGGATAACCTCATAACCTCTTTCAACCAAATGTGTTCCAAACTCCCATTTCTATCTAGGAGCCATACCACTACGCTCTTATAATATAATTATTCTCGTATCCTAACATCACTCCACTCCCGACGTCGTTAAGGTTCATGCGCGGAGCGTCTCGCAAAGTGAAATCCAAACAAGGAACCCCTCCATTACACTACTACTTAACTTTGTCGAGCGAGGAGGTTTATCAACTTTAAATACGTGATTGGGATAACCTCATACCCTAAGGCTACCCTCTCTCAATGTACAAGATTCAAATAAGATTTTCCTCAACATATATTCTGTAAGAAGTCACTAATATCCTACTGGTCCATTACATTATTTCTCCCGAACTACTACGAGTTTAGTTCTCCTTTTTAATTACGGTTAAAATCGATAGTTTCAAATCTCTTATAAACACATATTCTTACACTTAGGATTAAACCCTCTTGTAAACTTAAGGATACCCGGGTGTTATATAAAATCCCCCTACTGGTCCTATCTTAAAACCTCATGCATCACCATTTAGATTTTAACAAATGAATCTAGCAACGGAAATTCCATTCAATATAATTTCCAACATGTAAATCACTCGAATCCAAATCAAATTTAATTCAACTATTATCAAGGGTTTACTGATATTTTCTAGGTCCCATAATCTCCAGATAATAATCAACAAAGATCCATAAAAGGTTTGGGATAAGAATCATCATTTAAAAAGAAACAACTTTACCTAAACTGGGGAGGTCGATCGATCGAAGGCAGGGGTCGATCGATCGATCCCTCAGGTCCAGGCCTGCATTTTCTGCATTTTCTGTAACTACGGGTTTAACAACTTTTGATCATTTAAACCTTCATCTAAACATCTCAAATGACTTATAAACTTTACTTCATGATATATCAACATATATGAACGATTTCCAATACTCTAAACATCCTAGAATCATCAAAGGATTGGATTAAAAAGCATGTTTATCTCCTTATTCCCAGAAATTTATTAACATAACCTCTTCAAGAACATAACAATGGTTTCCATCATTTCTTCAACAGATTCATGACTAATTCGTGGATTATTATCATCCTAACACATGAGTTAAATTCCTATATCATTTCAGTTTTCCAGAAATCCATTTAATACTCCATTATTTCTTCCAAACAATAATAATCTTCTCTTTTCATATTATTCTAACATGGACAATATACAAACTGAATTTTCCATTATTAAACACTTGCCTTTAGTGTAGGTCTGATCCTTTGGTGTAGTTTATCTCAGTTGGTTGTCCCTTCTCCGGTCAAACTCCGGTGGTGGTTGGTGGTGGTGAACCTTGGTTCTTGTTCTTCTCCTTCCCAAGTGACTTTTCCTTTCCCAAGCACTCTTACTCTCACTCTAAGAAGATGGCTGCTCTTATTTGTGAAGAGGAGATGAATAACTCCCATTCACTTAATCTATCAATACTTATAATAGTTCCAAATCCGAAACACTATTCATCCCCCCTAGAAAAATGACCAAAATGCCCTTTCGGGTAGTCTATTCATTCCCAAATGACCCGAGACTCAAAATTGACATCCAAATAGACTTTTCTGACTATTTCGAACCTTCCGGACGCAACGACGCAGTCGAAATGACTATTAGATCGATAGAAAATAAATTTCCTTCTTAATTTAATAAACTAGTCCCGACACGTCCCATACCGCGTCTGACCAAAAATATAAATAACCGAATTTATATCATACTGTCATATCAATGACATCACATTCATATATTACCTAAATATCTTTAAGTAATATTCATAACCATCCATATTCATATCCACAGTCCAGATAAAACCTAAATGAATTAATTAATAATAAAATCCAATTAATCCATTTATTTAAAATATAACCCATTTTAAAAGTCATTAAAATTACGGGGTATTACATACTTCCCCCCTTATAACAGAATTTCGTCCCGAAATTCAGGAATATAAGTCATACAGGTAAGGTCAACTCCGAGTATAAATCTCACATCGCAACAAACCCAAGATGTACCGCCCATACAGTACATTAACAAAATCCCTATCGATGTTATACGCCAAGCCTCACCATATAGTCTCAACTGAATCAAATTTAGACTTTTCCTAATCTTCCCTATACCGTCCTCGTGACAAACTTTGGGAAAAACTGAGCCTCACACATTGAACAAATAAATCCTGAAGTTCCAACTACTTACCTTTTCACAATTTGAAAATTACTACAATCCAATCTTCCAGGGCGCCCATACACCCTGTCGTACCACTTTCATTATAATATTTGTCGCAAAGGTTATAAACTCATATACTAAAGACCTAACTTATTTCGACTCCCAACGGTTATTAGTTTCGTGCGTGGGGTGTCTCGCAAGCGAAATCCAAACAAGGAACCACCCCGATACACTACTTCCTAAAGTAGTCGGTCATCGAAACTCCTAAGGTCCTTAGTTAATAATATATAAAAAATTTGGTTTTAAAAAAAAATATCAGGTTTATCGATTTTGAAAACAAAAATTTTGTTTTAACGATTTCAAATAGGGTCTACGCATCTACTCTCATAGAAGACAAGATGCAGACAAATGCTCTCATATACCACAAGTCAATGCACGCCGATAGTCAAATTACACTCGGACATGCTCTAGGTAAGTAATCCCATGATACAAATCAAACCCATGTGATAACATGTAATATAAAGGTGTCCCACACCCCTCAGTGAGTCTACATAAATAACAGTGTTGTAGGCTAAGTTTAGCAACCCTTTTTCCCTCATAATAACAATCACTACAAAAATCAATACGCTTCATACTTCCTTAGATAGGAAAACATACCCTCATTTGCGGGTGATGGTTGTTGAATCCCAATATTATAACTTTGCTCGATGAGTCAAGAAAAAAATTTTACCCCAAATTTTCAGTTCTAGTTAAATCACACTCCACTATATACCCAAGTCTTTCAATATATTGCCTTCATTAGGGAACATACACAATTCACGCATTTCAAGAACTTCTACTGATGACTCTTCATCAATTTTTCCATAATAGGGGTGACCTCGACTACGGTCATCATACTCGAACATACTTCATAACCTCCTAAGTACGATCTCTACTATCCATCCAATGGCCCTTATTTGCCATACTTCTTTGTTCGATCACTCCCGAACGAAAATAAGATTCATTGATATATACGGAATCTTACCAAAGAGATCAACAATCCTAAACATAGGGCTCTACATCAAAGAACGCTAAGCTGAAAACACAGTAAGCCGTACAGATCCTAAAGGACACTAGAACCTGATGCTCTGATACCACCTGTAACAACCCGCCTAATTAAATACCGGGTGGCCAGTCCCATACCAAATTAAAACAGAATATACAGTTGGCTCATTCTTAGCATCACTGTCGAAAACATTTACAATTCACCCAATACCCAATTAAGCTGGTGTTAAAAACTTTCCAAATTCCAATTTAACAAAATCCATTTCCAGTTTAAGAATAACACAACACATTTTTTATTCTACAACACAGATCACTAAATAAATAACTCAAAAGAATTTAAATGCAACTGGAATAAACATTCCCAAATAATATAAATCCTTTACAATAATCCCAACAATGTTAAATGTATTAAAAAGTCCCGAATACAATAGAATTTGACCTCAATAGAAAAGATAACTGAACCCTTTGGGCGACATGCCCTAACTAAGAATACTGTGAATCAAAAGATGATAAGCGTCTAAACAATACTTCCATATCTCCATAGCTCGTCATAATAAACTATGGTTGGCGTCCCTGTTGCTGGACACCTGATATAGAGATACAATAGAAGAGAAAATATGCAAGGAAACGGGTCAGAGCCCGAATGTGTAGAGTATTTATAAAACATCAAGTGTTTAACAAGTGCAATAAAGCATTTATTATGTACATGTTAGATCCAACTCTCACTTGCTATTCTCACCTCTCAACTAGAGTGCACACTTAACGTTTCCTATTAACCTCCTAGTTAATGGTTCCTCTTTTCTAGTCTCCATATTAAAATTCCATTCCCATATCATAATCCACGTATGTCCCATACCATACGTCACATTATTATTCATATCTATATTTCTCCATTATGATTTTGTTTCTCATTAACATGAATAATTATTCATTAATATAAATCGTTTCTCATTAACATGAGTCATTATTCATTAATATAAATCGTTTCTCATTAACATGAGTTAAGCTTTTCAATTCTTTAAGAATAAATATTCATTAACTTAATTCCATTGTCTTTCTCTATTCACCGATCTACAATTATCACCGTAGATAGATATAAACACAATATATAATTATGTAACTATTTAATCCATTATATATATATATATATTCATATATAATACAGCACCCCGAGTCACAGCTGTGGTGCAATACATTACTCTGCTATCATGTCCCATCATCGCATGTCGCTGAATAGGGGACTACAGGTTCGGTAAGATTCCACGAACCACAAACAACAAACAAATTGGAGGCGAACATAGTTCTCGTATCCATCGGTCACGCACATACCTACGTACCCACAGTCAGCGAACTTATCAACTTTCCGATAAGTCTTTCATAGACCTATGTTCTCGAGCGACAAATCAAAGAACCCATGGATTCATCAGGATATGACTGCCCTCACGCGTAAACCTCCCACCGATAGCAAGTAAGCTAGGTATGTCATACACATAATCATAAATCAATCAAATAGGTATTATCATACCTATAATATAATATCAATAAGGTAATTATCACTACCCTAAGATATTCCCCATACGTAGCATTATCTCTTTTAAATTCCACGTATTAAAATATCATATCTTTACTTCATAATTTAATTATCCTCGCATCCTATAACATCTCTCCACTACCGACGTCGTTAAGGTTCATGCGCGGAACGTCTCGTAAAGCGAAATCCAAACAAGGAACCCCTCTAATACACTACTACTTAACTTTGTCGCTCGAGGAGGTCCGAAAACTTAAACTATGCGATCGGGAAAACCTCATAACCTCTTTCAACCAAATGTGTTCCAAACTCCCATTTCTATCTAGGAGCCATACCACTACGCTCTTATAATATAATTATTCTCGTATCCTAACATCACTCCACTCCCGACGTCGTTAAGGTTCATGCGTGGAGCGTCTCGCAAAGAGAAATCCAAACAAGGAACCCCTCCATTACACTACTACTTAACTTTATCGAGCGAGGAGGTTTGTCAACTTTAAATACGTGATTGGGATAACCTCATACCCTAAGGCTACCCTCTCTCAATGTACAAGATTCAAATAAGATTTTCCTCAACATATATTCAGTAAGAAGTCACTAATATCCTACTGGTCCATTACATTATTTCTCCCGAACTACTACGAGTTTAGTTCTCCTTTTTAATTACGGTTAAAACCAATAGTTTCAAATCTCTTATAAACACATATTCTTACACTTAGGATTAAACCCTCTTGTAAACTTAAGGATACCCAGGTGTTATATAAAATCCCCCTACTGGTCCTATCTTAAAACCTCATGCATCACCATTTAGATTTCAACAAATGAATCTACCACGGAAATTCCATTCAATATAATTTCCAACATGTAAATCACTCGAATCCAAATTAAATTTAATTCAACTATTATCAAGGGTTTACTGATATTTTCTAGGTCCCATAATCTCCAAATAATAATCACCCAAGATCCATAAAAGGTTTGGGATAAGAATCATCATTTAAAAAGAAACAACTTTACCTAAACTGGGGAGGTCGATCGATCAAAGGCAGGGGTCGATCGATCGATCCCTCAGGTCCAGGCCTGCATTTTCTGCATTTTCTGTAACTACGGGTTTAACAACTTTTGATCATTTAAACCTTCATCTAAACATCTCAAATGACTTATAAACTTTACTTCATGATATATCAACATATATGAACGATTTCCAATACTCTAAACATCCTAGAATCATCAAAGGATTGGATTAAAAAGCATGTTTATCTCCTTATTCCCAGAAATTTATTAACATAACCTCTTCAAGAACATAACAATGGTTTCCATCATTTCTTCAACAGATTCATGACTAATTCGTGGATTATTATCATCCTAACACATGAGTTAAATTCCTATATCATTTCAGTTTTCCAGAAATCCATTTAATACTCCATTATTTCTTCCAAACAATAATAATCTTCTCTTTTCATATTATTCTAACATGGACAATATACAAACTGAATTTGCCATTATTAAACACTTGCCTTTAGTGTAGGTCTGATCCTTTGGTGTAGTTTATCTCAGTTGGTTGTCCCTTCTCCGGTCAAACTCCGGTGGTGGTTGGTGGTGGTGAACCTTGGTTCTTGTTCTTCTCCTTCCCAAGTGACTTTTCCTTTCCCAAGCACTCTTACTCTCACTCTAAGAAGATGGCTGCTCTTATTTGTGAAGAGGAGATGAATAACTCCCATTCACTTAATCTATCAATACTTATAATAGTTCCAAATCCGAAACACTATTCATCCCCCCTAGAAAAATGACCAAAATGCCCTTTCGGGTAGTCTATTCATTCCCAAATGACACGAGACTCAAAATTGACATCCAAATAAACTTTTCTGACTATTTCGAACCTTCCGGACGCAACGACGCAGTCGAAATGACTATTAGATCGATAGAAAATAAATTTTCTTTTTAATTTAATAAACTAGTCCCGACACGTCCCATACCGCGTCTGACTAAAAATATAAATAACCGAATTTATATCATACTGTCATATCAATGACATCACATTCATATATTACCTAAATATCTTTAAGTAATATTCAGAACCATCCATATTCATATCCACAGTCCGGATAAAACCCAAATGAATTAATTAATAATAAAATCCAATTAATCCATTTATTTAAAATATAACCCATTTTAAAAGTCATTAAAATTACGGGGTATTACAGGTCCCTGCGTGAATGTTCCTATGATGCCTTAGGCCCAATCGATCAGAAGAAAAGGCTTTTCTTAACCTCTCTGCCATATTAGTGCGCTCCATTGAGGAAGTCTGATAAAAATATCTTTTTGATCATATGGTGGATGTTTTCCCTAGCCAGTAGGATTTATCACTTTGATCAGCCTTAGATCTCCTCCTAGACTTGCATCCTTCCCCAAACCAACCTATATCTAGTCTCTTTGGGTTTTCCATTGCTCATCCATATCACGCCTTCGATTGGAGTTTTCTCCAACTATAGAACTGGCCGAGTTTAATTTCGGCCTATTTTGTCTAGCGAGTATGCCTAAACTTAACTAGCTCATATTATCTAACATAGCCTCCTAGCTTTTGGCCAAGCATTGAAGGATTCCTTACAAATGCCCTTAAAAGCGCTAATGGTCTAATATGGATGATCAAAATCACAAATACTAAAATCTTTAATTGTTTAAAATTAATTAACCTTTAACAAAAAACCCAATTAAAACTTTCATGAATTTGATACATTGTTGTGTTAAACAAATAATCAACCAATTTTATCTTACCCTAAAATATGAATCGAGTTGATATCATGATAAAAATAAAATAATCAGCTATAATCCCCGTTGTTGGAGGAAACCCAAACGGGAAAAAGCTCGAATGGCCCAGCCAATGCAAATTTACTATGTTAGAAATTACATTATAACACAACAGAAGACGTATTCAATGAAATTGACTCCTTTAAGCCTTGATGAATCTTTGTTCCTTTAAACTTCTTTATAGAGACATGTAGAAGGCCATCTATGAACTTCTATAAACTGTGAGCCACACATGATCCAGGCTCAAAACTTTCAACGAAGAGAACTTATAGTTCATCGCTTCAAACTGCCACAAAAATGGAGTCTACCATATGTAAATAAATAAATAATGCAAATAGTCCATGGTAAGAAACTCTTCTAAATCAAGATTACAAGAAAAACATAATTGGTTCACAAAACGGATATATCAAAGAATATGAAGATTAGATCTTGGATCTGAAAGAGTTTGGGTGTAAACTAGGGTTTGGAGGCTTTTGGTTATGTATAAGAAATCATTTTTTCTCCAAACTCTCAATGAAAACTATTTTTTAACAATCTTATTTATAGAAACACTAAAAATTCAGGGGATATAAAAAATGAGGTAACTCATTTGAATGAAAACCAACACGTCATTCGAATGATATTACTAATCTCGTTCAAATATGAGATCAAACTAACTTTTAATGTCATTGTTCTTTCAAGAAGAAAAATATCTTTTGAAGTTTGTTTGAATCTTGTTTGAATAAGAACATACAACTCATTTGAACGACTTAAACATCGTATTCGAATTAACAACGTAGTTTCATTTAAACAAGTCAATCAGAATTGTTTTTCACAAAAATTCAAATTACTTTTAAAACTTTTTATGAAAATGCCTCAAACATATAAAAGAAACACCCAACTTTAGATCCAAGGATCATGAAAGTGGTCGTAAAGACCAAGTGCGCGGTGTGTGATATTGAACTAAAAATTATTCGCAAATTTCCAATTAAATCATATTTAATTAGAGTCTATTTTTGAACGAAATAAATACATTCCCAAAACAAGCACCTGCATGTGTGTGTGTGTGTGTGTGTGTGTGTGTGATCCCATAAATAAATAAAGCATGTGACATAAAATATCAGGAAAAATCCCCGCAGGGCAAAACCTCATTATTTTCACTATATTTGTAAATAACGGTTACACGGATTTTAATGAAAATAAGTGTGCCATACGAAAATACCCGCATGTGTCGGTTCCGATGTCGTCGACTGGAATCTCCCGCAAGAATTCCAGATGGGCAACAATGAAGAAGATACCGGCTTCTCCACAAAATACTCCAAAATGAGTAAGAATAATTTCTTGAAGGTTTATGATGTGCACTTGATAAATGGGAATTAAGTCTGCATTTATAAGGAAAGAAAATGGCCTAAAAAACATTTTGATAAAAAGATGGAAGATTAAGGGCCGATTTTTGCTCAGCATGTTGCAAAGGAGTTTTGACCACAAAGAAGTGGTGACACCATTTGGCATAAAAATCGAGGTCGGCGGCGTCGTTCGAACGACATTGGATGTCGCTCGAACGAGGACACGTTTCATTCAAACGACATCACACGAGATGTCTATGTCTTTCGAACGACAGTGATATCTCATTTGGACGAGCACGCATTCCAAAAAAAGTTCGTTTCAGCATAAAAAAATTCTGCATTTGATTAAAAATAATTTCAGACTTTAAAAAATATTTTTAAAAAAATTCCCAAATATTTATGCAAATATAAACAACTCCAATTAATCATTTTACGGATAGTGTGTCGTGGAGTTTGTGGGCAAGACTTGAGCTGTGCGTATCATGTAGCTTGATGCATGAGTGAAGATGATGGATGTGACACCCCGCCTAATAAAATACCGTGTGATTCGTCCTATACCAAATTAAAATAGGAATCCCAGTTAGTTTATCCTTAACATCACTGTCGAAAACTTTTTAATACTTACTAACCACCTAGTATTCCAAAAGATGGTGCCAAATTTTAACTTTTTAATTAACAAAACAGTACATGCGAAAATAAATATAAACCATTCACACAACTGAATAAAACTCAACTGAAATAATTAATTAAACAATTTGCCGAATAAACCATCGGGCACCAAAGTGAAATCCAAAACAAACATCCAACACCTCAATAAATACATATGTAATCTGTACTGAGAAGTCTGGGCGACAATCCCTAAATAAAACTGAAACGGATAAATGATTCCTACTCTAGGAATGAATGAGCGATGCATCTAAACCAAACTCCTGCTAGCATCCACATATGCCGCAGCTCCGTATCCCTGGAATAGAATATCAATCATGGCGTCCCTGTGGCTAGACACCTAAAAGGTTTTGAAAATAGTTTTATAGCAAGGGTTAGAACCGAAAACATTTTGAAAATATTTAGCAAGTGAATTAACTTCAGTAATTTAAAATGCATGAATGCGCTTCATATTTAAGTTAGTGTCGCACTCTCTTGAGGACATTTTCACCCCTCCACTATTGTGCACACCTAACGGTTATCTTAACCCCACCTAGTTGTACTACCCCATCCAACTAGTCCTGCTATACCTTCTCTTGTCATACTACTCTAACCCGAGTATAATTATTCAAGAATTATAAGTTGTCTCACCAATTAACTTAATTAATTCCTTATTACATAATAGCATATAATCGTATCACAAGTTATATAAAGTAAATACATCACACACTGTATTATTACCCATATATAATATTGAATACCATTATATACGTACCTTTACTAAACATCCACACGTATAACATCCGTATATCCATCACTCCGAGTATACCCTCGCAGGATGATTCCCTCTAATGTGCTATCTCACTAGGTGTGCTCACATAACCTAGTTATCCAAGTTGGAATCGCTCACCAACCTGGCCTAAAACATAAACGAAGTAGAGGCGGTCATATTCCTTCCCTAAAAGTGAGATAATCTCCTCACCCATATACCAGACGCTATGACCTAGGGATATACTCACCCTACTCCTCAAGCTAGGGGATTCACCCACATCGCGCAACCTCCATTGATAGCACTAGAGTATATAAATTAAGTAAATATCTAATCACTGATTTTTAATAGCACACATAATACACACACACACACACACACATATATATATATATATATATATAATAAATCATGTCTTCACCGTGTACTCAAAACCCATAACACTATCCTGAAATTTCCTGAGTCTCTAGCCCGACTCAACTAAATAAATTTTCTCACTTATTAAATTGTCATCACCCCGAGTCTGTGGTCTGACTCATATATAATTAATTCACACCTCAATTAATATAATATTTTCACCGAGTCTATGGTCCGACTCTCATATAAATACATTACGCAGTAATGGTCCGACTCTAAGATATTTAATTCACATATCAATTAACTTATTACTTTCCCAAGTCTATAGTCCGACTCAAATTAAATTAATTAACACATCCATTAATTTAATACCTCCCCGAGTCTATCGTCCGACTCTAATTAAATTAATTAACACACCCATTAATTTAATACCTCCCCGAGTCTATCGTCCGACTCTAATTAAATTAATTAACACACCTATTAATTTAATACCTCCCCGAGTCTATCCCCCGACTCTAATTAAATTAATTAACACCCCTATTAATTTAATTCCTCCCCGAGTCTATCGTTCGACTCTAATTAAATTAATTAACACATCAATTAATTTAATACCGATCTGAGTCTGTGGTCCGACTCCCAGTTAATTAATTTACACATTAATTAATTTATACCAATCCGAGTCTTTAATCCGACTCTAATTTAATTAATTTCAACATCCATTAATCTAATACTTTCCAGAGTCTGCCTTCCGACTCTACTTTCATTAATTAACACATCTATTAATTTAATAACTTGGTGCCACCCAACCATTATTCTCGGACTCGCGCACATGGCCCATAACTTAATATTTCCCGAGTCTATGTTCCGACTCCAAATTAATTTATTCTCTCAATAATTTAATTTAACACTTTGGCGTCACTTAACCAACATACCCGGACTCACTCACTCGGTCCATTTTTACATCTCAAAATTTTATTTCCACATATTCGCCCATAATGTGCCACACATTAACCTCCATCAAATTTCCCAATTATATTTACATATAATTACCAACATACTCGGACTTGCTCAATTGGTCCATTTTCAACATGTAAAATCAGCCCAAAAATCGTTTTCTCAATAATTATTTCCATGTAATTAAAACTGGCGGCAATACCAGAATTTCTGCATCATCATTCGATCGAACCCCCTTGGTCGATCGATCGATCGTTCCAGTATTCGTCCTCTCCAGCCCACTGTCAGCCATGGACGAAACCTAAAGCTTTTATTCTCAATCTAAACCTTTACCCAAATACAATTAACATATCCTCCATATAAGAAAAGTGTCTAAACATCCTACAGACCTTAATTCATCATCAATTTCCATTAATTCCAACGTTTTCCCGATTTGGGTATTATTCGGGTTTCAAATCTCCAATACGAATTTCATTCATATTAACAGCAATTAACCATTGATTCTTACTGGTTTTAACATACGGTTCATTCCTCTACATTCTAGAATCATAAACACAATAAATCTCACCCTTAATCCCATTAAGGTATATCAATTTCCCAAAACCCAATTTTAATTTTGGTTACACACCCAAAACGAATTTTTCATATAGACACACTATGATATGAATTGATTATCATCAATTTAGGAATCACAACATTTAACCACTTGCCTGGAATTGTTCGTAGAGTCTGATCCGTTGGTCTAGTCCCTTAATTTGGCTCCAAAATCCCCAAATTGGCTCTTGATTTTCTTTCCCCCAAATTCCCTCTCAATCCCTAGGCTTAGAATTTGTGTTTTCTGCCGTTTAACACTTCTCCATTTAAGTTAAAAACCCTTAATCCCGTTTTTGTCCCTATGGGCCTAATTAAAATGGCCCAACTCACCCCGTGTGGGCCCGGCTATGCCCAAAAATACCCCCAGACCCAATTACTACCCCCAGGCACTCTTTTCTGACTATCTCGACCCTTCCGAACTCAACCGCGCACTCAGAATTGCCATCCAAAATACTTTTTGACATTTCTAAATTTCGACCTCAAAATGCGACACACATTAATTTGAACAATTAAACTTTAAAGTCACCAATTATAAATAATTCGGCTCACTCAAATAAATTCTCTAACTTGAATTTAAGTTTCTCCAATTGAAATATTTTTATAACTCCCAAAAATAATTTAAATATTAAATCCTCAAAATTACGGGGTATTACATACTCCCCCCTACAAAGGAATTTCGTCCTCGAAATTAAGATGAGCTTAATGTTCCAAGCTTCTCATATCACTCTCTAGTCATGTGCCTCTATGCCCAATATATCTATCCCATCCGCTTCTAAGAATAAGTTACACAAGAATGCATTTAAATTAACCAGGGCGCCCATACGCCCTATACCCGTTCTTAATCGCACAAAGTTTTCCTTCATTAACCCGGGTGCCCATACACCCTATCCCCGCGACTTATTGCACGAAAGTTACCTAACTATTCTAGTCGTAACCCTTAATATAACTCCCAACCCGTAGTCATATTACATATATATATATATATACACTGACCGGGGTACTTAACCTATGTACTAACGACCAAACATCTCCCCACTTCCAACGTTGAGCTAAGTTTCATGCGTGGGACGTCTCGCAAAGCAAAATCCAAACAAGGAACCCCCCCGATACACTACTACCTAACATTGTCGGTCGTTGAGATCCATTAGACCCTCAGTTCATAGCACGTACCTCAAAATACTTATCTCTTAACACAAAAGTATATACGCTTACCCTTATGCTACCAAATACAACATAAAATACCGCTCCCTTACTATCACTAGTTCTTGCGCTAAATAAACCCCGACCTATCTCTTCCTACTCGAAAATAATTTTAACCACCCTGATTCACTTCAGTAAACACCCCTACTTACCGGGATAAAATGTGAGAACACAAGAACTCACTATGTGCCTATCGCACCACGCAATACAACATATATACACACATATATATAGGCTAGACACCCTCTCAGGTGATACCTACTACCAAACATACCCTGGTGTCATGAACACCAAAACTTAACCCCACTATCCACAATAGTTCCATTCCATTGTTATCCAGCCGATATTTAGGAAACATTATCAACCCTACTCCCATAATTCTCGAAAGTAGTAACTCTTCTCATAATTCAAACCTTCACTCAGTGTACACTTCCACTCTCCCGTGAAGGACACCAAAGAACTCCGCCGCTTCACGAAAAGTTTATCCACATACTATGGCTGCTACAGCCAACGCACCCACTAAATTTGACTCACCCGCAAACTCTAGAGAAAAGAATAAGTCTTATATTGTGAAATCCTCCTTGTCACTCAAAAATATACCCCATGCCCATAGGGTAAAAATAATTACCTCCATACTCCAGATGCAACGACTGATCCTCGGGTTCCGGAGCATCTTCTCTCTGCCCGAATCCGCCCATGACTTGTTGTAGTGGCTGTACATGCAGGACCTTGTCCTGTAGTTGACCCCTGCCTCGCTTCAAACAATCTCTCCTCATGTGTCTCGCTTCCCCATAAAGGAAACACCTTCTAATACATTCACCCTGCCACTGATTTCTTCCACGCCGTCCTTGTTGGACTTCCTAGCCATCCTGCCAATAGCCTCCAGTTCTAAATCGTTTGGCACGATTTCCCTATTAGAAATCCTACCCCTGATCTCCCCCTGCCTACTTTTGGGATACCCCACCGGTACTGTTCCCTCCTGCCTTATCCGACTAGCGAGTTTCCACTCCCCTTTTGATTCCTTTCATGTGGAAGAAATATTCCTGATAGTGCAAGAGTGTTGCATTAACGACATCTGTATAAGTTACTAACACAAAATTACCAATTAAATGTTGTCTGATTCTCCAGACTAACCCATCCATAAACCTTGCTTTCTTTATTTCTTCATAGCTTACCTCATCCGGTACAAAATTTGCCAACGAGTAAATTCTTCCTCGTAATCGGCCACTGAACGGTCCCCCTGAGTAACCTTTTTAAAATTTTCTCCTCATTTCGGTCTCAACCGCTGGAGGAAAAATACTTGCAGTCGAACCGCACCCAAAACTCTGCAATAGTTAGTGTATCCCTTTCCTCAACTGTTGTGATCGACTCCCACCACTGAAACTCTGCTCCCACTAAACTAAAAGTGTCTAGCATTTGCTTCTGCACCTCATCGCAATCTCCCATGCATAGGTGAGGCTAGATATCTCTCTTCCTTGACACGCTAGCACTACATCTAAACCCCCTCGACACTCTGGTGGATGCCCATTATGAAAGCCTCTCGTACTTGCCGCCACCCCGACGGCCCCGGGCGAGACTGAACATTTGGTGCCACTAACACTTGTGGCTGATCTCGTGGAAAGTACCTTACCATAGAGATCATTGTTGCTTCGACTGTCTGTGCCACTAATTCAGTTACATGTGCTGCCAAAATCATCTTTGGCAGTTGTCGCGATAACTCTTGCTCCTGATGAGCCTCCCTAGTCTCATCTCCCCCTGCTGCCCTGCTGCTCTCTCTCCCATGGGAAGCATCTGAAATGAGAATCAAATCGTATGAGTTCACCCTCAAATATAAATTTGGTATAAGAACGTAAATGCGCATACGTATGAGAATACAACAATCATAATATAGGGCTCTATATCAAAGATTGCTAAGCCGAAACGTGAAAAGCCGCACAGATCCTAAGGACACTAGAACCTGATCTTCTGATACCATCTGTGACACCTCGCCTAATAAAATACTGGGTGATCAGTCCTATACCAAATTAAAATAGGAATCCCAGTTGGTTCATCCTTAGCATCACTGTCGAAAACTTTTTAAAACTTACTAACCACCTAGTATTCCAAAATCTTGTGCCAAATTTTCACTTTTTAATTAACAAAACAGTACATGCAGAAATAAATATAAACCATTCACACAACTGAATAAAACTCAACTGAAATAATTAATTAAACAATTTGCCAAATAAACCATCGAGCACCAAAGTAAAATTCAAAACAAACATCCAACACCTGGATAAATACATTTGTAATCTGTACTGAGAAGTCTGGGTGACAAGCCCTAAATAAAACTGAAACTGATAAATGATTCCTACTCTAGGAATGAATGAGCGATGCGTCTAAACCAAACTCCTGCTAGCATCCACATATGCCGCAGCTCCGTATCCCTGGAATAGAATGTCAATCCTGGCGTCCCCGTGGATGGACACCTGAAAGGTTTTGAAAATAGTTTTATAGCAAGGGTTAGAACCGAAAACATTTTGAAAATATTTAGTAAGTGAATTAACTTCAGTAATTTAAAATGCATGAATGCGCTTCATATTTAAGTTAGTGTCGCACTCTCTTGAGGACATTTTCACCCCTCCACTATTGTGCACACCTAACGGTTATCTTAATCCCACCTAGTTGTACTACCCCGTCCAACAAGTCCTGGTATACCTTCCCTTTCCATACTACTCTAACCCGAGTATAATTATTCAAGAATTATAAGTTGTCTCACCAATTAACTTAATTAATTCCTTCTTACGTAATTGCATATGACCGTATCACAAGTTATATAAAGTAAATACATCACACATTGTATTATTACCCGCATATAATATTGAATACCATTATATACGTACCTTTACTAAACATCCTCATGTATAACATCCGTATATCCATCCCTCCGAGTATACCCTCGCGGGATGATTTCTTCTAAAGTGCTATCTCACTAGGTGTGCTCACATAACCTAGTTACCCATGTTGGAATCGCTCACCAACCTGGCCTAAAACATAAACGAAGTGGAGGCGGTCATATTCCTTCCCTGAAAGTGAGATAATCTCCTCACCCATATACCGGACGCTATGACCTGGGGATATACTCACCCTACTCCTCAAGCTAGGGGATTCACCCACATCGCGCAACCTCCCTTTATGGCAGTAGAGTATATAAATTAAGTAATTATCTAATCACTGATATTTAATAGTACACATAATATATACACATATATATACTATCACTACACTGTATATATATATATAAAATAAATCATGGCTTCACCGTGTACTCATAACCCGTACCACTAGCCTGAAATTTCCTGAGTCTCTGGCTTGGCTCAACTAAATAAATTTTCTCACTTATTAAATTGTCATCACCCTGAGTCTGTGGTCTGACTCATATATATTTAATTCACACCTCAATTAATATAATATTTTCTCCGAGTCTATGGTCCGACTCTCATATAAATACATTACGCAGTAATGGTCCAACTCTAAGATATTTAATTCACATCTCAATTAACTTATTACTTTTCCGAGGCTATGGTCCGACTCTAATTAAATTAATCAACACACCCATTAATTTAATACCTCCTCGAGTCTATCGTCCGACTCTAATTAAATTAATTAACACACCTGTTAATTTAATACCTCCCTGAGTCTATCGTCGGACTCTAGTTAAATTAATTAACACACCTATTAATTTAATACCTCCCCGAGTCTATCGTCCGACTCTATTTAAATTTATTAACACATCAATTAATTTAATACCGATCCGAGTATGTGGTCCGACTCCCAGTTAATTAATTTACACATTAATTAATTTATACAAACCCGAGTCTGTAATCCGACTCTAATTTAATTAATTTCAACATCCATTAATCTAATACTTTTCCGAGTCTGCCTTCCGACTCTACTTTCATTAATTAACACATCCATTAATTTAATAACTACCCAAGCATTATTCCCGGACTCGCTCGCTTGGGCCATAATTTAATATTTCCCGAGTCTATGTTCCGACTCCAAATTAATTTATTCTCTCAATAATTTAATTTAATACTTTGGCGTCACTTAACCAACATACCCGGACTCGCTCACTCGGTCCATTTTTACATCTCAAAATTTCATTTCCACATATTCGCCCATAATGTGCCACACATTCTTCTCCATCAAATTTCCCAATTATATTTACCTATAATTACCAACATACTCGGACTTGCTTGCTTGGTCCATTTTCAACATGTAAAATCAGCCCAAAAATCGTTTTCTCAATAATTATTTCCATGTAATTAAAACTGGCGGCACTACCAGAATTTCTGCATCATCGATCAATCGAACCCCCTTAGTCGATCGATCGATAGTTCCATTATTCGTCCTCTCCAGCCCACTGTCAGCCATGGATGAACCCTAAAGATTTGATTCTCAATCTAAACCTTTACCCAAACACAATTAACATATCCTCTGTATAAGAAAAGGGTCTAAACATCCTACGGACCTTAATTCATCATCCATTTCCATTAATTCCAACGTTTTTCCGATTTGGGTATTATTCGGGTTTCAAATCTCCAATACAAATTTCATTCATATTAACAGAAATTAACCATTGATTCTTACTGGTTTTAACATACGATTCATTCCTCTACATTCTAGAATCGTAAACACAATAAATCTCACCCTTAATCCCATTAAGGTATATCAATTTCCAAAAACCCAACTTTAATTTTGGTTACACACCCAAAATGAATTTTTCATTTACACACACACACTATGATATGAATTGATTATCATCAATTTAGGAATCACAACAGTTAACCACTTTCCTGGAATTGTTCGTAGAGTCTGATCCGTTGGTGTAGTCGCTTAATTTGGCTCCAAAATCCCCAAATTGTCTCTTGATTTGCTTTCCCCCGATTTCCCTCTCAATCCCTAGGCTTAGAATTTGTGTTTTCTGCCGTTTAACACTTCTCCATTTAGGTTAAAAACCCTTAATCCCGTTTTTCGCCATACGGGCCTAATTAAAATGGCCCAACTCACCCCGTGTGGGCCCGGCTATGCCCAAAAATACCCCCAGACCCAATTACTACCCCCGGGCACTCTTTACTGACTATCTCGACCCTTCCGAACTCAACCGCGCACTCAGAATTGCCATCCGAAATACTTTTTGACATTTCCAAATTTTGACCTCAAAATGCGACACACATTAATTCGAACAATTAAACTTCAAAGTCGTCAATTATAAATAATTCGGCTCACTCAAATAAATTCTCTAACTTGAATTTAAGCTTCGCCAATTGAAATATTTTTATAACTCCCAAAACTAATTTAAATATTAAATCCTCAAAATTACGTGGTATTACAATGGATGCATGGATTCGGATAAAGGCCGTCGTGGATGATCGTGATGACGTGTCGAATGTAGCGGTATCAGACATATAAACTCTGATCTAGGGAAAACAAAAAATTCCTAGATTCTACCTGGACATTTATAAAATTATGTCCTTATAGATCAAAATAATGTGCATTTATACCTCATGAGATCCTTAAATATTAAGGATGAAATGTGGCATGAAATATGACATGATAATGTAGATGCTCTAATTTGGTCGCTACAATCATCAATAAAACACGTCACAGGATTTGAAGGATAACCCAACTCAAGAACTAACCTATGACTCAAATGGTTTTGTCCAGGCATAATTAAGACAATACATATAAATTGGCTCGATTCTAAAATTTTTCCTTTCATATCTCAATCCAACGAGTGTGGAGGGTGAAATTCCATCTCCTGCTCTACTACATATCCTAATCTAATGGATGTGGAGAGTAGAATTACATCTCCTGTCTACCAGTGGCTTCGGGGTGTATTCACATTTGGCATATGCCTTCTCTGATTGAGATCTTTGGGGATGATTCCGTACTATAATTTGGTGGAGGAACTTTAGGACACACGTGGAGAAATACACTCAGTGCTATAGCTAATCGTGGAAGCATAACAGTAAGGATAATTTTGGATCCCCGCAAATGTAGAAGGTCTATGCTATTTTTAGGCTCTTAAAAGAGAGAGAGATAAAAGAGAGTGGCATGTGTCTAACATTTAAAAGATAAGTGAGCACATGATTTACATGCTTAGTGAAAGAAATCATAAGTTAGTTAGTGGCACATGAGAGGATATTTTCATATCTTATCCATGTGCACGTGTAATAAATGTTGTTCACCTCATCTAGTCACGTAGTACATCCTTGCTATAATAGAGTTAACTAATAGTGTTAGCTTATAGGATTAACTAACAAAGTTAACTGATCTGTCAAGGCTTACCAATCCGACCACTACCTTGTGCCCAATAATTTTTTTACCAAGGCTGACCCGATCCTTGCTATGTGTGAATCCGAGCCTCTCTTGCCATATATATGGTATAATAATCATTTTTGCGCGACTTGGGATTTCTCCTAACTCTTTTTGTGTATGAATGGTTTTCTTGGTGTTATACTTTTCTTAGATATAAATTAGCGAAAAATCTCACATGAATGGTGATTTACTATCTCAATTGAGTTATGTTCACAAAAACGTTTTGTCACCTACTTGGTGATGTACCCTACTTGGGTATGATTTCTCTAAATACAACTTCTTTTTGACTTAGATCAAATCTTATTCAGATTTTGTATTTTTACCGTATTAGTAAAAAAAATCATCTCCAAATATTGGCCAACTCTCTTGTTCTCTCTATTTTGCAATATTTGACGAAAAATCTCCCTCCTGAGGCACCTTAGGTGGCACATCCTCAAGTTGATGTGAACATGAAAGAAATAGAGGTTGAATCTATTATAGCCAATCTTCTTAATTCTAATTCTTCTAGTAAAAGTGATCAAGGCTCAATGACTAATATTAATAGTGAAGAAAGTGAGTCTGGTAATGGTACTCCAATACCAAACGTTGCATCTACTAAGTTTAATCGGGTGGTACTTTAAAATAACACCTCCATTCAAGACTTCCTATGAATTGTGTTGGAATGACTTATTTCTTCTCATCCAGAGACCTTGACTATTGACTGTGTGAGCCTTCATAGTGAGACTATAGGTTACTGACTTCAAGCTATGGAGGTTGTGATGTATGAAATCGTGAACACACCAACTTCTTCCTAAGAATCATTAACCCATAAGAAGCATTTGAGCACCCTCAATGACTAGAATAAGGATGGATTTTATTTCTCTTGGCTCAACAACATCTTAAGGTACCTAAAGGACCCCACATGGAAACTCACCATTCTCAATACCTCAAGAATATGAAATATTTGAAGGTTAAAGAAGGAAAATTGAGGAATCTTGTACCCAAAATTATAAAATGTAACCAATAGGTGGTTGCAACCAAAGAAGGTTTATCTAATGCCTAAAGAAAACATGAAGTCAAATTGACGTTGAAAGAAGAATTTGAATTAAAGATCTTGCCTATCTGAATATTAAAGAGAAGTTTCTTCTAACATTTCTACATCAATTAGGTAAGTTTTCTTCACTTCTCTTGATTTATAATTCCTTTTAGGATAGATTCTATTTGTTGTATTTCAGGGAAATAGTCCCAATGTTGCATTATAACTATTTACAAGTGAAATACAAATAATTTTGTTCTTGAATATGTTTTTACATCACTCATTTTTTTTTGCTTCAACACTTGCCTATTTATGATAAATTATAACTAAAGTTTGCATGTGTTTCCTCGCAATCTATAAATATAAAAGTATGAACAAAAAAATTACATGTTCTCTCTATACGTGATAAACCTTTAACCATTTGTTGTTAACTTTCAATGGTCTATTTTCTCAATCCTCAAATCAATAATAACCTAAATCATATGCCTCTTTAACAACATATGGTCACTCCCAATTTGCTACAAACTTTCTCAAAGAGAGACCTCCAATGTGGTTTATTGTAACTTTCAAAACTAAGTATCCTTCCACATATTTTCTTAATTTCACCAAGTTCAAACAAGCCCTGGAGAGTTTCTTTGTGTAAATTTAAAAGTTCTTCTCGCATTGTCTCTATGTTAATCTAGTGCTTCTAGTTGAGATGCCTACTCTGTACAAGCATGCTGCTTCGCAAGGCATATCTAGTAGAAGGTACTTCTAACTCTAGAATTTCTTTATCTCCATAAACTAAGGAAAAAGTTGTGTATCATTTTAGTTTACTTTTGGCTATTTGATAAGCCTAAAATGCCATGGGAAACTTGTTATCAAACGAACTAAGGAAATCTTCCATCATTTTTACTAAAATCTTAACCACGATCTTCTTTATGTCCATAGTTTGACCATTGCCTTTGGTATAAGACACTATTTTGGTTTGATTGATGATTGAATATTTATCAGTTAGCACTGTCGCTTCTTTCTTGATAAATGGAGTTCCATTATTTAACAGAATAGCCTCGAGAATGCCAACTTTACAAATAGTTCACTCTTGAATGAATTGTGACACCACACATGTTGTTTCCCTTTTCAAAGGTAATGCTTCTGCTGATTTTTTAAAGCACTTAGTTTCCACTATAATCCATATTTTACCTCTAAAGGGAGTTTTGATTTCCCCCACAAGTCCAAGTTCCCAAGTATAGAAAGGATAGGGTGTTGATAGTGAATGGAGTTATATCGATGGAGCATGGATAAGGTTAATATGAATTTGGTAAGCTTGGAATTTATGAAAAAACTCAGAAGAATATTTTTCCATCGTTAACCAATAATATAGAAATGTAATGAGTTGATCATATAATTTGTTTTCGCATTGTGATTTAGATCGTGATTTTACTTGAGAACTTCCTTTACTTCCTCTTTTGTGTTGTGTCACAAAGAACTATTGAAGTATCCTCTATGTAAGATCTTATCCTCTAACAAATGATATCTTGCAACCCTTCATCTTATTCCTATGGCATCAAGTTTCTTACTCAGGATAACTCCATTTGTGATAAAATCAATGTAAGGTTTCTTTCGATCTATTTAAGCTTGTAAGAAGCTACACTCATTTGGATGAAAAAAGATTAACACTTAGCACATTCCCTTTGTATTGATGACGAGTCTTACTTCATCATTAGCTAAAAATACCCATCCCTTTGAATTTTTCTATATAGTGAAATTTCAGTTGTTTAACAATACTCATCTTGAGTTTTCTTCAACTATTTTTGTGTTTCCTCTGGGCATGTACATCTCGATAATATGACCTCGAGATTTTTGGTGTACAAACTTCCTTGAAGAAAGAAATATTATGATCACTTAGTGATCTTCCTCTTACCATCTATATCCTCCAACTTCTCCCTTATCTCTCCTTTCTAATCTGAATAATCATCACTAGGGAAGAGTTGGAGTAAAAAATATGGTGTTGTTTACCACAATTATAGACTCATCATCTATGATCCCTTTATATGCCATTATAGCATAGGTGTCAACATGATGGTTTATCGTTCTTGGGTGACTCTCCACCTTAACTTTATGAAATTTCCATATCAATACTTGAATGATGGTTTAAGGTTCTTTAATCCATATTCTTCGTTCAATTGCTTAACCACCAAGTACAAATATCCTTTAATGAAAAGTGAATGGGTGACTATTCCCAAGGTTTCAATCAACCCCAAGATAAAATCTTTATACTTTACCTCATTATTTGAACAATAAAATTCCAACTTAAAAATACTATCCTCCTTTACCTTAAGAATATGAACCATCAAACTCCATAGACTATTCTTCTAGATCTTTCTCACAAAAAATGGCTTGTTAATTATCACCTGGAACATCTTTGTGGAGAGGATCGAAATAGCCTGAAGGAAAAATAACCAAAATATCTTCATAATCCTATCTCTTGATTGCGCGAAGGACCACACAATTTAGATCATACCCGAAGAGTATAAGGAACCAGTTTCTTGATCTCCCAATCAAACTTTTTCATTCAGGGAAAAACTTAATTGGATCACATTTTGAGACTATGTGGATATTTAAAGAAAGCATACATTATCTAAGATTTATAGAAATAAAGAATAAAGATAAATAATGTCTATTTATGCTGGTATACCTTTCCTTTAGGACCATATGTAATTCTCCTCAGATAGTAGACGAGTTTCTCTTGTTTGTCAACCTCTTATGTCATTAGCGGACCAATGGACCTCATAGTAGAGGTGTGATAGTGAAGTAAATGTACTCCATCTTTAGATGGGATCATCATTTAAGGAGAAGTGATCAATCTCTTATTCTTATCAAAGGCATCCTAGTGTGGTTCCTTCCATGTAAACTTTGTGGTCTTTCACAACAACTTCATCAAAAGGATAAGTGATCCCAGATAGGCTTGGGATAAATCATCTCAAGTAGGAAAAATTTCCAAGAAATCTTTTCAGCTTCATCGATGTCTTTGGATAAGTCATGTTAAGGATGGATTTATTTTTATCTTAGCTTATCTAAACCATTTATCAATCCACTACAAAACACAAGAATTTCCCACTTATTGTACCAAAAGAACACTTGAGTGGGTTCATCCTTAACTTATATTTTATGCACCCATTCAAGAATCTTACCAGATCCACCATATGTGAGTTCTCCTTGGATTTAATGACTAAATCATCCAGATAAAACTCCAAAATTCATGAAAACGGTCATAAAAATGGCTATCATGGTCCTTTGGTAGATTTCCCCCACATGTTTAGACTAAAAGGCATGAAATTAGATGAAGCTTCCTAGGGGGTCCCAATAGTTATTTTTTGTGCATCAACTGGATCCATCTTGATCTAGTTATAATCAACATAGCCATCTATGAAGCTTCATGTCCCACTATTCAATCGATCGAGCTATGAATTGAAGGTATATGGAACTCAACTTTAGAGCAAGCTCTGTTAAGATATCTAAAATAAATACATACGTAAATTTTTGTTATATTTTTATTTCTCATTGACACGATACTGAAAATCCAAACTAGATTTGGATCGAATTAATAAATCCATCTTCCAATAATCATTCCACACAAAACTTCATATTGAGATCCAACTTAGGTTCGTATGTTATGGTGGCCTGATTGACTGTAATTGCTGAGGAAATTACATTCAAATTATGGTAGTTCACATATTGATCTTAATTAACATCTCATTGTATTTCCATGTGAAGACATCCATGTATTCTTAAATGAGCTTGATTAACTCAATAGTCTTTGTAGCCTCTAGGTCTTTTGAAATAAAGATTGGTCTTGGTTCCCCTCCACCCTAATCTATATTAATTCTCTTTAACTTTTATACTTAGGGCTTTGGGTGATCTCGCATACACTCAGGCTCATTATCAATTTCTTTAACAAAATCCTGGATGTTGGAATTATTAATAACAAGACATTTTTTAAAATTATCCACCAAAAACACTCATATTTCAGGCCACCTTTCTTGCTTCATCGATTCCCTTTCACACTTTCAAAAGTAATAGACGATCCTTTTATCATTAAGAAAAACTTTTTTACAGTTTTTCTCAAGAGATGTAGGCTCCTTCCTCTTCTTGAAGCTTTCCTCCGATTTCATTACTAGTCTGGTAACTCTACTTAACGCACTCTGGCGTCTCACTTCTTTCTCAATTAGATAAATCCTTTTTTGCATTCTTTCTCTCAGTTTTTTAAAGATATCATGGGTTTGAGCAGTAACTTTATTCGTCTTCTCAACTTGCACATATTCCTTCATATCCATCTCAATCCACCATTAGTCCCAACCTAACCTTGATCATGGGCACCCTGACACTTTTGATATGCGTCATAAGAACTCATGTATTCTCGTTCAGTTTTATGTAAAGGACAACATTCACTAAGTCAGCTTCATCCTTGGAGAAAGGCTTCTTGATTGGATGGACATAATATTAGTCCCTTTCACATTTTCTTTTGGCACATCGATGGTATGTCGAAGGAACCAAACCATGGTTATGCATTCAAACTTTTAATATCAAAAGATGGTAAGAAGTGGCAGACTCAATCACGTGAAACTTTATGTGTGATGTGAGATTTTCCATAATTATTCCAACAGACTTGGAGGTCTGGTTATCATAACCTAATATTGAAAGTGGCATCGCGATCAGCCTACTCTTTGAGACACTAACTGCATAAAAAGAGGTAATTGTTATTATATTGATCGAATAACCTCTATCCATTAAGGCTCTAGAAAATATAGGTTTGTTTATACTTGCAGTCACATACAAAGGCCTATTATGAGGGAACTTGATCAGTCTATCTGCATCTGAGAAATTTATCTAAGGCATAAACTTATATATCAAACTGTTCATAAGCCCTTTCTATATGAGAGAAGGAACAATGATTTTAGTCTTTATGTCCAAAACTGCCTAAGTAATTTCAAACTGGACTCTCGGGGAATACCAACTTGGTTGAATAAAAATGAAAATTTTGGTGACTTCCATACAACTTGGTACTCCAATATTAGATCCACCTGATAATCCTTTGTCTGGTAAGCTCACTAGTTATGTATTATTCTTGGTTCGTCATAGGAAATGGCCATATTGGATATTCCTACTTGACATTTGTCATATATCCTCTAAAACTCCTCTTCTTATATTCATTCTTCTCTTGTCTGGGCTTATTCATCCTCATCAGAAGCAACCACTATATGTTCCCCATATGTAAGAAGATGATTATTGTTGACATTATCTTCAATAATATACATGGTTCTAGTAAACATGTGCTTGTTAATCATCATCCTTAATATGAAGCCTAATATCATTGGATGAAAAACACATCAATAAATATGGCAATATTTGGGTTGACTTACACGTCTTCCCTAGGCATAATGTGGGGAATTCCTAGGAGGAAAAACTAAACCATTTGTCATCATGGTATTATAATAACCTATTTCCTCCTAAACGAAGAAAGGCTATAGGGGTGAATCCTCTATATCAAACTTTCCCTTATTATTTTTTTCTTATCTTCACTACCAGCTTGAACTTCTTCTCAACCCATAGTATAGTTTACTCGTGGTGCTTGGCCTCCTCTACATACTGGTGCTGCCTACTACTTCCATACGATGTTGGTCATAATAATGTTAGGGAAAATAACTAAAGGTATATATTCGACAGTCCTCAAGAATTCCTTAAATGTACCTTCCTTAGTCTCATTTATAAAATGAAAAATGTACTTTGGCAGTAGACCTTCAGCATAAACTTGAAGAATCTTTCTATCCGTGGAATATTTCTTACAACTACAAATGTTTCTCTAAACCAAATAATATAATTCATCACCTTTTCCACTGGACTTTACCTTTCATGAGTGAGCCAGGTCAAAAAGAATTCACCTTCTGCAAGAAATTAAATTCTGGCAAAAATGAATCTGCATGTCCTCCCACGTTGCCACTCCTCGGGCCTAGGTGAGAGTAACACATGTAAGCTTTGTCGATAAATGATTTACAAAACTCCCCTAGATGAAGCATTTTTTTATTACAATTAGCTTCAAGATTATGAATCAACCTATTAATGTATTCCTTTAGGTTTTCCTCATCTTATTAAATTTCTCAAAAGATTAGGCGAACATACCCCGCAGGATAAGGTTCATCGTTTTACTACTTTGGATAAGTAGTACATAAATCATCATAGATAGACATCGTCTCACTAGGAGACTACGAGGATGCCATCATTTTCATCATTTCTCACTTAACCTCCTCAATGGTCAAATATGGAAAGGCAACCGGTTCCACTGCCTTGGCTTTTGTTAAAGCAACCAAAGGTGAGGCATTGGCAGTAGCACGTGCTTAAACGATTGATTTATCAACATGATCAAGATTATTCACACACGGGCGGATCTACAGGTATAATATGCATTCTTATCAAGATAACAACATGTGGTGCCACTGGAATAACAAAGGAACCTGTGTCCATCATGAAACCAAACATCTCCATTATTTATTGAGTTTTCACGAACTCCATGAACTTGGCCATAATATACGTCATTTGGTTGGGCAACATCATAGAACTTATGGAAGTTTATCCCACTTGAGCCTTTCCTACGACGACACCAACTGGAGGAACCACAATAGTAGGCGCAATATTCAAGTACTCCTCATGTCAAATGTCATCAAAGGTAAGAATATGGTTTATGTTATTAATAACCATTTCTAAGAGAATAACTTCCTAGGTGAGTAATCAAATATAAGAGAGTAGTTTTCTTTACTAGGGTGTTTATAGATAAACTAAGGCGTAGCCTATATTAATGATGATCACATAATAATAAATGTACTCTTAATGAGAAGGACAAAACTCAAGTATATATCTCAAGAAAATGTAATAAATTTAATTGTTTTGGTAATAAATTTAACTAATTAGAAAATTAGTTAGAGGAAGAGAGAAGCAAGTAATCTAAATACACCTAAGTTAGGCAGGAAAAGACCAAACTATGAAGGAAAGGTGTTTAAAGCTTTATAAATGTTTGTGTTCTTAGTATATAGGCTCTAGTTTGTAACAAATATCTCAAAGAGATTTTTTGGCTCAAAATTCTTGTGATATATTGAATAATAAACGGGGTATGTATAGGCTCAGGTTGCACGCGAGGAACCTTGCACGGATTAAATGTTAGGTCAAGCTCTAATACCTATAGACACCCACCCTAGGACCCCCCTAAGAACCTCATTAGGTCCCTATAACTCACTCGTTGAATGCAAACCCTAAATCATACTTTGAGTACCGATGTAGAGGCCACCGAACACTCTAGGGCCCTGTTTGACTCCAACCAGATCCGAAACTCAATGAATCTTCTAAAGGCTCTGAATCCCATTCCAACGGTCTACCGCTTAGGCAAATTGGCCTCACGTTTTGGACAAATGGTCCATTTTACAATGGAAAATTGATCTATTGGTCACCCAGCACTCTCAAGTCCCATTTAACTTCAGTCAACTTTCTCGTCTGAGCAAAATCTCAATCAATATTAAAAGGGCTCTGAATCCCATTTTTAACAGTCCACCCCGTGTACGAATCGACATTATGGTTCAGATGAACAGTCCATTTTTTCCCAAAAACTAATTCGGAGGCCACCGGGCGTATCAGCTCTTCATCTCGAATAAAGATGAATGAATCTTTGAAGGTATTTGAATACCCTTTCCAATGGTTTACCCGTGTGCGAATATGCCTTACGATATAAATGAACAATCAATTTTACTTCGGAGGGTCACTAAGCTCTTATGGGACCCGTTTGACCTTAATCAACTCTCTGAACTAAATGAAGCTAAATGAAATCTCGAAGGGCACTTAATACCCTTTACAATGGTACATATCGGACTTACGGTTCAGAAGAACAATTCATTTTCCTCATAGAATTTCCTATCCAGTGATCGACGGGAGCTTTCGAGCCTCGTTTGACTTTCGTCAACTATCAAACTTAGGAGTGGCTCAATGGAAACTTAAAGGGCTCTAATAACCCTGTGAACAATTCTGACTTACGATTCACATTTTATGTCCATTTTTTCAAAAACTCTACCTCAGCCTACCGAATGGAAACACATGGACCCTGCCTATCGGTAGTGTGTTTAGGATTCTATGCCAATAGATAGGTCTAGGATCATGATGATCAGCATCCCCTTGGACCTATAAATGAAATCCATGACTTCACTTTGAAAAGCACCCCTAAACATCCCTCTCGGTAATTTAGAGAGAATTCTTTCGAATTCAGAGTTGTTCCTTCCTTAAAAGCCCATTTTCCACATTACTTCCATACTTTTCATACTATTTTAAGTAAATTTATACCCATATCTTCGAACCACCATTATCTCATTGTGAGATCATCACATCTACAATCAAGATCCACTTTAATTCTTCATAAGGAGCTCTAATTCATTCCTTATGTCTTCAAATTCTCTTATTTTTTAATTAATTAATTCATTTCCACTTTGGTACATTACTTCATTACATCACATGTCTTAACTTCAAAGGTTTTATTGTTAGTACTCAGACACACTTTATTTTCATAGAAAACCCCCAAAATTAGAAAAATAGGGTTTAGTTGTAAATTCCAAACGGAGATTTCTCATCACATTTTTCACACTAAACTCCCTTGTCTACACACACACATATATATAAAGTCCCCGGTTGGATTTATGGGTTAAACCCCACCTCGTATTTTCTTTGAACTATGTGAACTTTCTTGCTCCCTCAAGCTATGTAGGCATCTTGGATAAATCCCTAGACTAAAGTCCTCGCACATACATTTGTTACTTCTTCTTATCATATATTCATAGTATATAAATTTTATATTCTTACTTGCTTGTGTCTTGTCTGATATACATAATTTTTCTTCTATAATGACTTGTGAATCAGAAAACACTTACAGCATACTTTACGTTATTATTTTGGGAACACTCCTAAGGATGACCTCGCTCTGCCTTTATCCATGATGCGAGTCGAGTGACCCCTTACTCCAATTATATTATTCACATAAGCCAAACATCATGGAGTTTAACAGGAGAAGATTAGAACATGCCCATGAGAGACCTAAAGGGAGGGATGAGTGCTTAACACCTTCCTATTACGTAACTTAGTCCCTGAACCCTTGAACTACTTGGTTTTGTAAGAATCACTATTGTCCTTGATGTCGTTCTCTCTAGGATGTGACATTTCTTTTGTGTGTTTTGTATGAAATAGGTTGGTGACACTATCTCTACATATCACCCACATCGATGATGGAAGAGTCCCCCGAGAAAGGATGCAATCCCGCGCACATGCCGAACAAAGGGGAAGGAAGGAGGGATCCACCTCGAGAGATAGCCCTCGGAACGCGGTAACCCTTGGTATGGACATAGTGGCGACTCCATTGGGAATTCTTTTTAAGAGGACTAGACTCTATTCCTACATGGGTATTATTCTTTTCTGCATGTGTTCGTATACACCTACCTTTATGTTCCCTTTTCTCCTCTATTTACCTTTTTAAATATCTCTCTCTCATGTATATATCACTTTTTACTCACTTATACACTTCACTCACTTGTATATACTCTCCATGTATACTTCACACACTTACACTTAACTTCACTTTATAGTCCGATACTTCACACACCATTTAGGATATCCATGCTTAGGTTTCACTAGAACACGACCACACTCCTGACAGTTGTATATATTCTCACTTGCACATATCACACATCACTTATAGTTGATCCATGTATAGGCTCGGTACCCAACACACTCACTTGTATATATTCCCATGTCACCTACTCACTCATATGTATCCATGCGTAGTATAGTCTCCATTCTTGAGTTACTTTTCATAATATTGTATATGCTCCCCATTAGTGTATTATTCCCTTAACTTATAATGCTAATAAAAAATGATAAAAATTACTCTCTCTCCATAATATGTTAATTAAGACTCATGCATTTTTTCACACTACATCACTAAGATCATGACTATATTGACAAAAAATTTGTCTCGTACTGGGGGGTCACTTTGTGATGGGCGCTGGTACTCTGGGTTGCAATTAGCCTAAGAAATATTACCATCACATTCTAATGGACTCACACCTTGGATATATATTGAACGGTTCCCCCCGCATCCTACAGCTTGACCGAACTCGCGATGGGAAGTATATAGCAGAGAACGCGTTTACGTACATCGAGCATATCAAATTCGCTATCACACGTACTATCCCTATGAGATATATAATGAGGCAATTCATGTACACTTATGTATTTCAAATGGCGTGTCCACACATAACGATGAATGCTTTCCCTTTTATCTAAGAGGTATATCGTGGAAGTCATGCCTAAGGCTATAAACGGATATTCGAAAATCCGCATACGTTCGATATCCGAATCCAAATTTGCAGATATTTATCTGAACAAATTGAAATGGATACGAATATGGATGCTCTATAAAATATTTGAGAAAACTAACGGATAAGGATATTATTAGTATCCTACACGGATAATTCCTATCCGATGTGGAGTACCCATCTTATCAGATTTCCATTTAACTGGATATTCGTATTCGTCAAACATATGTTTAAAATATTACTAATAATATTAGTATTAGTATACTCATAAAACAATATAAAAAATTAACCTTAACCACTTTTTCCCCAAAACAAAACACCCTAAAATTATTAATTTATTGGGTATATTTTAAAATGCCATGTATTATTATTTTAGTGGGTATATTATCATGGATTTACACTAAAGTTACAATACACCCTATCACACACAAAATACACCCACTATAGAACATATACACCACTCAAAACAAAACAAAAACTATTTTCATTTCATTTCTCTTTCATACACAATAAGATAAAAGAAACTTCACTCCATAAAAAACCCTCATTCCTCCACCTCTCCCTCCGTCACATCAGTCTACCACTGCTCATCAACCCCGCAATCGCTTCTCATCAACCACTCTGCTCCATACTGCGCATCCCCTCCTCCTACAATAGAAAGTTTGCAGCAATGGGAACATATAAAATAAAAATACAAATATATAATTCTATTTATATATTGTTCATGTGTTCGTTCATTAGTTTCCTTAATTATAAATAAATTTAGGAGAGAAACAAAAAAGTAAAGAGATGGTTTTGATTGTGATGACAACTGAAGTTAACAATAGGTATATTATATTCAAAATAAAAATGTACACATATTAAAATAAAAATATAAGTATTTTTTAAGACTAAAAGGTCTATGAGGTTATCATTCTCAATAAATTTGATTTAATCTAAAATGTGCATATTTATATCTACTGTTATGGAATGCTACTGTTATTTTTTTAAATGGAGTTAAGCTTATATGGTTGTAAAGTATGGATGGATTTAAGCCATATTATTATTATGGAATGCTAATATTATTATAGAAGCCACAATTGTTGATGTTAAGAGGTAGCAATTTTGTTATATATTTATTTGGATTGGATTGGATTTCATTGGATTGGATATTATAATAAATATTTTTTGCGATGGCTAAACAATGTAAATGGATACGGATATTATCTGCATTTGAGGTATTCAAGCGGATACGAATACGGATAGTTGTTCTGATTATCCGGGCAGATACGAATATGAATACAGATAGTCCATCTAGATAGCGGATACGGATATGGAGAACATGGTATCTGATATGTATTCGTCCGTTTACCACCACTAGTCATGCCAGGGGGAGACCTACCATTAACCCAATAATTACATAAACCTCATGTAGGTGTCAAACCTAGGAAACTCATATTTAGTTTATCGATTACCATGCGAAACTCTACTGAAATTTTGAATAGGCATACCGCCCAATTTTTTGCACAATTTCGCCGCTTTTTCAAAAAAGGACCCCGTCTGTGAGCCTGGAAACAAGTTCAACCATGTCTTGCATATTAATAATAATCATGTTGAGATTTTTTTTCATGTAAGACATTTTTTCCATTTAGGAAAACCTAATAAAAGTGAAAACCTAATAATAACATTAATAATAATCATGTTGAGATTCATCTCCTTTTACCCTCCTTTTCTAAAGAATACCCAAAAAAAAAATCTCGTTATTTCAAAAAACCAAAAAAATTTATCATTCATTCATTTAAAAAAAATTCGAACCGTTTTCCCTCTCACGTAAATCGCATACCCAATTTTATCTTAGCTCCCTATTGGCTTCGATCCTCCATCAAATTCCCTCGAAGATCCATCGATTCTTCTTCCACATAATCTGAGTTTAGGATTTACCTTCACGAGCTCTTCATGGAGACCACTGACCAAGAAACGAATGTACAGTCTAACCTGATGACCGTCTTACCCTAGATCAATACTAATATTGACAACCTTCAAACTGAGTTCTATAAGATACAGCATCATCGGGCCTATATTTCCCGAAGAACCTGAGGTTCTCTTTGCTCATTCCATTAGTACACTAGGTCCTGAGCCTATTTGGGTCCCAAAAAAAGCACCAGCCTGCTCTGCGTGCCTCGCCTGTTAATGGATCATAACCATCTCAACTCCCTATTCTAAACATTGCCCAACTAGGGTCTAACCTACTAGTACCCAAGAATCCTTAGGAGGAGGAACTGAACAAGGTCAAAGAAGACATCAAGCTCTTATCGAAAAACATTGACAAACTCAATATATTCAGGAACTACATGGACTACACCTATATGTCTCATTATCCCAAAGCCACACTACCAGAGAAGTTTAATATGACAGACATCGAGAAATTTGGGGGAATCAAACCTTAAATTTGTCACCTTCAAAGTTATAATCGATCCATTACCCTCCTTGGTGCCTCCGAAGAGATAATGGGTCGATGTTCCAACTAACCTTAAAATAAAGAACCCTTTATTTTCTATCCCTCGAAGAATCCAGAATCCGTAGTTAGGAGAATATCGCACGAGAATTCATGTCTCGTTACAAGTATAATGAGGAGCTAAAGGTTACACGAAGAGATCTAGAGCTTTTTAAGAAGAATGCTGGGAAAATAGTTAGTAGCTTCATACGAAGGTGGAGAGAGAAATCTACTACCACGACTAATAAACCCTTCGAGGAAGAACAAGTTTTGAGCTCTCTAAGAGGCAGGTGTAGAAATTAAGGAAGGCAGTGATCAAACAGTTCACTCCAAGAAAGTACGAGAAGCCTATCAGTGCTATAAATTTAACCATCAATAATATTTCCCAACATGCTACCTTAGACACTAAAAATTCGCCTTAATCCTACCAAGAAAGAGTATACTAAGCTCCATGCTCCCCTTTCCAAAGTCTACCAGGCCCTGTTGAGATGAAACCTCATCAAACACTTGGACTCTTTACCATTACCAAATTATCTCCAAAAATTTTTTAAAGACGATGCTATTATGATTTCCACTAGTTTGTTGGCCATAATATCAATCAATGCTTCCACTTTCAAAATGTGAAACAAGGACTAATTGACTGCTGTATTATCGCCCCACCAGCCAATCCTAAACCCAATACCATTAATAACCCACTTCCAACCCAGACAAATGCCATATTTCTAAAAAATGACCCCAAATTTAACCCACCTGCCCAAATTATTCCCAACAAAGTACCCATCATACCCATAATCTCTCCTAAACGTCTCAAACTTTGCCCATATTTTCTCCTAAACCCTACCAACTTCATCGATCAAGCTGTTTCACCCTTTACAAGGTCTTGCGTTATCGTCCACACCCAATTCAAAGGGAAAGACATGGAATTACCAATTATATTCAATCAACTCTTAGAGTTTAGGTTCAAATTGGCCGTCGAGATGAATGTTGATTATTGTAAATTCAATGGCTTATTCATGGAATCTCGAAAGTGGTATCGAGAATTAGATGAATGGGTGGTACATGTTAAACAAGTTAGACTAAATGATGTAGTACAAATAATGGCCAATGCATTTCGAAAGACAAGTAAAAGTTCCAGCATTAATGAGCTACTCGCCGCTTTGAATCTTCAAGGATGGTTGGTGTTAGGACACAAAATATTCTAAAAATTAAGGTGATGGTTCAAATGAAATTTCCAACTAAAATTCAATTCAAATTTTAAAATAAAAACACACTTCAAATTTTAATTTCTTACAAATTAAAATTACACTAAATTAGAAATGAAATAAAAAAATTACTCAAACATTAATTTTCACTTAAACACAATTAATTCAACCCAAGTCCTAAAATTTTCCTAACAATAATTAATTCATTTACGATATAGGCCAAACCAAATTTTATCGAATTAAAATGTGTCGAATTGAATTAAATTAAGGTGGTTTTGGGAAAAGGTCCTCATAATGCTTAAAGTTTACAAAAATAGGACACTCCATAAAATTTTATAAATTTAGTCCCTGTACTAAAAACACCATGAAAAATGGTGAAAAATGGTGCCGTTGGCGCGGACCAAAAAAATAAAGGATATTATACCACAGGGACTAGATTTATAAACTTGAAAAGCATTGTCCTAAAAATCCAAATATAGGAAGGAACATAACCTTTACCTTAATTCTCTATTAAATTAAATTTACCCATATATATTTTTAGCACCAAATTAAGCAAGATTGCAAATTAAACCAAATTTTATCTTTTTAACCTAAGAATGCGTTCTAGGTGAGTTAAACAAGATACAAAAACAATCTCACTACACGGCGATATACGAGGAAAACCCACAACGGAAAAAACCTCGGATGGCCCTGGACTAACAAATCCACTAGATACGATTTTACAATTACAGGACAAAAAGACTTACAACGCTTGAATTGACTCCCTTCAGGACCCGACGCTTCTTCTTGCAAATACTTGTGTCTACTTGATAACAACAACCTTCATCGTAGTTGGCCCCTTCACTCCCGCACCCCTTTGCTGAGTGGGAAGATTTGTATGATGAATTCATTAAGGTTCTTGAATGAATTGATATATTTTGGCAAGAGAACATAGTCATCACCAGAAAGGGGGAGATTTTGATAGATCAGATGATGGACCTAGTGGTGAAGAAACTAGTCTTGTAGCCAATTTGTGCGGAATGATGTCCTTTGAAGATCCACTTGGGGAAATTAACAAGGTAGCCATTCATCCAGAGGAAGATGAAGACCTGGGTTCTTGTTCTTCCCTAGCTCAGTAAATCAAATAATCGGGTTAAGACACTATAAAGATTTGATTCCCCATGTGATCAAGACAGATAGGATAAAGGGAGTTGTCAAAGAACTTATCATGCTAGATATGACCATCAAATAGAGAAAACTCCTTTACCATCTTAAAAAGACCCAAGCAAATATCACTCTATAGGGTCATTTCATATCCTCCCAGCTACACCAAAATGCTCTAATAAAAATGTTCATCGGACCTATATAATCTCCTTCCACCACTCCTAAAGAAGCTGTGAACATGGTTGCATCCTTACCCTCTTCTAGACTCTTTTTAAAGAAGAGATAGCAAAGATCTGACCTGATCACAATTATGCCCTTAACATCTCCATTGAGGTATTGGGAAATATAGTCCCTCTCTCACATATTGACAATTGATCTTATCTCAATGTTTGTCCTCTAAAAACCTTCAATTGCTTGGGATTAAAATTGTGTGATCTCACTCCCACTTTCACTATCATGTGTGCTTATAATAATACTTATCGAGAGGTAACAGGGTCCATAAAACTCAAAGTAGGGGCTGGACCTATCAATCATATCACCAAGTTCCATGTCATTGGCATACTTGAATATTTCAACCTTCTCTTTAGCTATTCATATCTCCAAAGTATTCGAGGGTTATCTTCTTCTCTTTATCAGAAATTGAAATGTTTTGCTAAGGGCTAGGCCATCACCATCTTGGAAGATGATGACCGTTCAGACACTACTAGAACTAGAAACTTGATATTGGAAATCAAGCATGGGACGAATGACATGCTCCTCTCTGACTTTGAAGTTGATTCACTTCCCCTTCCAACAAGAGAAAATTTTAAAGATTGAGTCTTTCCGGACCATAACCTTCATGGCAATGTAAATGTGATTCATACGTTTAAAAACATGAAATTCATGATCGGAATGGGGCTAGGACAATACCATAAAGGGTTCCTTGAGTCCATTATCCTGAAGGAGGCCTTTACCCCATGTGCCCTGGGTTACCAGTCCTCACCAGAAGAACTCAAAGCCCTTCGGCGACTATGTTGGAAAAGAAGATTAGAGGAAAATAATGTTTCAAGAGACTCTTTGAATGGAAGGTTTATTAGGGATGGTAAATACTTCCCTTTCCATGGCTTCCCTAAACCATGGCATGACCATATCGACAAGACCATGAAATTGGGGTTGCAAATCTTCTTTCAAGACAGTAACTCGTGGGTCGATGATTGCCAACATGAAGTGTAACCACTCATCGAGAAAGTTATGATAGTTAATGAGGAATCTGAGGAAAGTGATTTTGAGGACTCATTCAACTTGTAGACATTGGGGCTGAGTGTAATACCCTTTATTTCTGAGTATTTTGAAATTAATTAATTCGGTAAATTTTAAATTACACATATACCGTGATGTGATGGAATTAAATACTTTTGGGAGATATTGATTTTTTTATGGATTAATTATGTGTCTATTAAATATGAATTGGGAGATAATAAGATTAATATTATAGGATAAATTTACTTAGAATGTAGTAAATAAAATGTGGAAATTAATACACGTCGTAGTAAGTGATATTGACATAATTAGATTACACCTCAACCAAGAGTTACGTGTGGATTAATTTGAGGTCAAGATAGGATATTTGTATAGAGTGACTCGGATAATGATTTAGAGGTCACGATTGTTTTCGAATGGGTAAAAATAGTTGGAATAGTATACTCGGGTGTATTATTTGGATCCCGGAGCAATTTTAGATCAACCCGACAACGTTTAAGGATGTTTCGTTCACTTGGGAGATTAAGGGAGAAAGAACTCCTAAAATTAAAAGTTTATATCTTCCCTTTTGAGTTATAGTCTAGGGTTAAAATAAATTTGATAGGGGATAGGCCATAGAAGACGAAGAAGATAAGAAAACCTAGGCTTTCTACATAAATTCTCACCACTGATGTGCCAGAATCAAAATTGAAAGAAGGAGGGAGAAAACTCATCATCCTAAAATGAATAAAGACCTACAAATACAAGTCAAGTTTTTATATTTAATGTTTTTGAAGAAGTTATGATACCCATGTACTGTAGGGTTTTCAATTTCATGATTTTAATTATGTTCTTTGGTTATATATGAATAGAACTCATGATTTGGTGTTGGATTGCATGTAGAATGAATCCTTATGTTAAGATAAAATGAAATTAGAATATATGTGATGATTAAGAGGGAATATTGATAGTTTCTTTATTGAAGAACATGAATATTGAATGACTTGGGGTTAATTGACGAACATAAGATGTCAACCAGCCAGAATTTTTTATGTGATTTTAAATGTATGCCATTTCAATTGTACCTAGAATTAGAGTGATATCCATATATTTATATAAATTTCGATCTTAGATTTCAAATTAGTTTTGAATCAGATCTTTTGGAGTTCTGTAGAGAGAGCAATCGACGTTTTACTGTAGGGTGTCTGATCTGTGAGTATAGTAATCTACCAGAATTTTTTACGTGACTTTAAACGAATACTGTTTTAATTGTTCTTAAAATTAGAGTGCGATCCATAGATGTATGGAAATATATATATATTATTTTTCCAATGAGATTTGAATGAGGTAATTTGGAGTTTCATATAGGGAGAAATTAAAATTTTACTACAAGGTGTTTAATATCCCAGAAAATTTATGACTCGATTCAGTTACCCATAATTGCCCAATTTTCCTTATTTAATCCCTGAATTTGTGAATAATTAATAAGAGGAAGTTTTGGGACATCTCAAAACTATAATGACAGATATATTGAATTGCAGTAGGCCTAATGTGGGGCTCAGGCTTAGAAATAATGAGAGAATTAAGGCGAACACACATTGGACGTGAATTGTAAAATGATGAATTTGAGGGAATGAGAACGGATCACGAAGAGTATGAGTGTACCTATAATGTAGACCCATAGTGTATGAGTGAATTAACTATTGAAATAACTTAAGGTGTAACTAAGGCCCTTCGGGTGGAGAAGAATACTCGAGAAAATGTGATAAGATGTTATAATATTAAATCAATAGTACGTTGAGTATTCGAGAGAGAGATATATTATGTACGGATTATATTTATAGGTTATGTGTACACCTGTATGGACTATATTATAGGTTGGGTGTATACGTTTATGGATTATATTTTTAGGTTGTGTGTATTCCAATATGCGACATATTGATAGGTTGTGTGTATGCCTACTATTTTCTTCTTTTGTGTTTGAACATACCTTCACTGCCCGTTATCACAAGAGGTTACGCATAGAGGGTGATCCCACCTTGACGATTCTAGTAAGGTATGGATTTGTGCCCCATAACATAGAACCTAGGTACGATGACTATCTGTGTGTACGATAGTATTGGCGATCAATTGGGTACGTTAGGTATGTGCGTGACCCATAGGCTTGGAACTGTGTTCGCCCACATTGTGTGTTGTTTGATAATGGTTTGAGGAGACATTACGGACCCGCAGTCCCTGATTTACTACAAGAAGTACTTGTACTTGATGGCAGAGTACGCAAGTGTTCATCAAGTTGGCCAGTCCGGGATAGATGTTGTGTATGTGTGTGTGTGTGTGTGTGTGTGTGTGTATATATATATATATATATATATATATATATATATATATTGTGTGTGTGTGTGTGTGTGTGTGTGTGTGTGTGTGTGTGTGTGATGCATATATATATACTTGTGTGATTTATCCTACTTATGTGTAATAGTAGGGGAGATGGATAGCATATATCTAAAGTGATGTTATTTTTATTTATGTGTAATAATAGAAAAAAATAGAGCATATCTAAAGTATAATATAAGTAGAGAATATTAATCAAATAATTTAGTGATAACATATGCAAATGTTAACTACATGGATTATTAATAACATATGGTAAATTTTAATTATTAGTTAGTGGATAGTGTGTTGTATGGGCAATACGAGTGGACTTAAAGAGAAACTCAACAAAGGACTTAATGATAATGAAAGGTATACTGTAGCATACTATATGGTCGGTATGGGTGGGCTAAATCTAAAAGTCATCACTTCGATACTTTTGAGGTCTGGTTAGGTTGTGTAGCATAACTAGGTGGGATAAGTATGGGACATTAGGTGCAAACACTATATGAGAGGTGAGGAACTCAAAGTAGTATGTGCAAACTAACATGTGTAATTAATAATTTCTTTTCAACTATAATTTAAATGCTTGCTAAATATTTTTAAAAGGTTTTCTCGAGCTCTAACCTGTGTCAAGTCTATTTTGTCTATTTTTCCAAAATATTTTAGGCCAACCACTGGGACACTAAGCTTAATGATTCATTCTAGGGATGCGTAGCTACAGCACTTGTGGAGGCTTAAAGGATCTGGTTTAGACGCTTCAGTCACTTCATTTCTAGAGTAGGATTCAATTTTAGTTATTCATTTGGGTGTGTTTCCCCTTCAGCTATTACTTTTATATCATTTCAGACTGTGTATTCATGTTTATTATTTCAATTGGATTTTTATTAGACTTGGGAATTAACAGTTTATTCAGTATTATTTATTTCAACTATTGTGAGGGATTCAGATTATTACTATGTGTATGATTTGGTTATTACATTTATTTTCGCACGTTGTTTTTTAATGAAAGATAAAATTGCGCACTGGATTTTTAAATACTAGGTGGTTAGGAAACTGTAAAACGTTTCGACAGTGATGCTAAGAATGAACCGGATGAAATTCTTGTTTTATTTTTACAATGGATTATTCACCTAGTATTTAAATAGGTAAGGTGTCACACTGAGTCTCTGCATGATCCGCTCAGATGTTGTGCCATCAGGCCCGTCCACTTAAATCAAATTTGCTAACATGCATCTCCTCAACTGGAATGTCGTGCATGTCTAATTCGCTCAGATTAACCCTGACCCTGATGCCCACACTATCTGAATCCCTAACCTGATGTTATTATTTTTGTTTTGATATCAATATAACTGAGACCTCTTTTGATGAGGTTCTTAAGGTTTTTTTCCCGAAAATGAAATAAACAAAGATTTCGAGTATCTTGTCTTGTTGTGCCTTATATTAATTGTCTTGTTTCTAATCAAACCTTTGATGATGATGATTTTGCAAATGAAAATTTTTTAAGTGATCTTAATAATAACAAACAACATAATCACATTCAAATTAATAATGATGAGACTGTTGTTATTAATCTCAATTCTAGTAGCTATTAGTGTGATATTAGTATAACATCCACCCTTAATGACCATGAGTGTGAAAAATTTAAAGAACAACTGAAAGAATTCATGAACATATTCGCATGGTACTATGATGACATGTCAGGCATTGATACAGAAATAGCTCAGCACAAGATCCCAACATTATCATAATGCAAGACAGTTAAATAAAAGCTAAGGAAACTCTGCACCCAATGGTCTCTCAAAGTCAAAGAAAAAGTGATAAAGCAATTGGATGTAGGTTTATTCGTATAGTCGAATATCCTACATGGCTCACCAATATCGTCCTTGTGCCGAAGTCAAGAATAAAAGTTCGCATGTTCGTCGACTATCGAAATTTGAATAAAGAATCCCTGAAGGACGATTACGTGTTACCTAACATTGGCATGATCATGGATAACATAACTGGCCACGCCTTCAAGTAATTTGTTGATGGATTTTCTAGATACAACCAGATCAATATGAACCCTGACCATCAAGAGAAAACTTCCTTCAACACCCCATTGGAAACCTTTTGTTACACGGTCATGCAATTCGAACTCAAGAACGTAGGGGCTACCTCTAAAAGGGCTGCCACAACCATCTGTACTGCCTTATTCATAAGGAGGTCAAAGTCCATGTGGACAATATGATCAATAAGTCTGAGACTCAATAAGGTCATATTCCCGCCCTCCGAAAGTTCTTCGAGCGACAACGATGATACCAGATGCTGATAAACCCGCATAAATGTTTTTTTGGCATCACGAAAGGAAAACTCTTGGGATTTATGCTTAGTGAGAAGGGAATAAAAGAATACCCTGCAAGCTGATAGCACTACACCAAAAATAGGAATCTAACACGGTTTATATCTGTGCCAGATCAAATATGGCACGGTTTTGAACTGTGCCAGAATCAGGTGTTCCAAAATGGCCATTTTTTTGGCACAATTTAAAACTGTGCCAGATTTGACCAAACAGGAACACTTCTAGCACACTTTTAAACTGTTCCAGAATTTGATATTTCTGGTACACTTTCGGCATAGTTTTGAACTGTGCCAGATTGAGCACATTTTCATAAAAATTTGGCACAGCTCAAAACCGTGCCAAAATTTGATACACTTTTGGCACGGTTTTGAACTGTGCTAAATTTTTGGATAAAAGAAAAAAAATATTTGAAAACAAGAAAATTCACAAATTACAAATCTTGAACGTTGTTGATAAACTAATCTACATACAAACTTCAAAATATTACAACTCTTTAGTAGTTCAAAGACAAAAAAAAATTGGGCAGAGTTTCCTTTATTTTTTGAACATTCTAAAACCTGCTAATATAAAACCTGCGTAACATAAAGTCCGCACGGCCACAAAATATAACAATAAACTTACAAAAGCCCGCACGGCCATAAAAGTTAACACTAAACTTACAAAAGCCTACATGTCCATAACACAAAAAAATAGAATCATGAATAAACCCCTTGTTGTAAACCATTGAGTTCTTCGTGTGTTCTACATGAATAAATGCTAACGATAAAATGTTATCCTGCAAAAAAAATAGGATACCAAAAAAAATATATTAGTAACCAAGTAATTTATAAAAAAAATCTTACTCAAGATAAAAAAATTAAATAGAGGAGTTGCAATTATTATTATATTCTAAAATTGAAAATCTTACCCAAGTTACATTGGTCCCGTGCGAGGTGTTCATGCCTCTTATGGGACCGTTTGGGGGCTGGTTTGGATTTTCACCCTTCAAGGGCTTGTTTTTAAGCTTAATTGATACATTTTGAAATTATCATCATATTCTCAAATCGAGAGGCTCACGACTACGTTGTCAGTTCGTACAAGTTACATTGGTCCCGTGCGAGGTGTTCGTGCCTCTTACGGGACCGTTTGGGGGATGGTTTGGGTTTTCACCCTTTAAGTGCTTATTTTTAAGCTTAATCGATATAGTTTGAAATTATAGTCAAATTCTCAAACCGAGAGGCCCGTGACTACACTGTCAGTTTGTACAAGTTACATTGGTCCCATGCCAGTTATTCTTGCCTCTTACGGGACCGTTTGGGGGCTGATTTTGGTTTTCACCCTCAAATGACTTGTTTGAAGCTTAACCGATATATTTTGAAATTATTGACATATTCTCAAATGGGGAGACCCGTGACTACGCGGTCAGTTGGTACAAGTTACATTGGTCTCGTGCGAGGTGTTCGTGCCTCTTACGGGGCCGTTTGGGGGCTAGTTTGGGTTTTCACCCTCAAACGGCTTATTTTCAATCTTAATCTACATATTTTGAAATTATCATCATATTCTCAAATCGGGAGACCCATGACTACGCGGTTAGTTCGTAAGAGTTACATTGGTCCCGTGCGAGGTGTTCATGCCTCTTACGAGGCCGTTTGGGCGCTGATTTGGGTTTTCACCCTCAAACGACTTGTTTTCAAGCCAAATCTGCGTATTTTGAAATTATCATCTTATTCTTAAACTGAGAGGCCCGGGACTATGCAGTCAGTTCCTGCAAGTTACATTGGTCCCGTGCGAGGTGTCCGTGCCTCTTATTGGACCGTTTGGGGTCTGGTTTTGGTTTTCACCCGTTAAGGGTTTATTTTTAAGCTTAATCGATATATTTTGAAATTATCGTCTTATTCTCAAATTGAGAGGCCTGAGACTACGCTATGAGTTCATAAAAGTTAAATTGGTCCCATACGAGGTGTTCGTGCCTCATACGGGACCGTTTGGGGGTTGGTTTGGGTTTTCCCCCTTTAAGGGCTTATTTTTAAGCTTAATCGATATGTTTTGAAATTATAGTCATATTCTTAAACCGATAGGCCCGGGCCTACGTTGTCAGTTCGTGCAAATTACATTGGTCTCGTGTGAGGTGTTCTTACCTCTTACGGGACCGTTTGGGGGCTGGTTTGGGTTTTCACCCTCAAACGGCTTGTTTTCAAGCCTAACCTACATATTTTGAAATTACCCTCATTACCAAGAAGTTTAATACTGATATGACAAAACACTTTAGAACTATTTTTTATGTGAAGGGGTGTTTGCAATCGAAGCGAAAATTTAGCGATTTATAAATTTATTTTATTTCAAATTTTACCCCAAATGCAAATGTTTTGTTTTTATCCCACTCTACCAATACTGTCGTCGCATATCTTGGTACATCTTATCCCCATTGGGATGTACCGAAAATTGGGACCCATGCAACTCTGACATCACTACATGCTGTAATTTTCTCCCTCGAGAATAATCAGTGTACCGTTAAAGCGCAAGCCTCCCTCTGAATTCACTGAGTAAGACTTTGCTTCCTAGGCTAAAAGTTATCGATTTTCTCCTGACAGAATGGATCCGCTGCCTGAGCCTATACTACCCTCGTCACAATCTAGGGAGTAACCGTCATAACTGATATAAATGACCTAGCAACTGCATCTTGATGGCCCAGTTCCTTCCATTTTGCCTTATACACCATGTCTATGTCACCCGCAAGCCTTCGAATCAACACGTATGTAACCACGTTATCCTTCCCCAGGCGATAATGTATCTCAAACTAATAATACTTCATGAATTCAAGTCACTTGCGCTGACGCATATTCAACTCTCTATGAGTGAATAAATACTACAATGACTTCTGAGCCGTGAATAGGCCGAATTTCTCACCCAACAAATAATGTCTCCATATTCGAAGAGCAAAGACAATTTCTTCTAGCTCCAAGTCATGGGTAGGGTAGTTCTTCTCATGAGGATTAAGTTTCCTAGAGGCATAATCTATAGCCTTCTCTTCCTGCCATAAAATTCCACTAAGTCCCTATAATGACGCGTCAGTGTATTCTAGGTACTCCGCTCCTAGCCTGGGCAGTTCTAGTATGGGTGTTGAAATTAACTTATCATTCGATTCATAAAACGCCGACTAACACGCATCATCCCAAACAAATGGTACGCCATTACGGGTTAAATTGGTCATTGAACCCATAATCTTTGAAAAGTCTCGGATAAACCATTTGTAGTAACTAACTAGTCCCAAGAAATTACTAACCTCGATTGGTGTCGTGGGTTGTCCCCACTCCGTTACCGCTGACACTTTGCTAGAATCCACTAATATACCCCTTTCTGACACTATATGACCCATAAACTGCACTTCTCAGAGCCAAAACCCACACTTTTAATATTATTCATACAGCTGATGCTCCTGCCAAATGCTCAACATACTCATCTTCAATACGAGAATAAACTAAGATGTCATCCATGAAAATAATGACAAATTGATCCAGTAACTCTTTGTACACCATATTTATTAATTCTATAAATACATTCAGAGCATTGGTTAACCCGAATGGCATAACCAGAAACTCATAAGATCCATATCTTGTCAGAAAAGCAGCCTTTGACACATCATGTTCCTTGATTCGAAGCTGGTGATACCCGAACCTCAAGTCAATCTGTGAGAAATACGCAGATCCTCTCAATAGATCAAATAAGTCATCTTTGCGGGGTAATGGATACTCATTTCGGATCGTGACTTTATTAAGTTCCTGATAACCCACACAAAATCATAGGGATCCATCCTTCTTCTTCATAAATAGAACTGAGGCACCCTAAGGTGAGGTACTCCAACGGATGAAACCCTGTCCAAGATACTGCTCAATTTGATCTCTCATCTCCCTCATCTCTATATGAGCCATATGGTATGGGGCACGGGCTATCGATCGAGTGACCCATGCTAAATCAATCACAAACTCAATTTCCCTACTCGGTAGTAACCCTGGTATGTCCTAAAAATACATCTGTGAATTCCCTAACAATTGGAATCGAGTCAAGGGGAATCATAACTCTTGTAAAGGTCTTCTCCTCTATGTAATACAAATGAGTGGACAATCCTGCCTTGAGGCGAGGCATCACCATTACAAACATCTCCTAACCTGGGATCGCAAATATAATGATCCTACTAAAGTAATCAATCATGCCTCTATAAGCAACTAGCCAACCCATCCCAATAATATCATCGTATTCAGACATTTCTAGCACAAGCATATCATCTAGTAAAACTAGACTCCCAATATCTATACTCACATCCTGAAGTATAAAGAAAATAGGCATCCCACTACCCATCGATGAGCCTACATAAGTAACAGTACCATTGGTCATGTCTGACAATCCTGTGGCTCATGAAAATTTAGTGGCTGTGAAATAATGTGAGGCCGCTCTATGAAATAAAATACATCCCATAGCCCCAAAAATAGAAAACATACCCTCAACTGCTGGTGGTGGCTACTGAACTACTGCCTACTAGACGTTGTACACAAACTCAAACTGTAACTCCCCCTACTATGGTGGGGCTGCGAGAGCAATGGTAGGTAAGGCTGGCACCTGTGCCAGTGCTGGAAGGGCAGCTGGAAACATAGGCCTTTTTTACTCCTGATACGCGCCCTGCTGATGGGGCCCTTATCTAGTAAATCATGCTTCCTATGGCCAATTTTACCACAAGTGAAGCATCTTCTTGCTTACAGTCCCCTATTTTGACCCTGCTGGCCACGTCCCTAATGACCATGTTTGCCTTTTCCTTGGCCCTGATGGCCCTGTTGATTGTACTACTGGCCCTGGTGGTCTGGTCTATTACCACACTGCCCAAAGTGAAATCCTCCCGATCACAGTCACTTAGCATAATCCCCCTGCTAGGAGTTCTGGTCACTTTATCTCTGTTTCCCCTGAGCTGATGATAATCTACTGCCACTATTTCCCCAGCTCAGCCTTGTTGACTAGACTCAGACCCCCACTTGCTTCCCTTATGAAGACGGGGGTCCTCGAAATGAAGTAATGTCGTATTTAAGACATTTGTATAAGTCTGTAGAGAATGATTGCCCAAAAGATACGGGAAAATCCTCCATGTAAGGTCATCTCTGAACATCTGTATCTTCTTATCTTCTGTGGGTAGCTCAACTAGCACCATATTAGTCAGAATAGTAAACTCCTCTTAATACTAGGAAACTGACTTTCCCTCTTGGGTGAGGTCCAAACGTTTTCCCCTCATTTTTGTCTGAATAGCTTAAGGAAATTATTTACAGTCAGAAAGCACCCAGAAGTCCTGAATAGGGATCGTATCCCTCTGCTCTGCTGTAGTAGTGGACTCCCACCACTGAAGAGCTGCTCTAACCAGCTTAAATGTCACTAAAATATACTTCTGAACCTCTGTGCACTCATACATACACAGATGCCGATGGATGTCTTTCTTACATTGGCTGGCAGTCACGACATCAGAAACCCCCTTAAAAGTCTCGTGGATGTGACTTTTGGAAGGCATCCCCGGCACGCTCCCAAGAAATGGGAAATGCCTGCGCTGGTGCTGCTGGCACTACTTGTGCCGATGGTGGTGCTTGTTGGACAACCGCTAAGGCTGAATTAACGGTTTGAGCAATAATGGCAGCAACCTCTGTTGCATTCATAATATCCTGATCTAGAGCAAGCTGTGGGGCTGACTGCACCGCACTGGGGGCCTGTCGTGCACATCGAAGTGGCATTTAAAATGAGGGAGAGATATATTTATCAGCATTTAAAATATCACAAAAATAGCTGAAGTTGTAAATGTACAAATATGAATACAACAAGCCTAACAATAGGGGCTCTATATCAAAGGACGCTAAGTAGAAAGCATAATAAGATGTACATATCCTAATGACACTAGAATCTAATGCTCTCATACCACCTGCGACACCTCACTTAATTAAATACTGAGTGATTAATCCTTTATTAAATTAAATCAGAATATCCAGTTGGTTCATTATTAGCATCATTGTCGAAAAAGAATTTCTTATTAATTCACCTAATAATTAATTACGCTAAGTGTCAAAACTTTTCCAATTTTTATTTTTATTAAATCCATTCCACAATACTTAACGAGAATATAATATCACATCATCACTGAATTTAAAGTCAACAATAAAATATAACTGGAATAAATTCTCCAGTTTAATTTTTTCAATATTACCATCCAAACCAAATGATAACAAGCGTATTGACATATAACAAATACAATATCTGGAACTGAAATGAGATAACTAAATCCTGGGCAATATGCCCTAAATGAGCCAAATTCGACAAAGATAGGAATCAATGGAATGAAAGCCTCTAATCCAAGGTTGCATCTCCAAAAACACGTCAAACTATCCATCCTCTAAGTCGGGCATCCCTGATGCTGCGCACCTGGTGTAATAGATAGAGTAGAGAAGAGAATATGGAAGTAAACAGGTCAGAGACTGAATGTAAAATATATTTAAAAATAGTAAATGCTTAACAAGTGCAATTAAGTAGGTATTATGTACATGTTAGTTCTCGGATCTCACTTGAGAATCTCACCTCTCGTCTAATGTGCACGCCCAGCGTACCTAATTATCTCCCTAGATAAGGTTCTCAATTATTATTATATCCCTTCTCATTTTCTCGTATTTCTCACTCAATAATTATATTAATTAAACATGTTCATTTCTCTTTAAGATGAACTATGCCTTTAAGGATTAAGTATTCACTTACTTAATTCAATTCAGATTTTATAATTCACTTTTCTCTATTAATTCCCATAGTAGATCACATGATAGTATATATATTCATCACAATATTATATATACTACAGTTGTGGTGCATGCATACTCTGCTATCATGTACAGTTACATCTCTCATTGTAAAAAGGACTATTGACTCGGCGTCTCTCCTGAACCATAAATAACATAACACACATATTTGGAGGCGAGAATACTCCCCGGACGAATGGGTCACGCACATACCTACGCTCTCATTCAACCGTCAAAACTATCATTCAGACCGATAGAACGTGTCTAAGGTACTATGCTCAAGGTACAAATCTAAAATCCCCCTAGATGGGCTCGTCGAGATAAGATCGACCATAACGCGAAACCTCCACCCCGATAGCAAGCAGCGTAGGTATGTCATATAGAAGACAAATTATAATATAGGTATTCTCCCCACCTATATATACAAAATATCATTAAGGTATTCACACAACCCATATGACAATTCCATATGTAGTATATTTTTATCTCTAATATCCTACGTATTTATAGATTATGACCTTACTTTTTAAAATGTAGTCATGAACTTTCCCACACTCAAATCTTATCAATTTCTTCTCATATAAATTCAGTTGGTAAACCACTACACCCAATTGGTCCATGTCATTCCAATTCATGAATTAATATTATCCTCAATTGATTTTATTCTTCGATAATCTTTAATTTGATTTTTAACCCATTATTTCATTTTCAAGGATTAATCCCACACATTAACATTTTCGGGTCTTAGTCATCACCCTACTAACCTTCCCTTTATACCTTTATGATCAATTTAATTAACACTAAGCATCCTTAAAAGTTGGGATTAAATTAAGCCTTAAAGAAAAAAACATTTTCTGGGATCATCGATCGATGGATGATTTGGGTCGATCAATCGACCAGTTAATCGATCCATGGTTAGGGTCGGTCGATCGATCGATCAAACAGATATCAGTCTACTTTTTTCTACATTTTTTGCCTATGGGTTTAACCATTATTCATCCTCAAATCTTCTATTTTATGATCCCAAACTCCTTATGGTTTATTACAAATGATATAACAATGCATATAAATTATCTCCAATAATTAAATAACCTAAAATAATCAAGAAGTTGGGATTAAAACATATTATTTCCCATAAATTCCAGAAATCTCATATTTTATCATTTCTCCAAGAACAACTCTTAATCGCTAATTTTCTTCATTAGATGATTCCAAATTCGTGGATTAACTTCTATAATCAAAAGGATATTAATCCTACATATTTTTCATTTCAAGTAATCAATTAAAATCACCATAGTTTATCTTTAAATCATGCAACTATTCAAAATTCTACAACTATCCTAACATTGAAAATATACACACTAAGTTTGCAAATGTTAAATCACTTGCCTCTATATTGTAGGTCTGAACCGTTGAGGATGACAGTCTACTGGTGGTCCTCCCCTTTTCCGGTCAACTTCCAGTGGTGGTGGTGGTGTAGGATGAGCTTTGACCTCCATCCTTCCTAGAGGTGTCTCTTCCTTTCCTAAAGAAATCGCTTACTCTCCCCTAATTCTTGCTCTGTAAGTTTGGTAAATGAACAATGAATCTTACCACCTTTTAGACCTATAAATAATCCTCAATTTTTGTGGTTACTATTCATCTCCTTTGTAAAATGAGCAAAATATCCCTCTGGGTGTCTATTCGGTTCGAAAGTGACCCGAGGCCCAAATCAAATACCCAAATAGACTGTTTTGACTATTTAAACCCTTTCGAAAATTTTAGCACAGTCAAAAAGTCCATTTGGATGACAGAAAAATATTTTACTTTTATTTCCTTTAAATTTAGTCCCTACATGACTCACACGCAAGTCCCGACTTAATTACCGTAATTGTTGTATTCATCACTAGCAATAATTGTATTCAATCATAATAATATGTAAAGTCATAATCATATATTAATATTAATCACTAAGTAATATTCACATAAATCGCATATTAATTTATTCTCGAGTAATATTTAAATCGGGATTAATTTTAAAATTATCACACAATTAATCCTAGCTAATCCATTTTAAAAAGCATTAAAATTACAGGGTATTACAGCCTATCGACAGTGTTTCTAGGGTTATATGCCGATAGGCACATCTATGAACATGCTGATGTAACACCATGTGAACTATGGCATCGACCACCACCAAACTACAACGGGTTTCACTGAATAAAATATCATTCTCACATGTGATAGAAATATGAGATATTTAAAAACTTTAATTCCATAATATATAATTCAAATTTAATCCATCTAAATATATGTATATTGTATTGCAATAAAATCCATCACCATACTATCTCCAAAATAAATCCAACTCCAAATTTTTACAACTCAAATGAAATAATCCAACTATAAAATCTGGCTGAAACCATAAACAAGTGTAGAACCGATTGGCCCACCAAATCTACAATGATAGTCTAAAAATAAAAATGATGGAATGAAAAGTAAATTTAAACTACTAAAGTAGATATAATAACTCTCTAGATGAACTCCAAATGTCTCCAATCACTCCTATTCATATACTCCAACACTATAGCTGAAATGTTAGTCAACACAATGGGTCAGGGCCCATCGAATGAACACTAGCTACTCCTCACAATTAGGGCCCATAAACCCAGACAACAACATTATACATGATAAGAATCACAATATAGAATATTTTAAATTTAGTGAAATATATATTAACATGTGAGTAAAACTAAATACCACGGTTTACCCACATAACTAAGCCACCCTACTATTCTAGTCAAATTATTTTATTTCAAAATATAATTATGAACTCATGATTATTAATTTAATTGATGTATCTAAATTTATTTATGAAACACTATCATTGTAAGTCCACCCTATTACGACTCCTGCACATATTCCTAGCATGCCCAAATTATTTATGCGACACCCGTATAGCCAATTTACCTTATTACGAGTCCTACATATATTGCTGGCATGCCCAAAGTTTTACATTACACACAATCTTCTCACTATATCCTGTGTACCCAATTTTGTTATCCCTGCACATATTGGTGAGGTTCCATGCAAGACACATCACTATACCCAGTTCACCCAATTTCGTTATCCCTGTGCATATTGGTGATGCCAACATACACCCACATCACTATAGCGAGTTCGACCCTTATTGCTGGCCCTGCACATATTGGCAATGTAAATTCATTTTAATACCCGTGTAAGGACATATTTTTAATAAGTCCATCGCAATTAATTATGTCATATACCGCTACAAGTCGTCGAAGAATTGAGAAGATTGTATCTACAAAAGACGAATCCGAAATACAAGTTGTCTTCAACATTCAAGCCCAACAATATGAACTTTGGTAAGATATTGTTTAAAGTTTCATATACATTTCATATTAAGAGTGTTGGGATATTTTTTTAAAGGAGTTATAAAAAGATTTTATACAAAAATGTTTTTATAATATTCTTAAAAGGAATTTTAAAAAAGCTTTGTTATAAAAAATCTTTTTATAAATGTTTGTTTTTAAAAAGGTGTTAACTGGTTTAGAAAAAGAAAGTTTTTGAGAAACATTCTAAGGCAGTAAACGCATCTCGGTTTCGATGCCAAGGTCATTCAAGTGAGATCTCCATCTCATTTTAATAACATGTGGATGTCACGTATAGTCATTCAAATGACACGCGATCTCATTCAAGCGAGATGGGGTTCTCGTTCGAACGACCTTGCTTTTTGGCTGACACGTCAGACTTCATCTTGATCCTTTGACCGCCTCAATTTCCTATGTAAAGGAATTTAAGCCTTTACTTTTAAAAGTGGAGAATAGTTTCCATCTTTGAAGAGTTTTATCTTTTGAAACTTTTGTGTATCTGCCCAGATTTAATTCAATACCTTTTGGCAAAAAGTTTTTCTTCAACAATTTTAAGGGTTCAAAATTTTTTGTTTTAATTCACAAAATCCCAATTACCTTTATGTGAATTATTTTGTGGAACCCAAGAACATATTTTTCTTTGGTTTAATCTTTGTTGGGAGATCTCTGCAACCGAGGACTGTGTGTTATTGTTGAGGGAGTCTCTATGAAGTTTTATGGATACGTGCCACTAAGGAGTGTTGTGGTTCTTCTTTGCTGATTGGATTGCAATCCATGTGGGTTCGCTGTGTGTGGATTCATTGCTGACGACACCGAACGAATCCTGCGGGTATTCGTGTGTCACTGTATTTCACTGTAATCCGTGTAAGTTGCGAGTTACTTATTATAATGAAATAGAAGGTTTTGCCCTTCGAGGATTTTTTCTAAAATTTGTGTCTCAGCATATTTATTGTGTCGCATGCTTTATATTTATTTATGGATTGACACATGCACTTTAGATGCATGTTTAGGGACTGGATTAATTTGGTTTAAAAATATACTCTAATTAAATAAGTGTGCCAAATTATAAATTTGCAAAATAATTTTAAATCAGTATCACAGACCGCGTTTTACAAATTGGAATCAGAGCGGGTTACGCTAATTTATCGCGTGATCCTGATTTTTCAAGGATTTATTTATTTTTTGATACAATTTGGCTTCTCACGTCGTCAAATTGGTATCAGAGAAGATTACGCTAATTTATTGAATATTCTTATTTTTCGCAAAATTGTGTGATATTGATTTTTATTTTAAATCGGTTTTGTGAGAAATCGCAATTTTTCAATGGAACGCCCGTTTAATGAGGAGCCTATTTTTAAAAAAATTCACGACCATGCTGAAAAATTAAACAGTTTGAATTTGAAACTTTGCAAAAGAATTAAAGTTTTGGAAAAATAAAATTCTCTCTTTAAAAGTAAGATTGAATATTTGCAAGAATTTCAAGCTCAAAGTGATATTTGTCGTAAGCATTTTGGTAATTTGTGTATTGATTTTGATTCTTTGAAAGTTGCCAAAAAAAAGAGTGATGAGAGAGTCCTTGTTTTAGAGAAGGAATTAGAGGACTTACAAAATTCTAGGGTTCCCGTTTGTGCCGTCGAGGATAAAAAAATTAATAGATGATTTTACGGTAAGTGAAAAGACTCTTAGGGATAAGTTTATTTTAATTTAGGGGGAGCGTTATAAACTGTTGAGTTTAATTGAAAATTTGAAAAAGAAATCCATGTCTTTGGAAGAGTCTAATTCTTTGATTGAGTCAAAAATTTTGAAGTTAAAAAATAATTTGACAGACTCAAGTAGGTTTGATAGTGATGGTAATGGCTCATCGTGTTCTCATGCTTCTAATGCTAAAGCCAAAACCATTATTTGTTTTAGAGGGTCAACAAATTCCAAGGATGTTAGAAAATATCATACTTTAGGTGTCATTCCACCCGTTTACACTTGTTCATATTGTGGTAGGAAATGTCACCTTAGGAGATTTTGTTTTGATCTTGGAAGAGGCTCTAGGAATTTGAAGTCTAGTGTTTTGTTGGTTCCCAAAACCCTGTGTCGACGTGTTACACCCGCTTGGGTTAAGAAATCACTTTTGGATACGATAGATTTTAGAATAGTTGATTCTCGTTTGCTTTCACATGATTCTTCTCTTGCCATATCATATAGATGATTGTGTTTGCATGTTTGTCATACGCTAGTTATGCTTTTTGATATATTTTTGCTAGCGTTGTGACATGTACTTTTCGTATAGATTTTTTTTTGTTTTGAAAAGTTTGAAAAATACAAAAAGATTTTAGTTTGATAAAATTTTGAAAAATCCAAAATGATTTTTGTATTTTGTTTTCACCATATATGGATGTACACTTAGGATGACTAAGTCACAACTTCATTCCATTTATTCATGTGACTATTTGATAGTTTTTTGAAACAATAGGTCAATTCATCCATGTGCTTTATAATCTTTGGAGTCATTAAGATGTAATTTTTACTTCCTACATATTTGACTCATAATTTCCTTTATTGCACACATGCACGAATTTGTTTGATTATTGTGCTTGTCTTATCACATGTTGTTTGGGTGTTTTCACTTCAATCCTGTCCTTTAAAATGAACCAAGTGCGATAAATTTTGATAAGGAAATTGTGCATATAAGAACCGTTTTGTGAGTTTGTGTGCTTTGTTTGAACGGATAAGGGCTGCAAAAGGTTCATTTTGCCTTTGCGAATACTAAGCCACCGTTAAATTGGACCTAAAAAATGGAGAAATTTTATTATCCGGGGTCCAAAGAGGTTTAAAAGAGCCCAAATTTTTTTAAAGGCAATAAAAAGAAATTCATGCCAATTATGGGCCATTTAGGTCTTTGCACCAATTCTCCAAAGTTTGAGAATTTAGATCACCTCTATTCAAAATATAAATCTGAGGGTGTTTGGTTGGAGAATTTAAACGGGTTTGGACGTCCTTGAAAATATGGAAAAATCTTTAAATAGTTTTGGACGTTATTGGTGTGGAAATTGTTGATTTTTATAAGACGATGTCATCTAAATTCGAAAAAAATTTACACCTAAGGATACATTTGATGTTCATTCATTAGGAGTACACGTATGCATCGTGCACATATGATTGATTGAGTTTATTTACCTATCGAATGTGTTCACACCCATACATTACATTTCCATGACTTGGTTGTTTGAGTTTAAAGCCATGATGTGATTTTTTTTTGTATCTTATTTTTGTATAAAAAATTGAAAAATCCAAAAATAGTTTGTGAAGTTTTTGAGACATACCTTTGCATGCGCGTAGCTTGATCTTTGTTTGCTATGCATTTTGTCAGGACACTACATGTTTGGATTGTTTCTTCTTATCTGTCTATTTGGAGACATCATAAAAAGGGGGAGAAAGAATTATCATCTTATGTGGAAGATTTTTCATTATGGGGGAGATTTGATTTATTAATGATTATTCTTTTATCATTTCAAACCCGATGCGTCATGATAGGTATTTGATTTATCTCATGTGTGTAGGTAAAAAGATTGAAGATCATGATGTTGCACACCCTGATGAGAAAAGCTTTGAGAGTTTTGATGTTGAAGAAAATATTGAGAACTTGCAAATTTTACCTTTTCATTTTTGGGATTCATGGGAGGGTAGATTTGTATAGGTATTTTGATTTTTGATAATTTGGATGTTTTTATGTATGTACCGGCATAGACATATGGGGAGATTTGGAAGGACATACTTTTTAATAAGTCCGTCACAATTTATTATGTCGTATTCAGCTACAAGTCGTCGAAGAATTGAGAAGATTGTATCTACAAAAGACGAATCTGAATTGCAAGTTGTCTTCAACATTCAATCCCAACAATATGATCTTTGGTAAGATATTGTTTAAAGTTTCATAGACATTTCATACTAAGAGTGTTGGGATATTTTTTTAAAGGAGTTATAAAAAGCTTTTATATAAAAATGTTTTTATAATATTCTTAAAAGGAATTTTAAAAAATCTTTGTTATAAAAAATGTTTTTATAAATGTTTGTTTTTAAAAAGGTGTTAACTGTTTTAGAAAAAGAAAGTTTTTGAGAAAAATTCTAAGGAAGTAAACGCACCTCGATTTCGATGCCAAGGTCGTTCAAGCAATATCTCCATCTCGTTCGAATGACATGTGGATGTTGCGCGTAGTCGTTCAAACGACACGCGATCTCGTTCAAGCGAGATGGGGTTCTCATTCGAACGACCCTGCTTTTTGGCTGACACGTCTGACTTCATCCTGATCCTTTGGCCGTCTCAATTTCCTATATAAAGGAATGTCAGCCTTTACTTTTAAGTGTGGAGAATAGTTTCCAGCTTTGAAGAGTTTTATCTTTTTAAACTGTTGTGTATCGGCCCAGATTTAATTCAATACCTTTTGGCAGAAAGTTTTTCTCCAACAATTTTAAGGGTTCAGATATTTTTGTTTTAATTCACAAAATCCCAATTACTTTTATGTGAATTTCTTTATGGAACCCAAGAACATATTTTGCTTTGGTTTAATCTTTTGGGGGGAGATCTCTGCAACTGAGGACTGCGTGTTATTGCTGAGGGAGTCTCTACGATGTTTTATGGCTGTGTGCCATTGAGGAGTGTTGCGGTTCTTCTTTACTAAGTGGATTGCGGTCCATGTGGGTTCGCTGCGTGTGGATGCATTGCTGACGACACCGACCGACGCCTGTGGGTATTCGTGTGTCACTGTATTTCATTGTAATCCGTGTAAGTTGCAATTTACGTATTATAATGAAATAAAAGGTTTTGCCCTTCGGGGATTTTTCCTGAAATTTGTGTGTCAGCATATTTATCGTGTCGCATGCTTTAAATTTATTTATGGGTCGACACACGCACTTTAGATGCATGTTTAGGGATTGGATTAATTTGGTTTAAAAATATACTATAATTAAATAAGTGTGCCAAATTAGAAATTTGCAAAATAATTTTAAATCTGTATCACACACCTCGTTTTGACAACCCGTTTATTATCTTAGGCATTATTCTAAATTTTCTCATGTTCTTACTATTTCTATTAGCCCCATCCTTTAATCGAGCATAAATACTCAAGCCAACCCTAGAACCATACCTAACACAAGTATATCTTAACCTATCATTCAGGAAGAATACCTATTAATAACTACTACCTAGTCTCGCACCTAAGCTAACGCACCAATGGAACGACATACAATGCAAGCCCACCATGAAATTGCCCATCCATAAAACCTACATTAACTAGTCCCGTACTTAGCAAGTGTAAACAACAACCAAGGCCTATATACTAGTCCCACACATCGCAAGTAACCTAAAAGTAATGTGAAAGCATGACTACCCCAAAAGTCTCGTCATCCCTGTAGTATCGAATATTAACGCAATAAATGATCACATAAGGCGTATTCCAACCTATAACAATAACTCTATCAATTAATCACAAGAAAACTATTTATCCAAATTAGGTTCGTTTAATTATATTTATAATATCAATTTAGCAATTCCTTCCTTTTTCAATATCTCACATAATTTCCATTCACATGCATATTTTCGGGGCGTACAATAATAAATTTATATCCCACAAGCAACACATAAATTTCTATTCACCCCCAGGGCCAAGTCAATTCGGACCTGAACAGGTGCTTAGGTCACCGAAAAATAATGATAACATTATAAAAACCCATTTTCAACCGATTTTAAATCCGCTTAAAATTCCAAATTTTCCAGTAATAAAACTAACATTTTAAATGCCAAAAATAATCCAAATGAAAATAAAAATATTTTTTTGACCTTTTGTTATGATAGTTTAAATAAATGGTCTAAAACTACGGGGTGTTACAGCCAATCAGCTCCTCCCTTGGGCCTATAAATAGAGGCCATCGCCTCACTTTGAAAAGAATCCCTAAAACCATAAGGTGGCACATAACAAAACATTCTTCTTTGCGCTAGGTTCTCTCTCTCTCTCTCTCTCTCCCCTAAAAATTTTCTCTAGCCATCTTCTTCCCTTACTTGCAAACCCTACCCTCATTAGAAATTGTATGCTCATGTCTAACACCATGCAAATTGAACCTAAACCACCAAATCCCAATCCTAATGAAACTATTTGGTCCAAATCCTTTGTTAGTGTCTTAAAATCATCTTATTGCCAAATAAAGATACCACTCAATAGTCCTTCAAAGTTTTGAGGGGAAACAACAATATTATTCTCAAGAGATGATATAAAAAAATTGGCGCACCCATGTATACTATCAATAGTTGGGAAATTTTCCCATGGCAGACTCAATATAGATATAATCAGAAAACAATTTGAAACTTTTTGTCTAAAGGAAACACATAATATTGGACTACTCGATCAAAAACACATTTTGATAAGACTATATTATGAAGAGGATTTTGTTCAATTATGGATGAAAGATCCGTGGTACATAGGAAATTCCCAATGAGAACATTTAAGTGGTCTCCAGAATTTTGACTAAACAAAGAAAGTTCCATAGTGCCAGTATAAATATCATTACCAGGTCTTCCAATACATTGTTTGCAAAGGAATATTTTTATTCTATTTCCCAAGTGGTTGGAAAACCACTTAAACTTGATGCATCAACAATTACAATCAATCGAACCAATATAGCAATAGTATGTTTGTAATTAGACCTTCTATAAGAAAGACCTAGTCGCTTATGGCTATTATGTGATCAATATGAATTTATGGCAAGAAATTGCATATGAACACATACCTATGTATTGTGTTCATAATGTAGAGAAATGTTTTCTCAACAATAAAGAAGTCAAAAAATCTCCCAAAACAATAAAGAAAGTTGAGAATCCAATAAAAGACCAAAAGGAAATGTAATTGATACAGAAAAATAAAGAAAGGATAGACGGATTCAATATAGATAATACAGATCAATAAGTGGTTTCAGTTCATACAGGAACTCCAACTCAAGAAAATACTGCTTAAGTAGGTCAATTTCACAATTTTGTAGTCACAAAATATTTAAATACTCTGCAAAATCCAGTTATGACAAGACCAAAAATAATAATGTCCAAAAAGGGAATCCCAAAAGAAATTCTTCAAGATCATATCGAAAAATCAAATCAAGTGATATTGATTATGAGGATACAAGAATTATAAATGTTTAAAAATTTACCACATCATGCTACTGAATTCCTATAAAAGTTAAAAAGTTATACCATGACGACCTATCTCAATTAGACAATGAAGCCAACTCATTTGGAGAAACTCCATTATTAAAGAACTTAATCAATTTTTCAGAGAAATTGGAGTCCAAAATACAAAATACAAAGAAGAAGAAGGAAAAACTTTTAAAATATACAAGAAAGTCCATACCTCCTGACAACAATAGGTTAATGAACCACAAAGAAGAGTTCATAAGATGAATCAAATAGTGGATCCAATGTTCAAAAGCATTACTAGAGACAATGTCAGAAGACCACTAAATTTTCTCTTCCAAAATCGAAATGATAAATACAATAATATGGAATACAAGATGAGTTGGCAACAAAGCAACCAAGAGAAGGCTAAAAAACTATCCAAGTCTCACAAACTTCCTTTTGTTGCTCTATTGGAACCTAAAATTGATAAATCAAATCTTGAGGATCTAAGAAGAATACTTAACTTTGATGGTTGTGAGGCTAATATCAGTAACAAAATTTGGGGACTTTGGAGATATAATACCAACTGTAATACTATTTTTGGTAATGATCAAAATGTTTTATTAGAATCAACCAATCCTATAATTCAAAACAAGATATATTTTAATATACTCTATGAAAATTGTACTACATTAGATAGATTTGAGTTATGGAACAATATTGAAACTAACTCTAACAGATGCATTAATGATCATTTCATTGCTATAGGAGACTTTAATATAATAGCTGATAGTACTGAGAAAATAGGGGGTAGAGACATAGACATTATAGGTGTATAAGATTTCAACAATTGCATTCATAGGGAAGGTCTTATGGATTTAGGTTACACTATCACCATTTGGGAAAGACTTGATGGAGGTCTTCTCAATAAAATATTGCTCTCAATATTTCCTTCAACTAAAATCAAAACCCTTAATAAAAACTTCTTTGACAACTCACCTCTAGTTGTCTCTCTTTGACAAACTAAACAACATACATATTATTAAACGATTTAAATTTATAAATATGTGGTGCAACCACATAAATTTTAAAACCCTAGTACAAAAGTCTTCGAACAAAGAAATCATAGGCAACCTTCTCAATAAATTATGATGAAATTGAAAATCTTGAAAAGGGATCTTAAAGAGTGGAATACACACACTTTTAAAAATATTTTCCAAGAAGTTATCAACATGGAATATGATTTATCGATCAAAGAAGATTCCTATCAACAAAATCCAACACATGAAAATAGAGAAGTTGTGGAAGAAACTAAAGCCAAGCTTAATTGGGCTATCAAATATGAAGAGTAATATTGGAGCCAAAAAACTAGGATATAATGGATTAAAGAAGGGGAATCGAACACTAGATACTTTCTTGTTGTTATCAACGACTCCGAAAGGAAAACTTTTAATCCAAAAAATCAAGAATAATTAGGGTTAATGGAGGAATCGGGTGAGAAAATCAATGAAGTTTTTGTTAACTATATTTAAAAAGGTTTTACTAAAGAAGGTACCAAAAACATCTTGTATTTTGTGGAATTTATTCCCAATCTAGATTCTAATTAAATGAACATAGATCTTACTAAAATCCCTAAAGAGGATGAGATTTTAGCTGTTATAGAACCCTAAAGGCAGACAGTGTAGCTGGGCCAAATGGCTTCAATGGTCAATTCTATATTAATTGTTGGCCCATCATAAAAAAAGATCTTATTAAATCCATCCAATCCTTCTTTTGGGGCAGTGATATCCCCAAAATATGGGGAGAAACTAACAAACGCTTAATCCCCAAAATAAAAAAATCTTATAGATTGTAAAGATTATAAACCTATAAGTTTGTGTAAATTTAGTAATAAAATCATTTCTAAAATTACAAATACTAGACTGGGAACTTATCTTCCAAATTTGATTTCTCCAAACTAATAAGGTTTCATAAAAGGGATAAATATTCTTGATAATATCCTTCTTGGACAATAAATGATGCATCTCCTAAACATAAGAAACCTAAGTGATAATGTAATTATTAAACTACACATGACCAAAGCATATACTTGAGTTTCTTGGTGGTTTCTTATCAAAGTCCTTAGGAATTTTGTTTTCGTGAATGATTTATAGATTTCATTTGGATAATAATATATTCAAATTATTTCTCCATCTTAGTTAATGGTCAATCCACTGGCTTCTTTAAGTCCTCTAGGGGTGTTAGACAAGGGGATCCACTATTCACAAGCCTTTTTGTTATTTGTGTTAAGGTTCTTAGTAGAGGTCTTTAAAACTTATGCAAATGGGTAAAATAGGGCTTTATTCTCACCCTAGAAATTGTATTCTAATTAGTCATCTAGCTTTTCCTAATGAAATAATTATATTCACTCAAGGTACTAAGAAAAGCCTGAATTCCCTTTGAAATTCCATACTGATTATGATTCAACGTCAAGTCAGCTAATTAATAATACTAAAAGTAAATTCACTAATAAATCCAAAAGAACTATCCACATGTCTAACATTATTCATGCTGCAACAGGTCTAGATAAAGGCAATGCCCCTATAAATATCTTCGTTGCCTTCTTTTCAAAAGTAAGAAAAAAATCAATATACTTTAAAAGTCTTATTGCATCTATAAGATCTAAAATTGAAGGGTGGAAATCAAAATTCTTTTTCCAAGCTGGTAGAATTGTGCTTATTAAATCAATGCTTATTTATATTACCCTTCACACTTTATTAACTCTCAAACCTTCCAAAACAATTCTTAACAGAATAGAAAACATGTTCAGCAACTTCGTCTAGGGTGATCATAAGGAGTATGGTAGTAAGTATCATTGGTGTAAATGGAAGAATATATGTTTCAATTTTCAGGATTGAGGCATAGGTATTCAAAGTTTGCAACACACCACACCTTATAGGTGTAGAGTTCGTTGGAACTACATAGCTGGTAACAATCTATGGGCTGATTTTATGATAAGTAAATACAAAAAAAGATCTAAATCAAATGGTTATATAACTTATAACCGTTTCAAATCTCATCTCCATGAGATAGATTAGTATATCTCTAATATAACAGTTAAGAAAATATAGACACCTTCAGAAGATGGTAATTTAATTTCAAATCTGCTATCAATATCACTAAACAGCCTAACATTTCATCTTTCTGGTTTAAAAATATATGGGATCACAAAATTCCTAAAAAAATATCAATTTTCATTCGAAGGTGTCTAATAAATAAAATCCCTCTTGGGGACAACTTCCAAAATATTGGAATAAAAATAACTCCTATTTACAGATGTTGTTATTCTTATTCAGAAGAACTAAACCACTGCTTCATTAAAGGTATTATTTCTATTAAGGTATGGTCTCATTTTGCTAACCTGATTGGTTTTAATTTGTCTTTTAAATCTTTACATACTATGATGATGGAATGGTGGTATAGGGGTAATAATAATCTCATTTTTAAGTTCATTATCAAAATAATTCCTTCATGCATCATTTGGGAGATCTATAAGCACATAAATAAGGCCATTCAAGAAGATATTAAAATTTCATCTTAAAATATCATTCAAAATGTTATTATAGGGTGTTGCTTCATCTCATCCTCTAAAATGTGGCAACTCTCACAATGAGCTGTCTCAAATATTTTCTATAATAACTTTTGGTACAGAAAAAGGAGGAGAGAAGTTTCATCAAATGGAACACACCAACTAAATCTAGATGGAAATTAAATACTGATGGTGCATTAAAAGGAAATCCTCATCCAACAGGACATGGAGGCATTCTTAGGAACCAAAAAGGGGATTTTAAATGGGCTTATACAAATTATTGACGCATAGATTCAAATAATGTAGCTGGAGCTTAAGCCATCCTAGCAGGTCTCCTTGTCTGCAAACAAAATTAGTTACACAACATAGAAGTGGAATCAAACTCCAAATTGTCAATAGATATTCTTACACAAAAAAGAAAGACCATTCCCTGGAAAATATTGCATATAATTTCTAAAATCAGAACCATTGTTCAAGACATGGATGTCAATTTTATTCATTATTTTAAAGAGGCCAACATTGTTACTGATTCTCTAGAAAATTTTGGAGCTAAATCAGGTTTAAAATATCATTTTGATATGTTTAAACAGATACCAAAATTAACTAGAGGATTCATTAAATTAGATAAGTGGAATTTTCCTTCAATTAGAATTTCTAAACCATCTATTAGTAGATAGGTTTCAATTATAAATGGGGATAAACATAAATCCCCATATTTAAATTATTACTTTAGCTCTTGTAAATGGGGATGTTTTTAAATCCCCAATTTCCAGTTTTTAAGTCATCTTGATTTGCTCTCGAGATTTCTTTAGGATCTTTAGATAATAAGAGCTTGTAATATGCCATTAGACAGACTATTTCCCTATTATTTTTTATAAAACTTCTGGGGGTTCCATCCCTTTTTTTTTAAAGTGACCTTAAATATGCCTATCAGTAATTCAGAGAGAATCCTCTCGAATTCAAAGTTGTTCATTCCTTAGAAGCCCATTTCCCACATTTCTTTCATCCTTTTCACACTCTTTTGAGTAAATTCTAACCTAACTCTTCAAACGAGTATCATCTCATTATAAGATTAGCGCATCTACAATCAGAATCTACTTCAAGTCTTCCTAAGGAGGTCTAATTCTTTCCATTTGTTTTTAAATTCTCTTATTTTTATATTAATTACTTAATTTCTACTTTAGTACTTTACGTCATTACATCACATATCTTAACTTCAAACTTTTTATTCTTAGAATTGGCACATACATTATTTCATAGAAAAACTCAAAAACAAGAAAAAGAGGGTTTACTTATAAGTTCCAAATGGGGATTTCTCATCACATTTTCTCAACCTAAAACACCCTTTTCTACACACACACACACATATATAAATAAATAAAGTCCCCAGTTGGATTTATGGGTTAAACCCCACCTCATATTTTCTTCGAACTACATGGAATTTGATGCCTCCTTGGGGGTAAATCTCTAGTCTTGAGTCCTCCCATATAAATTTATAACTTTGTTCTTATAATATATATATATATATATATATATATATATATATATATTATATGATTTCTTGTTAGTGTCTTCTCCTATATACGCAATCCTTCTTCTATAACGACTTGTGAATTGGCAAAAACTTACATCGTACTTTGAATTATTATTTTGGGAACACTCCTAAGGTTGACCTCGCACTGCCTTTATCCATGACGCGAGTTGAGAAATTTCCTCCTCCATTTATATTATGCACATAAGCATACACATCACAGAGTTCAACAGTAAAAGATTAACACATGTCCATAGTAGATCGAAAGAATGTGATGGGTGCCTAACACCTTCATATTTCGTAACTTAGTCCACAAACCCTTGAACTACTTGTTTTCATAAGCATTAGTATTGTCCTCGATGTCGTTCTCTCGAATCGACAACATTTATTTTGCCTATTTTGTGCAAAATAGGATGGTGGCTCTATCTTTACATATCACCCCATACCTACAACGGCCGAGCACCCTGAGAAAGGATGGAATCTCATGCACACGTCAAAGAAATAGGAAGGAAGTAGAGATCCACCTCGGGAGATACCCCCCCGAACCTCAGAAACACTCTGGATGGCCACAATACCTAACATGTCATTAACATTAAATATAAAATGAAATTTCGATTGACCAACTGTAGTGTTAGGAGGCACACTAGTGTGTTAGTGCCATTCCTGCCAACTACTAACCAAATTACTACTGTTTGAGGTATGTTTGACTTGAATGTGTTAGGTGTGGAATGATGTCATTCAGATTTTTTATGGAAACATACTCTTTTTGGGGACAAAATTTCGTGGATGACTAAGCTCATAGTTGCTCAAGTAATACTCAATCAGGATAATGTGAAAATTTTAGCGAGTTCATCTAAATGTTTAATTCATGACTTAATGCTTCCTTTCTCTCTATCCTCCGAACTAGATCCCTCAAAGGATTCCAAGTAAGGTTTTTATCTCTCCTATGTCGTGTTCGACCTGGTTCATCTTTAGTAACGAGAAAACTCATTAATATTAAAACATAGATCATAATTACATAAAAATAGACAAAATACATGATAGTTAAACTATCTTCTTCTAAAATTCTTCCTCACGCTTCAATTAACCTCCACTTTGTCTTGATGTGTCATTAGTCTCTTAATGAGGAAATTTATCTTTATGTATAAAATTTTATCTATAAGTTCCTTCTACAGGTGTGATTGAATTTTATATTGAATTAAATGATCCCCATACATTGGGTAACACTTATATGATTAGGTCTAAGATCTTAATTTTGAGGAATGGGCATCCATTGAATCTAGGATTGCAATACCCCCTCAATAGACTTATAAGATATGTTTTCACCAGTTAAACCTAGTGAGTGATAATTTTATGATCTGATGGAGTAGACAAATAAGTTAATTATGAGAATCAATGGAAGTGACTAGATGTTGGTTGTCAATTAAAAACCAATTGATTTGACCAAGCAAGTATTAGAAGCTTAACACTGGGAATCACATTATGCACCATAATCAACTTTACAAATAAGATCTCTTTATATTTGAGTGATTTTTGTTATAATTAAATTCCAGTGCAATCATAATTATTTAGTATAATTAATTATGATTGAATAAAGAAAGGACATAAATTATGGGCTTTATAATTTGGAATTTCCAAGTATTTATTTGGAAGACAATTTATTTATTTGTCTTAGGTCTCAGTATACTATGGATACCCAAGTAGTTAAGCCAAGATTCTCAAGGAACCTAGTTTATCCCAATTCCACTACTTGCAACAGGTATATATTGGTTTAAGTTAGGGCTTTAAGTATAATTCATTATTAGGTTGAAAATAACTATATTCGCATTTTTTGACGTAGCTTTGAGAGAAAGGATCATATCTCACTCAAAAGAAAGAGTTTTCTTCGTCAAAGGTTTCCACACACCTACCTAGCTTTGGAGGGATCATGTTTGGATATCTTTAAGAAGGCAACCAAAATTGACTATTTCAAGTTGGAAATATCATCAAGAACTTTCTTTTTCATTGAAGTCTAGTTTGACTTGGAGATTACACCATAAGTCTTCTTTAATAAGGATTCTTGAACTAAAGAGTTTTACTTCAAGGAAACGTATAAGCCATGATGGAAAGGGTCATTTTTGTCCTTTTATTTTCTGTTGCATTAATTTATGGGTAAATTTTACCAAGCCCCCTAAACTATCTTGGGTTTATTCGTTATCTCGTCAATTAAAATGCCCAACAAACTCACCACCTAAACTATCAACCCGTTTCAAATAAACTTAAAAATTGAATTTCCACTATTTTTAATGTATATTGAATGAAATGACCTCTACCAAAATTTTAAAAAATAAACTCTTTTATCTCTCTTTCTCTCCATAAAAACGACCATAGGTTTCCCCCTCTTCAAACATTCTGCAAAATTATAAATCCTCACTTTGAATAACGACTAGAAACCTCTTATGAAACCCACAGAAAACCTTAACTTAAATCAAATTGTACGAGGGTAGTGTGATTGGGGTCTGGTAAAATACTCAATCGGGTGAGGCGAGACCCACTTCAATGAACTCTACCTTCAAGGTTCTCAAGAACTTCTGGAGAAGCTTCCGGTAAAACCTTCTCCTTTTTGTAAAAATGGAACTCAAACTGGAACTCACTCCCTACAAGATGATGAACTCCATAATAATAAGGGTAACTTTTCCTAAAAGGAACTCATGAGAGTGATGGATGTCAGTAGGGAGTGAAAGAACAAAGTACTTAGAACTAGAGAGAAATAATAGGGAGAATACTAGGAGGTTCTGGTGTGATTTTGACAGAGTAACAATACGATTTGATTTATAATTCTTCCTTGACCTTACCCAGGGGTCCTAGTTATACTTGGGCACCAGGGCTGAATTGATAGTTTTGGGCTCCAAAATTCAGAGGGTTGGTGAAGGGAAAGGTCTGAAATGTACCATACTTCCCTACCTGTGTGCAACCACCTATCCCCTCTGATAGGTGCCACTTGGTGAAAACCAAAGTCAAAAAGAAAATATGTCTGTGCTGTAATACCCCGTATTTTTACGGCTTTTAAAATTGGGAATTTATTGAATTTAATTGAGATATTAATTTAATATTAATCCGGTATTTTATTTTAAATATTTACTAGCGTGACGAGAGTTAGTAATTATTGGAAATTTGTTGAATATTACTGGATGAGAAGAGTAATATATGTGATTTATTTTATTAAAATTGTCTGACAATTATGGAAATTTAATTTGGGACGCGCCTGTGTCGTGTCAAGACTAAATTCTTATTATTAAAGTGAATAGATTATAAGTCATCCGTATAGTCATTTTGAGTGCACCAAAGTGTCCGAAAGGGTCGAGATAGTCAGAAAAGTGTACTCGGTTTGGGTCTCGAGGCATTTTTAGGCCTAATTGACACATCGAGAGGGTATTTTAGACATTTTGTATTTTTTGGTAAATAAACCCACGAATTTTCTTAGTATTTATTAGCCATTTAGAGTTGTCTCTTTGGGTTAACAAACACAAAGTCTAAGCCATCCATTAGTGAAGAAGGTGAAGTGATTAGAGAAGAAGGTGAAGATATTTGAGAAGAAGGTGAAGAGTCTTCAAGCAATCCAAGGCCTAGAACTCACCCGATTGCATCGCCACCACCACCAAAACATAGATCGCACGATGAGGAATGCAACCATATATTTTTCATCAACAAATCAGACCCTTGAATCCGAGGCAAGTATCTATCTTGCTAAATTCAAAGTTAATATACATTCCATGTAAGTCTATGAATGAAAATCATATGTTTTAATGGAATAATTATATATTTTGGAAGAGAATTTATATGTGTTGGAGGGAGAAACCATGTAGTCTAAAATCTTGATCAAATGTAGAGGATTTCCCATGAATTTATTATGATATTTGGGAAGAAAATCTTGATTAAAATAGAGGGTGGTGATTATTCATGCAAAATTTGGTTTTATAGAGAGATTTGAGATTAAACTCTTTTTTGATTGATTCGTCGAGGATTTAAATATGTCGTTATGTTAGAACTTGTTTATGTACATTGATTATACACTTGGATTACTTTGGTGGGAGTACGGGATGAAATTATAGAGGTTTGGAGGGGTGAAAATGGTTGAACCCGTAGGTTGCATATTGCAGAAAACTGGGCAAGAACTCCTTGATCGATCGATCGATTCAAGAACATCGATCGATCGATTCAAGAACATTGATAGATCGATGATCGATCGATCGACCCCATTTCCTCGATCGATCGACCCCTCCTAGAAAACTGCATATTTTTCCCCTTTTTGTTTAATCCGGTTAAGATACGTAGGAATCCTTGATTATTATTTATGGAGTATAATGGGTTATGAAAAGGACCAGTAGGGTCTAAGTAGACTCTATTGAGTGAAATTAATATGAGATGCAATTATGGGTTAACGAGAGAGTTATTAAAATATTGGAAATTGTGCGTACGTTTACTAAGAGATTGAGACTCGTGAAAGATTTAGACTAGAAGGTAAGTGAGGGTATACCTACTGAAATTTATACTTAGTGAGAGAGAATACTTCGAGAGATGAGAAGTAATAATGAAGTAAATAATAAATGAGAATAAAAGAGACGAATCCGTTATGAGAAATAATTGAGTAAAATTTGTGTTGAGAATGAATAATAACAATTATGGGTCGTGGGCGAACCTAATTTGGAAAATATGAATATTTATATGTATGACTTTGTGAATGTGTATATATTATGTATCTGTGTATGACATACCTAGCTTATGTGCTATCGACGGTAGGTTTGCGCATGAGGGCAGTCATATCCTGATGAATCCATGGAATTTTTTATATGTCGCTCGAGAACATAGGACTATGAAAGACTTATCGGTAAGTTGATAAGTCCGCTGAATATGGGAACGTAGGTATGTGCGTGACCCATGGGTATGAGAACTATGTTCGCATCCAATTTTTGTGTTGATATTTGTGGTTCGAGGAATCTTTACCGAACCTATAATCCCCTATACAGCGACATGATGAATTGGGACAAGATAGCAGAGTAATGCAGCACCGCAGCTGTGTCTCGGGGTGCAGTATGTGACACCCCGACTAATTAAATACCGGGTAGCTACTCCTTTATAAAATTAATTCAAAATGCCAAGTTGGCTCAGTTAATAGCATCACTGTCGAAAACATTTTATTATTACTAACCACCTAGTATTTAAAAAGCAAGTTGCCAAATTTTAATTTAAGTCTGATTAACATGCAACAAGTGTAATGAAGAAATAAATAACACCATTCACCATACTGAAGTAAAACGAATAACCATCACAATAGAGTAAATAAAGTCTGGAGGAAAACTCCTCACTACAATCCCATACTGAAAAAAATAACTGAAACAATACATGCTAAAGTCTGAAAACTGAAATGTAAAAGATGCTCTAAATAGAAATGGGCAACATGCCCTACAACTGATAGATAGCGACTCTGGAATCCAAAAGATAGAAGCGTCTATAAGCAAGTCCCTGTAGCTTCCACAAACAGCTACAGCTCGTCATCAGAGTGAGAATCCTATGCTTGGTGTCCCTATGGCTAGGCACCTAAAATGGTTTTACAAAGAAAAAAAAAGATTTGAAAAGCAAACGGGTCAGAGCCCGAATGTGGAGTTATATTTTAAAAACCTGCAAGTGCTTTAAAAACATTTAAAACATTAAATGCAAAGTACATGTTAGGACGTGCACTCACATGATATTCTCACCTCTCTTCTAATTGTGCACTCCTAACGGAAGTACCCATCTATAACGACCCATACTACTAGCTAAGTGACAACATAACTAGCTAGACTGCCAAAGGTTCTACCCATATTACTCGGTTCCATTAACATACTAACGCTCGTAAATAAATAGGGGTTTAACGTAAACTCAGATACTCCATATGCAATATATATAACTATCAGTTAACTCGTTATATTTTTCTCGAAACAATACCGTAATATATATTCACAACATTAACATGAGGATTCTCATTAATTAAATGTATACTATTCATATCATAAATATACAATACAAGCACCCCGCCATCTAGGCTATGGTGCACACATACTCTGCTATCCATCCTGGTACATCACGTACATAAGGATCACACATTCCAAATCTCTCAGGAATAGTTCAGATAACACAAATCACTAATAGTGGAGGCGAACACAGTCACCATCACGTGGGTCACGCACATACCTACGCTCCCACGGCCAGCGGACTTATTAATATCACAATAAGTCTTTCTATGACCTATGTTCATCAAGGTACCAGTCTATATCCCCCCCGTAGGCACACAAGGATTAGAGGGTCCTAAGCGAACGCAACCTCCCGTGATAGCAAGTATGGTAGGTATGTCATACACACAATCCATATACCAATACTAAGTAAACACACATCTTAGTAATACCGTATTTTAATCGTAGTACATATTGCACTCTCGTACTAAATATAATTATCACAATTTGTACTATTCCGATTTGTAATTATACGCGCCATAATTCATCCTCACATCGTAGTAAACACTCACGTCTCAACCCAAATGGTTCATTGAATATAACTCTAGTGTATAATTTACTCCTCTCAATAACCCAAAAGTCCCAAATCTATCTCACATCAATAAAGGAAGGTCATCTATATCCTCGAACAAGTTTACGGGACTCCAAAAATCAAAACAGTCCAAAAAGGACAAAACTGTCAACTCGTTAGAAGTCTCGTTCGAACGAGTCTGTTCGAACGAGTTTGGACTGTCAGGTCGTTAGAAGTCTCGTTCGAACGAGGCTGTTCGAACGAGATCCAGTTCGTTCGAACGAACTGTCCCTTCTAACGATATCTCGTTCGAACGAGATATCGAACGTAATTTCTACTCGTTAGCAATGACAGGTCAACTCGTTAGAAGCTCGTTCGAACGAGCTCGTTCGAACGACCTGGGGGCTGCTTCTAACGACTGGCCAGTTTCGGCCCAGATTTTTCCCCAATTCGTTTTTCACCATTTTTATCACTTCTAATCTCTTCCAAGGTTCATCCCAATAACGTTTTAGGGTATCTAATTCATCCTAAACATATTTACATCATCTCCTAACATGTTTTCAAGGGTTGAATCATCATAACATCAACTAAATATACAACTTTCTACACTTTTTCCAAATATCTCAAGAACATGAACCCTAACTACATATCATCATCAAATCCCAGAATTTGATTCGTTTTTTCTTTCACCCAAACATGTATTAACATCAGATTAATTGTCTCCAAACTATTCTACATGCAATCCTTCACAAATTTCTCAAGTTTTATAATCTAAACTACATGGGTTTTCATATTTAATCAAGAACAAACCATAAATCCGAATTTTCTAACATGGAAAAGACATTCTCAGAAATTAAATGGAATAAAGTCACTTGCCTTGGTTGATTTCTGACTTTGGTGTAGGTTTGGTGAAGATTCTGCAGAGTTTCCTCTCTCTTTAAGCTCCTTCTCCAATGGTGGCTTAAGGTGGCTAGGGTTTGATTTGGGGAAGATTGTAAACCTAATGTTAGCCTCCGTAGCTTAAAGGGTTAATATGGGTTGGTTATGGGCTTAGTGGGTCAATATCCACATCAGATTTAATTAACCAATTTTCTTCACTTTTAATTCCTCAAAATGTAAAATTACCAAAATACCCTTTAAGTTGCCGGTATGGCCTAAAAATACCTCGGGACCCAAACTATACCCCCGGCTAGTGTTTTCTGACTATCTCGACCCTTCCGGACGCGTTGGCGCACTCAAAACGACCATACGGATTATAGATTTTAAATTCACTTTTATTATCAAAATATTACAACGTGACGCGGCGGTCCCACGCGTCTCAACAAAATTTCCAAATTGCCGTATATAAATCTCACGACAAATTTTATAATACCAAATACATATATAATCATATATGCACATAATCAAATACCAATTCGCATCTCATTAGTATTTATAACCCGGATTAATTTCCAATTAATACGCAATTTAATTAATTAATCCCAAAAATAAATATAGCCAAAATAAGGGGTATTACACAGTATAGTATATATATAATATAGTGAATATATATATTTATATATACATGTGATGATATCTACTATGTGGTTAAAGTACAAATGTAAGATAGTTATGTATGAAAACACTTAGTTGAATTGAATTAATAAGGGACTTATCCATGTTTAATCTAAATGGATATATCTATCTATATATATATATATATATATATATATATATATATATATATATATATATATATATATATATATATATATATATGTATGTATGTTTATAACATCATTATATGTATTATAAGGTTAATACATGGGAATAATTTGGGCTATAAAGAATGGATACATGTGCTTAATCTATTTAGCGTGGGAACTATAACTAGGATGTCCTAGAGGTACGATAGGAGTGCACACTAGATGAGAGGTGAGGATTCTCAAGAGAGTGTCTCATACTAACATGGTTGTGATATTAGCCAGTAAGAATTTTAAATACTTGCTAAACTATTTTTAAAACTGTTTTACACTCGGGCTCCGACCCGTTTTCTGTCATATCTTTCTCTCTTGTATATATATATGTATGTATTACAGGTGCCCAGCCACAGGGGCGTTATGCTTAGGTTCTTTGATTGGACGTTCTGCAGCTTATGTGAGAGTTGCAGGCCCTTGCTTTAGACGACTTCGTCATTGAATCAGTTCCTACTTTAGATCTTCATAGTTAGGGCATGTGTTGCCCGATTCCCTGTTACAGTTGGATTTGTCAAAGATTTAGGATATTTCCAGTATTCGGTACTCCTTGGGAGTTAACTCTTGTCAGGATGATTTCATTTATGGTTCTTACACTTGGTTTGGATTATATAGATGGTTTAATTCTTGTGTGTTAATTTACATCCTTAGTATTTATATAATTCTTAACTGTTGGGTATTAAAAAAAATTATTGGTTTTTAATAAAGGAAAAATGAAGTTTTAAATGGTTTTAACACTTAGCTTAATTATTTAGGGTGTTCAAATTGGAAATATTATTTTGTGACAGTGATGCTGAGAATGAACCAACCGTTCACCTGGTTTTTAATTTAATAAAGGACTGATCACCCGGTATTTAATTAGGCGGGGTGTTACAGGTGGTATCAGAGCATCAGGTTCTAGTGTCCTTTTGGGTCTGTACGGCTTACTATACTTTCAGCTAAGCATTACTTTGTTTGATATAGAGCCCTGTGATTAGGATTGTTGATTTATATGGTAAGATTTAGTTCTCCTGCTATAACATAAATATTAGTGAATCTTATTTGCGTTCGGACGTGTTCGTACAAGAAGTATGGCAGATGAGGGCCATTATAAGGATAGCGGAGGTCGTACGTAGGAGGTTATGAAGTATGTTCGAGGATGATCACGTAGTCAAGGTCACCCCTAGTATGGCACGAGAGGCCAGGACTGTAAAGATGGTTATGACGCAGCCTACAAATTCCAAGTGCTCCTATAATCGAAGGTGATGCCAAATTAGACTCACCCAACGTAGTATGCTTGGGAGAGGGTCAAATGGAAAATTGAGGAGAGTCATCAGTATAAGTTCTAGAAATGCGGGAATTGGGTGTATTACCCAACGAAGGCAATATATTCCTAGGCTTGGACATATAGTGGAGTGTGGTTAACTAGATCAGAAAATTTGGGGTAAATTTTTCTTGACTCATCGGAGCAAAGTTATAATAGTGGGAGTCAACAACCATCGCCCGCGAATGAGGGTACGTTTGCTATCTAATTATGGGGCGCATAATGATTGTTATTAGGACGTCACATTCATTTGTAGCTATTAGAATTGCGTGGACCATAGGGTTATGAGACTTGGCCATTGGCACTATTATTTAGGTAGACTCACCGATGGGTACTGGGACACCTATTATTTTCTTGTATATATCAAAACGTGAGTTTAATTTTATCGGGGATTTACTTGTTATAGACATGTCCGAGTAGGATGTGATTATCGGCATGGATTGACTTGTTGTATATGAGACTAAGAATGATCGTTATAGCCAGCATATTGTCTTTGACAAGAGAGTGAATAAGTAGACTTTTATTAATAGATAAAACTTGTTAGGATGTTATATACTATAGACTAAGGACCTGAGGAGTTTGGATGACCAACTATTTTAGGTAGTAGTGAATCGGGGGGGTTCCTTGTTTGGATTTCGCTCTGCGAGACACCCCACGCATGAAACTAAAGAACGTTGGGAGTCGAAGTAAGTTAGGCCTTTATAATATGAGTTTATAACCTTTGCCATTATATGTATATATTTATATTAATCAGAGAGAGTTATGAGTTGTATCATGACTTGAGGCAAATGAAATCGCCAAATGAGAATGTGGAAATCATATAAATACGGATTATAGACTAAGTAGGCAGTTAATTAAGGGTAACCTTACAGAGGAATCACATTCATTTAGGCCTTATGATGGAATGTACACACATTGGGTGTATGGGCTCCCTGGATGGTTAGATTGTAGTATTTTCCATATTTGTGACACATTTAGTATTCTTGAGGTTAATGAAAGTAGAAGTTGTGACTTCCAGATTTAGTTGTTTGATGACTTAGGATCGTTACTTCCATAATTTTGCCATGAAGATGGCATAGGAAAGATTAGGTAAAGTTTAACTCGATATAATTTAAACTAAATGGTAAGGCTTAGAGTATCACATTAGTGGGGGTATTCGGTAATGTACTGTATGGGTGGTACAACGGAAATTACATGAGATGTGAGATTAATAATCGGAGTTGTCCTTACCAGTTACGCTTTATTTTTCCAAATTTCAGGACAAAATTCCGTTATTAGGGGGGAAGTATGTAATACCCCGTATTTTTATGGCTTTTAAAATTAGGGATTTATTGAATTTAATTGAGATATTACTTTAATATTAATTCGGCACTTTATTTTAAATATTTACCAGCCTGACGAGAGTTAGTAATTATTGGGAATTTGTTGAATATTATTGGATGAGAAGAGTAATATATGAGATTGATTTTATTAAAATTGTCACGAGTGAGTAAAATGACAATTATGGAAATTTAATTCGGGACGCGCCTATGTCGTGTCAGGACTAAATTATTATTAAAGTGAATAGGTTATAAGTCGTCCGTATAGTCATTTTGAGTACGCCAAAGTGTCCGGGTCGAGATAGTCAGAAAAGTGTACTCGGGGGTTTAGTTTGGGTCTCGGGGCATTTTTAGGCCTAATTAACACCCCAGGAGGGTATTTTAGACATTTGGTATTTTTGGGTAATTAAACCCACGAATTTTATTAGTATTTATTAGCCATTTAGAGTTGTCTCTTGGAATATAACAAACACAAAGCCTAAGCTAGACATTACAGAAGACGGTGAAGTGATTAGAGAAGAATGTGAAGAGATTTGAGAAGAAGGTGAAGAGTCTTCAAGCAATCCAAGGCCTAGAACCCACCCGATTGCATCGCCACCACCACCAAAACGTAGATCGCACGACGAGGAACGCAACCATATATTTTTCATCAACAAATCGTACCCTTGAATCTGAGGCAAGAATCTATCTTGCTAAATTCCAAGTTAATATACCTTCCATGTTAGTCTAGGAATGAAAATCATATGTTTTAATGGAAGAAATATATATTTTGGAAGAGAATTTATATGTGTTGTAGGGAGAACCCATGCAGTATAAAATCTTGATCATATGTAGAGGCTTACCCATGAATTTATTATGATATTTGGGAAGAAAATCTTGATTAAAATAGAGGGTGGTGATTATTCATGCAAAATTTCGTTTTATAAAGAGATTTGATATTAAACCCTTTTTTGATTGATTCGTTGAGGATTTATTGATGTCGTTACGTTAGAACTTGTTTATGTACATTGCTTATACACTTGGATTACTTTGGTGGGAGTTTGGGATGAAATTATAGAGGTTTGGAGGGGTGAAAATGGTTGAACCCGTAGGTTGCATATTGCAGAAAACTGGGCAAGAACTTCTTGATCGATCGATCGACTCAAGAACATCGATCGATCGATGATCGATCGATCGACCCCCTTTCCTCGATCGATCGACCCCTCCTGGAAAACTGCATATTTTTCCCCTTTTTGTTTAATTCGGTTAAGATACGTAGGAACCCTTGATTATTATTTATGGAGTATAATGGGTTATGAAAAGGACCAGTAGGGTCTAAGTAGACTCCATTGAGTGAAATTAATATGAGATGAAATTATGGGTTAACGCGAGAGTTATTAAAATATTGGAAATTGTGCGTACGTTTACTAAGAGATTGAGACTCGTGAAAGATTTAGACTAGAAGGTAAGTGAGGGTATACCTACTGAAATTTATACTTGGTGAGAGAGAATACTTCTAGAGATGAGAAGTAAGAATGCAGTAAACAATAAATGAGAATATAAGAGACGAATTCGTTATGAGAAATAATTGAGTAAAATTTGTGTTAAGAATGGATAATAACAATTATGGGTCATGGGCGAACCTTATTTGGAAAATATGAATATTTATATGTATGACTTTGTGAATGTGCATATATTATGTATCTGTGTATGACATACCTAGCTTACTTGCTATCGACGGGAGGTTTGCACGTGAGGGCAGTCATATCCTGATGAATCCATGGGGTTTTTTATTTGTCGCTCGAGAACATAGGACTATGAAAGACTTATCGGTAAGTTGATAAGTCCGCTGACTATGGGAACGTAGGTATGTGCGTGACCCGTGGGTATGAGAACTATGTTCGCCTCTAATTTTTGTGTTGATATTTGTGGTTCGAGGAATCTATACCGAACCTATAGTCCCCTATACAACGACGTGATGTATTGGGACAAGATAGCAGAGTAATGCAGCGCCGCAGCTGTGTCTCGGGGTGAAGTATAGTATATATATAATATAGTGAATATATATATACATGTGATGATATCTACTATGTGGCTAAAGTAGAAATGTAAGATAGTTATGTATGAAAACACTTAGTTGAATTGAATTAATAAGGAACTTATCCATGTTTAATCTAAATGGATATATATATATGTTTATAACATCATTATATGTATTATAAGGTTAATACGTGGGAATAATTTGGCCTATAAAGAATGGATACATGTGGTTAATCTAGTTAGCGTGGGAACTATAACTAGGATGCCCTAGAGGTACGGTAGGAGTGCACACTAGATGAGAGGTGAGCATTTTCAAGAGAGTGTCGCATACTAACATGTTTGTGATATTAACCGGTAAGCATTTTAAAGACTTTCTAAACTATTTTTAAAACTGTTTTACACTCGGGCTTTTACCCGTTTTCTATCATATCTTTCTCTCTTGTATATATATATATATATATATATATATATATATATATATACATATATGTATATATGTATTACAGGTGCCCAGCCACAGGGGCGTCATGCTTAGGTTCTTTGATTGGACGTGTTGTAGCTTATGTGGGAGTTGTAGGCCCTTGCTTTAGACGACTTCGTCATTGAATCAGTTCCTACTTTAGATCTTCATAGTTAGGGCATGTGTCACCCGATTTCCTATTACAGTTGGATTTGTCAGATATTTAGGATATTTCTAGTATTCGGTACTCCTTGGGAGTTAACTCTTGTCAGGATGATTTCATTTATGGTTCTTACACTTGGTTTGGATTATATAGATGGTTTAATTCTTGTGTGTTAATTTCCATCCTTAGTATTTATGTAATTCTTAACTGTTGGGTATTAAAAAAATTATTGGTTTTTAATAAAGGAAAAATGAGGTTTTAAATGGTTTTGACACTCAGCTTAATTATTTAGGGTGTTCAAATTGGAAATATTATTTTGCGACAGTGATGCTGAGAATGAACCAACCGTTCACCTGGTTTTTAATTTAATAAAGGACTGATCACCCGGTAGTTAATTAGACGGGGTGTTACTTGCGCTTGAAGAAAAAATATCTGATTTGGTAACTATCTTTTAAAATAGTAACTTGTGGTACAAACTTTGTAAACTTAAGAAGGGAGGCCTCAAGGACCACCTCCTCTAAAATCATTTATGTTAAGAGGGGGAGGGGGTTGACGAACCCCTTCTCTAAAATAATTTTTTATTAAAAAAATTCATTTATGTGAGCAACCTCTTGGTTGCTCATTTTAGTTATGACTGAGTGAGTGTGTAAGGACTTGAGTGACTCATAGAATCTTTCTACTAGTATTCTCTCAATCCTAAAGTGCTAAGTGGTTGACCTTGCTCAACAAACCTTATTCCTCAACCGCCAAGCCAAAACTCCCAAGATATCCCAACTGGCCCATTTGATCCCCGCTTGCTCAACTGGGCTACCTATAAAGGAAATTAAGTGTTAGTACTTTTATTCTATAAAAGAACATATTTTCATGATGGGGGGCTGCTCATGGTATCCCCTCCCTCATCCTGGCCTGTTTTCTGCAAGTTAAGGGAGAGGAACTTGAGGGTTCTTCGCCCAAGATTTTTTGGAAGTTAAGGGGGGGACCTTGAGGGTTCCTCGACCATGATTTTCTTAAAGCTAGGGGGAGGAAGTTGAGGGTCCCTCGCCCCAAGATTTTTTGAAAGTTGAAGGGGAGGGCCTTGAGGGTCCCTCGCCCCAAAATTTTTGGAAGTTGAGGGGGGAGGGCCTTAAGGGTCATCGCCCCAAAATTTCTGGAAGCTGAGGGGGAGGTCTTTGACGTTCCCTCGCCCCAAAATATAGTTGGCAGGGTTGAAACACCCTTCTACACAAATTATTAAAACCACTATTTGAAATGAATCGTTGAGACTAATTTAAAATTATTCGAAATCAACCATGGATCAAAATATCTGCTTCAAATAAATTAAAACTGTTGTTGGAAATATGACATCGAGAATAGTCATGTATTAGAAAAATGGCATCCAATTAAAGATTAATTATATCATTCTCAATATAACAAAACTCATCCAGTTTGAACCAAAACTTTATGACTTTATAGAAATCCTGACTATCAAACCCACTGGAAACAAAATACTCGCAATAATCTAAAATTGACTAGCCAATCAAACATGGAAGATTTACCGTGTGTAGGTATGGGACCCATATCGACATGTTAAATTTGAGAGAAAGCCACACAAAGTCTCAAGACTTGAAGATCTTCTCTAAAGATCAACACTCAATTATTGTCTCCGACGGATGGAAGTTCTTAATCCTTATATGTACAAATTTAATGTGGATTTGTTTTTTTGTTTGTTATGGGTTGTGGTGCTGGTGGGTGTAGGGAGGTTGGAGCTACGATGGGTCATGATGGTGAAATGATGTGGGGTCAAGACATGACCGGGTGTGTGGACGAGATGGGGGGTAGAGAGAGATAGAGAGAGATAGAGATAGAGGTTTTGATATGGGTTGAAAGGGGTTGGCCGATGTGTGGAGAATGAGATAGGGTGAGTTTTTTCCTTTTTTATAGTTTTACTCGTGAGTTTTGAGTGTGGGATGAAGAAAATTTTCATCAATTCACAATGAAAAATAGTGGGAACTCGAGTTTTAGGTTTATTTGAAATGGTTTGATAGTTTAAGGGTGAGTTTGTCAGATATTTTAGTTGAGGGGAATGACCCATAAACCTAAGATCGTTCGGGGGGGTTGGTGTAGTTTCCCAATATTTATTTATGTGTAATGTCTCATTATGATATTTTGTTACTTGATTTTGTGTTCTAATTAATTAGATAAATATGAGCTTCTGGTTTTATGGACAATATGTTTTATACTTTGAGAGTGGCCTAGTTCACCAATTTTCTTCGAAAATTAAATCATAGTAATTAATTTAAGGTGTGAATTAAATTGAGATCTCCGAGTTATATTTATTTTTTAAATTTTAATTTAAGTCTTATTTTGATTTTTGGAAAATTAAATTGTCAGATAGAGATATTTAATTTATGCAAGTAAATTGGGGAATTATTGAGGATATAATTCGAGATTTTAAAATGGAATAAATTGTTTTAAATAACCCTCAAGTTTTTAAAATACTAAGTAGGAAAGGGGTTTCAACATAAACTCCACAAATCTCCATTAGTGTTTTATGAATCAGATGTGATTAATTCGGGCCATCTGCTAGTTTGACCGACCAATAGATGGAATGAATAATGGCATTAAGGATTCAATAAAAAGACTTAAGTGATAATTCCAAGGAAGAGAGTGTGATTGAGTTTGATAACACCCCCCCCCCCCCCCCCCCCAAACAGGTATGTCCTTCACAAGCAAGTTTTATTTCAAAAGAATGAACTGGTGGTATGCACTAGACATAATTAATGATTTACTCCCCAAAGGAGTCACTGTCATTAATTGTGGGACCAAAAGGAGCCGATTATTCAATTTTATTGGATAGAGAATCCTGAATTCTATGGGTACATAATTGAAAGAAAAAATTATATCTAGTTCTAGGTGGTTGATTTAAGCTCCCAATGAGATATCTCACTCCATAAGGGAACTATAAAGTTCAACGGGTTTTTTCTTTTAAATGGAGGTAAGAACGTCAATTCAAAATAAAATGAAGGTAAGCTCTCGCATGTTTATTTTGAAATTAATTCTATTTTCGAAATTTATGATTCTCAAATTTCATAATGGAACCTTCATCCATCCCTATTTCTTCAATCTTTAAGGACAACAAGTTAACTTGGATGAACTATATTAACTTGAAATGTAACCTTAACATTGTCCTTACTACTAAGGAATTTGTCTTGATTGAGACCTTCCTTACCAAGATAGAGGAAGGGCCTCCTAAAAGGGATGTCCAAGCCTATCAGAGGTGAAAAAATGATGATTAGATGTCTCATTTCTACATATTAGCCTCAATGACGAATGTTTTGCAACACAAGCATCGGTACATGTCGATTGCTTATGATAAGATTGTGAACCTCGGGGACATGTTTGACGATAATAATCATTCCACAAGGTTAAATTCTATATGAAAAATTCAACAGATTGGTTCGGTTATATGTATAATTTTTAGAGTAGGTCATACACATAAAAACCAAATTCAATCTAGTCGAAATTTATCTTGTTTAAATTATGTGAACATGAAAGAAATTTGAATCTAAATAAAAGCTAGCAAAACCAACCGTATAGCAATGTAGATAGGAGATGAGGAAAAATCCCTTTCAAGTAAAACCTACATACATCAATGTTTATAACTCGACATTACAGAATGATAATCACATACTTACAAACTTAGAGATCCACTAAGTGATGTAGCAATGTCTTCACTCCTTGGTGTTCACAACAAATGATTTAGATTCAGCATTGTCCCACATCAAGCTCCACTTTCCAAGGTATCCACCAATTAGACTAAGGAATTAGTATTCATATCTTCTTCAGCAATATAGTATTAACTCTAAAAGGGTAGCATTAGAGAATTAACTATACAAGGTTATGAACATGTATGGTGTTCTTTTAGGGTTTTATAATACTCAACAAATCATTTAAGGGATATGATTTGGAAAACAAAAGGGTTTTAAACAATCTAGGGTTTTAAGAACATTTAGATATGCAATGAAAAACAAATCTCACCAAAAGTTCTGAGAAAAACCTATCCCAACACCCCTTTTATACGCAACATAAATTTAGACAAAAGTCGTTCATATGAAAACTAGACCTCATTCTAACAAAAACAAAATCTCATTCGAACTAAGGCAAATCTCATTTGCAGAAAGAACCAGTCTAATTTGAACCAGCTTTGAACGATATCGGTTCCTTAAATAGAACAAACCCGGTTGATGTTCATTTAAATGAACTCTCAATATCATTCAAATGAAGACATAAAGTCGTTTGAACAACTACAAAAATAAAAACATTTTTCTTTTAGAAATCATTTTAAAAATAAACCCTCGAACATTTTATAAAAGAACCTCTGAAGAAAATGTTTATTCATAACCAAAATCTTATACCTTCTCGATGATTATGGAGACAATCTCAACTCATTCGATCTTAAATAGTTTCTCGGTCACTAATTTGTCTTCACTTGGAGCTTTTGATAAGTACGTAATTATTAATTATATGCCCAATATAGTCACATAGTCGCGGAGTCATCAATAATAGGTCACTGCCTGGTAACAGATAAGTCACGATTATATATATTTTTTACCTCAACCCTGGTACCAAATAGGTCATGGTCAGAACCATTCGTTGTCTGGGAGTAAAACAGATCGCGACAACTAACCAAGAATAGGTCACTTCCTGGGTTCAAACATGCCACGACACCTACTCTCACACACTTGACAGTTGTCTCTCTTCTAGAAGGATTCCTTGCTCATCAAACTTATACACATGTCATGTGATCCGGGCATATGACACCTCCTTTATGAATTCTATAAATATAAGTTCTCACATCATTATTGGAGGGGGAGAAATGTTTGGCGAAGTCCTGCCGAACTCTCAGATATCTCTCTCTTTAGAGATCACCGTACCTAGGGGCTCACCCCATGTTGCCGCCACACTGTCACATGCCACATCACGAGTTACCTGCTTAGCTAAACTCCCGTATTCTCTTACCCTCTATCTCTCTTGTTTGCCTCTAATGGCACCATAACTTTGTATCATATAACGTATATAATGAGACTAGTGAACCAAAGTGGACATAGACTCATTTTTATAGCCAAACCACTCTAGATTTTATAAATTTTTCCTTGTTTATTATTTTATTTCTACTTTACACTTGATATGATGGTTGAGAAGGATGTATGTACCATTTGTCATATAAACATTCAGGCACCATTTTTGGTAAACGAGGTATTAAATCTAGTTTCCTTTTTATATTTTAGGGTTCCTTGAACCTTATTTCATCCACGAGGGCCCTAGGGCCAACATCTCATGAGTGAGATCTGGGTTGTGGGACTCATACTTTTGCACATAGAGCCTCATGGGGGGACTATTTAATTCCAGATTTGTTCATTGGTCCTCTTTTTTATGACCCCAGATCTATTTTTCATACCCATGTGATGTTACATTGCCTAGGTAGTGTTGAAAAGCACACAAGGCGATAGCCTCATGAAGGTGGGTAACTAGGGAAGAGTTTTATTTATTCAGTTTTCCTCATTACACCCATGATCTAGGGTTTACAACCATATTTGTGATATTTTTTGCACCTAAGGGTTGTTTTGCCCTTGGTAGACTCTTAATTGGCCTATTTTTTACATCTTCTATGAGCCAAACTCAGTTTCTGGATCCAATTGCTAGGATCACAGCCTCCACTACCTAAGGCATGACGCGGCCTGGTAGTTTAATTGTCTAAATACATTAGCCCTCCTATGGAAAATTAGTACACAACTTCTACGACTCACCTGAAAAAAGGGGGATTATGATAAATTGTCCTTAAACCCAACTATGGTGAATTTCCCCTTAGTAATGCCACAACTGTAACTTTATGTGTGCAACGGGGTGCGACCACAACAATATAATTTTGCAGATTACCAACAAAATGCATCCTTGTCTCTATACTTGTTTTTTTCTCTACATTCCTTGGTTTTCACACCACTATTTAGTTCATCTTAGAGTACATATTTCTAAAGACTAACAAAGCAGAAGTCATGGAAGGAAGCTCGGGGTCAAATTCACAACAGAATGAATAGATTGCTCAGTTGTATAACTACATCAACAACCTTTATTATATCAAGCCTTTCTCTAGGGCAATGTTAACTTCCTGACACAAAGGGTAATGATGTTGGAGGCCATAGTAGCCAACTCATAGTAAAAGGTTATGGCCACTACAGGCAGGGACACACACATGCCTTTGAAGAGGAAGATAGAAGAGCCCAAGCCAGAAAATGTTTACGAGCACTACACCCCTTTGGCCTCCAGTGTTGATAACATCCTTGAAAGCATCAAGATGGATAAATTACTTAGGTGTCCTAAGAAGTTGAGGTCGTCGCCACACAAAAGGGAGTGGCCTAAATGGTGTGAATTTCATCAGGTTCATGGCCACATCACTGCCAAATGCCATGACTTGAGGAATGAGATTGAGAGGCTTGTTAGTTAAGGAATCCTGCAACGGTTCCTCAAGGATGCATAAAGGACGCAAGCCTAAATTGACAGGCCGCATGCTTAACTTCTGCCGTAGTTTCAACTTTTTGTTCAACTTTCTAAGTGTAGCTTTTACACATATGCTTTGTATTTACCTTACAAAGATCATATATATATATATATGTGTGTGTGTGTGTGTGTGTTAATGACGGTTTTAATCATATGTCGATTCTTGATCTCCTTATTTATAACCTTGTAAAAAATCTTTGTCTTATCAGAGTTCGAAAGGAAACATAATGACCAATTATCTCAGAAGATTATTCATTACGGGAGAAGGAGTCTATCGAGGAGAAAGGGTGTCTGTCGTAATTGGCCTATAACACCCCTCATATTGCAAAAGCATTCAAAGGTACGGGATTCTTTATTTATAGGCCACATTTTCTTTCAAATGTGTTTTAAGGATGTCAAAACCAACTTTCGTTTTGAAAAATCTTTTTCCAAATTTTAAATGCACCAAGTATATGAACACATTCCAGTTAAGCCCAACTTTATCCTTTTCAATCCTAAACATGCATCTAGGTGATTACATTATGTAAAATAAATAAGTTCACAAAAGCGACACCGGATGTACAAGAAAATCACAAACAGAAAAAACCTCGGAGGACGGCCCAAGCCAGACAATCACAATGATGTAGTACTAAAAAGTAGATATGATAGACTTAATCAACGACTCGATCTCCACAAGTCTTGACGCTCCTATGATTTTTAACTGCTCCTCCACAGCGCCCACGCAGATGACCTTCTACAATACTAGTCCACAGCACACGCATCCACCAATGCCTCGGTGTCCACTAATACAACTTAACAATGTGTACAATATTGAACATAACTCCTTCATTTCTTCACCTCAAAACCCAACGTTCAAAGCGATGAAAAAAACCCCAGTGGTTCAAACCAAGATCTCTATATCATAAGAGTATGAAAGCTCGGATCTTGAAACTCTAATGATGTTTTTAGTTTTTGAAAACCTTAGAAAACCTGTGCGGAAAACGTATTATTTGTAAACTGCTTTTCTGGTTCTGCAACTTTCGAAATTCGGAGTGAAACATGCCTTGAATAAAAAACTTGAGTAAGCGTATTGTTCGAACGAGATGACACTACCGTTTGAACAAGATATCAATGGCGTTTGAACGATAAAGCCATGTCGTTTTAGCGACCTCCACATGTTATTTGAATGACTGTTAATGTCGTTTGAGCCATTTAAACATAAGGGAGGTTATATACGACTCTCAACATTCATTATATCATAATAAATGAAGTTAAAACTCTTTAAAACACTTTTTTATCATTTTAAAAATAATTATTAATAAAATAACATCCTAAAACGATCCCATAAACATTACGCATTCATACCTGGGAGATTGGAATGCAATGAAGACATGAATCGTGAACCAAATTAATCTCGGGATGATAATTCTTTAAAGCTTGGCTGCAACGTCTTCAATAAACTTTATGTCATATATTGTGTGTTATCGTGGCAATAAAAAATCTATATATGACTCAAAAATAACGTTTTGTTCCAGGAACAAGTCAAATACTTACAATGGACTCAATTGGAAATTTTATGCTTACAAATTTCCTCCTTTGACTATTCTGGGACAAAACCCAAATAGTGAAATGCCTAAGTTGGGCCGTCAAGCCGTATGACACCTAAAGCCCATCCCATAAAACCCGAAATCAAAACTTACAGGACAAGACTATTGATTGTTGGTCTGATAAGCATGAGTTGACTGAATGTGATGTAATGTTGAAATCTTGACTCACTGAAAAATACACGCCACATGAAATAGACAAATACCAAGTGAAGTATCGAGGAAAAATGATATAAAACATTACGATAACAATATGAAATATTAATACCAATTTGTAAACTCAAAGTCAAATCATTTGTTAAAATGAGAGAAAATTTGATACCCATTTATAGAAAAATATTAAAATGAGGATATCAAATTGTGATGCAACAAAAACTATGTGCTCATAAACTCTCCCCCTACATCACATATATCTCTCCCCCTTTTTTTCTCAAATAGACAATAAGTGAAAAGGATAAACAAACCATCATCTTTAGAATGTGATAATCAATGAAGCACATCTAGATAAAAAAAATCTCCAGCTAAAAACAATCACAATGTACCAACTCTTAGCTACCAAACATTCACAAAGTATGAATCATAACCCCATCACATTGAAACGTTCAAGAAACTCTAATTGATAGTGAAACGTCATCAAACTTCGTTTTAGCCATAGGTGACCATAATATATTGAGTTAAATGAACTAAACAATCAACATGCACACAAATCCGGAATATTGACGATTCTACAAACAATAGCATCATGATACGATTTTCAACCTAAGGATTCGTGGTGCAAACCCATTTAAATATGCATCAAAACTCCCTCAAATATAATCATATTATCTTTTCTTTTGGAATGAACATAAACTAATTGGCGCATTTTTGGCATATGATTCTTTTTATTGCCTTAAATTTTTTCGGGCTCTTTTAAACTTTGGACCTTGTCTACTCTTTACAATGCCACGCGTTTTTAGTTCCTCTTTAAATGGTGGCTAAATAAAAAAGTACAAGTGTTCCTTTTAGAGCTCTTCCCCGTGTACACTCATCATTTTTCAATGTAAGCAATATAAATCCTCATAGGTAAATGGTTCATACATGCACACCTCCTTCTAAGTCTACTTACGGATAGATGACAAGATTGAGATAAGAACGTCTCACCAAACTCAAATATGCATGAGATGTCAAACATTTATATAAACTCGTACATGTGTGCAAAGATGGCATATATACAAAGTCGAATTCAAATGCATATCAACATCGAAACAACCCCGTATAAACAATGGTTAAGATCATTCGACGCATCAATAATTATGATCAAATGCCCTAGCCACATGGATAATGAAATAATGGGGGTCCAAGCACACTAATATGCCACATCAAACATGGAAAACTCACGACCCAAAAAAAATAAAAATCTCTATGTTTTCCTAAAAAACAATTGACCCAAAAATAAAATCATTTTGTAAAAAATATTTTAAAAAAAGATATTTTTGTATTTTTCGAAAACAATTTATCAAAAACAAAATCTTTTTGTATTTTTCAAGTACGACAAAATATAATACAAAAGTTACACATGTCATAACACTATCAAGATATAAGTCATGATGTAAAGACTAGCGTATGACAACCATGGAAACACAATCATTCTTTAGATCTAACATGGGAAGAATCAAGTGCAACCAAAAAAGAACGATAAAGTTTGATTCCTAAAGCCTCTAAGTTCGATTTCCTAACCCAAATATGTGTGAAATTATGCATGGAGGTACTGGGAACCAAAACCACTTTATTCCTTAACTTCCTAGGAGCATTTCCTACCGCAATGAGTGCAAGTGTAAATACAGCAGGAATGATTACCAAAATGTCGACCTCTCCTAATGTTCCTAGTGAGCTCTCTTACATAATTGGTATTGGCTTTGGAAATGGGGAGAACACGATCATCATAGCCTATAACAAACCTATTTCCCTTCATTTGTACGGTACCTAAAGTCCTATCCAACTTCTCCAATATATCTTCCAAATCAAACTTTATCTTACTTAAGTCTCTTAATCTCTCCTCTAAATCACTAATCCTAGACTCAAGAACACGCCTCGACTCTTGAAAATCTAGAGTCTCCTTCTTTAAAGCCTCCATCAAAACACGAAGACTATCTCTCTCTTTCTCAACATATTCTAGCTTTTCCCTAAGAGTCTTCTCTTGTGTCCTAAGATCCTCAATCAAAGCATCATTATTCTCTGCGGCACACTCATTCAACTTAGCTTGCAACTTTAAGTTTGCCTTTTTCACCTTTACCTCTTCGGCATACAACTCACTAAAGGCAACTTTCAACTCTCCTACATTAATCTCATCTTACTCACTAGCTTCACCCTAACTCACTTGGGATTCACACTTAATGGCCTCAAAAGTGTCATGCACATGAGAATCTTCATGGGAAGATTATCATCGTCACTCACACGACATGTCAAACGCTACAAAGTTACACTCAATGGGGGAACTCTACCCCTCTTAAAATTCACTATCACTTAAGGTGGCATTATACGTTATAATTTTTTTCCCTCTTTCTTAAGTCTATGGGGACACTCGGTAACTTTGTGACCATACCCCTTGCACCCAAAACACCTATCTTACTAATCCCTCTTAACTTTCTCACTCTTGTCCTCAGGGGCGAGATCGACCTTGTTGTTCTTGGTTTTCTCAAGTCGTTTGGAATCTTTCGATTGCTTTTGGAACTTAAGAAAATTTTTGACCTTCTTTTCCAATAAGGCTACATACTCAAAATCAAAATCTGAATCATCATCCAAAACATTAGTTTCCTCTTTTTGGGCTTTCAAAGAAATGCCCTTTTCTTTATTGGGCAATTTTTTGGAGGTAAACATATCGAGTTTATAGGTTTGTAAGTCACCTACAATATCTTCAAGTTTTGTCAATTAAAGCATACCCAAGGAGTTCAATATGATCACTTTTGCATCAAATCTACTTAGTAATGACATTAAGATTTTCTTTATGACTCAGTTATCGGGTATTTTCTCTCCCAAGTTAAAACACGAGTTGATAATATTTTACAATCTAGCGTAAAACTCATCAAACGACTCATTCTCTAACATCTTAATCGTTTCAAACTGTGTAATGAGGTTTTGAATTTTAGACGCCTTAATCGTGGTAGTGCACTCATGAGTAAGTGCAAGTACATCTCAAGCCTCTTTTGAAGTTTCACACGTCATAATTCTATTATACTCTTTCGGTGTGACATATTAGGAAATAACGTGAAGATATATAGAGTTTTAAAGTGCAAGTCTACATTTGGCTTCAGTCCATGACCCAGTGTGTTTTAAAGTAGTAGCCTCACCCTCTCGTGTAACCGGTGGTGTCCAACCCTTTTCGACCACTAACCACACATGCTCATCAATTGATTTTCATGCACTTCTCATTTGCATTTTCCAATAAGCATAGCTTATTCCATAAAAAAAGGATCTCTAAAACTTTCAAAATTTCCAAAATTCAACCTGTAAGGACATAAATTTTCAATTGAGTCCTTATATTATTTTGACTTAATTCCGTGAACAAAATTGTGTTTGATTATGTCATAGGGAGATTTTTATTTAGTCACAATCCCACTTGGTCTATAACGTATTGAAGAAAAATTGAAGACGTTGTGGCAAAGCATCAAAGAAATAATCATGCCGATGTTTAATTGGTGCAAGTTTAATCGTCTTCAAAGGTAATTGGATTCCGAGATCACTCAGGTATGAATGCGTATAATTAATGGTGCTCGAAATTGTTTTATAAAAGATAAAGATGTATTTTTAATAAAGAAAAATATTTTAAAATGTTTTTAAAAGTGTTTTAATTGTTTACACTACGTTTTAATTTTGATAAGCTCGAAAAAGGAGTTTGTCTTTATTAGGTCTCTTTGAAGACACGTTTTAATATTAAAGTAAAAAAGTCAAACATCTCGCTCGAACGACATTAGATCTCATGCGAACGAGATGTCTAAGTCGCTCGAACGAGTTCCTTAAGTCATTCGAACAATATGTTTTTCGAGGCAGCATTTTTTTCTTATTTAAAGCGTGTTTCTATCAGAGTTTCGTAAGTGTGCACTCTGGAAAACAGTTTTACGAACCAGAAACTTGTTTGCACATGTTTTCTAAGGTTTAAAAGATTAAACACATCCTTAGAGTTTGCAAAGATCCGAGATATCATTACTTTATGTTTACGTGATCTTGCGACCCCAAGAAGTTTGTTCTACACTTGAACATCAAAGGGTTTTGAGATGAAGAAAAGAGAAGGACTTCTTGTTCGACATCGTAGACGAATCAAAGCCATTCGGTGGACACCTAGACATACGTGGACACGTGTGTTGTGGACAAGTATCGCGGAAGAAGGACTTTCTGCGTGGGCACTGTGAGAGGAGTGGTTGAAGATCAGAAGAGCATCAAGACCCATGGGGATTGATTCGTTGAGTGAGACGTTGTCTGTCTTTGTAAAACCATATTCATAGTGATTGTTTGGCTTGGGTCGTCCGAGGTTGTTTTCCTGTTTTGGGTTATTTCCTCGTACATCTCGCGTTGTGAGTATTATTTACTTTACTTTACTTGTTTTAATCACTAGATGCATGTTTAGGACTAATCAAGATAAAATTGGTTTAAAGTAAGAATTGGATTTTCACCACTTGGTTTGGTGCATAATTAAAAGTTGGATAATTTTCGTTTTAAATTGGTTTTGTTTAAAACACACATATTGGACGCACTTTCAAATTGGTATCAGAGCTGGAAAACATATTTTATTTGTTTTGTGATCCCGTGTGTTTGTTTATCTCTCCTGTGACTGTTTTCTCTCGATGGATTCTCTAAGCTTTGACGATTTACATCGTTTGAATCTAAAGTTTACAAAACGTATTGAAGTTTTGGAAATAGAAAATTCCAATTTTAAAAATAAGATTGAATATTTGCAAACGTCTCAAATTCAAAGAGATATTTACCGTGAGCACTTTGGCTCCTTGTTTAAAGATTTTAATATATTAAAATTGGGCAAAAAGGAGAGCGATAATAGATTCCTCATTTTAGAAAAAGAGTTAGAGGATTTAAAAAATTCTAAAGTTTGTGCCGTTGAGGAAAATAATTCGATTAATGATTTTGGGGCACAAGAAAAGGCTCTTGGGCATAATTTTGCTCACATTGAGGGGGAGCGAGATAACCTTCTAGGGGTAATTGAAAATTTAAAGGAGTCCCAAAAGTTTGAGGAGTCTAATCGTTTGCTGGACTCAAAAGTTTTGAAGTTAAAAAATGATTTAAAAGACTCGAGTAGTGATGGTAGCGGCTTATCTTATTCTAGTGGTTTGAATGTAAAAGCTAAAACCATAGTTTGTTTAAGAGCGTCAACCACATCCGAGGGTGTTATAAAATGTCAACCTAAAGGTCCCGTTCCTCGTCGTGTTTTCACATGTTCGCATTGTGGTAGGAAAGGTCACCTTAGGAGTTTTTGTTTTGATATTAAAAGAGGAAGATTAAACGTAGTGTCCCATTGGTTACCAAAACGCGTTTTGTTAGGTATACACCTGTTTGGGTTAGGAAATCCGTTTTGGAGATGCTAAATGCTTCGTTGATTGATTCTCACATGCATGCACATGATTCATCTCTTGCTATTTCTTATGGTTAGTAGCTTGCATGTTTTGTCATACGCTAGCTCCTGCATCATGTTTATAATTTGCTAGTGTTATGACTTGTTTATCTCTATGTATTTTAGTTTTCACTTGTTTGAGTCTTATTTGAAAAATACAAAAAGATTTTGTTTTTGAGAAAAACTTTTAAAAATCCAAAAATATTTTAGGTTTTTGTTTTTTAGTTTACATGTTTGATGTGGCATATTGGTGTGCTTGGACCCCCATCGTTTCATTATCCATGTGGCTAGGACATTTGATCATTATTATTGATGCTTTGAATGATCTTAACCATTATTTATATGGGGTTGTTTCGAAGTTGATATGCATTTTGATTCGACTTTGTACATATTGCAACATTGCACACATGCACGAGTTTATATGGATGTTTGACTTCTCTTGCATATTTGAATTTGGTGAGGCGTTTTTATCTCAATCTTGTCATCTATGCATAAGTAGACTTAAGGAGAAGTGTGCATGTAATAACTGTTTACTGTGAGGATTTATACTGGGAAAAATGATGAGTGAATTCATGGTAAAGGGCTGCGATAGTTCAAAATTAACTCGTCGTGAAAGCCACCGTTTAAAAGAGCCCAAAAGAAAATGTAATATGCTAAGACAAGGCCAAATTAGTTTAGTTCATTCCAAAGAAAATATGATATTATTGAGGGAGTTTGGATGGATTAAAAATTTAATGGGTTTGCACAACAAATCCTAATGTTAAAACATTGCAATTTGATGCTATTGTTTGTAGAATCGTCAAAATTCTAGATTTGTGTGCATGTAGTATGTTTAGTTCATTAAAGCTCACACTTTTATGGTTATATGGCTATAATAAAGTTTGATGATTTATCCCTATCAATTAGAGCTTCTTGATCGTTTTGATGCGTTGGAATTGTGACTCATTTGTTATTAGTTTCACTCCTATACATTCCATATTCATGTTTAAGCACATCGGTACTATGTTTGCATGTAACTCACATTTTTAGTTTTTTTGAGTTTTTGCTTTTTGTGTTAAAAGCCTACTGTTTTAACACTGTTTTGAATCTGTCAGGCCTTTCCTGGAATTGTTTTGTGGAAATTTTTTCACTGGGCAAAAATTTAATATTTCTGGGAATCTGAGAAATTCTGGCAAGTCGCGCGAAGTCGTTCAAACGACTTATCCATCTCGCGCGAATGACAGTTGTACTTCGTTCGAGTGACATCCTCAACTCGTTTGAGCGAAGTCCCTGGCTCGTTCGAACGATAGGCTATTTTGGAGCTTCAGATTGGTTTGCAGTCCACTGGGTAAAATTGATATTTTTTTGGTACTGCTGGAAGCATTTCTGGACTGACTGGTTTATAAGCAGGTTTTAATTGGTTCAAAATTATTATTTTTTTGTATATAGTCCGTTTATCACACCTGATTCTCTTGATATATTATTTTGTGTGATCCGTTGGTTTACTAGCTACTGATTTGTCATTACTTGATCATATTTAGCTGGTTGTTTCATGGTAATCTAGAGTTTTCAATTCTCAAATTGGTATCCTCTTGATTCAAATTGATCATATTCTTATGCTAGATACTTTGATTGGTTTATCTTTTCACCGGATTGTCTATTCGAGATAAAAAGGGGGAGAGATGTATGTGAGGTAGGGGGAGATTTGTTGAGCGGTTCTATTAATTTCCGGATTTACATATTGTTTGATTATAATTCTTGCTAATTGATATCAAATAACTGCTCACATATGATTTGTTCTTAATAGAAATATAAATTGGTATCATTTGTTCCTCCATAATTCACTGGGTATTTGTTTGTCTGTTTCATGTGTGTAGGTATGCTTCAGAGGTTCGAGATTTCAAGACTACATCACATTTAGACAGTTCATGCTTGCCGGTGCTACATATCCTAGTCAGTGTCCTGTATTTTTGATTTTGGATTTATAGGATGGTATTTAGGTGTCATACGGCTTGACGGCCCGGTTAGGCATTTCACTGGTTTAGTTTTGTCCCGGAATAGTCAACGGGGGATATGTGTAAGGACATAAATTTTCAATTGAGTCCCTGTATTATTTTAACTTTATTCCGTGAACAAAACTGTGTTTATAATATGTCATAGGTAGATTTTTATTTTGTCACGATCCCACTTGGTCTATGACGTATTGAAGAAAAATTGAAGATGTTGCGGCAAAGCTTTAAAGAAATAATCATGCCGATGTTTAATTGGTTCAAGTTTAATCGTCTTCAAAGGTAATTGGATTCCGAGATCACTTAGGTATGAATACGTATAATTAATGGTGCTCGAAATTGTTTTATAAAAGATAAGGATGTATTTTTAATAAAGAAAAATATTTTAAAATGTTTTTAAAAATCTTTTAATTTTTTACACTACGTTTTAATTCTTATAAGCTCGAAAAAGGAGTTTGACTTTATTATGGCTCTTTGAAGAGACGTTTTGATCTTAAAGTCAAAAATTCAAACATCTCGCTCGAACGACATTAGATCTCGCACAAACGAGATGTCTAAGTCGCTCGAACGAGATCCTTAAGTCATTCAAACGACACATTTTTCAAGGAGCATTTTATTCTTATTTAAGGCGTGTTTCTATGAGAGTTTCATAAGTGTAAATTCTGGAAAATAGTTTTACGAACCAGAAACTTGCTTGCACATGTTTTCTAAGGTTTAAAAGATTAAACACATCCTTAGAGTTTACAAAGATCCGAGATATCATTACTTTATGTTTACGTGATCTTGCGGCCCCAAGAAGTTTTTTCTAACCTTGAACATCAAAGGGTTTTGTGGTGAAGAAAAGAGAAGGACTTCTTGTTCAACATCGTAGACGAATCAAATCCATTCGGTGCACACCGAGACATATATGGACGTGTGTGTTGTGGATAGGTATCGCGAAAGAAGGACTTTCTGCGTGGGCATTGTGAGAGGAGTGGTTGAAGATCATAAGAGCGTTAATACCCGTGGGGATCGAGTCGTTGAGTGAGACTTTGGCTGTCTTTGTAAAACCATATTCATAGTGATTGTCTGGCTTGGGCCGTCCGAGGTTGTTTTCCCATTTTGGATTTTTTTCTCGTACATCCGGCGTTGTGAGTATTCTTTACTTTACTTTAGTTGCTTTAATCACTAGATGCATGTTTAGGATTAATCAAGATAAAATTGGTTTAAAGTAAGAATTGGGTTTTCACAACTTTGTTTGGGGCATAGTTAAAAGTTCGATAATTTTCGTTCTAAATTGGTTTTGTTTGAAACACACATATCGGGCCGCACTTTCACATCCTTAAAAACACAAGGGATCAACACACACAAAAATATTTCTAGCTCTGATACCAATTTATAGGCCACTTTCTTTCGAATGTGTTTTAAGGATGTCAAAACCAACTTTCTTTTTTAAAAACCTTTTTTCCAAATTATATACGCACCAAGTATGTGAAGCAATATTAGTTAAGCCCAATTTTATCTTGTTTAATCCTAAACATACATCTTGGTGATTACACTAAGTAAAATAAATAAGCTTACAAAAATAAATGTCGGATGTACGAGGAAACCACAAAGGGAAAAACCTCGGACGGACCAAGCCAGACAATCACTATGATGTGGTATTACAAAGTACAGATGACAGAATTACTCAACGACTCAATCCCCATAAGTCTTGACACTCCTCTGATCTTCAACCACTACTCCACAATGCCCACACGAATGTCCTTCTAGGATACCTATCCACAGCACACACGTCCACCAATGCCTTGATGTCCACCGATATAGCTAGGCAACATCTACGATGTTGAACACGGACTCCTTCATTTCTTCACCTCAAAGCCCAACATTCAAAGTGATGAACAAAACCCCAATAGTGCAAACCAAGATCTGTATAACATAACAGTATGAAAGCTCGGATCTTGAAACTCTAAGGATGTTTTTAGTTTTTGAAAACCTTAGAATACTTATGCAGAAAACGTACTATTTGTAAACTATTTTTTTGGTTCTGTAACTTTTGAAAATCTAAGTGAAACAAGCCTTAAATAGAAAACTTGAGTCGTCGCATCGTTCGAACGAGATAAGGTTATCGTCCGAACGAGATAGAAATTTTGTTTGAATGACAAAGCCATGACATTTGAGTGACCTCCGCGTGTCGTTTGAATGATTGTTAATGTTGTTTGAGCCATATAAACATAAATGAAGGTTTTATACGACTCTCAACAATCATTCTCTCAGAATAAACGAAGTTAAAACTCTTTAAAACACTTTTTATCATTTCAAAAACATTTATTAATAAAATAACATCCTAAAGATATTTTTCGAGTCCCATAAATATTATGCATTCATATCTGAGAGATCAAAATGCAATGAAGGCGTGAAACTTGCACCAAATTAATCTCAGCATGATAATTCCTTGAATCTTGTCCGCAACATCTTCAATAAACTTTATGTAATAGACTGTGTGGGATCGTGACAGTAAAAAATCTATCCATGAGTCAAAAATGAGGAGAGGTCGATAGTCAAAGGGGGAAATTTGTAAGGAACAAAATTCTAATTGAGTCTTAATGTAGTTTTGACTTATTCTCGGACAAAACCAATAGTGAAATGCTTAAGTCGGGTCGTCAAGCCATATGATGCCTAAATCACATCCCATAAACCCAAAAATAAAATTACATCATCAGTATAGGATAAGATTCATAAACAATGGATCGGGAAGCATGAAATTGTCTCTGAATGTGATGTAGACTTGGAATCTCGAATCTCCTAAAGCATGCCTACACACGTGAAACAGACAAATACCCAGTGAAGTATAGAGGAACAAATGATATAAATATAAATCAATATGAAAAATGAAATCCAAATCATTTGTTATGTGAGAAAAACATGATACCAATATGTGCAAATATATAACTCGGGATATCAAGTCAAACACACAACACTCCCCCTACATCACAGACATCTTTGTGACTATGACTTGTCGAAGATGAATTAAAGATGTTACGAAAAAGCTAAAAGGAATTAACCATGCCGAAGTTTAATTGGTGCAAATTTATAATTATCAGAGTTTAATTGCATTCCGAGATCACATAGGTATGAATGCATAATGTTAATGAAACTAAGAATTTCATTTTACAAATATAAGGATGTTATTTTTAAAAGAAATTTTTTTTAAAAGTGTTTTACCTATTTACACTTCGTTTAGAGCTGATAAGGTTAGATTAGAGTTTAAATTGGTTTGGGCTCTAAAACAGGGGACTATCGTTAGAACGATAAATGCCGCCATTCGAACGGGAGCTACTATCGTTAGAAAGACGCATCATCTCGCTCGAATGAGATCCCCCACTGCCTTAAAATATTTATAAATAAGCGTGCTCACTTTTCTCAAAGTGTGCAGTATGAGAAATAGTTTACGACACAGAGAGATTTCTACACAAAGTTTTCTAAGTGTTTTCACTATAAAACATCCTTAGATTTTTCAAAGACCTGAGTTATCATTACCATATGTTTATGAGATATTTGTTGCACCAAGTTGGGTTTGTACAACACTTGAATATTGTTGGGTTTGCAGTGGAGAAGCGAAAAAGATTACTTTTGTGTTCAACATCGTAGACGACACAAGGCCGTATCGGTGGATACCGAGGCATTCATGGAGGCGACTGTTCTGGATGAGTATCCTGGAAGAAGGTTACTTTTCGCATGGGCACTTTAAAGATTGGTAGAAGATAAGAGGAGCGTCAAGTCTTGTGGGTGGATCGAGTCATTGTATAAAACTACCGCTTGACTTTATAAAACCATTGTCATAGTGATTGTCTCGCCTGGCCCATCCGAGGTTGTTTTTTCTCCCAATTGGATTTTTCCTCGTATATCGGCGTTGTGAGTATTGCATTACTTTATTTTACTTTCTTTAATCACTAGTTGCATGCTTAGGGTTAAACCAGATAAAATATGGTTAAGTTATTTTATGTCACAACTTGATTTGATAAAATTGAAAAAAGAGTTTTTCAAAAAAAAAAGAGTTGGTTTGCATTCATCCTTAACTTATTTCGCTCAAGAAAAATTTTGTTTTTAAAAATTTGTGGACCTACGTACCTCACTATTGGAGGAGGAGAAACCTTTGGAGAATCCCTGCCAAACTCTCAAATCTCTCTCTCTCTCTCTCTAGAGATCACCACACCTGGGGGCTCACCACTGGTCAACCTTCACAGGCCACATCTTAAGCTACCTGCTTAGCTAAAATCATGTATTCTCTTACCCTCTCCCTCTTGTATGCCTATAATGGAACCATAACTTTGTATCATACAACGTATATAATGATAGTGCACCAAATTGGATGTAGGCTCATTTTTATAGTCGAACCACTCTATATTTTATGACTTTTGCCTTCTTGCTTGCTTTATTTCTACTTTACACTTGATATGATGGTTAAGAAGGATGTATGTCCCATTTCTCGTATCAACAATGAATATCTAATAGAGTATGCCAAACTAAAATAGATGATGATCCATTATAAATCTTTCTCTTACAAATATCCCCATTTGGCTATTCATGTACAAAACACAAATCAAAAAAATAAATAACCCCTAAGACAAATAAAACTTATGTCCTCCCAAACTCGAAGTGGAAAAGGAACTTGTGAAATTGTCTTCAACTGGAAGTCTTCATAATGTCGTCCATGAAATCATCAAGGCGTAAAAGACCCGTACACATGAAGAAAAAAAATACTGTGACGCATGGAGTTTAAAACCAAAAGTTGAGCTAAATATGTTCTCCCCTCTTTTTTGTCTATGATAGATAAAGGGATAGAAACTAATCCTGAAACGTTAGCATCATGAGATTCCAAATATGAAATATCATTAAAATGAATAAATAATTGAGTACATGTGATGAAACTTCAACGAATCAACAAACTATTTTTGAAAATATCTCAAAGTTTTTGAGTGTATAAAAAGTACATATAAATAAAAATATAAATAGTCACCCATGGAGTAGCACGTAAAAATTCGAATCATGGACATGGAATGAAATTATGTGAACTTAAATTACTATAAAATCAACAAAGAAATATTAGGCAAAGTCTCTGTTCTAAAAGGCCCGCCTAGGCTTGAGGCTTGAGAGAAACGCATCGCCTACGCCTTATTACGCCTTATTCTTGGTAAAAGGCTTAAGGCACATTTTTTTTAAAAAAACAAAGGATTAGTTGACAAATAATGGTTATGGAGCATGAATATGAGAAAGATGGCTACCAAGCATATGGATATATTTTCAAAATTCAAGTTATGTACCATTTTATTATATTACAAGCCTTGGAATAATTAAAATAATAAAAAAAGGAAAAACGCCTTTTTACGCCTAGGCTCCTAAGGCTTGAGGCTTGAGGCTTGACCTCTACGCCTCGACCACGCCTCGCGCCTTTTAGAACCTTGGGCAAAGTGCAAGAATTCGACAAGATACTGTTAAAGAAAGAACTCAATTTAACCTTACGTGTAAAATTGTTGAACGAAGTGAAATTGCTCGATATAGGCAAAATGACCTGAATTTTAATGCTTCTCAAATCAATAATGCCAAACTATTTAATGATTTTAAAGGAAGTTTATTGTGCAAACCCATTAATCTTTAACTTATAACACCCTCAAATCTCATATTTTAAGCATAAACTCTCAAATGTTTGAAGGAATCATAATGCTCATGATAGTGAAACGTCAATGACAAAAAAAAGTTGGCCCTAGACTTTTGTTTTTCGGCTGAAATTATATATTAGGATCTTATCAATGCTTTCCTTTAATGCGAAGAAGATTGCTTCTTTCATATCCCTTTCCATTTTTTCAAACAAAAATTAATTTTTTTGAGAAAAAAATTCGAGCAATGGTTCTCTTACAAGAACAATTTGTTCCTAAAACATTTGGTTCGTTATTAATCATAATTGAGATGAGAACATCATATTAGACATATGACAAGGAAGTAAAATATTTAAAAAGTTCATGTATGTGTGAAATAAAGGCGATATAAAGAGTCTAGAATGAAGGAAGTAATCATCAAAGAACAATGAAATCCAAACCACACATTATTAAGCACACTAAAAAATGAAGCCAAGTCTCATAACACCATGAATAAATCACATGAATGGATGAAATGCAGTTGTGATTCGAACATCTTAAATGCACATTCATATATGGTGTAAAAGAAAATACAAAAATATTTTGAATTTTTGAATTTTTTTTTATCAAAAATACAATATTTTTAAATTTTTCAAAGAATATAAACATGGAAATAAATTCTAGAGATAGGGACAGAAGATAGCAATAAGAGAAGCACCCTATACTAGAAAGAATTCGTGAACTTAATCATTAGTTCAGTAGGTGATCTCAAAATGAGTAGACATCCTTTGATATTAAACTCCTGAAAAACCTAAACACCCTAATGTGTTTTAGTTAATAAATAAAACTCTTAACTCTTTTAAAATCAGTTTTAATAGATGAGTGAAACTGTTGTACACACACAAATAAAAACATACTTGTGATGATGTTGCTCAAATAAAAATAAATTAAAATGGGATGAGGCAAAGCTGAAATTGACAAATTATTTGTTCCCGAGGAAACCACCGTGATTGAAAACTCTGTGCCCTTAGTCCCAGGACAACTCACATACCCATGTTAAATGTTACTAATTATTAGTTACAGATTATAGTCTACTAGTTTACAATCATTTAAAAAGAAAATACAATCCGTACATCCAGCATATTCTAAATACAACCCAATTTGACTGACAATCAGTTAACCTAATAACACCCAGGTAATAGCGACTAGAACACATGCACAACCACACACTCAAACCCGAGACCCAATGAAGTTGTGCGACGCACAAAATTAATTAAGAGATTTATTTTAATCGGAACATAAAAAAATCAGCTGAAATGAGAGTAAACATACACCAGGTTATGTCTAATTTTAGTTATTAAAAAATAGTTATGATTAATAACTTAAAGCGGGAACAATACACTCCCGGATTCACTACAAATTTCTTTTGTTTTAAAAAAGATAAACACACAAATTTTAGGATCAAGGACTGATTAAGTTTAAGAAAAACTTAAAAGAAATTTAATCCCAGTTTTGTTTTAACAATAAGTAAACCAGGTCTGAGCACACGTGGTAATCAAATAAAAAAACAACTTTAAGTTGTAGATCAAGATCAGGTCTCTCAAAAATAGATCAAAGAAAAATGTCTTATAAAAAAGACAGTATACTTTCCTTAAACATAAATTAGATCAGGTTTAAACTAACAACACTAGTCCCTAAGAGTTTAAACAGATCTACACCACCAACTAACCGATCTAAATTTATAAAGTAGCACAACTCTTGATAAAAAGAAAACTTAGTGTATTTTTCTTTTAACAAATGTTTAGTTCGTTTTTAATTCTAAACAACACAGATTATAACAAAAAAAAAACATATAATCGATTTTGGTAAAAATAGTAGAGTAGGTTTTTAGTTTGAAAGAAGCAGATTTTAGACACACAACACTCAGCTCTGATAAAATAAACTTAACATAGTTATCTTAATGGCATATGATAAAAAAATCAGTGTAAAAAGTCTAAAATCGATCTAAACTAGAAAACACAAGGTTTATAATAACTGAGCTATAAATGAAGAAATATATACAAATATATCTATAAATATATGTAGATATGTAAATCTATATAATAAAGGAGGAGGGACTTTTTATCCTCCCCAACTAACGGCTGAGATTGAATCTGGTGAATTTGGTGTTTATCAACTGGTGGCTCAGATTACATCTTACTATTCGTATCTAAGGGTTAAATATTTGGACACGTGTGAACTCAGTACACTGTAAATTTTACATGCTCGAGTACACCGACTCTGCCTCGAGCCTCCCACACATGTTGCTTCACACAACACGCATCTCTGACTATTTCATCACTTTTAGCCACAAACCTCTTCTTTCCCCCTTTCTCTCTCTCTCTCTCTCTCTCTCTCTCTCTCTCTCTCTCTCTCTCTCTCTCTCTCTCTCTCCACGTCCACATAATAACATCCCCTTCTGATTTCTTAGATTTTTGAAACTCTGATAGGATTTTTTGTTTGGTTTTGTAGATCTCAAAACATCAGGTAGACAACACACATATTACTCTCTCCATCTTCTCACTTTTCAAGTTTTGAACAGGGCGTTAGAAAAAGCGTTTGATAAAAGTTTGGCCAAGTTTTCACTATTTGTGTTTTAGCTTCATGCTTCTCATGCTTCTCTTCACATGACTGCCAAGGAGACCCGGGAGCGGCGTCGTTTACTACCCCTATCGGATCTTCAAGGGGTTGGAGGTTGGGTTCGGGATACCGTTCAGGTATTTGGTTCTATAGATTTCTATTTTGTTCATCACTTTGCAGGTTGAGAGAGGGTTTTCCCATTTGTCCTGTTTTTGTACATCTGTTGTTCTCCCTACAAACGTTTTTAAATTACCCCAGAATTAGTCAGTCGCTGGTATCCTCCTCCCTCCCTCACCGTCGTTATTCAAGCCTTTGTTTCATATGTAATTTTTTTAGTTTATTTTGTTTGGTTCAATATACAGGTTTAAGTGCGAACCCAAATATTTTATTTTCGATGTTTTTAGTTCTGTGTGCTGAAATATTTTTAGTTCTCACGTTTGTCTCATGTTTGATATTTAGTATTTGTTGGTAGTCGGCAACCTCCAGTTTTGATTAGGTTTTGTTGGTAGTCGGCAACCTCCATCTCCATGGACAACCTCATGAACATCCCCTGTATTTTGATTTTGGTTCAGATCTGAAGTGTATTTTGTATTCACTTCTCATGTGTTTTAATTTTGATTTTGTACAGATACTTCGAGTTTCTTGGCAACTAGGACACAGAGTTTGAGCTTAAATGGGTTTGGGTATGATGAGATAGAGAAGGAGGATCTGGGTTTGGGTATGATGACGATAAGAAACCAACAGATGTTGTCGTCCAGCCAGCGGTGTCTCAACGCTAAGACAACTTACTTTTGTAGGTTCGTTATTCTTTAGACGACTCAAGGCAAAGGCATTATTTTCAAACTGTGATGGCAAGGCTTTATTTTCATTTTATTGTATTTTTTTTCTTTTATGGTACGACAATAGGAATTTGTAGGTCGAGATGGCGTTTGTGTTTGATTCATGGAACATAGATCATTTTCAGATCTGATGTTAATTATGTGTTTTAGATTTAGGTGCTCTCACAATCTCAATAATCCGGTCAAATTGGTGAAATCATAGGTATGTTTGATATACCCAACAAATAATTACGTGTTTTACATGTTTTTTTTTCATTTGATTCTTTGGCTAAATGTTGTTTAATATATCCTATTAAACACTTTTTATAGGTTTCATCTCTAACCTGAAGATTTTTATATGTGGATGCGAACTTGGTTCTATTTACATTCTTGCAATTGGGTGCCTAATTTGTTTGTTATTATTTTCAGATTATATCTCAATGTTCCTGGTTCACCCCTTCTGATTTTTTATGCAGCGTGTGATTTTATCTATTTTTTTACTGGGTTTTTAATATATGTCATTTAATTTCATATAAGTTTTTCGTTCTTGATGTTTGTTAATTTAATTTATGTCATTGGATTTATCTTTTTATTTTCTTTCTAATAAAATGTGTTGGGTATTAAGCTATATACATGCCAGTTTGGAACGAAACTCGAGGATCCATTTTTCTCTGAAAAGACATAAATCTATGGAGTGGGCTGCTCTGCCAACTTAGGCCTGTAGCAAGGATATAGGAAAATCTATATGAGATCTAGAAATCTAACTAGGTGTCAGCTTGGTCATTATTATGTACAACTACTTACTTTGATTAGGAGTGTTTCTAATCTCTCTCTCTCTTCAATTCTCTGATTAGAGTTGTGTTTTTTTATGTATAATATTTGGGTATGAGGCCATTGTAAAAAGTTGATTTTCAAAAAGAAGTTGAGTATCCTGTGTACATGAATTGGAGGAGTGTAGCATTACATGGAAATTGCTATTTGAACTAATAAAGAAATGTTCTTTTAGAGTGTCTTATGCTTTTATGCATCTTTCCGTAAACCTAAACAAAAGGATGAATGAAGGAGATGTGAATAAAGAAAGAAAGCAATGGTCTTTAATTAATGTTGGTTTCATAAAATGTAGCTGGCTTTCTTTTTTTTTAGAATTATAAGTTAATATAGTGAATTATTATTAATTTTACTTTTAAAATTGTAGTTAGGGGTGTTAATTTGTGTTTTGGGGTTGTATTTGGGGTTGACATCACAAGAGTTCTTTTGGGCATGTAGGTGATTCATGATATTTTTTTTTATCAGTCATGAGCATGTCTCGCATTGAACACGACACGTCAAACAACTATAAACTAGATAAAAACACGATGAATATGAAAACACAACAAGTCTCATAATTTTGACATCAATTACCTTTTCTTTAAAAAAAAATAATTCTATAAAAAGTTAAATATATTTCTTTACTTTTTTTTATCCTATCGTTTTTTATATGCTATGAGTGAGGGACATTAGTGTAGATATAGGTAATTCGGACAAACAATTTTCAACCCAAAACAGTACTGACTCCACTTGCCTACTCATAAAAAAAGCAATGCACACGAAAAGACAAGTAATTATAAGTATATATTCATAATCCGTATGGAAAATTAATATCCATCATTTTTATGTATCTCCAACATGGGTCGAGTAAGAACGCCACAACAAAAAATATCTTAGTTAAAAATGAACCCGATAAAAATTAAAAAGACACGACACATTACGACCCAACAAGACATTAAATATTTTTTTTACCAATCACTAATAGTACCCAAGTAAAAGTGACACAAAACAAAATATTTTTTCAATTATTTTTTTATCTAAAATGAACGTGGTCGAAACATGATACAATATGTCACAATACGCAATGAAATAAATTTGTTTATCAATCACGAACACTCCCAAGTAAAAGCGTCACAACACTATTTTTTTAACCAAAAATGATCTTGGCCGAAATATACATGACACACCATGAAATAATACTTTTTTTTTTACCAATCGTGAAGACTATCCAAGTAAAACGACACAACACAAAATATTTTTTACACCGACACCCTAGTATATGTATATAGGGGAGAAAAGTAAAGTTCTCACAGGGAAAGCCTTAGATACAGCAAAGACTCCAAAAGGCTTCAAAGTAGTTCTACCAAAAATCGCTACCCCGACAACAAGCTCAAACCAAACAAAATTAACACCACCTCATGACAAATCAAACCTCAAAAACCCTTAACATAGGCCATTGATGTTAGATAATCCTTAGGGTGTAAAGGTAGAATAAAGCACTCTCAAATATGTGGTACATTTTAGAGAGAGAAAGACCAAAGGAAATATCGATAGGGTTCAAGAACGTTTTTTAAAAGGAATCTCCCTTCTTTTAACAGCCCAAAGCTTCGTAAAAAAGGGCTACCAAGTTAAGACCTAGGTTAGTTAACAAGAACCAAAAGGGTACATGCGTAACTTTATTGGGTCTGCTGTGGTTAAAAGAGTAAAGGGATAAACGGTAAATACCAAGGGGACAGGTATGGCTACAAGGACACGCAATGCAGAACTCGAGCTTATAAAAAATGTACACCTCAAATTTACCAACCCTCAACAATACAAAACGATAACACACAATACCCAAAACGACTTCAATATGGAAGAACCCATGTCGTTTCAATTTGGGAATAAGTCATGATTTAAATAAACAAAATATATGTTTATCTAAATGTTTATATATCCCAACACAAACAAAAAAATTAAAAATCGTAAAATCAATTAAAAGTCTTAAAACAAAGCAACCCATAAATCAAGGTACACATTTTATTTAAGAAAAAAATAAAAGGAATGTTATAAAAAAAATATTTTATATATTAAATTAAGTTGAGTAAAAGTATATAAAAGATAATAAAAGCTTACGAATGCAAAATGTTGTTAAATAATAATAATAATAATAATAATAATAACAGCAACCACAATAATAATAATAATAATAATAATAATAATAAAGTCTCAAAATCGAGACAAAAAAATATACGGGACAATTTCAATCTCCCTCTTTAGCCAATTTTGATTCAAACGAGACTTTGAGACCAAATACATAACTCAAATACCAACATTTTGAGTCCTAGACAATACATAACTCAAATACGTCCTAAACAATACATAACTCAACAAAAAAAAATTGAATCTTAAAGAAAATTGAAAAAGTACATAACTCAACTAACAACAAAAAGCTATACAACCATGTCTCAAATTCTCTCATTGTTTGTCACAAAGGGGCAAAGGAAGGAAACTAAAACAAACTAGTTTGGAACATTAATACAGCCCATTTGTCATCCTAAGGCTTCTTTCTTAATCCATCTAGGCTCATATTTGGGAGCAATAGTTTTAAATGGGTATTACTGAAAATAACTTTGGTTTGATTCAGAAGAAATTTAGGTTTTAAAGGGATCCTGGGCATAAAATTAACATCATTTTGTTGTTTATTTAAACACTTATAACAGAATTGTCCTAAATGACCCATTGTAAGAAAAAAATTGAATTTGTAAATATGTCTAAACTTCAGCTCAGTATTAACAGGAACACTCATTTGTTAAACATTCTCAGTTTGCCTAGATACATAGAACAGGTGACCAAATTTGGAACAAAAATTACAATGAATTTTTTTTCTTTCATGACACTTGGCATTATTACACTTGGGGCGCTGATTTTTAACTTCGATATTCTTATTTAAATTCAGCTTCTTATAACAAAATTTCTCTAAATGTCCAAACTTAGAATAAAAATTACACTAAAAATCAGGTTTACCAGTCTTAAGATTCCCAAAATTCTGACTTTGCCTAAAAAAGTTTTATTCTGCCCATATTTCTTAAAACATATTTTTTCTAAATGTCCAAATTTGTGGAAAACATTACATGATAACAAAGCTTTAGCAGAAGTAGAACGACCCTCATTTTCAACATGTTTATAAGACATTATAATTTCAGTTGAATCAGGAAATTGTTCCTTAAAGTTGACAAAGTTAGCTATTTCAATTTCTTCCCTCAAAACCAAGCCCTTTTATAGAAACAAAAGTAGAATAAGAGTTGGTTGGGTCATAACACGTATTCTGATTAATAGTCTTGACTGCATCACCAGCATTTTAGTAACTCTTTAACTTTTTCAAGGTGACCTCTAGTTCTTTTTTACATTCATCATATTTATTCAAAACAGCCTTAAGTTCAATTTGAGATTCATCAAATTTAAACAAATATTCCTTTTTTTTTAAATTCTAGAGAATGATCAAGTACAGTTAACATGACAACTATTTTCTCTAGAAACGAAACATCATTTTCAAGTTCACCTAATTGAAAAAAAGATTCTTCAATTAAAGACTTGATTCGATTGTTTAAAACGTAATTTTAGCCATCAACCTAGAATTAATTTGGCATAAATCAGTGCAATCCTCAATTGTGTTATCAAAATATTTAATACTTACACAATCTTCTGAACCCGTACTCACACACCCTTCAATAATGACAGAATTGTCTACATTTTCAGATTCATCCACATCATAAAAAATACTCCCAAAATGAGATAAAGAAGTTGTGGCAATACAGGAAAGACATGAGATAGATTCACAAAGTCTAAAATGAAATTATCAACATGTAAATCAGAATCATCACAAATAGTAAATAAGCTATCAAAAATGTTCTCAGACTTAATAGCACAAAAGGATGCAAAGGCCGTAAAGTTTTTATTTACTTCATCAGTTTCACTATCCAAAATATCATCCTAAGTTTTAGAAAAATGGGCGTTATTAGAGGATTCCCTTTTTTATTTGAAAAAATAGTTATTAGCATAATGACCAAATTATTACATTTCCTACATTAAACATGACTAATATCAATGGTAGGATTAATAAAATCATTTGGTTTCTCATCAAATTGTTTATCAAAATGCGTATGAGTATAACTAGGTTGATCTTCTTTTGTCACGACACTATTTATAAATTTGACAAAAAATTTAAAGGGATTAGAATATAAATCAAGTTCTTTTTCCAAAGACTCGAGAGTAATGGCAGAATCGTTAATATTTGACAAGGAAGAAGAAAAAACAAGATTATTTACATTTGATCTAAAATTCAGCATACTTTGTGCAGGAACTTTTCCTCTTTGTTCATCTATAAGAGAATTTTATAGTTCAGAAGTTTTAAGTTTACTACACAAAATATGAGGGTGTAACTATCTAAATTATTACCTATAGTATGGGAAATTAAGTCAAAACTCTTAGGAAGAGACCTAAGTATTTTATTGCATATTTCAGAATCACTATAAACAACACCATAAGCATGTGACTGATTAATAATATCTTGCAAATTAAGGTAAAAATCATCAAATTTATCGATATCCTTCATAAAAAGATAATCATACATTCTCACTAGCATTTGAGACTTATTTCCTTCATGAGTTGTCATTAGAATGTCCCAAGCCTATTTCAATGAGGAGCAAGCTAAAATTCTTTTAAATCCAGTTGCATTCATCGCTTGGAAAATAGCATTTTTTGCCTTTATTGTTATACTGAGAATTTAACTTTTCCTCTTTAGTCCATTCAGAAAGGGGTTTCCTAACAGAAATTTGAGCATCATCATCACCAACTAAGTGATTAGAAATAGAAAAACCAGTTTCAATCACATCGCAAACCTTATCTCCCAATTGTTGGAGGTGTGCAACCATTCTTACTTTTCAGTAAGTGAAGTTTTCACCATCAAACATGGGAGGATGTATGGGAGAACCATTATGGTCACCCATAATAAAAGATTGATTTAAAACAAAGGACTTCGTGATCTTTGCGGAATAAAAACTTTTAAAAAGTGAATCCTGAAGCTCTAATACCACTTGAAAAAACCTACACACCCTAACGTGTTTTAGTTAATAAATAAAACTCTTGACTCTTTTAAAATCAGTTTTAATAGATGATTGAAACTATTGTACACACAAATAAAAATAGACTTCTGATGATGTTGCTCAAATAAAAATGAATTAGAATGGGATGAGGCAAAGTTGAAATTGACAAAGTATTTATTCTCTAGGAAACAACCGTGATAGAAAATCCCGTGTCCTTAGTCCCAAAACAACTCACACACCCAAGTCCACTATTACCAATTATTAGTTACATATTATAGTCCACCAGTTTACAATGATTTAAACTAAGAAAATGCAAATCGTACACCCAACTTAATCTAAAAATAACCCAACTTGACTAATAATTAGTCAACCCAATAACGCCTAGGTAATAGCAACTAGAACACACACACAACCACACACTCAAACCCGAGACCCAGTGAAGTTGTGCAACACACAGTATTAATTTAAATATTTTTTTTTAATTAGAACATAAAAATTAATCTTGTTTATAAAATGAGACTAAACACATACCAGGTTATGTCTAATTTTAGTTAACAAAAAAACAGTTATGATTAATAACTTAAAGCAGGAACAGTACACTCCCAAACACACTCCAAATTTCTTATGTTTTACAAAAGATAAACACACAGATTTTACGATCAAGGACTGATTAAGCTTAAAAAAATTAAAAGAAATTTAATCCCAGCTTTCTTTTAACAATAAATAAACCAGGTCTGAGCACACGTAGTAATCAACCAAAAAAACAACAACCTTAAGTTATAGATCAAGATCAGGTCTCTCAATAATAGATCAAAGAAAAAACGACTTATAAAAAATACAATATACTTTCCTTAAACAAAAATTAGATCAAGTTTAAACTAACTACACTTGTGTATAAGAGTTTAATAGATCCACACCACCAACTAATAGATCTAAATTTATAAAGTAGCACAACTCTTGATAAAAGGAAAACTTAGGTATTTTTCTTTTAACAAATGTTTAGTTCGGTTTTAATTTAAACGACGTAGATTATAATAAGAAAAAAAAACTTATAATCGATTTTGGTAAAAATAGTAGAGTAGGTTTTTAGTTTGAAAGAAGCAGATTTTACACACTCACCACTCAGCTGTGATAAAATAAACTTAACACATTTATCTTAATGACATATAAATAAAAAAAATCAGTGTAAAGAGTCTAAAATCGATCTAAACTATAAAACACAAGGTTTATAAGAACTGAGTTATATATGACTCATATATGAAGCAATATATATGAATATATCTATAAATATATGTAGATGTGTAGATATATATACATATTTGTATATAAGAGAGAAAAGTAATGTTCTCATAGGGAAAGCTTTAGATACAGCAAATACTCTAAAAGTCTTTAAACAATTCTACCAAAAATCGCTACCCCAACAGTAAGCTGAAACAAAATGAAATCAACACCACATCGTGATAAATCAAAGCTCAAAAACACTTAACATATACCACTAATCTTATATAATCCTTAGGGTGTAAAGGTAGAATAAAGCACTCTCAAATATGTGGTATATTTTAGAGAGAGCAAGACCAAAGGAAATATCGGCAGGGTTCAAGCATGTTTTTTAAAATGAACGACCCTTTTTGTTAATAGCCCCAAAGCTTCATATAAAAGGGCTGCCAAGATAAGACCTAGGTTAGAGCAAAAATAACAAGAACTAAAAGGGTGCATGCGTAACTTTACTGGAGAGGCTGAGGTTAAAAGAGTAAAGGGCATATTGGTAAATACCAAGGGGACAGGTATGGATATAAGGACACGCAACGGAAAACTCGTGCCTCTCTAAAATGCAAACCTCAAATTTACCAAACCCTCAACAATACAAAACGGTAACACACAATAACCAAAACGACTTCAATATGGAAGAGCCCTTGTCGTTTCAATTTGGGGATAAGCCATGATTTAAATAAACAAAATATATATTTATCTAAATGTATATATATCCCAACGCAAACAAAAAAAGTATTAAAAATCGTAAAATCAATTAAAAGTCTTAAAACAAAGCAACTCGTAAACTAAGGTACACATTTTATTTAAGAAAAAAAGAAAAGGAATGTTATAAAAAAATATTTTATATATTAAATTAAGTTGAGTAAAAGTAGATAAAAGATAATAAAAGCTTACTAATACAAAATGTTGTTAAATAATAATAATAAAAAGAAGTCCCAAAATTGAGATAAAAAAATATACGGGACAATTTCAACTCCATTGCTCTTTAATACTATCAAAATCTCTATGATAGTGTGCGGGAGCATGTGTAGGAGAATGTGTAGGGGCATATTTGTGAGAGACTCTTCCTAGATTTAAAAAAACTCCCTAAGGTGACCTCTTCATTTGGAATGGGAATAAACATAGACTTGTTTGAGTCCACCTTTGTTAAAATGCCTAGGATGAGCTCTCCTCGATGGATTATGTTGAGGCCCATAAGGATTCCTCACAAACTCGAGAACCAGTTCGGGTGCGATATTGCAAGTTGATGCACCATTGTAACGTATCATTTTCTTCTCATTCAAACTTAACGCATGATCAAGGAACTTTCCAACCTTCTTAGATGTGTCGTATAAAGTAACTTTGACCTCCAGAGAAATTTCGGGATCTTTCTCGAGTTGGGAAACATGGACTTCAAGTTTCTCACAAGTCTTCAATAAAGCTGGAAGACCTCTCATATGAATAACTACTTCGTTGGTCAAATCACTCTTTTCCATTCCTACAACAAAAATTTGATCATACAAAGAAACTTTTAACTTTTCAGGTTGATATAACACCCCGCATTTTTAATATTTATTTTTTAGCATTTAAATTACACATGTGCACATAATTCAAGTAAAATGGAAAACAAGGAGAATTTAATAAATATTAATTAGTGAGAACATATTAATTTTTATGTGAAAATAGATTTACTAGTGAGAAAAGTAAATTAAATTATGTCAAATGGTATTATGTCGTAAGTGAGTAAAATCAACAAGATTTGACGGTATCTTATTCGGGAAGCGTACGCGGAGTCGTGTTAGGAATGAGAGGAAAAATTGATGACAGGTGACTTGGATGGTGATTTCGAGTGCACGAATAATCCATAATGGGTCGAAATATTCAAAATTATGTACTCGGTGGTAGTAATCGGTTTCTGAGGGCTTTTTAGAGTAGTTGGACCCTTCATAGGGGTATACGGGGCATTTTGCACTTAAGTGATAACCTAGTTTCAGATTTGAGATTATAAGAAGGGATGAGGGAACGTAAGGGTATACACACTACCATTCCAAAAGCCTAAAAGTGAGAGACAAAAGAAAAGAGAAGGGGAAAACTAATAAAGATATAAGAAAAGGAAATTCGCGAAGAAGTGGGACAATTTCGAGCTAAGAATTCGTGCAAAAGGATTCACAAAGGCAAATTCAGGACCTACAATTATCTAAGGCAAGTGTTTAAACTTTCTTAATACTTTATGTGTGTTTTTAACTCATATTATACTTAGTGAATAAAATATGAGTTTTGGGTGGGATTTATATGGTATAATGGGATTTGGGGAATGATTTCATACAATTGGATTTGATTTTTTTCATATGAATTTTGAGTTTTAACCCAAATAGAAAGATTTGATATTGAATGATAAGCTTAAGGATTAGTGAAATATTGATATTTAATTAATAAATCGTGCAATTCTTGATTAAAGTATTGAATCCCATGAATTTGATTATCTTTAGATGAATTTAAATATGAAAATCAGTATAATCATATTTAGAATTGATAGAGGATGAAATATTTGGGTTGAATTAGTGTTAAATATTGAATTGGTTGATGGGAAAATACGAACTCTCGTATTGGGGAACATGAATAAGTCCATTGCCCAGAATCGAATCATTTCAGCCCTGGAAGCCGAATCAGTTCGGACCTGTTATAGGAGATAGTTTGGGTCGTTTAGATTTTTCGGGAACCTTTTGGGGTTTTGGTGAAAATAGAGGGTCCATAAATACTTATTAGGACTTATGAGAATTATGTGGGTTATTATATTGCCTTGGATTATTCTGGAATAAATCCACGGTATGAAATTATAGGTGTTTAGGGTGAACAACACTCAAAAATTAATTAATGGAATTAAGTTGTAAATTTGCTTAGAATTAAGATACGGGTTAGTTGGGAATAAATTAGTGTCCGGATTAAATAATATATGTGTGAATCAATTAAGTAAGGGATTACTTATACATTCAGGAGCTAAGATTAAACTCAGTGGTTATGGTCTAGTGCTACGAGTGAGATAAGCACGGTTAGTCAATTTTTATTTTTTATATATATGGGTATGGAGACAATATATATATATATATATATACAAAATATGTATGTGATTGATATATTTGAAACATACCTACTCTAGGGATGCTATCGATAGAGGTTGCGCGTAGTGGGCAGTCCACCCTGGCGTCTGACCAGAAGGTGTATGATCGATTTCCCAGGTTATAGGCCTATCGCACGACCACTGTATATGAGTCTTGAGTCTATTGGGGTAATGTGGTATGGTTATGACCCACAGATGAATAACTATGACTACCTTCGATTTTACATACGGATATATACAGGTGAATAAAATAAATGTGTGAATATTAAATTAATAGCTGGCGTGAAGCTATTTGTATCGGCTAACGATGTGACTATAATGATTTTGCGTATGTGTAGCTAAATAAGAATTAAAGCCAAGAATAAACACATGTGACACAGTTTGGCTAGAGTGTTAGCATTTGGGCTAAGGTTAAGGTTGGTACTAGTTAGGCAAGGTAACAAAACTAGGGTGTTTAAAATACATGCATTAGGTGCATACTATAGATGAGGGTTAAAGATTATCTCATAGGAGTACAACATCAGTTTAATTATGAAAGATTGCAGTGCATATTTATTAATGTAATTTAAACGCTTGCAAAATATTTTCAAAAGGTTTTGGGCTCTAACTCATATCAAAATAGTTTCAAAACTTTTAGGTGCCTAGCCACAATGACACCAGACATGATTATTCCTTCTAGTCAGACGGTGCTGCAGCTACTGTGGATACTTATAGGGATTTTATTTGCTACATATATCTTTGAGTTCTTGATAGGATTCCATTCAGTTGTTATTTAGGCTTGTTGCCCATTATCAGACAGTTATTTATGCAGTCTTTATTTATTTAATTTTTTATGGATTATTATATTGAATTTATATCGAGTGTTTATTCGGTCATATGGATTATTGTGGTTACTTCAACATTCAGTTTTTATTCATGGTTGATGGTGAATGTGTAGTTACTAATATTAGAATTGTTTGTAGTGAATGGAATTTAATTCTGGAAATTTAATAAGTTTTAAAATTTGACATTGGGCTTAATTGGTTATTAGTAATTAATTGAATTTTATATGGTGATGCTAAGAATGGGCCAATTGAGATTCCTATTTTATTTTAGTAGATGGTTGGCCAGTTGTTATTTTAATAAGTGGGGTGTCACAGATGGTAGAAGAGCATTTGGTTGTAGTGTCTTTAGGATATGTGCAGACTTACTAAGTTTTCTAGTTTAGCATTCTTTAATATAGCGCCCTATTATTAGGACGGTTGCATTCACTTATGTATTTACATTATTTTGTTGATATAAATGTAATACCTCTTATTTTTGAGTAATTATTTTTATATTAATTTGCCATGCGGGTTAACTATATAAAATAATGGAAGTTGGAGTAAATATTATTTTAAGTGATTTAAGAGATAATATTTACGGATTTTTGCATATTTACTATTAAGTTAATGTAAATAGCATCAAATTATGTTTTATTGCGTCATTGTGCCTTAAGCGACGGTTATGATTTAAAATGATGTTGGAACATGAAATAATGTATGTTATCCTGGATGCCAATTCAGAGGGCGCGGTTAGTCCCAAAATAGTCGAAATAGTTAAAATAAGTACCAAGTTATATTTTTGGGTTCCGGGTACTTTTGACCGGTTATGACTTAATTATGTTGTTGCGAGTCATTTTAATTATGTAGTAGCATTTAAAGTTGGATTTAGGGTTATTGGGCATTTAAGTCTTCCAATAACCTTTATTCTCATTTATGTGTTCTAAACCTAGAAAGAGAGAGAAAGAGAGAGAGAGAGAGAGAGAGAGAGAGAGAGAGAGAGAGAGAAAGAGAAGTTGGGAGAAAAGAAGAGAAAAGGGGGAAAATTGAAGATTTGAGCTTGGAATTTATTGCTACCGGAAGATAATCCGAGACTACAACCATAAGGCAAGTTTCTAACTAGCAATTGTATGATTTAGTGTGGGTAATTTGTATTGATAGTTGTATTTTGGAGGTTTAAACCATTTATGGGTTTTGATGGATTTTGTTGTTTAACCCTTAGATTTTGATGTATATAGGTTCTGAGTAGATTATTTTGGTTTGTTATTGTGTAGAAATGTTGGGGTAATGTTATTAGATGATGAGGTTGATAGAAGTGGAGGAAAATAATTTTAGAGGTTTAGGTTTGGTATGAGAAAATGGAGTTTGGTCGTGGGATCTGGTATGACCGATCGACCGCGGTCCAGAGCCCGGTCGATCGGGCCTCAAGAGAAAAGCCTACCGCTTCTCTCAAAAGGAAAAATTTGAAAGCGCGTTCGATCGCGATCTAAGGACCGATCGACCGAGCCTTAAGGGGAGGGCTTACTGCTTTTCTTTCAAGGCCAATTTCTAAGAGCTCAATCGACTGTGGTTCAGGGGCCGGTCGACCGATACCCTATTTTTCACCCGAAAAATTTTAGTTTTCTTTAGTTCCTTCCTTTTAAGGTTTAGGCCTAGGAACCTTCTTGCATGAATTAAAAATATAGTAATAGAGTATTGTATTAATGAAATCAAGAGCCTAGGTTAGAAAAGTAGTGATCGGGCTTAGACCGGGAATAAATTCATTAGTTGTTACTAGGTGGTAAGTGTCCTTTTCATATAGTGATCTAGTCTAGGACTAGGGGAAAGTAGGGTTATATAAATTTGGACTTTTGAGATTGGGATGAGGTGATATTACATTTGTTGGCTTATAGGGTTGTCATAAATTCATGGAGATTTTTACGAAGATAATTAAATGTTGTGTTTTATGTCGTTAAACACGTATGGATCCGGATATAATGTAATGAACACTTTTAATTGGCATATCTTGTGAATATTGATTTGCATATACATACCTCTCTAAATGCTATCATAAGGGAAGTTACGCGAATGAGGTGAAGTCCCCTGGCTAGTAAATTCAGGGTGCATATAGTCCTCGTCCATTGGACCAGTGGTTATATTGGGATGTTATTTTATTCGAAGTGAGGAAATTCCGGGTATGGTTATGACTCACTATTGAAGGTATATGGTTGCTTCCCATGCGATGCGATTTTGGATGCCCATGTGGTATTGAATATTGGTCCTGGAAGATGATATCTATTTAGGGGTGCATCCAGTGGGGTGACTCCCGGAAGGATAGTCTTAGAATCGTTATATATATTGTGATTATAACTACTCTCACGAATGTGACATTTTATAATTGGCTAAAGCATTTTATAAATCAACTGTTTGGAATGTGTTTCCTTATTAGGAATGGACTTGTGAAGTTATACTCTGCAAAACTGAAATGTACATATATTAAATTGGAATTGAGTTATTTCTCTTGCATTGATGAATAGTTAACCTTATAAATGACAATGTGCTAGGTTGTTCATTTAGATGAGAGGTGAGGATTATTCTTGTTGTGGACAGCGAGTTAAGCTTGTTTATGATGATTAGAAATTAATAACTGTCATGAATTTTATTCACATGAATATCATATCAAATCGGGCCCTGACCCGTTTATATCTCTTTGTTTTGTATGGATCTCTCTTACGCCCAAGTGCTCCACCGCAAGGATGCCCGTGTTGATCCTTCCGTCCAAGTATCTAGGAGCTATAATATTTTTGCGAATGTTGTAGGATTTTTATTATAGATGCATCCATCTTTTATATACTCTAGTTATGATCAGTCTGAACATTCGGGCGTGTTGCCCAAGTTTTGTACTTGCTTATATATATATATATATATATATATATATATATATATATATATATATATGTAATACTTGGTGTAGCCATTTGTATTGGTTTGTTAATCGACAACTTATTTGGTTATTATGTTGTGAATGACTGTTAAAATGTTATTTGTCTTTATTTCATCCACCTTCTTTTCAAATTGGATTGTCTAAATGGTTTTATTTAAACTTACAAATTGTTTGACATCCATTTTCTAAAATAATTGGTGGTTATCTCGTATTATTATTTTCACGACAGTGATGCTAAGAATGGATCATCTATGATTCCGACATTTATTGGAGTATTGGGATGCCCACCTCTTATTTTAATAAGCGGGGTGTCACAGATGGTATCAGAGCATCAGGTTCTAGAGTACTTAGTATCTATGCGGACTTATCACGTTCTACCGTAACGTTCTTTGATATAGAGCCCTATCGTTAGGACTATTTTGCATGTGCATACTTGCGATCTTCTGCAAGGATAAATTGTTTTAAATGGTTTTCTTATCTATTTGTTTCTTCATCTCAGATGCCCCCTATAAGAGGTCGCCCAGTAAAGAGAAATCGAGTTATAGAAGATAATGTAGAACCCCCACCATCGCAAGGTACGATTAATGCAGCGGAGGTGGCTAACATCGTTGCCCAGGAAGTCAACGTTGCAATGACTACTATGGACCAATAGTTTCCTCAAGCCCAACAACCGGTAGTACCGGGGGTTCAAGCCCATGCGGGACCTTCCCCGTGGGAAAGAGTAAGAGAATCTTTATTAAAAGGTCACCTTCCATAATTTTAGGGTAGTGCCGATGTGATTTTGGCAAACCAGTGGAAGAAAGATATGGAACATCATATCCGAATGGTAGAGTGGGATAAAAAATAGATCCTTGCCACTTTTAAACTAGTAGGAGCATCTTTACATTGGTGGGAGTCGGTGACCACACCGGAGAATAGGGATACCATGTCTATAACGGACTTTTGGGTTTTATTTGACTCGAAGTATTTTCCTCTTGCAGTCTAGAAGGAGATGAGGGGGAAACTCTAGGACGTGGTACAAGGGGAATGGTCAGCTGCGGAGTATGAACAGGAATTTACTCATCTAGTGAGTTTTGTGTCGAATGAAGTGATTCTGGAGGAGAGGAGAATATCGAAGTTTATTGGGGGTTTAAATTGGAGGATACGACAGCACTTGTTAGGAAATCTAGCTTTACAAACGTTTGGTGATGTGATGAATGCAGCCTTGCTTCATTGCCAAGATCATCGTCTGTATGTGAAAGGTAGTAAGAAGATTTCTGATTTGGGTCAAGCTAGTAAGAAAGGAGGAAATGGTTCCCGTGGAGCACTACCCTCACCACAACAGTTGAGAAGTAAACAGAAATAAAGGGACACCTAATAGGGGGATTCATCCAAGAAATAACATTTTGGGGTTTTAACTTCGGCGGAGCTGGTTTTAGGCACGTTCAGGGTGCCCAATAGCAGCAGGTGGGACAATAAGGCCAGGCAGGACGAGGTAATAATGAAGGTCGAGGTCATCCGGGCCAAGGCAGGGGGCAGTATCGAAATAATAATGGGGGTCATTATTCAGAGAATATGGCAGGTCGCTGCTTTCAGTGTGGGGAACCGGTTCACTTTAAGAAATCTTTTCCACACTTGATCGGGGGACAGTTGCCTAGGGGTCCTCAGCATCAGCAGGCACATTTACAGCCTCCAGCGCCTATTCCAATCGTCCCTCTATTATAGGGGTAACTTCAGTACGGGCGTGTTTATCATACTCAAGATGCATTACTTCCTCCTGCCCCGCTCGCGCTGCCAGCTTTTGAGGGTAAGTTTTACATTCATGGGTAAGTGGGTCGTGTGTTATTTGATACGGGCGCAACGCACTCGTTTATTTTTAGACATTTTTCTCAATTGACGGGTTTGATTAAGTCTGCCAAGAGTACCTTTACTAGTGTTGAATCTTCCATGGGTGATGGTTGGCTTATATTCTTTATTTGTAAAAGGGTAGAAATAGACCTTGGTAATTTACGTTTTGAGGCCGATTTGCTCGTCCTTGATATGGTCGGGTATGATGTTATTTTTGGTATGGACTGGTTAGTTAAATACCGAGCCATGGTAAATTGTTATGGGAGGAGTATAGTCTTTGCCATTCCAGAGCAAGAAATGTTTCTAGTGGCTATACCTCATTTGGAGGGAGGTTCGAGCACTTACTTATATTATATTACGAAGGAGACTTCACATGATATAGTCATTTCCTTAGACTCGATTCCCATGGTTAGAGAATTTGAGGATTTTTTGGGGAGATTACGGGTTTACCTCCAAGTCATTAGATCGAGTTTGTAGTTGATTTAGCACCGAGAACTCGGCCGATTGCTAGAACTCCATATAGTATGGCTCCTATGGAAATGAGGGAGTTAAGGGATCAAATTCAGCAATTATTAGAGCAAGGGTTTATTCATCGTATCACATCGCCATGGGGTGCTCTTGTGTTGTTTGTAAATAAAAGAGATGGTTCCCTCCGGTTATATGTTGATTACTGGGAATTGAATAAGGTTATCATCAGGAACAAATACTCGTTACCTCAGATCGATGATTTGTTTGATCAATTAAGAGGAGTATATTACTTCTCTAAGATAGATTTGAGGACTGGGTATCATCAGCTACGGATTCGAGATCAAGACGTATCGAAGACTGCATTCTTGACTAGATATGGGTCCTATGAGTTTTTGGGCATGCCTTTTGGGCTAACCACTGCTCCTGCTGTATTTATGGACCTTATGAATAGAGTGTTTTGGGACTTCCTAGACCAATTTGTCATAGTGTTTATTGATGACATTCTGGTCTATTATCAGACTGAAGCCGATCATGCTAAACATTTATGATTGGTCCTGTAAACGCTACGAGATCATCAATTATATGCTAAGTTCAAGAAGCGTGGTTTCTGGTTACAGGAAGTGCAGTTTTGGGGGCACATTGTGTCAGCTAAGGGCATTTTGGTAGATCCGAATAAAGTTATCGCGGTGAGGGAATGGGGTCAGTCCACGATGCCTACAGAGATTCATAGTTTTTTAGGTTTGGCAGGTTAATACCGCCATTTCATTAAGAGTTTTTCCAAGATTGCTATCCCTTTGAGAAACTTGACCCTAAAGGGAGTGAAATTTATTTGGGATGGTTCCTGTCAGCTAGCTTTCGATGAGTTGAAGGATAAGTTGACTTCTTCCTCAGTACTCGCGTTGCCAAGACCCGGGGTGGACTACTTAGTATTTACTAAAGCATCTCTGCAAGGAATGGGAGGTATGTTACAACAAGAGCATCGGGCTATTGCTTATGCTTCTTGCAAACTAAAGCCCCATGAGAAGAATTATCCTGCACATAATTTGGAGCTTGTTGCGGTAGTTTTTGCCTTGAAGATATGGAGACATTACCTCCTGGGGAGAAGTTCAATCTTTTCACCGGCAACAAATCGTTGCAATATTTATTCTCGTAAAAGAATCTGAATATGCAACAACGTCGATGGTTGGATTTTATGAAGGACTGTCAATTTGATATTTAATATCACCCGGGCAAGGCTAATGTGGTAGCAGATGCGCTGAGTCGAAAACCCACGGGGGAGTTAGCGAAGGTATGGAAGGCTAAATGGAAAGAACTTAGCCAGGAGGATGCAGTATCAAGGGCGTTTATGTCAGTATTGACTGTTACGCCTGCCATTGTGACGAGAGTCATGGAAGCACAAGGAAGGGATAAAGATTATCAAGATCGAATACGTCAGTTGTTAATCGAGGGAGTAGAGTCCTACTCTATTAGTTCTGAGGATGGGTTACATTTCCATGGGAGACTTATTGTCTCGGATGAGGGAGATTTGAGACGTGTCATCATGACTGAATCCTATAGGTCCAGATTTTCTATACATCCAAGTGGAGACAAAATGTACCAAGACATGTGCCGTCAATATTGGTGGGAGGGTATGAAAATGGACATCTCTGAATTTGTTTCCCAATGTACTACTTGTCAATTGGTGAAGATAAACCACCAGCGACCAACGGGATTGTTATAATCGTTAGAAATATCGATATGAAAATGGGGGAGTATCTCGATGGATTTCATCACAGGATTGCCAATGTCATAAAGCGGTCATGATTCCATTTAAGTTATTATCGATCGACTGACCAAGTCGGTACATTTCTTACCAGTACGTATGGATTATAATACGGCTCGTTACGCCCGACTATTTATTGCGGAGATTATGAGACTCCATGGGTGTCCATCAGTATAGTCTCCGATCGAGACAAGATTTTTGTATCCCATTTTTGGCGAAGTTTACAAGAAGCAATGGGTACCAAATTGAAGTTGATTACCTCCTACCACTCGTAAATAGATGGACAGACGAAAAGAGTCAACCAGCTGTTGGAGGACATGCTTAGAATGTGTGTACTTGACTTTAAAGGAGGATGAGAGCAATACCTTCCCTTAGTCGAATTTGCTTATAATAATTCGTACCAATTCACAATAGGTATGGAACATTATGAAGCATTATATCGCCGGCCATGCAGAGCACCTACTTTTTGGTTGGAAGTAGGAGATAATAAGCTCCTTGGACCTGAAATGATCCAATACACCTCTTCAAAGATTGAGCTTATTAGAAACCGCATCCGAATTGCCCAAGACCGTCAGAAAAACTATGCCGATGCGAATAGACGACATGTGGAATTGGAGTTGGAGACCAAGTTTTAGTACAGGTGTCACCAATGAAAGGTATAAAACGATTTGGGAAGAAAGGCAAACTTGTGTCGCGCTATGTAGGCCTTTTCTCGTTATTGCAAAGGTAGGCCCGGTAGCTTATCAACTTGATTTGCCGAAATGCCTACAATAGATTCAAGACATGTTTCATGTTTCATCCTTAAAGAAGTAAAAATATGTGACGGAGCTCATTAGCACATTCCTTTGGATGATATCGAATTGTAACCCGATATCTCATACGAGGAACAACTAGTTGCAATCTTAGATCACAGAGAGTGTAGGTTAAGGTCAAAGGTGGTGCCCTTGGTTCGTGTCTAATGGGAACATCACAATACCGAGGAATCAACATGAGAACATGAGGACGATATTCAAGAGAAGTATCCACACCACTTTTTACAAGGTACGCCTGAATTTTGAGGGCAAAATTCCCTTGTAAGAGGGGGAGTATGTAATACCCCTTATTTTTGAGTAATTGTTTTTATATTAATTTACCATGCGGGTTAATTATATAAAATAATGGAATTTGGAGTAAATATTATTTTAAGTGATTTAAGAGATAATATTTACTGAGTTTTTCATATTTACTGTTAAGTGAATGTAAATAGCATCATATTATGTTTTATTGTGCCGTTGTGCCCTAAGAGATGGTTATGATTTAAAATGATGTTGGAACATGAAATAACTTATGTTATCCCGGATGCTAATTTAGAGGGCACGGTTAGTCTTAAAATAGTCAAAATAGTTCAAATAAGTACCAAGTTGTATTTTTGGGTTTCGGGTACTTTTGACCCGTTATGACTTAATTATGTTGTTGCGAGTCATTTTAATTGTGTAGTAGAATTTAAAGTTGGATTTAGGGTTATTGGTCATTTAAGTCTTCCAAGAACCTTTATTCTCATTTATGTGTTCTAACCTAGAGAGAGAGAGAGAAGTTGGGAGAAAAGAAGAGAAAAGAGGGAAAATTGAAGATTTGAGCTTGGAATTCATTGCTACCGAAAGATAATCCGAGACTACAACCCTAAGGAAAGTTTCTAACTTGGAAATGTATGATTTAGTGTGGGTAATTTGTATTCATAGTTATATTTTGGAGGTTTAAACCATTTATGGGTTTTGATGGATTTTGGTGTTTAACCCTTAGATTTTGATATATATAGGTTGTGAGTTAATTATTTTGGTTTGTTGTTGTGTAGAAATGTTGGGGTAATGTTATTAGATGATGAGGTTGAGAGAAGTGGAGGAAAATAAGTTTAGAGGTTTAGGTTTGGTATGAGAAAATGGAGTTTGGTCATGGGATCTGTATGACCGGTCGATCGAGCCTCAAGAGAAAAGCCTACTGCTTCTCTCGAATGGCAAAATTTGAGAGCGCAGTCGACTGCGGTTTAAGGACCGGTCGACCGGGCCTTAAGGGGAGAGCTTACTTCTTTTCTTTCAAGGCTAATTTCTAAGAGTGGTCGACTAGGGTTCAGGGGCCGGTCGACTGGTACCCTATTTTTCACCCCAAAAATTTTAGTTTTCTTTAGTTCCTTACTTTTAAGGTTAAGGTCTAGGAACCTTCTTGCATGAAGTAAAATAGAGTAATAGAGTCTTGTATTAATGAAATCAAGAGCCTAGGTTAGAAAAGTAGTGATCGGGCTTAGGTTGGGAATAAATTTATTAGTTGTTAGTAGGAGGTAAGTGTCCTTTTCATATAGTGAGCTAGTCTAGGACTAGGGGAAAGTAGGGTTATATAAATGTGGGCTTTTGAGATTGGGATGAGGTGATATTAAATTTGTTGGCTTATAGGGTTGTCATAAATTCATGGAGATTATTATGAAGATAATTAAATGTTGTGTTTTACGTCGTTAAACACGTATGGCTCCGAATATAATGTAATGCACACTTTAAATGAGCATATCTTGCAAATATTGATTTGCATATACATATCTCTCTAAATGCTATCATAAGGGAATTTACGCGAATGAGGTGAAGTCCCCTGGCTAGTAAATGCAGGGTGAATATAGTCCTCGACCATAGGACCGTGGTTATATTGGGATGTTATTTTATTCGAAGTGAGGTAATTTCGAGCATGGTTATGACTCACTGTCGAAAGTATATGGCCGCTTCCCACGCGATGTGATTGAGGATGCACAGGTGGTCTTGGATATAGGTCTCAGAAGATGATAGCTATTTAAGGGCGCATCCAGTGGGGTGATTCCCGGAAGGATGGTCTTAGAATCGTTATATATATTGTGATTATAACTACTCTCACGAATGTGACAGTTTATATTTGGCTAAATCAGTTTATAAATCAACTGTTTGGAATGATTTTCCTTATGAGGAATGAACTTGTGAAGTTATATTGCGCAAAACTGAAATGTACGTTTATTATATTGGAATTGAGTTATTTCTCTTGCATTGATGAATAATTAACCTTATAAATGACATTGCGCTAGGTTGTGTATTTAGATGAGAGGTGAGGATTATTCTTGTTATGGATAGCGAGTTAAACTTGTTTATGATGATTAGAAATTACGCTAGGTTGTACTGTCATGCATTTTATTCACATGAATCTCTTTATATCTCTTTATTTTGTATGGATCTCTTTTACGCCCAGGTGCTCCGCCACAAGGATGCCCGTGTTAATCCTTCCTTCCAAGTATCCAGGGGTTATAACATTTTTGCGGATGTTGTAGGATTTTTGTTATAGATGCATCCATCTTTTATATACTCTAGTTATGATCAGTATGAACATTCGGGCGTGTTGACCAAGTTTTGGACTTGCTTATATACTGTGATATATATATATTTGTAATACTTGGTGTAGTCGTGTGTGGTATGTTAACTAACAGCTTATTCGGTTATTATGTTGTGAATGACTGTTAAACTGTTATATGTGTTTATTTTATCCACCTTCTTTTCAAATTGGAGTGTCTAAATGGTTTTGTTTAAACTTTCAAATTATTTGACATCCGTTTTCTAAAATAATTGGTGGTTTGCTCGTATTATTATTTTCACGACAGTGATGCTAAGAATGGACCATCTATGATTCCTGTATTTATTAGAGTATCGGGATTGCCACCTCTTATTTTAATAAGCGGGGAGTCACTATAAGTTATAGTAATTATGGACTTATACAACTCAGTCTACTTTTAGATGCTGCCAAAGAGAGGATGACAAGATGGGGTGGACATAAGAGCCGATTAGGGGGAGGCTTAGCAGAAGCCACAGGTACCATATTTGATCATGACGGCTGCAGAGGTGGAAAATATAGTTTCTCAAGCGATTAATGCCTCCATGACCTCTATGGCAAAGTAGTCCCCACAGACTCAGCTACATCAGCCGATGGCATCGGCGGTCCAGGACCACCTGGGGCCATCGGTGTGGGAGAGGGTTAGGGAGGCCTTTTAGAAAGGTCATCCACCAGGGTTCCAGGGCAGTGTAGATGTGGTATCTTCCAGTCATTGGAACAAGGACATATAGGATCATCTTCGCATTTTTGGAGTGCAGTGACATTCAGAAACAGATTTTGGCTATATTCAAGTTGGTGGGAGCAGCCTTACAGTAGTGTGAGTCGGTCACCACGTTGGAGGAGAGGGATATGATGATCATATCAGAGTCTTGGGTATGGTTTACCCATAGTTACTTTACTTTTGAGATTTAGAGAGAGATGAGAAAGGGGTTTATTGATGTTTCACAGAAAGGCCGAACTGTGGCCAAGTATGAGGAAGATTTCACCCATCGAGCGAACTTTGTGCCCGACGAGGTGAACATTGAAGAAAATGATTAAGTTCATTAATGGGATACATTGGAGGATCCAAAAACACTTGTTGGGCCGCTTCTATGTAAATGAAGGAAAGAGATGAAGGGAGTCTTACAAATCAGGCAGGACGAGAGGGAATGGTACTAGTGGGGTATTGCAACTGCAGACTGATAAATAACACAAGTAGGATTCCCAACAGGGGGATCTGACTATGAGATTTTGTTCAGGGGGATTCAGACTAGGTGATAGTGGGTTTAGGTATGTCCATCAGCTATAGTGTGTTTCTCAAGGTCAGCAAGGCTAAGGGAATAATGGATGTGGCCACCAGGGATAATTATCAGGACAACCCCGATATGGCTAGCAGGGCGATAGGCAGGGGGATGTCATAGGTCATTACTTTATCTGTGGAGAGGCAGGTCACATGATGAGAGATTGCTCACAGATAGATTTGGGAACAGTAGGGTTCCCAATAGGGTAGCAGTCTCAGTTACTGCCAATAGCACCACCAACTCCAACAATCCTATAGCAATAGGAATAGTTGGAGTACAATTGTGTTTATAACATCCAGAATGCGATGATACCATAGGGATGAAATCTCCACCACTGGTTAAAGGTACATTTATAATCCATGGGCATATCGGTTGATTGTTATTTAATACGTTGTTTCATAGCCACTCAATTTGCATGCACGACTAGTTTATTAGCGACAGGTGACAGTATTATTCTGTGTGTAGATTCACCTCTAGGTATATGGACCCTTATTCACTCCATTTGTAGAGGGCCGGGAAAAGATGTCGAAAGATTGTGCTTAGCAGCTGACTAACTTGCATTTTACATGACTGGGTGTGACCTCATTTTGGGCATGGATTGGTTGGCAAAGTATAGGGCGATGGTGGATTGTTTTAGTAGGGACATCATGTTTTCCATCGTAGGATAGGATATATTTCGGGTGCTGATGCCTCATCCCAATGGACGCTCAAGCACGCAACTATATTATATTGAGAAGGAGACCTCGTAGGAGGTGATAATATCATTAGACTCTATCCCAGTGGTTAAGGATTTTTCAAATGTATTCCAGGAAATATCGGGTTTACTGTCGTCGAGAGATAGAGTTTGTTATTGATTTAGCGCCTGGGACTAGGCCAATTGCACGTGAGATGTATCGTATGGACCCATCAGAGATATCGGAGTTAAGGGACCATATTCAAAAGCTCTTGGGGTAGGGATTTATTATATGGAGTATATCGTCATGGGGTGTTCCAATGTTGGTTGTGAAGAAAAAGGATAGGTCGCTCAGACTGTGCATTAAATACTGTGAGTTGAACAAGGTCAAGTTTAGAAATAAATACATGTGGCCTTGAATAGATGACTTATTTAACAAGTTGAGAGTAGTGTACTTTCCAAATATAGACATGAAATTGGGTTATCACTAGTTGCGAATTAAGGATCTAGATGTCCCTAAGACCATCTTCCTGATGCGGTATAGGTCGTATAAGTTCAGGGTTATACCGTTTAGGCTAATTAATGCTCAAGTAATCTTCATGGATCTCATGAACAGGGTATTCAGAGATTTTTTGCACCAGTTTGTGATTATGTTCATAGACAAAATTCTGGTATATTCTTGAACTGAGGTTGAGCACATAGACCATTTACATATGGTTTTACAGATGTTACGGGACCATTAGTTGTACGCTGAGTTTGAGAAGTGTGGATTTTAGTTGCATTTGAGTCAAACCGAAGCATTTTAGTGGAACTGGAGAAGGTTGCAGCGATGAGGGAGTGGGGTCAGCTTATGACATCGACAGAGATCCATAGTTTTGGGATTGGTAGGGTAATATCACCATTTTATAAAGGGCTTTACGAAGATTGTGGGTCCATTGACGAATTTGACTCACATGGGGGGTGTCTTTTGTGTAAATGTCTTTTTTATGAGATGATTATTATCAGTTAGCTTTCAATAAGCTAATGGATAAGTTAACATCAGCACCCGTGCTCGCACTGTTTAGGGGAAGAGTGGAGTACCTTGTATTTATCGACGCATCCTTACAGGGACTTAGGAATGTGTTATAAAGGGAGGATTGGGCTATAGCTTATGTTTCTCTCAAGCTTAAAACCCACGAGAGGAACTACCCCACACATAATTTGGATCTAGTTGTGGTAGTTTTTTCCTTGACGATTTGGAGACACTATCTCATGGGGGAGAAATTTAGTGTTCACGGATCATAAGTCAGTGGAGTATCTATTCACTTAAAAGGATATCAATATACGTTAGCATAGATGGTTATAATTCATGAAGGAGTAATAGTTTGACATTCAGTATCACTTGGAGAAGGCTAATGTGGTGGCAGATACCGTGAGCTGACAGTCTATGGGGGTGTTATCAGCAGTCTGGAAGATGAAGTGGGAGGAACTTCGTTAGGATGATGCAGTTACCAGGGCCTGTATGGAAATTTTAACTATGACACCCCAGATTGTTATGCGGTTTATGAAGGCATAGGCCAGGGATCACTTTTTTCAGGATAGGGTACAAGAATTATTGGCAAAGGAGGCGAAGTCTTACTCGATTAGTTTCGAGGGAGGCTTACGCTTTAATGGGAGACTTATAGTCTGAGAGGATGGGGATTTATGACATGATGTTATGACAGAGTCTCACGAGTCGAGATTCTTGGTGCATGTCGGTGGGGACATGTGTAGATAGTATTAGTGGGATGGAATGAAGTGGGACATAGCTAAGTTTGTCTCGAGGTGTACCACTTGATAGTTAGTGAAGGTGGGCCATCAAAGGCCAATTGGGATATTACAGTAGTTGGAGATTCAGGTTTGGAAGTGGAAGAATATATCGATGGACTTCATTAAGGTACTACCAACATCACAGAGGGGTCATTATTTTATGTGGGTCATTATGGATCGTTTGACCAAGATGGCCCACTTTTTTCTAGTTTGGATGGACTATTGACCAGACAGTACACCCATCTCTTCATAGCTGAGATAGTGAGGCTACATGTGGTACCGCTTAATATTGTGTCTAATCAGAACTAGATCTTCGCATCCCATCTTTGGCAGAGTTTCCACAAAGTAATGGGGACGAAGTTATGAATAGGTAAGGCTTATCTTTTGCAAACTAATGAGCAGACTGAGCGAGTTAATCAAATGCTGGAAGATATGCTCAGCATGTGTATCCTTGATTTTATGGGAGGTTGGGAGCAATACCTTCCACTAATGGAGTTCATGTATAATAATTCTTACCAGTTCACTATCGGCGTGGTGCGTTTGAGGCATTCTATGTTCGAACTTGTCGTTCACCCGCTTGTTGGTTAGAGGTGGGGGACAATAAGATTCTTGGACTTGAGATGATCCAGGGCACTTTCGCCAAGATTAAGCTTATTCGGGGTCGTACATGGATAGCTCAGGATTGAAAGAAGAGTTATACAGATGCTGGTAGGAGGCACGTGAAGCTGGATACTGGTGACAAGGTATTATTGTCGGTGTCTCTTATGGAGTTATGAGATTTGAGAAAAACTAGAATCTTGCACTAAGGTATGTGGTGCCTTTCCCATTCATCGAGAGGATAGGACCAGTTCATATAGGCTCGCATTGCCAAAACATCTGCAGTGGATTCATAATGTGTTTCATGTGTCGTCATTGAAGAAGTATCAGAGGAGTGAGATGGCATATTGGCACATTCCACTAAAGGAGATTCATTTTTAGCCTGACATCTCATATGAGGAGAAACCAGTTGCTATTTTGGATTGTTGTTAGCATAAGTTATGTACTAAAGTGGTGCCCTTGGTTGGTATTCAGTGAGGGCATCTTAATGCAGACGAATCGATGTGGGAGTGGGATGATGATATACGAAAGAAACATCCTTAGCTCTTTCTACTAAGGATACCCAAATTTTGGGGACGAATTTCCTTTATAAGGGGGAGGTATGTAACACCCCGTATTTTTAATATTTATTTTTTAGCATTTAAATTACACCTATGCATGTAATTTACATAAAATGGAAAATAACAAAAATTTAATGAATATCAATTAGTGTGAAAAGATTAATATTTATGTGAATCTATATTTACTAATGAGAAAAGATAATTAAATTATATCAAATGGTATTACGTCGTAAGTGAGTAAAATCGACCGAATTTGTGGTATCTCATTTGGTGTGCGCATGTGGAGTCGTGTTAGAATTAAAAGCGAAAATTGATGATAGGTGATTTGGATGGTGATTTCGAATGCACGGATGATCCGAAATGGGTCAAAATAGTCAAAATTATGTACCCGGGGGGTGATAATCGGGATCCGGGGGCTTTTTAGAATAGTATGGAACACGCATAGGGTTATATGGGTCATTTTACACTTGGATGATAACTTGGTTTCGGGTTTGAGATTATAAAAAGGGATGGGGGTTGGTAGGGGGCAGACACACTACCCTTCCAAAAGTCTAAAAGTGAGATAAAAGAGGAAAAAAAGGGAAAACCAAGAAATATCAAAGAAAAGAAGCTCCAGGAAAAAGTGGGACAATTTTGGGATAGGAATTCATGCAAGAGGACAAAGGCAAATTCAGATTCTACAATCATCAAAGGCAAGTGTTTAAACTTTCTTCATACTTTATGCATGTATTTAATTCATATTATAGTTGATGAATAAAATATGAATTTTAGGAGGGATTTACATGGTAAAATGGGATTTGGGGAATGATTTCATAGAATTGAATTTGATAATTATTCCATATGAATTCTGAATTTTAACCTAAATAGAAAGATTTGATCTTGAATGAGAAGGACTGAGGATTAGTGTAATGTTGATATTTAATTAATAAATCATTCAATTATTGATTAAAGTATTGAATCCCATGAATTTGCTTATGTTTAGTTGAATTTAAATATGAAAATGAGTAGAATCATATTTTGAATTGATAGAGAATGAAATATTTGGGTTCAATAGGTGCTAAATATTGAATTGGTTGATGGAAAAATAAGAAATATCTTATTGGGTAGCATGAATAGGACCATTGCCTATAATCGAATCAATTTGGTCCTTAAGGGAGAATCGATTCTACAGGTAAATCGATTTAGGCGTGAAAGCCAAATCGATTCGCACCTGCTGTGGGAAATTGATAAAGCGCTAAAATACGGTGTGATGTCGATTTAAAACAATTCGCAAATTTCCAATTTTAAACTTTTTTAATTGGAGTAAATTTTTAAACCAATTTAATTAAACACAAAAACATGCATCTATGTGGATTAAATAAATCATGCAAATCCAATAAACACAAATCGAGATTTGGGGAAAAAAATCTTTTGGGTAAAACTTTTATTTCACTATGATCAGTAAATCATAACTTACACATACACAATGAAATCTGCAATGAATCTCACGTGGTAGATCCACACATACACGTAGCCTAGATCAACAATGGATTGACCGCAGCAAACCCATAAGAACCACAGTTCTGTCTTTAGCAAGGAACACCCGCAAGCACTCCCAATGACCTTAGTCATCGTCAACCGTAAAGAAATCTTCCCTACAAGAGAAACTCCAGCAAAATTGTATCTTGGGTTCGAAAATGATTCACTAAAGCTATTGGGATGATTTTTTAATCAAAACATAGTTAAAACACCTCAAAAAGTGAGAAGAGATAAATTCTACAAAAGCAGCTTTCGTAGAATGCAACACTCATGTCTTCTGAAGCAAAAAGGACTCAAAAACGAAACATTTATAAAAATCTTGAGACTGTGACTTTGCTCGAATGAGAACAACATGTCGCCCGAACGACATCTAATGTTGCTTGAAGGGACTTTGCGTAACCTATCAAACGAGGTAAGAAAACTAAAATAGTAGTATGTCATTTGACGAAATAATTAAGCGAGCTTCTCACGACGTATCAAGCGAGATATATTGTCACTTAAAGAACTTTTTTGAACGACTTTGTCCTGTCGTTTGAACGACATATGTGTAAAATAATTTTGTATTAAAACTCTGCCTCAGGACTTAAAAAAAATATTTTGATGAAAAACAACGCCTCAGATGTTTAAAAAAATTTAGAAAAAACTTATCCCAACACTTTAAATGAACCATTAAGGGACTTAAACACAACCTTACCAAAATATATCTTGGAGAGGTATAATTGTTGAAGAATGTAGATATTCGGATCCATCTTGATGCATGATTGAACTTGACCTTTTCTTTGACGGTTGTAGCGATATATGACATACTCAAATGTAAACGGAATATGTAAAATATGTCCTTATAAATCTCCCCCTATGTCTTTGCCAGTGCAAACTAAAAATATTCGAATTATCAAATCAAATGTCTATACATATATAATACCCTCGCATGAACCCAAAAATGAAAAGGTACTAAAAATGCAAGTCTTAAAACTTTCTTTAAAAATCTTCAACTTCAAATCTTCAAATCTCTTTGATTTTCTTTGTCATCATCAGGTGTGAAAAATATAATACCCAAACTTTGTACCTACACATATGAGACAAGAAACAAATACCTTCGTGACGTATCGAGTTTGAAATTAGACAAACATAAATGAAAACAAAGATCAAATCTCAAATCTTCCCCATAATTAAAACTTTTCCATTAAATCATAATTTGTTCTCCCCCTTTTTATTTGTCCAAAATAGATAGGAAAAGACAAACACAATACACACGGAGTGTCACGACAACAAAGCAAATCAACTATTATCATCAAGGATAAACTTAAAAGCTTCCACAAATTATTTTTGATTTTTCAATTTTTTCAACAAAAAAGCAAAAATAATTTACAAAAAATCACACACCATGAATTTACACTAAGATAACCAAATCGTGGATACGGGATGAATGGGTGTGAACAAATTCGATAGGAAAATCAATGCAATCAAACATTTTAATACCCCGTATTTTTACGCATATTTATTTTATTATGAAATTATGGAAAATGGGGATTAATTAATTTAAAGGAAGAAAATTTAATTTGTAATTAATCCGATTTAATAGTAATAATTACTAGCGTGATGAGAGTTAGTAGTTATCGAAATAATTTTATGGCTGGGATGACATACACGACAGTCATGATGTAGTTATTTGGGACATGCGTATGAGTCGCGTCACCGGTATGTATTTGGGGGATAAAAAAGGTAAATTATTTTTATATAACTTGAATGACTATTTTTAGTGCGCTATAGTGTCAAGAAGGGTCGAAATAGTCAGAAAACACTACTTGGGTATTTTATTTGGAGTTCGGGGCATTTTAGCCTAAAACGACACCCTCGAGGGGTATTTTGGTCTTTTAGGATTTTTAGGTAATTAAATAGACGAAAATTGAGTTTAATTAAAAGCATTAAGGGTTAGTCGTCTCTCAGTTTCAACTTCCGTGAGAAAGAGAGAAAAAGAGAGAGAGACCAAGGCAGAAGAAGACTCCATTGGAGCCCTAAGCCAAGAACTCGAGCTTCCACATCAAAAATTACACCAATGCGTAGATCGTGTCAAGAGGATCGTTCCTATACCAATTTCAGTCCAAGAATCAGAAGTTCATTCCAAGGCAAGTGTTTATCTTTCTCCTCTTTTGCCATATATTGTTCCTGTTAATTTAGGTTTGATGATATAAACTTAGTGGAATGAAAACTTAGGTTTAATTAGACTGAATATTGATGAAACCTTATGAAATGGAGATGGGTATGCATGTAGAGGTTTTTCCCTTGGTTGGACTATTAAAATCTATGAATTTTATGCCTTAATCACGAATTTTAATAAGATTTTTGGACAATTAAAATTCTGGGTTCATATTTAAGAGACTTATTGGAAATTAAAGAGATTGTTGAATTCCAATTGATTATATAAGGATTTGACCTTTAATTCGCATGAGAAAGTATCTTAGGGTGATTTGGATTAGTGTAGGAACATTTAATTTGGATTGCGTTGAGTATTTGTATGTTTTTTTAAGATTAAAAGTTGAGAAAAATCGAAATTTGGAAGAATTGGGTCAGTCCAAAATTCTCATTCGAACGAACCTTCTAATGAGATTTCCAACGACATTTCTAGCGAGTTACTGAGTTCGTTCGAAGTGTGAACTTCGTTTGAACGAACTCGTTCGAATGACCTCATTCGAACAAGAATCCTGGAACTTCTAACCAGATTCCAGAATGAGTTTTTAGGGTCTGTTCGAGTTAAAAACCACCCTAGGGTTATCCAAGAAAGTGTATTAACCTACGTGAGTAACGTGTGGCTTAAACACCCAAGTGTTAGGGAATTAAGGGTGTAATGGTCCTCAGGGTATTGAATTTGTGTGAAAACCTAGGAGAAAATGTAAGTCCTAGAGAGGCTATATATATATATATATATATACGGATATCGTTGAGAGTATTGGCGTTAATATTACTTACGGATTATAGTGTTCGGGTTATGTGATTACCTATTAATCTATATAAGTTTTGTGCATGCTTATTATTTGGAATATCATGTGTATGACATACCTAGCTATTGGCTATCGAACGGGGGTTAACGCATTGTGGACGACCATATCTTGTGTGCCTTCGGGGGATTTCGAGTCGTATCACTAGAGCATGGAACCTAGGTATGGGCTATCTGTGAGAAAGATAGTGTTGACGGTCGTATGGGTGCGTAGGTATGTGCGTAGCCCATCGGCTTGGAACTATATTCGCCTCCAATATGTGTATATATTCTATTAGTTCTTTAGAGATTGAACTTGTTGTCCTTTATGCGTGAGCGTTGTAATGGGACTAGATAGCCGAGTATGCCTAGTCCCAGGGGTTTCTTAACCATGGGTGTTGTATAGATATATTTGTATGTATACATAGTGAGATTTTATATATGTATATTGAGTTCCTATTCTGTGTTTCTTGTTGGCTACATTATTAAGGTATATACTTATTGGGTTACCATTTGGGAATAAAGAATACTATGAGAATGAATTATAACATCCTTAAACCTATTCCTAAATAATTAAATATATTTATTTCGGGATATTTACATATTGTATCCGGCATAGTGATTATCCTATATATAGTCAGGTAGAGTGACGAGACCAGTATGGGTAGTTAGACTCGCTAGGTGTGCATATTATATGAGAGGTGAGCATCTCAAGTAAGTACGCTAAGTTAACATGGATAAAATATGTGCTAATTAAGTCAATTTAAGCACTTGCTATATTTAAACTGTTTCTACTCGGGCTCTGACCCGTTTTCCTGCAAATCTCTTTTCTTGTTCTATTATTTTAGGTGCTCAGCCACAGGGATACCAGACTTAGGAGATTCCATTCATTTGTCGAGCTGTAGCTACTCTGGAAGCTACAGGATATTGCTAGTAGACGTTTCTGAGTCTATTGCTCCTTATCTATCAGTCATTTATTTCAGTTGGATATGTCGTCCCTCCTATTTTACATTAAGAGATTTAGAGTTATTTTATTGTATCATTAGACTTTGATTTCATGTTATTGGATTATTGTACGGGATTTTGACTAGATGTGTTTATTCCAGCTCTTTATTTTACTTCAGTTAGTTCTTACCTTATACTATTATGATGTATGGTGATGTTTAGATATTACCCTTTAATGATGATGGTTAATAACAAGATAAAATATTTACACCAACCTTTTTAAATATTAGGTGATTAGTTTTTATTAAATTAAAATTGAGTTTTCGAGAGTGATACATTATCTGAACCAACTTGATATTCTGGAATTAATTAATTAAGGACTAATCACCCCGTAATTAATTAGGCGGGATGTCACAATATAACATATGTTTACGATGAATATGGATACTCCTAACTGTTGCCCTGATAATACTCAAGAGGGGGAGTGGTGAATTGAGTTTAACAAATTTTTAAATCAAATTAATATTTTAGAAAAATGTTTTAATTTACAACACCTTAAAAAATTTTAAATTAATAAATCTATAAAGATTAAAACCAAGAATATCAAATAAATGAAACCAATTAATTTAGACAAGCTAAAATGTAGATTTTAACACTCCACAAATATTAAATTAATTTTTCATATTTAATATTATGAAAATAATTAATTAATTCGAAAATAATTATTTTAAGCTTAAAATAAATTTACCAATTTTTGAAATTAATTTATTTACAAAGTTAAGTGATGAAAAATATAAATTAAAGCAAGCACAAATTAATAAGCAAATAAAGTACGAAAAATAAATGATACCATATTTTAACGTGGTTCGGCCAAAACTCGGCCTACGGCCAGACGCCTAGAGCTTCCGACTCCCTTGCGCTTCACTACCGTGATCCACTTGAAGGGTAGGTTCAAACCACCACGTACAAGTGTTTGCAAGCTAACTCCGAGCTTCAAACCTCGTGGTCCACTTACAGGTGGGAACCAATCACAATTACAAATCGAAGCTTCAACAAAGCTTCAAACAAATCTGATTTTTGTTGTACAAGGTTGTATAATGAAACTCCTTAAAAATAAAATTTATATTCTGAGTTTCTTCTTCTTCACTACGACTTAAATAAATTATGTTTATGTGGTCACAAGTCTTCTTCTTCAATGATTGAGCATATATAAAATTAATTGCTATCTTGAATGTGTTGTTGAGTAATAAGATAAAATGCTCCCAAGAAATTCTCTAGATCTTGATCATATTATCATTCTTGTGTGTGTGTCTTCAATGCAGCTCTTGAATGTTTTAAATGTGTCTTCAAAAACTAGTTGTTAGACACAGCCATTGTGAGCATTATGTTCTCCTGATTTTTTTAGATGAAGTAAGCCTGAAAAATGAAATTGCAAATCTTCATTTTCATCTCCTCAATAAACAATATAGTTGTTGAAGTATAGAAATGATGTTCTAAAAATGTAGACTAAAAGAGCTCTGCTAGATATCTCAAACTAGTTTCTGCAAACATATATTAGTCCCAGTGATAAAATACAAATCTGATATATAAATAGTGAACCATTGTGTAAAGGATAGTAAAATAAGATAACTTCTCAAAAAGTCCGAACTGAGAAAGATATAACATTATTTGACAGATATATCACTTAAAGTTTCCATGGATGAAAGACATACGATAATACATATGAATAAACCATGAGAGAACTAATGGTTTATCTCTTTAATAAATAATATTGTTCAAGGTACTGATTTTGAACAAATATAATGATGTCTAGTATAATCTTTTATGACAACAGACTATCCACGAATAATAAAATTGTTGACTTCTGTAAATCATAAAGCTCGAGTTAAGATTTTGAAACACTCCAAAGATTATTCAAACAAACTATTATGAATAGTTAATTGGACAAAAGTTTTGAACTATACACATAACCCATATAGTAAAAGGTTAAACAATTTTTTCACTAGAAATCTAACTCCTTGCGTAAAAAACTTATATTCACTGCTCAAGGCAGTCTATCAACGACTGCAATAGGAGGACAAGACAAGAATAGTTCAAGGTATATATAAAAGAAAGTGTGTATAAGTCTTGTCATCAATTGTGGCATATGGCCTGACATGTAACATTCAAATGATGTCATCACAAACGAGGGGCCTAAAGCTGATATAGAGAAGACAGTTAACAAATGCACAACTAGGCTCATAATAAATGCATGTATGAGTTAAGGTAGCAATTTTGTAAAAAACATTTATATAGCTGACATAAGATGAGATATATAGATTTCGTGCATATCAACATCCAACTAGCAGGTATGGGTATTAAAGAATTACGCTGCCTTAGTTCTTCATAAAGGAGATGAAAAATCAAATGACAGCGAGTAGTAGTTATTAGATATAGGCATGGGGCCAAGGTAAAGTAAAAAAATATGTATAGCTATCAAGGTACACGCATGGTGTGGGGTTCTCAAACTCTATCTATTAGATTTATATTAAAACAGATAATAATATGAAAAGTATACATAGAAACAAAAAAAACATATACATATAATATTATGATGAGAAAACTTTATAAGAACAGTAGATATAAATGTATAATTATAAGCACTAACTAAAAGTATATAACAACTAAACAAATAGTTAGACAATTTAAATGTATACAAGTATAAGAGATAACTATATTAAAAATATTTACATAATCACTTAATAAAAGTAAGTTTGGAATCATCAAAATCAATATATTTCATTAAACTAAAATGTACATTAATTATAATTAAACTAATTAAATATTAATTAAAGTGTTAATCACATTTTCGTTTAATACTAACGAATGAACTCAAAATCGTCCTTAGGAGTTAAAAATGTGAATATATATGATATCGACTCAATCTAATCGACACATTAAAGTCAATAATGATTTCCAAACCAATAACTTCTAAAACTATGTAATGCTTTTTCAAGACTTTGTCAGGACATGACAACCATTGATTAAATTCCAATCACACACCCTCATAAATAATGAATCTTTTATTTTTCTGATCCTAATGGCCCCTTTTTGGCATAAATATCTTTTTATTGCCTTTAAATGTTTTAGGCTCTTTTCAGCCTCCTTGGACATTGGCTATAATTTTAACAATGGCATTTTTTCTAGGTCCGATTTAAATGGTGGCTTAATTGTAAAGGATATGGAATGAAATTGTGATATGGTCATCATAAATGTACATTCATAAACAGTGTAAACAAAATACAAAACTCTTTTTGTCTTTTTTCAAAAATTTATCAAAATAAAATATTATTGGCTTTTTCAATTTTTTTCTCAAAAAATAGAAAATCTTTTTGTATTTTTCCAAAAAATTTCATAAATAAAAATCTTTTTGATTTTTTGAAAAATATATCAAAATAAAGGAAAATATAAATACCATTGTTCTAAAAAACCCGCATAGGCTCCGCCTAGGCTTAAGGCTTAGGAGAAACGCCTCGCCTTACACTTTTCACGCCTTATTCTTGGTAAAACCCTTACGGCGCACTTTTAAAAAAAAAACAATGCCTTAGAGAAACGATGTCGCCTTTTAAAGAATTTGTTTACAAACCGGACCATTATCTTATCCAAAATAAGCAGATAGTATTTTAATTTGCATATATTCAGACATATTTTTATGATATGTGCAATTTTTGTATTTTAATAGCCTTGTTATGGTTAAAAAAATATTAAAATATATTAAGAAGGCCTAAACGCCTTTTTACGCTTAGGCCCGCCTAGGCTTCTAAGGCTTAAGGCTTGGCCTCCACGCCTCAATCACGCCCCGCATTTTTTAGAACCTTGATAAATACAAAGGTGGTATACACTAGAAATAGGCATAAAATATCTTCATGAAACTCATCCAATGCTAGTAAACAAGTCTAAACCTCAAACGTTAGGTGTGGTGGAGTTTTTTGAAGGTGGTAACATCCTACGAAAAACCTTCATTAAATCATGTGAAGTTTTGACCAAAAACTTTACTTGCTCCCTAATATGTGCAAACTCTCTCCTGTAATCATCCAGAGCATCATGTGTGGGTGCGTGTGTGGGAACACATGGCAACGCTCTATGTGACACATTACCCAACTTGAAACAAAATTCCCTAAAGTGTCCTCTCTTCTTGTAGTGGTTGCAAACATACATGGTTCAAGGAACACCTTTCCTAAAACGTCTAGGACACTCTCTCCTATCGGGTAACGGATTCCTAGGTGGGTTGGGTTGAGAGCCATATAGATCTATCATAAACTCGAGAATCGGCTCGGGTGCAATGATGGAAGTAGATACACTGTCATGACCTATTCCTAATCTCTCAACATTCCCCAAAGTGAGACCGAGGAGGATCTTTCCTCAGACTCGCCCTCAGACTCAGACACATCATCAAAATCATCAAAATCAAACTCGCCCTCAGACTCAGACACATAAACTTTCGCTTTCTATTTTTTTTACTCTTAGAAGCTTCCTCGCTCTTCCTAGATTAGGCTCTAAGTATTATCCCTTTATCTTTAGGTTTGATAGAGTCAAGAAACATGTCAATTTCATATGTATGGAGGTTTCCTACCGGTTCTTCTAACTTAAGATTCCTTAAATTTCCCAAGGAATTCAAAATAGTCACTTTCGAGATAAAACATTTTGGCAACGATCTCAAAATCTTTTTACCCACTCGTGCATCAGGAATGCAATCACCAAGATTGAAACTAGTGTTGACAATGTCAGACAAACGTGCATAAAACTCATCAAAACACTCAGATTCAAGCATGGTAATCATTTCAAATTGAGTAGTTAAATTTTTCAATTTAAAATCTTGTAATGCAATCGTGCCTCTATGGGTAAGTTGTAAAACATCCCATGCTTCTTTTGACATGGTTCACGTCATGATACAATGTAACTCATCAGGGGTGACCGCTCCAAAAATTGTACTTAGCCCACGGGAATTTAAAATTCTCCATTTAAACTTATCATCACTCGAGTCAGTCACAAGTTTAAGATTTGTGACATTATTAGCGGTGACAGTGGGAGGAGTCCACCATTTTTCACAAATAACCCAAACTCATTCATCGATGGCCATTAAATGAGATTTTATACGGTCTTTCCAATAGGCATAATTATTCCCATAAAAAATGGCAATTGATCATATAAGTTTTCATTCAAAAACATTGCGAAATTTCAAAAATACATTTAAAAAAAAATCAACATCACAAGGTTTTGCGAAAAACAAGGACCATTTAATAAATTAGAGAAACTCTCTTTGATACCAATTTGAGAAAGCGCTAAAATGCGGTGTGATATCAATTTAAACAAATTCACAAATTTCCAATTTAAACTTATTTAATTGGAGCCAATTTTTAAACTAATTTAATTGAACCCTAAAACATGCATCTAGGTAGATTAAATAAATCATGTAAATCCAACAAACACAAATCAAGATTGAGGAAAAGAAATCTTTCGGGTAAAACCTTTATTTCATTATGATCAGTATATCGCAACTTACATATACACAATGAAATACACAATAAATCTCACGCAGTAGACCCACATTGACATGCAACCTAGATCAACAATGGATTGACCATAGCAAACCCACAAGAGTTGAGATTTTATCTTCAGCAAGGAACACCCACAAGCACTCATAATGACCTCAGTTGTCGTCATCCATAGAAAAATCTTCCCCATAACAAAAACTCCAGCAAAATTGTATCTTGGTTTCCAAAATGATTCGTTAAAGCTATTAGGATGATTCGTGAATCAAAATAAAGTTAAAACACCTCAAAAAGTGAGAAGATAAAAGTGAAAATGGTGTACTACAACCCAATTGTCCACATCGGTCACTTTATAAGAAAATGGTGTAGTAAAAAGAACGAATATGAATATTTTGAACATGGTTAGATCCATGATGAGTTACACAAATCTGTCGGATTCCTTTTAGGCTTTTTTAGTATAGATGACTCCATATTTATGCGCTTAGTTCTTTTAAAATCTATCTCAGTGACTCCTTCATAACTTTGGAATGGGCATAATCCCAGTCTAGGACATGTTAAGATATGTGTTTACCCATCACATGTGTTGCGGAGGGAGCCAGTGAAGTTGTAATCAAATATGAATGCATATCTCTTTCTAGGTTATCCTAAAGGAAATAATGGTGGTCAATTCTATGATCTTAAAGATCGACGTTTATTTATTAGCACAAATTATTGGTACATAAAGGAAGATTATATGATTGATCACGAGAGCAAGAGCAAGAGCAAGATTTTCTTGAAACAAATAAAAGGATAAGAGCAAGTAGCTGCTTTCGGATTACCCTTACAAAACGAAATACATCGTGATATCGATAATACATTACTTATATTTGTAACTTATATTTGACCATAAGAGGATCCATGTCATAGTCGAAAGTGAATACCAATTAGATGCCTAAAACTAAGACAAAGCACTCCAAGATAAGGATGTCGAGCTTTGGCTAAAGGCAATAAATACCGAGATAAATTCGATGGATTCAAGTGAAGTACGAAAACTTGTAGACTTTCCAGATGGGATAAATCCTATTGGTTGCAAATAAATCTACAATAAAAACAGAGGAGTAGGCAGTAAGGTGGAAACATTCAAGGAATGACTTGTTATGAAAAAGGTTCACTCAACAAGAGGGGATCGACTATGAGGATACCTTTTTGGTAGTAGCCATAATAAAGTCTGCCCGAATTCTTTTATCCATTGAAGTTGATAAGAATCAAAAAGTGTATATTTTATACCCCAAATAGTCTTTTTTTTTATCGCTAGTTCTCAATAAAATTGCATTTATATTAGTATTCGTGTGTTTCGTAGGTCTCCTTGTAATCACAGTTTCAAAAGTTTTATTTCAAGATGATTGCGGCACATGATGCACTAATTCAAGGCTAAAATAATTTTCTAGCTTAAACCCAAATTCCCATACCAATTAACTGACCCCCTAACCGAGATCGGAGCTCCCTAGCATGTCCTACAATTGTTCTGTATGTGTGTAGTACTTTTGTTAAATTATATATATATATATATATAATCAGGCTCTCCAACATACCTCATTAAACATATCTATTTTTTTCAAATAGTAAAAAAATTAATTTTGAGTTGATATTTTTTATATGTGTTCATGATATTTCAATGTGCCCCTGTAAAAATATTCATCTCAAAATAATGTTTTTTATTAATTTTAAAAAATAGGTAAAAAACTGGACATATTTATAGGTAAAAACAGTCAGTTTTTTTACCTATTTTTTAAAAATAATAAAGAACATTATTTTCAACTGATTTTTTTATAGGGGCACACTGAAATATCATGAGCTCATATAAAAAATATCATCTCAAAATTATTTTTTTTACTATTTTAAAAAATGGGTATGTTGCTATGAGGTATGTTGGAGATCCTAACTCTCTCTCTCTCTCTCTCTCTCTCTCTCTCTATATATATATATATATATATATATATATATATATATATATAGGTTGGGTCATTTTTATTTCCTTTTATTATTTTTATTTTATTTTATTTTAGGGCCTTTATTTTTAGTATTTTATTATTTTATTATATACAATGTCGCATGTCGTTATGTTCGTGTCTATAAATATAATAGGTGCGCGTTTATTTTTATTTAGTTTTTATATTTTACTATTAGTTTAGTTTTATTAACATTTTATTATATTTTATTTTTATTAGCTTAGATTTAGGGGCATATACTAAATAGTCCCTCGAACATTTTTTAATACACGTTTAATCCAAGCCTTTATATTTTGTTCGAAATAGTCCTTCACCATGCCGCTGGCGTGGACCTTTAAAAACAAAAGAATATTAATTAAATGGGTGTTTAAGGGACTTTTTGCTACAAAATAAAAGAATTGGACTAAATATGTATTAAAAAATGCTTGGGAGACTTTTTGATATTTGACCCTTAGATTTTTTAGTACTATTTTATTTTTAGATTAGGAATTTAATTTTCTAATTTTGATAGAATTTATACTTTCTATAGTTTTATTTTATTAAGTTAGGATTTTTAATTTTAGTTTTTTTTATAAGTATTTTTATAGATTTTATTTTTTCAGTTTTATTTTTATTAATTTTAGTTTTTAGTTGTGTCTTAGAAAGTTTTTATTATTATTAGGTGTACATATTACACACACACACACAATCTAAATACACACACACACTCACCCATACCTTAACATCCCACACATCAGTCTTCTTCCCTACCCTTCATGATCCCTCTCTTAAACCTCCATTAACACCAACACCAAACCTTCTACCCCCAACCCAGTTTTAAAACCCATTCATACCTAACTAAAAACGGAGCTAACCTGACCTTAAGACACAGTAATCCCTAACTCGAAACTGACCCAAGCTTGGTGCCCCGAACCCATATTCAGTAAACAATGCACACACCCGGTTTTGAATCTGAATCTATCTACAACCAACAACTCGGACCTACTTTTAGACCCAGATCCCTCAAACTCAACACACCAAATTAGCCTACTTGATTCTGCCCAAATGAAACCCCATATAAAAACAAGATCAAAAAGAAAATTCTTACGTGTTTTAAATGTCGATTACCAAATTTACCAAATTACCCATATATAATATCTGATACCCATGTTCACTATTATCTCTTCCCTCACACACTCATTGCTTTATAGCCCATATCATTCATTTTGTTCATTCCTAAATTACCCTTATTCCTTTTTCCTAAAATACCCCTATCACATCTCTTTCCACATGCACTTATTTGCATTACCAAATTTACCCCTAGCCTTCTTCACTGATATATTGAAGACTTGTTACCATTTCAGAAGAATCTCCATTTTAGTTTTTAATTTGGGATAATTCTTCTCCATCCCTCTATAGAGAATATTTATATTTTAGCAAATACTTCAATATAGAGCGATGTAGTAGAATTTATCTCTTTGGAAATAAATTCTTTTCCATCTCTTTACGGAGAGGCATTTGCATTTTTAGCAAATATCTCAATATAAAGTGGTGTTGTAGAATTTATTTCTCTGGGAGAGGATGTATAATGTTTCGTAAATTTCTCTCAGTATTTATTAGTGCATTGAGAATTCATCCATTGTACATATTTTATATATTTTTTCATTTATTTTATAATTTTTTTCTTTTTTTTTCTTTTTTTAGAGTCATATGTAGAGCGAATTCTAGAGAAGAAAGTACAAAGAAATTTTAGATTGAAATAATCTTTAGTGTTATGTAGTTGTTTTATTTTTCTGAATTGTTAGATTTAATTTGAGGGAAATAAATTATAGTGAGATTGAATTTGAATGTGAGGGCTTTCGTTTAAATTTTATTTGATCACTCAGTTTGAGGGTTGTAATCTTCATTATAAGGATTGGAGTTCAATTGCATTTCAAAGATATTTGGTTTGATTGTTCTCTTCTCTACTCTTATATTTTAACGCCTTTGTTTAATTGATTAATATGTTTCATATCATGTTAGTCTGAAAGTCCCTTTCAAGGGGTGGGATGAACCCATGTCTAATGTTGTTGTAGTTTTTAATTATTTGATATATCCCTTTAACTATTAGTTTTGATCCTTCACCTTTCAATTTATGCCCTGGGAGAAGGTAAATTATTTTTGAGAGAAAATATAAAATCAAGATATGATACCCATTTTAGTAATGAATTAGAGATAAGGGTTTCTCAAGTTTGGTAGTATTCCTTGAATTGCAACTCGAATTTTATTTTCTATGGTGTATATGAATTTTGGTGAATCAATCCTAACGGGTGATTTATTAAAAGGAGTTTAAGTCTACTTTATAAGAGTTGAGGAGATTCAAATTTAATTTTCTAAAAGGTTAGTGTTAGAATTATAATCTTAAGGAGAGCTAAATTTGTAATTTCAATGCAAACTTGGGATATTTCAAATGAATGAATTGATTAATTAGAATAACTAGAACATGTGTGGTGTAGTCTTACCCCTTGTCCATTCTCACATTTATTTACCTCACTTATTTTCTTATTCTAGTATTTGACTTAATCCATAGTTTGTTCATTAGTTTAGTAGCACAATTACCGTAGAAAATTGTTTTAATATAAAAAAAATCATAAAAAAATAAAAAACAAAAAATAGTAAATAAAAATCAAATCAAGAAAAATAGCTAGAAAATTGGATTACATGACTTGTCTTGTGTTTCACTCCATAGAGTTGGACTGGCATCCTTACTTACCTCTATAATAGTTCTTGCGATATTTATAGGTAATTGAAGGAATTTTTTTATTAGAAAAGCTATTCTACAATAGTACACAAAAAGTCTTTCTATCAAATGGCGTCGTTGACAGGGATATGACAAACGAATGTCATCTCGATTTTCAAAAAATTTCATATCAAAAGCCCATCTCGATTTTAAGATTTGGCAAATGAATGTTAAGACAATGTTCTTGAATGGTAGTCTTGACGAGTGCATCTATATGATGCAACCCATGGGACTCATAGGAAATGGTGATTCCGGAAATGGTATCACTAAATAAACATAAATAGGCAATCTCAAACTAGTATATTAATGGAGTATAAATGGGTATGTAATATAGAAGGAGGTGAGGTAAAGAGGGAGATAACACAAAATATAAGTGGTCCATCCTATCTAGGCCTACTCCATTGTGTGAATGTGTTTGAAATCCTCTAAGAAAGGGATCCAATGGCCTTGGGATACAGAACACTCAAGCTTTCTCTCTCTATACAGTAAATTTAATAGAGTGGGTTGTGAATTATAGATCCTTCTAAAGGTAAAAGAAGATAAGTATTTATATGGATGGGGTGCCATGCGCACCCTAGGCATGCAGGAGACATGTATAATAGGAAGTGGCTAATGCAATGTCTCCACCTGTCATCTATGCATGTAAACCATGATTGATAGATATTCTTCACACGTGAGGTAGATGTTGTTGAAATGATTTTATCCACGCAAGGTTTGCAACCCACGCGCACTCTCTTACATGTACCTCATTCCACGTGCCCTATCAGATATCAAATGTGCCCTGCCGAGATGAGGTGTCGCCTGGACGAGTAAGAGACCACCAAGATACTAATGGATAACATGTTGGTAACTGCCAAGTAGAGTCTCGATTGACTTGCATCAGTCTGAGATGAGCGTATAACAAGTCTGAGGATATCTCGGCTTTCGTGAGGGTAGAGAGATGAGACAGTAGGCCCATTATGGTGGTATGTCCTCTCAGCCTGGTGATAGGATGAGACTGAGATAGCTTCTACAATATTCTTTGTAAGATCATTTTTCATAAGGTCAGCCTAAGCCGATCCAGGTTGGAGTGTAGACGAGGTCATATATTGCCATATCAATCACCCTCTAGCCGTTAGTCTTCTGTATAGATAGGATACTGAGGGGTAAAAATGTTAGAGTGTAACCAACGATAAGACGTCTCTGACTTATCATATGTTGATTGACTGATGAACATGAGGAAGTGATATTTGTCACTTGATTTATGGTTTGTCAGACTTGAGGTGACACATGCCTTAGTTCCCATTGGATAGCATGTTTCCCACGCATAGGTGACGGCTAGAGTGTTTAGGGCTTAGCGCCCAATGATGATACCTTTGGAATTTGTGCTAAATGATTTCAAACATCTTAAAAAACTCCAAAACACTTTTTGTTATTCTTTCTTCGTTCGCGAGCCATTCCTCTCTCTCTCTCTCTTGAACTGTATTTTTTCAAAGCTCTTTCTCTCTCTCTACTGCTCAAGCATTCTCCGACGGGTTTTCTTATGCTTCTCATGGTTCTCTATTCATCAAAATCCTCTAGGTACTCCCTATTTCCACCTTTACTAAGTTTTTTGTGATTTTATATTGTTGTGGAACTTTTTCATTTTTCTGACGACTTTTATTTATTTTTAATTACTTTTTTCCAGTAGCTTTAGGCTAGTTGAGGGATGAATGTGGTGTTTTTAGGGTCTGATATATAATTAGGGGTCCCCCCCGATTGATTTTATGGTCTATTATTTCCCTTCTTAGAGTTTTCAGTCAAACTTTGGTCTTTTTCTTCGGTGGGGTTTGATTCTGTTCTTGAGTTGTTTTGGTGAAAAACATTCAGCTTCCAAGTTTGATCTTTTGGTCCATAGATTCAACACCTTAAATTGTTTGACCCCTCTTATTATTTTCACCACCTAAGTGGAAGGTCGTCTTCTGAATGTTAAGACCTTTGTATAAGTTAGCTGGGGAGTTCCCAAAACTTAAGGATAGGTGTTTTAGGGAGATAAGAAAGTAAGAGGCAAGGACGATGCTAGGCATAAAGCTGAGGATTTTCCTCTTTGTACCATTTACCCTGTTCCACTTACTATTGTTTGTCCTCCTGTTTTAGAGATCAGTGACTCAATGTCTGAGTCAACGACCTCTGCAGATGATAATCCATCCATCTCCCATATTACCGAGAGTGTGTCTACTTTCGACAAGGCTATGAGACTCCCTACTGACGGGTCTGAGGAGACTGAAGATTCTTCTAAAGCCTCATCCTCAAATCAGGCTGAGTCTTCAAATCAAACTGAGTCTTCAAATCCAGTTGAGTCTTCCAATCCAACTGATTCTTCCAACCAGGTTGAGTCTTCTCCAGAGTTAGACTCTTCCATAGAAATGCTTTCATCTCATGACGAGCCGAGAGTGGGTGTTACAATTCCACCCCTTGAATTGTCCATCCCTCTTTCGGCCATTCCTGGGCAACACTTTGCGAAAACTGATCAAGTCAAGTGTGTCGTCCCACTAGGTGTCATCCCGGCTATAGACCAAGACGACGATGAAGATGTATCCGAGGGAACACTTGACACCTCCTGTGCTAAATCCCATATTTGCACAGTCACTGAAGTTGATCTTTTAGTTTGGAGACATCTTTATGGCATAGGGCCCTCTATTACAATAAGGGTACCCTCATAGGACGAGAGAGCATTCCAAGGCCGAGAGGGGGAGGTGTGCATATACGAACAAATGTTTAAGGTCAGCTTTAGGTTATCTTTGCATCCAATAGTACGAGCCATTCTAGCTAATCTTATTCTCAGCACTTACCAGCTTTCACCGAATGCTTGGAAGGTTATTCTCAGATTCGCTGCTCTTTGGAAGTTAGTCCACCGTAAATACCTTCAATATAATGCCTTTAAATGATGTTACACTGTCTCTTCCCCCAAAACTTAGCCTGACTACTATCATCTCATAGACAGTAAGCCGATAAGGAAAGAACGTATGGTTTCATAAACCTCCAATCACTATTGGAAACCTCGCTATTTTTTTTATTTCTGGAGCCTAAGAATTCAGCCCTGACGCTCCCTGTAGTGCCTCTGAGCCCTGATTTCCCCAACGATAGGTGAAGGCCCCAATGTCAGCCAAACTGGATCCAGGCTTAAGCCTTGAATCCACCAAAGATGTGGAGAAAGTTAGAAAATAGGGCAAGGAGGGGTGCCTTGTAAAATTTGAGCAATTAATGACCCCATATTTTTTAAAGCATACTGGTACGGGGGTGGACCCCCTATCTGAGTTATGTAAGTATTTAAATTTTTTCTAATTGTTTTGTTATATTTCGTTTATCTGAATCATTGATCTCGTCCTCTTCATTACATACCAGCCACCCAATACTCCTAAAGTTGTTTAGAAAATGGTCGCTCTGAGTTTAACTAACTTATTGAAGCAAATGGGCAAGAAGACAACAGCATCCCCTCAGACCAAAAAACAACAACTGTCAACCCCAGCTAGGCTGAAGATTCAAAGAAGCATAAGGAAGTGCAGGAAGGTCTCCCTTCATCTCATAGGAATAATAAGAGAAAGTATGGCTCGTCCAAGGTCGGGACGAATCAGGCTATCCCCATTTCTTTCGAAGATGCTTTAGCTGCTCTCCTGAAGAACCTCAAGATCAGTCCTGACTCCCTCTTGGGGAATAAGGCCAAGGATTTCAATTCCATTGCCTATATAACCTCTGAATGTGACATCAGATTTTTAGAAGCCACCAACATCACTCTGATGAATGATTTCATCTTTCAAAGAGCTATTCAGGTAATCTTGTATCCTTATATATATATAGTCTTATCTAGGATGTCGTCTCATACTTACGCATCTCTTTTTTTACATACCACCGTCCTTGTGCAAAAGATCCATCAATGGGTCGAAGCAAAAATCCCCAAAATCCATTAAGCTCGCCATGCCATCAAGAATGACGAGAATAAAAAAAAGTGCATCTCAGATTTGGATAGTGAGATTAAAAATTTGAAGAATCAGCACACTGAGGCTATCAATAACCTTAACACCACCCATGTTAAAGCAATCAAGACTTTGAATAACCAGCACAGAGGCATTTAAAATTAAAATTGGGGAGGCTCAGAGGTCGGTTGTTGAAGACTATAAGTTTTCAAAGGAGTTCCTAGGATCCAGCTTGTTGTATCTTAAAAGGGGAGCTCACACTGCTTGCTGATGGGGCACTTTGAAATTTCCTGACATTGCTCACCTGTATGAACAACTTAAATATTTTATCTTGAGTGACCTTTGGTCCATGACCGCTCTGAACTAGGTTGAGGGGTTAGCGCAGCCTAAGCCAATGACTCATACGACTAACTAGGTGGCAGAGATTGAACTGACCGACGATGCTGAGGTCGAGAGTAATGTTACAGGGGATGAATCGACTCCTACTGAGAATGAGACTCTGAATGCAAATGAAACTAACCCTATCTCATAGCTTTAAGTCCTTTGATTTATCTGGGCGGCTGCCTGTGGCCTAATGCCCTTTCTGATGTAACACTTTATAAATAATTATGATTTCTAGTGTTGTGATTTTGTAATCAGATTTGATTTTGTAACTTTTATGCCTGAACACCTTAATAGCACCTCTGAATGAAAATGCTTGTGTTTCTTACTGTCATATTAGAATGAATGAATGGGTGGAGTTTAATCACGTACTTGAGTTGTCTTTATCTATTTGTATATCTGAATTTTATTGATGTTTAACAAGTAACCATGTTTGAATGCCTTATAACTTGAGATCACTAATTATTCCATCTTTTCGCACATTATCTCGTCCTTAGACGAGATAAATATAACTAAATGAATGGTTTTTGAATTGAATTCACCAAATTATAGTGTTGTGTCACAAGTCACCTCGCGTCATTTTAAGAGTGTATGGATAAGGGTTATGTCATCCATACACTGTCATATCGATCGAGAGAGTGTTCCACCAAATTAATGATGTTAAGATAAACCAAAGTAAAGTGATTTTTAAATTTGAATTCACCAAATTATGGTGTTATATCACAAGTCCCCTCTCGTCATTTTGAGAGTGTATGGACGAGAGCTATTTCATCCATACACTGTCGTCTTGGCCGAGAGAGTGTTCCACCAAATTATTGATGTTTAGATAAATCACAATTAAGTGATTTTTGAATTTGAATTCACCAAATTATGGTGTTATATCACAAGTCCCCTCTCGTCATTTTGAGAGTGTACGGACGAGAGCTACATCGTCCATAAACTATCGTCTCATCCGAGAGAGTGTTCCTCCAAATTAATGATGTTAAGATAAACCATAATAAAGTGAGTTTTGAATTTGCAATCACCAAATTATGGGGTTATATCATAAGTCCCCTCTCGTCACTTTGAGAGTGTATGGACGAGAGCTACCTCCTCAATACAATATCATCTAGACTAAGAGAGTGTTCCACGAAATTAATGATGTTAGGATATTATTCCCCCTCTTGAAGTTATTAAAAGTCCATGGATGAGGTTATCCCCATCCGGACTGTCATGTCACTGAGAGCAAGGTAAAGCTACTTCACCTCATAAGTGACGTTCCATAACTTAGGATGAACTAAAATATATAATTTGAACTATTCGGAAAAAATGAGTAGGACAAAACACTTGAAATTTTTCACTAATAACTTTCCTTTCATACAATGTTACATTGGTAGAAGAAATTTATACAAAGTCCTACTGATAATCCTTTTTTAAGTGGATAGCATTCCAAGGGTTTGAAAATGTCTCTCCCTCCAAATTTTTGAGCCAATATGTTCCTAGAACCACCTTTTATGTCACCCAATAGGGACCATGCCAATTAGGATGGAGTTTTTTGGTATTTTTCCAAGTCTTCTTCAGGACTAAGTCTCCTACTACCAATGGCTGAGACATCACTCTTTAATTAAAGAATTTTGTTGCTCTTTGTTAATAGGTAACTTTCTTAACCTCATCATCCTCTCTTTTTTCTTCTATTAGGTCAGCTCCAGTCTACACTCTTTAGTATTCTCCTTTGAGTCATATCTATGGACTCTGCGAGTTAGAAGATCGATTTATGTTAGCACCAATGCCTCTGAATCATAGGTAAGTGATAACGGGGTCTCCCATGTTGGCATTCTCTCTGTCGTTCTAAAATGCCCATAAGATGGCGTACACCTCTTATATCCAAAGTCCCTTGGTATGTTTTAATTTTTTTCTTCATACCATCAAATATTGTTATATTCTTCACCTCAGTTTGACCATTGGCTTGGGGTGGCCAGGAGTTGAAAAGAACTTCGTATTGTTGACCCTCTCACAGTAGGTCTCCACGAATATATTCCTAAACTCCTTCCCATTGTCTGAGATCAAAGTGTTAGGTAGGCCATATCTATAAATAATATTCCTATAAATAAATTGGAAGGTCTTCCTCTCTGTTATGGTGATCATGGCCTCGGCCTCCACCCACTTAGAAAAATAGTCGATCACTACTATCAGATATTGATAGTTACCTACACTCCTTAGCAAAGATCTTACTAAGTCAATCCCCCAAACTGTAAATGTACAGGGTGAAGTGATATAAGTTAGTGGTTGGTGAGGTTCATGAGGGATGCTGGCGAATCTTTGGCACTTGTCACATTTCATCACGTAACCGGCCCCATCCTTGGCTAAGGTCAGCCACCAATACCCCTGGGTAACAATTCTCTTTGCCAATGATCTCCCTCCTACGTGGATGGATAAATATCTCTCATGCACATCCTTCAAGATATACTCCACCTCAGTTAGATGGACACATCGGAGTATGGGGAAGAGGAATCCCTTCTTGTATAGGACGTCTTCCATGATGGAGAACTTCACCGCTTTGTATCTAAATTTCCTCCTCTTAGATTTTGAATTGGGTAACTCCCCGCATCTGATATATCGGACGATGGGTTCCATCCATTAAGGTCCCAAGTTCAGGTTTAAAAAAAACTCCACCATGTTTACCTCTTCTTCAACAATCAGGCGGTGTAGGATCTCCACTGAAACTGACCTTCTGAACTTTGTCCTGGTGGTGGAGGCTAATCTCACTAAGGAATCGGCTCAGCTGTTGTCTAGATGAGAGATCCTTTTTAACTTTACCTCTTTGAAATTTTTCATCACTTCCATTATCCTTACTAGGTACATGAAAATTCTATCATCCTTGGACTCATATGCTCCCAATATCCAATTCGCTACCATTCTGGAGTCATTTTGACCCAAGAGTTGGCCAACATTTAATTCTCTAGTGAGGGAGAGTCCTGCTAGAAGAGCTTCATACTCCAACTCATTGTTGGAAGCCTTAAAACTGAATCTCGAATCATATTTGATGTCAGTCCTATCTGGGGCCGACACCATCAAGCTTGCCCCACTTCCCGCTTAACAAACAAATTCTAAATAGTACCTTACTTGGAAAAGGTGACCTCCTACAGGTCTCATATTTGAAAAGATATCTCTCTTTTTATTTTTATTCACTCCACTGCTTGTCGTTCTCATCTCGGCATCAGTCGGGATTTCTCTTGCTTTTTCTAGTTCTGGTGTTAGGTTTGCGAACTCTTCACTGTCGGCCTCATCTCAGGTGAACTCGGTGAAAAAAATCAGCCAAAGCCTACCCTTTGATAGTTGTTCTCGACTGATAGATAATTTTAAATTCTCCTAACTCTATTGACCAAGCTATCAACCTACCCGATTTCTTAGGTTTATGTATGACCAGTCTAAGAGGAGAGTGGTGAGGATGACCATAGTGTGCACTTGAAAATACAGTTTCATTTTTCTCGAGGCATGAATTAAAGCATAGGCCAGCTTCTCCATGTTCGGATATCTCGGCTCGGCCCACTGGAGGACTTTACTATTGAAGTATACTGGCTTTTGTTACTAATTTTAGGGGAATTGTTTCTAATTATACTAAATACTAGTTTTATATTTGAATTGGGGTTGGTGTGTAGATAAAAAAGATAGTACGGAAGTTATTATAATTTTAGAATTTATTTTATGAATTCTAGAATTTAAATTGTAAATTTATAAAGTAATTGTGCGAAATTGTAAATAAGTTAAAGTATGGTCTTTAATGATAATAATATAAAGTAAACAAACGATTTGGCACAAAAGAAATTATGGACTAAAGTATAGGGTATATTGGTAATAAGATTGTAGAAAGGTTTAGGATTGGGGTTATTAAAGAAAAAAAGATTATAATTTTATTAAGAAAAAATAAATAAATAATTTAGGTGAGCATATTTAAAAAAAAAATAGGCAGTGGATGACATTCTTAAAAGTGAAGTATTTCTCTCCATTTTCCTCTGTAGCCCAGCATCAAAAACCTATTACATTCCCATTTCAGTAAATGGCTCATCCCAAAAACCTAATCCACTTTCTACCCAAGTTATACCATTTTAATCCTAAAAATAAACCCTATAATTTTCAATAACAGATCTATTTTTCTGGAATAATTTTTGGACCAACATTTACATTAGCAATTGGATGGTCTTTTCAATAACTTTTCAAAGCGAATTTCTTCTATAATTCTTATTTTTTGTGGATTCCTTACATTTAGGCAAGTTAACACTCTACTCCTTTCGTTTTATGGTCTTAAATACAAAATTCTACCCTAGCCTTATTTTATAAATAAAATCAATAGACATAATTAGGTTTATAATTTGTTAAATTGTTGAATTGTTAAAATTTTATAATTATAATAGGAATTCTATAAATTGTGATAATTAGGAAATTGACAAACTAATAAATTGATACTTAGGACTTGTGTAAATTCACTTGTCAATTCTAGTTGTAAATTTCCATGCCCACTTTAGTTATAGAATGTCCTAAATATTACAAAATTTTATTAAGTTAGTATTATTCTAGATGAATTATGAATTGAAATTCATGTGATTATGTGAACTTCATAATTCATGATAAATGATCAATTATATTATTTAAGTATATTCCATGATTTCTTTACTTATTTCCCAACTGCGAATGTTTTTTCCCACATTTATGTTGATATAATTAATTAAATTAAATTATTATATTATATTGAAATGCATATCACATCTTAATGATTTAGAATGGTGACTTTTGTAGCGTGAAATGACTTTATGATTCAATCCATAATGTCCCCGAAATATGATAATTCTCTAAGGACAAAATTTCCAATTGAATCTTACAGTAGTTTTCACTTATTCCCGGAACAAAACACGTCTGAGTCATAGGTCTATTTTTATGTATCATGGTCCTAAACAAACTATGACGTGTTTATGTTTAATTAAAGACTTGCAACAAAGCTTCAAGGAATTTAATTATGCCGAAATTTATTTGGTGCAGTTTATTCATCTTCAAAGTTTAATTGCATTCCGAGATCACTCAAGTATGAATGCATAATATTAATGGGACTCGGAATTAATTTTCAGAAACATAAGGATGTTATTTTTATTAATTAAATATTTTCTAAAATGTTTTAAGTGTTTGAAACTGTTTAGAGTTCATTTTAATCTAAGATGGACGAATTAGAGTTGGTTTAAATTAGGACTCTAATATCACGCGTCGTTTAAACGACAGACTGCATCGTTCAAATGAATGACTATGTCGTTCAAGTGAGATGCCACGTCATTCGAGCGACATGCCACCTTCTTCGCGTGACAATCCTAGTCATTTGAATGAGCCACCACCTTAATAAAAAAATATATAGACATGTTTCCTTCAGATTTCGTAGTGTGTGCATTCTGCACACAAGTTTTCAAAGGTTTTTCATGTTTAAAACATCCTTTGAGTTTCAAAAGATTTGAGTATCATTGGTATATGTTTTGTAATCTTGTTTGCACCAAGAAGAAGGTTTCAATTAAAGAACAATTGTTATTTTGCGGTGAAGATTCGGTGGAGTTCAGTTTCAACATCGTAGACGTTACAAGCCATATCGGTGGACACCGAGACATATATGGACGCGTGTGTTGTGGACAGCCATCGTGGAAGAAGGTTACTTTCTGCGTGGGCACTGTGAAAGGCGTGTTTGAATATTAGAGGAGCGTCAAGTCTCGTGGGTGGTTCGAGTCGTTGAGTTAGACTATCGTCTGTCTTTGTTAAACCATATTCATAGTGATTGTCTGGCCTGGGTCATCCGAGGTTTTTCCCATTTGTGGTTTTCCTCATACATCCAGCGTTGTGAGTATTCTTTACTTTATTTTACTTGCTTTAATCACTAGATGGATTTTTAGGATTAATCAAGATAAAATTTGGTTAAGTTAGAATTCGTTCACAACTTGGTGTTAATTAAAAAGTTAAAAAAGGTTTTTTGCAAAAATAAGAATTCGTTTTGTCATCCTTAAAACACTTTTTGCATAGGAAATTAAAAGGGACCATCTAATTGGTATTAGAGCTAGAAACCTATTTTTATTGTGTTTAATCCCTTTTGTTTTTTTAGATGAATTTTGGAGGTTTTGAAAGTTTTTGTGCACCTGTTTTTGATGGAACAAATTATGCTTATTGGAAAATGCGAATGAGAAGTTCTTTAAAATCTATTGATGAGAGAGTTTGGTTAAATGATGAAAAGGGTTGGACACCACCTGCCACACGAGAGTGTGAGGTCATTATTTTGAAACTAGTGGAATCATGGACTGATGATGAACATAGGCAAGCACTATACAACTCTAAAGGTTTGCATGCAATTTCCTCACATGTCACACCAGAAGAGCATAATATAATCATAACTTTTGAATCTTCAAAAGAGGCTTAGGATACACTTGCACATACTCATGAGGGAACTAAAACGGTTAGGGCGTCTAAGTTGTAAAGCCTCACTACACAATTTGAGACTACTAAAATGTTAGATAGTGAGTCGTTTGATGAGTTTTACGATAGGTTATCTAATATTGTCAACTCGTTGTTTAACTTAGGTGAGAGAATTCCCAACAACCGTGTCATAAATTTTTTTTTGAGATCTTTGCCGAGTAGGTTTGATGCAAAAGTGATTGTTTTAAACTCCTTAGGAATGCTTGATTCGATGAAACTTGAAGAGATTGTAAGTGACTTATAAACCTATGAACTCGATATGTTTACCTCCAAGAAAGTGCCAAAGAAAGAAAAGGGCATTGCCTTGAAATATCAGAAGGAGGAAACTAATGTTACATATGACAATTCTGATTTCGATTTTGAGGATGTCACCTTGTTGGCTAAAAAAATCAAATAAATTTGTAAGTTTCAAAAGAGATCGAAAGATGCCAAAAAGTTTAACAAATTCAAGAATAACAAGTTTGAATCCACCCCTAAACATAAAAGTGAGAAACTTAATAGGGTTGAGTCAGATAGATGTTTTGGATGCGATGGGTATGGTTACAAAGTTATTGAGTGTCCCACTAGACTTAAGAAAGAGGGAAAGAAACTGATAGCTTATAATGCCACCTTAAGTGATAGTGACATGGAAGAGGGAGAGAGTTCCCCCAATGACAACAAGTTTGTTGCTTTCTTGGCAGGTCATGTGAGCAATGACAATAAATCTTCCCACGAAGATTCTCATGTGCATGACACTTCTGAGGCAGTTTAATTCCAAGTGATTGAGGGTGAAGTAAGTGAGGATGAGGAGGTTGATGTGAAAGAGTTTCAATTTCCATTTAATGAGTTATATTCCGAGGTTGTGAAAGTAAAAAAAATAACTCTAAATTGCAAGCAAAGTTGAATGAGCGTGCCGTAGAAAATAGTGATACTTTAATTGAGGATCTTAGGGCACGGGAGAAGAAGCTTAGGGAGAAGCTAGATTATGTCAAAAAGGAGAGAGATAGTCTTTGTGGTTTATGGAGACTTTCAAAAAGGATTTTCTAGAGTTTGAGGAGTCTAGACATGTGCTTGAGTCTAGGATTAGTGAGTTAGAAAAAAAGTTGAAAGACTCGAGTAAGGTTAAGTTCAACTTGGAGTCTAGGTCGGAGAAGGTGGATATGATGCTAGGCACCGTCCAAGTCAAAAGTGATAGTTTTGGCATAGGCTACGATGATAGTGTTCCTGTTCCCAAAGCCAATACCAACTATATAAGAGAATCCACTAGGAACATGAGGAGAGTTCGATATTTTGGTAATCATTCCCGCCATATTTATATGCCATCTTTGCACACATGCACGAGTTTATATAGATGATATGCATTTTGATTAGACTTTGTATATATGCCATCTTTGCACACATGCACGAGTTTATATGGATATTTGACATCTCTTGCATATATGAGTTGGGTGAGACGTTATTATATCAATTTTGTCATCTATGAGTAAGTAGACATAAGGAGGAGGTGTGCATGTAAAAATCATTTACTGTCAGGATCAAAAGTGAAAAATATTAAGTGTTCATGGGAAAGGGTTGTGCGAGTGTAAAATAGACTCGTCGTGAAAGCCACCGTTTAAAAGAGCCCCGAAAAAAATTAAAAGTCAATAAAAAAGATTCATATAAAAAAATCGTGCCAAAGTAATTTATGTTCATTTAAAAGATAATAAGATATATTTGAGGGAGTTTAGATGGATAAATTGAATGGGTTTGCACAAAGAACCCTAACGTTGAAAAATCGTATCATGACGCTATTGTTTGTAGAATAGTAAAAATTCCGAATTTGTGTGCATGTTTGACTGTTTAGTTCATTAAGCTCACACTTTAATTGTCACATATGTGTAAAATAAAGTTTGATGATTTATCGCTCTCAATTAGATCTTCTTGATCATTTTGATGTTTTGGAATTGTGAATCATTTGTTATAGTTCACGCCCATACATTCAAAGTTCTTGTATGGGCACATTGATACTATGTTAGAATGAATCTTATTTTTTTGGTTGTGTTTTCTATTTTAGCTACTAAAAATGCAGTGTTTTGGATCTGTCAGGCCCTTCCTGGTACTTTTTTATGGAAATTTTTTCACTGGGCAAAACTATTTTATTTTCTGGGCATTCTGGGAAAGTTTCATTTTCTCATTCGAGTGTTCAAGCGACTTATGTGTTTCGCGCGAAGATGTTGTTCTAACGACACGTCTTCTCGTTCGAGCTACAAAGAGTTTAATTTGAGTGACCTGTTTGGTTTTCTGTGTTAATCTGTTTAAGTACCCTGCTGCATATTGTTCATATTTTTGGTACTGGATTGCTTCTAAACAGATTATTTATATGCAGACTCATATAATCACATATTATGATGTATTGATTCATTTAGTCACACATACGTAGATTGATTAATTCTTTTGTATGATTATTTGTTTGCTAGCTACGAATTTGATATTGTTCATCATAATTAGCTGGTTGTATATGATTACCTAGATATGCTACATATTGGTATATCTCATGCTAGGTAGTTTATCTTTTCATTGGATTGTCTATTAGAGACAAGAAGGGGGAAAGATGCCTGTTATATAGGGGGAGTTTCTTTGTAATGTAGGGGGAGTTTTGTGAGTTTCATTATTATATACAAATTGAGTATCATGCATTACATACTTAACTTGGTATCATGCTTACTCACTTAACAAGTGATTTGGATCAAATTTTAGATATTGTTTTTTATTATTTGTTCCTTCATACTTCACTGGGTATTTGTTGGACTCATGTGTGTAGGTATGCTTAAAGATATTGGAGATTTCAATTTTACATCACATTTAGACATTTAGAGACAGTTCATGCTTGTCGAACCACATTGTACTAGTCTTGTCCTGTAATTTTTATTTTTAGGTTTATGGGATGGGATTTATGCGTCATATGGCTTGACGGCCCGCCTTAGGCATTTCACTGTAGGTTTTGTCCTGGAATTGTCAAAGGGGGATATTTGTAAGGACAAAATTTCCAATTGAGTCTTAATGTAGTTTTGACATATTCCCGGAACAAAACACGTTCGAACCATAAGTCTATTTTTATGTGTCACGATCCCACACAGACTATTACGTGTTGAAGTATAATTGAAGACGTTGCAGAAAAGCTTCAAGGAATTTAATTATGCCGAAGTTTATTTGGTGCAGCTTATTCGTATTCAAAGTTTAATTGCATTCCGGGATCACTCAGGTATGAATGCATAATATTAATGGGACTCGAAATTAATTTTCATAAAGATAAGGATGTCATTTTTATTAAATAAATGTTTTCTAAAATGTTTTTAAGTGTTTGAAGCTGTTTAGAATTCATTTTAATCTGATAAGTACGAATTAGAGTTGGTTTAAATTAGGACTCTAATCTCGCATATCGTTCAAACGACAAACTATGTCGTTCAAGTGAGATGCCACATCGTTCGAGCGATGGGCCATCTCGTTCGCATGACAAGCCTGGTCGTTCGAATGAACCACCACCTTAAGAAAAATATATATATGCGTGGTTCCTTTAGATTTCGTAGTGTGTGCATTCTGCAAAAAAGTATACGAACCAGAGAGTTTTTGCACACATATTTTCAAAGGTTTTTCAAGTTTAAAACATACTTTGAGTTTCAAAAGATTTGAGTATCATTGGTATATGTTCTGTAATCTTGTTTGCACCAAAAAGAAGGTTTCAATTAAAGAACAATTGTTGGTTTTGCGATGAAGATTCGGTGGATTTTCATTTCAACATCGAAGATGTTACAAGCCATATCGGTTGACACCCACACATACGTGGACGCGTGTATTATGGACAAGCATTGTGGAAGAAGGTAACTTTCTACGTGGGAATTATGAGAGGATTGGTTGAAGATCAGAGGAGCGTCAACTATCGTGGGTGGAACGTGTCATTAAGTTAGACTACCGCCTGTCTTTGTAAAACCATATTCATAGTGATTGTCTGCCTTGGGCCGTCAGAGGTTTTTCTCGTTTATAGTTTTCCTCGACATCTGACATTGTCAGTATTCTTTACTTTATTTTACTTGCTTTAATCACTAGATGGATGTTTAGGATTAATCAAGATAAAATTTGGTTGAGTTAGAATTTCTTCATAACTTGGTGGGAATTCAAAAGTTGAAAAAGGTTTTTTGCAAAAATAAGAATTCATTTTGTCATCCTTAAAACACTTTCCACAGAAGAAATTAAAAGGGACCATCAGATTCGAGATAAATGGTAAATTAAAATATATGAGGAAATATTGCAATTTACGAATAAGACATTTTCCCTCTTAGACTTTAATGTATGAAATATATGACTCATCACATCTCCTTTTAAAGTGGTAAAATATTAAGAAGAAATTTAAGAAAATTAGAATATTTTAAAATAAAGCATAAAAAACATTGAAATGCATTAGTGATGTGTGAGTCTAAATTCTGGGATTATATTAACAGTGAAGATACAATTCTCTTTTGTGTATGACCTTGCGAATGGGGCCATTATTTTTTGTAATATTTATGACGGATGTGTTTTAGAGTGTATATAGGGAATGTTGTTTTTTCGTATCGTGGGGCTTGGTGATCCCATAGGGGATTGGGGGCCAGATACGATTGCGATGATTTGTTATGATGTTTTATGGTGTATATGGTGGAGGTTGGATTATTATTATGTGACGGTATTTTTGGGTGTATAAGGTGCAAGTTGGACATTATTTATGATGGGTATTTATTTATGTTATTATTTTATTATACTTTTGTGTCTTTATTTTAGTTACCTCCATGGGCATGGGGTGCTAGATATGCTACTGATCCTTACTAATGTCCTATTTAAAAATAGAAATTAAAATGATTAGACTTTGTGAGGCACAACATATGTTGTGAGATAAAACTTATAAACTGTAGAATTATTATTTACTTTCATTGGGTGGTATAACTATGCCAGCTTGCGATGGCCTAACCATCATTGTTAATCCTTCTTTCAGGTTCTCGTGACTCTTCGATTTATCTTTTCCAATTATTTCTTCATGTAGTCATGTTCTACTCTCATAACCACTATCACGATGTAGGTATCATTTTATTTATTTTATTATGTACCGAGAGGTGCAAGGATTTCCATTTAAGTTCTAGCGTGTACTCTTTTATCTATTGATCAGATTTCTAGTTGGATGGCTTGTTGAGTTTTAATTTTGATGGTAGTTTTGGATCTATTATGTAGTGACGGGTTTTAGTTTATATATCATTAGAGTTTGGTGCTGATGTCTTTCTTATTCATATATTTTATGGGATTTATCATATTGACTCTAGTTGCATTATCTATATCGTTTGTTTTCACTCATGCTAAGGATGATATTTAAATTGGTTTGATAAACTTTAGTGTTAATAAATAGTCTTGATCATCTTAATTATTAAAAACTATAGGGCACCACAATCATGAAATTTCAGTCTAAGGGCTGTCTTGATTAGACTCGGGAAATATCACACCATTTGCAAAGGGTTCATAAATTCTTCATCCCGATAATTATGAGGATTGGAATGCTAATGTGATTGTTGCTTTGATTTCTATTGGTACAATTCAATTTTCTATTGAATCAAATTATCCTTGCATATTGGGTAGCAATTATATGAGTAGGTGTGAGATCTTAATTTAGAGGAATATGTATCCAGGGATACTTTGGATTGCAATACCCCTTGATAAACTTATAAGATTTTTTTGCACTAGTCAAACTTGATCAGTAGATTATTTTATAATCCAATGAAGTAACAACATAAGTTAAGTCTGAGACTCAAGAAAATTGATTAGATGTTGGTTAAAGTCAATTAGTAGAAAATTGATTTGACCAAGAGGGTATCGGAAGCTTAACATGAGTAATCACAATATGGACCATAATTATCTTTGCAAATAAGATATCTTTATATATGAGTATTTTTTTGATAATTAAATTGGAATGAAGTCATGATTATTTAGTAAAATTAATTAAGATTAAACAAATAACGGAAATAGATTACAAAATTTTTAATTTGGGATTCCTAGTATTTAATTGGAATCCAATTTATTTATTTTAGGTCCAATGTATAGTTCACATATCCAAGTGGTTAGGCCAAAATTCTAAAGGAACCTAATTTAGCCCAAGCCCACTACTTAACTGGTATATATTTGTTTGAGTTGGAGATTTGAGTTGCATAATTTATTATTAGGGTTTTTGAGGGGTGATAGAAAATAATATTCACATTTTCGTGAAGGATCCTAAGGAGAGAGAACCATATCTCACTCAAAAGAAGAAGTTTTCTTATTCAAAAGTTTCCACACACCTATCTTGCTTTAGGATGATCATATATTAGAAGATCCAACTGCCATGAAAAGTTATAGAAATCTTCTGGAGATCCAAAAAGAGGAATCTCTACATCATCATAAAATATTGTTCTCTCCATCGAATTGCAACCTGATCAGCAAAGGTATTGTATTCATAATCTTAGTTTTGTTCTTCAAAGATAGTTATAGATTTTTTATATTTCTATGGTTTGATTAATCAGAGATTCAAGGGCTGAAATTTTTCTAATGCATATATCGATCCCCGATATCCTTATCCTTCCCATCAAACAAATGACCTTAAAAGGTGTGGGGGCTATTTTATGGATCAAGCACAACCGTAAAGCCAATCAGCCCAGCACACGGAGGGGACTGCCCAGACCAATTAAAACATTAGATTTTTTACCATGTATTTAGCATGTGATTAAATATATTGTGATAAGCTCAAATCGGTTACCAATAATCTCGGGTTGATATTTCAGGGACACCTACGAGCTATTTACAAAGTGGATAAATTACATGTACAAATCAACCACTTAATTAGCATTATAAATGTAAACCCAGACCCCAGGGCAGAGGGGATGTAATTCCAATTACTTGATTGACACTAATAAAGAATAGTAATCTCTCCGTGGACGTAGGCACATTGTCGAACCACGTATATTTCGTGTTGTGTGTGTGATTGTATACCTTTTGCATTCATATATTTTCTATGATTTTTTATTATGATAATTTTGTACTCATAATTAGCTCCGTCTGTAGGAAATGAGTCTTTTTTCCTAAAAAAATCAATCACAAAAGGAAGAACACGATGTCTCACCACAATAGAAATTTATCGTAAACCAGTGACGTATAAGCTGACCCAACTCCACTTAAGGTCAGTGAGAAACGTGTGTGCTCGCGTTCAAATGATCAAACCATATATAAAACCCTTTTAACACAAACAAACCCTAAACATGCAGCAATATGTGATTGAATAAATAGATAATCTACGCAAGAACATTCAAACACATGCAATTAAGGAAAAATCCCCCTCAGGGGCAAAACCATTTATTTTCACTATAATTTGTAAGAGAACGGCTTACAATCGGATTACAATGAAAATACAAGTTGACTAAGAATTACCCTCGGGTATCGGATTCTGTAGTCGCGGCTGGAATTATCCCTTTCCAGTAGGGCTGCAATGAAGAAGAAGAACGTTCTCCTCCACAAGGGTTGAACAAACCAAAGTTGTGTTCTTGGGTTGCAAAAGGATTCACAAAGGATTGGCAAGGATGTGTGAATCAAACCATGAGTCTTGGGACTCAAAAATATGAAGACTAGATGTATTTGGACTCTCAAATTCGTCTCCTAAAGTCTTGCAAAACAACTCCCCCGAAGTTGGTATTTATAGGAAAAAATATGAAGAGTCCCACGTTCTTAAAACTCTAAAATTCTATCCAGCGTACAAAAAAAAACAGCATTCTTTAAGGAATTTTCTCTATCTTCAAAAGGTCATAAATCCTTCACCGTAGCTCGGATTGAGGTGCCGTTTTTTCCAGTATCTTCGTTGCGGCGAGATCTTGAACTTTCTAGTTGACCAGACCTCCGAAATATGGATGTGAAATTACGAAAATGCCCTTGAACTCTCCTATTGTGCCTTTTTTTCACTGTTTTGACTTTCCTTGCGTACCACTTGCATTAAGTCCCTAAAATCTTGGAACGTGAAGTCATTGAGGCAGATGTGGGACATATTAGTGGAGATAATGCATGCTTGATTCCCAAAATTCGGATAGAGGCCGTCATGTGAGATCGTGAGGAGACGTGCCAAATGTAGCGGCGTACGACATAAATAAATGAAACATTTCGGACATGTGAAAATTGTCCTTACAAATCTCCCCCTATGTCTATGCCGGTACATACATAAAAAATCCGAATTATCAAATATGAAATTGCCTATACAAATCTACCCTCCCATGAACCCCAAACTGGAAAAGGTACAAATGAATAGTCTTCATCGTTTGTTCTTTAATTCTTCAGGAATCTCAAAACTTTTCTCATCAGGGTGTGCAACATATAGATCTGCAATCTTCATACCTACACACATGAGACAAAGCAAATACCACGTGACATATCGAGTTTGAAATGAGATAACATGGATATCAATATATGATAAAAATATAAGCAACATCTCAAAAACTCCCCCAGAATTCAAACTCCCCCATAGTATGATAATTCTTTCTCCCCCTTTTTATGATGTCCCCAAATGGACAAATTAGAGAAATAAATCAAATAAGCAAGTGCGGGGTGTCACTAGGATAAAAACACACCATGAATAAACAGAAAGAAACCAAGTCAATGATAGCGTAAATGAAGTGGTGTGATCAAATTCGATAGGAAAATCAATGCATACAAACATGACATATGTGCACGATGAATATTGGATATTCCTAGCGAATGAACTCAAATGCTTCCTTTGGTGTAAAAGAGTGACAGTATAAGATATTGACTCAATCAAATCAACAAATCAAAGCTCAAAATGATTTTCACACCAATAACGTCCAAAATGATTTTATGCTTTTTCAGGACTTTCAAGGAAGTGCAAACCCGTTTAGATTCTCCAGCCAAACTCCCTCAGATATTGTATAGAATAGAGGCATTCTAAATTCTCAAACTTTGGAGAATTGATGGTGAAACCTAAGTGGCCCATATTTGGCATGAATTGCTTTTTATTGCCTTTAAATTTTTTCGGGCTCTTTTAACCTCTTTGGACCTCGGATATTAAAATTCCTCCATTTTTTAGGTCCTTTTTAACGGTGGCTTTTGCGCAAAGGATAGATGATTACCTTTCGCAGCCCCTCCCCGTTATACAAAAACACACAGTCTCACCAAAACGGTTTTTACATGCATTCCAATCTTGTCAAGTTTTATCGCATATTGTACATTGTATAGACATGATTGAGATGAAAACACGCAAGCCAACATGAGATAGACAAGTGCAATAATCAAATATAGCCGTGCATGTGTGCAATAAAGGATATAGGAGTCAAACATGTAGGAAGATATCACTAATTACATCTCAAAGACTCCAATCAATGTAAAGCACATGGATGAAATGATGTAGCCTCTCAAATCTCTATCAAACAGTCACATGGATAAATGGAATGAAGTTGTGACTTGGCTATCTTACATGCTCATCCATAAAAGAAGCAAAATACAAAAATCTTTTTGGATTTTTTGTTTTTTAAAAATTTTATCAAAATAAAATCTTTTTGTGCTTTTCTCAAAATTTTTCTTAAAGTAAAATCTTTTTGTATTTTTTTAAAAGAAATATAAAAAGCAAAAGGAATAAAACAAAGCTGTACAACAAAGTAATGGTACATATAAAACAGACTAGCAATAGGAAGCATATGATATGAACATGAAGAAGCATCCTATTCTAGACATAGACCAACCCCTCAGTCAACTGTGCAAATCCCTAAAGATTTCCTAAGACTCTCAAATCTAAGGGCATCTAAAGGTTTCGTGAAAATATCGGCTAACTGACGGTCGGTAGGAACAAAACTCAGGGATACGACTTTCTCTTCAACTACCTGACGAATAAAGTGCTCACGTATCCTGATGTGTTTTGTGCGCGAATGCTGAACTGGATTGCGGGATATGTGTATCGCGCTCGTGTTATCACAGTAAATGGTCATGGTGTCCTGTGATATCCCATAATCCTCCAGCATTTGCTTCATCCACAAGAGTTGTGTGCAACAACTCCCGGTGGCTATGTACTCAGCCTCCGCAGTGGACAAAGAGATGGAATTTTGCTTCTTGCTCAGCCAGGAGACAAGAGCAGAACCAAAATAGAAACACCCACCAAAAGTGCTCCTACATCCATCTACATCCCCAGCCCAATCGGCATCCGAGTAGGCGGACAGACGGTCATCGGTATCAAAGGAATACCAAATCCCGTATGAGAGAGTCCCACTTACGTATTTAATAATACGTTTTAGAGCAAGTAAATGTGACTCTTTTGGGGATGCCTGATAACGCGCACAGACTCCAACACTAAAGGCGATGTCGGGACGACTGGCAGTCAAGTAGAGGAGACTACCTATCATACTCCGATATAAGGTTTGCTCTACGTCCTTGCCTGAAGTGTCCTTACTAAGCTTGGTAGTGGTACTCATAGGTGTACGTGCATGCTTAGCGGAGTCTAAACCAAATTTCTTCACTAGGTCTCTAGCATACTTGGATTGGGAGATGAACATCCCATCCTCTAGCTGACGAACCTCGAGACCAAGGAAGAATGTAAGCTCACCAACCATGCTCATCTCAAACTCACTTTTCATCTCCTCCTCAAAGTGGTGAGCATGCTGGGAGCATGTGGATCCAAAGACTATGTCGTCCACATAGACCTGGGCAACCAAAATAGCACCGTCATCTCTCCTGACAAACAACGTCATATCTACTCCCCCTCTCTTGAAGCCACGAGCTAAGAGATAAGAAGTAAGCCTCTCGTACCAAGCACGGGGTGCTTGCTTCAAACCATAAAAGGCTTTCCTCAGATAGTAGACGTGCTCAGGGTGCTGAGGGTATTCAAACCCTTTTGATTGTTCCACATAAACCTCCTCCTGTAGAATGCCATTCAAAAAGGCACTCTTGACATCCATCTGATACACCTTGAAGCGCAGATGACATGCGATGGCGAGCAGAAGACGGACGGACTCAAGCCTCGCAACAGGAGCAAATGCCTCCCCAACGTCTACACCCTCTATCTGTGTGTAGCCTTGAGCGACCAACCTAGCCTTATTTCGGATTATGGTACCATTTTCATCCATTTTGTTCTTAAAAATCCATCGGGTACCTATCACATTAATCTCACTAGGTCGGGGGACAAGTTCCCAGACATCATTCTTTTTAAACTGAAGCAACTCATCCTGCATAGCAGATATCCAGTGTTCATCCTTGAGTGCTTCTTTATGGTTCTTGGGCTCGACTTTGGACGTGTAGCAAAGATGGCTAACAATGTTCTCTAGCTGAGCATGAGTCTTGACACCTAGAGTGGGATCACCAACAATGGCAGAAGGGTCATGACTCTTGCGAACCCAAGCAGGTGTGTCCCCTAACACAGGAGTAGGGTCCACAGAGTGTGAGAGAGGAACAGGTAAATCACTGTCAGAACAATCCTCATCCTCACACTGAAGGTTAGGATCAATAACCGTCGGAGGTTCGTCATCTTGCACGGTGACGTTTATTGATTCCATAATCTTAGAGCTCTTCAGGTTAAAAACCCGGTACGCTCTGCTATTCGATGAATATCCTAGAAATATTCCCTCGTCGCTTCGGGAGTCAAACTTTCCTAATTGCTCTTTATCCCGTAGGATGTAGCATTTACTCCCAAAGACACGGAAATATGCCAGGTTGGGCTTCTTGCCAGTCCACAACTCATAAGGAGTGTGAAGTGTGTGTGGACGCAGATACACCCTATTCACCGTGTGGCATGCAGTAGACACTGCCTCTGCCCAAAATCTCCTAGAAACTTTACGACCTAGAAGCATAGATCTAGCCATCTCTTGGATCGTTCTATTCTTTCTCTCAACAATCCAATTTTACTGAGGAGTTCTCACAGCAGAAAACTCATGTTTGATCCCAAGGCTATCACATTACAAATCAACCTTTGCTTCCTTGAATTCAGTGCCGTTGTCACTACGTATTCTGTTAATAGTGACACCGTGTTGATTTTGCAGGACACGGCACTTGGTCGTTAAGAAATCTACAGCATCAGATTTCTCTCTCAGAAAACCTACAATGGAGTATCTGGAGAAATCATCTACCATCACGAGGATGTACCTCTTACCACCTAAACTCTCAGTACGAGTGGGACCCATAAGATCCATGTGAATCAACTCCAGAACACGAGAGGTGGTAATGGAATGCAACTTCCTATCAGGACTACGAATTTGTTTTCCCAACTGACAGGGTCCACAAACGGTCGAAGTTGACTTTCCAAGAGATGGTAAGCCACGTACTAGGTCCTTTTTATCTAAACGATTAAGATCTCTAACGTTCACGTGACCTAGACGTTGGTGCCACAGATCCATAGGAGTGATTGTGGCGCTGTTGCAAACAAGTGAGGATGTGGGCTCAGTCCCATAGCAATTATCCTCGGTCCTCACCCCTTGCATCAATAGTTTACCGGTTTGATTGTAGACTTTACACGCGTCCCGGTCAAACTTTACTACAAGGTCAGTGTCGCACAGCTGGCTAATGCTTAGAAGGTTTGCTTTCAAACCTTTGACGTACAAAACATTTTTTAGCTTAGGAAAACCAGGTAACTCGATAGTACCTCGTCCTATAATGCTAGACTTACTCCCATCTCCAAAGGTGACTCTGCCATCTTGATAATCCTCAAGAGTAGTAAAAAATGAGGCATCACCTGTCATGTGTCTGGAGCACCCACTATCAAAATACCACTGTGAGGTATTATGTGCTTTGAGAGCAACATGAATAACAAAGGCCTTTTTATCTTTCTTAGGCACCCAAGCAGAGATGACCTTTTGTTTGCCTTTGTTGGTTTTAGCTGGAATGTAAGAAGCATTCACTAATGGCGAAGACATCCGTCGGAATTCTTTCATCAAACTCTGAGTCGTGGCAGCTAAGAACTCAACTCGCTCTCTCAGACTAGAAAACTCATCAGTATGTCGTGGTGGAGCAGTAGTACGTCGTGTCCGACCCATGCTATAGCAAGTTTCCCTAAGGTGGCCTTTTCTTTTGCAATAAGTACAAAAGAGCTCAGTCAAAGGCGGACCTTGGTTTGCTTTTCTTGGTCGAACTCTCCTTCGAGGTTTTTTACGGTGACCATAAGGAGTTGTAGTAAACTCAGGAACTGGTCCAGGTGCAATTTGGGACGTGGAGGCACCATCATATCCAATTCCTTGACGATCACCAAAACCTAAAGCGGGGCCGAGGAGCATCTTTCCCATCTTCCCAGATCTGTCCTCGATTTGTACCTTGACTTCCCGTGCTTTCTCAAGATCATGAGTCAGCTGGGCAACAAGGGCTTCAAGTTTCTTCCGAGTCTCCACGGAGGAATGGAGCTGACTCGTAAGACTAGCCACTTGCTTGATCAAGTCCCCTCTCTCTTTCTCTAGAGTACTCTCTCTCTCTCTAAAAAAATTCTCATTCTCGACACAGGTAGATTCTCTCTCTCTCAGGGCGGTGCAGGTGGAGAACTCTCTTTCTCTCGCTTTCCTTAAATCTTCCTCTAGGCAAGTGATCTTAAGAACTAACGCTTTGTTACGCTTTTTAGTTTTAAAAGACTCAGAATATAACTCAGCGTAGGCGCGTTGTATATCACTCTCGCTCTCACTTGTGTCATCCTCCCCCTCACTCACATCGATCTCACTGTCGAGGTGTCCCTGTGAAGCATCATCCTCATCGTCGTGAGGAGAACTAGGAGTGCTCACTTGGCTGGCCATGAATGCGGTGAAGTTACACTCATGCGGTGACTCATCTCCAGAATCCACCGTCTCGACCTCACTGTCGTCACTAAGGGTAGCATTAAGGAAAGCTTTCCCTTTCTCTCTATTCAGACGATTGGCACACTCAAAAGCTCTATGACCCCTACCATCACACTCAAAACATCTCTCACTTTCTTTCAGAGAAGGATTTTTGGAAACTTTTTCATTTTTCTTTTCAAACTTATTTTTCACAAATTTCTTTTTATCTTTAAAATTGCCATTTTTCTTAAATTTGAGAATCCTCTTGAATTTTTTTGCGAAAAGAGCCAAATCATCTAAGTCAAAATCGCACTCAGAATATGACGTGTCAGTCTCTCTCTTTCTAGATGACTCTACCCTCTTTCTAGCTGACCCCTCACTCCTTCTCTCTTGGGCTTTAAGAGCAATTCCCTTATCTTTAGATTTAGAATTTTTAGGGAACATATCAATTTCATAAGTTTGCAAATCTCCTACAAGTTCTTCCAATTTTAGCGTATTTAAATTACCCATAGAATTTAGCACAGTGACTTTAGGGATAAAACACTTAGGCAAAGAACGAAGAATCTTTTTAACAACTCTAGCATTTGTAATATGTTCACCAAGATTAAAACTAGTATTCACAATGTCAGAAAGTCTAGCATAAAATTCATCAAAGCATTCAGAATCATGCATGGTGATTGTTTCAAATTGAGTTGTCAAGTTTTGCAACTTAGACTCTTTCACAATATTAGTTCCTTCATGGGTGAGTTGTAAAACATCCCATGCCTCTTTTGAGGTGGTACACGTCATTATGCGTTTGAACTCATCAGGTGTGATAGACCCAGAAATAGCACTTAGACCCTTAGAATTAAAAGATGGCCATTTAATTTCTTCATCAGACCAAGAAATGTCAGGTTTCAAGTTGGTCACATTATCAACAGTCACGGTGGGAGGAGTCCACCCTCATTCAACCAAAATCCAGACACGTTCATCAATGGCTTTTAAAGCCGACCTCATACGGGCTTTCCAATAAGCATAATTTGTCCCGTCAAAAATTGGCATTTTATAATATGACTTCTCCATTTGAACACGCACTTTTTCAAAAATCAATTTTTTCAGAAAATTGATATCTTAGAAAAATTTTGCGAAAAAAAAGGAATACGCGATAGATTAGCGTAACCCGCTCTGATACCAATTTGAGAAACGTGTGTGCTCGCGTTCAAATGATCAAACCATATATAAAACCCTTTTAACACAAACAAACCCTAAACATGCAGCAGTATGTGATTGAATAAATAGATAATCTACGCAAGAACATTCAAACACATGCAATTAAGGAAAAATCCCCCTCAGGGGCAAAACCATTTATTTTCACTATAATTTGTAAGAGAATGGCTTACAATCGGATTACAATGAAAATACAAGTTGACTAAGAATTACCCTCGGGTATCGGATTCTGTAGTCGCGGCTGGAATTATCCCTTTCCAGTAGGGCTGCAATGAAGAAGAAGAACGGTCTCCTCCACAAGGGTTGAACAAACCAAAGTTGTGTTCTTGGGTTGCAAAAGGATTCACAAAGGATTGGCAAGGATGTGTGAATCAAACCATGAGTCTTGGGACTCAAAAATATGAAGACTAGATGTATTTGGACTCTCAAATTCGTCTCCTAAAGTCTTGCAAAACAACTCCCCCGAAGTTGGTATTTATAGGAAAAAATATGAAGAGTCCCACGTTCTTAAAACTCTAAAATTCTATCCATCGTACAAAAAAAAAACAGCATTCTTTAAGGAATTTTCTCTATCTTCAAAAGGTCATAACTCCTTCACCGTAGCTCGGATTGAGGTGCCGTTTTTTCCAGTATATTCATTGCGGCGAGCTCTTCAACTTTCTAGTTGACCAGACCTCCGAACTATGGATGTGAAATTATGAAAATGCCCTTGAACTCTCCTATTGTGCCTTTTTTTCACTGTTTTGACTTCCCTTGCGTACCACTTGCATTAAGTCCCTAAAATCTTGGAACGTGAAGTCATTGAGGCAGATGTGGGACATATTAGTGGAGATAATGCATGCTTGATTCCCAAAATTCGGATAGAGGCCGTCATGTGAGATCGTGAGGAGACGTGCCAAATGTAGCGGCGTACGACATAAATAAATGAAACATTTCGGACATGTGAAAAATGTCCTTACAGTCAGGTATGAGATTCACCAATCAAACCCCAGATGTTGCCAGGATAGGAAATCTTCTGAAGAGAGTCATGGACTACTTAGATCTAACCAAATCTCTAGGATGGTTGATGCATATGAAGCCTGAATTCAAGAGCAGGAAAAGGCAACATGCCTCGAGGTGGAAGAGAATGCTCGCCTCCAGTAGAAACATAAAAAAATGGAGAGAGATCTCCATGGAGACAACTAAAAATGTTGCAAACGGTCTCCTAGTCCTCTTGCGAGCAAGACTCGGAGCTGAGGGAGGAGTTTCAAGAGGATCCAGGATTGATTAGACCATGGACGATTGATGACAATCATTAGAGAAATAATATTAGGAGCTTAGTCCGGAGAGAGATAGATCAACACCCAGCCAATCGAGGGGCTAGGTATAATAGAGAGCTGTCCAGGTGAGCTCTCAACACACAGATGAAATCCCCTTTTTCAAGGTTAATTGATAAGGAAGAGCCCCTAAAGAAGTTTGTTGTTTCCCAATTTAAAATTTATGATGGAAAAACTCATCCTATAGACCATGTCAGATAGTACAGATAAGTGATGACTCTGTGGATCCCCAATGATGCCCTCATGTGTCGTATCTTCCTTTCTAGATTGCATGATGTAGCTCAGAAGTTGTTTGAGATATTACCACATAGGTCCATCAAGATCTTTAAGTCCCTCGTTAAGACCTTCACTACTCATTTTTTACCCAGCATTTCTTACCCAAAGAGGATGGATTCACTTCTAGCGATGAAGAAAGAGACACGGCATGCTCTTTGTGAGTATTCCAAGAGGTATTGAGAACTTTTCATTGAAATAGAGGATTGTTTAGAGAAGTTTTCTATAGCATACTTCAATATTGGTCTGCCGACCACATCTATACTTCACCAGTCGCTCACTAAGAAGGAGGTTAACAACATCAATGACCTCATAGTGCGCATTGAAAAATATGACAAGGTTGAAGACATGATTCACACTAGCTCATGGGGAACTGGTAAAGTCAAGGTCAATACGGGAGAAGAAAAGTCTGACACTCCCAAGAAGAGGAATAAAAAATGGGTAAAAGAACGAAAGCAAGGAAGATCCCTCAAAAGCCTTTGAGTTGTCAATATAGTGTTCAAAGAGCCGATCCATAAGATCCTTGGAAAGATCAAGGACCAGCCACTTATAAAGTGGACCAAAAAGATGGGTGGTGACCCGATAAAGAGGAACAACACATTGTAGTGTATGTTTTACATGGAATTCGACCACAGAATGGAAAATTAGAAAGCATTAAAGTCACACTTGGAAGGGTTGACCGAAGATGGGAACCTGAATGAGTATATAGACAGGAAGGCCAATAAGGTCACAGTCAATGGAGACATGAAGCTAAATAATATCCTTGATGATGACATAGGATAGGAGTTTGTAGTGATCCATGGAGCATCCAACTTAAATCAAATCCAAGGGAACACTGTTCGAATAGAACTAAAGAAGGATACAACTGGAGTTTGTAGTGATCCACGAAGCATCCAACCTGAGGCAAATCCAAGGGAATATTGTTTGCATTGAACTGAAGAAGGATAAAAGTGTTATGGAGGCATTCCAGATTTACCCCGCAAGAAGCCAGAATTGAAAGCACAGGCGACCAGAGGATGTTGACTACACTAAACACATCATCTTCACCGAGAAAGATTTAGTCAGGGTAAGGACCCACACCATGATGCACTCATGATCACCATTAGGATCACGAAATGGGACGTCGACAAGCTTCTAGTGGATCAGGAGAACTCATCTGAGGTGATGTACCTAGAGCTCTTTCATAAGTTGAAGCTCAATCTCACCGACCTCAAGGAGGCAACCGTTCTGTTGGTCAAATTTATAGGAAAACCCGCAATGCAGTTAGGAAAGATAGTCCTACTAGTAAGGGCATGAAATATTAAGATAATTGAGATCCTGGTGGTGGATATTGATTCTCCCTTCCAATCTATTCTAGGCAGAGTATGGCCTCATGCTATGAAGGTCGTGCCATCGACCTAGAACCAAAAGCTCAAATGTGTTACTGATTGGGGAGTGGTGAAGATTAGTGGCGATCAGGCCACTGATAGAAAGTGCTTCATCACCGTAATCTAGCCTTAAAACGAGAAAAATAAAGAACTAGAGGTTATCAGAGGAAACCCAGGATGGGGCTACCCCTTCTACATAGAAAATACGATATAACTGACTAGGGGTAGAGGATACTAGGGTCCTAGCCACTAATAGGGTCGATGAAATCCTAGAGGAGGTTACATTTGATGCTAACCTGTCATAGAATTTTTTTTAATCTGGATGACACTATCCGATCACGAGAAAAAGGAGTTGATCACCTTTCTAAAAAGCAACCAGGACGTATTTTCTTGGGAGCCCTATGATTTACAATGGATTAATCCCAAAGTAGCCTACCACCATCTTCACATAGAGTTAACCTTTAAGCCAGCCACCCAAAAGGCGTGCCGAATAATCCCAGAAAAGGCTAAAATGGTAGGGAACAAAGTAAAGAGGCTTCTCAATACAGGTTCCATCGGGGAAATTCAGTTCCCAGAGTGGTTGTCAAATCTAGTGGTAGTGCAAAAGAGTGAAGGTAAATAGAGAGTTTGTGTTGACTTCACAAACCATAACAAAACATTCCCTAAGGTTAGTTTCCCTTTGTCGAAGATAGATCAGTTGGTCAACGCCACGACTGCATATGAATGCATGAGATTTTTAGATGCCTATTCGGGATACCATCAGATCCCATTATTTGTCCGTAACCAAGACAAGATGTCATTCATCAATCCCGTTGGACAATAATTCTACACGGTCATACTGTATGGCCTCAAGAATATGGGTCGACCTATCAGAGGTCGATCACCAAGATCTTTAAACAGCAGATGGAAAATACTATAGAAGTCTACATTGACGACATGTTAGTCAAGAGTAGACATAGGGGAGACCACCTTAAAGACCCGAACAACACCTTCGAAATCCTCAGGAAATTTTGGATGAATCTTAATGTGAGATAATGCTCATCCGGTGTCTAGTCAAGGAAATTTTTGGGTTATTTGGTCAGTAAGAGAGGGATAGAAGACAATCTAGACCAAATTGATGCTATAAATAGGGTTCAATCTTCGAAGACATTAGGAGATGTTCAAAAGCTTATTGGGATGCTCGCGAGACTCAGCTGTTGCATTTTCAAGTCATTAGAGTGCTACTAACCATTTTTCCAGCTCCTAAAGAAGGGTAAAGGCCTCATATGGAACGACGACTATTCAAAATCCTAGGAAGAGATCAAGTCTTACCTCAGTAAGACACCTTTTCTAAAAATCCCTAACAAAGGAGATCCTATGTACCTCTACCTTGCAGTATCGATCCAAGCAGTTAGTTCGAATTTAGTTTACGAGAAAGAGGGAAGGTAGTGCCTCATCTATTATGCCAATACGAAACTTTTGGACGTAGAGTATCACTACTTGTCCCTGGAAAATTTATCTTACACTCTTTTGGTTTCCTTCTAGAAGCTTAAGCATTATTTTGAAGCCCGCTCAGTCATCATTATCACTAATTCCCCCTCAAAGCTGTTGTTCGAAAAGATGACCTCTCCATGCAATTATCAAAGTGGTTAATCGAGCTCGAGAGGTTCAAAATTCAATTTCAGCTAATGATAGCAATTAAGGGGCAGATTTTAGAGGATTTCATTACAGAATTATGGGAGACAGACTTACTGACCAATAACTCGTATATAAACCACCAATCAAGGAAGCACAGTTCGAGGGCTAGCCCCTGTACATTGATGAAGACTCCAATTCCAAGGGGAAAGAGTGGGGATTGTCCTGGTAGCCCCGAAAGCCACTATCATCAAGCAAGGAATCAGGATAGGATTTAAGGCCGCCAATAACGAACCCAAATATGAAGATCTGATAACTAGCATGCGTAAGGCCTAATTGATTGGGGAAAATGACTCAATGAGTTCAGCAATTCCAAGTTAGTATCCAGTCAAGTGAGTAGAGATTTTAATTCGAAAGATGATAAGACGGTAGATTACCTCACTATAGTTCATGAACTTATGGTAGAATTCAATGAGGTCTACATCCAATAGTTCCCTAGGGGGAAAATAATCATGTTGATGCCTTAGCATCCCTAAGCTCGGTAGTGGATTCAAATCTCAAAAGGACAATTGAAGTAGAGTTCCTTGCTTGGTCCAGTATTCATAAAGCAGTGGTCATCAAGTAGATTCTCTCCATAGAGAAGGGTCCTAGATAGATAGACCCAATCATTGCCTACCCACAAAATGAGGCACTGCGAGATGATAAGAAGTTGGCTCACCAAGTGAGGGTATAGACTGCTTTATTTTATTTTCATCTCAGAGGGATGCTCCACAAAAGGTCCTTTACAGGTCCTTACCTCTAAGGCATCCACTCGCAAGACACCGAGCAAGTCCTTCGCAATTTTAATGATGGTATTTATGGGAGTCACGCAGGAGGAAGATCCCTAGCATTCCGACCAATCAAAGAAGGCTATTGGTGGCCACATATGCAGAAAGTTACAAGCATATACATTTCAAAGTATGAGAAGTGCCAAAAGTTCTCTCTTATGTTTCATCAACTAGTTAATGATTTGAAATCTTTGACCAGTCCTTGGCCATTAGCGCAATGGGGTTAGGCTTTATAGGACCAATACCTACCGTAACTAGGAATCGCAAGTATCTGTTGGTCAGCACAGATTAATTTACCAAGTGGGTAGAGGCAAAATAACTAGCGAACATCAGAGACGCCGACAGGACAAGGTTCATCTAGAAGAGCGTCATAACAAGCTTTGGAGTACCAAGAGCCATTATCACCGACAACCGCACATAATTCAAAAAGAGGTTCTTTCAGAACTTCTGTGATAATCATGGCATCAAGAATCACTTTAGCTCAGTAGTGTATCCCTAGAGCAACGGCCGGGCAGAGGCTTCTAATAAAATGATGCTCAATAGCCTGAAGAATGGGCTGGAAAGAGAAAAGGGCACTTGGGTATATGAGCTTCCCCATGTCCTCTGGTCCTATCGTACTATGCTAAGAATGTCGATCGGGGAAACACCCTTTGAGCTCACATATGTAATGGAAGATATCATCCCATTTGAAGATGGTCTCCCTACCATAAGAACCAACTTGGTCGACCAAGGACTTAATGATGATGCCTTGCACACTAAACATGACCTAGCAGATGAATGGAGAGAACATGCCATAATTAAGTTAGGCTCACACCAGAACCAACTGGGAAAGAAGTACAACAAAAAGGTCAATCCAAGGAAGTTCCAGGTAGGAGATTATGTCCTAGGGAAAGTCCTCGGCAGTTCAGTAAGACCGTAAGATGGAAAATTGAAACCAAACTAGGAGGGACCTTTGAAGGGGATTAGAGGGACAACATGTTTATTGTCAACAACTATACACCAAAAGGTATTTTTCTTCTCCTTATTTTTTCGATCTCTTAGTCAATACCTTCTTTTCTTTCTATGATAAGTAGTTCAGTATTAATTATTGTATTTCCTAAGTAGAAAGACTGTATTACTTGAGCTTGAAAGTGGGGTTCATTTCGTTGCTTTGTATCAGAATTTCATTAGACTAGTTGAAGAACTTTCCAATACCCAGTTATCAGTCATTCTGTAAGTGTACTTGTGGGGAATGTTTGGAATGATTCCTTAGATTGTGAGGAAAGTAAAAGAGGTCGTGAATGTAATCCCTCAAAGTATCAACTTTAGACTACCTGAGGCCACCCAAGACAAAGATGGCCAATAACAAAAAAGCCTAAGGGATGATAAAAGAACCCTCCCCAATAAAAGTAATCCCATTTTCAAAAGAATCAATTTGAAAAATGGGTATGTGGCCCATTAATCCAACAAAATGAAAAGAATGCACGAAATAAGATAACATATAAGAACTTCACACAAATATAAAAGCTTGCAGGTTATAGGTAAGAAGTAATTATTATTGTAATGGAAACTTTCATTTAATCCTAATTTTGAACCTTTTCATTCCATTACCCCTCTTAATTGAGATAGGAGATCCAATACTTGAAGTAAGAATTACTTTGATTCTGTCACACATATTTGGATTAGGTGATGGGCTTTGAATTTGGACAGATCCAGTGAGCCTTCTTCCATGTACTTAGGCTTGCATTGATGATGGGTAGGTTTGTTTGCTTTTGCCCAGACTATTCAGGCTACTAGTCGTCTAAGTACGAGTGGAATAGCTCATTGTGGAGGGTGCAGAATGTGGTAGGGGAATTAGTGAGTCCAAAAGGCATAACCAAATCATCAAAGGCATGGATAAGTTAAACTATTGGAAGAAAATGAAAAATGAACACCTAGTGGGATCAAAGAAACTAGCAAATTGATCACTAAATATGTGGGACGACTTTCAAGGATCTTATCACTTGGAGACGTTGGAGGGCAGAGAGATACCAAGAGCATGGAATGATGCTAACCCCCAAAATAACTATTTTTATGCACCATTTCCAAGCGACATATCCACCCTTGGACACTAAGCAGGATTATACCTAGTTACAATAAGCTTCTCAGGTTATTTCAGCCAAAGATTTTCCTTGGGCGAAAGAGAATTCGACTTGATTATAATAAGTCATTAAACTTATTCCAATAAAGGAATCTCCTTGCGCTGAGCAAGATTCAGATCAATTACGGTAAGCTACTAAGTTTATTTCAATTAATTAAGGGATTCCTCAGGTCTTTGTCATATTTAGCATAAAGGAACTCACAAGTTGATCATGCAATAATAAAAGCCCTATAGGGTATCCTTAGGCAAAAAGACAACTTAGGTTGATGGACAGCTACATTGGTCGATAAAAATTCTGAATGGGTGGATGGCCCATTAACTAAATGCATTATTTCCATCATCTTTTTTAGGCCTGAGGGAGTGTGACGACATGAGCTAAAAGGTAAGGGGGATGGAATGATACATACTAAAGCATATGTGACTGGAAGAATGCTCACACGGTTATTACAAACTCATTTAGTCAACAAAAGCCCAAAATGATTAACAGTTATTATCAAGTCCTCCCAGTTGAGACATACAAAAGTTATTATTGTTATGTTCAATAGGCAAGTGCCCAAAACACGCAATAATTAATAATTATAATTTATTCATTTGGAATAGGCCTAAAGATGTATAAGATTATACTTGATAATACAAATACACATGGTGTTAACTATATGGCAGAGTTACAAAAACATACGATGAAGAAACTGGCTATTTATGGATGACGAGTCAGGAATTATGCTGTTTTCCTTCACCGATAATCGTTCCGGTTGGGAAAAAATTTATCCTTGCTATCAGGGTCCACATCAAAGTCATTAATCATCTGGTGAGGGACAATATCCAGAGTAACCCACTGCTTATACGTCCCAAAGGGAGGTCAACTATATGCAGGGCAGTCCACCTGGTACATATAATAAAGACGGGACTCCTTAGGTTCTTTGAGAACTTTAACACATTCAACCACCCATGCTTGTACACCACATCTTGTTCCTCTTGCAACCTTACATATGCATCCTTTCAGCCTTCATCATAGCCTACCGACCATACAACTCATGGACCCCCTGAACAAAATCTTGAGCTTCTTTATATCTCTCTATTACTCAGATATAATGACATTTTCCTCTGAAGATCCTCCTCTAGATCAGAGATATTTTTCTTTAAGGAATCGTTCTCGACCTAAAATAGTTCACTGACCTTGCCTACATCCGTACTCATGACAAGCTGGGCCTTCAGGTCAGTTATCTCATCCTATACAGAGGAGTCGGTATCCTCCATATTTTAGAGGTCATCCTTCAGTTTGGCGAATAGTCCAGATTGGTCCTTATACTCTATTGTTCTCACCTTCAAAGCTTTTCAAATATCTATAAAGGCCAAAGGATCTTGCTCGCTCACGCCTTGGCCTTGGATTGTTTCAAGGTTTGATGAAGAAGAAGAAATTTCCTCAAAACTAATAAATTACAAGCAATAAGGAAAAGAACAAACATGAATAATATTAGTAAAAAGAAAAGTCTTCTTTTATTAATAATAAGAGGGAGGCAGGAGCCAGTACAACAGGGAAAAAAAGTAAGTCCAACACTTGAACAAATTAAAGAAGAAAGCCTAATTTCTAGGGCTTCACTATTTCACTTGGTTAGAGGACTCTGGATCCTTTACCTTGTCGATAGCTTTTCCAACTTGGTCAGCAATCGTCCTGACCTTGCCTAACTCCCCCTTAGCTTAATCGACAGATCGTCTAGAAGAAGGCTCCTCCTTAGCAATCGAAAAAGGGCCAGGTGGATGTTTCAAGAATAGTTCTGATTCGAGAGGGACCCCTTTCACCATCTGGGCTTGGACCCAACCCTTCTTGAAAGATAGCTTTTAGACAATGGAAATTTGGATCTCAGCATCATTATACGTCGTATTAGAGCCTTCAGTATAATTGTCGTCCTTGATCGTAGGGACCTCAATCTCTAGCTTTTGGACCCTTTTAGCCAGTCTGTCCTTCTCCCCAATCAACTTCTCTTTCTCCATAATTATAAGGTTATTTGTCATCTTTATCTTGGACAGGGCCTTTATAGAGGCCTCCCTTTCCATCTTGAAATTCTTTCAAGCATCAAACAAAACCTCTTGGGACATCTTCAGAGATTTGGCTTCTGGTTCTTCCTTGATTGGTTGGCATTACCATTCAGAAGGGTAGTAAAGTCTACTACAAATCATAAACGAAGAAAGAGGAGTTAGTATGGGAAAGTGAAACACTTCAAGATAATAAATAGGAAAGAGGGACCACTTACCAGAGCGAGTGTTGGTATAAATTTGAGGGCCAGATGGTTAGAACCCAGCCTTCATGAACGCTCACGATTGGCAGTGAGCACTCCCCCCTTTAGTAAACCAGGAGAAAGTTCTAGGTTAATAGCCACATTATCCCCCTAAGAAGTAATAAAGAGAGAGAGGGAAGACTTTATAGAGGCCTTAATGGGCTTCTTTTTTTCCTCACTTTTTCTCTCCTCCTCTCAGTTTCTCTCTTTCTCTCTCTCTCCATACTCTTCTCCAGTTCCCTTTTTTTCTTCTTTTAATCCTCCTCTTTGGTTTTCAAGCTAGAACTACTAGTTTTGAGAGATTCCCCCTTAGAATTTTTCACAACCTTCACCCTATGGGACAACAAAACCTGATCATCATCATCATCATCATCATCATCATCATCATCATCATCATCATCGTTTCCCAATGACAATCTCTAATTTGGGGGAGCCATTTCTTCTTCTTCTTCTTCTTCTTCTTCTTCTTCTTCTTCTTCTTCTTCTTCTTCTTCTTCTTCTTCTTCTTCTTCTTCTTCTTCTCCTTAGGAGTAGGAATCTATGTCTACTGGACAAGATGAGATAGAAGTCTCCTCGCCCATAACAATAATTTTAAGAACTTCTTCCATTGGGTGAGCGACAAAGCTAGATGTGGTATTGGTGTATTTTAACAAGCTGCAGACCAGAGATGCTTACCGTCCAGCAACCTCTCCTTTAACCCCCAGGCCTTCCACATATCGTCAATCTTTATGAGATGAAGTAGTGGTTCCTTGTTCTTATCTCGAGCTGCACAAAGATAAAGTAAGTATACATTATCAAATAGAGCAAGTGGTAAGAATAAAAATATAATAATTTTCAAGAGAGCAATTAACAACCTATGTGATCCTCCCCCAGTCAGGGCAAAAGGGGCCTCTATGCTTCTCGCCCTTAGGAAGGGGAGGATGTTGTCAGTTTTTGGTGACAAAATCTTGATCTCAATATCCTTTATTGGAATCAGACAGGTTCACTACCAAGATTCTGTTAGCCTTCTAAGCTTTTAGGTACAAAAGACCACCAGAAGTATGCGACCAGACATAGCAAAATCTAATCTCATGGACCCCCAGATTGGTCCCACAGAGTTCATTTATCCAATAAAATCCATTCACTATCCTCCAAGTGTTGAGGGCACATTGGGCAGGAACGACGTCATAATAATAAAAAATTCCAGAAATGGGCGATTTGGAGGAAATATTAAATACCCTTGGACCATAGCCAGGTGTGTGTATCCATTGACCCTCATCCATGTCTTTGACATTTTTGGATGTGGGGCACAGTCGATCTCCACCCAGTTCGAAATATATTACTTTTTTCAAGACTCCTCTACGGTTCTACCATTGAGAGTGGCCATTGAAGAAATAATTTCAAACAGTAAAGACTACGAATGAAAATGATGAATAAAGAAAGTAGGGTAGAGGAACTTATAAGGATAATGGTGAAAGGAAACTCTTAAAGTATGAAGAACAAGAAGAATGGATGAGAGATAATTTTGTAGAGAAAAAATGCATGGAAGATAAAATGACGGTTGCTTAAAGCTGAACTATGTTTGAACCTCGTGCCAATGATGAGAAACAGTTCCATAGAGGATTTCAGTGCTTCAAATCTCTACTTGGACCAGCACACCCCCATCATTTCAAGGATATTAGGAGTTTACCTTCAAATTAGATAGGATGAGTACACCCTTAATAGTTCATGGGTTTTAAATAAATGCTATGACGATTTCAATAGTTCTAGGATATGAGCTTAGAACATAAAATTTGTTGGCCTATCATATTAGTCCAAGAATTTAGGGGAAATTATAGGGGTTATTTTTTAGATCAAGCACAATCGTATAGCTTACCAATCCAGAACACAGAGTGGACTACCTGACATAATTAAAACATTAGATTTTTTACCACGTATTTAACATGTGCTTAAATATATTGTGATAAGCTCAAATCGGTTACTAAAAACCTCGACCAGATATTAAGGAACACCTACGAACTATCTACAAAGTAGATGAATTACTTGTACAAATCAACCACTTAATTACCACTATAAATGTAAACCCAAACCTCATGGCAGAGGGGATGTAATTTCGATACTTGAGAGACACTAATAAAGAATAGTAACCTCTTCATTGATGTAGGCATGTTAGCAAACCATGTATATTTAGTCTTGTGTGTGATTATCTACCTTCTGCATTCGTATATTTTTTGTGATTGTTTATTGTGATAATTTTGTACTCAAAAAAGGTATCACACATTATTCGTTATTTTCAAATATTAAGAAATTAAGGAATAAATGATTCACTAAATGATTGAGAGATTGGAGCAACTCCAAATTTAAACATTGGATTTTACAAAATACATCTATTCAGAAATAAAACAAACATATCTTTTAGATTTAGAATTCACACACTTTATTTATATTTCAAACTTCATATATACACTTCAAATTCAAACAAATAAACAAAAAAAGGCTAAGGGCCCATTTGCTTATGTGTTCAGAAAACTCAATTTAAATATTGTTTTTAAATCTAATTTTAAAATTCATTTTTTTACGTTTATAAATATTAGGGTGTATTTGGTAAACTTATTTTTAATTTTAATTCTATGAAAATTTGAAACCTATATATGTGTGTGTGTGCGCGCGCGCGCACGCGCGTATGTGTGTGTATAAGACCAAAGATAACACTTACATATATATATATATGATAGATGAATACATACATACATACATACATACATACATACATACATACATACATACATACATACATACATACATACATACATACATACATACATCATAAATGCATAAATATATCATATGGTCTTTATGTATATTTAATGAGGTATGTTGGGGAGTCTGACTATATATACATAAACATGCATACATGATACAAATATATACGTACATACATATATAAATGTATAATTTTTTTAATATATATATATATATATATATATATTATGATATTGAATGTATAATCCACGATAAAATTATATACATACATGAATTGATAATATTATTTAATACTATATGTATATTTTATATTATTCCAAACATTAATAATACATGTATAAAACTATATATAATTATCACGTATGTATTGATAATATTATTTAACATATGAATCTTAGTACATTGTAAAATTTATTAAAATATTCATTAATGTAATCTTGTGTACATGTACATATATATTTTTATTGATTGGAATTGCATACATATTAATGTATATTGTATATTAAGGTATAAATGCACAAAAATATTAAGAATGAATAATTCAGGTTTGAAAAATAAAAAACAAAATTTAGAAAATACCCTTTTGCTATTTTCTGAAAAACTTGATTATAACACAAAAATATTATAATTCGGTATTTAAAAATAGGTGTACTAAATGCAAATTATAATCAGAATTTTGTTTAAACACGGAAAATAAAAGTATAATTAATAACCAAACATTACCTAGTTTTTTTACTACACTCACATGTTCTTGAAAATATTAGAAATTAAGAGAATTAATGTCTTATGTAGAGTGGACTTCTATAGTTCTTAGATTATAAAATAGTTGACTGAAGTAATACAATAAAACACTAAGTTGAAGGGTTTGGATTTATATCTAACCTCCCTCTCACTCTCTCTCTCTCTCTCTACACACACACACACACACAAACATACCTCATTTAAACAAGTGGGTCATAACAACTTGGGTCGATTTTTTCTAAACAATGGGTCTACTATATAAATAGAAAAACACACACAAACATGATGAGAAATAAAAAGTGTGTGTCACGTGCATACCTACGGCTCACATGCAAGCTGATCACTTAAGTAATAAACCTAGTGATACGGGATCGAATTCAGAGGGAATAGGTCGCCAACGACGAAGGTAGGTTTGGATTCCTAAATCTAGGCTTTGGCTCATAAAAAAGGGAAAAGTGATGTTTTTTTACTTTAACGAATTTCTAATTACCTAGGCAAATTAAGGTATGAAAGTGCAAATTTAACTACTTAAAGCAAAGACTAAAATTTTATTTTAAACACAATTTCAAACAATGAGGTTAGGATCCCAATTCCCCAAACTGTAGAGTATCTCTGATAAATATAAAATTCTATAAAATTAATTAATTAATTGAAAGAAAAGCACAAATCAATTCGAAGGATCAAATATGTTTGGGCGTTAACCTGCGCGATAATTGGTTAATAAATTAATTAGAACGAATGGTATATTTACTAACACATATAATGTATCCTCAAACACTCCAGCTGCTTTTAACTAACTGAGTTAAGAGTTATATAATAATAATCTTGATTAACACATCAAACTCGAAGAATTAATTATTTAATAGTGGCAAATTTTACATTTGACATTGAAACTCTAGGTTGGGTTCATGTTCTCCATCCCACAAAGCTAGACATGGAAAGAAATTATACACTAATCATATTATCATGCAAGAATTCATAATTAAATAATAAGAAGAAAGAACTGAGAAATTTATACCAACTATAAAGAAATAAAGTTGCAAGAATAAGAACTTCACACTAAAGAAAAATTCTGGAAAAATGCAAGAACTTGAATTAATTTAATGTGCAAAGATGAATTATTTGTTCTCTAATGAATATTCATTAAGTACTTGCCTAACAAAGTGTAAAGTATGAACAATAAGACTCCTAAATGACTTATACAAGTGACAAAAAATTACCAAAGTGGAAAACATTGACCCTAATAACTCAAGCTACAATTTAGGAAATGATAAAAAAAATCCCACAAAAAACCGAACCCTCATACCAAACTGAAGCCTGAGTCCAAACCCTCAAGGCCAAGTGAACCAGTTCACTCTAAAAACTGAAGCGGCTCAGTCTTTGGGTTTGGTTATTGCACTTTAACTCGAATCTTTCCTTTATTTGCAGTTTTACCCTTTGGACTTCTCTTCAACTTCAAACTTCCATAACTTATTTATCTTGGATCTCATCAGAACATATTTAATAACCGACTTAGTCCTGAAAGATCCTCAGGAGGAATGAAGACTTCGTTATATGTGTTAGAGGAAAGGATCTTATTCAAGAGAGGATTTATTTTTCCTATATTACGATGTATTCATCCCAAAAAGGTCCTCGATGACTTAAGAGGTTCATAAAGGCTCATGTAGGACACAATCAAAGGGAAGAATACTGGTCAAAATAGAGGAAACCCAAGGGTACTACTAGACAACTATAAGGAATACTATGCATGTTATGCCAGACAATGCGATACGTGATAAAATATACAATCATTCATCACTGAAAATTTGAATCCCTAGGACCGATCACATCCCCTTAGCCTTTTTCCATATTGGGGATAGATTTGGTCAGCCTTCTGTCAAAGACCAAGGGGAGATTCAGATATTATGTCATCGTTGTGAACTACTTTATGAAGTGGGTCAAAATTGAGACATTGGTAGATATAACTTAAACAAGGGTCTTCCACTTCATATTGAAGAACATTATATGTCGTTATGGGGTGCCTTTCGCATTCATTGCAAGTCATGAAACATAGTTTAATAAAAATGATTTCAAAGATTACTGTATCAGATTTAGATAAGGATGTTGCATTCTACTCTGGGTCATCCACAATGCAAAAAACATACTAAGGTCACCAACAAAACCATATTACATTGGATAAAAAAGAGATTGGAAAGTTATAAAGCCAATTATATCAATAAACTATAAAGTTTTCTCTAGGCTTACAACACAACTCCAACGACAACCATGGGTACAACCTCCTTTATAATGGAGTTTGGCATTGAGGCAGTAGTACCTATAGAGATTGGCTTGACAAGCCATATGACGATGAACATTAATTCTCTAGTGAGTGATTGTATACGCAAACTTGATTTAGATTTGGAAAAAGATATCAGAAAATAGGAAACACTCACAGTAGTAGCGTATTAACAAAGGATGATGAGATTGTGTAAGAAGATAATCAAGTTAACCACGTTAAGGGAAGGTGACTTGGTTATAAAGGATATTTTCTAGAAGGGAAAAGCCTCAAGCCGAAGTGACATGACCCCTACAGAGTCTTAGCAATTGTGCGACAACGAATATCCATAATTAAAACTCTGGAGGGAAAACCGTTTAAAAAACTATGGTACACCAAACATCTAAAAAAATACTATCATTTAAATAATTAAAATCATCTAGGTGAAAAGTCACTATCTAATGGAGAAACTATTGTGAACAATTTCACAAGTTATGAATGAGAAATAATTTCATCAATATTGTGTTACGGTTCAAAGTTCTCTCTTTATTTATTACAAAAGTTTGCCAGTAAGGAAAATAGGCAAGAGGCTTAGTTTGAAGCCATCTCAAAAGATGACCATATTAGATTTACTACGATCAGACCATATTTATGAGGTACCTCGTCCATTAGACATACATTAATCGAAAAGTTGGTCAACATGCAAAAATAATGATGTCACAGGATCAGGTCAGCTAGATGTCGAACCAATTGTCCAGTATATTGTCTAAAGACTTAGTAAATCCCAGTACAAACAACCACGTCACTGGCCATGTCCAAAGACTAAAGGTTCGAAGCCGATAGGGGAACCTTGAGTTTACACTTATAAAACCCTATTAAGAAAACTAAGGTTCATCCAAGACCTAGCTAATAAGTCAGATATGTCAGCTGACCACAAGACCATATAAAATAAAATACTAACAAGCCTATTCTAACTTTAAGAATCATTTAAAAAAACAACTACAAGATTATTTTCAGTTTAAAAGATTTTACATGCTAGTGTATACACCAAAAACACTGATTAAATGTGGGGGTTAATAACCTAGCCGAGAAAATTACTTGGTAGAAAATATATACAACAAACAGGATAGAAGTTATATTTGCATTCAATAAGAAACTGAGTGTTACAGAACAGACACATCCATTCAATCAAAAATATCAATTTAAGTTAACTGTCAAAAATAAAAATGATTATTCCAAAATTAAAAATTATATTGTTCATTATAAAAGACAGGAAAATTACAAGAAAAATCATTATAAGAAGATAAAGGGCTCATGTATCATTAGTTATTGGGGGCCCTTGAGAAATGTTATTAGCAGCTACATCATTCATTAGTGTATCTTGAGGATTCTCTAGAATAATCTTAAGAGAAATTGGAAATGTTGGCTCACTCGAGGTTGCCTTCTCAATTTATGTATTAATATTATCTTCTGGCAATTGGTCATCCACTTTCATAGCAACTTCAACATCGACCAAAGTCATGGACTCTTCATTATAACATTTTTATTTTCTGACTACATCAGTAATGTTCGGGTAATTCTTCATCTCCCTCTTCTTTAGCTTATCATAACCCTCAATAAATAAGTCATTGTCTCCATAGAAAATTCAAAGGAATATTGATATTTCTCGATGGCATTCTCCTCGACTTTAGCTAGTGAATCTTCATCCTTAGGCAAAGCCTCTTCGAAACTTTGAATTTTAATAGTGTCAAGGCCAGACTGATATTTTATCATCTTTATCTCCTACTTGAATTTGCTAAGATCCTATATCTTCCCAACTACCTAGTTTTCGTTATGCAGCAGTTCCCCATCCTCGTTCTTCAGCACGTCCCCATCCTTGGTGGCTTCCTCTTTAAGTTTATCACCTACTGACCCAAGCTATTGACCTTAATATGAAGTTCTCGATTCCTTTTCTTTTCTTGAGTGAAAGGTTAGGAATAATTTACAGTTATAATGGTATTATCCTAGAGAATAGGGGGTCATTATATTTCCCTGAAAAAGAATAAAGTGAAAGAGGTTAGCCAAGAATAGAAATATTTCAAAATGAAAAAAGTATTAAACCTTACCGAGTACATCTTATGGTTAAAAGGGTCCATAAATCATCAGGATTCTAACTCCTGAATAACTCAAAATCAATGCTATGACCACGATAGCTAACACATACAAATAATTGTCCATGTGATGGATGATAGAATCTTTATCATTCTCAGAATCTCACCAGTAATGGGATTTTTGGGATCCCACTTGTATTCTTCCACCACGGGCTATGGGAATGATGGACTAGAAATTGACGAGCTGGATTGTCATTAATTAATACAGGCATTAATCTATGCCTCATCATCCTCGACTTTTCCAACCTTAGGTACTTTGGGTCATAATGTGAGGTGCAGGCCTCTATCGATCTTTTATTTTTGGTATAAAGGGTATCAATATAGTGTTATGGGCCTTAGATTGGGACTCAGGGAACTAGGACACTGGCTACAATTTATCCCTACCAAGATGTGGGAGTTCTTGTCTCTCGATCTGCCAATTCTCCTGGAGGTCGGGTTGTCAGTTTGATTTGGTTCAATGATTTTCCCCTGAAAGATGTTCGAAATCATATCCAGCTTGATTTGCATGTCCCAGTTTTAGGCCTAGGACTAAATATATTCCATTTTATGTGTCAAAACCCCACTATGTTACCCCCTAAACTCTCCTTAGGTCCCTATTACCTCCCTTTATCACTACAAACCCAAGTTATACCTCGAATACTGACCTAGAAGCCATCGGGCACTTCTAGGCTCCATTTGACCAAAAGTCAAAGTCTTCAACTCGATCGACACTGAATGAATATTCGAAGGGCACTGACACCACTTTCCAACGGTCCATCCCGTGCGCGATTCCGACTTACCATGTGGACGAACGACCTATTTTCCCCCCAAACTCAATCAGGAGGCCAACGGGCGCTCCTGGGCTCTGTTTGACCTAAGTCAACTATTCAACTCCTGAGATTGAATGAATCTTCAAAGGTCACTGAAACCCCTTTCTAACGGTCCATCCCGTGCGCGGTTCTGACTTACGGTACAGACGAACGATTCGTGTTACTCCGAAAGGTCACCGAATGCTTCCAGGGCTCGGTTGACCGAAGTCAACTCCCTGAACTGGATGAAACTCTTTGAAATTTGAAGTACATCTCCTAACCTTTCCATCGTTCTGCCCCGTAAGTGATTCTAACTTACCATGCGGACGAACGATCCATTTGCATCCGATGATTCCGCATCCAATGGACCGATTAATTCTTCTGAACAACATTTGACCCAAAGTAAACTCCCGAACTCGGGAGCCGTCCAAAGAACTTTCGAAGGTCTCTGAATTACCTTTCCAATGGTCCACCCCATGCACAATTCTGATCAATGGTTTGCATTCTACGGTCGATTTTCCTAAAAGGCTTGAAAGACACTACCAAACGATATATCCCAGACCCTGCCTATCGGCTGTTCTTAAACGAACCTACTGATTGGAAAGAATAGGGCTATGCCGATCAGCAATGCCTTGGGCCTATGAAAAGGAGGCCTGACCTCACTTGCAAGGAGGAGCGCATATCTGATAGATATCACTCTCAGCAAATCTAGAAAACCTCTCTCGAAGTCAGCATGATTTCCACACCCAAATCCCTTTCCAACCTTCACTTTTCATCATCCTTTTCATCAAACTTGGTGAATTCACTACCCTCCATCATCATCCAAGTCTAAGGGTTGCTCTCCAACATTAAAGATCAATCTCAAGATCTTCAAGAGGGTCCAATTTTCTCAACGCTATCCTTAAATTCTCATAAATTCGCAATAACTTGTTTTATTACTTAGCACTTTTATTATCTGATATCACATATCCTAATATACTTTTTATTTAGTATTATTGCACATCTCTTATTTTCAAACAAACAAAAAAACCAAAAAACAAGAAAAAGAGGTTTTGCTAATAAATTCCAAATGGGAATTCTCATACTTTTCTTACACTTTTCTCACAACTAAAATACTTTTTCTACACACACACACACACACACACACAAATAAGAGAATCCCCCGGTTGGATTTATGGGATAAACCCCACCACTCATTTTTCATGCGAACTACGTGAACTTTGATGCCTCTATAGGCTACGTAGGTGTCTCGGGGTAAAACCGAGACTCGAGTCCTATTTTTACTTTTTCTCTCATTTTTTATTTTCTCTAAACTCCTCTCTCTTATATTATATATATACATATATTTGTTCTTAGTGGCGTATTATTCCACATGCGTTATCGTTCCATCATAATGGTCAACGTAAGGATAATTGTGTAAATCCTAATTTTTTAATATTTTTATACCGTCCTACGGATGACTCGCTTTACCTCTTCCATGGTGAAAGTCGATAATTCCTATCTCCACTATATATACACATACACAAATATCACGGGGGAAATAATGGAAAAAAAAAACATGAGAGACCGAAAGGGCAGAATGGGTGCCTAACACCTTCCCATTTCATAACTTAGCCTCCAGACCCTTTTCGAATCATTCTGGTTTCGTATGCATCAGTATGTCTTTGGATGATGTCCTTCGGGATGGATACTTTTTTTTTATCTGTTTTGAGTAAAATAGACCGGCGGCTCTATCTCTCTACATATTTCACCTCACCCAAATGACGTCGACCGAAGCGCTCCCGAGAGGGACGCGCGGGACCTAGGATCCTCCCTCACGCGCCTGCTCGGCGCGAGGATCGGGGGATGGCCACAGTGGCGACTCTACTGGGGATTTTCTTTTGAGGGATAGACTTTATTTACATGGATGTTATGTTTCTTTATATTTTCCCTATTTTTTGCATGTTCTCCTTTTCCATGTATCTCCCATACTTATGCTGCTATTCACACACTTGTAGAAAATTCTCCATGTACACGTCGCACTACGTCCAGCTAGGGTCGCATATATCCACATGTTGCACGCATCACCCATCCATACTTGGTGAACCATTGGTACTTATACTTTGCTCCCTATTTGTCATAATCGGAAAAGACATTCTCATAAGATACTAATAAGAGAATCATGCATGATTCACACGACATCACCAAAGAGCATTGTTATTGACCAAATTTTTACCCAGTAACTGGAGGGTCACTTTATGATGGGCGTTGGTCCGGTAGGGCGTAGTTAGCCTAAGCGATATGACTCTCACCTTCCATTGGCCAAGTACCTTCGATGCATATCAAACGGTTCCCCTGCATCGTACTGCTTGATCAAAGTCATGACGGGAGGTATATCGCAGGGAACTCGTTCACGTACGCTGAGTATATTGAATTTTCTCTCACACGTACCATCCCCACGAGGTATATGGTGAGGCAATTCACGTACACTCAGGTATGTCAAATGGCTTGTCCATACATACTGATTGCTCGCAAGAGCAAGACGTATATCGTGGAAGTCATGCCAAAGGGGGGAACCTTTTACGATTCACCCAACCAAATGCATACCCACATATAGGTGTCAAGCCTAGGACACACATGTTAGATTGTCGGTTTCTACCCAAAGCTTTGCTGAAATTATGGGTCGGCCTGCCGCCCTAATTTTCGTGCATTTTTAAAATGGGACCCTGTCCGTGAGCCTGGTCACAAGTCCATCCATAGCTTTGCATATATTATAAACCCAATTTTTCCATGCTCAGGTCCCGTCCGGCTTTTCATTTTTCATTTAGGAGAATTAATACAAGTGAAAACATAATAATTATAATAATCATGCTGAGACCATCTCCAAAAAGGAAATTTTCCTTTTTCTTTATCCAAAATCCAAAAACATTTGTTCCTTTCCTTATCAAAAATCCAAAAACATTTCTCCTCTCTTTATCAAAAATCCAAAAATATTTTGTCTTTCAATGTCCAAAAAGAAATTTTCATCCCTTTTTCTCAAAAATAAATCCCATTTTATGCCTTCTCAGGTCTATCGCAAACCCTTGGCCTGGCTCCTTATTGGCTTCAGTCCTCAGTCAGATTACCTCGGAGTTCCAGCTGTTCCCTTGCTACTTGTTCTGAGTCTAAAATCCATTCGCCTTCCATGAAGAACATAGATCAAGTACCCATTGTGCAGTCGGATCTGATGGCAGTTCTAGCTCAGCTTGTGTCCAAGATTGACATCCTCCAAACTGAGGTCCGAGAGATGCAACGAAACTAGGTTCCCATTCCTCAAGAACTCGAGGCCCTATTCCCTCGTGATATGAATCCACCCGAGCCCATCTAGGTTCTCGAAGAGTATCAACATGCTCTACGTTCCCTTCCTTCTAATGGGTCTTCATCTGCCCAGCTTCCTATACCGAACCTTGCCTAGCCTGGGGCTAAATTGCCTATGATTATTGATCTGAAGGAAGAAGAGATGAACAAAGTCAAAGAAGACCTCAAGATGCTCACCAAGAAGTTTGACCATGTTAGAATCTCACGAATATACATGGACTACACCTACATGTCTCCTTATCCTAAAGCGAGGTTACTCGAGAAGTTTAAGATGCCGAATATCAAGAAATTCAGAGGAAGTGGACCCCCGATTGTTCATCTCCGAAGTTATCACCGTTCCATGACTCTACTAGGGGCTTTTGAAGAAGTGATGGCCAAATTATTTCAGTAAACTTTCAAGGATAGCGCCCTCCGATGGTTTTTGTCTCTCGAAGAGTTCAGAATTCATAGATGGGAGGATGTATCCCAGGAATTCATGTCACGGTACAAATATAATGAAGAGCTTGAGGTCACCCATCCTGATTTAGAGCTAATCAAACAGAACCCTAGAGAATCGGTTAGTAACTTCATCGCCCGATGGAGGTAAAAGTAGCTACCATAACCAATCGGCCTTCCAAGGAAGAACAAGTCAGCATAGTGAAGAAGAAATTCTTACCCCATGTCCGAGCAATGATGGGAGGACAATACTATCCCCACTTTCGAGCTCGTAGAGAACCAGGAGTAGAAATCGAGGAAGGTATTGCCAAAACAGAAGTCGAACCAAAGAAGGTATCCGGACAGTTCACCCCTAGAAAATATGACAAACTTTCCAGTGCTATAGTCTCAACCATCAATAACATTTCTCAACCAACCACATCATGGGCGCCAAAAAGCCTCCCAGTCCCAGTCCGAAAGGAAAACACCGAGATCCATGCTCCCCTCTCCAAAGTTTATCAAGCCTTGTTAAGCCAAAACCTTATCAAACTTTTGGATCCCCGTCCATTGCCAAATCCACTCCCAAGAAACTTCAAGGCAGATGCCCATTGCGCCTTTCACCAAACTGCTGGCCATACCACCGACCAATGCTTTCACCTCTAAAATATAATCTAAGGTCTAATTGATAGGGGTACCATCACCCCACCAGCCAATCCTAAGCCAAAAACTACTCACAACCCACTTCCAAATCATGCTAATGCCATCTTTCTAGAAGAGAATCCAGAATTCGATCCCTCAACTCAAATCACACCTATATACTTTCCTAAACCTCTCCAAATTTGCCCATATTTCCTCCTACACCCTACTAGCCTTGCTGATCAGGCACTGTCACTCCTTACCAGAGCATGCATCGATGTCCATACCCGTTCTGAAAACGGAAGCATGGAATTGTCAGAAGTGTCAAACCAACTCCTAGAGTTCGGGCTGAAATTGCCCTCATAGATGGTCATTAATTACCAGAGGTTTAGTACACTGTTCTTGGAAGCAAGAAAATGGGCCCGAGAGTCAGATAGTTAGGTAGGACCAACCGATGAAGTCAGTCTAAATGATGTTGTCTAGATCATGGCAAAATTATTCAGGCAAACCAATAACATTTGCAGTATGACCGAGTTACTTGATGCTCTGAAGCTACAGGGGCACCTGGTCCCTTCACCCTTACACATCCCCACAGAATGGGATGACATGTATGAAGAAGTCGTTGAAGTTATGGAATGCATCGACTTTACATGTAAAGACAGAATTATTGCCACCAGATAGGGGGAAGAATTCGGAGATTCGAATGAAGAACAAACTTTCAAGAAAACTCACCCGGTAGTCGACATGTGTGGAATTATATCATTTGAATAACTCTTCAAAAAAATAAATAAGGTGGAAAAATAACTTGAGATCGACGAGGAAACGAGATTCATGTTTTCCCCTTCTTTAGTAAATCATATAACCAGATCAGGGAGGCATTACCAGATCCCAAACTCACTACCAGCCAATGACAAAAGGAAGGTCGTTGAAAACCTTCCTATGCCAGAAATGACCCTGTAGTAGAGCAAGATCCTCGATTAACTGAAGAAAACTCAAGCTAACATCACTCTATGGGGGCTTTTCATATCTTCTCAGCTACACAAAAATGCTTTGATCAAGTTGCTCACTGGACCCACAGTTACTTCTTTTACCACACCAGATGAATCGGTAAATTTAGTCGGATCCTTGACCTCTACCCGAATGATATCCTTTTCCGAAGAAGAAAATCCCAAGATTGGGCCAAACCACAATCATGCACTCAACATCTCCATCGAAGTTATGGGGAGGGTCATACCACTCTCTCTTATCGAAAATGGATCCGCCTTAAATGTCTGACCACTGAGAACCTTCAAATGTTTAGGCCTAAAAGAAAGCGACCTCTCTCTAACCTCTGCTGCTGTGCATGCCTACGATAATACCCGTCGGGAGGTGATGGGATCCATAAAGCTTGTAATAGGGTCTAGCCCTATAAACCCTGTCGTCGAATTCCACGTTATTGACATCCTAGCCTGTTTCAACCTATTGCTAGGATGAACTTGGCTCCACAGTATCAAAGGCGCATCTTCCTCACTCCATCAGAAATTAAAGTTCTTCACCGACGGACGGGTCATTACAATCTTGGGCGACGACGACAATGCCGATGGTGCAAGTACCAGTAGTCCAATCCTTGAGATAGAGCATGGGTCAAATGATATGATCCTATCAGGATTCCAAGTTGAAACACAATTACTCCCGACAGGGGACAACTTCAAAGAAAGGGTTTATCCAGAATATGACTCTCATGGCAACGTCAATGTGATTCAGATGTTCAGAAACATGCACTTCGTTCCCGGACTGGGGCTAGGGAAAAGACAGCAAGGGATACTTGAGCCCATTGAACTAAGGAAGGATTTCCCTCCTTGTAGTTTGGGGTATCAACCGTCAGAACAAGAGCTCAAAATGATTCGCCTATCTCAACCAAAGAGAAGACTAGACCGCATCCAAACTATCCCACGTGACTCCTTAAACGGATGATTCATTAAAGAGGGTGAGGACTTCCCCTTTTATAGCTTTTTAGAACCATGGTATGACCATACAGATAAGAAAATGAAGCCTGGAATGGAGATATTTTTCTAAGATAGATACCCATGGGCTGAAGATTCCCAACACCAAGTACAACCGCTCATCAAAGATATCAAAGAGACTGAGGAAACTGACTCTAAAGATTCCTTCATCTTACAGACACTAGGGCTGACACTCTGCATGGTTCACTCAGGCACTACATCATCGGATCCATCCCAACTGATTAAATCTATGGATACACCTCTCCTTAACTGGAATGTTGCGTCAGTTCTACCTGTTGAAATCTCCCCCAATCCTAATGTTTACCCCTTTTCTTCTTCTGTTGTCTATCCTTGTTCAAATGTAATCGAGTCCTCTTTTGACGAGGTTCTCAATGCTGTTTTTCCTATCAATGAAATAAACGAAGATTTTGAGTATCTTATTGTGCCTTACATTAACTCTTTAGATTCTAATCAAACTTTTGATGATGATGATTTTGTAAATGAACAATTCTTAACTGATCTAAATAAGGTTAATAATAAACAACATAATTGCGTTCAAGTTAATGAAGAAGAGACTGTTGTTGTTAACCTCGGTTCTAGTAGCCAACTGCGCAAGATTAGGATAGGGTCTACCCTCGATGAGCATGAGCGTGCACAACTCGAAGAATTGCTAAAAGAATTCATGGATGTCTTCGCATGGTCCTACGACGATATGCCTGGCATTGATCCTTAAATATCTCATCACGAGATTCCCACTCTCCCAGATTACAAGCCGGGCAAAAAAAGTTGAGAAAGCTCCACACCGTATGGTCGCTCAAGGTCAAAGAAAAGGTGGTCAAAAAGTTGAACATAGGCTTCATTCGTGTGATCGAATATCCCACGTGGCTAGCTAATATAGTGCATGTGCCGAAATCAGGAGGAAAAGTTCGGATGTGTGTAGACTACCGGGATTTGAATAAAACCTCTCCAAAGGATGATTATCCGCTACCTAATATCGACATAATCGTGGACAACACAACCATTCATGCTCTCAAGTCATTTGTCGATGGGTTTGTCGAATATAACCAAATCAAAATGCACCCAAACCACCAAGAAAAAACTGCATTTATCACCCCATGGGGAACCTTTTGCTACACTGTCATGCCATTGGGTCTTAAAAATTCTGGGGCTACCTACCAGAGGGCTGCCACAACCATCCTGCACGATTTGATTCATAAAGAAGTTGAGGTCTATGTGGATGATATGATTATCAAGTCCAAAACTAGAGAAGGTCATGTTCCTACTCTCTGAAAGTTCTTCGAACGACTGCGATAGTATCAGATAAGACTCAATCCGCAGAAATGCATCTTTGGTGTTACAAAGGGAAAACTCTTGGGATTCATGGTTAGTGAGAAGGGGATAGAAGCAGATCCCACCAAGCTAAAAACCATACTTGAGATGCCACCTCCCCGAATAGAGAAAGAAGTTAGAGGTTTCCTCGAGAAATTACAGTACATCATTCAGTTCATGAGCCAGTTAACCTCCATCTGTGAACCTGTGTTCAAACTCCTCCGAAAGCATTCAACTAAATTTTGGAAGGAGGCATTCCAAGAAGCTTTTGATCGAATCAAACAATATTTGACCTAACCCCCGGTACTCATGCCACCATAGCCTGGTCTCCCCTTGCTCCTAAACCTAACCATAACCTACTATGTAGCTGGGGCTTTCCTATCCCAATACCTTAAAGATTCTCACAAAGAAAAAGCCATCTATTATGCCAGTCGCAAATTGGTCGGGTACGAGGTTAACTACACTACTTTGGAAAAGGCGTGTGTCGCACTTGTCTGGGTCACCCAAAACTTATGGCACTACATGCTCGCCTTCTCGATCAAGCTTTTATCCCGAATGGAACCCATCAAATACCTACTTGAGAAACCCATCTTGTCCAGCCGAATGGCCCGATGGTTGATGCTCCTAGCCAAGTTCAATATCGTGTACGTCACGCAGAAATCCATGAAAGGAAGAGCCATCTCTGACTACCTCGCTGATTACCCCATGGATGAGGCCAATGTTTGGATTTCCGAATTCCCAGATGAAAACATCCTCTGCACTGCCTGGGTCAATCTCCAATGAAAAATATTCTTTGACAGTGCTAACAACAAGAAGTGATATGGCATTGGGATACTTCTGATCGCCCCAAATGACTCCCATCGCCATCAAGTTGGATTTCCCTTGCACCAACAACATGACTAAATATGTGGCATGCATAGTAGGCCTCAACGTTGGTCTTAAGAAAGGTATTAAATGTTTAGACTTTTACGGGGATTCTTCCCTCATCATCGGTCAAGTGCTTAGAAAGTGGAGAGTCAAAGACGAGGAACTCCAACCCTTCCATGCCCACTTAGAAGAACTAGCCTCCCAATTCTAAGATATCACCTTCCATTACCTACCTCGAGCAAATAATAACCTAGACGATGCTCTCTCTACCTTGGCCTCCATGGTCGACATGCCCGAAGGAATAACTATGACCCCCTTCCTAGTTTAAAAGTAAGACAAACCAACCCACTGCTACCACATTGAACTTGTCATAGCAGAAGATCCCGAGCTAACCAATTATTGGTACTATAATTATGGCGCCTCCTCAAGCATGGTAGGTATCCCGAGGGTTTTAACAAGAAATATCGAGCAACCCTTTGAACACTCGCCGCCTAGTACATCATTTGTCACAAAGCACTGCTAAAAAAGAACTTCGATGGAACTCATTTGCACTGCATCGCAGGGGCTGATATTGAAAAGATAATGCAGAAGATCCACAACGGGGAATGCGGACCCCATATGAACGGTCATGTGCTTGCCAAAAAGATCACCCGACAAGGCTACTACTGGAACACCATGACCTAGGATTGTACCGCCTATGTTCGAAGATGCCTCATATGCCAATAATTCTCTAACCTTCAGCATTTGCCTACACGTGAACCATACAACATGACCTTTCCCTGTCCGTTCTCCACCCGGAGCATCGAAATCATAGGGAAGGTTACACTGAAGGCTTCCAATGGGCATGATTCCATCCTTATTTCTATTAATTACTTCACCAAATGGGTCGAAGCGGAGTCATACGCAGTGCTAAACACTAAGAAAGTGGCTAAATTCGTCAAGAAAAACATCATCTGCCGGTATGGGGTCCCATATGAGCTAGTATCAAATAACGGGTTGCATTTTGAGGGAGAAGTCATAGGGGTGGTCAACGAATATGGGATTCAGAGACACAAATCTTCTCCCTACCGACCTCAGACCAATGGTGCAGTTGAAGCCGCCAATAAGAACCTCAAAGCCATCATCAGCAAGATGATCGAAAGCTATCGGGATTTGGTCGATCGGATCCCGTACGCCCTCTGGGGATACCAAACCTAAATTCAAACCTCTACTGGGGCTACCCCTTACTCTCTAGTTTACAGTATGGAAGCAGTCCTACCCATGGAGCTGGAAATACCCTCGTTGCGCGTCATGCTTGAAAACAAGGTCAACGAAGAAGACTGGTGCCAAAGCCTTCTTGACGAGTTAACCCTCCTAGACGAAAGGAGATTAATAGCACTATACCATATACAAGGGTAACATCTCCGAATAGCGCGTCCTTTCAATAAGAGAGTTAAGGACCGTGGTGTCCGAGAGGGGGACCTAGCCCTCAAAGAAATCATGGAACCCATCTGGGACCCAGAGGGAAATTCAAGCCCAATTGGAGCGGCCACTACATTATCAAGAAGATCTTGTCCGGCGCTGCCGCCATGTTTACGGACTTAGATGGGGAAGAGATGGCTCATCCAGTCAACCTGGACCGTCTCAACAAGTTCTACCCCTAGTCCGAAATCTCAGCGCACTACGACTCTTCTCGTTTCCCTTCTATTTTAAAAAAAAATCTCTTCATTTCCCCCTACCCAGAACTACGTGGGCCTTATCCTCTACAAATAAACATTTTCAAACAAAGTATAAAATATCAAAACCCCAGAGGTATGTAGGCAGCTCATACACCTTACATGACCATGGCCCTTTCTTTTTCACAAAATACTATTATTTTCTTACCTTCGAGAACGACAGTTCATTCTAACATATATTTGAATAAAAGGATTATGTATGCCTTAGCGATCGGTATAGATAATTCAAATAATACAAAATTCATCGAAAGGCATAGCTGGATGATCAGAAACTTATTTATTTCACTAATAAGAAATTACGATACAGATTACATAAGAAAAGGAATGGATAACTCCCTTCCCCCTAACCTCCTAAAAAATCCAAATAAAATCCTCACATTTATCCCTCATTACACAATAAACTCTCCAGGAGTCCTATCCACAGCTACCAGAGGAGCCCCCTCCGTCATCATAATCTGTATCCTGGGGTCCTCAAGTTTCCCTTGCCTGAACAGAGTGTCGCAGACACTCCATGGACCGATAAGCTCGAACCAGCTTCGAAAAAACCACAACATCTCCTTCCATGGTGTTAAAAGAGACAAGATACTTTTTACAAGTCTCCACTGCCAATATCTTGTTAACTACTCTCCTCCACAACCACTTCATATAATCCCCAGGGATATGCCAAACTCTCCTAACAGACTGAGAGGGACGGGTCGACGGACGCCGACTCTCCCACAAGAGCCAAGCCGCAGGCGCAGACGCTCGGTCAAATCCTCTACCGAAAGGAAATTTAGTGTCCGAGGACGCACGACCTGTGCCCAGCCAAATTGGCGCAGAAGCTGCCAAAGGAAGTAAAAAGAGGTCTGGCTGAGACCAACTAACCACACATATGGGTATTCGCCTAGCTCCAGAATAGGCAGCAGCTGTCACTACCAAGGCACTGACCAGTACAGATTTCGAGCCCCATGCTCCACAAGCCGATTCTCTCAGCTCTCAATATCCAGGACAATGCTGAGAAATGACACGAAAAGAAGTTAGGTACAATCGACAAAGGATATTCTGGAAGAGTCACCAGGCAAAGTCTTTCAGATAACCACATAAACAGCATCACGGGGCTACCCCGTAAGAAGTCAGAACGACCTTCTCGCCAGGCATCTAGACCGTTCAGGGTCTCTGCCAGTATCACCACCGTAGGATTGCGATGGTATGACATCCTTGAAGTAATGGCTGTAAGTTGTGGATCCACCAGCAGTTCCCCAGTCACCAGCAGAAATTTTAAAACCAGACCCAGATCAACGGCTCCAGCATAGCCAGCATCACCTACTTCCCGCAAATGCACGGACTGCAACACCACCGGGAGGGAGATCATTCCTCTAGCAACCAGTGATATAGTCACCGAAGGTGAAATAAGAAGAAGTCCGTCCAGTAAGTCCCTGAGAGAATGGGAAAATTCGAGTAAAGTCACAGCAACACTGGGATTTATCCCCAGCATGGAAGAAAATTTCTCGTAGGTAGGACAAACTTCATCCAACCCAAAGCAGAATACATGGTTTTCGGGGTACCAAAATTGTACCGCCGCCATCAGCATATTCCACTCAATGGATTGATTGCGCCACAAAGAGACTCAAAGCATGTTGAAAGCATCGTAGTCGACATTATAAGAGCACATCGCTTCCAAGGCTTCGAGGTAGTTAGAAAACTCAATGCTACCAGGGAGAGCCATCTTACAGGACTAAGAGATAGTAGGCAAGTAAGTAAGAATGTGAAGGTGTGATGAAAACACTCCACCCCTACCCCTTTTTATACTTGAGAACCCTCACAAAAGACATAACCCCTGCAGAAATGGGAGGGAATCCTACCCCACAAGGTACAAGAAGCTGAAGAAGACACTAATCAAAAGCTTTGAATTGATGGGACTAGACTTGACTGTCGATAGGCAGGGCAAGGGGCTTGCCAATCGGCAACCCCCTATTTTTGGAAATTTCCCTTTTTCCTTTTTTATCAAAATTAGAAAAACCCCAAAAAATAAAATTAAAATTCTCAACAGAATTTCAAAAAAAATCCTCTTCCACCCCTATATAATTTCCCATTTTTAAAACTTTCCTTCAAAAAATCCTAAAAATGTCTCTTTTCACGGTCTCAGCAGCAAAGTAAAAAGCGCATGTGCAAGCATTCACTCACCATTAATAATAAAAAAATCCCAATGCATTGCATATATATATATTCTTCTATATTACATCACATTTTGTAGGAAATAAAAGAAAAGAAAAAATAAATGGGACTCAGCCCGAACCCACATTTTCTCTCTCTCACCTACCCTTCACCCCTCTCTCTAAGAGCTTCCACCCCTACGACGCCCTACGGCGAGATGGCGCACCACCGCTACCCGAGCCAGAGTCCTCCTTGAACGAAGCAGACGGTACCAAGCAAGAAGGAACCGGGACCTTATCCCGAATATGGGCAGTCATCGAACATATCCAGTCCCTGATGTCCCTCAACTAAGTGGTCGACACACAGACTTGCTGCAAGTAAAAGGCAAAATCAATATCAAAGAGGGATCAAAACAGAAAAGGAACCAAAAAGAGGAAGAAGGTATACCACAAGATGAAGAACATCCTATGTCAAACCCAGCTCATCCGGATCCATCGCATGAGGAAGATGCAATATGGGGACCATCCCTCCATCAACCCACTAAATGTTGTACGAAGGGGTATGCAATCTAACAAAGGGAACCTCTGAAGTCACCACCGCTGCAAACGTCTATGGACCACCACTGCTGTGGGAAGACCCCACTGCCCGACTCGAACATGCTGGAGGGAAAGGCAGGGCATCATATATGTTGGGCGCCATCAACCAGCTCATCACAAAGTCCATATAGTCATACGGTGTGGCCGTATCAGTGTACAATAAGTAGGACTCACAGATTATAGCCACAATCCTCGCATCCTCCGACATTAGCTGCTCCCGCCTCATAGACGTAGAAGGCTGTGCAGGTGGCACCACCACATCCTCCTTCGCAATCTGCCGAACCACCCGCTCCCCCAGATACCAGGAATAGTGGAACTCATGCACCAATAAATGCCTCATCTGCGCATTCACCCCGATCTCCCCCGTATCCTGAATGGCTATCCCGTAAGGGTAAAAAGTCACCTGAAAATCCCTAGCAGGCATAAGTCAATACAAAATCAGAACATGCCAAAAACTAAGGCTGAAAAGGAAAAAGTCTTACGCTACCACTGGTCAGGTCATTTAAGACCTGACGCACCGCCTCCAGAGAGAGAGATCCCTTCGACTGCCGATTAGCCTTGCGCCATCGATACAATCGGTAAAAGTCCCAAACAGTCTCGTCCTTCAAGGTAATCAACTGGGTATTGCAACCAATCACCTCATAGAACCACGTCTACCAAAGATAAGAATTCATAATAAAAAAGAGACGCATAAGGAAAATGCGAATGCATGAAAAGAAAATGCGCAAAATTAAAGGATACCCCGAGGAGATACGTGGCTCCAGTAAAAGTTTACCGACAACACTGACTGAATGCATCCAAAGATAAATAGAGGGTCGAAAAAGTGAGACTCCCCCAATCATAGAGAGTGATGTTCGAAAACATCCTCAAATACGGCAAGAACCACAAATGGACGACATCGCCACTCAACGACACTGACCCCTTACCTTTCTGAGGCAGTCCAAAAGTCTATGCCACCGTCGAATGGCAACCTCTGAACCATGCCGACCGGAACCCTCCTTTAAATTTCATACAAAAATTCCCAGAAAATACTAGACATCCCTGAAAAATTCTCAGAAAATTCCTATAAATCCCAAGAAGGATTTAGAACATTTTTACTAAGGAAATTTTGCACCCCCTCAAGCGAAACACCTATTTCCCCAGCGGAACTCTCAAAAACCAAGTAAAACACCTCCTGGCAACATCCTCGGAGGATCTCTAAAGATCACCCCCTATGCCCCAAAGGCCTCATTTTTCCCCAAGCAATACATCCAAGCCTTGGCCACCTAAATCTCCCCAGTGGAATTTTGGCTATTCCTTCAGAGGATGCAAAATATTTCCCCAGCAGTCGGCTCCCCAGCCCAAAATAAAACCACAAGATAAATCTCCCCGACAGAGTTCCCCAAGAACATCTCTACATAAGCCCACAAAATTGGTCATCTCTACATAAGCCCGCAGAATTGGCTTCAACCCGTAGAATTGGTCATCTCTACATAAGCCCTCAGAATCGGCTTCGACCCGCAAAATTGGTCATCTCTACTTAAGCCCACAGAATTGGTCATCTCTACATAAGCCCGCAGAATTGGCTTTGACCCGCATAATTCATCATCTCAACTTACGCCCGCAGAATTTGAAAAACTTTGTTTACAAGATTAATAACAAAAGGTTATAAGTTTAGTAAACTCCGAAATAAACTCGTTGAATGAAACTCTTTTCAAAATAAACACTAGATGTGTTAAAACAATTTTTTTGAATATGTTTTCTAGATTCGTTAGTTTGATTACCTTAAGCTTTTTAAAACTAAAATGTTTAATTTAAGTCTCGAGTACGATATTGTTCACCAAAGTAATTAAGAAGATTCAAGAAAATTAACACATGATTTTTAACATCATAAAACCGTAAAATTAGGTAAACATCCACGGCCCCCTCTACGGAGCAAAATGAAAAAGTCCACAAAAACCACAACCAAGTTACAACACTAAAGCATGCAACTAAGAACCAAAATACAAGATCAGAAAATGTACCTACCCGAGTTACTCCAATCTTAAAGTCATTCTACCTTGATTTTTTCTTCTCCACGCATCTTCTGTTTTGTCATTGAATCCCGGATTCCATCAACCCCACAAACAAAATATCTCACCAAGAACCACAACTCCTAAATGTTCGTGTGAGAGTGATAGTGTTTGTGAATTAAACTAGATGCAATAATGCTTCTTTGCCTCTCAATCAAATACAAGCAATATTCTATTAATCACAAGCAACTTCTATATGCAATGCAATTAATCTCAAATATGCTTTGAATTCAAGTCTTCAAAATTTTCAGATTCGAAATAAAAAAATTCAAATCAAGTTTTGTTTCAAAATTATTTATCTCCAAAATATATTTCACCAATTTGTGAAATTAATTTTTGAAATAAAAAAAATTATTTCTCCAATCTGAATATAAGCCACAACAATAAGTCTTGAGTATCAAATTTATTTGAAACAATATTCTTGGATCAAAAAATAACAACAACAATATAATAAAGATCCAAGAACAAAAACACAACAATCCTAAAAAATTAGTGTACTAAAATGGTCCTTAAGAGGTATAGGGTATGAGGAGTACACAAATCTGAAATGGGTTCAAAGTCCGGCGAGTTTTTCGGTGAGAAAAATTCGGGTGAGACACCTCTTTCTATTTCCGTTCTGAATCCGGCGACGATCTCGACTCTCTCCTCGATTTTTCTCCGCCGACAGCAAAGGTTTTTCTCTCCTCGGTTTTCTCCGTCGGTGGTCAGCGGTCTCGGATCTCTCTCTCTATGTTTAAGTCCGATGTCATTCGGTCCAAGGTGGCTCTCAGTTTTGGTACAACTCCGACAGCTTTTGGTTTACGGATAACAACGGCGTCAATAGCAGCTCCGATGGTGACGTCGATTTTTGGCTCTTCGAACGGCAGCGAAGATCACAGATCCAGCGATCGCATCTCTCTCTCTCTCCTTGATTTTTCTCGTCTATTCAGTTGTGGTTTCTCTTGGCCTGAATCCGACGGCGATGGTGACACCCCTCTCTCTCTCGTTCTTTTCGGCAGCAGCCTTCGGTTTAGTTTCTGCTAGCAGCAATTCTCCTCGATTCTGGTTTCTTCTTAAATGGAGAAGCAACAAAGATGTTCAACTCTCTCTCTCTCTCCTCTCTTAAAGATAAGCCACCACACTCTCTTTTAAACTCAAGAATAAGAAACCCTAAGATATTATATATGAGGCTCAAAAGGGTTTGATAAAAAAAAAAGGGTCTAGACCTAATTTTCAAGATCTAAGGGTGTAGAAAGAAAGTGAAAGAACTAATGTGATTAGCTAAAATGTGTTCACTAGGATTGAGGCACTAATAATATGGTCCATAGATAACCACTCAATCTAGGGTCACAAATGAGTCTAACCACGAAGACGCTAAAGAAACACCAAAAGCCTTATTAAAAAATAACACACATGTGTTTTTTTAAGTCTTGGAAAAATTAAATCTTTCGACTCAAAAAAAATATTTACCAATTAAAAATTGAACCAATCAAATTTTTATCATAAAATATATTCTTATGTTAACCTCAAATATATTTTTTAAATCATATTTAAATTAAATTAAAAATCATTTTAAATGATAAAAAAATATTCAAATGAATTTCTTTTTCCCAAAAAAAATATTTGAAGCAACAACACCACCATAAAAAATATGCACACATAATAAACATATATATGCAGTGTATGTGTCTAAATTGTGGTTCAAGAGTTGTACTTACCTCTTTGTGTCGCATTGGAGAACTTGGACTGAGATGCTTTTGATGAAGCTTAATGCCTTTTCGAGATAAAGTAGCTCAGAAAAATCTAATCCTATTTTGTATCGATATCCAAACTAGTTGGAACTCCTATATGGCACAGACTCAAGTAAGTCAACCATATAGTGGGTTCTCAATCTCCCCCTTTGGATATTGGAGACAAAATTCCCTTGAGTATCCTGAACTCGTGGGTGAAAATGAAAAATCTTAGATTTCCTATACAAAAATTTCCATCTACCCATTCCCAGCCTAGAACCAAAAATAAGATAAGAAAATACATTACTCAACTACAATACAAACCAATACTCTAATAAATAGGACAAGCTATACGACCGGGTCTGAAAAATGCCTGAAAAAGATAAACACTCAATGGCATATTAGCTGAGTTAATACAATATAAGATATATAGCACAACACAGGTACTCAAGTTCTTCTCCCCCAATTTTGCTCAAATATACAATGGGGTAAAAAGATATAAATCAGGAGAATATGACAAAAGATGACAACACAAACAATAACATATGCAATGGCAGATACAATGGTCTCCTACATTAAACAGATATTAGGATGCGTCTTTTGTCATTTGAGAAACGACCATGCCCTAAATCCTCAAAAACCAATTATTAGCATGCAACTACCGAGGATATGAATGATGTGTTGAAATAAGTAAGAACTATCATACCAATAGCATTAAGAAGATACTTATATCGAATATTATCAACATATTTGAAATTCTTCATAAGGTATACCTGATCAATGATACGACAAGCCGTTTGAACAGCTTTGACCCTAAAATACTTAGGTAGAATTTTCACATGTAGCATAAACCTAGAAATTACTTGTAAGGTTCTATCTTTCTTTTCAGTAATGTCGTTCTGCTGAGGTGTCTTAGGCGAACTAAATTCATGTTTATAGCCATTGCCTATACAATATTTTGTAACACCCGAATCTTTGAATTCTCCACCTCTGTCACTTCTGATGCGACATACTTGGGTATCCTTCTCGTTCTCTATTTTTAAAAGTATTTTTAAGAACTCATCAAAGGTATGGGTTTTATTTTTCGTGAATGCAAACCAAGTATATCTTGTGACATCTTTAACTTTCTTGTGAGAGGGTTTACTTATTTTCCCTACCTGACAAGGATCACAAACAGGATAAAAAAAATTGATTTTAGGCAATCCTCTAACCATTTCTTGGGAACTTTTCTTACGAAGATTATCAAAATTTGTATGTTCCAATCTATTACAAGATTCAGACTTAGGGAGGACTGTGTAGCAGTTATCCTTATTTATGTTTCCTGTTAAAATACAATTTCCCCTTTCATCAAAATTTTTGCAATCAATTTTAGAAAAGGAGACGGTATGATTGGAATCACAAAATTGAGATATACTAAGCAAGTTAGCCTTGAGACCTTTAACTAGGAGGACATCATTTATCTCGGGGAGACCTTCCTCACGCAATGTTCCCTTACCTATGATCTTAGATGAAACTCCATCACCAAACACAACACTACCTCCAAGGAAGTTGGTTTTGTTTGTTAATTTAGTTTCATCTCCGGTCATATGTTTAGAACATCTGAAGTCAAGATACCATCCAGACGAAGTGCTTGGTTCCTTAATATCAGATATGACAATGTTGCACTTGAGTTGGGGTAGCAAGTCATCTTTTATAATCCAAATAGGCCTACTTTTAAGAGTTTGATTGGACTTTGATTTAGAAAAGTTTTGATTGATTTTTCTAAATGATTTTTTCTTAGTTTTAGGTCCTCCCTTCTTTTTATAGTTAGAGTTATGAGTGGCCTATCTTGGGAGAACATAAGTATTCCTACTCTTTCTAGAATAGTTAAAGTTTGAATAAGTAGGTGTATACACTCTCTTTTGAAAACATTCGGTAATGGAGTGGCCGTAGACATCATAGTATGAACAGTACATATGTGTGGAGGACTTGACTTTATTACTAAAGTCTTTGAAAATTTCTTTATCTCTAATAGGAATAGTCGTCCAAGTGTCATTGGCTTTGGGTTTCTGATAATGATTTCTAACAGGTGGACAGACGTACTTAGCTGGACCATTAGATTTGGGCTTTTGAGAATAATCACTTTGTTTTGCCTTAGAGACCATTAAAATAATTTTCGTTCTGGGTGTTTTGAGGATTCTGGCCTTGTTTTATAAAAACAATATTTTCAGAAGAAACATTTTTGCTAGTATAAACTTTTTCTCCAAATCCAAAACCAGATTTATCGTCAGAATCAAACTTGCTTCCTACAACAATTTCTTCGTAGGAGTTTCAAAGTGTAAGCATTTTTTTAAACACATTTGAAACTTTTTTCTTAGATTCTTCAAGTTCTATCAAGGTAGACTTGTATTTTTGTTCCAAAATATTATTTTTCTCAGAAAGATCTTCTATTTTTGTGGAAAATTCTTCAATTTTAGTCTCATGGGCAACACATAATGCTATAAATTCTTTAGCATTTTTCCTAATAGTCTGGTTAGGTAAATCAATACGCTCGTTCAATAGCTTAACCGTTTTATCAAGATAAGCACTTTTCTTATGCATTTTCGTGTGTAGCTCTTGAAGATCTAGAAAATCATCATCAGAATCACTAAGAGAATCGTGTGAAGTGTCTCCTATATCACTCATTTCATATGTGGAACTCACACACACTTCAGGTTTAACAATAATGTTTTCAGTTTGACACACCCTTAAGCTATCACTAGCAATGTCATTTTCATCATCAACAATCACATCATTTTCAACAGCAGATGCAACAATAGGAACAATAGAATCATGAGTAGACACACATTCATCATCATCTCGATATATGATCCTAGCATAGAATGACATATAAGACTCATAATTATGAGTTGACTCAGTTTCATCTTTATCAGAATCGCTAGAGTCGTCCCATGTCTTACATAAATTAGCCCTAGTATTGTAGGTAGGCTTATTTGGGCATTTATTAGCAATATGTCCCATTTTGCCACATCCATAACATTTGACATCTTTCATGTCTATGTTAGGTCTAATATTATCATAGGTCCTTTTATTGTCATGTCTTTCATGAGGTCTATGATTTTGATTACCTTGAAAATTTTGTTTGCCTTGTTTATAGGCTAAAGCATTTCCGAATTTGATAATATTTTTGAAATGCTTGCTCATAAGAGCCATTTGATTGTCAAGGTTATCTAAGTCACAATCATCATTCAAGTTAAGGTCAAAGTCTAAGGGGCTGACTTTAGGTGAAGTCAAGTGTGATGAAAACACAACATTAAATTCAGTGAGTCTCTTGTTACGAGTAATCAATTATTTTTTAAACTCTTACTCCATCTCAACTGTTCTTAATTTGCTACTTAGAAATTCAGGAGTTATATTTGGGTCATTCATTTCTTATATGGCATATCTCTTATTGTCGAACTTAGCAGGTAATGACATAAGAATATTTTGAACGATTTCTTTTCTAATATAGGTTATACCATTTGCATGTAATTTTGTAAAAATGTTGGTTAACCTAATGCAGAAATCATCAAAGGATTCATTGTCATCCATAATCAGTGAATTGTAGTGTTGAGCAAGCATTTGTGTTTTTTCAGCCTTAACTCGTTCCTCACCCTCATGTGCGGTGACTAGAGTGTCCAGGCCTCCTTAGAAGTAGAGCAAATAGATATTCTTTTAAACTCATGCTCGTTAATGGACATAAAGATAGCATTCTTGCCCTTATTATTATCGAGAGATTTCTTTTTCTCTACCACAGTAAATTCGCTACGAAGTTTCTTAACCATTGTGGGATCAATATTAGACAAAGACTTAGTTGGATGTTCATAACCATTTTCAATCATATCCCACACATCACCACCAAGAGTTCCTTGAATGAAAGCAACCATTCGTACTTTCCAATAGGAAAAGTTGTTTCCATCAAAGAGTGGTGGTCGGGAAAGGTTACCTAACTTCTCAAATCTTTCATCCATATTCAGAAATGGATTTCGAAAATAATTTCTGGAGTTTCAGAATCAAAATAACTTTTGATAAACCCGCTTTGATACCACTTGAAAAACTTTTTTTACAAGATTAATAACAAAAAGTTATAAGTTTAGTAAACTCCAAAATAAACTCGTTGAACGAAACTCTTTTCAAAATAAACACTAGATGTGTTCAAACAATTTTTCTGAATATGTTTTCTGGATTCGTTAGTTTGATTACCTTAAGCTTTTTAAAACTAAAATTTTCAATTTAAGTCTCGAGTACGATATTGTTCACCAAAGTAATTAAGAATATTCAAGAAAATTAACACGTGATTTTTAACGTGGTAAAACCCTAAAAATAGGGAAACATCCACGACCCCCTCTACGGAGCAAAATGAAAAAGTCCACTAAAATCAAAACCAAGTTACAACACTAAAGCATGCAACTAAGAACCAAAATACAAGATCAGAAAACATGCCTACCCGAGTTACTCCACTCTTAAAGGCATTCTATCTTGATTTGTTCTTCTCCACACATCTTCTATTTTGTCCTTAAATCCCAGATTCCAACAGCCACACCAACAAAATATCTCACCAAGAACCACAACTCCTAAGTGTTTGTGTGAGAGTGATAGTGTTTGTGAATTAAACTAGATGCATTAATGCTTCTCACGCCTCTCAATCAAATACAAGCAATATCCTATTAATTACAAGCAACTTCTATATGCAATGCAATTAATCTCAAATACGCTTTGAATTCAAGACTTCTAAATTTTCAGATTAGAAATAAAAAAATTCAAATCAAGTTTTGTTTCAAAATTATTTATCTCCAAAATATATTTCACCAATTTGTGAAATTAATATTAGAAAAAAAAATTATTTCTCCAATCTGAATATAAGCCACAACAATAAGTCTTGAGTTTCAAATTTATTTGAAACTATATTCTTGGATCAAAAAAATAACAACAATATTATAATAAAGATTTAAGAACAAAAACACAGCAATCCTAAAAAATTAGTGTACTAAAATGGTCCCTAAGAGGTATAGGGTATGAGGAGTACACAAATCTGAAATGGGTTCAAAGTCCGGCGAGTTTTTCGACGAGAAAAGTTCCAGCGAGACTCCTCTTTCTATTTCCGTTCTGAATTCAGCGACAATCTCGACTCTCTCCTCGATTTTTCTCCGTCGACAGCAAAGTTTTTTCTCTCCTCAGTTTTCTCCATCGGCGGTCAGTCGTCTCGGATCTCTCTCTCTATGTTTAAGTTCGGCATCGGTCTGTCCAAGCTGGCTCTCAATTTTGGGACAACTCCGACATCTTTTGGTTTATAGACAACAACGGCGTTAACAGCAGCTCCGATGGTGACGTCGATTTTCGGGTTTTTGGACGGCAGCGAAGATCACAAATCCAACGATCATGTTACTCTCTCTCCTCGGTTTTTCTCGGCTCATCAGTGGTAGTTTCTCTCGGCATGAATTCAACAGCGACGATGACACCCCTCTCTCTCTCTCGTTCTTTTCGGCATCGGCCTTCGGTTTAGTTTCTGCTGGCAACAATTCTCCTTGGTTCGGGTTTCTTCTTAAATGGATAAGCAATAAAGATGTTAAACTCTCTCTCTATCCTCTCTTAAAGATTAGCCACCACACTCTCTTCTAAACTCAAGAATAAGAAACCCTAAGATATTATATATGAGGCTCAAAAGGGTTTGCTAAAAATAAAGGGTCTAGATCTAATCTTCAAGATCTAAGGGTGTAGAAAGAAAGTGAAAGAACTAATATGATTGGCTAAAAGGTGTTCACTAGGATTGAGGCACTAATAATATGGTCCATAGATAACCACTCAATCTAGGGTCATAAATGAGTCAAATCACTAAGACACTAAAGAAACACAAAAAGCCTTATTAAAAAATAACACACATGTGTTTTTTAAAGTCTTGGAAAAATTAAATCTTTCGACTCAAAAAAAGTATTTACCAATTAAAAATTGAACCAATGAAATTTTTATCATAAAAAATATTCTTATGTTAACCTCAAATATATTTTTAAAATCATATTTCAATTAAATGAAAAATTATTTTAAATGATAAAAAATATTTAAATGAATTTCTTTTTCCAAAAAAATATATTTGAAGCAACACCACCACCATAAAAAATATGCACACATAATAAACATGTATATGCAGTGTATGTGTCCTAATTATGGTTCAAGAGTTGTACTTACCTCTTTGTGTCACATTGGAAAAGTTGGACTGGGATGCTTTTGATGAAGCTTGATGCCTTTTTGAGATAAAGCAGCTCGGAAAAATCTAATCCTATTTTGTCTCGATATCCAAACTAGTTGCAACTTTTATATGGCACAGACTCAAGTAAGTCAACCATATAGTGTGTTCTCAGAATTAGCTTCGACCCGCACAATTGGTCACATCCACCTTAAGCCCACAGAATTGGCTTCGACCCGCAAAATTAGTCATCTCTACTTAAGCCCGCAAAATTGGCTTCAACCCGTAGAATTGGTGATCTCTACATAAGCTTGAAAATTCGTCATCCCTGGTTAAGCCCGCATAATTGGCTTCGACCCGAAGAATTGGTCACCTCCACCTTAAGACCACAGAATTGGCTTCGACCCGCAGAATTGGACATCTCTACATAAGCCCGCAGAATTGGCTTCGACCCGTAGAATTGGTCATCTCTACATAAACCCATATAATTAGCTTCGACCCGTAGAATTGGTCATCTCTACGTAAGCCTGCAGAATTGGCTTTGACCCGCAGAATTGATCACCTCCGCCTTAAGCCTACAGAATTGACTTAAACTCACAGAATTGGTCATCACTACATAAGCCCGTAGAATTGGCTTCGACTAGCAGAATTGGTCATCTCAACTTAATCCCACAGAATTGTCTTCGACCCACAGAATTGGTCATCTCAACTTAAGTCCACAGAATTGGCTTCGACCCGAAAAATTGGTCATCCCTCCTTAAGCCCTCAGAATTGGCTTTGACCCGCAGAATTGGTCATCTCTACTGAAGCCCGCAGAATTGGCCTCGACCTGCAGAATTGGTCATCTCAACTTAAGCCCGCAAAATCGACTTCTACCCACAGAATTGGTTATCCCAGCACACTCCGTAGGTCCTCAGAATCGGTCTCGACCCTCTAAATTGGTCATCCTCACTCCCTTAGGTCCTCAGAATCGGCCTCAACCCTCTAAATTGGTCATCCTCCCTCAAAAGCATCATGCGGTGTCTATTCGATGGCTATCATTTGTTCCAAAATCACCCGTCGAGGGGCTCTGTAAACACCCCATTCTGTTACCCCCTAAACACTCCTTAGGTCCCTAGCACCTCCCTTCATCACTACAAAACTAGGTCATACTCCGAGTACTGACCTAGAAGCCATCGAGCACTCCCAGGCTTCGTTTGACCAAAAGTCAAAATCTTAAACTCGACTAAGACTGAATGAATCTTTAAAGAGCACTGAAATCCCTTTCCAACCGTCCGTCTCGTGTGTGATTCTGACTTACCATGCGGACGAACAACCTGTTTTCCCTCGAAAATCAATCAGGATGTTTGACTTAAGTCAACTCTTCAACGTGATCGATACTGAATGAATCTTCGAAAGGCACTGAAACCCCTTTCCAACGGTCCATCTCGTGCGAGATTCTGACTTACGGTACGGAAGAACGATCCGTTTTACTCTGAAAGGTCACCGAATGCTTCCAGGGCTCGGTTGATCAAAGTCAACTCCCCGAATCGGATCAAACTCTTTGGAATGTTGAAGTATATCTCCTAAACTTTCCAACGGTCCTCCCCGTGTGCGATTCGAACTTACCATTCGGACGAACGATTCATTTGCGTTCGACGATTCCCCGTCTAATGGACCGACGAATGCTTCCGAACCATATTTGACCCAAATTTAACTCCCGAACCAGAGAGCGGTCCAAAGGACTTTCGAAGGTATTTGAATTACCTTTCCAACGGTCCACCCCGTGTGCGATTCTGATCAATGATTTACGTTCTGCGATCGATTTTCCTAAAAGGCCTGAAAGACACTGTCAAACGACAGGTCCCAGACCCTGCCTATCCGCAGTGTGCCTAAATGCACCTGCCGATTGGCAAGAACAGGGCTATACCGATCGGAAATTTCCTGGGCCTATAAAAAGGAGTCCTGACCTCACTTGCAAGGAGGAACCCAGATCTGATAGATATCACTCTCAGCAAATCTAGAAAATCTCTCTCGAAGTCAGTGTGATTTCCACACCCAAATCCCTTCCCAACCTTCACTTTTCATCAAACTTGGTGAATTCACTACCCTCTATCATCATCCAAGTCTAAGGGCTGCTCTCCAACATTCAAGATCTAGCTCAAGATCTTCAAGAAGGTCCAATTTTCTCGACTCTCTCCTTAAATTCTCATAAATTCTCAATAACTTGTTTTATTACTTAGCACTTTTATTCTCTCATCTCACATATCCTAATATACTTTTTTTAGTATTATTGCACATCTCTTATTTTCATACAAACAAAAAAACCAAAAAATAAGAAAAAGAGGGGTTGCTGATAAATTCCAAACGGGAATTCTCATACTTTTCTTACACTTTTCTCACAACTAAAACACTTTTTCTACACACACACACAAATAAGAGATTCCCCCGGTTGGATTTATGGGATAAACCCCACCCCTCGTTTTGCATGCGAACTACGTGGACTTTGATGCCTCTATAGGCTACGTAGGCATCTCGGGGTAAAACCCGAGACTCGAGTCCTATTTTTACTTTTTCTCTCATTTTCTATTTTCTCTAAACTCCGCTCTCTTATATTATATATATACATATATTTGTTCTTAATGGCGTATTATTCCACATGCATTATCGTTCCATCATAACGGTCAATGTAAGGATAATCGCGTAAATCCTATTTTCTAATATTTTCATACCTTCCTACGGATGACTCGCTTTACCTCTTCCATGGTGAAAGTAGATGATTCCTATCTCCACTATATATACACATGCACACTTATCACGGGGAAAATAAAGGAAAATAACAAAAACCCATGAGAGACCGAAAGGGAGGAATGGGTGCCTAACACCTTCCTATTTCGTAACTTAGCCTTCGGACCCTTTTCGAATCATTTTGGTTTCGTATGCATCAGTATGTCTTTGGATGATGTCCTTCGGGATGTCTCCCTTTCTTTTGTCTATTTTGAGTAAAATAGACTGGCGACTCTATCTCTCTACATTTTTCACCTCACCCAAATGACGCCGGTCGAAGCGCTCACGAGAAGGACGCCAGGACCTAGGATCCTCCCTCATGTGCCCTCCCTCCACGAGGATCGGGGGATGGCCACGTTATGGGTTCTCAGTTATTCAGAGCCACCAATTCATTGTATATAAAAATAAATAAAATGGCCTAGGTTATCCCTTTCGGGCTAATTCTAAGGCACATTTAGGCCTACGATTGTTCAAATATTCTTATTGTATGGTTCAGGAACTGAATTACAAGTAGGGAAGGTGTTAGTAACCCCATTTATTCTTTATGCTTCCTTAATTATATGCTTATTATTGCTCATAATTTTATTTGATTACTTTTTATTTTGTATATAAATGTTCAAGGAGCTCACATTCTATAGCAGGTGGCCGTTAATATGTATGTAAATTTGATAGAGAAGTTGGCTTGTACAATAGATGACCATTAAGGGTATGTATAGGTATGCATGAGAACTCACAAATAGATATAGTTTGATATCTCGTTTGAGGTTTGAGGAGAGAGAAAAAGGTAATATAATATATGGTTTCATATCTATGGGGACGATATATCAAGAGCCATATTATCGAGGCTTGTTCTCATGAGAGGGTCCTTGTATTGTGCCTACATATTTGTGTAGCCATGAGATAAAGCCTATGTAGTTCGATTTGGGTTAGTGCATGTGTGTTTGAACTTTTGTATGGGAGTGAGCATCAGAGTCGTGGCTTTATGATATTATGATATTTTGTGAAGGTAAGAGATAGTAAATGAAGTATAAGAGATAGATGCATCTCTATGCGGACATCATATCATGAGACATGTAATCGAGGCTTATGCTCATGAGGAGGACTCAGTATTTCCCCAACGTAACCATGTATCCACGAAATCAAAGTCTACATAGTTTGGTTTTTTAGGTGTTCTAATATGATGTCTCTACAAGTGCAGGACTTACCTGGAGAGAGAAGAAGCTATCTGTAGGAAAAACGTTTTAGGGAGGATATAAAAAAGAGTGGATCCTGAGATCACTGATATTCTCATATCATATTATAATCATCAGGTGATCACTCGTAGGAATGTATTATCATTTGAGCTAATTTGGAGGTGTATACGAAGAGAGGACGGAGTATTTAATATTAGAGTGGATTAGAAGCCACCGACAGAGATCTATGTATCCATTATTGACATAACTAAAGTAGGAGGATCTTAACAATAAGCCTCCAATTTAAATTATTAAATCAGATTATAAATAATTAATCTTGATAAAAGTCCATAATACCACATCTTTTTATGCGGCTCATATATTATCTTGTGCATCCAATATATCATGCATATTTATGTATTATTTATTCATGAACTAGATAATATTCCAATATTGTGCAACATAGGTTATAGCGCACAAGCTATCCAAAATAGGATATATGTTACCACGAGTTTTTTGACACATGGCCCCACAATATATTTGACATGTGGAAATCCACTTGGATGAGTTTTTTCTCTAAATGAACTTCGTTCCCATAAATTTGAGGAGAGAATTTTAGAAGAGAGGAGTTTATCTCTTAAGAGTAGACATGATAGATCCCTCTCTCCACCATTATCATTGTTGAAACCATGAATTTATAGTTAAAACAAATAGGTTGCTCGAGTCCACCATCTTTTAACTCTCTATTAACCTCCACAATGTGTTTTTCGACGAATAGTATGAACCCGCCAACTATGTTAACTTTAATTCCAACTATGATGGATACGTAGGCGTAACTGAATTTTCTTAGGTAAAAAATGTAAAATAATCGATGTTTACCAAGATTAAACTACTCTTTTACATTAGGCAACTCTAATCGGGAGGTATTCACGATTTTTATCTTATAACGCCTTGTTCACATTCCGAGGAGCGGATGGAGATGGAGAAAAGAGGCTCACAGATTAACCTTTTGCTCAAATATTTATGAGGGAAGATATTCAACTTCAATTTAGATAAGAAAATTAATCCTTCTATCTTATGAATTCTAGTGCTTGACATAATAAAATATCATATGACATATATATAGGTGAATATTAACTGACGTTTTCATTTGAAAGTATGCTTTAGGCATTAATGTCTTCACAAGAGGATGCATAATTTTTGTCTGTGTAAAATTTTATTGCTAGAATCACTATAACTCATGTATATTTTCACACGTGACATGTTAAAGAAGCCAATAGGATATATTTTAATATTGCAAATGAACCTCAGATTGCCCATATATGCATTAAAGCCAATTCTATTTGGCTCCTACTAACTAGTATATGTACATAAACACTTATAATACAACATTGAGATCTGTGAAATCATCTCTACCAGCATTTCCATTCACTGATTGAAACTTGGATCTTAGACCTAAATTGACGCCTCATTCAATAATGGCTCATTAGTTCAATTGAATCAATATTTGTTAGTGTTTGTTTCAGACTGTGAATGGAAATGTTGGTATTTGTTTCAAATGACACAACATGGGGGTTTCTTTGTATGGTCAATGGTAATAGACCAAAGAGGGGTTTTATATTAAGGGACTAAAGAGTTATGGTTTGATAATTGGCAAAAATAGTTACATAATTTGAGTTATATATATAATCATTTGATTAGTACACTTTGACAACATAAATTTTCAATATAAAAGCATTTAATGATATAGCGACTATGTAGTGAATGATCACGTGGACATTTTATATCACCCCACCTTATTGAAATAATATTAAGATTACTTGGAAGTTTATGATAAATCCATGAGTTACGTTGATGATCTGGGAAGCTTTGTAAAAGCATTAAATTTTGTATATATATATTTATGAGATGGAGAAAGCATGATGAAGCTTCGTATGACTACTTTATCATATTTAAAAATATTATTCTATGTATGTACATCATATTCATACATCATGAATTGTTTATGAAACAACTTGAGTATGTTTAACAATTTAGGATTCACTTTGAGACTTTACATTCCAAAATTTAATATGGCGTGCGCCCAAACAATATTAAGTTTTTGCACATGATAAACCTAGTGGAACAAGATGATATGATTCATTGCACAAATATTATGGAAGTTGAGTTTATTTGATTACATTTTACTACATGAAACAAAATAAAATACAAGGGGTCATGATGAGAATTGTACCGGGATATTTCCTAATTTTTGCTAATCATTTTCAATATTATATTATTATGTCATAAAGGCTACATTATTTTGCAGAGGCCTCTGAATGAGCCAGATATTGAGTCGCACAAATGTAAAGACATTATTCAAAGATATAACTATTTAATATATCTCACCATAGAATTTAATGATTAGGTTGATTTTAATTTTGTGGGTTAGTATAACAAATGGTATATGTTATTTATTTTATTTTATCTTGTGAAAAAATAAAATAAGGGAGGCCAAGGGATATTATGATGAAACATAGGTTTTTAATATAAATGCTTCTTTGACAGCCTCCACAACAAGGTTATATTGATGAACCTTCATAGTTAAAATAATAAAGATCGATGAGCAACCTTAATTTTGTTCCCGGTGATTCATGCTCGATAAAGCATCGTTAAAGAATATTCAAGATCAACTCAATTTTCAAAATCGCAATCTAATACTGATCTACCTTACATATAAGGGGCCACTTTGGGCACCATAGTTTTTAATCGGTTAAGCAGCAGGGGGCAAACGACCGTTCGTGAAACTCACTCAACTTATAAAGGTTGAATACATAACCATAATTTGGCAAACTCATCCATTAATCTTGACACAGCTCATCGAATCACTATCCTTCATATATGGTAAATTATATTACAAAAACCTTACCAATGTTCTTGTAATTCTCCCTCAGTGGCCCATTATATTACAACAACCATGCCAATATTAGTGTAAGCAACCATTAATGGTGAATTTTAGAAGACATTAATAGTTTGATACTAATTTTACTTGAAAAACATAATTAACTCTTTGTATTTTTCTAGTAAGTTGATTTGAAAAGCACAAATGAACCTTAGAAGTTAGCTACTAAGATGACTTGCAAAGCGCGGATGAACCTTAATATTGTGTTGCTAAGTTGAATAACAAAGCATAAAAGATAAACCCTACAAGTTTTATGAAAAGTTGGCTTGCAAATCACAGATGAAACTTAGTATTAGCTACTAAGTTAACTTCCAAAGATTACGTGAACCTTAACAATGTGTTACTAAGTTAAGTTACAAGGTGTAGAAGATAAATCGTAGAAAAATTTATGCTAAGTTGACTTGCAAATCACAGATGAACCTAAGTAGTAAGGTACTGAGTTGACTTTCAAAGTGTACATGAACCTTAGCAAATGTTACTAAGTTGACTTACAAAGCATAGAAGATAAACCGCAATAAGATTTGAGTTAAGTCACCAAGAAGGTGTATTTTAGAAAAATATTAGCAATATTTGAGCTAAGATATATATAATGGTCCTAGAAATCGAGTGGCGGAATGCCTTTATATATCCAGGCATTTACCCCCGTACATAATGAATGAGACTATTGATTTTCGATGGCACGTGTGGAATGTCTCTTGATAATTCCCGAGTGAATGGCTCTTCTTCTTTTTGATAGTTTATCTTGTTAAGCTGGTCGGTCGGTATGCCGACCAAGTAGTTCTGGAGAAGACCAAGTGTAAATAAAGTACTGAGGTGTATACTCATGAGGACAGGTGTCCCAATATCATAGGTCCATGTGGCATGAATAATTTAGCACAAAATAACCATAATCAAACCTAACCCGTTGTCGTAATGTGTCATGTTGTGTTCATCCATTATTACCCATTACGATAATGATTTATTTTGTTCGTATACAGATTGGTGTATTAACTCATTTATAACACAATTAGATCTATTAATTCATTGACATTACCAGCTACCTCATTTAGTTATTCGTTACGATTAAATTAACAATAAAATACATCAACTCTTAACAAGTTCCAATAATATATCTTATTTACTTAAATTAATGGGTCTTAACGGGTCTTATTGGGTATAAATGGGTGAAGGAGGCCAACACTAACGTGACCCATAATATCGTGTCTTATCAGATTGACACTAATATGACCAAAATCCATTAAGGTTCAACCCATTAACTTATAACTTTGTGTCAGTTCGTGTTGATTTATCATGTCGTGCCTCATTTTTTCAGGTTTACAGGACATGGAAAAACTTTCGCGCTCTATTGAACAACCTCACTTGGGATCCTTTGAGGGAACTAGTTTGGAGGATAGAGAGCAAAGCAATATTAAGGCATGGCTTAACCATTTTTTATACACGGGGTAAACACATCCACCTTTTCCCGATTGAGCATTAGTCAAGCAACTATGAGCTTACTCAACCATAAGTTTTGGCTCCAAAATAATATCTTTCCATAAAAGATCTTAGTTACATCATATCATACCTAACACGTGTCAAATCAAACTTACCTCAAAACAGTGATGGTTTGGTGAGCAGTCGTTTAGCATCGCGCTGAAAGACTGTTTCTCCTCCTGATATAGCGGGTGGTCACTCGAGATTTCAGTCAACATTTAATGCTAATGACATGTTAGATATGGTAGCCTGACCCAACATTTAATTTGTGGGAGGTTCCTCACGTGCAATCTAAGACTATATATACCCCATTTATCCTTAGATGAACAAAAAGACTTTTGATCCAAAAGACCTCTTTAAGATATTTATTACGAACCGAAGTCTTTACCTTTCTCCATTAATACGCTTGATCGGATTCTTACCAAGAACACAAGCGTTTATTGGTCTTTAAACACCGTTCCTTCATACTTTGGTGTTGACTTGTCTACCTTAGGTATATTTAAAGTGGTTGATTCTCTCTCCCCCAAACTAACTTCTAACAAATGTCCATTTATTACCAAAACAATCATATTAATTACCTTTTCTTAAGATATATAGTTGAGTTTCTTCCTTCTCATTAAGAATATATATTATTGTGTTATCACCATTAATACTGAATACGCTTCAATTCATCTATAAACACCCTAACAAACGTAACTACTCCCTTACAACATCCATAACAATCAAAGCAACAATCACATAATCATTATAATCTTCATAATTATCGGTATTAAGAAACTATGCATCCTTTGCAAATGGTGTGAAATTGCCCGAGTCTAGTCAAGACAAGCGTTAGACTCAAATCTCAATAAGTCTCATTCAGTACATTCCTAGGATGTACCATTTGCAATTCTTTGTCGAACCATCGAACAAGTTCTCGCAATTTGAGATAAACTACTAAGATAGCATCGCCATTCCGATATGATGCGAACATTTTAATAGTATTAAAATTAAAATTTCAATCTCCTCGTGATCCATCCGAAACCAACTCGCCTCTAGTCACACTTTCTCTCTCTTTATCTACTTTTCTCATCATGAATTCGAAATTAAAACATTATGTGTTGATTCCGCGGGATGAATAAGATACAATCACAACCCCCATTTCAACGACATGGAGATTTTTACGGGTCTCCCCAAAAGACTACCAAGCCCAGGGGTGGATCCAGAAACATTTGTTAAGGTGGGCGAAGGGTCCAAAAAGATAACTATAATATCAAAAACCATTCAACTAGTATAAGAAAAAATATTACACAAAAAGGGTGTTCAAAATTTAATCAGAATAACACCACAAGAGGGGTTGTTATCATCAACATATAACTTATCGACAAAGAAACTATAATAGCTAAAACCATTAAACTAGTCGCTTCCCAATGTCATGGGGATATACTTTAACTACTCTTTCGTGCATAACTTAACACTCCAATAATTTATGGGTTACTAATTAAGTCGAGAAATCTATGGAAGTTATAACACAAGTGCTAGAGAAGGGACAAAAATGGAGCACGTTGAACACAAAGGAACATACCAATGTCTGGCTTGGATGGTTTGGCCAAATGACTTCCCCACCAATTTGTAGGCATCCACCTAATCAATGGATGGTGGAGATCAAAATACATGAGTGGTCTAGATTAATTCTCCAGAATGGTACCACGTCCTTGTAGGAACATTTTAGAACACTACATTCTTTTTTATAATTCTTGATTATTCCATTCATTACAAGTAAAATCTAGATTATTCTAGTAAATCCTACAATATTTCATAACATATTACACAATAGTAGATAATATACTAGGAAAATCTAGAATGTTGTGGAGAATTATGGTGTAGGTATGGAGCCTTTAAGGAAGAAAATGTAGAAAATACATGGTACGTGACATCAAGATCATAATCATCTTCATCACTCGTAGGGGAGAAAATGTCGAGACATTTCTTTTATAGTACCTATGCATAACTGATGAGTGCATTATTTTGTATATTTTATACCCAAATTTATACTTTATTAGTCCCATTTTAGTGTATTTAATAATTTCTTAGGAATGTTTTATTAAAAGGAGGAAAAAATGCGAGAATGATTGAATTCATATTGAAAATGGTAATTTTAAATAAAAAATGGGCACTTCGATAATTTTATAATATTCTTGTGCTAATTTGTGAAAAAAGTTGCCTAGTGAAATTTTTGCAAATAATGATGGAATTTGGTGCAAATTGATGATCAATTCAAAAAAAGGCGCGAAAAAGCTGATTTTTACGGTCGTTCGAAAAAATGCTGTTTTTACACTTGTGAGATCGTAAAAAAGTCAGAAATTTTTATTCTCCGATTTGGACGAAACTCGGCATGCGTGTTCAACAAGAAAATATAAGAGTTTTCGAGTGGGGGGAAATTCCGTCCCTTATCACGATCCAAAGATTAAAGAGGTGGAGAGATAGCTACCAACACTATTCGGCCAATCAGAAAGAGTCCCACCACAACTCAAATACCTCACCACTTGTCCTATAAAAAGGACCCTTGGGATCATAATTTCGGAGACAATTAGAGAGGACTTTCGTGGAGGATTTCGGGGAGAAACTTTGAGTGATTGTAATCAATTTGAGGGCCAAGTTTTTATCATTTTTTAGAGGATTCAAGATTGTTGTGACATAACTATTTATAAGTTTGGTTTATTAATGAAGATCTCTACTCATTCTTGCAATTTCTCTTTCATTATGGTAGCTTGATTCTTATATTAGGAGTAGGGTGAAGTTTATCATAGTTAGCTAATATTGTCACGTTAATTTTATCGTTGTTTATTCCCTACTTGTTTTAATTGTTATTAAAGATTCGGTATTCATTTTAAAGCGACACGAGAGTGTGTTTTAGAACCTTCAAGATTGTTTTGTCAAATCAAGTTTTGAGATTTAAAAATAGTAATTTTTGATGGATTATGCTTGCACTTTGATTGTTTTGATAGTCCATGCTTAAATACATTTGCGAATTTTAAAACTTGTATTTTCTAAGGGAATATGGATTTTAGCCGTCTATTAGAGACGTTAAAAAGATTTTGATCATAACCGTCATATTTTCCGAATTAAACACGGCGAGAGTCGGTTTAATTTGAGTTATACAAAGGGAATGGCAACATCAAATTAGTGTGCAATATTAGTTACGTGATAAATGGACCCCGAATCCTAATTATTTCCTAATTGTTTACAAATCTCTTGCGTTACTCTCATTTATCGTAGTTGCTTTTATTTTGTATAATTTATAATTATTCTCTACCCCATTTGATCTAGTTGGACAGTTGTAATTCTTTTAATAATTAAAATTGACAAATCCTCGTGGGTTCGACCCGTACTTACACTCGCTATTCTATAATAGCCCGTGCACTTGCGGTATTTTATAAATTGTCAATTTATAAAATACCGCAAAACTAAAATTTGCTAGTCCTCGAGCAAAACTAAAATTTTTAAAATTTAACTCACTTTTGTAGGAATCACGATTGCACTTAGCATGTGCAACAAGCCGTTAAACCTCTAGGTTACCCTAGTGGACGAGTTTCGTCTCGTGATGGTTTGCAGTGAATATACCCACAAAATTCAAAAGCTTGACTCAATACAAATGACTAAAAAGTAATATAACCAAGTTTGAATGAAAACTTCATAAATATAGTAGAACTTCATTTCTCAATCTCAACTTATTGTGTCTGTGTGTGCATAGCCAATATAACCGTCAATTTCAAAAGATTTGATCGTTGCATTTCTTATCCGAAAGTTCGTTTTGATTTCAAAATCTCACAGAATGCACTCACAATCGAACACTCGGAAATGGGTTATTTTCTCTCGGTATATGTGAATAAAAGAGTAAATTTATATGAACAAATTTCACATATACATAATCAAAAATGGATTTTTATACAATGGATGAATATGATCTCATGAACAGAAAATCGATTACTCTTTGAAAACATTGAATCACGCCATAGATCCTATTCATCTTCTCTCCACCCTTTAACTAACTTCACTTGAGATCGATTAGGACTTTCTTTGGTTGTATTGTAGGCTCGAATTTTGGCTAGAAAGAAGGGCTGTTTTTGGAGTTCAAAATTTCTGAGAATATAGAGGTTTTTCGGTATTTTGACTTTTAGGCACTTTTCTTCCAACATCCATTTTTCTTTTTCTTTCGCTTTTTCTTTTCGAAATCACATTTTTTTTTCTTCCCCTTTTTTCCGACACATCAACCTTTTGCGATTTTCTTTTCTTTTTTCTTTTTTTTTTGGCCTTTTTTTTCAACCGTAATGTTACCCCCAGTATTCTCCGATAATGGGTATGACTTCTTTTTATGGGCTTCAAAATCTCAGTTGGAGTTAGGTAGGACAATGGGTTTTCAATAAAAGACATATTTTCTTTTTGGCTCAAATGGGCTTGCAACAGAATAATGTAAAAAGGTTGGATTTTAGGCTTAATTTTGGGCTTTCAAACGATGGCCTAATCTCATTTCTCAAGTTTCGTTCAGTTGATTTGTGTCTCAAGACGACTTACTAAGACTTCTAGTGCTTAAGATTCACATTTTGACTTTTTGTTTTCAGTAATCGAACAAAACAAAGAATTTGAGATCATCAACGAATTTATCACTGAAGGAAAGATTGAGTAATTTTGACTCGGATTGGTTTAAATCTCTCGAAAACGATGAATGGCACAAAATCTCATCGGGTTAAAATCTCCACATTTATTCGTTAAGCATATTAACTTTCGCCTCAATATCCATTTTCGATCATATTATATGGCTAATGTGTAAAAGTTTCATAAGATGAGAGATCCATGAATTAATTCTATATTAAGAAATCGTTTCAAAACTCAATTATATTGAAAATCTTTTTGAATTTTTGAAAATTTTTCTGATTTTTTTTTTTCAAAAATATCATCCTTACCCCCAAACCTAAATTTTACATTGTCCTCAATGTATGCTCAAATAAAAATATGGACAAATAAAATAAAGTAAAGAAGTAAAAAGATGATATATGTTAACTAAAAAAAAAATACACAAATAATATACAAACACATGACAATTACCATCCTCACCATAAATTAATAATCGAAATAGTTGTGGGTCATTCCAATCAATAAACTTTATAGCACTAAGTGCCAAAATATCATAAATTTGAGAGCATGACCGCACAACACAAATTTCAATCTTAAATCTATAATCATAATGGTGAGTACCGACATCATCAATAATAAATAAATTTGAATCGCCTGAATCATATGTCGATGCATCACATGGAGGTAATAAATTGCAATAAGGATCCAAATATTTATTATCCCTTTTTCGAAAATAGTCAAGTAAAATTGGGGATGCATACTCTACTCCTAAATGTGAGATTTTATGAAAAGCGTGGGAAGAAGATCTATCACTGGGTGATACACTTTCTTCATCAAAAACAGGAGGATCGTCATAAATACTTGAAGTACCAGTAAAATCGGATGACGAATCCTCAAATAAATTTTCCCACATATAAAAAGAAGCAGCATTCTGCTCAATTAAATTAGGAGAAAAATCTTGACAAACATCCAAATCATCACAAGTATTACACGTGTCAAGATTGTCAATTTTTTTCTCCTCACAAAATTGATTATCCCCAATTAATTCATGGTTATTTTTAGAAATAGCATCATTATACCGTTTGTTCACCTCTCTCCAATTGATACACTTTAGTGGACCGATAGTAATTACAGGGGTTGGAGTCTCATCCATACCTTCTTTAATTTTTAAAATGACTACTGACCCATCTGAATTAAATTGAAATACGTAATCATCTAGATTTTCAGTATTTTGTAAAAACACGTCCACAGGATCCATTGAGGAATATGAGAAAGATGACGGGATAACAATATGAGGATCACCCATTGTAATTTAAAACACATGGATTTATTTATTTATTTTGGATAGCTTCTACCCTTTGACAAGGGAGAATTTAAAAGAGGACCAACTACGGTTGTCTCCTCAAATTTCGATTTCACCTCCAGGTAGGTGGTCGGTACGAAGACTCATTAAAAACCACCAATCCTAGACAAGGTGAAACGGAATCGATTTGACAAGTTCGCGTTGGAGTAGCTTTTAATTCTAGCCTTGTTAAGAGTTTTTTTTATTTTTTATTTTTTATGAAATTTTTACTAAAAAAATGCAAAAAGTAAAACAAACTACTCCGAAAGTCACAACTTCTTTTAAGAAAAAAAATTGTCAAATCCCCGGCAACGGCGCCAAAAACTTGTTGTCAATTTATAAAATACCGCAAGTGCACGGGCTATTATAGAATAGCGAGTGTAAGTACGGGTCGAACCCACGAGGATTTGTCAATTTTAATTATTAAAAGAATTACAACTGTCCAACTAGATCAAATGGGGTAGAGAATAATTATAAATTATACAAAATAAAAGCAACTACGATAAATGAGAGTAACGCAAGAGATTTGTAAACAATTAGGAAATAATTAGGATTCGGGGTCCATTTATCACGTAACTAATATTGCACACTAATTTGATGTTGCCATTCCCTTTGTATAACTCAAATTAAACCGACTCTCGCCGTGTTTAATTCGGAAAATATGACGGTTATGATCAAAATCTTTTTAACGTCTCTAATAGACGGCTAAAATCCATATTCCCTTAGAAAATACAAGTTTTAAAATTCGCAAATGTATTTAAGCATGGACTATCAAAACAATCAAAGTGCAAGCATAATCCATCAAAAATTACTATTTTTAAATCTCAAAACTTGATTTGACAAAACAATCTTGAAGGTTCTAAAACACACTCTCGTGTCGCTTTAAAATGAATACCGAATCTTTAATAACAATTAAAACAAGTAGGGAATAAACAACGATAAAATTAACGTGACAATATTAGCTAACTATGATAAACTTCACCCTACTCCTAATATAAGAATCAAGCTACCATAATGAAAGAGAAATTGCAAGAATGAGTAGAGATCTTCATTAATAAACCAAACTTATAAATAGTTATGTCACAACAATCTTGAATCCTCTAAAAAATGATAAAAACTTGGCCCTCAAATTGATTACAATCACTGAAAGTTGCTCCCCGAAATCCTCCACGAAAGTCCTCTCTAATTGTCTCCGAAATTATGATCCCAAGGGTCCTTTTTATAGGACAAGTGTTGAGGTATTTGAGTTGTGGTGGGACTCTTTCTGATTGGCCGAATAGTGTTGGTAGCTATCTCTCCACCTCTTTAATCTTTGGATCGTGATAAGGGACGGAATTTCCCCCCACTCTAAAACTCTTATATTTTCTTGTTGAACACGCATGCCGAGTTTCGTCCAAATCGGAGAATAAAAATTTCCGACTTTTTTACGATCTCACAAGTGTAAAAACAGCATTTTTTCGAACGTTTGCGCCTTTTTTGAATTGATCATCAATTTGCACCAAATTCCATCATTATCTGCAAAAATTTCACTAGGCAACTTTTTTCACAAATTAGCACAAGAATATTATAAAATTATCGAAGTGCCCATTTTTTATTTAAAATTACCATTTTCAATATGAATTCAATCATTCTCGCATTTTTTCCTCCTTATAATAAAACATTCCTAAGAAATTATTAAATACACTAAAATGGGACTAACAAAGTATAAATTTGGGTATAAAATATACAAAATAATGCACTCATCAATAACTAAAAGAAAATAACGAAAGATAATAAAACTAAACATTTAATAAATTAGCATCTAAAATAACCCTACTATTTAATATTAATATTTTATAAAATCTAAATTTGAAATTTTGGCATTTAACAAATCCTAACATTTTATAAACCTTTGTATAAAAAATAAGTTCGCACATTTTTAACATTCATTTTCAAAACTTATAACATATCAAAAGCAAGTTGTGATTTTAACTTACAGGCAAACAATTAATCAAAACAAAACTAACATTGGACATGAACTAGGAAAACCAATACTCTATCTATCTCTTTAGTCGCATGAGCAAGAGCAAGTAGGAGATGAAGTTAAGTTGTTCGGTCATTCAACAGTGGGTTCTCTCAATATCTCTACAAGCTTCTTTTATTTTTTTGGGTGTTAGACATTTTGGGAGAGTTATGAGTGGTGAACTGATAGATATGGTGCAGATACCATGCTATCCATATCTGTATACGTATCCTTATCCTCTTGGATAGAAAAATAATTATCAATATCTATGTCCTCTCGGATTCTCGAGATTCAGATATTATCAGAATCTATTTACATTGTTTATCCATCTTAATTAACACTAATTTTGAAATCAACTAAAATTCATATTGAATAAAAATTAGACGATCGAAGTCCAAGATAATTTTGCTATAACTAACTAAAAAGCTACAATATAAACTCTTAAGAGAATGTTTGAAATTAAGTACTAACCTTTAATGTTCATGTAGGGGGCTTGGAGGTAATCTCTGAATTATAGAGAGCTTCCCCAATTAATAGAAAAGACTCAAGAGAAGGAAGCGGCATGAAGAGAGCGAGCCAGCTTAGAGAGGCAGCTCGACGAGGCAGCTCATCAAGGAATCTCAGTGATACAACTCAGCGAGTAAACTGACCGAGTTAGTCAAATTGCATTTGTTAATGACCTCAACTACCTCTGAGAAAGGGGGTTCCTTCTAGAGAATTTATTGCTAGAGAGAGAATATATTAGGGAGGAGTTATTGTAAACTAGATGGTTTACTCACTCGTCATTGTCATTTATTGTGAATCTTTTACTGACTAACCAGAGATTCTTCAGAGTTTGTTGGTATGTTGGTTGCGTGCAAGGTGTATCTAGGGTGCTTACTTCTCTCTCCCTTTGAATGAGTTACTTCGGAGTTTCCTTTATTATTGTTTGAGTTATACATGAGAGATCTGTGAGTTCAATCTGAGTTGTTATTAAATTGTGTTTGTATGTTTATCATGTGATCATCAAGGGTATTCGGGTTAAGTGTTATCACTATACCTATTGGGGTTACACCTCCATTTATACATGAACAACCCTTTTACAACTCTTATTCATGAATAATGTTTTCTTTTCCTCTTATTGAATAATCCATAGCTCCTCAACATGCATTTCTCCTTTGTTAAAAAAGGAAGATACACATCAAAATTCTTAACTTTATGCACCTACGCTACTTTGTAGTCACCAATAAACATGTAATTGGATTTTTTCAAAGTATTGCTATGAGTGGCAGTGGGCAACCTAACATGTAATTTGATTTTTTCTTTTCTCTTCCAATTGGAAAACCCCTCTATAAAAAATGCATCACAACCACCCACATGCTCCTTACCAATCACATTGAAAAGATAACAACAAAAACAACATGCGACCTCTTTGTGGACACTATATTCTAACCAAGTTGGGTGTTCATCAAACCAAGAAAGATTAAATCGCCTTAACCCTACTTGATCTCTTTAAAGAAATTTATGATCACGAGGTTTACAAGACGAGACATCTTTTTGAAGTACCTAAGCATAACTAGAAGAAAATAAATAAAAACAAGATCAGATTTTTACACCAAAAAAATAACGAAACAAAGTGAGATTTAAACATACAAATAATTAAATTAAAGCAAAATTAGATTTTTATCCAAAAAACAAAATAATAGTTCAGTTTTTTGTACTAAAAAAATAAGTAAAAGTAAAATCAAATTTTTATCCAAAAAAACTGAAAGCAAGATTTTAATATACAAAACAATTAAATCAAAGCAAGCAAAATCAAATTTTTACTCACTAAAAAAAATCAAAGTTCAGATTATTATACAAAGCAAGCAAGCAAGCACCTGCCCACCATGTGTTGTTCTTGCCTCCGGCCATGGCCAAGCCTCTCTGTAGTTTTTCTCTCCAGTCTTCCCGAGAAAATCCCACCCTTAGATTTCAGTCCATTTAAATTTACCCCGCCCACCTCCAATCCCGAGAATTATTACACCTCCCTCCTGGATAAATCGACCCAAATCAAACACCTTCATCAAATTCATGCCCAACTACTTCTCTCTGGACTTGGAACCAATGGTTATATAGTCACTAAATTCATTCATTCAAGTTCAAATCTCGGAGAAATTAGCTATGCCCGTAAAATGTTTGATGAATTTCCTGGCCCATATGTGTTTTTATGGAATGCCATCATTCGAGGGTACTCTGGGCTTAATATGTTCAGTGATGCTATTGAAATGTATACCAAAATGCAAGATATGGGTGTCAGTCCAGATTGCTTCACTTTTCCCCATGTGCTTAAAGCTTGTGGTGGGTTAGCAGCAGTTAATATTGGCTGTGCAGTGCATGGGCAGGTATTAAGGCATGGTTTTAATTCAGATGTGTTTTTGCAAAATGGGCTTGTGGCATTTTATTCAAAATGTGGTCAAATTGAGCGTGCTAGGATTGTATTCGATGGGTTACATGATAGGACCCTTGTGTCATGGACTTCAATTATTTCTGGATATGCCCAGAATGGGCAGCCCTGGGAAGCTTTGAGGTTTTTTAGTCAAATGAGAGAATCTAGTGTCGAGCTGGATTGGATTGCTCTTGTGAGTGTTCTTAAGGCTTACACTGATGTAGAGGATTTGGAACAAGGAAACTCTGTCCATGGGTTTGTGATCAAATTGGGTCTTGAGTTTGAACCTGACTTACTGGTTGCCCTCACTACACTTTATGCGAAATGTGGGCAGGTGATGGTTGCCAAATCGTTGTTTGATCAAATGGAGGTACCGAATGTGATTCTGTGGAATGCCATGATTTCGGGGTACGCGAAAAATGGTTGTGCAGATGAAGCTATAAAGCTCTTTCGGGATATGATATCCAAAAACATTAGACCAGATTCTGTCACTGTGCGTTCTACAATCTTAGCTTGTGCCCACGTGGGGTCACTTGAACAAGCAAGATCGATGGATGAGTACGTTAACAACAGTGCATATCAAAATGATGTTTTTGTCAATACAGCTCTTATTGACATGTATGCAAAATGTGGAAGTGTTGAAATGGCTCGAAAGGTATTTAGCCGAATGCTAAATAAAGATGTTGTTGTCTGGAGTGCCATGATAGTGGGTTATGGATTACATGGTCGAGGTCGAGAGTCTATCAGCCTTTTCTATGAAATGAAGCAAGCTGGAGTGGGCCCCAATGATGTTACCTTCATCGGGCTCCTTACAGCATGCAGTCATTCGGGCCTGGTAGAAGAAGGATGGGAATTTTTCAACCACATGAGGGACTACGGGATTGAGCCTCGCCATCAACATTATGCTTGTGTTGTTGATCTTCTTGGCCGTGCAGGATATCTAGAACGGGCTTATGATTTTATCATGAAAATGCCAATTGAACCAGCCGTCACGGTATGGGGAGCACTTTTGAGCGCCTGCAAAATGTATCGCCACGTGGAACTAGGAGAATATGCTGCGGCGAAGCTATTCTCATTAGACCCGTTAAATACAGGCCACTATGTGCAGCTCTCAAACCTCTATGCATCGGCCCGCTTGTGGAGCGGTGTAGCAAAGATAAGGGTCTTGATGAAGGAGAGAGGATTAAGTAAAGACTTAGGGTATAGTATGATAGAGGTCAATGGGAGACTTCAAGCCTTTCGAATGGGAGACAAATCACATCCAAGATCGAAGGAGATATTTAAGGAACTTGATAGATTGGAGAGAAGGTTAAAAATAGCTGGATTTGTCCCTGATATGGAGTCCGTTCTGCATGATTTGAATTATGAAGACAAGGAAGAGACTCTATGTAACCATAGTGAGAGGCTGGCTATTGCTTATGGACTTATCAGCACCCCTCCTGGAACTACACTTAGAATAACTAAAAATTTAAGGGCATGCGTGAATTGTCACTCAGCAACGAAGCTAATATCGAAGCTTGTTGATAGGGAGATAGTTGTCAGGGACACAAATAGGTTTCATCTTTTCAAGGATGGGTTGTGTTCTTGTGGAGACTATTGGTGAGAAAATGGGGGTTGGTTCTTGCCACTCATAATGAGTTATCTGATCGAGATCAGACTCAGTTGTATGATTGTATCAAGCACATGAAATGTGCCATTAATTGAACCAAAGTTCATTTTGATTTATTCAATGCACTCTAGAGTGTTGTATATTAGCCTCATGGGCAGAGGCAAGAACACATGGTGGGCAGCTGCCCACCTTGTCTTTTGGGCGAAAAAAACTTCAACGGCAAATTTATAAATTAAATTAGTAATATGTAAAAAATTTGTAGGGTAAAGAGGTAAATGCTCACGTTATAAAAAATCTATTAGCTAGCCTTAGCTCTACTACTACTCCTATCCATAAATAATAACTAATAAAAATTAAGATAAATTAACATTCGTAGACAGAGATCAAAAGAATCACAAAATTAGTACATAAAGAAAGAGTAGTGTGGTGTTCTTGTCCAAGGTTAGTTTAGTTTGAATTAATTTTTTATATGTTAAAATTTCAGTTTGCTTTGTTTTTTTTGTGTAAAACTCTAGTGTAAATATATGAACTTGTTTTGTTTTTTTTAGTGTAAAAATGTGGACTTGCTTTGATTTAATTATTTGTATGTTATAATTTGAGTTTGCTTTATATATTTTTTTGTAAAAATCTCATCGTGCCTTTATTTTATTTTATTTTTGTATAAAAATCTGAACTTGATTTTTTTTCATGTGTAAAAATTTGAACTTGCTTGCTTTGATTTAATTGTTTGGTATGTTAAAATATTGTTTTGATTTTTTTGGGTAAAAATCTGATCTTGCTTTTTTTTATTTTTTTGGTGTAAAAATCTGAACTACAGTTTTGTTTTTTTGGGTAAAAATCTGATTTTGCTTTAATTTAATTATTTGTATGTTTAAATCTCACTTTGCTTTGTTATTTTTTTGGTGTAAAAATCTAATCTTACTTTATTTATTTTCTTCTAGTTATGCTTAGGTACTTCAAAAAAATGCATCGTGTTGTAAATCTCGTGATCATAAATTTCTTCAAAGAGATCAAGGAGGGTTAAGGCGATTTAATCTTTCTTGATTTGAAGAACACACAACTTGGTTAGAATATAGTGTCCACAAAGAGGTTGCATATTGTTTTTGTTGTTATCTTTTCAATGTGGTTGGTAAGGAGCATGTGGGTGGTTGTGATGCATTTTTTTATATAGGGGCTTTCCAATTGGAAGAGGAAAGAAAAAATCCAATTACATGTTAGGTTGCCTACTGCCACTCATAACAATACTTTGAAAAAATCCAATTACATGTTTATTGGTGACCACAAAGTAGTGTAGGTGCATAAAGTTAAGAATTTTGATGTGTATCTTCCTTTTTTAACAAAGGAGAAATGCATGTTGAGGAGCTATGGATTATTCAATAAGAGGAAAAGAGAACATTATTCATGAATAAGAGTTGTAAAAGGGTTGTTCAAGTATAAATGGAGGTGTAACCCCAATAGGTATAGTGATAACACTTAACCCGAATGCCCTTGATGATCACATGATAAACATACAAAGATAATTTAATAACAACTCAGATTGAACTCACAGATCTCTCATGTATAACTCAAATAATAATTAAGAAAACTCCGAAGTAACTCATTCAAAGGGAGAGAGAAGTAAGCACCCTAGATGCACCTTGCACGCAGCCAACACACCAACAAACTCTGAAGAATCTCTGGTTAGTCGGTAAAAGATTCACAATAAATGACAATGAAGGGTGAGTAAACCCTCTGGTTTGCAATAACTCCTCCCTGATATATTCTTTCTCTAACAATAAATTCTTTAGAAGGAACCCCCTTTCTCAGAGGTAGTTGAGGCCATTAACAGATGCAATTTGACTATGTAAGAACGGAAGATGAAACGGAGCTCTCTCGGTGAGTTTACTCCCTGAGTTGTATCACTGAGATTCCTTGATGAGCTGCCCCGCCGAGCTGCCTCTCTAAGCTGGCTCGCTGTCTTCATGTTGCTTCCTTCTCTTGAGTCTCTTCTATTAATTGGGGAAGCTCTCTATAATTTAGAGATTACCTTCAAGCCCCTTACATGAACATTAAAGGTTAGTACTTGATTTCAAACATTCTTTGAAGAGTTTATATTTTCGCTTTTTAGTAAGTTATAGCAAAATTATCTCGGACTTCGATCGTCTAATTTTTATTCAATATGAATTTTAGTTAATTTCAAAATTAGTGCTAATTAAGATGGATAAACAATGTAAATAGATTCTGATAATATTTGAATTCCGAGAATCCGAGAGGACGCAGATACCGATAATTATTTTTCTATCCAAGCGGATAAGGATACGTATACAGATATGGATAGCATGGTATCTGCACCGTATCTATCAATTCACCACCGATAACTCTCCCAAAATGTCTAACACCAAAACAAATAAAAGAAGCTTGTAGAGATATTGAGAGAACCCATTGTTGAATGGCCGAACAACTTAACTTCATCTCCTACTTGCTCTTGCTCATGCGACTAAAGAGATAGATAGAGTATTGGTTTTCCTAGCTGATGCCCAAGGTTAGTTTTGTTTTGATTAATTGTTTGCCTATAAGTTAAAATCACAACATGCTTTTAATATGTTATAAGTTTTGAAAATGAATGTTAAAAATTTGCTAATTTATTTTTGATGCAAAGTTTTGTAAAATGTTAGGATTTGTTAAATGCCAAAATTTAAAATTTAGATTTTATAAAATATTAATATTAAATAGTAGGGTTATTTTAAATGCTAATTTATTAAATGTTTAGGTTTATTATCTTTCATTATTTTCCTTTAGTTATGCGTAGGTACTATAAAAGAAATGTCTCGACATTTTCTCCCCCTACGAGTGATGAAGATGATTATGATCTTGATATCACGTACCATGTAATTTCTACATTTTCTTCGTTAAAGGCTCCATAACTACACCATAATTCTCCATAACATTCTAGATTTTCCTAGTATATTATCTACTATTGTGTAATATGTTATGAAATATTGTAGGATTTCCTAGAATAATCTAGAGTTTACTTGTAATGAATGGTATAATCAAGAATTATTAAAAAGTATGTAGTGTTCTAAAATGTTCCTACAAGGACGTGGGACCATTCTGGAGAATTAATCCAGACTGCTCATGTATTTTGATCTGCACCATCCATTGAGGAGGTGGATGCCTACAAATAGGTGGAGAAGTCATTTGGTCAAACCATCCAAGTCAGACATTGTAGTATGTTCCTTTGTGTTCAACTTGCTCCATTTTGGTCCCTTCTCTAGCACTTGTGTTATTACTTCAATAGATTTCTAGGCTTAATTAGTAACCCATAAATTATTGGAGTGTTAAGTTATGCAAGAAAGAGTAGTTAAAGTATATACCCATGACATTGGGAAGGAGCTAGTTTATAGGTTTTAGCTATTATAGTTTTTTTGTCGATAAGTTATTTGTAAATGATAACAACCCCTCTTGTGGTGTTATTCTGATTAAATTTTGAACACCGTTTCCGTATAATATTTTTTCTTATACTAGTTGAATGGTTTTTGCTATTATAGTTATTTTTTTGGACCCTTCGCCCACCTTAACAAATGTTTCTAGATCCGCCTCTAAGTAACCTTCATCTGTTTGTTAATAAAAATGTGTGCTTCTGAAGTTCAGAATAAAAACAACACAATCCATTGGTGAGTTGCAACATATTTTATTTCATGTGATGCAAATTGTTCTTATATATTGTTTAGGGAATTCGTGGCTTATATATGTCTGCTCGAAAGTTCTGACTAAAATGAGTGGGCTTATATATCAATTGAAGCTTCTAATTGATCAACGTCAAATTCGATCACTAGTTCCTTCCATAAAATGATATAAATATAGCATTATGTGGCAGAAATGTCATAACAAGCTTTAAGTCTCCATTTTGTTTGGGTTGGAATATTTTTGAACTAGGTGAAATTAAAATTGTGAAAATTATTTACACATATTTGGAGTAAAATGGTATTCACCATTTTGTTCAAATCACATAAGTATAATGTTTATACTTACGTATGATTTTATACAGACTAAAATATTAACTCCAAATAGTTGAAAATGTTTTTCACCATAGTTTTCACCCAGATCAGTTTCACCCGAACCAGTGGATGTGGCTATTGTATTCTAATAAAATGATGCAATGCAATGCTGTACATATTTATCTTTTAGTGGCTATTACCATATGAATAGAACTATTCATGAATAAGCTATTACTGTCGTTTGGAATACTTCAAGGAACTCAACTGTAGGATTGAATATAAATAGCATTTGATATGAGATTAGTGTGTTCTTGTAGGCATTTACAATGATTTTGTTAATCGTATTTAGGATTTTGTTAATCGTATTTAGGATTTCACAGGCTTAAGGGTTCCAACTGTTGGTATAATCTTGATGTTGGTTTCTTTCCCCCAAGGATATCATGATATTTGACGAATTTTCTGGTTAGGAATTATCTAAAAATGAGCTAAACTAGCTCTGTTTCCTGTTAATGTTCTATTATGTCCAATTTTTTGAACTCTTTTAGAAGTAATTTTAGCTTAAGATTAAAAGGAGTTCAAAGGAGTATTTTAGCAATAATGATTTTTGGATGTATAATGATTTTGTTATTTGTGTTGGACCCATCTGAAAGTGATTTCGACACTTATCCCATGAAATAGCATTAAGGATTTGCATTCTTGTTTAAATGGTTATATCAGTATTGTGCACTTCTACTTCTTCAACCCAGTAACAAGAATATTTTGTTAAACTCTTGTACAGATGCACATTAATCTCTTATGTAAAATTGTCACTTACCACATTGGCCTTGGTCCTTGATAGGTGTTACTGCACCTTTCTTTCTCCAGCCCATCAATGGTTGAGGGTGCTGCAGTTGTGTTATCATATATGGAAGAAATCATTGCAGAGGAGCAGACATGGCTCTTGAATCTGTTTTATAAGGCCTCAATTCTTCATTTGTAAGCCCTACAAATTCATTAACCCCAACTTCATTAAAGATTTTCGTGGCTTGATTAAAGGCTATGTTACACATTGTCTTTTAATACTTTGAAACATCTCTCATCCTCTCATTAGCATTGTGTATAAACGTCCGTAACAAGCCATCCATTGCTCATGCCTTTCATGCATTGATGTTTCATGGAGAGCGAGATATAGCTTGAGAAGGGAAAGCTGTTAAAATAAGGAACAAAGCCAAACACTTGAATCCATTGAAGCTTGCAAATAAAGTTTTATTGCTACTACCTAGACTTGATGAATTGAATTTACTTAAATCACTTGGTGGGCACTAATCCAACAGTAATCTTGAGCTTTATATAGAAAAGGTCTGCTGAACAACATCCAAAATAATTATTTTATTGGAGAGATTCACTGCATTTTACATGCTTGATACTAACTAAGCTAATCTAATCAATTATGCTTCATTGAGCTGCTCTTTCGTACCCATATTTATATTGCTTTGATGGTTGCTAAGAGCACCATAAAAATTAAGTGAGGCACACACCACATTCATTATTTTAATTTTCTTTTTTAACATTAGGCTTAGTGAACGTACACGTGGCTGCCGTGCATAATTTTTGCGTTGCCTTAGTTATTATTATCAGACTTGGTCTATCTTGGAGAGTTGACTTGGAAAACCGATCAACCGGTGACCAGATTGGTTTAGTTATTCGACCATTTTGAATTCAACCCATTGTCAACCGGTTGACCTTTATGTTTTTATGTAAACCCATAAACACGGAACCTGTTTAATTTTTGCGATCCAATTTCTTGGTATAATATTAAATATCTTTTTATTTTATATAATATTTATAATAGCAAGTAGTTATGTTGATATTGTTTATATTTTATATGTTCTAATAGATCTGTAAAATGTTTGCCATTGAACTCAATCATGGCATTAGACATAAAATACTGTTATGCTCAATTTAACTCAACAAAGTATTTTCTCAATTATTTGGGTAAGCTATATCAAACCTATTTTCCCATTCTTCTCTGTTCAATGAAATATCATCGGTTAAACCACATGTAATCATGTCCCTTTTTATAATAACCCACTAAGTTAATTTAGGCCTATTTCTACCGCAAACGCTATAATTAATAATAACTAAATCACTATTTCTTATGAGGGCATCCATTAGGCATCACTTGACTTGTCCAAATCATGTAAGTTAGTTTTCTCTCAATTTATTTTATATAAGAGATATTGTTACCATTTCACGAATTTTTTCAATTTCAATTATATCGTTTCGAGTTTTGTCACAAATCCATCTTAACATTCGCATCCCTGCCATGCTGATTTTCTGCACATTTTATTTTTTGGTTGCTCAACACTCTGTCCCATACAAAATTACAGGTCTAATGATCGTCCTATAGAATTTACTTTTTAACTTCAAAGGTATACGTCGATCACACAATACGTCGGTAGCACTTCTCTACTTGACCCAACCAGTTTTAATCCTATGAGCACATTATCACTATTATTTTAATCTTTTTGAATACTCGAGCCTAAATAACGAAAATAATAGGTTTTAGGTATTTATTGGCCATCCAGTTTCATCACATCTCCGTTTATCCTCTGATTATTATTAAATTTGCATTCCATATATTATGTTTTAATTCTACTTATTTTAAATCATTTTGTTTCTAGAATTTCTCTTCATGATTCGAATCTAGCATTAATCTTTGTCTTGCTTTCATCTATTAAAACGGTATCATCTATAAATAACATACACCGCGACACCTCTACAAACATACATATCATTGTTATGATAGAAAAATATGTGTAATTGATCAATTTATTAATATAATTATCACTAATTTTTTCTTTAAATGATAATATGATCACTCCAACCACTTGACTCACTCGTTGGTTAAAGTGGTGACTCGGTGATCAAGCTCCTCGAGCTAGTTCTTAGGATGGTTCTAATAAATATTTTTGTTAACAATTACTATTTTTTAGGGATAAGTAATGTTTTGTACCTCATAAACAATCTCCACTAACTTACAATGTGTCAAACATTTTGTGCCCTCGACGATTATACCTTTTAATAGCAAAACAATTCCAAATCAACCAATATTAATCAACTCGCGTACATACTGATCTTCGATAAACCCACTTAGGTCTTTTCTCTTCAATCTCAACTCTTACAACCCTGTGGTTCTCTATCTACTATGACTACACCAAAAATGCTAATCTGGCACGATTTTAAATCTTTCCAAAATCAAGTGTGCCAGATTTGCTTATATTTTTGCAACGGTTTAAAATTGTGCTAGATTTTGGCCTTAGCGCAATCATATTTGACGATATGTCACATTTTTCACACAGTTTAAAATCGTGCCAAAAAGTAACACACGGCAGAACATGAGAAGCCCATGTTTCATGGTGGTTCCCTTTCATTTGAAAATTAGGGATGTGATGCCTGTGCAAACGGTTCCAAAGCGTGTCAAATTATATTAAAATTATTATTAATAATATATGGAACATTTTTGGCATGATTTAAAACTCTGTCATATTTTGGTGGAAATAAACAAAAAATTATTTGAACTTTACAAACAATCAGGAGAATCGACAATTGAGAAAATACAAAATTATTAATAACAGAATAATGTACATGTTAAACTTCAAAGTATTACAAGTCTTAATATCTCACAAACACCAAAAAAAATCGAGAGAGTTTACTTTATTTTTTGAACACTCTAGAAAACTTGTAAATATAAAACTTTCTTAAACATATGCCTAAAATTTTAAAATAATATCACACAAGCTCACACGGCCATAAAACATGATATGAGCTAAGACAAAATGTCGACAACAACAATAAATAAGCGAACCCGAATCTCAAAGTAAACATGTTTATGTGTAATAGTAGGTCATTAGGTCGCTCTAGACACTATTGACTTGCTTAATTCGATGTTGATAAACACTAACACTATAATGTTATCCTATTAAAAAGAGAAGATATCAATAATCAAATAATGTTTACAAAGTTATATTCAATCAGCAAAATTTCAAAAAACTTGTTTTTGCGTATATATGTCATATTATTAAACCGGGAGTCCGATACACGATTAGTTCACACATGTTACAATGGTCCATCTCGAAGTGTTTGTACCTCTTTGATCAATGCCCCATTTTAACCTAAAACTTACGTAGACTTGTCATTTTGTTAAATCAGGAATTTGATAAGAGCACAATCAGTTAACACACGTTATAATGGCCCATCTGTAAGGGACCGTGCCTCCTTCCAGACCATTTAGTTCTTATTTTAATATTTCACCCCCAATGCCTCATTCTCACTGTTCTAAAAAACCCGCCTAGGCTTCGCCTAGGCACGCTTAAACTTAAGGCTTGGGAGAAACGCCCTGCCTTAAGTTTTTTACGCCTTATTCTTGGTAAAAGCCTTAAGGCGCACTTTTTTCTAAAGATAATAATGTTTTAGTGAAACGATATCGCCTTTTAAAAAAAATTACTAACCGGACCATTATCTCATCCAAAATAATCAAATAGTATTTTAATTTGCATATATTCACGACATATTTTTATGATATGTACAATTTTAGTATTTTAATAGCCTTGTTATGGTTAAAAAATATTAAAATATATTAAGAAGGCCTAAATGCCTTTTCACGCCTTTTTATGCCAAGGCCCGCCTAGGCTTCTAAAGCTTAAGGCTTGACCTCCACGCCTCGATCACGCCCCGCGTTTTTTAGAACCTTGCTCATTCTTCAACCTAAAACTTGCGTATACTTGTCAATTTGTTAAATCGAGATTTCTATAAGTAGGGGTGTGCAATAGAACCGAAAAAATCGATAAACCGAACCAAACCAAGTGCATTGAGTTAGGTTGGTTTGATTTTTTCTCGTGATGGTTCAGTTCCGGTATCAAAAAATTATAGAATCATTTTTTTTGTTCGATTTCCTTTTCCATCATCAGCACAAACTGAACCAAACCATAAATCGATCCGATTCATAACCGAACAAAGACCTAAGCCAAACTAAAATAGGTTTGATCCTCACATGTTTTTTAGGCTTTATATATATGGAAAATATTGTCCTCTTTAACCTAAAGACTTTAATTTAATTTTGACTTTTGGGTTTTGGATTAAATCTATAATGTTTGCTTAGAACGCCTTTTTAAGATAAAAAAATATTGTTTTAATTATTTATTTTTATACATTTTTAGAACCGAGAACGATCCGAATCAACCCAATAATCATTGGTTTGATGCTAGACATAATCAGTTCGGTTCCAGTTCCAAAAATGTGGAAAATATTAACTCTGGTTCCGGTTCCATATTAGTAGTGGAAACAAAGCAATCCAAACTGTGTGCACCCCCACCTATAAGGACACAATCAATTTACACACGTAATAATGACTCTCTCTAGGTATCCGTTCCATTTTTCGGGTCATTTGGTTGTTGTTATAAGATTTCACCCCTAACCGCCCATTTTTAAATTAAATCTTGGGTATGCTTGTCACTTTATTAAATCAGGAGTCCAATAAGTTTATGGTTAGTTTATAAATGGTCCATCTCGAGGTGTTCTTGTCTATTTTCGAATCAGTTGGTAGTAATTTTCAGATTTCATCACCGCCCCCATTCTTATCCTTGAAATTGGGCATACTTGTCATTTTTAACCTAAAATTAATTACATACACATTGAGTGATGTCAATGTAACTTGTTTAAACTAACCGCATCCTCATCGAGCTCGATTGGCTAAATTGACTAGTATACGCTTCTTTTCATGGTTAAAAATTAGCGTTGGGGGGAGAAAACTGAAAATAATCTACCGGTCTAGATATAGGTAAAAACACAACAAACAGTACTAGAGTAACTTGTTTAAACTATTCGCGTCCTCATTAGACTATCGGTTGGCCAAATTGACTATTATAAGCTCTTTTGTTTTGGGGAGTGGTGGTAAAAATGAGCCTTGGGGGCGTTCTCAGCGGACTCCCGACCTAAGTGACTAGCATACAGTTCTTTTTGGGGTTCAAAATGGACTTTGGGGGTGAAACTGAAACGATAACCTAGCAGTATAGGTTTAGGTCCAAACACGTCAAACGATACCAAAGTAACTTTTTTAAACAAACGGTGTCCTCATCGGATTCTCGATTATCCAAATTGATTACTATACGCTTCTTTTTGGGGTTCAAAATGGGAGTTGGGGGGAGACTGAAAACAACAACCTAGAAGACTAAATTTATGTACAAACACATCAAGAGATACCAAAGTAACTTGTTTAAACTAACCGAATCCTCATCAGACTCTCAGTTGCTTTAATTGACTTGTATGTGCTTCTTTTTGGAGTTAAAAATGGACGTTGGAGGGTGAAAATTGAAAACAACCTAACGACATAGATTTAGGTGCAAACACATCAAGCAATATCAAAGTAACTTGTCTTAACTAAATGTGTACTCATCGGACTCTCGATTGGCCAAATTAACTAGTATATGCCTCTTTTGGGGTGTTAAAATTGGGCGTTAGGGGGCAAAAATTGAAAACAACAACCTAGCGACCTAGATTTTGGTTCAAACACATCAAGTGATACCAAAGTAACTTGTCTAAACTAACCGCTTCTTCAAAGGACTCTTGGTTGACGAAATTAACTAGTATATGCTTCTTTTGGGGTTACAAATAGGCATTGGGGGCGAAAATTGAAAACAACTTGGCGGCCTTGATTTAGATACAAACACATCAAGCGATGCCGAAGTAATTTATTTAAATCAACCGCATCCTCATCGGACTCTTGGTTGGCTTAATTGACTAGTATACGCTTCTTTTTGGGTTAAAAATGGGCTTTGGGGAAAAAAATGAAAACAGCCTGGCGGCCTAAAAATATATACCAAGACATATAGCAAAGTAACTTATCTAAACAAATCGCCTCGTCATCTGACTATCGATTGACCAAACTGACTAGTGTATTCTTCTTTTGGGGGTTAAAGATAGGACTTGGGGTCGAAAACTGAAAATAACTACCTAACAGCCTATATTTAGGTACAAACACATCAAGCAATATGAAAGTAACTTGTCTAAGCTAACCTCATTCTTATCGGACTCTCATTGGCCGAATTAACTAGTATTCGCTTCTTTTGGGGTTAAAAAACAGTGTTGGGGGTGAAAAACTGAAACCAACAACCTATTGGCCTAAAAATAGGTACAAACACATCAAGCGATACCAGAGTGTAACAACCTGTGGTTTTTAAACCGATTTTAATTAAATTATCTCAGATTTTGAAAAAATAATTTTTTTTCAATCTTTTTAATTTTGGTATGTGAAAAATGTTGGTTTTTATATATATATAAAAGGTTTTGAGTGGAATTTAAATCGATATTAAAATTTGAAAATTATAATTTTTTGTATAAAAATTGGGGAAGGATCCGACATAAGGAGGATAAAAAAAATAAAAATTCAATCGTCCGATTGAGCTGAATCAGCTACAACATATTAAAATTTCAGCCAAATCCGACCATCCGATCATCCGTAATAAATTTTCGAGTGTTTGTATCTGATTAGGACTCTCATTATTTTTTGTATATAAACATAAAGTGACGGGTTTAGGAATTTTAAAATACACTTTAGCCTTGTCAAAAATCAGTAGTGCCCTTTATTTTCATCTTCTTCCATCTACAAAGCCCTAACCCCATTTAAACTAAGATTTAACCCATGATTTGAATGCTTATTCGGTGTTTTCTCGAGTTTGGGCTAGAACGAGTTTTTATTATTTTTGCACAAGGAACACAATGGTATGATCAGAATTTTTAGGCAGATTCTTATGAGTTTATTATGATGATTTTAAGGTACAGAATTTACGCAATATTCTCCTTAAATCTCTCTAGAGTAGTCGTTTTGTTACTCATTTATTTATACTCGTATTATTGATGTCATGACATTTATTGGAATCTAAAATATTGTTTCGATTGAGATATTGTATTTGTTGATGGGCATGGTGTCATGAAATTTTTATATGACACGGAGAATGGTTACCCGCCAATAGTCAAGATGAGGATTTACGAAGCTTAGGTGAGGTGAGGCCTGGTGAGCTATTGATGTGTTATTGAGAAATTAATTTGGTATAGTGCTCGGATGTCGCATAGGACTTGAATTTAGATTCGTATTGTTGCATTTTATTCATTGTTACTATTTTGAACATCTATTCTTGTCATATTATGTATTTCCCCGTATTTTTCTTTTAGTGACAGGTTAGCGTGGATTTGGACACTATGGATTTTTTTAGAGTTTTAGAGAACGGCATTTGGAGGATTTTATTTTTGTATAGCTTGGCAACGTAATTTATTTGGAGAGCTTAGTATTATTTTTGAGTGAAATTTAATTGTAATTATTTTGGAAGAGTAAATTTTGGATTCATTATATTTATTTTATAGAATATAGATGCTCTTTACTAAATGTTGAGTATTTAGTTTAGTTTTAATCATACTAGCGCCTCGTGTTTTGTGTGGGGTGTTACAGTTAGTATCATAGCTTAGGTATACGAAAACCCTCGGATCTTTAGGTTTAGGTCTAGCATGTGGGTTAGATGTGTTTCGTTGGAGATAGGAATTTTTTGTTGAGGACATGGTAGGCATCGAGGTTAGGATTAATAATCTTGATGTGAGGATGTTTAGAATTGATTTGAGGACTTTAATGTTGTGATGATGTTTTAGGGATAGAATCGAGTAGTGATTCGTGAGAGAGCACGTGGGGAAACATGCGGGTAGGATTGGGTGCATGGGCGCCTAATCGTGATTTTTGTGGGAGGTATTTATGCACCGTATTTTATCTTGAGCGTTAGGCTTCGTCGAATTTTAAAGGACGAAATTCCTGTGCTAGTGGGGAAGTATGTAACAACCCATGATTTTTAAATCGATTTTAATTAAATTAACTTGGATTTTGGAAAAATATTTTTTTGAATCTATTTAATTTTGGTATGTAAAAATGTTGGTATATATATATAAAAATAAGGTTTTAAGTGGAATTTAAATTGGGATTAACATTTGGAAATTATAACTTTTTGTACAAAAATCGGGGAAGGATCTGACATAAGGAGGATAAAAAAATGAAAAAAAAAAAATTCAATAGTCCGATCGCGCTGACTTTTCACAGAAGCTCCGTCTTGCCGTCAGCTATAACATACTGAAATTTTAGCCAATTCTGACGGTCCGATCATCATAATAAATTTTTTGAGTGTTTGTATTTGATCAAGACTCTAATTCTTTTTGGTATATAAACATAAATTGACGGGTTTAGGAATGTTAAAACACATTTTAGCCTTCTCAAAAATCAGTAGCCTCCTCTATTTTCATCTTTTTCCATCCACAAAACCTTAGCCCTATTTAAACTAAGATTCAACCCATGATTTTAAGGCTTATTTGGTGTTTTCTCGAGTTTGGGCTAGAACGAGTTTTTATTATTTTTGTGCGAGGAACGTAGTGGTATGATCAAAAAATTTTGGTAGATTCTTTTGAGTTTCTTATGATGATTTTAAGGTATGGAATTTATGCAATATGCTCCTTAAATTTCTCGAGAGTAGTTGTTTTGTTCCTCATATATTTGTACTCATATTGTTGATATCATGATGTTTATTGTAATAAAAAAATATTAATTCGATTGAGATATTGTACTTATTGATGGGCATGGTGTCATGAAATTTTTATATGACACGGAGAATGGTCACCCACCAACATTCCAATAGTTCAGTAGCCAGGATGAGGATTTACGAAGCTTGGGTGAGGTGAAGTGAGGCCTAGTGACCTATTGATGTGTTATTGGGAAATTAAATTGGTATAATGCTCGGATGTCACATTGGACTTGTATTTGAATTCGTATTATTGCATTATATTCATCGTTATTGTTTTGCGCATCTATTCTTGTCATATTGTGTACTTTCTCGTATTTTTCTTTTAGTGGAAGGTTAGCGTGAATTTGGACGCTATGGATTTTTTGAGGATTTTAGATCACGATGCTTGGAGGATTTTATTTTTGTATAGCTTGATAGTGTAATTTGTTTGCAGAGCTTAGTATTATTTTCGAGTGAAATTTAATTGTACTTATTTTGGAAGTCTAAATTTTGGATTCATTATATTTATTTTATGGAATATAGATATTTTATTCTAATTGTTGAGGAATTAGTTTAGTTTTAATCATAGTAGCGCCTCGTGTTTTGCGCGAGGTGTTATACAAAGTAACTTGTCTAAACTAACTGCATCCTCATCGGGCACTCTGTTGACCAAATTGACTAGTATACGACTCTTTTGGGGTTTAAAATTTTTTGGGGGGGAGGAGGGGGCGAAAATTAAAAACAACCTAGAAGCCTAGAAATATGTATAAACACTTCAACCAATACCAAAGTAAATTGTCTAAGATAAATTCAACCTCATTAGACTCTCTATTGGCCAGATTGACTAATATACGTTTCATTTTGGGTTAAAAATGGGCGTTGGGGGGATAAAACTGAAAACAAGCTAGTGGCGTAGAAAAAGATACAAACACATCTACCAAAACCAAAGTAACTTGTCTAAACTATCTGCATACTCATCAGACTCTCGTTTAGCTAAATTGACTACTATATGCTTCTTTTGGGGGTTCAAAATGGGCATTAGGGGGAAAAATTTGAAAACAACCTAGAAACCTAGGTTTTGGTACAAACGTATCAAGCGATACCAATTACCTCTATGCTCTCTGACAACATTATGACTAGATAATAAATATCGTCCGTGACCACAACAAAAATTCTTTCAAAAGTAAAAAAATTCTCACATCCTTGATCAACTGCAGAGCTTTAGAGGCAATTGTATGGAAAATAATACGTCACACATGGGAGGAGTGCATATACCCTATTGACTTGATTAATTATCTATATTCGTAAAGATAAATATGAGGGAGGAGTGCATGTGACCTATTGACCAAATCAATTATCTGTATTCGCAAAGATAAATACTACTGGAGTTAACTGACCTGTGAGAATTAAGGGATGATATATGGTCTATCAACTAGATATAACTATGAAAGCGGTTGAGGTCCATATAACTCAAAATCTTCTTATAAATGTAAACATTGCTCAAGAAAAAGGGGAACGTAATTATAATTATTGAACCTATGATAATAGAAAAGAAAAACCTCTCATGGACGTAGGCACATTACCGAACCATGCCCATCCTATTCTTATGTATGTGTGTATGTGCTTGATTTCTTTATTTAGTTTGATTGTTCTATGTTGAATCTTGATCAATATTATTTTATGACCTACAATATACCTTATCATTTTAATTAGATAACTCCTACCCTATCTCTATGAGACATGTTTGGTGAGGCTAAGATCTAAATCAAATTTAGACCCATCATCTGCTAATAACTATCTCGTATCACATAACATAGGCCCAATACGCCTACTAATATTAATGGTATTGGAATCGGTTAAGACCTCAGACTCACCAAACATGCCTCATATGATTAGGACAATGTATTCTTAACTAAAAATTATGGTGACATAATCATATATTGTGGTTTAGTAGCTCCGCAGAGGTACCAAGCTCCACTCTTAAGGTGTTTATATATTGTATATTCATTATAAAGATAAAGAATACAAATATGACCGACATTAGATTATGGATGAGGTGTTTTCTAGCTGTTGGAGATCTTTATGATGAGCATAAAGCTCTTAGGAAGTAACTGATTGTCTTCTCTGAGTACATCCTACTCATTTAAGACTTACTAGATTAAAATAAGGCTAAGCCATTTAAGTATGGGGTTTTTTAATACAAAATAGGAGCAAGTTGTGGTCATACCTCTCTTCTTAATGGAAAACATTTTATCTGTGCTTAATAATATATGAAGATAACTTGAATTCAGATCCCAGCATCCTTACCCAAGTATCCCTTTCGTAAGACCCCATAATTATAGGTATTTATTAATAGTTAAAAATAAGTAAATAAATTTTGAGATTTTATTTATTTATTGATTAATTATTTAAATGAAAATTGAGTTTAAGAAAATTATATTTCGAATAGTACTATTCCGGATAGTACTATTTTAAATAACATTGGATTCTAAAAAAAATCCAACTAGTGAAACACTATTCCATCGGTGGTATCGGATGCCACTGTTAATGAATAGTACTATTTAAAAAAACATTGTTTAAAATCGAATCTTCTCCTTTTTCTTCTTCATTCTCTCAAAACCAACCCAAAAATCATACGTCCTTCTCATTTTCACTACACAACTAAACTCAAAAATCTATTCCATTTTTCACCCAAATTAGATCATTACATCTAAAAAATTATACTCTCTTATTCTAGCTAAAAATTATATTTTTCTTGAAAAAAAATTAGGATAACTTTAAATCAACTCTAAAAGAATTTTGGAAGCCAATTCCATGAATTTTCAAGAGAGATTTCTTTGACATATTTGAGAGATTATTTTCATCAATTAAAGAGCAATTTTAGAGGGGCTTCTTCCATAATTTTCACTATTACTTTTGGAGGCTTTCTTCAATTGAGGCAAGATAATTCTACTTTCTCCTCTTGTTAGATAAATATTATTTTCTACCTAAATAGTTATATATATATGTTCTAAAATTTATGTAGAGACAATTAAGATTTATATTGTTGTGATCACATCATTATAAATTCTGTTTTTTTGGGGTGAATAAATTAATGAATCTAATTCATGAAATTACATAATTGATTAATTTAGTCTAATTTGGTATAAATGAATTGATTATGAATTTTACAATCTTGTTATGATTTAAATGTTAAATCTAATATATAATGAATTATATATGTTACAAATTATGATAATAGATTAAATTCATGTCTTATTATGTTAAGTTTTATTTTTCATACTTTTGGGAATTGGGTTCCAGTAAATATAAACTTCTTCATTTTTGAGTTTATAAATTATGTGGAAGATCCGAGATAGTCTCGAATATTTTTAAAAGTAGTAACTATGCTCAGAAAATCATGAAACTTTATAGCCTTATGTAAAATATAATTTTCTAAAAGTTTCATGTTTTAACAAAATTTTAAAAAGGTTATCCAGGACCTGAAAAATGAGAAAAATCGGACTAGGTATATTTGTTAATGTGTAGTAACGTTATAGAAAAATGAGTTCTTTTAACCCATGTAAAAGGCGCAAATTGAGACATTTCGCGCATTTTTGCAGGTAATCACGTTCTAGACAACTTTCGTATTTTAAGTTTTTCCAAAATTCGATTATAATATGATCATCTTAACAAATTATTATTCTTAGAGCATAATGTTTGTAAAATCCTAAATGAGTACAATCCTAATCTACGGGCATTGAAAAATATGTCTAAATTGTAATTTTTTTATGTGATGTGAGTGGAATAAGATTCTTCCTTTTGATTTTTATGGAGACTCTATGCTTCATCCCCTCCCTTTAAGTATTTTAAGAAAATTTAACAACTTAAAGATAAAGTATAAAATACGTTAGAATACATTAGTGACGCATGGAATTTAAATTGTGAAATTATATTAAGAGTGGATAAAAATTACTCTTATGTTGACGACCCTATGCATGTGGCCCCTTTTGTTATATTGCTATTATTGATATGTTGGGTGGATAAGTTTGATTCCGTATTGTGGGGCTAGGTGACATTAAAGGGAAGTAAGGGCCAGACACGATTACAATGATTTTATTATTGGTGGTGTTTGGGATGAATAAGGTGCGGTTGGATTTGTGTTTATGACTAGGATTTATTTATGCTATGAATTGCATTTTATTTCACATGAGTGAGGCCTTGCATATGCTCACGAGCCTTATTTATCAATAAAATATTTAAATTGATTATGTATCTGTAAGGCACATTTGCATTGTGAGACCCCTCAACAAATGGACGGCAAGTCATAGTTTATATACTTATATAACAATTAATTTAATAACTATAAAATTATTATTTGTGCTCATGATTAATAGTTTTACTACTTCAGTATGTAGTTATTATTTTATTACAGTGGGCCTGACCCGTTACATTGTTTCAGGTGCTCCAGTGTACCCGGTCTTATTTTCCACTCGAGTACACAGTCTTTCATTCTAGTTGCCACCGAGTTTTGGAGATATATGTGTTGTATTTACTTTTACTTTTATTTATTTTACTCAATTGAGGGATGCAATCTTTACTGCATTCCTAACATTTGTACTCAGATTTGTAAACAGTGTGATTTTGGGAGATTTAACATGTACTAGTTGTTGTCAGACAATTTTTACTTTACATAGCGATGGTAATCGATTTTATTCATAGTATGTTATCATTGAGTTTTTCCTATACTGTTCTCTAATTTGATACATCCTTATTTGTTGATTCTTATTTCATGCGAAGGATGATATTTAAATTAAATTGACAAACTATTTGATTTTATAAATACACTTGATCAACCTAATTATTAAAAATTACAAGGTGTCACAGCTGGTATCAGAGGAAGGTCATAGTCAACGTAGGTTCCATAGGTCCATCTTAGTCATACGCATAGCGTTCTTTGATACTTCATTCTGTTTGTACTCTTGTCGTACGATGCATAATACTAATAAGCATTTCGTGTCATATTTCAGATGATACCAAAGAGAAAAACTTGTTTCGTTTCATGTGCTGCGCAACCATAATATTTATATTTTATGCATGGAGTCACTATGTTTGGGATGAGAAGTTTAGTCTCTTTGGTGATGACAAGAGCCTAAAATACATGTTTACATAGAAAGATCTAAATATGATGCAACGTAGGTGGTTCGAATTCATTAAGGATTACCAGGTCACATTCCACTACCACCCAAGGAAGGCTAATATGATGACAAACACAATTATCCGATGACCTATTGATAGCCTCTCAACCCTTCAGGATGTCGAGTGGGGCTCAATAGAGATGATTGTCAAGTTGACCAGGTCACATAGTATGCTTATAGTTACTCCAGAGATCGTGGTACGTATGGTTCGGGGTCAGTCAAAGGATAAGATGTGTAAGGGGAAGATGACGGAGCTTCTCGCCACCGGTGTAACTTTATTTTCAGTGTGGTCTGATGGCTGGTTAGGATGGTGGTACCCTTAGACGAGGAGTTAAGGCAAGCAGTTGTGGAGGAGACATATGGTTCACATTTTTCAATACACCCAGGTTGGGATAAAATGTATGAAGATATGAAATGACAATATTGGTGGGTCGGTATGAAGAAGGATGTGGCTGAGTTCATATCGAGATGCACTATTTGTCAGATGGTGAAGGTGGACCATCAGAAGCCGTCTGGTATGATTTAGCCTTTACTCATTCCTAAGTGGAAGTGATATAGTATTTTAATGGATTTGATCATGAGGCTACCTTTGACACCTCGATAACATGATTCTTTTTGGTTGATTCTTGATCACTCACAAAGGTGGCTCACTTTTTGGCCGATCGTATCGATTATTAGAGAGAGCAGCATGCACATTTGTATGTGTTCAAGATAGTTCGATAGCCGGTGAGTATTGAGCATGCGTCATACACTCAGTAGCCAGTGAGTATTTTGGATCGACAAATCCAAAAGTTGCATTTTAAGGAGATACCGATAATACGGGTACAGTTAAATCACCATATTAAGGAGGAATACACTTAGGAGTTCGAGAATTTGATGAGACAACAATACCCCCATATATTTTTACTCATTTATATGAGATGTTACCATTTGAACTCATTTATATGAGATGTTAGTATTTTGACTCATTTATATGAGGTGTACTATTTAACTCAATTATATGAGGGATTATTACTTTGACTCACATAAATGTGGGGTAAATTATGAATTTCGAGGACGGAATTCTTTTTTTAGGGGAGTTTGTAATACCCCATAATTATGGGTATTATTAATAGTTAATAAATAAATTATGGGAATTTTTTTATTTATTGATTAACTATTTAAATGGAAATTGATTTAAAAAAAATATATTTTGAATAGTACTATTCTGAATATTACTATTCCAAATAGTATTGGATTCTAAAAAAAATTCCAAATAGTAAAACACTATTTTGTCGGTGGCATCGAATGCCACTGTTCATGAATAGTATTATTTTAAAAAATGTTTAAAATCGAATCTTCTCTTGTTTCTTCTTCATTCTTTCTAAAACAAACCCAAAAATCATACTTCCTTCTCATTTTCACTACAGAACTCGACCTAAAAATCTATTCCATTTTCCACCCAAATTATAACATTACATCAAAAAATTATACTCTTTTATTTAAGCTGAAAATTATATTTTTCTTTAAAAAAAATTGGGACAACTTTGGATCAACTCTAAAGAATTTTTGGAGGCTAATTCAACTATTATTCAAGAGAAATTTCTTCTACACATTTGAGAGCTTAATTTCATCAATTGAGGAGCTATTTTGGAGGGGTCTCTTCCATAATTTTTTTTAAAATTATTTTTGGGAGTTTTCTTCAATTTAGGCAAGATAATTCTACTCTCTCCTCTTATGAGATAAATAGTATTTTCTACCTAAATATTTTTTTTATAAATTATAAAATTTATACAGAGATAATTGAGGTTTATATTGTTTTAATCACATCTTTAAATTCTTATTTTTTTGGGTGAATAAATTAATGAATCTAATTCATGAAATTATATAATTGTTTAAATTTGTCTAATTTGATATAATTGAGTTTATTATGAATTGTATATTCTTGGTATGATTTAAATGTTAAATCTAACATTGAATATTATATGTGTTAGAAATCATGATAGTAGATTAAATTCATGTCTTATTATGTTAAATTTTATTTTTCCATACTATTGAGAATAGAGGTTCTAGTAAATATTAACTTCTTCATTTTTGAGTTTAGGAATTATGTTGAAGATCTGAGATAGTATCAGATATTTTTAAAATAATAAGTACGCTAAGAAAATCATGAAACTTCATAGCCTTATGTAAAATATAGTTTTCTCAAAGTTTCATGTTTTAACAAAATCCCCAAAAGGTCATTTAGTATCTGAAAAATGAGAAAATTTGGATTGGGTATATTTGTTGACGTGTAGCAATGTTATACAAAAATGAATTTTCTAACCCATGTAGAAGGCGTAAATTGAGACGTTTTGTGAGTTTTTGTAGAAAATTACGTTCTGGAAAACTTTCGTATTTTAAGTTTTCTGAAAATATGATTATAAGGGATTTATATTAACAAATTATTATTCTAACAACATAATGATTGCAATATCCTAAATGAGTACAATTCTAATTTATGGACATTGAAAAATATGACTAAAATGTATTTTTTGTTATGTGATGTGAGTGGAATAAGATTTTTCTATGTGAATTTTATGGAGAATCTATGCCCCACCCCCTCATTTTTAAAAGTAGTATAATATTGAGAAGTAATATAATTAAAATTGAAACTTTAAAGATAAAGTATAAAAGACTTTGGATTATATTAGTGACGTGTAAAATTTAAACTATGAATTTATATATCGAGAGTAAATAAATATTACTCTTATGTTGATGACCCTACACATGTGGTCACTTTTATTACATTGATATGTTTGGTGGATAAGGTTGGTTCCATATTGGTGGCTTGGTGACCCCAAACGGAACTAAGGTCCTGACACGATTACGCTTATTTTATTATTAGTGGTGTTTGGGGTAAATAAGGTGAGGTTGAATTTGTGTTTGTGATGAGAATATATTTATGTTATAAATTTCATTTTTCACATGCGTGACGTCTTAGATATACTCATGAGCCTTATTTATCAATGAAATATTTAAATTGATTATATATCTGTGAGGCATATTATGTATTGTGATATCCCTCAACAAACGGAGCACTGTTCCTTGTTTATATATTCATATAACAATTAATTTATTAACTGTATTATTTATACTCATGATTGATAGTTTTACTACTTGAGTGCATAGCTATTATTTTGTTGTGATGGGTTGACCTGTCGCGTTGTTTCACATACTTTAGTGTACCCGACCTAATTTTCCAATTGAGTACACAGTCTTTCATTCTAGTCACCATCGAGTTTTGGAGATGCAAGTATTGAATTAGTTTTACTTTTATTTCTTTTAATCAATTGAGGAATGCATAGTTTACTGTATTTCAAGCATTTGTACTTAGATTTGTAGACAATGTGGTTTTGGGAGATTTGGCATCTATTAGTTCTTGTCAGACATTTTTTTACTTTACATAGGAGCGGTTATCGATTTTATCCATATTATGTAATCAGTGATATTTTCTCATATTGTTCTCTAGTTCGAAACATCCTTATTCATTGATTCTTATTTCATGCTAAGGATGATATTTAAATTGAATTAATAAACTATTTTATTTAATAAAGACACTTGATCAACCTAATTATTAAAAATTGCGGGATGTCACACCTTTTATATCCCACTCTTCGGAGATGGTGAGAAGGGACATAAAAGACACGGGCATGGGGAATTGGGGTTGGTAGAATAATTAGTGAACTTTTCACCAACTCGCGATTTCGTCAAAGAAGCTCTATATGTTGTTTGCATGCACTCTTGACCCGGGGTTGAGGGTATGGATTGTTGAGGATATTTAAATTGTACACATGAGAGTCGAGACCTTATGTGGTATGGAGAAGGTGGCTGGCATATATTATATGGAGAAAAAGGCTTCGATGAGCATTGATACCTACTCCCCAGGTGTGGGCTTGCATAAAAGGTTAAGATTTCATTTATTTCCTTCCCAATATTATATATGTGTTATGAGGGATTAGTAATTTACTCACTATGTGGCGTACTTACCGTTGACATATGCTAATTCCGTTGAAGGCATTGAATGTTTGGCACCATTTTGGAGGAGCCTTTCTAGGTCATTTTCCTGAGCTATGGTTCCTAGCTTACTGGAGTTTTAGGCCAAAGACCTTAGGTACCATTACTCTTACTTTGACATTGGTTCTGGATTTGGTACTTCTTCCTAATATTTGAGTTTAGAGATCATATCTAGTATCATCAACAACTCCTTATTGTTTCTTTCATGACATGAAATGGGTAATAACTAGCAAGTCAAATAATATATATGTTTTGACATTTTAACCTCGGATTTGTCCTTAAGAATTAAGTATGGAAGCCTTGCAATTATTCTTCGCCATGCTATGGTCTAAGGTAATCAACCTTTAAGACCCTTTCAGACTTAAGACTTGGGTCCTTTAGAATTCCTAGAACTTCTTATATGGGACCCGCGAGATGTTCAGAAATAAGGATCTTAAACCTTTTAAATATTTATGAAGCTCTAAAATCCCCAAAACTTGTGTGGTAAAGGGTGTTTGGATCTCATAACCACTTAGGGATAAGGATACACACCTTACAAATACTTTTTCATGTTCTATTCCAAGGATTTTCTGACCTCTTGTTTTTATGGGACTAATTCTAATTTCCTTATAATCCTATAAGAAGTTTTAGTTAAGCGTACGCAAACCTTATAACTATAAGAGCTAAGCGTGATAGTCTTCAAACTCTAAAAAATTCAAGGTTAAAGGTCTAAGAAACTTGAATCCTGTTTTGAGCTAAAGATTAACTCCTTACAACTTTCAAATTTGTTAGGTTAAGGGTATGGATACCTTAGAATCTGTTTTGAGCTAAGGGTCCAATCCTTACAACTCTTAAATTTTTTAGGTTAAGTGTTCAAAGACCTTATAATTTGTTTTGAGCTATTGATTAAGGCCTTATAACTCTTAAAAATTTATGGTTAAGGGTTCAGGGTTAAGATAATGGTTAAAGATTTAAAATTCTTTAAATTTTAGATTAATGGTCTAAAAACCCCAAATGTTGTTTTGAGCTAAGGATTAAGGCTTTGCAACTCTTAAAAATTAATTTTAGATTCAAGGATAAAACCTCAAAGGTCTAAGATGGGGTTTGAGATCTTTTATAGTGGAAAAAGACTTCTAGTATTTGATTACATGGAAGCATTGTATTATTAATTATATTTCTTCAAATTTTATACCTTCCTAGGGTGGAGGACTTCATTTCTGTCTTGATCTTTGAGGTGATAACAATCTCTCCTTGTTAATTTTTTGACAACATTCGACCCTTCCCATTTGGGTCCCAGTTTTCCTTTGCTCGGCTTCTGTTTGGCTATGGTGGCCTCTATGAAGACCAAATCTCCTACTTAGAGTTCCCTATAACTTTTTTTTTTGAAGTATGATATCATTTTCTTCTTGTAGGTAATAGTTCTTATTTATGTTGCTTCTCTTTTCTCCTTAAGCTCATCAAGGGTGAGTTTGAGGCCATCTTCTTATGATGCAACTTCGAAATGTGCTATAATTTTATTGTGGACTTCAAACTTTATTAGGATTACTACTTCTATTCCAAAGGTAAAAAAGAAAGGTTTTCTCTTGTGGGTCCTCTAAATGTGGTCCTACAATACAATAAGATGTATAATATTCATTAGAGTATAGTCCTTTGTCTTTTTGCACCCTCTTCTTCAAGATTGTGAAGATAGTTGTATTGGTGACTTCTACATACCCCTTTTCTTAAGTGTCCCCGGGTAAAGAATAGTGGTTATTAATGCTATAACTTGAACAAATTTCATGAAAGGCTTGATTGTCGAACTACTTCCCATTTTATTTTATGATGGCCTTAGTTAAGCCAAAGAAACATATGATGATCTTTGAGATGAAGCTTGTGTTCTTCCTATATGTTATTGTTGCTAGTGGCTATACTACCTTTGATTTTCTAAAGTAGTTTATGAACAATATGACAAAATCGTCATGACCTTTCTTAACGGGTAGGAGTCTTACCACGTCCACCCCTATTTTGCAAAGGGTTATGGAATTAGAATGGGAGTTAGATGTTTTGGGACATTATCAAATCTTTAGCATTTATCACTTTTGGAATGATAATTGTGGATTCTTTTCTTAGGGTCGGCCATAAATATCCTTTCCTCAAAACATTGCGGTTAAAGTCGTGGGGCTTGTGTGAGATCCACAAAGAACACACACCTTCATGCACGTCATTGAGGACGTATGTTGTATCTTGAGGCCCCGAGCATCTTTACGAGGAGTAACTGAAACCATATTTGAAAATCACCCCCTAATCGATGTAATATCATGATGCTATGTACTTTATGCATCAAGATTAGAGTTTGTTTCCAGGAAATACACCATTTATAGGTATTCCCTAATTAATATAGTACAATCCGGGGTTTCTCCGTGGCTGTGGAGTTGACTTAAAGATTTACTATGCTTATTGGTCCAAGGTGATTAAAAAAATCTCCAAGTAAAAAATAATCTCGATTGGACATCGTTAAGGTCGTTTACATCATGTTTTGGAGATCAGACTGTTGGATTTTCTTATATTTTGGATATCTGCTTGCTGCAGACGAGAAAAAGTTGTGTAAGAAAAATTAACTCAATAAGAGATCGTTAATGTCGTCTATATCACGTTTTGGAACCGGATTTATGATCCTCTTTAGATCGGATCCGCCCGCCTAAAAATGATTATTTATCAAATTAAATTAGTTTTAATTCCAATATTTTTAAATAAAATCCAACATGAGAATTTTCATAAAAACCTAACTCATTAGATTATTCCAATTTTAACTGTAAAAAAAATTCCCGTTTCCCCCAAAATTACAGGGTATTACAGTCTTTCCCTCTAACATAGAAATTTCATCCTCAAAATTTGATTAAAGGTGTAAACACAGTAACGTAAACCCACACCAATTAAATAAGGCTCACATATGCCTAACTGTTGAATGTCATAATTCGGCACCCATACACTCAATCCTACACCCGCCTACCCCACAAGTACTATATATATATATATATATATATATATATATATATAGAGAGAGAGAGAGAGAGAGAGAGAGAGAGAGAGAGAAATGACAACTAAGGACAACTAATTTGCTGTCCCTAATAGTATTTAGGACAGTTATAAGGACAGGAGGAGCTGTCCTAATAGATGGGTGTCATAAAAGGTTAAAAGGACAGCAATTGCCGTCTTTTTTGAGTATTTAGGATAGCAACTGCCGTCCTTTTTGTCCATCCTTTTAAATCCAAATACTATTACGTATTTATAAGGACAATGATTGTTGTCCTTTAAGACGAAGTATTAGGGACAGAAGTTATTGTCCCAAATATATTTTGGCACCAAATAAATATTTTAAAAGACAACTGTAGTTGTCCTAAAATATATATATATATATATATATATATATAATATGGGAGAGGGGTGTTTGAATAGTAAAATGATCTAACGGGTATAATTTGCTCTCCTGTCCCGATCCAAGGGTTTTAGAGCTTGCCATGTCACATGAGGACATTATGAGGTGGAAAAATTGAAAAATAAGAGAAACCCTTGATCTTATTCTCTCCCTCTCTCCCGTTTCTCATCAGCACCACAAACAAAACCCACTCCCACAAAACCTTCTCTCCAACCTCTTGCCCACCCGCAACCCCTCTCCCATAGTTGCCACCCCTCATTTCCTCGCCGTCGTCCCTCTCTCCTCACTGCATCTCTTCTATTTGGTAAGTTTTGAATGATTTTAGATTTTAGGTTTAATCAATTTTAGGTTTACAATCATTTCAAATGGTTTAATCAATCTTTTATTATGATATTATTTGACACATGGAATCCTATTTGTTATTTAGGGTTTCAAGGAATTCAAGGTTTCAATGTTTTTTCGTATTTGTTATTTAGGTTTTTGGTTTGTTCAAAATCAGGTATTAGTTCTACAAACTCTTTTAGGGGGTTTAGTAAACCATCCAACTCTTTTATGGGTTTTTATTCATCATCCACGTCTATTGTTTTGCAGAGTTTTTTTGTAGATCTTGGATATTGACTACATAACTTTGGTTTGAACCGGGTATATTATGTTTTATATTTTGTTTTTACCATCTGATTTCTGCTTTCAAACATGGTGTATTGGTATTAAGTAACTGTAGTTTAGTAAACCATTCAATTCTTTTATGGTTTTTTATTCATCATCCACATGTATTGTTTTGCAGAGTTTTTTGTTGATCTTGGAGATTGACTACATAACTTTGGTTTGAACCAGATATATTATGTTTTATTTTTTGTTTTTATCATATGATTTGTGCTTTCAAACATGGTGTATTGGTATTAAGTAAGTGTAGAGTTGTGTTTATTTATTATTGAGTAAGTGTAGAATTGTGATGGTGAATAATATAGTTACAATTGACGTTTAGCGTTTCAAGTAAATTTTATTTGTCGACTCACATTTGGTTTTGTTATTTATTTATGTCCAGTGCTAATGTCTCTGCACTAAATATATCCGACTTTTTTTCTTTGTTTGTTGATCTTCATTTCCTTTAGTAAAATTGATCTCAGCTTTTTTTAGTAAAATGTCGATGTTAGAATGTAATCTATAATTTCTCTGATTTTTTAAAATTTCATGTCACCGTAGCTGAGAATTTGCGTCTGCAAATAGTCTATTTTTTGGCCCAAATAGTCGATTCTTTTTTGGCACAAATGTTTTATGCTATAGTGGTTAACCAGTGTTTTATTAACTAAAGGAAATGTATGTGGTTTTTTATTAAGATTTTAAAGCAATTTGAAATTGGAACTGCCAAATCTGTATTTGAAAACTTTATTTTTGTATTTTTGCATTTCAGGTTGATCAACAACATGTTACAGATCACTATTGGGCTCAATTTTGGGGATCGCATCAAACGCTCAATTAGGTTTATCAATGTGAGCAGATATTATACGCGTTTTTTATATAGGATATGGCTTTAATTGGTTTTGTATCCTTTGATCAATGTGAGCAGGTATCAATATGATTTTTGTTTTGTAGAAATGTGATCAATGTGAGCAAGTATGATCAATGTGAGCAGATCACTTATGGTGTGATTTTAAAGAAGCAGTTGAGCTTATGCTAACACATCTCTATTTTTTAACCTCCATACTGCATGAAATCTACAGTACTATGGGTTAACTCAGCAGAAAAAACAAGAGATTAAAGAAGCAGTTGATCTATTTGATATTGATGGCTCAAGCACCATTGATGCCAAAGACTTCCGACTGCAGTTTTCCCAAACTTGAGTTGCTAAAGGGTCGTGTGTTGGCTTTGGCTTTGGTAAGGTTTTTATTTGTTTTTGTTTGGTATGAAATTATTGAATTATTTGTGGGTTATAAATTCTTAAATTACTTCTGCCCACAATTATTTATTGTATTAAATTTTGTGGTTACCAATGTTCTTCAATTCCCCTTCCCCTCACAGTATCTGAACTCCAAACCGTTCAAAGAAAGAATTTGGGGTCCATGAACTTACGTCGATGGCATGCCCTAAACACTGGATGAGGTTATGTTTCCGGTAATTTAGACCCGAAGATGACTTTGGAACAGAATGAGGTACACCTTCGATATGCTCTACTCCTTAAACCCCCATTTATGTTTCAACACCAGTTTGCCAAATTTACAGATGAAGAACGCTTGTACATGTCGGAGTTGGAGTATAAAATGTTAAACAGGAATAAAAAGAAATGGCTGGCCTTCAAGGAATGGGGATTACAATGATGCAGATGAAGTCAATGGAGGTCAAATTTTAGGGTCTCTAGCTGCCAAGACATATAGTGCGAGAAAGAAAACATCCGTGAAGGATAAAGTTCAATTTAAGAGAAAGAAAGCTAAGGGTCCAAACCCACTCTCATACAAGAGGAAAAATAGTCACGAGAGCCAAAAAACTATCCTAAAAAAGGTAAATTAGCTCACTGCTGCACTGCTTACGCTGCTACTGTATGCAGCTGCAGTGCTTGCACTGCACTGAGCTTCAGCTCACTCCCAAGGTTTTAGTTACGTAGTATTGTCCATATTAGTATTATTGTCAACGAGGGGTATTTAGTGGTTGAATAATTTTATTGATTGATAATTGACAATATACAATCACATATATACAGACCATAACCTAAATGTTGTTAAGCCCACTATTTCAGAGTTTGTTTTGCGGTTCACCTCTTCAATCTCTTAGTAATGAGTTTATTTCACTTTCTCCTGGTAAATTTTTGTTTCATTTTGGTTTCAGATTTTGTAATTGATTCTTAATTACCAATTTTGTTTTTTTTGTTGATAATATGAAGGTGATGGAACTATCAATTGTTGATGATCCGATGATGCATCGACCGTTGACGATAAACACAAAGCATCACTGATCTGAGAGTTTTGGTCCTGCTCAGTGGCAAGAGCGTTAATTAATTATTTGATTTAGCAAACGAGCTCCCCTATTTTTAAGTGTGGGTTTCGTTCGGATGGGAGAGAGATTAGACGAATTCATTGTGTTGGTGTAGAATACAGTTTCGAAACCAATGCTAGGAATGCAGGGGAATTTGGTGAGCGTCCGTATTTTGGATTTTCGGCGACAGCATATTTCTCCGGCTATGGATTTTATGGAGAACAGGACACTCTTTGTGATGATGTTGGCCGCCATTATTTCAAGGACTCCTACACTGAGGGCTCCTACACTGAGGTCCCCTCTGCTCCCCTCCCCTCCCCTCCCCACGCTAGCTCAGCTCCTTGCCTCCATCACCCTTTCTCCACCCGCTGCCTCAGCTCCCCTCCGCCACAGCTGCACAACCCGTCTCCTCATTTTTCTTCCTCTCAAGTCTCTATCGCCAAACCACCCCCCACGCCGATCCACTACCCTAAACCCTAGCCACTGCCACCCTCCGTGCTCTGCCATTTCACACTCACCCCCACGCACTCAACCGTCACACCCTTAACCTCTCTCTCTATCACACAGATTCTTACAGGTATCTCCCCTCTATTGGATAGTCCTATGAATAAAGGAGATCATGACCAATCTTTTAAAAATTACACTGTTTTGCTGGGGAACGAAATTTGTCATTTTGTAATTACGTACTTTGAAAATTTTCACTGTGCCTTCAGGCAAGGGCATATACACGTACTTTGAAAATTACACTGTTCATTTCCAACTATAAGCTGCTATTTGTTTATTAAAAATAAAGCATTGCATCTCGGAATAGCATTAGCATTACATGGTTCAAAGCCTCTATGTAGACTTTATTCATAGTTTAATATATGCTTTTCAAATTCACTTTTTTTGGGTTCTTGCATATCGTGTTGTTTAAGTGTGTAGTTTTCATTATATTTCACTGTACATGTTGATTGGTATAACTGCTATAGCTGGCATAGCTGCTATAGCCGCATAGCTGCTATAGATGGAATATTTCACCATACACGTTAGTGGCATAGCTGCTATAGCGGTAGCTACTATAGCTGTTGTAGCTTCTATAGCTGCTATAGCAACCCTACTTTTCCTTTTTGTTCGGGTATTTGAATTTGATATTGGAGTCCCTACTTTTCCTTTTTCTTCGGGTATGGGTGTCCATATTCTTGGAAATTATTACTTTTCCTTTTTCAAAAACACCACTTTAATATTAATTATCTTTGTGTATTTTTTTCATATTTATTTTATATTTGCTATGATTGAGTTTCGATACGAGTTCCTAATTTAATATTAATTATCTAAAACTTGCTGCCTCAAAGGGTTTAGATGCACGACTATGGGAGATACGTGGTTATCTTGAGAAGCTTTGGTTGCTGCTAGAGAAATGTCAGCCATGGAAGCAGTGAGTACATTAACTATAAAGAATCACTCTCTTTAGTTTAGTTTCTTTTTACTTTGGTTTACTACTCAATATCTAACAAATTTCTATTTAGTTCAATTTAATATTTTATTAGAGTAATTTTTTATCCTCATATGTTTTAATAATTATGTTCAACATTGAACACCATGGAACCTCAAGGATCAAACTCCCATCAAAAGCCAAAAAGATTGTGCCCACAGTGTGTCGTGCCATGATTGGGCAGATTGCTGGAGGAGGAAGAACATATAAGCCTATGTTGAAGGCTGGGAACGCACATCGCAGGTCTATTTTTTACTTTTGGATCTCTACTTAGGCATTGTCTGATTAACATAACATGTACTTTAACCCATTGAACATGGGCACTACTTAGTCATTTTGAATTCGGTCAATTATTTTGGTTTCTAAGATGTAAGATCTAAGTAACGGCCTCTTTTTATACAATATTAAGTGCTAAAACATGGCGACTCCATAACTTATAGATTTGAGAATGAAGGATCCACCGAACACGAACAATGGACCATGAATGAATTTATTATGCCTAAAATGGGTGACTGCGTCCTTCGTCACCTGAAGAAGCATCATAGAAAGGAAGTAGATATTATTTTTTTGCATCAGTTGTCACGCGTCATAAAATAGTCACCTACGTCATCTGTCACCTGCGTCATTTGTCGCCTAAAATGGGTAAACAGTGAACCATGAAAAGTACACAAATTTTATTGTGTTTACATACCAAAGGATATATTCTTGACTAAATTTGAAATTTGGAGTAGTTTAGATGCGTGATTATATAAGGAGTACTATTCAGGTGTGGTATCATATATAACTCATGCTTACAAGGAATTTCCTTTGTTGTACCAGTTAATGTCTACACGGATGTTGCGCCTGTGGTCATTTCGGTGTTGGATGGCTACAATGTTTGCATATTTGTCCATGGACAAACTGGGATGGGAAAGACTTTTACGTTGGAGGGTACAGATCAGAACCGAGGAGTCAATCATAGAACTATGGAACAGCTGTTTAAACTGGTCAAGGAAAGGAAAAAGACTTTTGCATACAACATATCTATCAGTGTGCTTGAAGTTTACAACGAGCAAATCAGGGGTTTACTTGCTGCCTCACCAGCGTCAGAAAAGTAATATCATTGCTTATGCATCTTACCCAAATGTCTTTTGCTCAAACACTCAAAAAGTTATTTCACCTTTGGCCTTAATTTATTTTATTTTATGTGGGGTTTTCCCCCAATATATTTCACTTCTTGGACTTTTACTCCTACATATCGTAAATACTTATAAAATAATACAAGATATTCTCACGGTTTGTTATTTTGGGGGTCAAAGTTCAAGATGTGGAAAATAGTACTAGCCCAACACTAAAGGCCAAATCACCCCAAAGAAACCAATTAGTTGTATTCCTTTCTTATTAGTCAAATTGTTCTTTGTAATTTTGAATGATAGCAATTTTTTTGGTTTGGTTGTGTAAAATTTCATTTGCTCAAATTTACGTTACTTTGTTGTTTTGAGTGTCGAGTAGAATGCCAATTGATATCTGTTTTTAATTTTTACTTTTTGAAGATTGGAAGTAAGGCAAGCTGCTGAAGAGGTTCATCATGTGCCAGGGATTGTGGAAGCCAAAGTTCAAAATGTCAAAGAGGTATGGAAAGCTCTGCACTCTGGAAGCAATGCAAGGGCTGTGGGATCAAACAATGTGAATGAGCATAGTAGCCGATCCCATTGGGGAGAACTCATAGTTCAATGCGTGTGGAAAGTTTTGGAAAAAAATTATATGTGAAAGGCTACAACATAGATATATTAATGGGATCATTTCATATTTGAATGATCAGATTACATTGTATACGCAAGGTAGAATACTGATTCATTTAATCTTTATTTTATAGAACATGTTCAATTGGTTCTTTTATTCTATGGAAGTACAATTTGTGGGTAAAACATGTTCTTTTATTCTATGTCATTATGTCACGCAGTCATGTCATTATTTCTTAAGTAGGATGGTTAGTCCTATAAATAGAGGAAGTTTTGGCCAATTTTTTTAAAATTGCGTACAATTATTTATGTTATATAATAAATATTCTCGACTAATGTATTGGTGTTATTCTCATGAATTGCGTTGAATTGATGATTTTGTTTATACGATGTTTAAATTATTTATGACCTAACAATTTATTTTGTTGGGGGAACAAAAATATTTCCGTTTCGTAATTACGTTCTTTGGAAATTTTTGTCGTTTTGCGATTACGTGCTTTTTACAAATGTTCGTCGTGTCTTCAGACACGGGCATACCCTAGTATATATATATTATATGTAATACCCCGTATTTTTATGGGTTTTAAAATTGGGGATTTATTAAATTTAATTTGAGATATTAATTTAATATTAATCCAGAAATTATTTTAATATTTACTAGCGTGACGTGAGTTAGTAATTATTGAGAATTTATTGAATATTACTAGATGAGTAAAGTAATATATAAGATTGATTTTATTAAAATTGTCACGGGTGAATAAAATGGCAATTATCGAAATTTAAGTCAGGACACACCTGTGTCGTGTCAGGACTAAATTATTATTATAAAAGTGAATATATTATAAGTCGCTCGTATGGTCGTTTCGAGTGCGGCAAAGTGTCTGAAAGGGTCGAGATAGTCAGAAAAGTATACCCGGGGGTCTAGTTTGGGTCTCGGGGCATTTTTAGGCCTAATTGACATCCCGGGAGGGTATTATAGACATTTTGTATTTCTGGGTAATTAAACCCACGAATTTTCTTGTATATATTAGCCATTTGGAGTTGTCTCTTAGGGTTAACAAACACAAAACCTAAGCCCAACCATTCGAGAAGAAGATGAAGAGATTAGAGAGGAAGGTGAAGAGATTAGAGAAGAAGGTGAAGAGTTTCCAAGCAATCCAAAGCCTAGAACTCACCCGATTGCATCGCCACCACCACCAAAACGTAGATCGCACGATGAGGAACGCAACCATATCTTTTTCATCAACAAATTAGACCCTTGAATCCCAGGCAAGTGTTTATCTTGTTGATTTCTAGTTGGTATTCCTTCCATGTTAGTCTAGGAATAAAAATCACATGTTTTAATTGGAGAATTATATGTTTTGGAAGAGAATTTATATGTGTTGTAGGGAGAATCCATATTGTCTGAAATCGTGACCATATGTAGAGGATTACCCATGAATTTATTATGATATTTGGGAAGAAAATCTAGATTAAAATAGAGGTTTGTGATTATTCATGCAAAATTTCGTTTTATAAATAAATCTGAGATTAAACCCCTTTTTGATTGATTCATTGAGGATTTATTGATGTTGTTACATTAAAACTTGTTTATATACATTTCTTATACATTTGGATAACTTGGTTGGGAGTTTGGGATGAAATTATAGAGGTTTGGAGGGCTTAGAATGGTTGAACCCGTAGGTTAAAAATTGCAGAAAACTGGGCAAGAACTGCTTGATCGATCGATCGATCGACCAAGAGCATCGATCGATCGACGATCGATTGATCGACCCCATTCCTCGATCGATTGATCCCTCCTGGAAAAGTGCATATTTTTCTCCTTTTATTTAAATCCGGTTAAAATACGTGGGAACCCTTGAATATCTTTTAAATAGTATAATGGGTTATGAAGAGGACCAATAGGATCTGAGTAGACTTCGTTGAGTGAAATTAATATGAGATGAAATTGTGGATTAACGGGGAGTTATTCATACATTGGAAATTGTGCGTACGTTTACTAAAAGATGGAAACTCGTGGAAGATTTCGACTAGAAGGTAAGTGAGGGTATACCTACTGAAATTATACTTAGTGAGATAGGATACTTAGAGAGATGAGAAGTAAGTCTGAAATAAATTATAAATGAGAATAAAAGATACGAATCCGTTATGGGAGATAATCGAGTAATTTGTGCTAAGAACGGATAATTATAATTATGGGTCGTGGGTGCACCTAATTTAGAAAATGTGAATATTTATATATATGACTGTGTGACTGTGCATATATTATGTATCTGTGTAAAAATCATACCTAGGTTACTTGCTATCACGGAGGTTTTTGCGCCGGGACAGTCTTATCTCGGTTGGACCTTTATGGGGGATATTGACTCGTACCTTAGAACATTGGATTCCTTGGTACAGGCTATTTGAGAATGATAGTCAGACGGTCCTAAGAGACGTGAGGGGTATGTGATGACCTCTTAGTGACTTGGAACTATGCTTCGCCTCCATTTTATGTGTATTATGTTAATACAGTTCGAGAGTGATTCCAAACTAGTATTTCCCTTAGTACGAGTGATACAGGGACTTGATAGCAGAATATGCCAGCACCATAGATTTATGCGGGGTGCCGATAGTATATATATATATATATATATATATATATATATATATATATATATATATATATATATATATATATATATATATATATATATATATATATATATATATATATATATATATATATGGAAACTTTATACTCTGTGTATAAGTAGTTAAGTAATGAATAAATGTTTCAGCTTTATAACAAGTGTTCGTGAATTTTGTAATGGTACTAAGTGGTTTTAAGAAATGTAAGAATATAGAAGAGAATGATTTTCTATGGCCTTAGTAATTCTCGGGATAGAACTTTATGGGAGGATAAGTTAGATAGACTTATGTGATCAGTAGTACAGTAGGCATGCACACTGTATGAGAGGTGAGAATTCTCAAGAGAGTGTCGCGCACTAACATGGTGGTTATATTAGCCATTAAGCATTTTAAATACTTTCTAAACTATTTTTAAAATTGTTTTACACTCGGGCTCTGACCCGTTTTCTTTCATTTCTTTCTCTCTTGTATATGTATATGTATGTATTACAGGTGCCCAGCGATAAGGGTGTCTTTCATTGATTCTTTGGATTGGACGTTTTGTAGCTTATGTGAAAGTTGCATGCCTTTGCTTTAGACGACCTCTTCATTGATTCAGTTCCTACTTTGCTTCTTCATAGTTAGGGCATGTGTCACCCGATCTCCTATTCCGACTAGATTTGTCAGAGGTTTATGTTTATTTATATTTCCAGTATTCAGTACTCTTTGAGAGTTAATTTTCAAGATGAGTTCAATTATGGTTCTTAAACTTGGATTGGTTTATCTAGATGGTTTGAATTCTTGTGTGTTAATTTCCATCATTAACATTTATGTGATTCTTAAACTGTTAGTTATTCAAAAGGTTTTTATATTGGAATTTAATAAGATGAAAATAAGACTTTAAATTGTTTTGACACTTAGCTTAATTATTTAGGGTGTTCAAATTGGAAATAATATTTTACGACAATGATGATGAGAATGAAACAACCATTCACCTTGATGATAATTTAATAAAGGACTAATCACCCGATATTTAATTAAGCAGGGTGTTACATTATAGTCAGCTTAAATTCAATCTTTAATATAATAACATTAAATTAAAAAATAAAAACACAATGACATTCTACCAAAATTTAACCTTGAATATAGTAACAAAGCCAAATAGCATCTTATCCCACTTAAAAATTGTCATTTCCACTTCTAAGTTAGTTACATTAATACATAGTCAAGCATGGTTATCGATAGTATCAATTGTTGGTGGTAGTGGGATTCCCGCCTCTCGTATCATACGAGTGATTTCAAGCCTAGCTTCTGCTAGAGTTTCTCTCTTGGCCCTCGCGACTCTTTCTTGTATTTCATTTTCTAAATTGGCATGCACCATATCAATTTCTTATTGATGGCGATTCTCTCGCTCATTTGCCTCCTTCTCTAGTTGAGAAATCTCACTATGATAATAATGAGATGATGTGGTTGAACGTGAAGAAGTTAGTTTAATGCGTACTCCCATGCACAATGCTCGTCCATGTTCGTCGGGTCCTATAACGTACTCAAATATAGCATCTCTCACTTCAATCCGATTGGTTGATCAATAGGCAGCACATCCAATTGTCTTTTAATCATTTCCTAAAAATTGAGAAAAAAATATAGCATGATCAACCACTTTTTGAAAATGAAACTTGCAAACATCCACCAAAATAAAATTCGTAATGTAACTAAGTCGTTTACATGGCAATTATCAACATATTTATACCTCTCTACCAGCCGCTCCATCATCGACATCGTATGTGAGATCCTTTTTCTTACGTGTCCATCTCCAAACACTCAATTTGTCAATGGACTCCTGTTTTGACTTCATCTAATTTATATATAAATAGAAAACATGTTAAAAAAAATCCTAAAAGAACATAAATATAATCATAGTTTAGTAGAGCATATATATAATTATACTAAAGTAAGAACACATACTAACTTGTTGCTTTATTATGGCTATTGATACCGAAATTTTCCATCCTACATGGACCAATTATAAGCCAGCATGTGTCATCCTATATGGCATAAGTCCAAGTAATCATGATAGAAAAGCCTGACTAACAAGGAAGCCCAACCAACATAGTTACCCGACCAACAGTCGAAAAGTCATTCCGTACAGCCAACCAAGCGCCAGCAGTCTTACAGCCTGTATTGCCTGTGAAGTGACTGCATTCATGTAATTAATTCTCATTATGTATTTATGTAAATGCCTAATAAATAAAGGCATTTCATCCTTTCACATGACAACGATCAAGACCCCCTTGGTCTATAAATACATTGTATCACCCTCATTGCAAGGGATCGAAAAACAACTCAAGGCAGTTAATACATAACAATGGACGTAGGCTATTCCATTGAGCCGAACCACTTTTAAAATATTTCTTGTGTCTTGTTTATTTTACTAAATTTATCTGTGATCAACTAATTATGCGTAGTCTAGTTTTTTGCATCAACAGATTGGTGTCGTCTGTGGGAAACATATTGCTAAATGTTTTCACACATTCATCATTCAACACCTATGGTCGAAATTCCATAACCAAGCACTAGAAATGAGGGAATTCCTCCTAAACCCTCAGCCCCTCTTAGGAATAATGATTTGATAGGAATTTTGGCTAGCCTGACCAAGGGTCAAGAGGCCATACAGGATACTATACGACAGTTAGCTCAAACTCTGTAAACTGGAGTGCTGACACAATCAAATCACAGGAATATGCCACCGCCACCAACAAGGAGTATTGGGCACAGTCATTCCAAAACTTTTAGGGATCCTTAATATCTACCTGGAGCAAACTCTTCTATTAAGGTCACTAATTCCACCGATCGAAAATCTCTCATCCCAAAAAGATTGAGTGCCTTAGAAAGTAGGGCCTCTCCTTTCGATCGTTTAGGACCCAAAGGAAATGCCCCGCGGATTGCGTCGAGAAATACTCAATGACCAAGTGATCTAAGGGAAGATTCAGCCCAATCCAGATTAAATACTCAACGACCTGAAAAGTCTATTCAGAGAAAAGGTTCACAGGAAGAAAGTTCAGCAAGATCTAGAGGTCGGCATAAAAGAGCTGCCATCCATGGCGCTAGAAGTGATGCTTGGAAAGGTTCCACTCAACGTTTGGAAGACAGATTAGGTGAAATGGACAAAGCCAAGAATCCCCTTCAAAGAAGTTTTATTAAGGGGTCCCCCTTTGTGAAATCCATCGTGTATTTCCCTACATCGACCAAGTTTAAAGCTCCAGTAGTCACTCCCAAATATGATGGGAAGACTGATCCAGTTCTTCATATAGAAAGTACCAAGCAACTGTTGATATCTATGATGTTCCTGATGAGATGAGATATAGGGCGTTCTCATGAACAATCACTGGATCTGCTCAAATTTGGTACAACAACCTTCCTCGGGGTAGATTTCTTGCTTTTAATAACTAGCCAAGCTATTCATTGGTAATTTTTTCTTTGGAGCAAAACCAGTGAAACGAGTAGCTTATTTACTCAGTGTGAGACTGAAGGAAGGAGAAAGTACCATGGATTACATCACTTGTTTCAACAAAGAGAAACTGGAAGTAATTGATTATGAAGATAAGACATCTATCACTGCCCTCATGAGTGGTTTTCTCCCCGATAAATTATATTATACTCTAGTAAAAGATCCACCAAAGACGATGATATAATTGATGGCCAAGGAAGCAAATATTATGAATGCCGAGGAAACTATGGCTGCTAAAAAGAATTTAGACGAAAAATCAGAAGCAAAAGTAGAAGGGAAGTCAGATAAGAAGGAGCACTAGAATCATAATTAGCGCAAGAGTTCGAAGGGAAAGGAAGGCCTAGATCGGCTCAGGAAATTCACTAATTACACTCCTTTGATGGTGGATATACATCAAGTGTTGGAGGAAATCAATCATAATAATGATTTTAGTTGGACTGAAAAGTTAAGGTCGCCTAATGATAAGAGGGATAAGTCAAATATTATGAGTTTCACAAAGATCATGGTCATACTACCAACCGATGTATTGCCCCCCAAAATGAGATAGAATCACTCATCCGAAGAGGAAAAATGGAAAGATTTTTCGATCGGCAGAATGGTGGAAGAAATGGAGGAAGAGGTTGACAGAGATCTAAGTCTCCAGTTAAGCCCAGGGAAGACAAGAAGAGGAACCACAAAGATGATCCAAAAGATGATCCCGATCTTCCCAAGAAACCTAAATACCAAAACGTGAGGTATTCACACTCAGTTTTGGATCTTTTAATTGTCACATGATTACAGGTGGAGATGCTAGAGGAGGAGATCACACACCTGAAAGGAAGGCTTACCTTAATGAGGCTTAAGATTATTCTTATATCCAGCGTATCAACCTCACCGAGGAGGACTGACTAAGAAAAGTTAATAAGGATAAGCTCGTAATTGGCTTTTCCAAAAATGATTTATTAGGAGTTTTGAATCCTTATGATAATCCTTTAGTGATCAGAGTCATGATGAAAGAAGTATTGGTAGCAAGAACATTGGTGGACAATGGCACTTCAGCAGAAATCATGTCTTATCCCTATTTTGATAGTTTGGGTTTAAAACTCAGTGAAATGGAGGCATATCACAGGGCACTCATTGGATTCTCAAGTGAAAAGGTGTTTCCACTGGGAACTATCAAGCTGGATGTGTTGATCGGGACTTGGCCAACGAGCAGGATAAAGAAGGTAAGATTATTTGTAATGGACAAAAATGTTCATTCGGCTTATAATATGATCATGGGGAGAGTTGGTCTGAAAAATTTTGAAGCTGTAACCTCAACTGTTCATCAATGCCTGAAATTCCCGACCAACTTTGGAGTAGGAGTAGTGAAAGGAGACCAGAAAGTAGCTCGGGAGTGCTACTATTCCTCTACCGAGGAAGAAGATATGTTGGTGGCCAAACGAAAAACAACCACTTATCAAGTGAATACAACTGAGCCGAACAGCGAGTCTGAGGTTGAAACATTAGATCCACGTGATGAATCTAAACTTGTAAAAGGTCAAGTGATTAAGGTAACAGAAAGCATTGTTCAGGATGATGATAGGCCAGAACGAACAACTCAAATAGGAGCATTGTTGGAACCAGTTCTTAAACAGGAGTTAACAACTTTCTTGATGCAAAGAAAATAAGTGTTCTCTTGGAGTCATGAAGATATGCTATACGTAGATCCAAACTTTTTGTGTCATGAACTTAATGTCAATAGGGAAGTCAAACCTGTGAAGCAACAAAGAAGATTTTTCAGTACGAAGAAGAACCAGTCTATATAGGAAGAAGTGGTTTATTGAAGATGTGAAGTGCCCTAATTGGTTGGCCAATGTATTTATGGTCAAGAAGAAGAACAATAAGTGGAGGATGTGTGTGGATTTTACTGACTTGAACAAAGCATGCTCGAAGGATCACTTTCCTTTGCCACAAATTGATCAACTGGTAGATGCTACATCAGGGCATGAATTGCTGAGTTTCATGGATGTATATTCTGGTTATAACCAGATCAAAATGAAGCCAGAAGATAAAAAAGTACTTCCTTTATCACTCTTCGAGGAACTCACTGCTGTAATGTTATGTCGTTTGGTCTAAAAAATACTGGTGCTACTTATCAGAGACTGGTGAACAAAGTATTTGAGGAGCATATAGGCAAGAATATGTAGTTGTATGTTGATGATATGCTCACTAAAAGAAAAAAAGTTACTGATCATATTGCCGACCTCAGTTAGATATTTGGTCAATTGAAAAAGCACTAAATGAAGTTAAAACCCACCAAATGCGTCTTCGGAGTGCAGGAGGGAATGTTCCTTGGGTATATAGTTAATCAAAGGGGAATTGAAGCCAATTTAGATAAGATTAAAGCTCTGATTGAAATAAAGTCCTCGACCTGTAAAAAAGATGTTCAAAGGCTAACTGGGAGCGCAACAGCACTCAACAAGCTTGTGTCAAGAGCAACAGACAAATGTTTTCCATTCTTTAAGGTACTCAGAAAAACCTTTGAATGGAATTATGAATGTGAAAAGGCATTCCTAGAGTTAAATAAGTACCTAGGAGCACCACCATTACTTTCTCGACCAATGTTGGGAGAAAAGTTGTATCTGTATCTGGAAGTATCTGAGTCCGCAGTTAGCTCTGCTTTGATCACGAAGGAAAATGGAGTTTAAAAGCCAGTTTATTACACCAGCAAAGCTTTCCAAGGAGCAGAACTAAGATATCCCATACTGGAGAAATTGACACTGACTTTAATTGAAGCTAATAGACGAATGAAGTCATACTTTTAAGCCTACACTATAGTGATCTACACTGATATGCCATTAAGGCAGGCTTTGCACAAGCCCGAGAAATCTGGAAGACTGATGTATTGGTCTATGGAGTTGGGGGAGTATGACCTTATCTATAAACCAAGGACTGCTTTAAAAGGCCAAGCTGTGGTTGATTTTATTGCAGAATTCACTTATTCAAAGGTCCCTGAGCAGGAAGGGACTCTAGTCGAGCAACATATATGAGTTAGTAGACCAACTGGAGATAAGCCCATCCAACTTCAACCAGGGGAAACTGTAGAAAAAGACCAACCAGAACCATTCAGTGGAGTACAGGAGATGAAAAAGAAATATGAGGAGGCGAAAGATAAAATCTTCCATCAAGGGATAAGCATTTGACAATAATATCCCCATATGGAGTTTGTACATCGACGGGTCATCTTGCGCAACCGGATGTGGAGCTAGAATCATTCTTAATACTCCAAATGAGATAGACATAGAGTATGCTCTACATTTCCAATTTTAAGCCTCTAATAATGAAGTAGAGTATGAAGTTGTGATTTTTGGTCTAAATCTAGCTAAATCATTGAATGCCAAGCAAGTTGTAGTGTACAGTGATTCGCAGTTAGTTATAAATCAAGTGTTGAATTTATATGTAGCAAAAGGATAACTGATGACCAGATATTTGGCTAAACTTTAAAAGTAATTTCCACCTTGCTAGCAGTTCAGATGGTCAAGATTCCAAGATTAGAAAATGCCCGAGCAGATGCACTTACTCGATTAGCTTCAGCGACCAGAACGGGAAGACGAAGAACTATTCCTATTGAGCTACTTGCTAATAGGAGCATTGATGAAGATCTGATGGTTAACTTTATTACAGTTGACATGGGTCCATCTTTGATGGACCCCATAAGAGCATATATTGAAGATGGAATTCTTCCAGCTGATCTACTTGAAGCTAAGAGGCCGAAATACAAAGTTGCAAGATACGTGCTAGATGGTGGTGTGTTATACATAAGGAGATTAACTGCTGGTCTACAACGGTGTGTGCATCCAGCTGAAGTAAAGGGTTTAATTGAAGAAGTACATAAAGGATCCTGTGGAGCCCACGTAGCAACAAGAACATTGCTACAAAGAATACATATGCAAGGGTACTACTGGCCAACCATGGGAGTAGATTGTGCAGATTTTGCTAAAAAATGTGACAAGTGTTAGAGGTTTTCCAATATACACAAGGATCCGCAAGCCCTCTTAACGCCAATCACTTCACCCTAACCTTTTTCCGTGTGGGTAATTGACTTGGTTGGGCCCCTGCCAACCACCCGAGGAAGGTTTAAGTACCTAGTTGTAGCTATTGATTATTTTACAAAATGGGTGGAAGCTGAACCATTGATTGATATGTCTTATGAAAAGATATATCAATTCATCTGGAAAAGTATTATATGCAGGTATGGCTTACCTTATTCCTTTATAACTGATCATGGTACACCGTTTGATAATGAAGAATTCGCTGCTTACTACACCTAATCCAACGTCCAAAAAATCCACTCTGGTCCTGACCCTCCTCAAAGCAATGGCCAAACAGAGGTAACTAATAGAATTTTTTCGAACGGGCTGAAGAAAATGTTAGAAGATGCAAAAGAAAATTGGATTATCAAACTACATTCGGTCCTATGGGCTTACCAAACAACTTCTAGAACAGCTACTGGAGAAACTCCCTATCTATTGGCATTTGGTACTGAAGCCGTAATCCCTGTTGATCTAGGTTTACCTACGCATAGAATTATTAACTTCAATACCTCGGTTAGAGATTTGATGAGAATGTTGGATTTAGAAATGCTGGAAGAAGTCCATGAAGATGCAGCTTTAAGGAATGCATCCTATTAACAAAGGACTGCACGTTTCCACAACAAGAGGGTCATGCCCAGCAACTTAGAGGGAGATTATGTTTTGAAAAAGGTTATTCAGAAGAATAATAATCTGGAAGCCAATTGACATGGACCTTATCGTGTTACTTCAGTTATCTGACCAGGCACATATAGGATTGAGACTTTAGAAGGGGACGAGTTCAAGAACCCATGGAATGCAGAGCACTTAAAGAAGTAATATCAGTAAATGTCGTTGTGTTATACTCAGTTCACCTCAATATTAATGAGAACATGACTTTCTGGAAAATTTTATTTTTTGTTTTCTTTTTCGGAGTAGTAGTGATATGCACATATAACATTATGATAGTAGATATAATTATGAAGACACCAACAAAGTTGGTTTGCATCAACAAAAACCACCAACAAAGTTGGTCGGTATCCACCAAGGCCACCAATAAATTTGGTCAGTAACATTATGAAGACGCTAACAAAGTTGGTCTGCATCAACAAATACCACCAACAAAGTTGGTCGGTATCCACAAAGGCCACCAATAAGGTTGGTTGGGAACATTATAAAGCCACCAACAAAGTTGGTCGGCATAAAAAAAATCACCAACAAAGTTGTTCGACATCAATTAAGGCCACCAATAAAGTTGATCGGTATCAAACTTATAAAACAATGCAAGGCAAAATCGTAAGTCCCAAATGCTTGGTTGATGAAGACCTAGATGACAAATGTTCATCTAAACTAGGCTAAAAGATGGACAAATTTTCCACTTATGCCTAGGAACTAAGGTAACTAGTGCAATTACCAAAAAATTTAGGTACATTAATAGAACCATGGTGAAGCATCGATAATTGGTATAAAATTTGGGATAATCCTAAGAATATCAATATAATCGGTGAAAAAATAGAGATTAACTAAAATAGTCGATCCATTCATAGTTTTAGACTAGAAAAACATTCACAGACATTCAAAGATTAACTAAAAAGTTGATCGATTCACAAAATAAGATTTTCATTAAATTTAAATGATTACATATTGTTTCTTAAATATGGAGAAACAAAATATAAAAAATTTATTCTATAGGACGCTTTCCTTCAGCTTTAAAAATAAGATCCATGCCAGTTGGAGGATCATCCAAAGTAAATGGAGAGTTGATGAAGTTAAGATCCTGAAGCATCCTGGTATTATTTCTACTAGGACGGTCAAGCAAATGAGGAGGACGAACGGTCTCAAGCTCGTTATGCAGTTCATAATCCCCTAAGTACTTAGAAATCAAACATTGGGGAATACGGTGAAAAGGTACCCAATTAACATCTAACTTGAATGGAGGATTTTCAAGCTATAGTAAGCTTGGATCATACCAATCCCATATAGAATCATTCCTATCCACCTTTAGCACAGTTAAAGCTTTAATCCAACCCCATTTGTAGGACTCATTTTGGGCATGTTGGAGTCTATCACCATAATGTCCCAAAGCTTCATTATAACCACCCATCCAAAATTCTCTGGGCTGATTATGGAATTGGAAAGGTAATCTATCAAATTGAGATTGCAGTTTCTTCAGTACCCCATCCTTATCCTCCAATTGAGAAGATTGAGTAGATAACTGCTCAGATAAGGTCTGCAATTTTTTAGACATTTCAGCAATAGCTCGGTCCTCTATTTTTAACTGTGCATCTTGTTTGGTGAGGGCCTATTAGGTCCTAAGTTCCTCTGTAGTTCCTCGGCCTTCCCTATTTCTAGGTCGGGAAGAAGAAGTTGACTTAATATTTTTCAAGGCCTTCAATTCATCTCTTAATGTGGCGTTCTAACTTCTAAAAAGGAATGACCTTCATCGGTAGTAGTAATAACAACTCTAGAGGAAGACTTCAGAAGATTCAATTCATTCCTCAAATTATTATTCTCCTCTTCCAGGAGTTTTGCAATGGTCCTAGTTTCTCTAATTTCAAGCTTAACTAAAGCTTCCTTCTTATTATAAACAGAGACAAACTTATCAAATCCCTGACCTACACTCAAACTTTGATACTTCTGCTCATAGCTCTGATGCAGGCGCGTAGTGGATTCCTTATACCATTATTGAAGTTCTTCTATCATTTCATAATAGGCAACATTATTTGCGACCGCCCGATCAAGTAAGTACTTCAAATATTTGTAGGATTCTGTGACTTGCTCTGAAGCATCACCACCAAGCAACTGAGTAACTTCTTCATCAGACAAGTCCATATGGCCAGCTTTGAAAAAAGTATTGCATTTCCTCAGTAGTTTGATATCATGAGAAGACACTTATTCCATCTTCGTAATAAACTAGTAAGGATAAATAATCACCAATCAATAACAAGAATGGAGAGCAGGTATAATCAATAAGAGATAGAAAGGAGCAACAAAAGGTTCTTTTATTGATAACAAAGAGTTCAAGTACAATCAAAACAAAGGAAAAATAAATAACAAAAATAAAAGAGAAAAATGCCAAATAACATTACACCTTATCCCTATCACTCTCAACCTTCTGGCTCTGCTCAAAATAAGGGGATACAGGCTGGAGTTACTCAGTTTGCTCAGCTGTAGGAATAACAAACTCATGGAATTTATGGTGTTTGGCAGCAGATTCAACCACAACTGAAGACTCATCAAAAGTAGCTTCATCTTCAACCTCTTTCTCAATGACTGGAGGAGGCCCATGAATATACCTCTAAAAAAGTTCAGAGTCTCCAATTGTATTCAACTCTTGAAGGGCAAGAACCCAACCATCTCTTAAACATTTTTTCTTTACATACTCAATCTGAGCAGAAGCAGTAGAAATGGCTTTGTTCCAACCCTTGTCCCAATCAGCACTAAAGAAGGTCATCACAATAGCCCTTATTTTAGCTCTGATAGAGGACACAAGCTCTTCAGCAGCCTTTGCCTTGGGCTCAGCTTCTTCTACCCTGTGCTCAATTTCCTCTTTATGGCGCTTAACTTCCACTTTCTTGCTCACAGCTTCATCCTTCTAGAGCCCAGCCTCCTTATCCCTATGCTCAGCTTCAAGGTAATTTATATCAGAGGTTTGATGAACCATTTTAGCTATCTTCAATTTCTCTTCCCAAGTGCTCCTCTTAGTCTCCAAGGCTTGCTGAGATTTGAGCATATACTTCTTCAAACCAGACACAGCTTCATCCACCTCATTCAAAGAAGAAGAATAAGCCTTGATTACATCATCCTTCTCTAGCATATTATTAAAGTGTACCAAGAACTGCAAAAAATAAAGATTAAAGTGAGCATATGAATAATGTAAATAACAACCAAACCAAGACAATGGAAATTACTTACTGATTCAAGGTTCTGAGTAGCCAATTCAGAGACCTTCATTTGGGGTAGCTTAGCATCCACCCCTTGTGGTCTGGAAGAGTACTAGACTTGATCAACCTCTTAGCCAAATAAGGAGTAATGGATGTTGGAAGAACAACATCAGATGAGGGAAAATCAACCAAGGACAGTTGGTCGGTCACTTGATCGACTTGCTTCTTTGCAAGCCCTCCCCTAAGTCTCCTCAGACGAACTTCAACCTCTTTAAGAGCTACATCCTTAGGAACCAAGTCTTTGGGGGTTGGATCTTTAGGGGCTGTATCTTTGGGGACTGGACTTTTAGGAGATGGGGGATTCATAACATCCCATGTTTTATTCTTAGCTCCTTTAAGAGATGATTGGGAGCTAGAAGCAACACCACTACAGAGATCAGGAAACTTCCTTTTCTTCATAATTTCAGATAGAGGGGGTATCAGAATCAACAACAACCTCTTGGTCAAGATCAATTACCAGAGCAGAAGATACAATAGGTTTAGTAATAAAAGTGGAGATGGTGTTCCTGTACTGGAGAAGATATGAAGCAGACCTAACGAGCTTTTCAGCAACTACCTTATGAAGATTCCAGATATACTTCAACTCCTTAAAATTTACTTCACTCTACTTGGGGAACTTTCTTTTTTCCTCAACTACAAAATAATTTATAAAACAATTGTCAGTATGACATTTTATCAAATATAAACAGGGTAAATTTACTAAAACATAAATCAACCTATTCCATTGCCAAAGAGTAGGCATCTAGGTCCCTGGAATTTGGCACCTCCAACTAAAGGTGAATGTTGCCAATTTTTCAGAATGACCCTATGATCAAAATAATCCCTATTAGAATCAAGGATATTAACTACCAAAGCTTTACCAATAACCCTAGTTTTCAAATAAAAAGTGCTATCACTAGTTACCCACTTATAACAAAACATAATTTCTGAAATCCCTTGATGGGTTCCCTAAATTTGATTTAATTTATAAACTCCATTAACAACTCTCCATGTGTTAGGAGCCACTCTTGCAGGTACAATGTCAAAATATTGACAAAACTCGAAACACGGGTGACTGGGAGGAAACATAAAGCCACATTCAACAACAAAGATAGAGGGGAACGAATGACCCTCAACAAGAGAGAAAACATCAGAAGGAAAAGTGGGATGTTCTAATACAACCCAAGACGGAAAGTTAAAATCAGTTCTGAACTTATTAAGTGACTCGATAGAGTAAACCATGATGAAAAAAACAAAGAAGAAGAGAAGAAAGATTCTTACAAAGATTTAAGGATTCAGCAAGAACTGAATACAGAAAAGAAAACGATCACACGAAAGCAAATAACACAACAGCAGAATCAGAAGTAAGAGGTAAAAAATGATCGAAGTTTTTACAGCCCTTTTTATATGACCCATCGGAAACTGGGCCAAGTAATGATTAAAGTGAATGACAGTTGGATTTACGACGGCTAACAGATGAAAAGACAAAGATAACCCAAAAGTATTCGCAAAAATTTAAAATATTTACGAAATTCCCATTCGCGCTCAAAAACTGTTAGGTGAATAAAATTCACAAGTCTGGAAGCTCTATAGCCAACCAAATAGCCCGAGCTACTGCCAAAGCATAATATTCCACACTTTCGAATAAACTTCAAGTATGAAACATTGGGTGATTCTTTGATACCAAAATTTACCATTCTACATGGACCAATTTTAATCTAGTATGTGTTATCCTATATGGTCAAGTCCAAGTCAGCATGATATAAAAGCCTGACCAATAAGGAAGCTCGACTAATAAGGAAGCCTCAACCAATATAGTTACCCAACCAACAGCCGAAAAGTCATTCCATGCAGCCAACCAAGTGCTAGCAGTCTTACAACATGTATTGCCTATGAAGCGATAGTGTTTATATAATTAATTCTCGTTATGTATTGATGTAAATTCCTAACAAATAAATGCATTCCATCCTTTCACATGACAACGATCAAGACCCCCCTTGGTCTATAAATACATTGTATCACCCTCATTGCAAGGGATCGAAAAATAACTCAAGGCAGTTAATACATAACAGTGGCCGTAGGCTATTCCATTTAGCCAAACCACTTTAAAATGTTTTCTTCTATCTTATTTGTTTTACTTAATTTATCTATGATCAATTAATTAGGCTTAGTCTAGTTTTTTGCATCAACAACGGCAATTGAAGTTCTCCCAATTCTAGGTGAGAACAAAGATAAGCTTGGTTGATGATATTCCTATTTGCCACTCACTGCAAGTGAAAATAAATAATGTTAATGACATTTCAAGTTACTTGGTACTGTATACTCTCCTCACCAATTCAATGTATTATGATTCAAAAATTTCGACAAAGTCTTCTTTGTTTTTACATGTAATCCAACCTGTTTAATCATCAACATAACATCAATAATTAAAAAAATCACATGCAAAATCCCGTTTACCAATTCAATGTGATACCTTTGTTGCTTCTTGACCCCATTGTTTCACTAAGACTTTCCATTGATTTGGGTTGAATTGGGTGGGTGTAGCTGCTAAACACTCTCCATCCGTGTTCAATTCCATATAATACTTCTTCTTGGTCTCATACTTAAAGTATGTCCATTGAATTCCAAGGTTACGGCAACATATGTTTCGGTAATTATTTGGCGCATTTTTGTTAATCTAAGAACAAAAAAAATACTTTAGTTAGAAATACTAATAATTCTAAATATTCGATTTTACTAATACGAGATTAATTTAATATTACCTTCACTTGTTCCCAAACAAAGTCAAGCTTTCGTTGATTCGCTTTTGTCCAAGAAGACAAAGTCAAAGGATACAAATCCCCTTAGCGTGCATAATAACCGAGTTGACTCGCCAACTTCGCCTCATATGGTTCAATTTGTTGGAAATCTTCGTCCCACCCAATTATCTTTTTGTCACAATTACCCCATTCATTCCATTGTTTGGCACTCTCGCTAACTTTCCTCTTAAGAAAGGATGTACCATTAGTGTTACATGTTCAAAAGTAATGAGCAAACGTATATAAAAATTTACAAAATTCTGATGTATAGATATCTTTTAGTATATACCGTCATGTGAGATGTCCTGAAAGTCATTTTTCATTCCACTAGATGGTGTACCATCTATACTTCCTCTTCAAAAAACAATATACTTCTTGTAAATGCCATCACGTAAAGGAAACTATTCAACATGATTATTGCACATAGAGATGGTCAATGTGGAGGAAATTTTTGGCACTCCTTATAGGGAAAGATTAGTGCTGATGCATATGGGAATTAGTCTTATTTTCAAGTGAAATATATTAACTCCTCAAGAAGTAAAAATTTATATACATGAATCTGAGATGGGGAGTGATGCAGGTATCGCTCCACTAGTAGACGAGGATATAATCATACTGAATCTGTTACAATATGAAACATATACTAAATGACTCATAGTTATTTCAAACACCCTAAGTAATATAGTTCATCCATCTACAACAATGTGGCGCACTAAGAATAACTAATTAATGAGAGATGTGGCCGAAAAATTAATCAAGAGACACAATGTTTTTTCTTCTGTATCAAATTATGGGGGAGCATGCACATGCGTATATAATAAAGATATCCTAGAGCCCACGTGACTGATGTACCGTTACATTGGGAGTTATTGCAAAGTGCATGGTAATTTTTCTAAGTGTAACTTGCCATTTTATATCAGATATGATTTTAATGTCAATCCATTTTATGTCAATCAATTTCATGTCAATCTACAGATTCAAGAATTATTTTATTCAAGAAATTTTTTCTCATATTGTGAATGTGTTACATAAGAGAAGTACTTTAGATCACCGTATTATTAGGCAATATGTCGATACTGGCATAATATACTGTGTTAATATAAGACATATCCAACCATTTAGTTCGTTATTTGAGAACCAAAGCTGAATTTTTATAATCAGATTAAATACTTTCAGCAAATAAATTTGAATATCAAAGTAATCTTAATTTTGTTCCTTTAATGAGAAACTGCTGATGAGTGAAGTAGTGACACTGTAATCGATGTCACACCATCTGATAAAACTTTGGCCAACCTCCTCACCGTAATAATTTTTATACTCGTGGACAGTATGAGGATTATACCACTTAATACGAAGCAGTATATATTGTTAAAGTTGTCACAACTTATGGTCAATGAACCACCAATCATGATCAGTATAATGGGGTGTGCGTGTTGTTGATCCATCTAATCAATCACATCATCGTGCAAGTGGGAAAAGTTCTCTGTCAACTAGACTAACGTAAGGTACCCACCTCTCAAGTTTAGTGTGCTCATATTAATGTAAGTCTCAACTCTGATGGATTAGGTTTATGACCAAGAAGTTGAGTGTGTGTCATGCCACTCATTACTCCCATGATCAGTGTTTGACCATAATTATAGGTTCCCCATCTACTAGTAACCCCAATAAAACCTCTACATCCTGTAGTATAATAGCCATCTATCCCCCTAGTAGATGGAATGTGTATCTCCTAGCCCACGCTCCAATGTTGTGATTAGATGGTGATCTATTTGGATAGGGATGAGTCGATATGCTTAATAGAATCCATTCATGATAAAGTATTGTTTGACCCTATCATCGACAATAATTAGGAGATAATCGGCCTTCATTTGGGTACCACATTTTTCCCCTTAAAACGTAAGTTCTCTTTTTTCTTATTGGTAAATATGCTACTTTAATATAGTTTGTACAAACAATTCTTATCTACTGTAAAGGTTTTCAGCATGTTTAGACAGACAAGGAGAATCAAGCCCTACATGTGATAGATGTTGAAAGAACATAGTATAAATGAGAGTTTGGGGAAGTAAATATAACTATGTTTGGAATTTTAATAGAACACATTATCTGAAATTTCTTATAATGTTGAGTGAAAATTCCTAAATTTTGCAGGAATAACTCCTATGGGGCAATGAAAAAGTGCAAAATATTTCGAAGGTTAAAGGAGAAGCTAGTTTTATTGCACAGGTTAAATAAGAAGCATTGGTACCTAGAGAGGTATCTTCAAGAAAGGAAACACCCTCCATAGATGATAACCTATTTGTTCATGAGGAGGAGAAGCTTTGTACAATTGTCTAAAAGTGATGAAGTTTTTGAATCAGAGGACAGGGACAGCAATGTGCTTGATTCTTCTACAGGGGAAAGAAGTTTTGTCTCAGATTGTCAAGGTTGATGCCATTTTTGTTATTATAGTTATAATTTTACATATTCAATATCTCCTCTCCTTAGATATTATAATGCATGGGAGAGGTTCACAAGTGGACCAAAATAATGGACTTTTTAATGGACTTAACAAAAAAGACTAATAAGTCTCGGTTATTGGGTGCCGCTGGCGCGGACTCATTACACCAAGGAATTAAAATTAGTGGGTTATTAGTCTTTTTTGTTAACTCCATTAAAAAGTCCATTCTTTTGGTCCACTTGTGATCCTTCTCCTATCATGCATTGTACATTTATTTTGTCATTACAAAAGAGAAAATATCCAACGCAGATCATATCCCTCATTCTGACACGTTTGAAACATTGGTAGACAAAGAAGAAACTTCGAGTCAAGTGGCTGAAATCTCAGCTGGAGTAATGTTAATACTAGAGAATTCCTTCATCAGTGATAGTTTTGTAAAATTTAGCCAAGACGAAATAGATGAGGCTGTATTGACAACGGAATATGATTCTGAGATTGGAGTACACATGGGAAATGTTTCAGCAACTGTGTATGAATAGGAAACCTGTAACAACGATACTTATCGGTGTTCAATTTTGAACAGACTGGTGTCGATCAATAATTGGAAGAAAAATTCTTTATGAGAGAAATGGGAACAAGGGTCTGGGGTTTTGATTTCTTCATTTTTGGGTGTTCAATAGTTCGATTCAGGTGCATTATCATGATCTGCATTTCGCAATTTGTGTCTATCATTTCTTCCGTGTCTCTTTTCCCTCTGTGCACCTCGTCCTCTTTTAAAACTATAGATGAATGTGAAGTATATATATTATATTAAAGCAGAGTTGTACAGGGTTATTATTAAAGCTGTAATATATATATACTAGCGAATGCTCGTGCCCGAGGGCACGGTGATAAATTTGTCCCCGTGATAAAATTCAGCCCATAATAACCCGTCATTTTTTAGAAAAAAAAACTTAAAAAAAAAATAAAAAATATAATTTTTTTTAAAATATTTTAAAAAAATTAATATATTTTTAAATATTTTAATAAAAAAAATGATAAAATAATAATGTATGTATGTATGTATGCATGCATACATGCATGTGTATGCATGCAAGCAAGCAACACATAAAATGCCATGCATGTTTATCATGCATATCTTATCATACATGAGTTACTATTCATAACACCATTGTCCCATATATATATATATATATATACAGTGTTGTGTTCTGTCATGTGTAGCACATCTAAAATCTTAAATAATGATATATGAGAATGAGTATGAGTATGAGTTATTTTGATTAGCCCCTATTTTAGTACATGTTTGTAAACATCATGTTGCTGCTTTAACTCTTCTTTTAGTTCTATGAAAAAAATATTTGTTCTCCTAGTTGTAGGGGTGGTCCAAATATGATTTCTTAAAGAGGCTAAAAATAACAGTGGTGATATAAATATCCTCACGCCTTCGATCCCAATGTTTGTTAAAAAAATCACTACCGATACCAATACTAGCTGCCATTTCAGTCTTACCACTATCCAAGACAGTTAGATTTAGAAAAAAATGAAAATCATGTGACAAGAACCAGATAACACTAAACTTACCTACCATTGAGGCCTTCGATAAAACATGTAACAAGTGGGCTTCCTCTACTCACTTTGACATGCTCTGCCAATAATGCTTACATATAAATTTCTAACTTATCAACCCTCATTCTTCGTTCATATCATCTTCACAAGCATCAACATCATGCATAGGTGTATCAATTATGGATCCATCTACATCTTGTCTCACATAAGATACGTTTTGATCGTGTTTTAACTCTTGCACACTAAACGGCTCGAATGTATGCGATTTTAATTCTTCTTCTGTGGTTGAATAACTATCAAATCAATCTCTAGGTGTCATTTGAACAACTACATGCCAATCTATTTCCAAAGGGTCTTGCACATACCACACTTGTTCTGCTTCGGATGCAAAGATAAAAGGCTCATCACTCGATCAATTATCTTTGTATAACAAGTGGTTGAAATTTACTAATGTAAAGTTTAACTCATCTACTCGTTTCCCCAAACGATTTTCTATCCAATTGCATTTGAATAGTACAAACGTTTTGCCATTAAAATATTGAATTTCAATAATGTCAGTCAGTTGTCCATAGAAAGTAACATCCCCAGACAAAGGATTAGAGTCTTTTCGACTAGAATAGATCTTTTGTTTTTCTTTTAAAATAACTCCACTATTATAAGTTTTTCGACGAATATCAACTTCCTTTATTCAAAATCTAAACCCACGAATAATATATGACTTGAAGCTTAACCCATCCTCCAGAGGACCCAATGCCAAACTCAATATTTCGCTAGATAATTCGATATCTTTTGGCAATCCATCCACCTAATATTTTAATAAATAAGAAAACCACGATATGGAAATATAATTGGAAGACTAAGAATGAATAAGCATACTTACATAATCCTTTAAAAACGTGTGGAAATGTTCATTGTGAAGGCATTGCACAAAATATTATTGTGAAACGTGAGGGTATTGTTTTGTAAGTTCAACAATGTGTTTTCTGAAAATATCATATGTGTGTCAAGTTAGAAAGGGCATTCAATAATGCATTTTATATAAAATTTACTTATGGTTAATATATAACTTACTCAATAAATGGCGCAACTACATCACTGTTAGCAAGCACATACTGATGCGCTTGTATACAAGTTACTGAATCAAGATGGAATCTCTGGCCTTGTATCACACCACACCCAAGGTCATTACCTCCATCATCATTTCTGGAAGTCAGGTTAGACTTAGTTTCCACATCATCAACCATATATCTCGAGAAAAATGTGGTGCACTCTTCCATAATAACAGATTTAGCAATTGAGGCCTCGGGATGAGCACGATTGCGTACAATGAGTTTTAGAGTATGAAAATACCTTTCAATTGGATATATCCAAGGGTATATTACTGCACCAGCAAATACTAACTCATCAGCTAAATGTATTGGCAAGTGCTCCATCACATCACAGAATTCGGGTGAGAATATTTTCTCGAGGTTGCAAAGTGTAAGAGCCATACGACCATTTAATTTTTCTATATTAGCTAAAGTATTTGTATTTGAGCACAATACTGAAAAATAGTCGCTAATTTCAATTAATGATTTGACAACATGTTTCGGCAATACCCTCGGTAGTGCTATTGGAAGTAATTATTGCATTAAAATGTGATTGTCATGGCTCTTTAGTCCTCATATACTTCGCTCTTAAGGGTGAACACATCTCAAAATATTTGATGAATAGCCATCTGGTACTTTAACATCCTGCAACATTTTAGAAAAATATCCTTCTCTTTGTTGCTTATTGTAAACTCCATTGGAGATATGTACTCAAAAATTTTCCCCCATGTTTCGGGATGTAGTGATCGTCTGATGCGCATCTCTTGCAATTCTTTTCGGGCCTTCAAATTATCTTTAGTTTTATCTTTATTGCCCAGCAATGTAAATAAAAAATTGTCACACACATTTTTTTTCAATATGCATAACATCAAGATTGTGGCGGATCAAATTATGCTCCTAATATGGCAATTCAAAAAATATACTTTTCTTTTTCCAATTTAATCTCGTCTTCGGCACCACATCTTTTGTTGTCTTCACTAGCTCTTTTTCTAATTGTTCTCTTTTCCTCTTTCTAAAAACATCTTCCTTCTTGTATTCAGCTTCAATGTCGAGCTCATTTAACAGTTGCAAAACTTGTGATCTTGATAATTTCAATGGAGGTGGTCTAAAATCAACGTTGCCATTAAAAAAAAAATTCTCTTTCCGAAACCTATGGCACAAAGGTAAGAATCGATGATGACCCCAATGACAATACTTTTGACCATTCTTTAATCGATTCGCTTGATGATCTTTGTTACAACAAGGATAGGAAAATTCACCTTTCGTGCTCCATCCCGATAGCATGGCATATGCCGGGAAATCATCAATTGTCCATAACAACACTGCACGCAACTGGAAAAGTTATTTACTCGATGCATCATAAGTCGTCACTCCATCACTCCATAACTCTTTTAACTCATCAATCAATGGTTGTAAAATTACATCAATCTTATCACCAGGATCTTTTGTCCCATCAATGAGAATTGATAAAATTAGGTTTTCTTGCTTCATACGTACCCATGGGCTCATGTTCAAGGGTATGAGAAAAATTGACCAAGTACTTTGAGCAACGCTCATATTACCAAAAGGATTGGATTCGTAAGTTGTTAGCCCAAGTCTAACATTACGACTATCACTCGCAAAAGATGTATTATGCTCATAAAATGATTTACAAGCACGAGAGTCGGTCGGATGCCTTTGTACACCATCATCAATACGAACCTCGCTGTGCCATTTCATTAGCGAAGTATTATGTGATGACCAAAACAATCTTTGCAATCTTGGTTTTAAAGAAAAATACTGTTGATGTAAAAAACTAGATTACTCTAATTATTTAATCACAGATAAATAAATAAGACAAAAGATTTTAAAGTGGTTCAGCCTTATATGAATGGCCTACGTCCACTGTTATGTTATTGCTGAGTGTTTGGGAATTCTCGATTACAAGTGCTATCAAGAAATTCCGGTCCCCTTGAATGAGGGTGATACGAGGTATTTATAGCCCTTAGGCTGTAAATGAAAGGGTGTCACATTAAATGATACATATATGAAAGGGTAATTCACTTAATGTTCTTCAAATGTGCGCGTCAAGATGATAAGCATTAAATGAATAGTTGAACTGTTGATTATCTGGCAATTAATGCTGTGGTCGAGATGCAGCTCGACCCGCCTCAATTGCTCGTCGTCCAAGAGTTCCTCAGAGCATTAGAGATCCTCGGGGGGTAAGAGTTCCTCGGAGGATTGGTGTTCCTCGGAAGACTGGCGTTCCTCGGAGTATACCTGTTGCTCGGAGTGAGTATGTTGGTCGGGGGAATGATTTTCCTCGTTGCTATTGTGCCACGTAGATTGACACGTGTCTTCATATTATTCATCCACATCAGCATACTAATTTTGGTATCAACAGAAGCCCCCAATGTTTCATATTTCGAACTTTGAGGAGTATGGAACATTCTTTCTCGGTATATGGCGATATTAAATGACCTTCCTGGGTTTTAGGAGCCTTTTCTTCATATTTGAATTTCCTTCCAAATTCGCAGAATCCGCCTTTTTGCATTTTTATAGGCGCTTCGATCTTTGTGCCCTTTTTGTCCTTTTAGCCGTCGGTAGTGTAATAGTTTCCTTTTTGTAATCATTTCTTTCGTCGTTTCCCAAGGCAAAGTATTTAAGCTTCAGAGGCAATCCCATTGTCTTCTACCTTTTCAATTTCTGCTTTCGAGTTTTCTATAGCTTTTCTCTCTCCTGTGCGTCCATCCTTTTCTTCGTTTGTTTGTCAACAGATCTCCTTTTTCCCTGTAAGCTCTTCTTCCTTCTTCTTTTATTCATGATGGTTTACATTATTGAGTCTCTTGAGAAATTCCGTTCTGATTTCTCTATTCCATCTTGGGTAATTTTGGAGGTTCTTTCTGAGCCTTCAAGTTATTTCGATTTGGCTGAGGGACATTGGTTCCCTAGCCTCTTTATTGCTGAATGTGGATTTTCTTTTCCACCAAACCCTTTATGCTTAGAGTTCTGTCAGTATTTCGACGTTGTCCCTGCAAAAATAGCCCCCAACACCTGGAGAATAGTTAATGGGGTGTATAGGTTAAATCAAACTCATGGAACTCGTATAGGAATTCCTGAGATTATGTACTATTATAGATGGGCTATTTTAGACAATGTTTATTATTTAAAAACTATATTTTTGAATAGGGCTCTAGTAGTCAACCTCCCTGATGCCAACAGGGATTATTTTGAACATGGAGTAGTTGTAAAAAATTGGCAACATGCCCCTCTTGTTGGAGACGAAGTGTATGAGGGTCCTAAATGCCCTCCATATGGCAATGGGATAGGTTATTTTCATCTTATTTTGTTTTTTGAAATTATGATTTCATTGTGTTTGACAAAATGTATGACTAATATTTCACTATGTTTTTATTTGCAATTGACAGCAAGAGAAAAACTCCAAAAGAAACAGAAGTTAATATCAAGCATTTAAAACATATCTGGAGTTTGCATCAGAAGGTTGCAGACAAGCACATTAGGTCTGCTTCATACTTGCTGCAATACAGGAGCTACACATCCTCTTACACTGCTCGTCCTGTGGCTAGCATTAGCGAACCATTGCCAGCTTCTGAAGACTCTTCACCAGACTCTCACATTCCTTTGAGTCAGAAGATGGGCAAGAGAAGAGTTCCTGCTCTCTTTGAAGAGACCTCCTCTGCTGGAGATGGAAAGAGAAGCAAAGCCGATGTCCCAAAGGGGACAAAGAAAGTTGATGCTGCCCCTTCTGCTGCTTCTCAGAAGGTTGTCGAGAAGCCCCCAGTGGCTCCTGTACAGAAGAATGCGCCAGTGGAAGTAATCACTATCTCTCCAACCAAAAATTCTTCTTTGGTTGAGGTTGTTGAGAAGACACCGAGGAGATTGAAGAAGTCTTCCTCGGTTTGTTTTTCTGAAGCCATTCCCCAGCTCCAAACTAGTGGAGTTGGTGTTCCAACCATTATTCCCCCGAGCTCTGCAATGAGCTCAGTAAAGACTTGGATTAAACCTGAAGTCCAAGGCATCGAGGAAAACATGCCTAGGGATATGCTGACATCCCTAGCTACTCGTCACATCGCTTCAGTAAGTTTCTTCTTATCTTGAATTCTTATTTCCTTCTATCAATATATGTATCTCGGCATTAACTCATCACTACCTTCTTTTTTCAGCTGGTGAGTTGCTTTAACACCATTGTGAAGAAAGATGAAGCGCTCAAAGCTTCAAGCTCCTCGTCTGGAGTAGAGGAAGCATTCCAGGGTTTGGCCCAATCTCTGAAGGAATCTCGTCAGAAGTACGATGAGGATACAGGTGAATGGGAGAAGAAACTGGCTGCATCTGAAGCAGAGAAGGTGCAGTTGGGAAATAAAGTGAAGGACTTGGAGAGGGAGAATAAGAAATACTTCGAGAAGCTCACCACCTTCGGGGAGCTTGAAAATAAGATGAAATCAGCTGAAGAAGAGCTGACCCTTCTGCGCGAAGCAAATCGTCAGAAGGAGGAGTTGGAAGCCAAGTTGAAAGCCTCCGAGGACCTTCTATCCGAGAAGCTCTCCTCGGAGAAAATGAAGAGAAAAATAGCTGTGAAGAAATCCTTTCGAACTGGTTGGGACAAAATATGGGATAGGGGGTAGCGGCAATGATGACTCAGGTCAAGTACGGAAGTTTGAAATAATTCCGAGATGGTTGGGTTGCTGCCCTGCAGGAACTGAAAGTGAGCGAGGATTCTGAAATATTTCAACAACATCTCCCTGGTCCTCCTCCAGCTATTGAAGATGAAGAAGAGGATGAAGCTGCATCCGAGGAGTCTTCAGTGATAGTGGGTGATCAGGTCCTTGCTCCACAACCCAATCAGACAGCCACCGAGGAGATTTCTTCCCTGCCTGCTCTTTTGAACAAGTCCCAACTTCTGCCAACCAAATCGTTGTTCCCACCGAACAACTAAGCTCCTCGTCCCAACCTCCCGAGAAAGTCTTGGGAGACAAGGAAAAGGTGTGAAGTTGTTCGGTACTCTCTTTTTGTTTTTCTTTTACTTGTACTTTGTATTCTGAACGATGTACTCTTTCTGATGATGCAATAAAATTACTTCTTTTTGTTCCTCTACATTGTTGATGCTCTGTCTGCTTTTTTTTTATTAACTCTTGCCTTCTCTTCTTTATTAGTTTATGGCTAGAATGGAACTGATATCTGCCAATGATAAAAAGTTGATGCAGCAATGCTATGAATATTATAAGGCTGGTCACACAGACCTGAGTGTATCAGAAATTGCTGACATCCTTGGCCATGATGCTTCAGAACAGGTAGTTGAAGCTTATCGGTACCTGAAGGATTTACTTAACTGAGTTGTGGCCAATAATATGGCATACTACGAATTGATCGAGGAGCTTCATTGTACCCTAGAAGATCTTCAGAATCAACACAATGAATCAATTGCCCTGTTGCATGAGGGATATGAGAATAGGTATCAACAGCTTTCTTCCGAGACAGGCCACAAAAAGATCATTGCTGGGTACGATGTCAGGGAAAGAACCCTAAAGGGTGAAGTTGAAGCCTGTAGACAAATTGTTGAACTGCTGGAGCAAGAAAATAATAATTTGCAGAAAGAACTAGCACAACATAAGTCTGCAGCCTCTTCTTCAACAGCGGTAATCCCAGTGACCGATGAGGGATTTTCTTTCTTAGAAGTTGAGAATGCCAAACTAAGGCAAGAGTTGGATGTCCTACGAAGATCTGGTACTTCTACTTCTACTTGGGGACGAGGAAGAGGTTCTCGTGGGCGAGGAAGAGTTGCCCAAGATGTTGTCGAGGAACGAAGTACTCCAGCTGCTCGGGGTCGATCAAGAACTCCTCGTAGTATTGAAGAAGCTCGTACTCTGTCAACATTGGAAACCCAAGCGTACCAGCTGAATGCCAAAGATCGGGCTTTTTCTGAAATGCCCAAGAAAATCCTAACTTTGGAGGATCAACTTACTGCGACGAAGTCTGCTTTAGAGAATAAGGACATTTTTGCAAAAAGCCTTCACGAGCAGTTGGAGAGACTGAACTTCCAATTCCATAAGCAGCCCAGGGAATTTCGGATGGCTGGGTACAACGAGGCATTATTCCATTTAGATGCTCGTATCCAGAATGCCACTAATGAGGGCTATAAACAAGGCTGGTTAAATTCCTTATGCGTGTTGAAACTTGAACAGGGACACTACTTGTGGGACTATTATGACCCCGGGGTGCTTAACCTGCCTGTGACACCGTTCAATTTGGACAAGGAATGGATCCCAGCTCGTGCCATTCCTCGGAGCTTAATTGCACAATACCTCGGTGATTACAATCTTCATTCTTAGATCGAGGTATCTCGTCCCGAGCATCTATTGGACACTCCTTCAGTAATGAATGTCAGAATGTTGAAGGACTTGAATTTTATCAATTCTCCCCAGACCTTAAACGATCCTCCTGCTGGCGAGGAACCTATTTCAAAAGATGAAGGAAAGAAACCAATAGAGTAGGGATCTCAATGTAATAGTTAGTATACATGTAATTTGTAATTCGTTTTGAATTTTAATGAAAGACTTTCATTTTCTGTTTGCAAATCTGTATTGCTATTATTTTGTACTTGTCTAACACTTTTATATTCGTGATCGCATAACAATACTTTGTGGTTCATCGACCAATCTAGTAATAAAAGGTTACAAGTATAAAAAAATGTTGCTCGATCACTTAATAATAAAGTAATGAGTATAAAAATGTTTAAAATTTTTCCAACCAACCAAGGTTGTTAAATTGTGCTCGTCGACCAATTATAATTAGTGAGAGTTTTTATCCCTGACTAACCATACTTGGTAAATTTTTTCATAAAATGTGTCCGACCAACCAAGGTCGATAATTTTATCCTCGTCGACCAACTACAGTTAGTGGATTTTGATCCCGACCAACCGTACTTGGTTCAGTTTGGAATATTTTATATTTTCTGGAATAGTTTTACCTTCCGACCAACATAAGTTGGCATATTTTGTTTCTTAACCAACCGAGGTTGGCATTTTTAAGAATCACATGTTCTTGCTCTTTTACCCACCGGAGTTGGTCTGAGTTCGAACTATCAGTGTCCACTAGTTATTTTACCAACCAGAGTTGGTCACGCTAGTGTATGCCTCCTAACCAAAGGAGTATAGTTTGTTCTCGCTATTTTACCAACCGAAGTTGATCACGCTCGAACTATCATGTCCACTAGTTATTTTACCAACCGGAGTTGATCACGCTAGTGTATGCCTCCTATCCAAAGGAGTATAGTTTGTTCTCGCTATTTTACCAACCGAAGTTGATCACGCTCGAACTATCATGTCCACTAGTTATTTTACCAATCGAAGTTGATCACGCTAGTGTATGCCCCCTAACCAAAGGAGTATAGATTGTTCTCGCCCTTTTACCAACCGGAGTTGGTCGTGGGTCTGAACTATCGTCTTCTTTTTGCTGTCGAGCAGCGTAGTGTTGTACACTAGTATTCCCCGAAAAACTTTCAATAAAAAGAGAGAAGATGGTGAAAACATCATCGTTTTATTCATATCGATAGAACTGCTTTACATTTTACATTACTGATAATACTTGCGTAGGTGTTCAGCATTCCATGCATTCTTGAATTCCTCTCCTTCTAGAGTTGTTATTCGGTAAGTTCCTGGTCGAACAACTTCTGTAACTCGGTAAGGTCCATGCCAATTTTCTTCCAATTTATTGTGCTTCTGAATGACCTTCTTTAGCACGTAATCTCCTTCTTTTAAATCGCATTTCTTCACCCTCTTGTTGTAGAACAGAGTTGTTCGTTGTTGATATGCAGCATTCCTAATGGCTGCTTCTTCTCTAACCTCCTCGAGCATGTCCAAATCTAATCTTCTCATCAAGTCACTGACTGGGGAATTGAAATTCAGCACTTTGTGTGTTGGGAGACCCAATTCAGCAGGTATTACAGCCTCACTTCCAAACGCCAGCATATATGGTGATTCTCCAGTTGCTGCTCGGGGAGTTGTTCGGTAAGCCCACAATACTGATTGTAGCTCATTAATCCAATTAGCTTTAGCCTCATTTAACCTCTTCTTCAAACCATTTAATAATGTTCTGTTCGTCACTTCAGTCTGTCCATTGCTTTGAGGATGGCCTGGTGCTGAATGAACCTTCAAAATGTTTGACTGATGACAATAGGCGGCAAACTCCTCGTTATCGAATTGTGTTCCATGGTCTGTGATGAAGGCATGAGGGAGACCATATCGGAAGATGATGTTCTTCCAAATGAATTGGTACACCTTCTCGTACGTCATATCAATCATAGGCTCAGCTTCTATCCATTTAGTAAAATAATCCACTGCGACGACGAGGTACTTGAATCTTCCTCGGGTCGTTGGCAGTGGTCCAACCAGATCAATTCCCCACATGGCAAATGGCCAAGGGGAAGTTATGGGTGTCAATAATGCTTGTGGAGTACGTCGAATGGAAGAAAAACGTTGGCATTTATCACATTTTTTAGCATAGGCTGTACAGTCAGCTCTCATCATTGGCCAATAGTATCCTTGCGTCATCACCCTTTGCAAAAGTGTTCGACCTGCAACATGGGCTCCACAGGACCCTTCATGGATTTCTTCAATCAATTCTTTCACCTCGGAGGGATGTACACATCTTTGCAAGCCTGCCAAAATTCCTCGTCTATACAAAACACCATTAGTTAGTACATACCGAGCAACTTTAAACTTCAATTTCTTGGCAGCGATCTTGTCCTCCGGTAATTCTCCTTCCTCGACATATGCCCTGATGGGATCCATCCAAGATGGTCCTAAATCAAGGGAAATAACATTCATCATCAAGCTTTCATCTATGCTTCGACTTTCTAACACCTCAATTGGTATCGTTCCTCGCAACTCGGTACGAGTAGCTGATGCTAGTCGGGCCAGTGCGTCTGCTTGTGCATTCTCCATTCTTGGTATTCTGATCAACTGAATGGCATCAAATTCTGCCAACAACTCCATCGCCTTTGCATGATACTTTACCATTAGTTCTCCTTTAACTGCATACGTTCCCATCATCTGATTCACAATTAATTGAGAATCACTGAATACCATCACTTGTTGCGCTTCCATAATCTTTGCTAAATTAAGACCTGCTATCAAGGCTTCATACTCAGCCTCATTATTGGAAGCTTTGAATTGGAATCGTAAGGCATATTCCATGTCAATCTTGTCTGGGGTGTTCAAAACAATCCCTGCTCCACACCCTGTTGTGCAAGATGATCCATCTACATATAATCTCCATATAGGTAACTCGTCTTCAAATTTCTTATCTGACAGAGTTCCTCGGTGAAATATCTGCTGTTTTGTTTCATCCTCCCCTGGTATTTTTCGCTCCTCGTCGACCACCTCTTCTCGCCCTTTTACCAACCGGAGTTGGTCTGGGTTTGAATTTGATGATCTTTCTACATCCACAAGCCCTTTTACCAATCGGAGTTGGTCTGGACTTATGTCTGTTGATCCTGTAACATCCACAGGTTGGTCAGCGAGCAACTTTTGTTCCTCGGGGGTATCAGGATATGTAAACTCTGCTATAAAGTCTGCTACAGCTTGCCCTTTTAAGGATGATCTAGGTTCATACACAATATCATATTCACCGAGCTCTATTTCCCAGTACATCAGTCTCCCTGACTTTTTTGGCTTATGAAGGGCATGTCTTAATGGCATGTCGGTATACACGATGATGGTATGGGCCTGGAAATATGGCCTCATTCTTCTAATTTCCTCAATTAATGCCAATGCCAATTTTTCTAACTTTGGGTACCTGATCTCTGCACCTCTGAAAGCCTTACTTGTGTAATAAATTGGCTTCTGGACTCCATTCTCCAATCTGATTAATGCCGAGCTGACCGCATTTTCTGATACTGCCAGGTATAAGTACAACTTTTCTCCCATCACTGGTCTAGACAGCAATGGAGGTGTTCCCAGATATTTCTTCAAGTTTTGAAAGGCTTTTTCACATTCATCATTCCACTCGAAAGTTTTTCGGAGTGTTTTGAAGAATGGAAGGCACCTATCACTTGCTCGAGATACAAATCTATTCAGCGCTGCAACTCGTCCTGTAAGACTCTGCACCTCTTTCTTCGTCGTTGGAGATCGCAACTCTAAAAGAGCTTTGATCTTTGCTGGATTTGCCTCAATGCCTCGCTGGTTGATGATGTACCCGAGGAACATTCCTTCTCGTACTCCAAAGGTGCACTTCGTCGGGTTGAGCTTCATCTGGTATTTATCCAGTTGATCAAAGGTTTGACCTAAGTCAACTAGATGATCCGCAGCTTTCTTGCTCTTTGTCAGCATATCGTCGACATAGACTTCCATATTGCAACTGATTTGTTCGGCAAAAACCTTGTTCATCAGTCGCTGGTATGTCGCTCCTGCATTTTTCAAACCAAAAGGCATAACATTATAATAATAAGTTCCCCTAGGGGGAATGAAAGAAGTTCTTTCCCTGTCTTTAGGTTTCATTTTGATCTGGTTGTATCCAGAGTAAGCATCCATGAAGCTGAGTAGCTCGTGTCCCGAGGTAGCATCCACTAGTTGATCAATTCTGGGCAGTGGAAAATGATCCTTTGGGCATGCCTTGTTGAGATCAGTGAAATCAACACACATTCTCCATTTATTATTTTTCTTCTTCACCATCACCACATTTGCCAACCAGTCTGGATACTTCACATCTTCAATGAATTGGGCTTTCTGGAGCTTCTCTACCTCCTCTTGTATGGCTTGATTCTTCTCGGGACTAAATACTCTTCTTCTTTGCTTTACAGGTTTGATCTCCTTATTCGCATTGAGCTCGTGACATAAGAAGTTTGGATCTATTCTTGGCATGTCTTCATGACTCCACACAAAAGTTTTCTTCCTGTTTCTCAAGAAAGCTATCAACTCCTGTTTTATTGAAGCATCTAACGACGAACCTATCTGGGTTACTCGTTCAGGATGCTCGTCGTCCAGAATAATATTTTCTGTAGATTCTACCACTTGTCCTTTCACAAGTTGGGATTCATCTCTAGGATCAAGTGTTTCAATTTCTGTACCTTTATCCACCTGAAAGGTAGTAGTCTTTTTCCTTGATTCTTCAAGCTCCTCCTGCTCGGCAGACGAATAATAGCATTCCCGAGCTACTTTCTGATCACCTTTCACAACTACTACTCCGAAATTTGTAGGGAATTTTAAGCACTGATGTACTGTAGATGGGACTACTTCGAACTTCTTCAAACCAACTCTTCCCATGATGATGTTGTAAGCTGATTGCACATTCTTATCCATCACAAAGAAGCGTATTCTTTTTGTTAGACAAGCAGGCCAAGTTCCAATGAATATATCCAACTTGATCGTCCCAAGTGAAAAAACTTTCTCGCCAGCGAAACCCAGAAGAGGTCTGTGATAAGGCTCCAATTGAGATAATTTTAAATTTAAACTGTCAAAGCATGAATAGTACATGATGTCTGCCGAACTGCCATTGTCTACCAGCACCCTTGAAATCACTACTTCTTTCATCCTCATTTTGATCACCAAAGGGTCGTCGTGAGGGTAAAGAACACCTGCCAGGTCATTTTTTGAAAAGCCAATGACCAGCTTCTCTTTGTTTAACTTCCTCGAACGATCCTCCTCGGCCAAATTTATTCGTTGAATGTACGAGCAAGCTTGTGCCTCTTCGAGGTAAGCTTTTCTTTCTGCAGTAAGATCTCCTCCTCCTGCATCTCCTCCTGTAATAACATTACAATCAAACGAACCAAAACGAATGGAAAATACCTCTCGTTCTGGCTGCCTCGATTTCTTGGGAAGATCGGGGTCATCCTCGGTATCATCTTCATGATCCCTTTTCTTTTTCTCCGCTGCTCGACGGGGAGATCTAGACCTTTCTCTAGTTCGGTCATTATTTCTTCTTTCGCCTCCCCGATCAACATACTTTGCTAGCTTTCCTCTTCGGATGAGTGTTTTAATCTCGTTCTGAAGAGCTATGTAATTTTTAGTCATATGGCCATGATCTTTGTGGAACTCGCAATATTTATCCCTGTTCCTCGCCTCAGGATCTGACCTCAATTTCTTCGGCCACTTTACCTCCTCGCTATTCTTGATTTCTTCCAAGACATGATTAATACCCATTTTCAAGGGAGTATAATTATCGAATTTCTTCAGGACTTCCCATGATGACTTATTATTTCTGGAACGCTTGTCACCGCCATTACCCTTATGCTCTTTATTTTTAGACTTGTCGACTTCCACCTTGGTGTCTTTATCTATATTCTTCTTTGCAGCCATAGCTTCCTCGGCATTCATGATTTTGGTCGCTTTTGCCATCAACTCTGACATAGTTTTAGGTGGATCTTTCGCCAAGGTGTAATACAACTTATTAGGCAACAACCCACTCATCAAGGCGGTGATTGCTGTCTTCTCCTCATAATCTATGACTTCCAACTTCTCGTTATTGAAACGAGTTATATAATCTCTAGTACTCTCACTAGATTTTTGTCTAACACTTAACAAGTGTGCTACTCGTTTTACTGGCTTTGCTCCAAAATAGAAATTGCTGATGAACAACTCGGCCAACTGAAAGAAAGTTGAAATCTTACCCCGAGGAAGATTGTTGTACCATATCTGGGCAGCTCCAGTAAGAGTTCCTGAGAACGCTCTGTATCTCATCTCATCGGGGACCGCATAGATATCGGCGGCAGCTTGATATTGCTCTATATGAAGAACAGGATCTGTCTTTCCATCATATTTGGGGGTCACTACTGGTGCTTTAAACTTTGACGGTGTAGGAAAATTCACAATGGCCTGGACAAAAGGTGTCCCTTGAACAAAAGTTCGTTGTAGGGGATTCTTCGCCTTAGCCATTTCTCCCAATCTATCCTCCAACCGCTGAAGGGATCCTTTCCACGCTTTATTTCCTTCCTCGGGCCTATTGGTTCGAGCAATAGATCGTTCTGAAGTAGCCTCCTGAGATCTATCTTGACGAGCAACTGGTCGTGATTGTGCTGATCCTTCTCTTAGATCTGATGGTTATCGAAAACTCCTCGACATGGTCTTAGGTGGACTCCTATTCCTCCTAGGGCCTAATCGACTGAAAGGAGACACCCTACTCAGTCTTTCTAAGGCACTGGGTCTTTCTGGAGAGAGAGTGATACGTTGATCAATATCTGTAGCCCTTATTGACGAAGTTCGCCCAAGCTGATAAGAGAAATCATCAGATTCCTCATTACGATATGACTCATTACGCCTGGATCGTGAAGAAAGTAAATAAGTTTGCCTCTGACCACTTCGATGTCCTGAACGTGCAGGTGCACCGCCATAAAGGGTTTGTATGAGTTGCCTCATTGTTTCTTGCATGGCGGTTTGTCCTTGAGCCAGATTCGTCATAATCCCGGCCAGATCTGGAGTTGCAGAGGGATTGGGAGGATTTCCAGTATTTCCAGCGTTTCGATTGCTAGATTCTGGATTATCCGCCATTGATGATGAATGATTTTTGGTGAAAAACGATAATAACAATCGTTCCCACAGACGACGCCAATCTATTGATGTAAAAAACTAGATTACTCTATTTATTTAATCACAGATAAATAAATAAGACAAAAGATTTTAAAGTGGTTCAGCCTTATATGAATGGCCTACGTCCACTGTTATGTTATTGTTGGGTGTTTGGGAATTCTCGATTACAAGTGCTATCAAGAAATTCCGGTCCCCTTGAATGAGGGTGATACGAGGTATTTATAGCCCTTAGGTTGTACATGAAAGGGTGTCACATTAAACGATACACATATGAAAGGGTAATTCACTTAATGTTCTTCAAATGTGCGCGTCAAGATGATAATCATTCAATGAATAGTTGAACTATTGATTATCTGGCAATTAATGCTGTGGTCGAGATGCAGCTCGAACCGTCTTAGTTGCTCGTCATCCAAGAGTTTCTCGGAGCATTGGAGTTCCTCGGGGGTAAGAGTTCCTCGGAGGATTGGCGTTCCTCGGAGTATACCTGTTGCTCGGAGTGAGTATGTTGGTCGGGGGAATAATTTTCCTCGTTGCTATTGTGCCACGTAGATTGACACGTGTCTTCATATTATTCATCCACATCAGCATACTAATTTTGGTATCAACAAATACCTTACCTTTTTAGGACCTACTTTTGTACTTTGATTACTCTGTTGCGCTTGATCAACATCACTACCAATAGTTGATTTATATCTAGAAGCCCCACAAATGACACACTTCTGTAAAGTCTTATTTTCAATTCAAAATAAGATACAACTCTTAGGGAACGCATCCCACGTTTGATACTTGAATCCCAAATTAGTAGTGAACTTGCTAGACTGATAAAAGGATTTTGGAATTTTGGCATTAGGGAATGTCTTCTCCAATAGTTTTAGCAACATTGTGAAAGAATTATCCGTCCATCCATTAAGTTTCTTTAAGTGTAAGAGTTCAACTACAAATGAGAGTTCAGTAATTCCCTCTGGATAATTTTCATATAACTTTCTTTTTGGTTCTTTTAGGAGTTTGAAATACTTTGGCAAGTCACTATCAGGCATCACATCTTCTACTCCATGTTCATCCTTCTGTGGAACCCCCCTTCCTTCTTGAACCATTGCAATCATATTTCCCACCAAGCTCGATTCATATGATATATCATCAAGTGACACATCATTACCAAAATTACATGTATTGTCCACCAATGCATCGATCAACTCCCTATGATAAATCCATTCCTTATAACTTCTGTCAAAACCATGCATCTCTATCTGACCCTTCACAATGTGTAGGTTGTGGTAGACTCGGTTTACACATTTACTACATGGGCATTTGATGCATGACGATTGCATATTCTTATTCCTATATGCAAAGCTAATAAACCTTTGAACCCCATTTATGTATTCTTTTGAATTCCAATCATGTGATCCGATCCAAATTTTATCCATATAAACTCCTAAGACGTAATTCGATAAATAGTAAAAATATATTAGCATACATATACAAGATATACAATTTAAACATAACAAGTGTGAACGCATATACATATACAAGATTTAAAGAGTTGGTGTGACATAATATTAAAGGAAAAATCGTTTGAGCAATGTGTAAGGCTTTTTATATATTGTAGTGATGAGCCTCCTTGATAGTGGTTTCAACTAAGAAACACGTACACTCAGCAGGTAGTGCTTTAAGTGTCATTGTAGGACATCGTGTTCTAAACATGCCCAAACACATGTTGACTTGTTAAAAAAGAGTAACATTTCATTATTTTGGACATGTTCAGACACATCGGGGATATGCTTACAAATGGCATGGTATTAAGATAAGGAGTTTTGAATGTCGAGATGCTTAATTCATGAAATCAAAGTGCAGACATTATCTGTGCATATGATTTTTGTACTTATAAAAACTTCCACTAACTTATGTTATGATGTGTTTACAATTGATATTTGTGTTTTGATGTCAATATAAATTATCAAATCAGTGATGTCAATATAAACCATTTTGAATTCACTATGATCAAATTCTTCTCACTATTTATCTAAGCATTCTTTTTTTACTAAATTGCAACTTCATGGTGAGATTCACTACATGTGGATCCCCTAATTTCACTGAATAATCCCATAAACCATGAGGCAATTAATTCACACAATTATAGAAGCATGAGGAACAAATATACATGTGTGTGTATATATATAGAGAGAGAACAATATGAGATACTCATTAACAACACCAACAACGACAAACAGGTAGAGTAAACTAAAGACACATTGGCAACCAAAAAGACCAATAGGACACAAACACAATGAAAACATGGATTTTTTTTGTCAAAATCAAAGTGTACAATTACATGTATATGCTTACATGTGCAAGTATATATATAGTCATAACAATCAAAATCTGATCTTTACTGCACTTCTTCAATTCCAGCTCCAACTACACATACAGTGTGCACGCACACATATATACATAAACAATCAATTCATTAATGAGAACAGACACACGCGCGCGTGTGACGATTAATTATAATGCTAGATTTCTCTATAAACCTTTATTTCTCATTTTATTCTAAAGTTTCAGTAATAAATCTCATCTTTTTTTCATTTCTACTCGTCCAACTCCAATTCCACACACACACACAAACATACATGCAATTACTTCTAAATCTAAATCATTCCACAAGCCTCTATCTTCTCTTTCTAAAAAATCGTATCTTCATCATCACATTTTCAGACATACATATATAAATCTAAAACTGCATTGTAAAAAAGAAACCTGCAAACTCCCAAGGCTCAGACTTATAAACATCGATTTTCGAAACAGCTTGAAAGCAAAAGGGCTTGGCACACAAAATTTGCAATGTATTATTCATAACTGATTTGTAATGTAGTTCATAAGTTATGATTTTGAATGACTTTTCACACAAAATCAGTCTATAATCAAACACAAAATCTTTGCACACAAAATCAGTCTATAATCAAACACAAAATCAGTTCTATGCAAAATCAATTTTATAATCAAACACAAAATCAGTTCTATAATCAAAAACAAAATTAGTTCTATAATCAAACACAAAATCGAATGAAAAATCAGTTATATATGAGCAAGCCCGCATACCTGTTAGGAGTTTTTCATGAGTTTTTCCAGGCTAGAGGGAGAGAAAACTCGACGAGTTTCACGAAACAGAGAGTTATCACAAGTTTCACAACTTTTTCACGGTTTCACAGAGATTGAGATAGAGAGAGAGCTGAGGTTTCACCATTCGACTGTTTCACGATAGAGAGAGCGAGAGAACAGAGGTTTCACTATGGTGTTCGATTTGGCTATAGGGTTTGGCTTTGATCGGGTGAGGAGAGGAGAGGAGAGGAGAGAGAAGCGGGTGAATACATTATTTGATCGAAGAGGGAATGAAAAAATAATTTCGAGGATGGAGGGGAAAAAAGAGGAAACAAGAATTTTAAAGGACAACTATTTGCTATCCTATTAGAGGACTTATAAAGGATAATAAATATTTGATGTCCCTAAAACTATTATAAAGGATGCTTAAAAAATTAGATGTCCTTTATAGTAGATCTAAAAGGACATCTATAATTTCCTATCCCTTATATATTCTTTTAAAGGGCAGCTTAAAAGCTGTCCCTAATACTGGTGTCCTTAATTGTCATTTTTCTTGTAGTATATATCTTACAAAACTTATATATGTCATAAGCTTGACTTATGATGTCACAAGATAAATTTTCTCTGCACTTTCTATTTTATCCTTGAACATTTTGAATTCCCCCTTATTTTCCTTCTAAAATATCCATATGATTCAAATATATAGGGATATTAGTAATCTATACACATCAAACCCTACACACACCTTTCATTTTCTCTCTCTCTCATCCGATGCTTCCCCATATGCTATGACTTTTCCTCATTATCTCCCTGTCAAATGATCCTCCCCTCCAATTCGTAGTTTCTGCCTCCCTCTCCTCCTCTCTGCGTCGCCTCCTCCTCCTCCTCCTCTCCATCACACCCCTTTCAATGTCTGATTGTTATGTAGATCGGAACTTGCGACTGTAGCCCCCTTCAATGTATGATTATTATGTAGAATTAATTTGATGTTTACTTTTTTGTTTGATATTTAGGTGTTTCATTTGTGTTGGTTGAATTTTAAAGTACTATTATTGGGGATTCAATTATATTTTTGTGGGTGTTTAATATCACATGCACACATGCCCCTTTTGTTTTCAACACCCTAAAATTTGGGACTATTAGTATGTTAAACATTTACCATATCTTTACTTCTTTAAACTCAAATCTTTAGGTATTTTGTGTCTATTTTTGTGTAGCCAGATATTCTTTTGATATTTTTTTTATATTTTCTTAACAATCTGTTTGGTTAAACAAGTTTTAGTGGTAAAATATGTTTTTGGCCTTATTTGGGATTCTATTTGTTTTGAAGGGATCGTAAGTTGTTTTATATGTCTAAGTCTTCAAATCCCCTAAGGTATAGTCTATATGTTCAATTGTTAATTTATGGTTCGCATTGCACATATTTAATGATCTGTAAATGGAGTTCGAATTTGTTTTTTTTTTGGATTAGAGTTTATTTTTGTCAATTCATTTGAGTTATAGGCTTCATCTAATTTTATGAAAATATATTTTTGGATCAAGTTTTGGGATACTGATTTGATTTGTATTTAATGTTTAAATGTCAATAGGTAGTTTATAATGTTCTTAACAATGTTGTATGTTGTGACATTTTTGGATCGTTTGATTTCTTTGAGAATAGTCACATTAAGTTAAACATCACATGTCCTAAATATTAATTTATTTTCTCAAAATTCTAGGTCTTGCAAAAGAGAGTTCAATAGACCGACCCCAAATGTTACTTGCATTTTGAGCATCTAGTTGCTTGCAAGGCATTAAAAATTGTTCAAGTTATTTTCTTCTCAGTGTGTATTTTCAGATTCCCATATTTCTTAGTTTTTTTATTATGTGTTACGAGTGAAATACATTAAGTTGACTCTTTTCCCGGAAATGAAGAGGTTTACATTCCCATTCTTATCGTGTTTTTGTTTTGATTCCCATTTCTTTGTACTTGACAAAGACTCTTAAGAAATGATATTTATTGCAATTCTATTTTTCTAACATCATCTTTTTGTTTCAGTTAAAAAGTGAGGTTATTTGTTTTATTATATTATCATTTCATATTGCATTTGTTTGTCTGTCAATGTATATTAGTTTAGTATAGCAGTTTGTAATTAGTCTTGTATCTTGATGATAATTGTGTGTGTTTTAAATCTGAGACCAAGTTTTCACTTTTGCAGTTGAGAACCTCTAGCAGATTGTCCAAATAAACAAATGTATGCTTCTTAAGTGATTGGAGAAATTCCTTGGTTGAAATGTTTCTAGCAATCAAGGTTATGTCTCTTTATCTATCTCAATTCGGGTCTCTCACTATTTTTTATTTTTTATTTTTGAAATTTGGAGTCTTTGGTGGATTACCCAATAACGGTGTTATCGTTACGTTTTTTAGTTAGGGTATGGACCGCGTCTCTTACAATGTTCATTAAATACTTTCATGTATATTAATTAGTTCCTTTAACTTTACTTTCACGGTCTCTTTAATTACTCTCATGTCGTGTTTTCTTGAACAATGTCATTATGGAAATGTTAAATTACTTTCATGCTCTCTTTATTTCATTTCCTACTTCTCATTTAAATAATTTTAATATGATAAATTATGTTCGAAATTAGAGGTTTAAATTTTTTTTCATTTCTTGATGAAGATCATCCATGTTGACGATATTGTGGTTGTTTACAAGTTCATAGCCATGTACAATTGATCCCCCTCAAGTATTGTTTAGTTATTTTGTAAGACTATAACAACATCTGATATAGGCACTCTTTGAGATTTATTTGTTATTCAGAAGTATGCCATTGAATGCCTACCTCTACTGGTAAATTTCCTCAATTTCTCTACCCTTTATTTTGTTGTGTACAAATCTTATTATGGAATGAAATGATGTGAATAATTTTTTTAATCTTTTTGAATGTTAGGACAAACATGTTGCATACATAACTATCAATATGAGTGACAAATAGGTGTGTCTATTAAGTGTTATTTGATGATTGGTTTGGTTAGTCAGGTCACAATAATATTGATCCTATAATTCAAATTTTTGATTTACAAATTCGTACATTTTTATAGATTTTTGTGCATCCAACATAAATTTATACTTATTAGGTGAGGAGTATGACACGCAGCTATTCACTTGGATTTTTTTGTTCGGATCGGTTTGTACCCTTTGAATGGCAAGTCTGCTTCAAATAAAACACCTTATTAGGACTTAAATATGCTCACTGATGTATTTATAAAACAACTTTTAGATTTTGATTATATTAAAGTTATGTGTTTTCATTTTTCTTTTGTTGATCAATGCTGGGGACATTGTATAGAGGCATATGTTAATTGTGGTGGGTACTTCAGTTGTATTACAAGTCCAAATGTCAGTTTTAAATAAAAATATTCTTTAATTTTTCTTTTCACTATTTTATCTTAATAGTTGTGAACTTGCAATGTTAGTTTATTCTTGAATTTAACTTTCTATAAATTATAAAATGATCACGAGCATACAATAATTATCACACATTCGATAAACGTAACATACTGCCATTGTGAACTATGAGCATTATGAATTCTCTTTTTTTATCTGTTTCACCCTATAAAACTGTTGAGGCTGCCAATCCAGTAGATAATTGAGGGTACCAATCTGTGCGAGTAAGAATCGTTTACATATGGTTATATACGATGGATACCAAATATATGTCTGTTTGTACGTATGAGTGAGTTTTATTGCAAGATTCAAGTCATGAATATTTAGTGTCAATTTTATTACATGAACGTGTGATCTCATATTCGTCCTTGATTGACATGTCAATGTTACACAGGTGTATCCAATGTATGGAAATCGACCGGTATAAGAATGTAGGTTGAGAGGTATTTGTTAGGTAACGCCAATCACATAATTTCAGTAATAGGCGACGGTGGTGTGACTGGGGGACATGCATATGAGGCAATGAACAATGCAGGTATGTTTGACTTATTTTTTTTTTAAGATTTAGTGTATTGTTGTTGTTGGGATGTAATGCTTGATAAAATGTTGGATGCAATGTGTTTGATACTGCATGTTTGTTGATTTTAATAGTTGATTACGTTACTGATATTCAATTATTTTCACTATCACAAATGCCATTACAGGGTCGAACTTCAGAATGTTATTTGCTAAGAGAGGTCTTGAATTGGGAACTTTCCAAGAGAGGTCACAAATATTCAGGGTTTGCTACTATTTTGTAGATATTCAAGGTGTGCTTACTTTATTACTATCCTTTTAAAGGTACTTTAGATTTTAATTTCAAGACACTTGCATAAAAGAAAAAGAAATACACACAAAGTTCAGTCACGGCCAACATTTGTAAAAGCATTTGAGGAGCCTCAAAGTAAAGTACAATAAAAACATATTACTTTCGATTTCATTTTGTAAGCCATTCAGAACCTATGCCCCAATATTTTGAACTTACTTCTAAACTGAATGCTATTTTGGTCATTTGTTTCCACTTATTCTGCTCCCTCATATTTACTGCTTAGATCTGTGCAGGTCTGTTGCTCAATAATTTTGCTGGTCTTGCACCTGGAGTGGGTCCTAGGGATGTTATGCATGTAGGTTCGTAATAAATTTCACTGTGTGTATGCTAATTTATGGTTTTTTACTTACAAGTTGAGCATTCACACAATGTGTATGCTAATTTATTTTTTCTCTTAAAATAGGGGTGTTCTATTGTTGACATAATCCGACATTGGTTTTGTTATAGGTCACCAAAGGTGATGGAATAATGTGACTTAAGATGAAAATATCTTCACGAGGTGTTTTGAATTCACTAGAGGTGGTTTTGTTATGATATGATATGGTTGTGATTACGATTATGATTATGATTACGATTACGATTACGATTACGATTACGATTACATTATCATTATAATACAAGAGTTAATTATGGTATGAGACAAGAGTTTCTTATTTGGAAAATATGTGCCGGTTTAGATTTTGCGATGGTGGAACAAGCACAGTAGTACTGCCTCCAAGGCTCCAATATTCGGTGTTTTGAATTGAATTTAATACAAAAATGTAAGTTAGATGAATATTTAGAGCTTCATGTACTCAATGATTGTATCAATCAACGAATTTTTTACTCTTTTTTTTTATTTTCTATACTCTGTATATGTGTATGATTCAATGATGAAGTTCGTTCTCTTTTAAATATTATATCATTTGCTCTTCAGCTATGATGAAGTCCCTTCTCATTTGAATATTTTATTATTTAGCATGTTGTAACCCCCAAAACGTTTGCCATTCCCAGAACCTTGAAAAGTTAAATCTTCATTGTAGATTATTTTTAATAGTTTTGGCTCAAGTATTCGTCTTATTCAGTCCGAACCTAAAAGACAATGGATTCAATTGATGAAAACTTTCAATGTATAAGGCTTAATACTTTTAGAAATAAACTCTTTTAGTTTTCCAACTTTTGAGTAGTTGGATCTCCCCATTCTGTTGCATTTTCTAGATCATGCATGAATAATCATGGACTTGTTGCAGTTATGGACCTCAATTACAAAAACATATTAGTTTTTCACTGAAATCAGTTAGTTTTAATGTTGCAAATCCAATAGCTTTGTAGTAGCCAGTTTCAAATGCATGTGTCAGTAGAGCTATTTTCATTTTATCCTAATTATTATGCATTAACTGTTCACAGTTTTAGATTATTTCGCAACGACTAACCTATAAAAGAGTCAATATCAAATAACATAGTTTTTATCCACATAACAAGGGATCAAACACTGGCAGAGGATATAAATAATAAGGTAGTTTTCTTTTCTCTTCATGCCTGTATTTTTTTGAGTTAGGATTTAAGGCTTAACCGTTTTTTTTTGTTCTTTTGAGTTGTAAGTTCAGGTCACTATTGAAATAAGATCTCAGATTGCAGCTAAAGAAAGAGAGGAGGGAATTTTTTTCTACATCCACATGTGAAAGGTATATAATAAAAATCATTATTGTATTTGCAAGGACATGATTTTATAAATGTGTCGGGTTAGAATCTAGGAATTTTTTATTTGTCCTAGATCACAATTAGTATGCCCGATACCGTTACATTCGATACATCAACACGATCATCCATGACGGCCTTAATCTAAATCCACCCATCCATCATCTTCATACGTGCATCATGCAACATGCAACGTACTCTTCAACCATTCCCACTACTCCACTCACGATTATGATAAAATAATTTATTTGGAGTGTTTATTATTTACATAAATATTTGGAAAAATTTTATAAAATATTTTTAAAGGACTAGAACGTTTTAGCTTTGCAAAATGATTTTTTTTAAGTGTAGAAGAAAAAAAAAATCTTCTTGACGTCCTTCGGGCGAGATTGGCTTGTCGTTCGCGCGACATAGCCATCTCACGCAAAGTCGTTCAAGCGACGTGGACTGACGTTCGAGCGACACGCTGCCTCAATTTTTGTATTTAAAGAAGTGTCATTCTACAGGTCTTCCAAATATTTTGGTACTGATGTTTCTATAAATATTTTGGCCAGAAACAGGCTTCGTTTTTTCAAGGCTCAATGCCTTTTTGATTCATAAATCCTTCCTAAACATTTGTGTGAATCTTTAAACCCTAGGTACAATTTTTCTACTCTTCTTGGAGTAACCTTATGGAGAAGAAGGGTCTTTATCCAGTGCTGATATTGGAGTTCTTACGGGACCTCTTGCTGACAAACACCACCGACGACGAATTGACGCCTGCGGGTTTTCGCGCAACAAATTGTATTTTGCAGTGATTGTAAGTCATTACATATTATAGTGAAATAAATGGTTTTTTCCCGTTGGGGGATTTTTCCACATATTGTGATTGACTTTGCATGCTTGGTTTTATTTATTTAGTCTATCACAATTTGGTTGCAAGAGTTAGGAGCACACTCAAATTGGTATCAGAGCCTATTACACAATTATACCGTGTAATCTTTTTTGCAAAATTTTTCTAGATATCAATTTTGGCTTAAAAATTATTTTTTGAAAAAGCGCAATTTCAATAAAAAAAATTGTATAATCGAGTGCCAATTTTTGACTGGTCAAATTACGCATATTGAAAAGCCCGTATGAGATCCCACTTAAACGCCATTGATGAACGTGTTTTGGTTATGTGTGAAAAGGGGTGGACGCCTCCCACTGTCACTGTAGACAATGTAACTACTTTAAAATCTGTGACTGCTTGGACTGAGAAAGAATTTAAATGGAGCGCATTTAACTCACGAGGGCTTATTTCTGGAAATGTCACCCCCGACAAGTTCCGATGCATCATGACGTGTACCACGTCTAAAGAAGCATGGGATGTTCTTCAATTTACCCACTAATGTAGTTAAAGAAACAAAATTGCAAAATTTAACTACACAATTTGACACAACCACCATGCTTGAATCTGAGTGTTTTGATGAATTTTACGAACGCTTATCTGATATTGTTAACACTAGTTTCAATTTGCGTGAACACATTCCTGGTGCTAGAGTAGTTAAAAAGATTCTGAGATCACTGCCTAAGCATTTTTTATCCCTAAAGTGACTGTGCTAAATTCATTAGGAAATTTGAGTAGTCTGAAATTAGAAGAATTGGTAGGAGACCTACAGACTTATGAAATTGACATGTTTCCTAATACGATAAAATCAGAAGATAAAGGGGTAGTACTTAAAGCCCAGGCTAGAAAGAGTGAGCTATCAACAAGAAAGAGAGGTGAGTCATCTAGGAAAAGAGAGGAAGAGTTGTCTGATTATGAGTTTGATTTTGACTTAGACGATTTGGCCTTATTTGCTAAAAATTTTAAGAAATTTCTCAAATTAAAGAAAAATGGAAATTTCAAAGATAAAAAGAATTTTAAGAAAAATAAGTTTGAAAAGAAAAATGAAAAGGATAAAAGGATGTGCCTAAGAAAGACGAGGAGAGATGTTATGAGTGTGACGGTAGAGGTCATAAGGCATTTGAGTGTCCGACTAGGTTACGACGTCAAGGCAAAGGCAAAGCTGCTCTTAATGCCTCCCTTAGTGACGACAGTGAGGTCGAGTCGATGGATTCTGGAGACGAGTAATTGCATGAATGTAACTTCACCGCATTCATGGCTAGTCATGTGAGTACTGAAAGTGCACCTCACAACGATGAGGATGATACCTCAGAGGGACACCTCGACAGTGGAAGTGATTTGAGTGAGGGAGAGGATGTTGCAAGTGAGAGCAAGAGTGATTTACAACGCGCGTACGCTGATATATGCTGATTATTTTAAGACCAAAATGTGTAACAAAGTGTTAGCTCTTAGGATAGTTTCCTTATAGAAAGAATTGGGAGAGGCGAGAGAGAGAGAGAGAGAGTCCTCCATTACCACGACCTTAAGAGAGAGAGAGAGAGAGGGGAGAGAGAGAGAGAGAGAGAGAGAGAGAGAGAGATTATTTGTGTTAAGAGAGAGATGAATGTTTAGATAAAGAGAAAGGGGACTTGACCAGGAAAGTGGCTAGTCTTACGAGTGAGCTCCAGATCTCCATGGAAACTAGAAAGAAACTTGAAGCCCTTGTCGCCCAGCTTACTCATGACCTTAAGATAGCTAGGGAGGTCAATGTAAAGATAAAGGACAGATCTGGAAAGATGGGAAAGATGTTCCTCGCCACTACTTTAGGTTTTGTTGAAAGGCAGGGAATTGGATATGATGGTGCCTCCATATCCCATGTGACACCGGAGTTGGTTCCTGAGTTTACTAAGAACCCATATAGCCATAGCCAAAAACCCTAAAGAAGAGTTCTGCCATGAAAAGCAAACCTAGGTCATCCAAAGCATGTGTACTTCCGTACCTACTACAAAATAAAGGGCCACCTTAAGGAGTTTTGCTATATTTTGGGTCAGACACGACGTATATTTTCTCCACCTCATTCCACTAGAGATTTTTCAAGTATTAAAGAGCAGGTTGAGTTTCTAGACTCCACTTCTCTGAGTTTAATGAAAGAGTTCCAAAGGATTTCTATATCATCAGCAAACACTTCTAAAATTAAAACTAGAACCAATAATGACAAGGGCAAACAGAAGATTACCTCATATTGGATTTCAAAACTTGACACAAAATCCATTATTGTTCATGTTGCTCTTAAAACACATAACACTTCTCAACGGTATTTTGATGGTGGGTGCTCCAGGCACATGACAGGTGACATCTCATTTTTTGTCTAGCTAGAGGATTTCAAGGAAGGTAAAGTAACCTTTGGATACGGGAGAAGATCTAGCGTAGTAGGACAAGGTACAATAGATACTAGGATTTCCAAAGCTAGAGGATGTTTTGTACATTAAAGGTTTGAAAGCAAACCTTCTTAGAATTAGCCAGTCGTGTGATACTGAATTTGCAGTAAAGTTTGACCGAAATGAATACAATATTTATGATCAAGTAGGTAAAATTCTATTTCAATGGGTGAGGACTGAAGATAATTGCCATGGGATTGTGACCAAGTTCTCATTTATCTGCAACATCGCCACGATCACTCTTATGGATATGTGGTATCAACGTCTGGGTCATGTGAATTTTAGTGATTTGGAAAAATTAGCTAAAAAGGACCTAGTACGTATCTTTCCTTAACTTGAAAATTCGAGTTACGTAGTTTGTGAACCGTATTATTTGGGAAAGCAAGTCCGTAGCCCCCATGGGAAGGTTAATTCCATTACCACTTCACGAGTGCTTGAGTTCATACACATGGATCTTATGGGTCCTACTCGTACTAAGAGTTTGGGAGGTAAGAGGTATATCCTCGTGATGGTAGATGATTTCTCTCCTTACTCGATTATAGGTTTTCTGAGAGAGAAATCCGATGCTGTGGATTTTTTTACAACCAAGTGTCGTGTCCTGCAAAATCAATATGAAGTCACTATCAATAGAATATATAGTGACAGTGGCACCGAGTTTAAGGAAGCTAAAGTAGATCTTTATTATGATAGACTCTGGATCAAACATGAATTTTTAGTCGTGAAGACTACTCGGCAAAATGGTATTATTAAGGGAAGAATCAGATGATTCAGGAGATGGATAGATTTATGCTTCTAGGTAATAGAGTTTCTAAGAGATTTTGGGAAGAGGCGGTGTCTATCGCATGTCACACGATGAATACGGTTTACCTTCGTCCACACACACTTAAGACGCCGAATGAATTCTAGACTGGAAAGAAGCCTAACCTTTCATATTTTCTTGTCTTTGGGAGTAAATGCTACATCTTACGGGATAAATAGAAAATTGAAAAGTTTGACTCCCGGAGCGATGAGGGAATATTGTTAGGATATTCATCGACTAGTAGAGCATATCGGTTTTTTAACCTAAGTAGCTCTAAGGTTATGGAGTCAATATACGTCACCGTGCAAGATCAGGAACCGCCGACGTTTATTGATTCTAACCTTTTGTGTGAGGATAATGCACTTTCTTCTGATGATCCATTGTGCCTCCCACACCCAGAGTGGACCCCATTCCTGACTTAGGGGACACTCTTGCTTGGGTTCGTAAGAGTAATAATCCTTATACTATTCTAGGAGATCCCACCCTAGGGGTCAAGACTTGTGTTCAGTTAGAAATATGGTCATCCATGTTTGCTACACGTCCAAAGTCGAGCCGAAGAACTATAAGTAAGCACTCAAAGATGAACACTGGATATGTGCTATGCAGGAAGAGTTGATTTAGTTTAGAAAGAATGATGTCTGGGAACTGGTCCCCCGACTTAGTGAAATAAATGTGATAGGTACCAAGTGGATCTTCAAGAATAAGATGGATGAGACTGGTACTATTATCTGAAATAAGGCTATGTTGGTCTCTCAAGGTTACACACAGATAGAGGGTGTAGACTTTGATGAGATATTTTCTCCTCTGGTGAGTCTTGAGTCTGTTCGCTTACTACTCGCCATCGCATGTCATATGCGCTTCAAGTTATATCAGATGGATGTCAGGAGTTCCTTTCTGAATGGCATTCTATATGAGGATATTTACGTGGAACAACCAAAAGGGTTTAAACACCCTAAACACCCTGATTATGTCTACTATCTGAGGAAAGCCTTGTATGGCTTGAACCAAGCACCATGTGCTTGGTACGAAATGATTACTTCCTATCTCTTAGCTCGTGGCTTTAAGAGAGGGGGAATTAATATGACGTTATTTGTCAGGAGAGATGATGGTGCTATTTTGGTTGCCCGCTCCCCGGGTCTATGTTGATGACATAGTCTTTGGATCCATGTTCTCCCAGCATGCTCATCACATTGAGGAGGAGATGAAGAGTGAGTTTCAAATAAGCATGGTTGGTGAGATTACTTTCTTCTTAGGTCTCCAAGTTCGTTAACTAGAGGATAGGATGTTCATCTCCCATTCTAAGTATGTTAGAGACTTTCTGTAGAAATTTGGTCTAGACTCCGCTAAGCATGCACGTACACTGATGGGTAACTTAACAAAGCTTATCAAGGATACTTCAGGCAAGGACTTAGATCAAACCTTATATCAGAGTATGATAGGTAGTCTTCTCTACTTGACTATCAATCGTCCTGACATCGCCTTTAGTATTGGAGTCTGTACACGATATGAGGCATCCCCGGAAGAGTCACACTTACTCGCTCTTAAACGAATTATTAAATACATGAGTGGTACTCTCTCACTTGGCATTTGGTATTCCTTTTGTACCCAATAACCATTTATTTTCCTATTCGATGCATATGTATGTAGGAGCACTTCTGGTGGGTGTTTCTTCTTTTGTTTTGCTCTTGTCTCTTGGTTGAGTAAGAAGAAAAACTCCATCTCTTTATCCACTGCGGAGGCTAAGTACATAGCCACCGGGAGTTTTTGCATGCAACTTCTATGGATAAAGTAGATATTGGAGGATTATGGGATATCACAAAGTACCAATACAATTTCCTATAATAGCACATGCGCGAAACCCATATTTCGTAATCCAGTCCAGCATTCGCGTACATTGTACATTAGGATACACGAGAACTTTATCCGTGAGTATGTAGAGTAAAAGGTTGTATCCTTGAGTTTTGTATCCATTGACCTCTAGTGAGCCGATATTTTCACGAAGCCTTTAGATTCCCTTAGATTCGAGAGTCATAGGAAGTCTTTAGGAATTTTCACAGTTGACTAAGGGGTGGTCACCGTGTCTAGAAAAGGATGCATTTTTCATGTTCATGTCATCTGATTCCTATCTCTAAATATTTTTTTTTTTATCATTTTTTGTTTGATTTTTTTTTTGTTTTGAAAAATTGAAAAATCCAAATAGATTTTATTTTTTGATTTGTTTTAGAAAAAGCCAAAAAGATTTTCTTTTTATAATTTTTTTTTGAAAAACACAAAAAGAGTTTTATTTTTTGTTTCCACCATTTATGGTTGAACCCTTAAGATAGCCATAGTCATAACTTCATTCCATATTCCACGTGACTATTTGATAGTGATTTGAGATGCTACATCATTTCATCCATGTGCTTTACTTTGTTTCGAGTCTTTGAGATGTGATTAGTGATATCTTCTACATGTTTGGCTCCTTATCTCCTTTATTGCACACATGCACAATATTATTTGACTATTTTACTTATCTATCATATACTGACTTGAGTATTTTCATCTCAATTCTGTCTATACAACGATAAAAAATACAATAAAACTTGACAAGACAGTAGTGCATGGAAAAATCATTTACCATGAGAACTTAATTACAACAAAATATGATGAGTGAATCATGGGAAAGGGCTATGAGAGTTCAACATTTACTCATCGTGAAAGCCACCGTTTGAAAAGAGCCCGAAAAAAATGGCAATAAAAAGATAAATATACCAAATCAAATCGGCCAATAGGTTTTTGTTTCATCACCTCAAAAGAAAAATATAATGTATAATTATTTATGAGGGAGTTTGGATGGAAAAAAATGAAAAACGGGTTTGCACATCCTTGAAAGTCATGAAAAAGCGTTACATAGTTTTGGACGTTATTAGTGTGGAAATCTCTTTGAGCTTTCAATTGTTAATTTGATTGAGTAAATTTATTTTAGTTCCATAATTTTTACACCCAAGGAAGATGTTGAGTTCATTCGTTAGGAATATCTAACATTCCTCGTGCACATATGTTATGGTTGTATGTATTGATTTTCCTATCGAATTTGTTCACATCCCAACATTTCTTCTATCACCGACTTGGTTGTTTTGGTGTTCTTTCATGGTGTTATTATTTGTTGTATATTTTATGAGAAAAAGTATGAAAAATTCAAAAAGATAAAGTTTGATTACCTTGTGACATTCTGCATTTGCATTTGCTTTATGTTTTTCATATTTGTCTATTTGGGGATATCATAATAAGGGGGAGAACGAATTATGGGTGGGAATTTTGTTTGTTTTATAGTGATTTTCTTGAGAATAAATTGTTACGTCCTTTTGCTTATAATTATATTTCAAACTGTTGCGCATCACAGGTATGATTTCTTGTCTCATGTGTATAGGTACTTAATTGAGGATTATTTTTGCACACCCTGATGATGACAAAGAAAGATTGAAGAATTTGAGATTTGAAGATGTTGAACTTTGTTTGAAGACATGTCATTTAGTATTTACAGTTTTTAGGTTTAATGGGTATATTAAGTTATATGTCATTTGGTTTTTGTTTGGGTAGAACAATTCAGATTTTTTAAGTATATACCGGCATAGACATAGGGGATATTTATAAGGACCTGATTTTATAAATGTCCGAGTTGGAATCTAGGAATTCAGTATTTGTCCTAGATCACAGTTAGTATGTCTAATATCGTAACATTCGGCACATCTCAACACGATAATCAACGAAGGCCTTGATCCGAATCCACACATCCATCATATTTATACGTGCATCATGCAACATGCAACGTACTCTTCAATCGTTCCCACTACTCTACTCACGATTATGGTAAAATAATTTATTTGGAGTGTTTACTATTTACATAAATATTTGGAAATTTTTTATAAAATACTTTTAAGGGACTGGAACGTTTTTACTTCGCAAAATGAATTTTTTAAGTTTATACGCGAAGAAAAAATATCTCTAATGTCGTTCGAGCGAGATTGGCTTGTCGTTCGCGCGACATAGCCATCTCGCGTGAAGTTCTTCAAGTGACATGGCCCAATGTTAGAGCGACACATGTATTTCATTCGAGCGACACGTCGCATCAATTTTTGTATTTAAAGCAGTGTCATTCTACACGTTTTTCAAGTCTTTTGGCACTTACATTTTTGCAAATATTCTGCCCAGAAATAGTCTTCATTTTTTCAAGGTTGAATGCCTTTTTGATTCACAAATCCTTTCCAAATATTTGTGTGAATTTTAAACCCTCGATACAATTATTTTACTCTTCTTCGAGTAACCTTGTGGAGAATAAGGGCCTTTATCCACTGCGGATACTGGAGTTCTTGTGGGATCTCTTGCTGATAAACACCGACGCCAACGAACCGACGCCTGCGGGTATTTGGGCTTCAAAATTGTATTTTTCTGTGATTTTAAGTCGTTACATATTATAGAGAAATAAATGATTTTGCCCCTTTGGTGGATTTTTCCACATATTGTAATTGACTTTTCATGCTTGGTTTGATTTATTTAGTTTATCAGGATTTGGTTGCAAAAGTTAGGATTTTTTTGATTAAAAGTTGGAATTTAATTAAACAAGTAAACCACTGATTGTTGGCACACTCTCAGTATTCTATATAGTTAATTTATGATGTTAACAGTTATAAACTTTTAAAAGTTAAAAGTTGTAACTGTTAAAAGTTCAGAAGTGTTAACATTTATGAACTTTTAATAGTTAAAGTTTTTAACTGTTAAAAGTTCATAACTGTTAACATTTGCAAACTTTTAAATAACAATTATCAACTTTTAAAAGTTTATAATTGTTAACATCATAAATAAACTAGCCAAATGTTTCCTTCTTTGTTAGATTTGGAGGGCTTCAAATCTTTATGTCCTTTTAGAATTATTTGTACATATCTCAATTTTTTGTTATTTTTTTTTATAATCATAAGCTCACTTTTGATTGTTATGTTCTCAATAGGTACTAGCCAAAGCATACTTTCAAATGAGCTTTTTCTACTATTATCATAAGTCATCACGATGACCAATGACTACTTTAGAACTTTGCCTCTTGAGCTCTATTAGTTGTCTTATATTTCCGTTTTGTTAATTTAGTTTCTTTGGTTAGTGTATTCTAGAACCACTTGGTGTTGAACTTTTAATTTATTTCGTTAATGTATTCAAAAACTCGGTTGGTGTTATGATTTTTTTATTGTTCAAATTGTCCGCGTATTTTTATTATTCAAATGGTGATAATTCGTGTATTATTATTCTATATATTTGCCCAGCACGAACAACACCATATAGACATGAACATGACACAAAATTGTGTTTATTAGCTAAATCATATGAGCCTTTGAGAACACAACATGAGTAATTATTAATTTTTACACCTAATTACATGCAACAGTACACGACAACACAAAAGAAACAACATGAATAACACTACGCAATATGAATTATACATGTAGAAAAGGTGAATAACTTAACACATCCCGATAACAACATTTACATGATTTAGTCTAAAAAAATTCATGACACGCACAAGACAAATAATGCTAATTTATTTCCTGCCACTGTACCATGTCTAAAATTGGCACGTCCCTCTTTTTTAAAGGAATTTCTTATTTTGACTTTTATTTATTATTTTTTTATGATCTCTTTTAATGTGCCAAATCTTAACAGAGGATTGGAATGTGCATCTTCTGTTTAGCTATAACTTTTGATAATGAAATTAGGAGAAACATTGAAATAAATCGACGTATTCAATTTAAAAAAAAAACATGTTCGAGTTTCTAAAAAATGTAATTGATATGACTAGAAAGAAGCTGTAATTTATATTTTCCCGCACCTCATTATAACTTCTGTTTTTCTATTTTTAAATATTAGAACTTACTACTACTATACTATATAAGAACTATATTGATATTTGAATAAGCAGGTCAACACTTCAGTGCAAGAGGGTTAAAGATTTTCAAATGACCATTTATTAGAAAGGAAAATGTTAATATGTGACCTAATGGCACATGTTTTAAGCTTCAAAACATCAAGTATGAAAGATCCACATGAGCATTTGTACACTATTAATTGTATGTTGAAACATTGTTCCTACTATTTTTGGATTCCAAGTGTGTGACCTTTAGGCACATGTTATCAAGACCCTATTAAAAATATGTGACATGGCTTCATTTAACAAGGCTTATAAGAACCGAGGTGAATAGTTATTGTATCAGTTGGTTGTGGATTATCGTTTCCATTAAATTATTGATGACTACTAAAGGTTCTTTTACTTTATCAATGTATACATTATAAGGCCTCTAATATAACACATTTTATATTTTATATAGTTTGTATTTAAATTTTTTTCAGTCTTTCTAATTCATGTAAATCATTTATGTTGATGTTTTTAATTTCTTAAATATGGTCGATAGTCGTATAAATAGATGAAACTATGTCTAAATTTTTTAAGTTGCTTACAATAATTTATGCTACATAAATTTTTTGACTTACATTATGCATGTGTTAATACATAAAGAAAAGTATTCGGTGTGCCTTCAGGAAAAATGACGACGATTGATAATATAATACATAACTTTTATGACTTGACCACGATTGATACCTTGGAAATTTGTCATTGTGCCTTTAGGAATGGGCATATACTCTAGTATATATCTATATAGTAAGTTACAAAACTTATGTATGTCATAAGCTTGCCTTATTATGTCTCTAGATAAATTTTCTCTGCACTTCCAATTTTATCCTTGAAAATTTGGGATTCCCCATCATTTTCATTCTAAAATATCCCTATGATTCAAATATAAAGGGTATATTAGTAATAAATACACATCAAACCCAGCACACACCTTTCATTTTCTCTTTCTCTCTCTTCCGAAGCTTCCCCATATGCTACGCCTTTTCGTCATTATCTCCCTCTCAAACGAGCCTCCCATCCAATCCCTCATTGCTTCCTCCCTCTCCTCCTCTTTGTGTCGCCTCCTCCTCCTCTCCACCGCACCCCCTTCAATGTGTGATTATTATGTAGATTGGAACTCGCGACTGCAACCCCCTTAAATGTATGATTATTATGTAGTTTAATTTTATGTTTACTTTTTTTTTATATATATTTAGGTGTTTCATTTGTATTCGTTGAATATCAAAGTACTATTGTTGGGGTTTCAATTATATTTTTTTGGGTTTTTAATATCACACAAACAAACACACCCCATTTGTTTTCAACACCCTAAAATTTGGTAGTGTTAGTATGTTAAACATTTACTATATATTCAGTTTTTTAAACCCAAATCTTTAGGTATTTTATGTCTATTTTTGTTTAGCCAGACATTGTTTTGAGATTTTTTTTATATGTCCTTAACGATCTGTTTGGATTAACAAGTTTTAGTGGTTAAATATGTTTTTGGCCTTATTTGTGATTCTATTTGTTTTACAGGGATCGTTAGTTGTTTTATATGTCTAAGTCTTCAAATCCCCCAAGGTATACTCTATATGTTCAATTGTTAATTTATGGTTTGCATTTTACATATTTAATGATCTATAAACTAGAGTTTGGATTTGTTTTTTTGGTGGATTAGTGTTTATTTTTATCAATTCATTTGAGTTATAGGCTTCATCTAATGTTTAATATTTTTGGATCAAGTTCTTAACATTGTTGTATGTTATTATATTTTTGGATGGTTTATTTTTTTGAGAATAATCACATAATTTTAATAGCTCATATCCTATATATTAATTTATTTTCTCAACAGATCTTTTAAAAGAGAGTTTAATAGACCGACCCCGAATATTACTTGCATTTTGAGCGTTTAGTTACTTGCAAGGTATTAAAAATTGTTTCAAGTTAGTTTCTCCTCACTGTGTATTTTCAAATTACCATATTTCTTAGTTTTTTTGTTATGTGTTAGGAGTGAAATACATTAAGTTGACTTTATTACCGAAAATGTAGAGGTTTACATTCCCATTCTTATCATGTTTTTGTTTTGATTCCCATTTTTATGTACTTGACAAAGACTTTTAAGAATTGATATTTGTTGCAATTCTATTTTTCTAACATCGTATTTTTATTTTACTTAAAAAGTGAGGTTATTTGTTTTATTATATTGCCATTTCATATTGTATTTGTTTGTCTATCGGTGTATATTAGTTTAGTGTAGCAGTTTGCAATTAGCCCTGTATCTTGATGATAAATGTGTTTGTTTTAAACCCGAGACCAAGTTTTCACTTTTGCAGTTGATAACCTCTAGCAGATTGTCCAAATAAACAAATGGATGCTTTTTAAGTGATTGAAAAAATACATAGGTGGAAAACTATTTGGAAATCAAGGTTATATCTCTTTATATATCTCAATCCGCATCTCTCATTATTTTTATTTTATCTTTTTGGAATTTGGGGTCTTTGGTGGATTACCCAATAACGGTGTTATCGTTACTTTTTTTTTAGTTGTGGTTTGAATTGCGTCTCTTACAATGTTCGTTCAATACTTTCATGTTTATCAATTAGTTCCTTTAAATTTACTTTCGCGGTCTCTTTAATTACTCTCATATTGTGTTTTCTTGAACGATATCATTATGAAAATGTTAAATTACTTTCATGGTGTCTTTATTTCCTTTCCTAATTCTCCTTTAAACAATTTTATTATGATAAATTATGTTCGTAATTAGAGGCTTAACTTTTTTTCCATTTCATGATGCAAATCTTTCCTATTGATGATATTGTGGTTGTTTACAAGTTCATAGCCATATCCAATTGATACCCCAAGACTATTATTTAGTTATTTTGTAAGACTTTAACAACATCTGATATAAGCACTCATCGAGATTTCTTCATTATTCAGAAGTATGCCATTGAATGCCTACCTCCATTGGTAAATTTCCTTAATTTCTCCACCCTTTGTTTTATTGTGGACAAATCATTTTATGGAATAAAATGATGTGAATAAATTTTTGTAATTGTAAGGACATTTTTCTCATGTCCGAAATGTTTCATTTATTTATGTCGTACGCCGCTACATTTGGCACGTCACCTCACGATCTCACATGACGGCCTCTATCCGAATTCCGGGAATCAAGCATGCATTATCTCCACTAATATGTCCCTCATCTGCATCAACGACTTCACGTTCCTTGATTGTAGGCTCGTAATGCAAGTGGAAAGCAAGAGAAGTCCCCACAGTGAAACAAGGCATGATAGGGATGTTCAAGGGAAAATTGGTAATGTTACATCCACCGTCCGGAGGACCGGTCAACTGGAAAGTTTAAGAGCTTGCCGCAACAAAGATACTGGAAGAAACGACACCTCAATCCGAGCTACGGTGAGCAAGTTATGGCCCGTTGAAAATGGAGATATGTTCATTGAAAATTCTGGTAATTTTTCTAAGTGTTTAAGCTCCAGTTCCCAGCACACTTTCCCGAACCCAGCTTGGAACCGGTTCGTGGGGGCGAACCGATTCGCAGGGGTACCCGAACCGGTTCGGGGTACCTGTATGCTGGATAGAATTTCAGCAGTTTAAAATCGTGCGTCTCTTCATGTATTTCCCTATAAATACCAACTTCAGGAGAGTTGTTTTGCAAGACTTTAGGAGACGAATTTGAGAGTCCAAATACATCTAGTCTTCATATTTTTGAGTCCCAAGATTCATGTTTTGATTCACACATCCTTGCCAAATATTTGTGAATCCTTTTGCAACCCAAGAACACAACTTTGGTTTGTTCAACCCTTGTGGAGGAGACCGTTTTTCTTCTTCATTGCATCCCTACTGGAAAGGTATAATTCCAGCCGCGAATACAGAATCCGATACCCGAGGGTAATTCTTAGTCAACTTGTATTTTCATTGTAATCCGATTGTAAGCCGTTTTCTTACAAATTATAGTGAAAATAAATGGTTTTGCCCCTGAGGGGGATTTTTCCTTAATTGCATGTGTTTGAATATTCTTGCGTAGATTATCAATTTGTTCAATCACATACTGCTGCATGTTTAGGGTTTGTTTGTATTAAAAAGGTTTTATATATAATTTGATCATTTGAACGCGAGCACACACGTCTTCAGTAATCGTTTTTAATGTTGGGACAAACATGTTGCGTAAATGACTATCTATTTGAGTGACAAAGAGGTGTGTCTATTACGTGTTATTTGATGATTGGTTTGATTATTCAGGTAACAATAATATTAATCCTATGGTTCAATTTTTTTGTTAAAACTTCGTAATTGTTTTATAGATTTTTATCCATCCAACATATATTTATAATTATTAGGTGAGGAGTATGACAAGTAGCTATTCACTTTTTTGGTTCGGTTCAGTTTGTACCCTTTGAATCGCCAGTATGCTTTAAATAAAATATCTCATTAGGACATGAATATGCTCACTGATGTATTTATAAAACACCTTTTACATTTTATTTATGTTAAAGTTATGTGTTTTCATTTTGCTTTTGGTGATCAATGCTGGGGACATTGTATAACAGCTTATGTGAATTGTGGTGGGTACTTGAAGTCCAAATGTCAGTTTTAAACAAAAATATTATTTAATTTTTCTTTTCATTATTTTATCTTAATTGTTTTGAACATGCCATGTTAGTTTATTCTAGAATTTGACTTTCTATAAAATTAAAAAATGATCACGAGCATACAATAATTATCACACATGCGATAAAACTAACATAGTACCATTGTGAATTATGAGCATTATGAATTATCTCCTTTTTATCTGTTTCACCCTATAAAACTATTGAGGCTTCCAATACAGTAGATAATTGAGGGTGCCAATCTGTGCGAGTAACAATCTTTGTATATGGTTATATTCGATAGATACCAAATATATGTTAGGTTGTACGTACGTGTGAATTTTATGGAAAGATTCAAGTCATGAATGTTTAGTGTCAATGTTATTACATGAACATGTGATCTCATATTTGTTCTTCATTGGCATGTCAATGTTACACAGGTGTATCCAATGTATGGAAGTCAACCGATTTAAGAATGGATGTTGAGAGGGGTTTGTTAGGTAACGCGAATCACATAATTTCAGTAATAGGCGACGGTGGTGTGACCACGGTACATGCATAAGAGGCAATGAACAATGCAGGTATGTTTGACTTATTTTTTTTTGAAGATTTGGTGGATTGTTGTTATTGGGATGTAATGTTTGATAAAATTTTGAATGCAAGGTGTTTGAAATTCAGTGTTTGCCGATTTTTAATGGTTGATTACGTTATCGATAGTCAATTTTTTTTCATTTTCATAAATCCCACCGCAGGTCCTAGGTAAAAGTTTTTCACTAGTACTAGGTAAAAATGAGTGGCATTCACCCTAATTTGATGAGCCTACTTTTTATCATCCGGTATCGTGTCGTTCTGTAGGTAAGCGATGATCGGATCCATCCAACTTGGACCCTTTTTAGTAAAAAGAACGTGCTCGAAGGCCACCACTTTAATAATGATAGGTTTGGCGAGGAACTCCACTTCAATCATTCTCCTAAGATTGGAATCTACTTCTGAGCTTAGGTCCGCTAAAACATCCTCATGACTGTTGTGCCCCCGAGGGAATTGTTGAATGTGAACTTCTTAAAACTTTGATATCAACTCGTGAATCACCTGTCGATATGCTGCCATACTTTTAACCTTATTATTGAAGTCTCCATTGACTTATATGTATACCAACATTGAATCACAACACACTTTAAGGTGGTTTGCCTCCAGTAAGTGAGCCGTATGATATCTAGTTATAAGTTCTTCGTACTCGGCTTCGTTGTTGGAGTCTTCGAATCCTAACCTTATCTCTTGCTCAATCATGGCATTTTCTAGTGTCATAAGAACAACTCCTACTCCTGATCATTTAGAATTTGGAGGCGCCATCTACGTACAGTATCCACTTCGTGGATTGATCCAACTCATAATTTTTTAACTAATTGGCCATCTATTGGTTGAAGCCAGCCAAAACATGCCCCTTGATTGTTGTTCTTGGTTGGTAGTGTATGTCAAATATCTCGAGCTCTACATTCCACATGGACATACATCCATATAGATCAGATTTGTGAAAAACAACTTTAAGAGGGAAAGATGTGATGACTGTGATGGAATGGGCCTTCAAGTAATGCTTTAATTTTTTGGATGTGATCACCAGTGCATAAGCCAATTTCTCCAGCAGGAAGTAGAACCTCTTAGCATTCAGGGGCATCTTGCTAACACAGTAAACGAGGAACTATTTTCCTTCTTTTTCATATACCAACGTCGAACTAACCGTGTGGCTTGAAACTGTAAGGTTAAGGTAGAGAAGGTCCCTTGATCTCCAATTACTCATAGCGGGGGTTTTCACAGGTAAGACTTAATTTCTTAAAGTGACTTAATTCCTACTTAAGTGATTAAATGAGTGTTCTGCAATGCTTGAATGACTTGGAGATGAAACTCTTTAAGGTTGTGAGAATCCTGGTCATCTTCTAGATCTCCCATAATGCCTTAAGCAATTGAACATTGTTGATCGTTACTATCTATTCGGGGTTTGATTTGATCCCCCTCTTACTCAGTAGATAGGTGATAAACGTCCCCGACTAGACCCCGAATGAGAACTTTCTGGCATTGAGCTTCATCTGGTAATGCCTAAGGATCACAAAGGTGTCTTCCTGGTCCATGAGGTGGTCGTCTTTGCACTTTATCTTGATGAGTATATCATCAATGTAAACTTCCATTGTCTCACCCATATGTGGTTTAAACATCTTAGTTACCAATCTCTAATATGTAGATCTATCATTCGTAAGGCCAAAACACATGACCTTATAGCACTACATGCCTAGCTGGGTGATGAATGAAGCTTTGTCTTGGTCAGGACCGAATAAAAGAATCTGGTGGTACCCCGAGTAAGAATCTAAAAAACTCATTCTCTCGTGTTCTTTTGTGGCATCAACCAACTGGTCTTTCTTTGGCAGAGGAAATTTATCCTTGGGGAAAGCCCTATTGAGATTTGTGAAGTCTACATAGACTATCCAATTATCATTGCTCTTACAGACTACTACTAGTTTTAAGATCCATTTTTAGAATTCAACTTCACTGATGGAACTTTCCTCCAAAAGTTTACCTGCCTCATTTCCACCACATTTTACTTCTCTGGGGAAGTTCGACGAGTTTTTGAATAATTGGTTGAAATGCTATATTCACATGAAGACGATGGTAAGTGACTGGGGGTTCAATCCCGAGAATGTTGTATGTCTCCCATATAAAAACGTTTAGGCTTTGTCTAAAAAAGATGATCAACTCCTCTCTTTTCTGGTCAGACAATGTAGTGTCGATTAAAAACTTCCTCTCTAGTCGGCTCGCGTCAAAAACTACTTCCTATATATTTTCCATAATTCTGTTTGTGGGGTGGGTGGTCGTCTCTTCTACCCTAGTCAGCAATACTTTAGTTGTTATCTAGTGGGAGTGGCCCCATCCTAGGACATCTCGGGGATGATCTCCTTCTCTTTCTTCTTCTCTTATTTGGGCTTGATGGTGATGATGTAGAACTTTCGAGCAATGTCTTGGTCTCATCTGATCTCCGTTATGCCTCGATTTATGACACATTTGAGTTTTTGGTGGTAAGTTGAGGGAACTGCCCACATGGAGTGTAGACACCCTCTGCTAAGGATAGAGTGGGAAGGTGAGTTAGTGTTGACAACCAGAAACTTAATGACACTGCACTAAAATGGTCAAATTGTCACCCTTTAAGTGGCTAGCCTTGTCACGGTCATTGACCGTGATAAAAACACACACGTTTTTTGTCACGGTCATTGACCGTGATAAGTCTGTGACAAATGCTTGTCACGGTTAATGAATGTGACAAGTCCGTGACAAGTACAGTTGTCATGGACTTGTCACGGTCATTAACCGTGACGATCCTATAAAGTTGTCACGGTCAATGATCGTGACATGCCTGTGATAATTCTGTCAGTAAAAAACCCTCCCTCTTCTTTTATTCCCACTGTTTCTATTCCCTCCATTTCTCTCTCTCTCTCTCTAGTGACTGCTCACTCTCTACAACTTTGGTATATTTTCTCTCTCTATTTCTCCTCCATTTATGTATATGTGTATGTATATGTGCGTGTGTGTATATATGTGTGTATAAATGTGCATGTGTGTGTGTGTATGGTGTATATATACGTGTGTGTAGTGGGGGTGAGGGGGGTGTATGTGTGTGTGTGTGTGTGTGTGTATATGTATGTGTATGTGCGTGTATGTATATATGTGCGTGTGTATATATTTGTGTGTGTGTGTTGGGCAGTGGCAGTGGGGGCGGGGGGCCTGTGTGTGTATATATGCGTGTATATTTTTTTTAATTAAATTTTTATTGGTTTATTAGATATTGCCCCTCATATTGTAGTATCCCTTATAAAATAATTGATTGATTTAATATTGATTGGTTGTTATTTTTTTTCTAAATTAATAATTAGTGCCCCTTTCATATGCAAGTAGGATTGCCCCTCATTGTAAATTAGTAAATTGTAACACCCCGCCTAATTAAATACCGGGTGGTCAGTCCCATACCAAATTAAAACAGAATATACAGTTGGCTTATTCTTAGCATCACTGTCGAAAACATATACAACTCACCCAATACTCAATTAAGCTGGTGTTAAAAACTTTTCAAATTTTAATTTAACAAAATCCATTTCCAGTTTAAGAATAACACAACACATTTTATTCTACAACACTGATAACCAAATAGATAACACAAAAGAATTTAATTGCAATTGGAATAAACATTCCCAAATAATTCTAATCCATTATAGTAATCCCAACAATGTTAAATGTATTAAGATGACACGAATACAATAGTATTTGACCTCGATAGAACATGATGATTGAAATCCTTTGGGCGACATGCCCTAACTAAGAATACTGTGAATCAAAAAGATGATAGGCGTCTAAGAAAAACTCCATAAATCCATAGCCTGTCATAATCCGCTAAGGTTGGCGTCCCTGTTGCTGGACACCTGATATAGAAGATACAATAGAAAAGAAAATATGCAAGGAAACGGGTCAGAGCCCGATTGTGTAAATGATTTTTAAAACAGCAAGTATTTAACAAGTGCAATAAATCTTTTATTATGTACATGTTAGACCCAACTCTCACTTGCCATTCTCACCTCTCAACTAGAGTGCACACTTAACGTTTCCTATTAACCTCCTAGTTAATGGTTCCTCTTTTCTAGTCTCCATATTATAATTCCATCCCAATATCATAATCCCCGTATGTCCCATACCATACGTCACATTATTATTCATTTACATTTCTCATCGTTTCTCATTAACATGAATCATTTCTCATTAATATGAATTAAGTTTTTCAATAAACATTCATTAACTTAATTCAATTATCTTTCTCTATTCAACGTTATCTACAATTATCACCGTAGATAGATTTAACCATAATAAATATCCTTTCATTCATTTAATCCATTATATATATATATATATATATATATATATATATATATATATAATACGGCACCCCAAGTCACAGCTGCGGTGCAATGTATTACTCTGCTATCATGTCCCAATATCGTTGGTCGCCGAAAAGGGGACTAAAGGTTCGGTGATACCTCGAACCATAAATATCAACAAACAAATTGGAGGCGAACATAGTTCTCGTATCCATGGGTCACGCACATACCTAAGTACCCACAGTCAGCGGACTTATCAACTCCCCGATAAGTCTTTCATAGACCTATGTTCTCGAGCGACAAATCAAAGATCCCATGAATTCATCAGGATATGACTGCCCTCACGCGCAAACCTCCCACCGATAACAAGTAAGCTAGGTATGTCATACACATAAATCATCAATCAATCAAATAGGTATTATCATACCTATAATATAATATCAACAAGGTACTCACATTACCCTTAGATTATTCTCATACGTAGCATTATATCTTTCAAATCCTACGTATTAAAATATCATATCTTTACTTCATAATTTAATTACCCTCGCATCCTATAACATCTCTCCACTCCCGGCGTCGTTAAGGTTCATGCGCGGAGCGTCTCCCAAAGAGAAATCCAAACAAGGAACCCCTCCAATACACTACTACTTAACTTTGTCGATCGAGGAGGTTCGTCAACTTCAAATATGCGATCGGAATAACCTCATCCCTTCTTTCAACCAAATGTGTTCTAAACTCCCATCTCTATCCAGGAGTCGTACCGCTAAGCGCTTGTACTAAACTCAGTCCTTCATATTCAAATTGTAACCCTAAGGCTACCCAGGTGTTATATTAAATCTCCCCTACTTGAACTATCCTTAATCCTCATACAAACAGATTAGAATCCAACACATGAATCTAGCAACCAAAATCTCTTTAACTTTAATTATCATAATTCTAATCAATTAAATCCCAATCAAATTAATTCAAATCTTAACTAGGGCTTACTGATCTTCTCTAAGTCCCATAATATCCAATTAATAATCACCGAAGATCTACAAAAGTTTTGGGATAAGAACCAACATTAAAAAGAAACAACATCATGAATTCTCATATTTTAAATACTCAGAAAAATCAGATCCAAAAATTATTCAAATCATCAATCCGACTTCAGATTTGGATTCTACACGAAAAATTGATCCAGGTATGTGTTTTGAGTTTTTCTTAAATCTCATCCAAATGCACTCAAAAAGAAGATCTAAACCTTCCAAATTGGCTCTTCTCATTCCACTCGTTTTTGCCTCTTTTTCCAAAAAATTATCAACATATTATCTTCAAGAACACTAAATTATTTTCAGAATTTCTTCCACAGATTGATGAATATTTATTGGATTACTAACTACCTACAACATGAGTTTAATTTCTATATATTTTTAGATTCCAAAAATCCATTAACAACTATATCCTTTCATCTTCCAAGCATGAAAATCATCTCTTTTTATAACTATCCTAACATGGACAATATACGAACTTAAATTGTAAATATCAAGCACTTGCCTCTAATGAAGATCTGATCCTTTGGAGTTGAATAACATAGGTGGTGATGGTGGTGGTGACCTTTGACCTTTGGTTCTCCTCCTTCCCAAGCAAACTTCTTTTTCTTTCTAAGTAACCTTCCACTCTCTCTAAGAAGATGACTTTTAAATTTTGTGTAGAAGAGATTAAATGAACCTACATACACTAATCTCCAAATACTTATAATAAGACAAAACCCGAAATCACTATTCATCCCCCTTGTAAAAATAACCAAAATGCCCTTTTGGGTTGTCTTTTCATTTCCAAATGACCCGAGACTCAAAATTAACATCCAAATAGACTTTTCTGACTATTTCGAACCTTTCGGACGCAACGACGCAGTCGAAATGACTATAAGGTCGATAAAAAATAAATTTCCTTTTTAATTTAACAAATTAGTCCTGACACGTCCCATACCGCGTCTGACTAAAAATTCAAATTACCGAATTTATATCATACCGTCATATCAATGGCATCACATTCATATATTACCTAAATATCTTTAAGTAATATTCAGAATCATCCATTTTAATATCCACAATTCGGATAAAACCCAAATGAATTAATTTATAGTAAAATTCAATTAATCCATTAATTTAAAATATAACCCATTTTAAAAGTCATTAAAATTACGGGATATTACATAAATTAATAATTGTATACTTTAATTGTTAGTTTAATTGATGAAAAGAATTAATTGAGTAGATGAATTAGACGGAGTACGGGATACACATTTGTTGTTTCCATTGCGGTTGGATTATAGTGGATCAATGTTGGGTTGGTTAATTTTAAAAGTGGCATGACCACTGGATTATTGTCCATATGGGGGTAGGATTTTTCAACTTTTTTTGAAAATTACTTTGTATAACGAACAATATATATATATATATATAGTATGATAATTCAATGAAACATACTTGAAATTACATATAGTGAGCATATATACTACCCTTCTAGTTCTTATGCGTACGCATTCAATAGACCTTACACCCGTTCGAGAGTCATTACCCCTGTGATGAGATCTCTCGAATTGTCCCATTTGGACAGTTTGGGACTGCATAATTTATGTATAATAATATTCTTAGTGGCTTAAAGTTGTTACTTTTGGAGGAAGTTCTGCAGTCGTATCCTAATGTTCTCGGGGTACATACTAGATTGACAAGTGTGACTATTATTTCAATTGATCAATTGAAATAACACTCGCACTTGCCAATCTACGTCGTGTACTTGGAGAACTACGAGGATATGCTGCTGACTTTTTATCAAATCGTAACAATGTGCATGAGCTGTTAAGTATATTATAGAAAAATGCGGTCTTGAAGGGATAGGACCACTCACCCTTTAGATGAGATGGGGGAAATAGAAATTTCGATTATAAATTGAATTTGAAATTTAAAAATTGAATATAAATAAGACATAATTAAATGAAACATACTATAAATATAAGTTTTGTTTATACTAATCCATGAATATACGCTTCTTACCTTTAATAGGTGATTAGTTGTGGTAGTTGTGATGGGATATCCGAAATACAAAGAGTGGATGGGTGAGACAAATAGAATAGGGGATGTGTTTCGCATAGTTGCTAATGAATTTGTGAAATACGCAAAGAGATGTCATAATGATGAAGAGTTTACGTGTCCGTGTGCTAGGTGTAAGAATGGTAAGGTGTTTGAGTGAAAAACAGTTGAACTACATTTGTTAAGATCGGGTATGCAAGATAATTATCGATTTTGGAGTTTTCACGGTGAATTTAAAGTTCCTTTCGTCCCCGAACAACCTTCACAACAACCTTCAACAAGTAGGATAGATGTAGAAAGGGACGACGTAAATCATAATATGCTAGAAGGTTTAGTTGATGATGCGTACAGAATTTATGAAGCAGAGGATAATGATGTTACTGATGATATACAAGGTTCAAATGCTCGTGAAGATATCATGATAAACCTTGACGATGACTACCAAAGTTTAAAATTTAAGGCGACCCAACCGTTATACTCTGGCTGTGAGAAAGATCAAACAACTTTACATGCCATGGTTGGTTTGCACAGTTTGAAGACGCAGTATGATTTGTTTGGAAGTAATTCCCCGTGGTGCGTTTACTTTGACGAGTGGGGAGAGGAAGGTGCTTTTAGACACAATATGTAATTTGAAGGGCCCATCTAATTTTTCGTCCAACTTGCAAAGGATTGTGAATTATGATACTCATGATTTACATAACTGTAAGTCCCACGATTGGCATGTGATCATGAAATTGGTTACTTTATTTTTTAAGCACTATTTTTCCAAGCACAAGAATTTGTGGAGGGCTATTATGCAAATTAGTATTACCTTCTCACTCTTGTGTGAGAAGGTAATCAATCGAGAACAAATAGTGGCCTTAAAATTAGCGGTAAACGAAGCAATTTGTGTGTTGGAGAAGTACTTTCCCCTAGCATTCTTTGCATAAGTGTTCACTCATTGGTACACCTATGCGACGAGGCACTTCTTTGTGGTCCAGTTAGATATCGGTGGATGTATACGTTTGAAAGATTGATGAAAGTTTTTAAAGATTACGTCAAGAATACGCAATACATTATAGGATCAATTGCAGAGGAATACATCACCGTGGAGTCATCAATATATACTCGGGAATATATGCTTGACTCGATCAGTGTTGATGACACTGATGAGTTCGTCGATAATGGTGGTCATGTGATGGGAAAACTAGTGAAATTAACAAGTTTGCAACATGAACAAGTAGCTCGTTATCTATTTGATACACATGAAGATGTCGAAGAATGGAAAAAGTAAGTATAAATTATTTTAATATTTATCATTATTTTAGAATATTTTAGATTATTTTATACATGATTAATTTTGTAATATGCAGAAAATATGAAGCCTCCGGGGACAATAAAAGACGAAAAATAATGGTACAATCAGACAGCGAAATTAGGCTGTGGTTGTGACAAGAGGTAATTATAATGAAAATGGTCGTTATATAACGTTACATTACACTCAAACTTTACAACTAATCTAATTAATTCATCTATATTCTCAGCACTTAAAGACGGGTGAAACAACATCAAGGCTTGCTCGTCTGGCCACTAGACCCTTGTTCGTGGCACAAGAGTACAAAATGTATCGATTAAACGATTACATTTTCGATGCAAAAGTGTACGAGGAAAGTACAAATGTACAGAACTCGAGCATTTTATACAAGGCTCTTACTTTCTTTCGAGCGAGGGCAAAAGATAAAAACCTCGTTGAAGCTGAAATGACTTACTATGGTGTAATTTGAAATATTTTTGAATTGGATTATATAAGCTTCAAAGAGGTTGTATTTTACTGTGACTAGGTAAGAGTTGAGGATAAAAATTCTTGTAAAGTTGATCCTGTCACAAATTTTATCACGGTTGGCTTCTCCAAGTTGAACATCAACGACCACGTGAGAGATGAGACGTTTGTTTGTGCATTTCAAAAGGTTAACCAAGTTTTTTACTCGGAGTATATCAACAACGAGTTGTGATCAATTGTCCTACACGCGCCAAAGCGTCTAAATAGTAGTGTGGATGACTTGGTTGTTGCTACCGAATATCAATCCATTTTTTATGATAACCCGAATTTGAAATAATTTTTCAATTTGTAATAAATATTCCAATTTGTATTATATCAATCCATTTTTAATGCTTGTAATTTATTTGCACTTTATCATTTTCACTCTTGTGTAGTGTGCGTGTGTGTGGGCAATAGGGGTGGGGGTGGGGATGTTTCGTATTTTTAGTAATTGTACATATTATGAGGTAGATGTTGTTGTTTTGGAATTCAGAATTGAGGTGTTAAACAGTAAAAATTCATTTGGATTTGTAGTAATTGTACATATTTTCATGTCTTCTTCTAATTCATTTTGATCTGTACTAATAACAACATTTTTTTACAATAAATGTCTCCTTCAGGTATTAAGACGAGGATGATGATGTTGATTATGATGATGTCATCTGGGCTCGGTGGTAGCGGAGGCAACGAGGGATCCTCGACCCCTAGGCTCCCCAAATATGAAAAATTGGGGATGGCCATTGAGAACAAGACGGGGCTATTAGCGAGATCCCTTGAGCTGGTAAAGACGATCATCGACCCGGGGTACACTAGTTGGAGGGAGGTGCCAAATGAGCTCAAGTTAGCTATTTGAGTGGCACTATAGGTAATGTATTTATATTTATATTTATATTTATATTTATATTTATATGAATATTTCAATTTCAATTTTGATTTCGATTTCGATTAATTTTTCATTTTATATTTATATTTATATTTATTCCCAACTAACATTGTATTTGTTGGACAGGAACGATTCAGCCTGGATCCAAAGCTACGCGATTCCGTCTTGGAGCAGTCGCGGGAGCAACACAAGATGTGGAAGAAAAATATGCAGACCCAGTACTTTGGGAAGACTCGATAGTGTGTTATCCGAACACATGAATTCGTTCCATCGAAGGAGCCGATCTCATTGGCACAATGGCAAAAGTTCATTTACAATGAGATCGGGGAGCGACAATTGGCATCTCGCCAATCAGGGAGAGAAAATCGAGAAAAAAAGACGGACGTGCACTACTTCGGCCGGACGTCTTACGCCGAGGTGAATCATAGGATGATAGTAAGATTTAATTTTTCTATAACTACAGAAATATATTATTCTCCATTATTTTACTTTGCGGGGTCGATACTAATTTGACTTTATTTTATTTCAGGGGACAGGGAGTGGCCCTGGGGGTAGGCCAAATAGGCTCGATACTTATGTGGCTATTTGGACGAAGAAGGGGAAAGATAAGGAGGTGTCCCCGAGCATCACGGACACGATTGTAAGTAGTCCGAAAGTTTACTTTTTGTTAATTACGTTATAATTTTTTATTAACCTATTTTACTAATCATGTGCTTTTTGTCGTTTCAGGCAAAGCTTAAGGAAGTGAATGAATCACATTCTGATGCCGACAAGGCGTCTTTTTCCACAGACGCATTCAGCCAAGTGCTTGGCACTGTTCGCAAGGGGAGGACAAGGGGGTTGAGCTCACGGGTGGCCAAATCTAGGATAATCGGATTGGAGATGAGCGACACCAGATTGGCTCGAATGGTGGACTCGTATGACGCAAAGTTGTCCCGTTTGGAGGTGACGGTCCAAGATATGTTCTCATTCATGAAGAGTTCATTGGGTAGAAACCGTAAGGGGAAAGGGAAGGAGAAGTTGGTGGAGAAGGAGGTGCAGGAGGACGAGGATGTGGACCACATTGATTCATCGCCGACACATGCGGATTTTGATGATCCAGTCGCCTATTTGACTCCCTTCGACCGACCGATGTCAACACTTGGTTGGCCGAACGTGTTTATACTGGACATATTTGATGGCCAGTGGATAGGGCAGGGTTAAGGGACCTAAATACCGTCCAGGGTATGCTAGTTAATAGACGCTCGTCACGCATGTGATACCTGGGAAGGAGAACTCCCCATTATGGTTACGCAAACAATGCGACACGATGTATATTGGTGAGTGTGTCAATTCGTATATCGTGTGGCCTACTCACCTCCTCAGAGCTAACCTTACCCCATACATTTAGTAACATTATTTGAATTGAATCGTTTTAAGTTGTTACATTTGAATTATATTTGGATTATATTGTGATGCATATTATCTCTATTTTAATTTATATTTGCATTATCTCTATTTTATTTGGATATATGATGTTTTAATAGGTACAACATTGCTATAATAGGTACAAATATACTGCTGGGATGTGGCAGTGGCCATACTGTCCAGTAAATTTTTTTTAATTCTGCCCAGAATTGTCACGGTCATTGACCGTGATAAGTCCGTGACAAAGAAAACTTATCACGGGCTTGTCACAATCAATGACCGTGACAATTTTTTAAACATTGTCACGGGCTTGTCACAGTCCTTGACCATGCCAAAACTTGTCAAGGATCGTGACATGACCGTGACAAGTCTAACAAACTTGTCACGATCAATGATCGTGACAAGTCCGTGACAATAAAAGTTGTCACCCCCAGAATTGTCACGGTCATTGTCCTTGACAAGTTGAACTTGTCAAGGTCAATGACCGTGATAATTCGGCAGATTTGGTGTAGTGTGAGTTTGAAATGTTCCTTAACCTAACTAGCAGTACTACCTTCCCTAATGACATGGTCATCTTTCTTGCAAAGTCGACTAGTGGGATGGTATCTTCCTTTAAATTCGACATCTTCAGTATAATCTTGTGGAAGAGGTCTAGGTATATTACCTTTGAATAACTCCCTTGATCTAGCAATAGCTTATCCACATCCCAGTTTGAAATCGTGAGAGTGATTACTAGTGCATCGTGGTGTGGGGTTCTTACCCCGACCAAATTTTCCTCCGTAAACACTATGTATTTGTTGTAGTCGACATCCTCCAGTCGTCTGTGCTTACCAGCTTAGCTCTTGGAAGGATCTATATAGAAGGTCTCCATCACCTCTATGACCTTCTTGAGTTACATCCGAATTGTATTTCCTTGTATCTACTTTAGGTCAAATGCCCCGTTTATTAGAGCAAACTCATATTCTACCTCATCGTCGAGGATGTTACCTGGTTTTTGGTTGCCATTTGCGACCACATAATCAGCTTTCTTCTCTGTGTATTCACTCAGGTGCCTTACATGGGATAACTCCTCCATATGAGCTTTGAGGGCCTTATTATTTTCCATCTTGTGTTTGTTCTCATTGTAAAAAGCATACTAAAGTGTGTTGTTCCACTTGGTCAAATCTCCTTCCATCTTCTTTAGCCACTTTAGGAACTGTAGGTCTTTGGTATTCCCTAGAATCTTCTAAAATAGCTTTTTAAAAACTATGTCGATGGCTCAAAAAGCTTTAGAAGAATATGATTTCCCATATTCTTGGCTTCAGTTTTCTCTTTTGTTCCCTTTCTTAGGGTCATTCCCCTTGTCGTTGCCTTTATTCACCTTAGTGCGATCAGCCTCTATTTGGATGAGATTAACCACATCCTCTACTTTGGCATACTTTCTGATATGCGAGATAAGTTCATCAATGGTGTTCGTTTCCTTTTTAGTAAGGGATTAGTGCAACATCGAGGTAGGTTCAAGCCGATCTTGAAAGATGACATGGCAATCTACTCTGATAAGTCTCTCACCTAATTAAAAGTCTCCCAGTAATGCTTAGTATACTCGCATAGGGTCCCGTGTGACTTTTTCTCATCGTGAGCAGAGAGTCCATCCTCTTCAAATGTGAGTTGTTGGTTATGAAGTGAGTAGTGAAGATATCAATGAGGGCTTTGAAGCTCTTAACTAACCTCTGAGGCAACCTCTTAAACCACTTTTGGGTGATATTCCCTAGGTTAGAGGGGAATATATGACACATAAGCCCGTCATTGTGATTCCATGTATTCATTACTTGCCTATACTTTTAAACATGATCTATGGGGTCTATCTTGCCACAAAAAATCTTGAATCCTGGGGCTATAAACTTCTACAGGGATTTCTTCTCCTCAATGTCCCTTAAGAAAGGGTACTTCATCTATATAAGAGACCTTCTCACTAGCTCTTTTGTAAATCTGGATCCTCGGTGTACTGGGTGTTGGTCCATATTTTTCCTAACCAAACTCTGTATACCATTCCTATGGAGCTCTTCATCACAATTTCACCTCCACAGGTGACCTCCACGCTCCGAACGGTCCTAGTCGTGTCCAGTGCTCCTTCCTCGTCTGTGAGTTTTGCTCACCCGAGGTCTAAGATTCTGATCATGATGTTTTCGATTCTACTAGCAGAGTTATTTCTCCACCCTCTCTAAAATTATCACTGGAGCCATAAATTTTCCTCCATTCGGAAGCGAGTTACCTCCTTTTACAATTAGAGTTTCTCTTTAAATACGTCGACCATTCATGAGATTTGTGTTGATCTTAGTTTCTCGTTACTTTACTCAGAGAGCTGCTCCTCCGGGCGAAATCTTAGATTCCCATCTTTGCAAACTTCATACCTAATCCTGAGTGGATCTAGGTTAACTCACACGTCAACAGCTTACGCTGCACTATTAGGTGGTAAGATATTTTTAGTTACGCTTTCATATGGGTTTCATTTGTAATTACTCTATTTGGGTGGTGAGACATTTATAGTTACCTTTGTCCTTCAAATCAGTTTATGAAAGTTATACGAATGAGTTTCTTCAAATGTGATATAGTGTTTCGTTCAAACGAGATTCAAATGGACTTCAAGCAAATAGTTTATGCTTGAAATATAGATCTCTCGATAAGGTCATTTGATACTCGCTAAAACGAGTTTTGCACTGTCATTTAAACGAGTTTTGGTTCGTTCGAACAAAACCTATCATCTCGTTCCAATTACCTTGATGTTTTCGCGCGAATGAGATTTCTTAATTTTTGTGCTGCATCATTTTTTATGGTTTCTACAAATACTAGGGTTGGAAAAAAATTGTAACAGAGGTTTGCAAAAATGACTCTCAGAGTCAAATATTGAGCCTCCCAAACACTAGTTCACATCCAAAGTTCGAGATCCTTATTTTAACATCTTATGTGTGTTTAAGATCTCTTGTATACTGCACTAGGATTGTTTTCTCTACATATTGAAAAGTGTTTCGAGCTGTGGAGACCATATTTGCATTGTGTGATGAATGGACCAATCAAGAGGCAAATAAAATTAGTAGGATACCGAGATGTGAGAAAGGTCCTGCATTGTGTTAGATGTTGGAAGGCGTCCAACAGTGGATGCAAAAAAGGTAACAAGAAACAAAAAAGCACGTCAAGAGTTAAAGTAATAGAGTCATTGAGTAAGTCGATGTTTTTATTTTACATACACATATATTATAGTGGACTTGTGTGGCCAAGTCGTCCAAGGATTTTCCCGTTGTTGATTTTCCTCATACATTTTCGTGTTGTGGTTTGCTTTATTCTATTCTTACTTATCCACCTAGATGAATGCTTAGGTCAAGATAAATTAGAAAACTGTTTATACGACACTTCGACTTAAGTTGTTCAAAGTTAAAATTGGTTTAATTAATTTGAAAACTTAAAAATCAGTGTTTATTTGATAATCTGTATAAACCTTAGGAGCACTTTCACCCATTTCGTCGGAAATATTTTTACCACTGAACTCTTTCAAGCTCTGTTCTAAATTGAGATTGTATAAACCACAAAAAGAAATTAATAGTAATTAAAATTCTTTACGTATTATTAGATTACAATCATCACATTATTAAAATTTTATCTTCAATTAAGCTTCTAATTTCCAACTCTACTTCCTCGCATTCATAATTAAATTTTGAAATTTCATATTTTGATATTCTCCAGAACCTAATATAATAGAATAAATGGTATTTTACAAGACAGAATAGTTAAATCAACCTAAATAAATAAATTACTACAATATTGTAACACCCCATAATTTTTAATGAATTTTATATGGAGATAAATTAGGTTAAAATTGGAAAATTAATCAAGATTAAAATAAATATTAGTTAGCGTGATAAGGGTTGATATTTGTTTGTATGAATTATATTGAGTATTACTTAGTATACGAGTAATAAATTAGTAAGAATGCATAATGATTATCGTGAGTGAGAAATACGGCAGTTACGATAATTTAGTCGAGACACGCATGCCAATTATGCCGGGACTTAAATTTATGAAATAAAATGTAATTTAATGATGGGTCATCCATATGGTCATTTTGAGCGCACCAGAATGTCCGGAAGGGTTAAAATAGTCAGAAAAATGTACTTGAGGGTTTGGATTGGGTTTCGATATATTTTTAGGCCAAACTGGCCCCCTGGAGGGGTATTTTGGTCTTTTGGATTTTGGGGGAATAAGCACCTACGAATTTTAGAGGTTTATATCCTCAGTTATGTTAAGGATTCTAACATTAACATAAATCCAAAAAAAGATGGGGGAGAATGAGAGTAGAAAACCTAAGCTTCCTGCACCAATTTCCACCCCGAATGTGGTGGAATCGAAATTAGACGAAGGGAAGAACAACCACACCATCCCAACAATGAAATCAGACATGCAATTAAAGAGTCAAGTGTTTCTATTGCATCATTTTGAAGATTTGTAATACCCATGTAGTGTAAGGTCTTATATTTGATGATTTAAATTGAATCTTGAGGTTTTGATGATTTAAATACATAATTTGGTGTAGGATTCGAATGTAGATTTAATCATTCATATAAGTAGAACGAAATCAAAGGCTATGTGATGAAGAACATGTAATAATTCTGTCTATTTTAATGAAATACATGCAGAACACAAAGAACTATGGTTTTTTGAGTTTTAGAAGAAAATCTATTCTTAAATTGAATTTGTGACGAATTAATGTTAGATTTATATTGGAAATCATTCCTATAAACTTATATAATGATTAATTATGTTTGTTTGAAATTTGGTGAAGTTTCATGAAGAAGTGAGAAGATCAAAAGGGTGAAAAATCATAAAAACATAAGGAAGAAGAGACATCCTACCATTCGATTCGATTCAGCCTCGAGGGGAATCAATTTGGCAGGAGAATGGATTTGTCCCTCTGGGCGAATTGATTCGACTACCCAGATTTGGCCAATTTTCCCTTTTAGATGATATTTCCTCTTGGGGTGAATTATGGGGAACTTGGGAGTTAATCTTGTAATTAATTAAAGACTTAGAGGAAGTCAGTAAGCATATGTTGAAGACTTGGTTAGATCTTAATATGGGTAAGATTGGAACTTCAAACCGATGAGAGTAAATCGAGTGAATTACAAACCGATGAGAGTAAATCGATTACAAGAAATTTCGTTCCAGATTCGGTCCCTTTACAATGAGGATTGTACAATGTATTTATATCCCTAAGGCTGTAATGTGAAAGGGTAATACATTAAATGATATACATATGAAAGGGTAATACATTTAATGCCCTTTTTGCGTGTGCGTCTGAATGATAAGCATTTAATGAATCAATTGAACTGTTGGTTATCCAGCTATTAATGCTTTGTTGGAGATGAATCTCGGACCGCCTGAGTTGCTCGGACCGTCTAAGCTTCTCGGTACTCAAGAGTTCCTCGGAGAGGTCTGTTCCTCGGAGCGTATGAGTTCCTCGGAGAGGTCTGTTCCTCGGAGCGTATGAGTTCCTCGGAGTAACATGTTTTCCTCGGAGCGTGTGGTCATCTCGAAAGTGCTTATTGTTGCCATATAGATAGCCACGTGTCTTCATATGATTGGTCCAAGTCAGTAGATTAAATTTAGTATCAACAGAAGCCCCTAATGTTTCATAGTTCGAAATTTGAGGAGTGTGGAACATTCTTTCTCGGAATATCGTAGCTTTAAATAGTCTTCCTGATTTTTAGGAGCATTTCCCTTGTATTTATTTCTCCTTCCCAATTCGTAGAATCATGCTTTTTTGGACTTTTCTGCGTGCTTCGATTCCCGCGTCACTTTTCGTCTTTTTAGCCGCTATTGTCCGCTTTGATCCACGCGCCACTTTTCATCTTTTTAGCCGCCGACAACGTAATCATCCTTTTTTGTAATCATTACTTCACCATTTCCCAAGGCAAGGTATTTAAACTTCACAGACACTCCCATCGTCTTCTACCTTTTCAAATTTTCGTCTTTTGAGTTTTACGTCGTCTCTTCCTACTCTCTTGTGCGTTCACCTTTTCCGTCGTTCGTTGTCAGCAGATCCATTCTTTTCCTGTAAGATCTTCTTCCAACTTCTTTATTTCTTTATTCACCATGGTTTACCCTGTTGAGTCTCTTGAGAAGTTTCGTTCTGATTTCTCCATTCCCTCTTGGGTTGTCTTGGAAGAGCTTTCTGAGCCTTCTAATTACTTCCATTTGGCTGAGGGACATTGGTTCCCCAGTCTCTTTTTTGCTGAGTGTGGATTTTCTTTTCCACCAAATTCCTTGTGTCTGGAATTCTATCAGTACTTTGACGTTGTTCCTGCACGAATAGCCCCCAACACATGGAGAATAGTTAATGGGGTGCATAGGTTAAATCAAGTGCATGGAACTCGTATAGGAATTCAAGAAATCATGTACTGCTATAGATGGGAAGTTAATGAAAATATTTATTATTTAAAAACTAGATTTTTAAATAGAGCCTTAGTAGTCAATCTCCCTGAAGCCAATAGGGATTATTTTGAGCATGGGGTTGCCATAAAAAATTGGCAACACCCTCCATTAACTGAAGATGGGGTTTACCAAGGTCCCAGATGCCCTCCTTATGGCAATGGGATAGGTTATTTTTATTTCATTTTATTTATTTTGAAATCATGTTTCTTTTGTGTTTGATAAAATGTGCCACTGATAACAATGTTTATTTATTTGCAGTTGATAGCAAGAGAAAGTGCCCCAAAGAAGCAGATGTCAATATAAGGCATTTGAAACTTATCTGGAGTCTGCATCAAAGTGTTTCCGACGAACACATTAGATCAGCTTCGTATCTGCTCCAGTACAAGAGCTACACTACTTCTTTCACTGCTCGTCCAGTGATAAGTGAATCAGAGCCAATACCAGCTTCCACCAGCTCGTCGCCTGAATCTCATATTCCTTTAAGTGAAAGGATGAAGAAGAGAAGACCTCCTACCCTATTTGAGAAGAATGCCTCTGGTTCTGGGGAGGCAAAAAGGAGTAGGATAGATGTCCCAAAGGAGGGGACGAAGAAAAATGATGCAGCTCCTCCAGTTGCTTCTGCTAAAGTTACCGAGAAGGTTGCTGATAAGCCCACAGTGGCTCCGAGCAGGTCTGCGGCTCCTGGAGAGGTGATTGTGATATCACCGACCAAGGGTTCTTCCTTGGTTGAATCTGTACCTGTTCCCCCGAGGAGGCTGAAGAAGAGCTCCTCGGTCAATTTGGTTGACACCTTTACTCAACCGCCAGCTGTTGGGACTGGAGTTCCCACCTTTGTTCCCTCGATCTCTGGCATGAGCTCGGTAAAGTCCTTGATCATTCCCGAGGTTCAAGGTACTGAAGAAAACCTTACTCGGGATATGGTTACCTCACTAGTTGCTCGTCACCTTGCTTCTGTAAGTCTCTTTACTTAGAACTTTTCATATTTCCTTTGTCATTTATGTTTCTAACTTGCTTTATTTTTCTGTTCACAGTTGACGAGCTGCTTTAATATAATCATGAAGAAGGATGAAGCGATTAAGGCTTCTTTCTCCTCTTCCAGTGTGGAGGGAGCTCTGGAAGAAGGTACCAAGTCTCTGGTAGATTTTTGCCAGAAATATGGTGATGACAAAGCTGTTTGGGAGAAAAAACTTGCCTCCTCCGAGCAAGAAAAAGCTCGGATTGTTGATGCCTCCAAGGAGTTGGAGAAGAAAAAGAATGCCTTGTAGAAGGCAAATAAAGAGCTCAAAGACGCTGGAGAGTTGGAAAATAAACTCAAGGCTGCCGAGGAGGATTTGGCCAAACTTCAGGAAGTAGGTCGGCAGAAGGAGGAGGTAGAAAATAAATTGAAGGCTGCTGAGAACCTGCTGTCCGAGAAGCTTGCCTTGGAGTAGACCAAGAGGAAAACTGCTGTGAAGAAGTCCTTTAGCTCTGGCTGGGACAAGGGGTGGAATAAGGGGTGTGCTGCCATGGTATCTCAAGTGGACTATGGCAGTCTAAAGTATTTTAGGGATGGGTGGGTTGCTGCCCTTCAGGAAATGAAGGTCGACGAGTCATCCGAGCTCTTCCAGAGACATATCCCTGGTCCCCCTCCAACTCCAAAAAAATTATAAGAGGACGAAGCTACCTCTGAAGAGTCTTCGATGGTGATAGGAGATCATGCCCTAGCCATTCAGTCTACTGCCGAGGAAGATCAGCAAATTATTTCTTCCTCCGAGCAACTGCCTACTCTCCCCGAGCAACTATCCCATCCTTCCGAGCAACCTACCTCTTCGTCCCAGCCTCCCGAGAAGGTTTGGGGAGATAAGGAAAAGGTGTAGTGTTGTTCGAGTTTCTCCTTATTTTCTTTCTTTCTATCAAATGTAACTCAGAAGATGTAACTCTGAATTATGATCTAATAAAATTTGAACTTTTTGCATACTGTTGTCTATCTTTTATTCATACTCTGCTAATTCTTCTTATTGATGATTGCTCTTCTTTCTCTGCTAGTTTCTGGCCAGGATGGAATTTCTATCTGCTCATGACACGAAGTTGCTGCAACAATGCAATGAGTACTTTAAGGTTGGTCACACAGACTTGAGTGCTGCACAAGTTGCTGACATCCTTGGTCACGATGCTTCAGAACAGGCAGTTGAAGCATATCAGTACCTAAAGTGTCTACTTGACCGAGCTGTGGCCAATAATGTGGCTTACTATGAAATGATCGAGGATCTCCAGTGTACCCTCGAAGACCTTCAAAATCAGTACAAGGAATCAACTTCCCTTTTGCATGAGGGGTACGAAAAGAAGTACAAGCTGATCATCGCTGACAAGGGCTACGAGAAGCTTTTTGCTGGGTATGATCTGAGGGAGAGAACTTTAAAGGGTGAAGTCGAGGAATGCAGACAGATTGCCAAGTTGCTAGAGCAAGAGAACAACAACTTGCAAAAAGAGTTATCACAATTGAAGTCTGCAGCCTCCACTTCCAGTGCCTTGATCCCAGTGACCTATGAGGGATTCTCATTCTTAGAGGTTGAGAATGCCAAGTTGAGGGATGAATTGGAGACTTTGAAGAGTTCAGGCACCTCTACATCTTCTCGTGGTCGAGTAAGAACTCCTCGGGGACGAGGAAAGGCAGCTCGGATTCTTGTCGAGGAACAGAGAACTCAGTCTGCGTTAGAGAACCAAGCTTTCCAATTAATGGTGAAGAACCAGGCTTTGTCTGATATGTCAAAGAAGATTAGGGACTTGGAAAAATAGCTCTCTGCGCAGAAATCAATGTTGGAGAATAATGAGCTTTTCATCAAGAATCTCCATGAGAAGCTAGAAAGGCTAACATATCAATTCCATAAATAGCCCAGGGAGTTCTGGATGGCTGGATACAACGAAGCACTATTCCACTTGGACGATCGTATCCATAATGCCAACAATGAGGGCTAAAAGCAAGGCTGGCTAAATGCCTTAGGTGTGTTGAAGCTCGAACAAAGTCATTATCTGTGGGACTACCATGATCCCGAGTTGCTCGACTTGCCTGTGCCACCATACAATTTGGAGATGGATTGGATCCCTGCTCAGGCCATTCCTCGGAGCTTAATTTCAAAGTATCTCGGTGACTATAATTTACATTCTTAAATCGAGGTATCTCGTCCCGAGCATCTTTTAGATCGAACATCCGTGATGAATACAAGGATGTTGAAAGATCTTAATTTCATCAATTCTCCTCTGTCTTTCAATGATCCGCCTGCTGGCGAGGAACCTGTGTCAAAAGCAGAGGGGAAGAGACCAGTGGAATAGGAATTTTTGATGTAATAGTTAGTATACATGTCAATGTAACTGTAATTTATTTTGAATTCAATGAAAGACTTTCATTTTTATTTGCTATTATCTTGTAATTATCAAACACTTTATATTTATGCATATTTGTTAAAAAGATAACAATATTGTGTTGTTTGTCAACCAACTCAGTAATAATTAAAAGGTTACAAGTATCAATATTGTTGCTCGATCACTTAATAATAAAGTAACGAGTATAAAAATGTTTGTTTAAAATGTTTCCAACCAACCAAGGTTGTTAGATTCTCCTTGTCGACCAACTACAGTTAGTGGGTTTTTATACCCGACCAGCCATACTTGGTAGATTTTTCTTTTAAATGTTTTCAACCAACTAAGGTCAATAAATTTTCTTTGTCGACTTACTACAGTTGGTGGGTTTTTATCCCCGACCAGCCACAGTTAGCAACTTTTGCACTTTTTGGGATAATCTTACCTCCCGGCCAACATAAGTTGGCATTTTCGAGAATATATGTACCTTCCAATCAACATAAGTTGGAATTTGCGAGAATATTTTGTTTCCTAGCCAAACAGGTTGGCATTTTTAGGAATATTTCGTTTCCTAGCCAAACAGGTTGGCATTTTTAGGAATATATCGTTTCCTAGCCAAACAGGTTGGCATTTTTAGGAATATATCGTTTCCTAGCCAAACAGGTTGGCATTTTTAGGAATATTTTGTTTCCTAACCAACCGAGGTTGGCATTTTTAGGAATATATTGTTTCCTAACAAACCGAGGTTGGCATTTTTAGGAATATATTATTTCCTAACCTGTAGGAGGGTAGTGAGACTGGGGTCTATGAATAACTGGAAAGGGTGAGGCGTGACCCACTCCAATGGACGCTGTCTGCAAGTCTTCAAGGTCTCCCGGTGCAACTTCTGAAGAAAACTTCTCCTTCTGGTAACAATGGAACTCAAGCTTCAACTCACTCCCTGCAAGAAGATGAACTTTCCCCAGCAGAGTCGCCAAATGTAGGAGGGTAGTGAGACTGGGGTCTATGAATAACTGGAAAGGGTGAGGCGTGACCCACTCCAATGGACGCTGTCTGCAAGTCTTCAAGGTCTCCCGGTGCAACTTTTGAAGAAAACTTCTCCTTCTGGTAACAATGGAACTCAAGCTTCAACTCACTCCCTGCAAGAAGATGAACTTTCACAGCAAAAATAGCAATTTTCTCAAGGGAAACACCTGAGAGTGATGGCTGTCAGTGGGGAGTGAAGGAACAAGGCACTCAACACTAAGAGAATGAGCAGGGAGAGAATACTAGGTAGGTCTGGTGATATTTTAGCAGAGTAACAGTGCAATTTTTCTTGTCTCTCTTTTGACCTTGCCCAGGGGTCTATTTATACATGGGCGTAAGGGGTGAGCTGGCGATTTTGGGCGCCAAAATTGAGAGAGTTGGTGGGGAACAATGTCTGAAGTGTACCATTTGTCCCTACCTGCAGGCAGCTGCCTGTCCCCTCTGCAGGCGCCACCTGGCACCGACCAAAACTCAAAAAGCACATATGTCCCCTAATGGAGACAAAATAACAGATTTGGTAGTTATCTTTTGAAACGGTAACTTGTGGTGCAATTTTGCAAATCTTTGAGAGAGAGGACCTTAAGGCCTCACTCCCTCTAAAAAGTGTTATTTTTCTTGAGAGAGACCTCGAGGACCCCCTCTTCTGGAAAAGTCATTTTTCTTGTAAAGAGTTTATTTTTTGTGCGTAGCCTCGAGTGGCTTCTGGGTCTTCCTACTAGTATTCTCTCATTCCTATAGTGCTAAGTGGTTGAGCTTGCTCAACATACCTTGTCCCTCAGCCGCCAAGCCAAAACTCCCAGGAGGTCCCGACGCGCCTGTTCGAGCCCTGCTTGCTCGACTGGGCAACCTGTGCAAGAAAGTAAAGTGTTAGTGCTGTTGTTTATTTAGAGCCTGCTGTTTCATGATGGAAACTCCTGTAGCAGCGCTTCTCGAATAACGTTTCTGTAGTACGATTGTGGTGGCGCAGACGCTTGAAGCGGCGCCGACCCTTGTCCTGGCGCCGTTGCTCGGAGTGGCGCTGATGCTGCGAGGCGGCGCCGACCCTTGTTGCGGCGCCGACGCTCGAAGTGGCGTTGACGCTTGAAGTGGTGCTGACGCCCGAGGTAGCGCTGATGCTTGAATCGATGCTGATATGTGAGGCGGCACCGACCCTTGTCCTGGCGCCGACGCTCGAAGTGGCGTCGACGCTCGAAGTGGCGCTGACGCGTGAGGCGGCGCCGACCCTTATCCCGGCGCCGATGCTCGAAATGGTGCCGACGCTCGAAATGGCGCTGACGCTTGAGGTAGCGCTGATGCTTGAACCGGCGCTGACAGGTGAGTCGGCGCCGACCCTTGTTGCGGCGCCGACGCTCGAAGTGGCGCTGACGCCTGAGGTAGCGCCGAGGCTTGAATTCGCGCTGACAGGTGAGGCGGCGCCGACCCTTGTTGTGGCGCCGACGCTCGAAGTGGCGCCGACCCTTGTCCCGGCGCCGACGCTCGAAATGGCGCTGACGCTTGAGGTAGTACTGATGCTTAAACCGGCGCTGACAGGTGAGGCGGCGCCGACCCTTGTTGCGACGCCGACACTCGAAGTGGTGCTGACGCCTGAGGTAGCGCCGAGGCTTGAATCCGCGCTGACAGGTGAGGCGGCGCCGACCCTTGTTGTGGCGCCGACGCTCAAAGTGGCGCCGACGCTCGAAGTGGCGCCGACCCTTGTCCCGGCGCCGACGCTCAAAGTGGCGCTGACGCTCGAAATGGCGCTGACGCTTGAGGTGGCGCCGACACTCGAAGTGGCGTTGACGCCCGAGGTAGCGCTGACCCTTACGGTGGCGTAGGGACTCGCCGCGGTGCTGACACTTGCGGTGGCTTTTGGACTTCTGGGTGGCCTCGCGGGTACCTCTCGGATGTTATTTAATAAAAAAACATATTTATTTTATTTTGCTTTTTTTTCTGTTTATAACACCCTTCTACATTAGCCCCTCGTGCAAAGATTTTTTGGTTGGGTAGACTAAAAAAACTTTGTACGCTATAAATCTGGTTTCAACAATTATATATATATATGTATATATATATATATATATTTTTTTTCTGAGGGATCCAAGGATCATTAAATTCTGTGTCCCTCTATCCGAGGTATTTAATTTTTTGAGAACCCACGCATCAGTGTGGGAACTGTCACCCCATCATTTGGAAAAAAAGATCATCAACTTTTGGCCTTCCTGCACGTTTTTCCATTTTGGTGAAAAAAACATAAGCCCCTTATCTTGGAGTCCTTCATCTTCTTCAACCAAACATTAGCATCTTTGGGTTTGTAGTGAGAGAAAGTGAGAGAGGGATTCTTTTAAAACCCCATAGCCACCCATCTCCTTTTTTCTCTAACCTTCCCAAATATCATACCCTCTCATCCATGGATTCCCAACTAAAGAATGTGTCTCCCAATGTAAGCAACTCTAAAACCCCCAACATCCCAAACTCTATACCCTCCTTGTCAACTGTTTCTAATGATTCCAGGGCTGAAATACCCACCGTCGGCGGTCCCTCATTCCGCCCGACGAGCGGCGTCGATGTGCTATCTTCGGAACCCGCCTCTTCATATTTTGGGTCGAGGACCCTCGTGGGTTCCTCGCCCTTGATCTTGGCGTACGCGGGTATTGACTTGGGTTATTCAGCAGGGGACATCTCGCCCGAGGCTCCGCCAATGGCGGGGGATATCTCAAGCATGGGGTCGGGTTTTATGGCTGAGACGGTTACTAAAAAGATTTCCTCCGCGGAGAGAGGTATTTCGAGCAATGTTGTCGGCGAGAACCCGGGACGGACGATTCTCTCGTCCTCGGGTCTCTCGCCTGCTGATTTGGGCTCCGAAATCTTGGTTCGAGAGGTTCATCCATTACATGTGCATAAGGATATCTCGCGCGGCATCGTTAACGAGGGCCCGGGGCGAGCGGTATTCTCGTCCGTGGGTCTCTCGTCCCATTTTATTGCGCACGAGGAGCGTGGGGTCTCGGCTGGGGCTGCTCCGACCACCGAGGGTCTCGCGTCAAGCTCCACTAATGCTGCCGCGCAGCCCGCGGTATCTGTTTCTGCAGATTTTGGGCCGAGAACCCTCACGGATTCCTCGCCCTTCCCGTCGCCACCTGCGGGGGGTCTCGAGAGGCAGTCTTCCACGGCACGAAGGGTCTCGCGCGGAGACCTCTTGTCATTTGAGAGGCTCGCGCCCATTTGTAATGTTGATGAGGAGCGCGAGGTCTCGGCTGAAAATGTTCCGGTAGCTAAGGGTCTCGCGCCTGTTTCTGTTGTGCGCGAGGAGCATGAGGTTCTGACCGAGGATACTTTGACAACTAAGGGTCTCACGCCTGTTTTTGTTGTGCGCGAGGAGCATGAGGTTCTGACCGAGGATACTTTGACAACTAAGGGTCTCACGCCTGTTTTTGTTGTGCGCGAGGAGCATGAGGTTCTGACCTAGGATATTTTGACAGCTAAGGGTCTCGCGCCCGACTTCATTGTGCGCGAGAAGCGCGGGGTCTCGACAAGTATTAGTGCGGGCGCCATCACTTCTCCTTCGGATGTCCCGACACCTTTGACTGTTTCTGAGATGGGTACTTCCACTTATGGCACTTCAATACTTGGTCTCGCATCCACAGGTCTCTCGTTTGTGGAAGGGGGTGTATCGACCTTTCGTCACTTCAGGGGTTCCGTGACCCAGGGTGTCTCGACGACTATTAGTGTTACGGAGAGCATGCCACTGACCAGGGGCTTTTCCTATGATTATGATGGGGTTTCTGCCTCTACTTCTTTTTTCGCGACAAAGGACCCCGGGGGTCCTTCGCTCGGAGTCCCCACTGGGGTGAGTTCTTTTCTTGAGCCACTGGCTCTGGGTGGTTCATCAGCTACGCCTACTTCCTCTCAGGCATGGAAGGATTATATGCACATTCGTCAAGGGCGGGACTTCGGTATTTATCGCCGTGTTCCCTTTTTTGGTCCTGCTGACAGTTTCATGACTTCACTTTCCGACTTTGGGGAAAAATTTTCGGGTGCTGTTCTCGATCGGTCTCATGTGGGGTTAACTGAGTCTGCTGATCTTCCTACTATTTCTCCGGATTCAATTCTCCGAATCCGAGTTGATCGAGGCGACTTTCCCTATTCCAACGTTGAGGTTAAAACCCCCGGAGGACCTACAGAGGAGTGGGCCAGTTGGGTTGACTACGTTCTAAGCGTTCCTGATTACGTGGCTATTCTCAGGGAGGTGCGGCTCTTCACCGCCGTCAGCAGTCTGAAGTCCTGCACCCTCTTTAAACACGGTTCTTCGCTCAATCTCTTATTGTCCTGGTGGAGTATGGAGTCTCACACCTTTGTTACGGGCTGGGGAGAATTTACTGTTACTCTCGAAGATATATGTGAGTTGTACGCCCTTCCTTTCTTTGGGCAACAGGTCTTTACTGATGACTGCGAGGACTCCCTAGAGCAGGAGTTGGTGGGGGAGTTACGGTCATCTCTCGGGGAGTGCTCGAGATATGTGGCCATAAATGTAACGGGTCATTCCAAGCATTCCTTTGCCAAATGGCAAAGATATTGGTTCAGAGACTTTGAGCAGTTGCCAAAGGGGGAGACTTCTCGTGCAGCGCCCAGATCCCAGGATGGTCCTAAGCTTCACTCTCCTGCACATTTAGCCGCTTTCCTTGTTACGTTCCTAACTCGGTTCCTTCTTCCAGGTAAGCCTGAAGACTGTCCCCGCGAACTTCTTTTTAGGTTGGCTGTGCGATTGTCTCGCGGTAGACCAGTACCCATAGCTGCCCTGACCTTGGGTTCTCTTTACACCTGGATAGACCGAGCACACATAGATGTAGAGAGGTCCTGCGGTCGGTATGATGTTGCTAATCATGTCAACGGCCCTTTCTTGATGGCCTTTTTGTTTGAGCATTTCCCCCACTTTACTTCAGGGGCTCACGCTTGTCATAGCGACGCTGCGAGGCTTCTTCGGTGGCATAAGAAAACTCCCAAGCAGTCTTTGGGAATGTTGATTGATGATATCGAGGAATTTCAGTTTCGGCCTTATACCAAGCGCCCAGGGGGTACTTTCAGCTGGCTTTCTTTCCCTGGTGATGGTGGAACCTTCTATTGTCCTTCCGCAGTGGGGTCAGTTTCCACGTGTCCCCATATTAATGTGATGACGATGCTCTTACCATGTCACCTTCCTTCTTGGACCGAGTTAGGCCCCCGTGCTGAATTTTACCATTCCGAGAGGGCCAGACGACAGTTTGGTTATGATCAGGGTGTCCACACTCCTCCTCTTCCTACCTACAGCAGTCATTCTGAGGCATTCTCCGAGGCTTGCGCGAGCTTTACTCTTCAGGGGTTATTCCGCAGGGTCAGTGGTTTGGGTGGTCTCTATGTGCCTACCAGTGATTATCAGCCTTCATTCACTTCATCCTGGTTCCTTCTTTGGCAGCAGCAGGTTCGTCTTATTCAAGAATGTGTAGTTGGCCCTCCTCATGAGACTAACCCCATTAAATATACCAGAGCTCAGTTTTTGGTCAGGCGAACGCAGAAAGAGCCTTGGTTTCTCAGTACCACTTCTACGCCACCCTTGGAGCAGGCCATCCCTATTTTAGTCAAACCTCTCTTTGACGAGTCACTTCCGCCTCCGTCGACTGAGCTTCCCCCTGTGAAGTCTAAAAGCCAACCAAAAATCAAAGGGAAGGCGGGCACCTCTACTACTAGCAAAAGGAAGCATCCTGACACCGATGTTTCCAATTTTGTTCCTGATACTATTGCTTCTCCTCCTTCTTCTCCTGTGAGGACCCGGGCTGCGAAGAAAAAGAAAGGAAGTAGCGCTGGCATAGCTGCTTCCTCTACGGTGGACCAAGGTTACTCCTCACCGAGCCTTACTTCTCAGGAGACGCGGGTCGCGTCCATTCCTATTGCAGAAGGTACTATATCACAGCCTCCTTTACTTAGTGGAACCAGTTCTCGCGGAGTTCTTTCATCTCCCTCCCCTTCATTGGAAGAGGAACTAGTTGATTATGGAAGCACCCCTTCCTATGACGACCATAGTTCTTCTTCGGGTGATATGGCCGGCCTGGGTTTCCATAGCGAAAGCACTACTGACACTTATACTTTGTTATCAGTCTCCAGAGAGTCTTCTAGCGATGATGAGGCCTCCCGTTCTCCTGGGGGGGTCAGCCCCACCCATCTCCCTTATAGCCAGACTACGTGCCCCGTTACTGTAAGCGTTCTCCCTTCACTTGTCTATATATATTTTTTTGCATACGATTTTCTTTCTTCCCTTCATCATATATATGTATATATTTTCATTTAAATCATTCTGTTATATTTGTGCAGGCCACTTCCTAGCCAAAAAGGTTGGCATTTTTAGGAATATATCGTTTCCTAGCCAAACAGGTTGGCATTTTTAGGAATATTTTGTTTCCTAACCAACCGAGGTTGGCATTTTTAGGAATATATTGTTTCCTAACAAACCGAGGTTGGCATTTTTAGGAATATATTATTTCCTAACCAACTGAAGTTGGCATTTTTAGGAATATTTTGCTGAGCAGACTGAGCTTTGCCGAGTTTTGCAGAGTAATGTGTAGCACTAGTATTCCCCGAAAAATTCTCAATAAAAAGGAGAGACTGTGACTGAATATCTTCGTTTTATTCATACTGATGGAACTGTATTACATATACATCACTGATAATACTTGCGCAGATGCTCTGCGTTCCATGCATTCTTAAACTCCTCTCCTTCTAAAGTTGCTATTTGATAAGTTCCTGGTCGAACAACATCTGTAACTCGGTATGGTCCATGCCAGTTTGCTTTCAGCTTATTGTGTTTTTGAATTACTTTCTTCAGCACATAGTCTCCTTCTTTCAGGTTTCACTTCTTCACCTTTTTGTTGTAAAACAAAGTTGTTCGCTACTGGTAAGCAGCATTTCTAATGGCTGCTTCTTCTCTAACTTCTTCGAGCATGTTTAAATCCAGTCTTCTCATTAAGTCGCTGACAGGGGAATTGAAATTCAGTACCCTGTGTGTTGGGAGGCCCAACTTGGCAGGTATGACAGCTTCACTTCCAAACGCCAGCATGTATGGTGATTCTCCAGTTGCTACTCGGGGAGTAGTTCGGTAAGCCCAAAGTACTGATTGTATCTCGTTGATCCAGTTTGCTTTTGCATCATCCAATCTTTTCTTCAAACCATTCAGCAGCGTTCTGTTTGTCACTTCAGTTTGTCCATTGCTTTGAGGATGACCTGGTGCTGAATGAACCTTCAAAATGTTTGACTGCTGACAATAGGCGGCAAACTCCTCGTTATCAAATTGTGTTCCATGGTCTGTGATGAAGGCATGAGGGAGACCATATCGGCAAATGATGTTCTTCCAAACAAATTGGTACACCTTCTCGTATGTCATGTTAATGAGTGGCTCAACTTCTACCCACTTAGTAAAATAATCCACTGCGACGACGAGATACTTGAACCTTCCTCGGGTTGTTGGCAGTGGACCAACCAAACCAACCCCATATGGCAAATGGCCAAGGGGAAGTTATGGGTGTCAACATTGCTTGTGGAGTTCTTCGGATGGAGGAGAAGCGCTGGCACTTGTCAAACTTCTTGGCATAGGCTATACAATCAGCCCTCATCATCGGCCAGTAATATCCCTGTGTCATCACCCTTTGCAAAAGCATCCGACCTGCTACATGTGCTCCACAAGACCCTTCATGGATTTCTTCAATCAATTCTTTCACCTCGGAGGGATGTACGCATCTTTGTAAACCTGCCATAATTCCTCGTCTATATAAAACACCATTAGTTAATACATACCGAGCAGCTTTAAACTTCAATTTCTTGGCTGCGAGCTTGTCAATTGGCAATTCTCCCTCCTCGATATACGCCCTGATGGGATCCATCCAAGATGGTCCTAAATCAAGGGTGATAAAGTTCATCATCAGATCTTCATATATACTCCGACCAGCTAACACTTCAATTGGTATTGTTCGTCGTAGCTCGGTGCGAATAGTTGATTCTAGTCGAGCTAGGGCGTCTGCTCTCGCATTCTCCATTGTTGGTATTCTAACCAGCTGAATAGCGGCAAATTTTGACACCAGCTCCTTTGCCTTTGCATGATATCTGATCATTAATTCTCCTTTAACTGCATATACTCCAATCATTTGGTTTACAATTAATTGAGAGTCACTGAAAATCACAACTTGCTGCGCCTCCATAATTTTTGCCAAATTAAGCCCTGCAATCATGGCCTCATATTCAGCCCCATTGTTGGAAGCTTTGAATTGGAAACTTAAGGCGTATTCCATGTCGACCTCGTCCGGAGTGCTCAACACTATCCCCGCTCCACATCCTGCAGTGCAAGATGAGCCATCTACATACAGCCTCCATATAGGTAACTCGTCTTCAAATTTCGAATCAGTCAGATTTCCTCGGTGAAATATTTGTTGCTTCCTTTCATCCTCCCCGGATTTTTCTCGCTCCTCATCGATCATCTTTTCTTGTCCTTTTACCAACCGGAGTTGGTCTGAGCTCGAATTTAATGACCCTGTGACATCCACTTGCCCTTTTTCCAACCGGAGTTGGTTTGAGTTAGTGTTTATCGATCCTGTAACATCCACAGGTTGATCAGCGAGCAACTCTTGTTCCTCGTTCGGAGTCCTCACAACTATCTCTGCATCACATCCTGCAACATCCACACGCCATTTTACCAATCGAAATTGGTCTGAGCTTGTGTTTGTTGATCCTGTAACATCCACAGGTTGATCAGCGAGCAACTTTTGCTCCTCGGGGGTATCAGGATAGGTGAACTCCGCTATAAAATCTGCTACAGCCTGCCCTTTTAATGATGATCTGGGTTCATAAATTATATCATATTCACCGAGCTCTATTGCCCAGTACATCAATCTCCCTGATTTTTTTGACTTATGAAGGGCTTGTCTCAATGGCACATCGGTATATACTACTACAGTATGAGCCTGGAAGTATGGCCTCATTCTCCTACTCGCCTCAATCAGCGCCAGTGCCAATTTTTCTAGACTTGGATATCTGATCTCTGCTCCTTGGAAGGCCTTACTTGTGTAATAAATTGACTTTTGTACTCCATTCTCCACTCTGATCAACGCCGAGCTAACTGCATTCTCGGACACTGCAAGGTACAAATACATTTTTTCTCCCATCACCGGCCTAGACAACAATGGAGGTGCTCCCAAGTATTTCTTCAAGTCTTGAAAAGCCTTATCACATTCATCATTCCACTCAAAAGTCTTTCTGAGTGTCTTGAAGAATGGGAGACATCTATCAGTTGCTCGTGACACAAATCTGTTGAGTGCCGCTACTCGTCCAGTGAGACTCTGTACTTCCTTCTTCGTTGTTGGAGATCGCAGCCCCAATACCTTTGTTTGGAATGATACTAGGGATTGAATGATGTTCGTGTTACGTGGTTGCAATTGAGCATGTGAGAGTGTGAAAGAAAAAGAAAGAAGTGAAAAAGAAAAAGAAGAAAAAGAGAAGAAAACAAAATAAAACAAAACAAAAGAAAAAGTGAGAAAAAGAAGAAAAGAAAAGTAAGAGCAAGTTTCCATTTATGTATATAGTGTTTAATAATCCTTTTCCCTTGCCTATTTCATATCTAATGCTCGTTATGGAATCATATTCCAATTTTGTAATTGCCCACATTATCCCGAGCTTCATCTCCAAACACGTTTTAATCAGTATATAATTCCCTTCTTTTCATAGCCTTAACTCCAACCCTACATTACAACCCTATAAAAGTCCTACGTGATCCGAGGGTGAATTCAATTCAAAAGTTTAGAAAGTTTTGATAATTTGTGAAAATACATTTTGCCTTATTTAATGAAGGTATCTTTCATTGAGATTATATATTTTACATTTTATATATTTCATTCTTCTTTGATGACATGTGCACGACCTAGTTTCGATTTACATTTACTATTTATGTCTGCATTTCCCATGTATTACCTCCCATTCATATCGATTTCATTTGTTAAGTGTAATATCCGATGAGGATTGATCTATGCACGCTTTAATGCTTATCCGATTTATTTAAATTTTTTCCAAATCATACTTTACATGTGCTCGCTCCCCTCCCACTTTTAAGGTTTCAATTCTACGAAGTTCATTCTATAATGTTAATAATACGGACCTTTGAGTGAATTCATTTACTTTGCTAATAATGTGTTTGAAATCTTTTTCATTATTGTGGCGCTTGTCGGGTGTTAGTTGGGCATATATTTTGAGGAAACTTTGATGTTTGTGGGTTTCATCTCTGAAAACCCTCACGAGACAACACTCGTCCACTAGGGTAACCTAGGGGTTTAACGGCTTATTGCATATGCTAAATGCAATCGTGTTCCCTATAAAAGTGGAATTTATATATTTTTATGCTTATATACATTTTGCACCGCCCGTTATGGGGTGTGATACGTCTTTCACCGCGCGAGTATGCTTATATTTTTATGCTTATATACGTTTCATCACTAGGGACTAGCAATGTCTAAGTTATGGGGTGTGATACGTCACGAATATTGCATACTCGCGCCCGTTATCTTTATGCATTCTAGCACTTATTGTGTTATTTATGCCTATATTTATACTCGTTAACAAGAAATCATCTATTATGTATGTTTATATGCTTTATAGGGGTTAATTGAGTTTTTGTAGGTATTGGAACGCTTAGAGTGAGGATTGGTTGCGTTTCGGAGAAGTTCCATCATCGGACTCAAATTTAAGGGCATTTTAAACATTTCATACTTCATCTTCTGCTCATGGTAATTCCATGAAAGCGTAATTCATTGAGTTAGCTTTGTGTGGCCGTGAATGGTACATCGTTTCAAGGTTGGATGAAGAAGTTATAGCCATTTTCAAAAATAACATTTCCTCCCACATGAAGACCAAAGGAGGCCAAAAAGAAGAGGACCGATTGACAGGCCCTGAACGCCCGGTCGACTGGTAATTCATATTTTATCCTACGAAGGAAATAGGGAACTTATAACTTTGGACCCGATCGACCGGTCCCCTGGCCGCGGTCGACCAGTCATAGCAGATATTTGGCACTTCGTTCCTTTTTAAAAAAATCTGTTATTTTATTTGTAACTTACTATATAAACAAATTTAGGTTTGTTTTGAAAATATCTATTCTGTTATTTAGTTTTAGGTATTGGTTATCTTAGGGAAGCTAGGGTTTGGAGAAGACTTTGGGTGTGCCATTTCTCCTTCCTAGGGTTTACCCATATATGGGGTGTAAGAACACTATTCAGCTTTTTCCTCTTTAATCCAAGATTCCATTGTTTATTTATTACTTTGTTGTTTATTTACATGCTTTGTAACTTAGTTTTATTTCTTTATTCATTGCTTTCATTTATTTCTTGCACTTAAATAGATGTCTTCCATTATGTTATGTATGTAATTTAGTTTAGGTTGAGATTGATTGAACTGACCTTGGGTTGATTGGTTGCTTTGCTTTGGTGATGGAGTTTATGAGTTTAATTTGATTGGGTTGTCCTTGACTTTATGCTTGGGGGATTTAACGAGGTATATCATGTATTCTCCGTATTTATGACCTTGCGTGTGTAATTTTTAAGGTATTTGTTGACGCCAAAATCGTAGTAGGATTTTTTGGCGATTTAGGGGGTGACAACTCTAGATTTAATTAACTGTTGAAATGAGATTCAATCTTGATAAACTTGTAGTCCCATGTAACCAATTATACTAATTAATCCGAGGTGAGGTATATTAGTCTTAATCTATATTTTTTATTCCTTTTGTTAATCGTAGTTTAAATACACATGCCTAAATTACATTTTACTACTATTATCTGGTACTTTTTACACTTTTATTCTTGAAGTATTAAATATATATAATTCTAACAACTAGTCTCTAAGGATTTCGATACTTGGACTGGCCATTTTACTCCCTTAAAATAGTGTAGTCATAGTTTAGGTTTTTTGCATGGCAGTGGGAGCCGAGCATAACGATCGGTGTATATATTTATACACTTGCACCGCAATTTTCCCCTATTATCAGTTATGTGTCATGGATAGTCTTATCCAAATGATCCCATTAGGGGGTGTGGCCCTGATTAGGATGCACGCCCTTCCTCTACTCTTCTTCCCATAGGTGGATGGAGAATAAAGGGGGATTGAAAAGTCTCACGCCCTGCTTAGGAACGCTTCGGTCGTAATCGATGTGGGGTAAATGTAAATAGATAGAGTCTCCAGCCTATTTTGCACAAAACAAGCAAAAGAATATGTTGTTGCCTCGAGAGGGCGGTATTGAAGACAAACTGATGCATAAAAAACAAATAGTTCGAAGGTTCGGGGCTATGTTACGAAGTGAGAAGGTGTTAGGCACTCATCCCACCCTTTCGAGCTCTCGTGGGCTTGTGTTATTGTTTTCCTTTATTTCTCCCTGAAGGGTGTGTGCATGTATATATAATGGAGATCGAAATCGTTTAACTCATACCATGGAAAAATTTGGGTGAGGTTATTTATAGGAATGTTCCCAAAATAATATATAGAAAATATTATTTATGCATTTACTGCGATATTGATAGTTATGATGAAACAATAATATGTGTTGGAGGAAATGCTAATAATAATATTTATAATAATGCAAGAATACGATAGCTATGAAAATAGGTCATTTGCAAAATTGGAAAATTAAAAAATTGGACACGAGTCTCGAGTTTTAATACAAGACGCCTACGTAGCCTATAAAAGCATCAAAGTCCACATAGTTTGCATGCAGCAAAAGGGTGAGGTTTATCCCATACATTCGAATGGGATTTTATTATATATATGTATGCGTAGAAAATATGTTTCGATTTTGAGTAAGTGTGATGGATATTTATGAGTGTAACCCTCTTTTTGTTTGTTTTGGGTTTTTTATAGAAAATAATGTATGTACAATATACTAATAAAATTATAGATATTAATGTGTATGAACTCAAGTAAGAACTAGATTATGAATATAATGTATTTAATGCAAAAACTAGAAATTTAAAGAGAGAGGAAAGGATTTTCACCTTCTTTGAAGCTTGATCTTTGATCGTGGATGAACACCCTTGAATATAAAATGAAGATTAGATGAGAGAGAATGTGATTTTTTCCAAATTGGGTATAAAAAGGATGGTAATGTAAGTTTGAATGGAAATTCACATGGAGGAACTTCGCTGATTTTCAGAGAATGTTACTGAGATCAGTGATGCTTATGGATCTGAGGTGTGTCCTAGGGTGAGGTCATGCCATTTATGTATAGGGTCAAGGGTGTTTCCGACCATCATGACCCTATCCATGTCAATCGGTAGGTGACCCTAGATACACTGCCGATAAGTAGGGAAATGGACCTGGCAATAGCAGTCTCGTGCAGATTTTCCTTGAAAAATGGTCGTAGAATGTAATCCATTTATCTGAATTGTGCATGGGGCATACCATTAAAAAGGTAATTTAGAGACCTTCAAGAGTCGTTTGGACCGCTACTGGGTCCAGGACTTGACTTTGGGTCAAATGTGGCTCAAAAGCGCACGTTGGTCCATTGGACGGGAGATCGTCGGACGGAAACAGACCGTTCGTTCGCATGGTAAGTCAAAATCGTGCATGGGGTGGATCATTGGAAAGGTTAGGCAGTTTACTTAGACATTACAAAGAGCTTTGCTTCGTTCAAAAAGTTGGCCTTGTTCACCCATGGCCCGAAAGCTCCTGGTTACCTTTCGGAGTAAAATAGATTTTTCGTCCATACCGTACGTCAGAATTGCTCATGGGGTAGACCATTTGAAAGGAAATTTAGTTCCCTTCATAGTTTCATTCAGTCTCATTCGATCTGGAGAGTTTTCCTTGGTCAATCAGAGCTCAGGAGCGCCCGGTGGCCTCCGGATCAATTTTTGGGGCAAATCGTTGGAAAGGGGTTTCATCGCCCCATAACGATTCAAAGAGATTTTGCTCTGAAGATGAAGTTGATTGGGGTCAAATAGGGGCCCAGGAGCGCCCGACGACCTCTAGATTGATTTTTGGTAGTAAAATGGTTCCTTCGTCTGAACTGTTATGTCGATTCGCGCACGAGGTGGACCATTGGAAAGGTGAATCAAAGCCCTTAAAATATTCAATGAGTTTATGCTCTGACAATAGAGTTGACTAGAGTCAAATGGGCCCGTGAGCACCCGATGGCCTCTAGATCGATACTCAGAGTGTGACCTAGGGTTTGTAGTGAAATGGGGGAGTGCTAGGAACCTAAGGAGAGAACCTAAGGGGGTTCAATAATGTGGTGTCCATAGATCCCCTCAACGGGTGAGCTTAGAACAAGTGAAAGCCATTGAATAGACACCACGTGATGTTTTGGACAAAGGTCGATTTTGTGGACCTGAGGGACAAGGATGACCAATTCAGAAGGTCGAGGTCAATACTGAGGACCAAAGGTAATACTGGGGATGGTCTATTTTACATGACAAGGTTGATTATGAGGACCTAAGTTAATGTTGGGGATGGATGATTTTGCGAGTCGAGGTCGATTCTGAGGACCTAGTGTAGAGAGCGACCAATTATGCGGGCCAAGGTCAATTCTGAGGACCTAATATGGGAGCAGCCAATTATGTGGGTCGAGGTCAATTCTGAGGTAGCAACCAATTCTGAGGGTCAAAGATAATTCTTAGGTCTTAAGCTGGGAGTGAACAATTCTGCGGGTCGAGATCAATTATGAGGACCTTAAGTTGAGCCACCAATTCTGCGGGTCAAATCCAATTTTAAGGGTTGATGTGGGGATGACCAATTCTGAGGGTCGAAGCCAATTCTGAGGGATTAAGTAAAGATGATCAATTCTGGGAGCCGAGGTCAATTCTCAGGACATTAAGTTGAGGCGACCAATTCTTAGGGTCGAAGAAAATTCTGAAGGCTTATATGGGAGCGACTAATTCTGCGAGTCGAAGACGATTCTGATGGCTTAAGTAGAGATGGCCAATTCTGAGGGTTAAAGCCAATTCTAAGGTCTTAAGGTTCGTGATCAATTTTGAGGGTCAAAGCCAATCATGAGGGCTTGAGTGGGGTGTCGAAGCCAATTCTGGGAGCTTAAATGAGGCGACTAATTCTGTGAGTCGAAGAAAATTCTAAGGGCTTAGGTAGAGGATTTACTGGGGATATCTATCTAGCAGTTGCGCATAAAAAAAATTTAGGGTGCATTTGATTTTGAGGTTCTATTGGGGAAGAGGAAACAATCCGAGGATCGGATGTTTCTTAGATGGGGAATCTTTGATTTTTGCGGTGTCCTTTGAAGACGTTGCTGGGGAGATATCTAATTGGTTTTGGGAAATCCACTGGGGATATAAGAGTTCCGCTAGGGAAATGAGTGAGGTAAAAATGTTTTTCTTGGTGAAAAATGTTCTAAAATTCATTTGGTAATTTTAGGAATTTTTTGGGATTTTTTGAATTTTTTGTATGAAATTTCTGAGAGGGTGCCGACCGTCATGGTTTGAGGGGTGCCAAATGGAAGTGTAACGGTCTTTCGGTGTACCTTGAGCAGGTGGAGGGATAATGCCGATCGGTGGGTGGCAGGGAGATGCCAATCGGCATGCCCCTTAGCCTCCTATAAAAAAGGGCGGGCTCTCCTCATTTTTCACAACTTTCTGACTTGCCTTCTTTTACAATTACCTTCTGCAAAGATTTTTAGTATTAGAAAATAAAAAGATGGTTGATTTCTCAAGAAGTGCAACACATATGGTGTGGCTCAATGTTGACGATTAGGTAAACTTTGAATGGAGGGCTAGGGTGACCCTTACATTGGGCATTGAAAATTATTTTGACTCATTCGAGCCAGTGGCAGATGAGCGGACCCTCTTGGGTGAGCCAACACGTCATCGTTCTTCTAGGGTCGTGAACCTCGCGGCTATGTAAGTATTGATGACTTTTGTTATTCCTTTCTTCTTTCTTAGTGATCTTTCCTTTTTTCTAAGGATTTTGACATGGATCTTTTCTTTTTCTTTGCCAGTATGATGTCTCTATGTCGACTCTGCGTGTTTAAGGGACGATGAGGCTTAGGAATGTCTGGGAGTGACTTCCTCCCGTGGTGAATTGGATTGTGTCATTAGCCGATTTTGGAAACTAGCATCTGCACTAGATGAGATGCCTCGTTCTACGATTGTTCTTTGTTCTCTGGGGGAGAGGTGGTGGGACATCACCCACACCATTCACTTTAGCTTTGGGGATATGATGATGACTTCGATAAACATGCAGTAGTAGCTACGGATGGACTATGATCGGGTGGAGATTAAGGTGGATAGGACCTTGTGGGTGATTCCAGAGGTAGTGATGGCGGTGATGGGTGATGTGAAGAGGGTAGTCTCTGGGGACTCTCTTCGTTTGTCTCTTTTGAGTGAGTTGTTTCTAAGTAGTAGGATTGATGAGGATGATGGGATACGGGTGTGAAAGATGGCCTGTTTGTTTATTCTGAGGTGTTAGGAGGTTTTTTAGTGGCAACGAGTGGCGATGTAGTCCATTTGTGTTTTTTTCCATTTCTGAGGGTGTTTTCGAATATCCTTCTTTATGACTGGGGGAGCCTGACCTTGGTGACCCTTTAATCTTCTCTTGATTCGTTCAGGTGGTGCTGTCGGAAAACTTTGACTGGAGCCACATATCTTCTTGAGGTATTCTTTATTTTGAGCATTTTCCATTATGCATTCTCATTTTTCATTTGTGCGTTTTATTCTTAATTTCTTGATTTCTGATCTTTTGTCCTTTGTTCATATGGTTCTATGAGGTGATTGGGTTTAACACCTAATTGATAGCTTTAAAGGAAGAGTCTATTAGGGACTTCTGCCAGATGTATCAGTGGCGAATGTCTAGCCGTGGTTCTTTCTTTTTTGAGACCATTTTTCTTCATGAACTTTTCTAATATTAATCTTCTCTACTCTTGTTGAGAAAATTATAGGTGACCTTTTATTCGTGGGGATGGTCGTCTAGCACACAGGGTTGACTGGGGGGGATGCGCAGATGCGAAATTTATTGGCACATGAGTTCGGTTACTCCTGGTACCTTGGGTAGAGAGTAGTTCGACAGGTTGTGGAGGATGAGGTTGTGGTGCCACCGGTGAGGCCCCCGGTGTATATGAGGTGAGTGTGGGTGGTATTTGATGATGCGCGAGTAGCGACAATTATGTGTGAGACTTACTCATCATATACTGACACGGCGGCGGCGTATAATTATTTAGATTTCGTATCGAGCTAGTTCATGCCCCCCGGCATATATGACATGATGATTCTCCCCCATGGGGGTTCAAGTCGGTCGGTGGGATCTTCCCATAGCACAGGTGGTGTGTTAACATCGACGGCTGCGATGACCTCGAAGGTTCCCTTCGTGCGGCTTTCCCCTCTTTCTTACAATATTTGGGGGGTTGATGGTGGGTCAGTGCGTATGCTACACCGTCCTAATGCGATGGGTCCGATGGATCTTGGGCTAACGAAGGAGGTTCTCTAGCCAGCAGTATACTTTTCATCTCTTAGTCATCTGATTTTTGAATTTCTTTCTTTGCCTCAGACTGATTTATTTTTTTCTTCTAATTTTCCTTGCAGTATATTCGATTATCAACCACATGGATGAAGGATGTTCGGGATTGGATAGCTTCGATGACTTCCTACATTCGGGATGCGATTTTGGTTCCTTCTTGCTTAGTGTTTTCTGCCTCATCTGAGGAAGAGTCTGTCTCAGGGAGTGGAGGTACGTCATCTTATCGCAGGGGAAGAGAGAGTACCATAAGGAAGGAGGCTTTTAGAGAGAGAAAGAGAAAAAAGAGAAAGAGAGAGATTATAGGTGAAGGTAGGTGAAGGAGAAAGAAAAAAATTGAGTTCGGGTTGAATACCTTTGAATTTTTATTTCCTGCAAAATCAACATAACATAGCAATATCTATGCAAATGAATTTTTTGTTAATTTTTTAGTTTTTAGTGACGTAACATATATGTTCTTTTTACTTTACTGCTGAGACCGTAAAAAGAAGAAAGAAAAAAATGATTTGAGGGAGAATTTATTTCAAAATAAGATAAGTAAAAGCATAAAGAGAAGAAAATTCAGAATTATTTTAAGAATAAAAATAATTTTTATTGAGTTTCTTGGTTTGACAAAAAAGGAAAGAGGGAAATTTCCAAAAATAGGGGGTTGCCGATTGGCATGACCCCTGTCATGCCTATCGAAAAGTTAGTCAAGTCCAATCAATCCAAGGCTTTGAGTATACCTTCTTCAATTGCTTGGTACTTGGTGGGGTAAGTCTACCTCCGATTTATGTAGGGTTCCTTGTCTTTGTTTGAGGGTTTTTAAGTATCAATAGAGGTGTGAATGGAGCATTTTCTCCACACCTTCATATTCATTCTCTTTTATATTCTTCTTTTCTTACCTTGCGAAATGGCTCTCCTTGTTAGTATTGAGTTTGCAAACAACCACGAAATCTTGGAAGCGATGTGCTCCTAAAATGTCGACTATGATGCTTTAAACATGAGTCGAGTCTCTTTATGGCATAATCGGCCCATGGAGTGGAACTTGTTTATGGAAGCGGTGGAGTTTTGGTATCCTAAATACCATGTCTTTTGCTTTGTGTTAGCTGAAATTTATCCGACCTATGAAGAGTTTTCTGCCATATTGGGGATAAATCTCAGTGATGCGGCGGCTATGCCTAAGTTTTTCGAGGGCCCTAGGGAGCTATTAGCAGGACCTCTCCACATCTCATCTTCGGTGTCTAGGTCATTGGTTACGAGAGGAATTATCTTTCTTCCTGCGATGCTGCATTCTGTGCATTTGCATGATGTCAATGATGCCGGTTATGTTGGAGCCATCATTCTAGGGTTGGTTTCAAAACTGTGGTTGGTAACGGGGGACTTATTGGTGGACCCACAACTCACATCCATTTCTTTGTAGATGTCGTACCATCACAATCCTACGGCGGTGATATTGGTGGATACCTCGAACGGTCTGGATGCCTGGCGGGAAGGTCATTCCAACTTTCTGAGGGATAACCCCGTGATATTGTTCATATGGTTGTTAGAGAGGTTCCGTATGGCAGTCCCACCTGAGTATCCTTTTTTTGGTTGTGACAAATATCTTTTCACACTACTTTATCAGTGTAGGCCTGGACATTGAGAGCTAGGAATACTTGTATGTGGAGCACTGGGCTCGAGGCCCGCGTAAGTCAGTGCCTTGGTGGGGGAATTACTGCCCATTCTGGAACTGGGGAAGTACCAGTATGTTAGGTTGGTTGGCCTCAGGCAGACCTCTTTCTACTTTCCCTGATGGCTTTTGTGCCAATTTAGCTGGGAACAGGTTGTTCCACCGTTGACACTGGACTTCTTTCCCGTAGAGGACTTGACAGAGCGTATGCGCATACGGTTAGGTTTTTTATGGGAGAATCTCCGACCATCTACCTATCCATCCCAGTCTATTGGAAGAGTCTGGTGTATTTCAGGGGACTACATTAAGTGGTTGTGGATAAAATTAGTTGCCAAGATGCTGGTTGTGGAGACTAGGCAAAGGTGGTTTGCCATATCTAAAACCATGGAGGGAGGTATTATTATTTTTCCCAGTCTGGCCGGGCTTATTGATCTATGGAGCGTCTACGGCACTCTATTTAGGCAGGGGAAGTTTGGGGGGCCCAGGATGTGGGTGATGATGGAGCTGGATCTTCTGGAAGTTGCGAGTAAAATCCCTGGGGTATTTATTTGTAAAACTTTTGTAATGGGTGTTTGGTTATATATCTGTTTATTCTGTGGGATAATTGTGGAAAAGTTCTTTTTAGGAGTAATTAGTTTCTATTTATGTTGGGAACGATGGTTTTAGGTATAGTGGGCCTTTTTTATATAGTTTTTAGGAGGGTGGGATTAGGTTAGCAAGGGAAGTTATTTGACTCCTTATGCCGATGTAATCGTAATGAAAATTTCTCAAAAATGAAATAAAAAAATTTCTGATTATCTAGTTATGACTCTTGATGAGTTTTGCATTTGAATTGTCTATACCAATCGCTAAGGCATACATAATCCTTTTGTTCATGTATATGTTAAAATGAACTTTCGATCTCAGGGATAAGAAAAGAATAGCATTTTATGAAAAAGAATGAGGTCGTTCTCATGTAAAGTGTATGAGCTACCTACGTACCTCTGAGGGTTTTGAAATTTTTTTGATTTTCATTTGAAAGCAAATAGAATTTTTAGAGGATCAGCCCTCACGTAGTTCTGAGTAGAGGAAAATGGAGATTTTTTTTTAAGAATAGAAGGGAGATGAGAAGAGTCGTAGCGTAGTGAGATTTTGGACTAGGGGTAAAATTTCTTGAGACGGTCTAGGTTGACTGGACGGCCCATCTCTTCTCCATCAAGGTTAGTAAGCATAGTGACACCGCCCGACAGGATCATTTTTACAACGTAGGGGCTGCTCCAATTGGGTTTGAATTTTCCTATGCGGTCCCAGATGGGCTTTATAATTTCTTTAAGGGATAAGTTCCCTTCTTGGACACCATAGTTCTTGACTCTCTTGTTGAATGATCGCGCTATCCGGCGGTGGTACCCTTGTATATGATATAGATCCTCTTGTCTCCTCTTATCTAATAGTGAAAGCTCGTCGAGACGATTTTGATGTCAGTCTTCCTCGCTGACTTTGCATTCAAGCATGATGTTTAGTGAAGGGAATTCCAGTTCCATGGGTACGACTACTTCCATTAAATAAACTAAAGAGTAAGGGGTATCCCCAGTAGAGGTTTGAACTGAAGTGTGGTAGCCTCAGTGGGTGTAAGGGATTCATTCATCCCAATCTCAGCAACTCGTAGTCATCTTTTTAATGATGGCTTTAAGGTTCGTATTAGCATCTTCAACTGTACTGTTGGTTTGAGGTTGGTAGGGGGAAGATTTGTGTCTCTGAATCCCATATTTTTCGACTATTTATGTGACTTCTGCTTTGAAATGCAACCCGTTATTAGACACCATCTCATACAGGACCCCATATCGGTAAATGATATTTTTCTTGATGAACTTGGCCACCTTTTTGGCATTCATAACTACGTATAACTCGGCTTTGAGCCATTTAGTGAAGTACTCAATGGCAACTAGGATGAATTCATGCCCATTGGAGGCTTTGGGTGTAACCTTCCCTATGATGTCGATGCCCCACATGGAGAATGACTAGGGAGAAGTCATGTTGTACAATTCTCGTAGAGGCAAGTGCTAAAGCTTAGAAAATTATTGGCATTTGAGACATCTGTGAACATAGGCGGTGCAATCTTGAACCATGGTAGTCTAATAGTAACCGTGTCAAATGATTATCTTAGCAAGCATATAGCCATTCATGTGGGGTTCGCACTCCCCGCTATGGATTATCTGCATTATTTCTTTAATGTCAACCCCTGCGATGTAGTGCAAATGGGTTCCATCGAAGTTTCGATTGAACAGTGCTTTATCGTAGATAATGTATCGGGATACTAGTTTGTGAAGGGTTGCTCGATCTTTTTGTTAGAACCTTAGAGATCTTACCATGTTTGACGAGGTGACAAATATTATAATACCAGTAATATGCTAGATCAGGATCTTCTTCTGTGATGAGATCAATGTGGTAGCAGTCGGTTGGTTTATCTTTCTTTTGGACTAAGAAGAGGTCCATTATTATTCATTTGGTCATGTCAATCATGGAGGCTAGTGTAACAAGGGCATCGGCTAGGTTATTCTTCGCTCGAGGCAAGTAGTGGAGATGATTTCTTATAATTGAGAGGCCAACTCTTCTAAGTGTCCATAGAAGGGTAAGATTTTTTTATCTTTGTCTTTCCATCTTCGGATTACTTGACCGATGATAAGGTCCGAGTCCCCATAGACATCTAGGTATCGAATTACTTTCTTGAGAGCAACTTTGAGGCCTACCGTGCATGCCTCGTATTCAGGCATATTATTGGTGTAGGAAAAATCCAGCTTGATGATAATGGGAGTGTAAGAGTCATCAGGGGCAATTAGGAGTATCCCAATGCTATACCCTTTCTTGTTGGCAGTGCTATCAAAGAACATTTTCCAACGGTGGTCTTCTTGGGAGGTACAAAGGAAATTCTCATCTGAGAATTCAAAAATCCAGACATCGGCTTTTTCCATAGTGTAGTCAACGAGGTAGCCAGAAATGGCTCTTCTTTTCATGGCTTTCTGCATGACATACACAATATCGAACTCGTCTAAAATCATCAACCACGAGGCCATACAGGGAAGGTTTTTCGAGTAGGTACCTGATGGGATCCATTCAGGAGACAAGTTTGATGGGAAAGGTGAGCATGAAATGTCATAACTTTTGGATGACCCATACAAGGGCAACACATGCTTTTTCTAAGGTTGTGTAGTTAACTTCGTATCCATCCAACTTGTGATTGGCATATTAGATGGATCTCTCTTTACGGGATTCTTCAAGGTATTGGGCTAGCAATGCCCCAGTTGCAGTATCTGTCATGGTTAGGTAAAGGAGTAGGGGAAGACCAGGTTGCGATAGCATGAGTACCGGAGGTCGGGTTAGATATTTATTTTTTCTGTCAAAGTCTTCTAGACAAGATTCATTCCAAACCTTGGTGGAATCCTTTCGAAGGAGTTTAAAGATCTATTTGCATATGGAAGTCAATTGGTTGATGACTTGGCTGATATACTATAATTTTCCTGAGAATCCTTGAACTTACTTCTCCATTTGGGGTGGTGTCATCTCAAGTATGGCTTTCATCTTGGCAGGGTCTGCTTCTATCACTTTCACAGTAACCATGAATCCCAGGACCTTCCCTTTGGTAACCCCGAAGACATATTTTTGTGGGTTAAACCGTATCTGGTATTATCATAGTCACTCAAAGAACTTCCGGAGAGCGATAACATGACTCTCTCTAGTCTTAGACTTGATAATCATATCATCCATGTAGACTTTGACTTTCTTGTGTATCAGATCACGCAATATTTTTATGGAAACCCTCTGGTAAGTAGCCCCTGCATTTTTTAGACCAAATGCCATAACGGTGTAGAAAAAGGTTCCCAAGTGGTGATTAATGCGATTTTCTCTTGATGATTCGTGTGTACCTTGATTTGGTTATATCCGATAAACCCATCAACGAATGACTTAAGAGCATGGCTGGATTTGTTCTTAACGATCATGTCGATATTGGGTAGAGGGTAATCATCCTTCCGAGAGGCCTTATTCATTCCTCGTTAGTCAATGCAGATGCGAACCTTCCCTACTGACTTTAGCATGGGTACGATATTAGCTAGCCATGTAGGATATTCAATCAAACGAATAAAACCCACATTTAATTGTTTGACCACTTCTTCCTTAACCTTGAGCGACAATTCAGTGCGGAGCTTTCGTTGTTTTTATTTAACCAGTTTACTTTGGGAGAGTTGGAATCTCATGCTAAGCTATCTTGGGATCAATGCTGAGCGTATCGTTGTAGGACAATGTGAAGATGTCCACAAATTACTTCAATAATTCTTCGAGTCGCACGCGCTCATTCTCGTCAATGGTGGCCCCTATCCTAATCTCATATAGTTGGCTACTAGAACTATGATTAATAATAATAGTTTCATCTTCATTAACTTGAATGCAGTTATGTTGTTTGTTATTAACCATATTTAGATCAGTTAAGAATTATTCATTTACAAAATCATCATCCTCAAGAGTTTGATTTGAATCAAGAAAATTAATGTAAGGCACAAATAAATACTCAAAATCTTTATTTATTTCATTCATATAAAAGACATTATTGAGAACCTCGTTAAAGGAAGTGTCGATTATATTAGAGTAAGGAGGAATAATAAAAGAAGAAATGGGATGAACATATATGTTGGGTTAAATTTTAACAAGTGGAACTAGTGCATCATGCCAGTTGAGGAGATGTGTATCAGTAACTTTAATCAAGAGGGATAGATCGGATAATCTATCCCCTAAATGGATCATGCAGAGTGTCAGCCCCAGTGTCTGCAAGTTAAAATCATCCTCGTAGTCACTTTCCTCTAAATTTTTGGTATTGGTTATGGTCTTCTCAATGAGTGGTCACACATAAGGCTGGGAATTCTTGAACCATGAGTAACTGTCTTAGAAAAAGATCTCCTTTCTAGGTTTCATCTTCTTGTCCACATGATTATACCACGATTCAAAAAAGTTGCAGAAGGGGAAATATTCACCCTCTATGATGAATCTTTCGTTCAAAGAATCTTTTGAGACAGTCTTAGCACTTTCTAACCTTCTCTTCAATCGAGGTAAAAAGATAATTCTGAGATCTTCTCTTGATGGTTGATAGCCCAAATCACAAGGAGGAAAATCTTTCTATAACATAATGGGTTCAAGTATTCCCTGTTGTCATCGTCCCAACCCATTTTGGGCATGAAGTGCATGTTCTTGAACATCTGGATTACATTGACATTTCCATGAGGGTTATACTTTAGATAAACCCTATCTTTGAAATTGTCCCCTACAGGGAGTAAAAGTGGTTTAACTCAGAAATCTGACATAAGCATATCATTCTCTATGTAATGTATCTCAATTATTGGATTACTGGTGCTTACGTTCTTGGCATTGTTGTCATCGACCCAATATGGTGATAACATGACCATTGGTGAAGAACTTCAGTGTTTGATGAAGGGAATAAGACACACCCTTGATACTATGGATCCATGGTCGTCCAAGTAATAAATTGAAATAAGTCGGGATATATATGACTTGGAATTCAACAATGAGATTTATAGGGCTAAACCCTATTGCAAGTTTCATGTACCCCATCACTTATTGACAAGTATTATTATAAGCATGTAAAGATGCAAAGGTTGGAGAAAGGTCACTCACTTTCAGTCCTAAATAATTAAGGGTCCTTAACGGATAGACATTAAGAGTTGATTAATTATCGATAAGACAAAGAGGGACAGTCTTTCTCATGACTTCGACAGAGATGTTGAGAGCATAATTGTTATTTGGCCCAATTTTAGTGATTTCTTCTTCGAAGAAAGAGAACATTTTAGTAGAGGTCAGGGATCTAACCAGATTCACTTCTTCTTCGGGCGTGGTAGAAGGAGAAACTGTGGTACGTGTGAGTATTTTGATTAAGGCATTTATGTGCAGCAAGGAAAACATAAAGAGTCCCCACAGAGTGATGTTAGCTTGGGTTTTCTTCAACCGGTCAAGGATCTTGTTCTCCTCGAGGGTCATTCCTGGTAAAGGTAGATTCTCAACACCTTTTCCTTTGTTACTTGCAGATGGTAGCAGGTTTGGGTCTTGGTAATGCCTCTCGAATCTAGTCATATGGTTCACAGAATAGGGGAAAAATAGAAACCATATCTCCTCATCGATCTCGAGTTATTCAATCACTTTACTGATTTCTCCTAGTAGCTCATCAAATGATATCATCCCATATATGTTAACTATAGGGTTATACTTTTTTGGACCTTATTCTTCATCTAAATTATTGAATTCGTCCCCCCATCCGCTGGCAATAACATCATTTTTCTATGAAAAGTCAATACACTTTACAACTTCAACATCCTCTTCGTATATATCCTCCCTTTAACAGGGAGATATAGAAGTGAAGGGAACAGGCGCCCTTGTAATCTTAAATCATTAAGTAGATCGACTATACTGAAAATATTACCGTTCCGTCGGGATAAGTCTGCCATGATCGGGACGACATAATCAAGACTGACTTCAATGATTAGTACCACCTAATTATTTGACTCTCGAGCCCATTTCTGAGCTTTCAAGAATAGTGAACTGAATCTATGGCAATCAATGGTCATTTGGGAGGGCAATTTCAGCCCAAACTTCTAGAGTTGGTTCAACACTTCTGATAATTCCATAGCATTACCTACAGAATGAGTACGATCAGTGATATATGCTCTGGTAAGGAGTGATAAGGTCTGATCGGTGAAGTTAGTAGGGTATAGGAGAAAATATGGGTACACTTTGAGAGGTGTAGGAGAGTATATGGGTATGATTGGTGATTTACTTGGTACGATCGGGGTAAATGGGTCAAATTTTGGGTCTTATTCAAGGAAGATGGCATTTGTATGATTTGGGAGTGGATTATGGGTAGTGGTGGTTTGGGATTGGCTGGTGGGCCGATGACACCTCGGTTAATCAAATCTTGGATTATATTTCAGAGGTGGAAACACTAGTCAATGGTATGGTCGATAGTTTAATGAAAGTCACAACGGGCATCTATTTTGAAATTTTTGTGAAGTGGATTTGGTAAAGGGCGAGGGTCTAATGGTTTAATAAGGTTTTGGCTTAAGAGGGTCGGGTAAACTTTAGAGAGTGGAGAGTAAAGATCGGTGCATTCCTTCTTGATTGGGTTAAGGAAACTTTCTGGAGCCCATGAAGTGGAAGGGTGAGAGATGTTGTTGATGGTTGAGGCTGCGGTTCTAGCAAGCTTTTCATACTTCCTGGGAGTAAACTATCTAGACACTTTTTTCGATTCAACTTTTGTCTTGGCATCACCTTCTTCGATATCTACTCTCTCTTTTTGGAGGGATCGAAATTGAGGGTGTACTGTCCTCCCATCATCGCTCAAACATGGGAAAAAAAGTTATTTTTCATGATATTGACTTGCTCCTCTTCAGAAGGCCGGTTGGTCATGGTGGCTGCTTTCTCTCTCCACCTTGCTGTGAAGTTACAGACTAATTCCCCTGGTTTTTTCTTGAGTTGTTCTAAATCACGGAGAGTAACCTCTAATTCTTCATTGCACTTGTTCTGTGACATGAACTCACGGGCAACACCCTTGCAACTGCGTATTTTGGACTCTTCAAGGGATAAGAACCAGCGGAGAGCGTTGTCTTTTAAATTCTGTGGGAATATTTGGGCCATTATTTCCTCGGAGGCCTTTAGGAGATTCATTACTCGATGATAAATTACGGAGATGAACAATTGGGGGTCCACTTCCTCTAAATTTCCCGATGTTTGGCATCTAGAACTTTTTTGGCAACCTTGCATTAGGATATGGAGACATGTGGGTGTAGTCCATGAAGTTTCTAAAGATTCTGACTTGGTCAACATATTGAGGTCTTCCTTGACCTTGTTCAATTCTTCCTCCTTCGGCTCAATGGTCACGGGTAAGTTAGCCCCTAGTTGGGTAAGATTTTGCATAAGAAATGGGCTGGCGGTGGCCCATTAGCAGGAGGATCACATGGAGCGTGTTGATATTCCTCGGGAACCCAAATAGGCTCGAGTGCGAGCGAACCCATAGCACGAGGGAAGATTAGCACAGGCTATACAAGAATAGGGACCCAGTTTCGTTACATCTCATGAACCTTGGTTTGAAGGCTGTCAATCTTGTCATTGAGCTAAGCCAAGACCATCATCAAATTTGGCTGCACATTCGGTACTTGGTATGTGGTCTCCATGGAAAGTGGATGAATTTCGGACTCAGAGGAAGTAGTAAAGGAATTGACGGAGCTTCGGAATGGTTTGACTGAAGACCGAAACCAATAGGGAGTCAGGTTAAGGGTATGCGATTGACCTGAGAAGGAGTAAAGATTGAATTTATTTTGAAAGAGAAGAGGAAAATGTTTTTTTTTTAAAGGAAGGAAAATATTTTCAACATTTTTTTTGGGCAAGAGGTGGGGGGGGGGGGTAAAATGTTTTTGGTTAAAAGGGAGGAAAAATATTTTTGTATAAGGAAAGGAAAAATGGTTTTGGTATTTTTGATAAAAGTGGGAAAAAATGTTTTTGACACTTTTTAGAAAGACGAGAGACAGGTGTCAGTATGATTATTATTGTATTTTTGTATGTTCTCACTTGTATTAGATTTACCTGAATGCAAAAAAGAAATGTCGGATGGGACCCAAGCCTGGAAAAATTGGTTTGAAAAATATGTAAAAATATGGTTGGACTAGGTGCTCCTAGGTACAACATGTGGATGTCAGTGCTCCTCGGTGCACGTGGTGTGAAGTGTACATGGAGAGTATCAACAAAAATATGAGTGAGTGGTGATATAAGAATGAGGTATATATGTACAAGAAATTATAGAGGAGATAAAAAGGGAACATACAGGTGGGTGGATAGGCACACAAGCAAAACAAAACACCCATGCAAATAGAGTTTATCCCTCTTATGAAAATTCTCCCCAGTGGAGTTGCCACTGTGGCCATACCGATTAAGATGCACGCCTTCCTCTCCAGTTCTTCCCAGAGGGGGATGGAGAAGAAAAGGGGATTGAAAGATCTCTCTCCCTACTTAGGAACGCTTCGGACGTCGTCGGTGTAGGGTAAATCTAAAGATATGGAGTTTTCAGCCTATTTTTCACAAAACATGCAAAAGAATATGTTGTCGCCTCCGAAGAACAACATCGAAGACAAACTGATGCATATGAAACAAGTAGTTTGATAATTCGGGGTCTAAGTTACGGAATGGGAATGTATTAGGCACTCATCCCACCATCGCAGTCTCTCATGGGCTTGTGTTATTATTTTTCTTTATTCTCTGTGAAGTGTGTGTGAGTGTATATATAATGGAGATCGGAATTGTTTATCTCACACCATGGAAAAGGTAGAGTGAGGTTATCCATAGGAATGTTCCCAAAATAATATATAGAAAATATGATTTATGCATTTATTGCGATATTGATCATTATGATGAAATGATAATATGTGTTGGATGAAACACTAATAATAATATGTATAAAAATGCAAGAATATGATAGATATGAAAATAGGGAATTTGGAAAAATAGGGAAATCAGAAAATTAAAAAATTGGACTCGAGTCTCGGGTTTTAATACTAGATGCCTACGTAGACTACAAAGGAATCAAAATCCACGTAGTTCGCATGAGGCATAAGGGTGGGGATTATCCCATAGATTCGAACCGGATTTTATTATGTGTGTGTGTAGAAAATGTGTTTTAGTTTTGAAAAAGTTTGATGGATAATCCCGTTAGGAATTTATAGGTGTAACCCTCTTTTTGTTTGTTTTGAATTTTTTTATAGAATAAAATATGAAAAATATACTAATAAAAATGTAGATATTAATATGTATGAACTCAAGTAACAACTAGATTATGAAAAGGTATTTGATGCAAAAACAAGAAGTTTAAAGAGAGGGGACGATTTGGGCCTTATTTGAAGCTTCATCTTTGATCTTGAATAAACTCCCTTGAATGTGAGATAAAGATTAAATGAGGGAGGATGTGATTTTTTCCTTATTGAGTATGAAAAGGATGGGAATGTAAGCTTGAAAGGAAATTCACATAGAGGAACTTCACTGATTTCGAGAGAATATTGTCGAGATCAGTTATGCTAATGAATCTGAGGTGTGTCCTGGGAGTAAGGTCATTCCCTTTATTTATAGGGTCATGGGTGTTACCGATCGACATGTCCCTAGCCCTACCAATCGGCAGGTGAGTCTAGACACACTGCCGATAGGCATGGAAATGGACCTGACAATTGGCAGTCTCGTGTAGATTTTCCTGGAAAAATGGTCATTGAACATAATTCGTTGATCCAAATAGCGCACCGGGCATATCGTTAGGAAGGTAATTCATAAACCTTAAAGAGGATTTTGGATCGCCCCCGGGCCTGGGAGTTGACTTTGGGTCAAATGTGGCTCAAAAGCGCACATCGATTCTTCGAACGGGAGATCGTCGGATGAAAACGGATCGTTCGTCCGCATGATAAGTCAAAATCATGCCTGGGGTAGACAATTGGAAAGGTTAGGTGATGTACTTTGACATTACAAAGAGATTCACTTGGTTCAAAATTTTGATCTTGGTCACCCGGGGCCTGAAAGCTCTTGGTGATCGATGCCTAGATTGATTTTCGGTAGTAAAATGGTCCGTTCATTTGAACCGTTATGATGATTCACGTACGAGGTGGAGCGTTGTAAAGAGGAATCAACGACCTTCAAAGATCCAATGAGCTTTCACTCTAACAATAGAGTTGACCAGAGTCAAATGGGGCATAGGAGTGCCTAATGGCCTCTAAATCGATACTCGGAGTGTGACATAGGGTTTGTAGTGAAATGGGGGAGTTCTAGGGACCTAAGGAGATACTTAGGGGTCTTATAATGTGGTGTCTGTAGGGGAATTTTATACTTATGCCTTAGAACATAGAACTTAAGGATTGAGCACTACTTGTGTGTATGATAGTTTGACCGGTCATTTGGGTGATTTAGGTGTGTGTGTGTAGTCCAAAGGCTTAAAACAATGTTTACCTCCAATATTTGTATACTTAATTTATGGTTCGAGGGTGATATCCGAACCGATAGTCCTTAATTTAGTACGAGAGGGACACAGACTTGATAGCAGAGTATGTAAGAGTGCATCGCGGTGGCCAGTCCGGGAGATGCTGTATATATATAAATACATACTTGAGTAATTTATCCTACTTGTATGTAGTGTAGGAAGGAAAAATAGTGTATATCTAAAAGTGACTAAATTATGAGATAATCTACTTAGTGTGTGATAGTAGTAAAGTTAGATAGCGTATATCTAAAGATGAATTAAGTAAATCAACTTAATGAAATGGTTTAATGATAACATATGTGAAATGTTAAGGAAATGGTTCAATAATAACATACGAGTAATGTTAATTATCAGTATTACGATAGCATTGTATATGCGCGGTACGATAGAGTTGAAGAGAAATTTAACTAAGGACTTGAAGATAATTAAGAGTATGCTGTAGAATAATTTATGGGTGGTATGGGTAAGCTAAATCGGATACGATTAGTTAGTTATTGATGAGACCTAGTTGGGATGGGTAGCATAGCTTGGTAGGAGACATTATGTGTGCACTATAAATGAGAGGTGAAAAGGTCAATAGAGTGTATGCTGGCTAACATGTGTAATCAATAACAATTTTTAAACTGTCATAAATACTTGTTAAATATTTTCAAAATACTTTGGGCTCTGACCCATTTGCAAAAATATTTTCAAAACCTTTTAGGTGTCCAGCCACAGGGACACCCAGTTCGATGATCTGTTCTAGGAATTTGTGGCTACCGTTCTTGTGGATGCTTGAGGTATTTCATTTATTCATTTAATTAGACTTTGTATTTGTGGATTCAGTTTATTTCAGTAGATTTTTAGTTGGACTTTTGTATTGGCAACCGATGATTTATTCGGTATCATTTTATTTAATATTTATCTTGGGATGCGTTTATATTTCTATTGTGTGGATGGTTTGGTGATTGTATTTATTTTCACATGTTGTTATTTAATGAAAGATAAAATTTGGCACTAGTATATTTAATACGTAGGTGGTTAGTAATTTAAAAAGGTTTTTTACAGTGATGCTAAGAATGAACCAGATAAGATTCATGTTTTATTTTTATGAAGGACTCATCACCCGGTATTTAAATAAGCGGGGTGTCACGGATGGTATCAAAGCATCAGGCTCTAGTGTCCTTAGGATTTGTGTGGATTTTTACGTTTCAGCTTAACGTTCTTTGGTATAGAATCCTATTTTAGGATTGTTGTATTCCTCTATGAATTGTGACTTACGTTCTTCTGCTATTAAGTATAGTTGATATGATTCATATATGAGTTTGGTTAGGCTTCGTACATCGAACACTATGGGAAGATCAACGAGAATCATTAAAAGGATAGCTGGAGGACAGGCTCAATAGAAGACATAGAGTATTCTGGAAATGGTGATCATGATAGAAGTCAACGTAATTATTGTTTAGGGAGGTGACAATAGGTTAATCACTCGGTAACATTAGTTTCCCCAAGCACTGTCATAGATAACGGTGGTAGAATATCAACTCACCCAGCATAGTCGGTAAGGGGTGGTAAAGTCAGAAAGAATCTTTCGAGCATCCATCTATAAGGACTCGTGGAAGAGATGAAGTGGGATAGGCCAATGGAAGGATATAATCCAATGGAAATTTTATAGGGTAGAGTGCAGCAACATCTAGGAGTAAATTTTGAGCGAAAATGTTTTAGCTCGTAGGAGAAGCATAAAGTGATGAGAGTCAGTCACCACATATAAATAAGTATATGCAGACTTAAATGAGGTTTTGGGGTACGATTTGATCGTAAGATCTTCCATTTGTTGTTCAGACATATATGCGAATGGAGTTTCAGAACTTATGACTAGTGGAAAAGATAGAGACTGATCGTAAGAGAGCAGTTGATTTGTTTAGCAAACTCCGTACCTAGTGGAAGGGGTACAGAGAATATAAAAGGGTCTCTACGTTAATAATGGAATCATTAGTATAATACACAACCTTAGATGGGAGATATGGCAAGGATTACTAGTGTCGATGTCATTAAAGGTCGTACGTTCACAAGCTTACATCATTGCCTCCATGAAAAAGAATTTAAGATGGTTTGAGAATGTAGTCGATAAGCAAGAGTGAAGTAAACGGTGATAGTGTAGCACCATAGGAGGGTATACCCAGTAGGGGACCCATTTAAATTATACAAATCAATTGAATTCCAACGAAGTGACAATGGATTCAGTCAGCGTCGTCAAGGCCAATAACGAGTTTCCATAGGGCCAGCGGAGCCAAAGGGACAGTGGGAGTAGAAATCAGGGAAAAGATTGCCAGGACCGAGAGAGGGACACCCCGACATGGCTAGTGGCGACAGAGACAAGGGATAGCACATAAAGGTGTCCTATGTGTGGACAGTTGGGTCATATTTATTGAATGTGTTCATAGTGAGAAAGTGAGAGCAGTCAAACTGGGAAAGTAGATGGGAACGGTGCCAATGGGGGACAATAGCAGAAGGAGCGAGATTTCTAGCAGGGGAATTGAGCTAAAAGATTTAGGCCAGATATTACCAACATAATAATGGTAGGTTTAGGCAAGATCAATAGGGTCCTCAATAGCAGCAGCATCCTGTTCTTCTAGACCGACAAGGCCAAGGGAAGGACGGGAGAGGCTGGCAGGGCCAGTACCAGAGACAAGGGAGTTCTCTGGCAGTTGTCTTAGTTGTGGGGATACGGGTCATATGAAGAAGTATTTCCCCAAATCAAGGCAGGAGGCAACTACAGGATGAAATCATAAATATATAACTAATGCTGCAGGTCGTGGGTCAGTATCGGTGTGAGAGTTATGTCCAGGAACCCAACGATCAGGAGAGGCAAATGGAAAATGGAGGTAATATTTTTTTTTCACCCTTATGAGTACGGTATAAGTTTGAGTGACATGGGTGCGTCACAATATATTATTTTTTAATGCTAAAATTCAAGAATGAGTTGGGTTTAGTGTGTGGTAGTAGTAAAGTTAGATAGCGTATATCTAAAGATGAATTAAGTAGAGAAACTTAATGAAATGGTTTAATGATAACATATGTGAAATGTTAAGGAAATGGTTCAATAATAACATATGAGTAATGGTAATTATTAGTATTACAATAGTGTACTCTATGGGTGATACGTGAGAGTTAAAGAGAAATTTAACTAAGGACTTGATGAGAATTAAGGGTATACTGTAGCGTACTTTATGGGTGATATGGGTGAGATAAATTGTATACGGTTAGTTAGTTATTGATGAGACCTAGTTGGGATGGGTAGCATATCTAGATAGGAGACGTTTGTGCACTATAGATGAGAGGTGAGAAACTCAAGAGAGTGTACGCGGACTAACATGTGTAATCAATAACTATTTTTAAAATGTGATAAATACTTGCTAAATGTTTTCAAAATACTTTGTTCTCTAACCCGTTTGCAAAAATATTTTCAAAACTTTTTAGGTGTCCATCCACAGAGATGCCCAGATCGATGATCTGTTCCAGGGATGAGTATCTGCAACCCTTGTGGATGCTTGCACGATTTGTATTAGACGCTTCAGTCACATCATTCCTAGAATAGGATACAGTTCAGTTATTCCATTTGGGCATGTTGCCCCTTCATCTATTTCTTTTATTCAATTTATCAAACGTTGTATTTGTGGACTCAGTTTGTTTCAGAAGATTTTTAGTTGGACTTTTGTATTGGCAACCGATAGTTTATTCGGTATCATTTTATTAAATATTTATCTTGTGATGGATTTATATTTCTACTGCGTGGATGGTTTGGTGATTGTATTTATTTTCTCATGTTGTTATTTAATGAAAGATAAAATTTGGGACCAGTTTATTTAATACGTAGGTGGTTAATAATTTGGAAAGGGTTTTGACGATGATGCTAAGAATGAACTAGGTGAGACTACTATTTTATTTTTATGAAGGACTAATCACCTGGTATTTAAATAGGCAGGGTGTCACAAATATCATGCAAAATGCTAACTTTGTTTGCTCTTTATAAGTTTACTTAAAACAAATGACTCCATTTTTTCTCAACTATACTCTTCTCCATATCAATTTGATAAATTTTCTTCCACTAACAAGAAAGTTCATTAATTAAATTAACAACTTCTTTATACTTCAACTTCAATATAGAAAGAACCTCTTTCTTTTCTCTGTTAATTGCATTGCATCTTTCTTACCTTCTCTCCAACGAGTTCACTCCTTGATCGTCCGTTCTACTTATAACTTTTAATTGATTTTTTTAATTTTTGTAAGCCTTCGAATAACTCCTTCAATTTGGTGTCTTTTGATCTCAAATCATCTCCTTTAACTCCCAATTTTTCAAACTCTTCTTCTCTCACATCATTAATTCTTCTAATGTATTAATCTTTTGCATCAATCATTTTCTTCATCATAGATGCCAACTCGGACTCAAAAGATTTAAAATGAATTTTTTCAACCTATTCAATAGTTCTTCTATGTTTTTATAGAAATTTTTTTGACCTTGTACAACTTTCTCAATAATACTCTTTATATTCTGTAGTTTTGTTTTGTTTGCCTCACTAACTCTCCTATTTTCTTTAACCTCATTTATTAAATTACAACATCGAATTTCATTCTCATGGAATTGTACAACCTTTACTTCAAAATAAATTTTTAATGAACCAATGTTACCCTTTTCTTGTTCCAAACCAGAAACCTTTTAATTCAATTCATTCTCTAAATTTGAAATATGATTCCTCAAATCCTTATTTTTCTCCTCCGACTTTCTTAAAATTTCTTCATTACATTTGGGCATAGATTCAAGCTTTAATTCCAATTCAATTTTCAATCCATCAAAAGCTTCTTTGGATAAGATGATGCCAATCCTCAAAGAATCTATTAAACTCTGGAGCTCAATGTTCTATTCTTAAAGAGATTTCATCTTGCCATTTGTTTTAAATCGAACACATTAATCAATTTTTGAATCCCTAGCAACAAGTCTTCTCCTTTCATTATCAACATCACTAAATTTTTTCGCTGCACAATCTCTCTCATACTCAAGACAGTTAATTTGCCTCATCAACTTCTTTGCCTCTAAAGTTGCCGCATCTCTTTTAGATAGAGCTTTTATAACACTTTCAATCATTGAGTTGCATTGATATGCAGCAGTAGGTAATATAACAACATTCGTATCTTCATTAGGTAAACTACAGTTTGGAGATGATGCACTTTGAAAAACACTATCCGCATGCTTTCTTCTGGAATTTTTAGTGTATTTCAAGTTTGTATCAACCTTAGCCTCAAAAAACATATATTAGCATATAATTGGTCGATAGAAAGAGACTCAGAGACTTGTTTATTTGTAATTTAATCCTCAGTATATAAATGGTCACTATATTGCTTACTACCTTCTCCATTCCTTTCTTCATTCTCCTCAATATCATAAGTATTTTCACATCTTTCTATAACTAGTTTATCTTCCCTAACTGCATTTTTCCTTTATGGCTCAAGGTATTCATACGTTATTTTGAAAACTAATCATTATTATCATTCGTCTCGCAAATATCATATTGATAAAAAAAAACCTGTTTTCATCATATCCATCACTCCCACTCACATCACCACCTTTTTTATCATCTCCATTAACCCCATCAATAGACGGTCTTTATTCAACATCATTTCAATGTCTAACATACATAGTAACTTCCCTAATTTTAAAAGAACGAGCATACTAACTCTCGACCTCATTTATTTTTTCAACACCCCTTATTTCATCAACACTAACACCTATGATATTGTGGAAGTGTTGATATGTTCTAACACCTTCTTCAACCACATTGAGTACTTTATCCTTACTATAACTATTTTTTACTATAATTTCAACTTGATTTTTTACCACCTTCACCTTCTATCCTTTTATCTATCGGGCTATCAGTATCCACAACCAAGTCTTCAATATTTTTCATTATCTTGGCCTTTCTTTTAGATTTCTTTATAGTCATTTGGTCAGAACATAAAACAGACTTCTTCCCAACATCACGCTTATATAATGATAAAACCACCTACAGTTTAATTTATAGTTTCATCATAAATAAATAAATCACTTGAGATAATTTTAAAAATAATAATTTTGTTTATACCTAATCATTGTACAATAACCGTAAGCCAGTAGCACTTAACAAACACGGAATGTTGAATGTATTCAACCGAAGAAAACGTGGCACAACAATTGAATTCTCACTTTGAAAAAGATTCATATGATTATAAATGCAATACAATAAACATTAATTTCCAATTGTTAAATTCTATTGATAAAATTACATATAAAAATTTTAAATCTGCAACTGTAATTATCTATGTGAATTCAACATCATTAATAAATTCAATTGCATATGCATTAATTAATGTAATTGTAATGACATTCAATGTTCTAAGTGTATCTAATTTTCTAAGTGTAGAGGTAACTGTTTTCATAATTGTAATTGTATCTAACTTGATAAGTGTAATCGTATTTGTTTTCATCATTGTAACTATATCTAAATTAATATTTTTAATTATAATTGTTTTCGTCATACTAACCATATCTTAATTAATAAGTGTAACTCTCTTTATTTTCATTATTATAATTATATATAACTTAATAAGTGTAACTACATTTAAGTTCATCATGGTGACTATATCTGACTTGATAATTGCAACTGTGTCTATTTTCATAATTATGATTGTATCTAATTTGATAAGTGTAATTGTATTGGTTTTTATCATAGTAACTGTATTTAAATTAACTAGTGTAACTTCATGTGTTTTGATTATTGTAACTGTATCTAAATAAATAGGTGTAATTGTATTTGTTTTCATCATTTTATATATATTAATAAGTGTAAATGTACCGTTTTCTCATTACTGTAACTTAATAATTATATTCTTTTTCTCATTATAATTGTATCTTAATAATTGTATCTGAATTAATACTACAAATGTATATGTATATGTATCTGACTTAATATGTCAATATATTCTAGACATTGTAATTCTATCTAGCTTAATTATTGTGTAGGTGGTAATTTTCTAAAAATAATGATATTCAGTGTACAGAAAACAAAGCAAGATGATGATCACAAGAAGAATGAAATCACACACAACGTGAAATGTACGGGGTTCGATAATGTGCCTACGTGCATGAGGTTTTAGGTTTTTTTCTTTATTACTCAAGAACTTAAGTTGGAAGAGTTGTAGTACTGCACAACTTTATAATAATTCATGCCCCGTTCATGTGGGGTGAGTTTACATTTTAAGGCACGTTAGGAGAGTCCTAAACCCTGTTAATAGCTATTCCTAAGAGTTTGAACTTATCCATGATTATGATCATTCGTTAAAAGTGTTATCATTTTATGATCATTCGTTTACTTGGAGTCTTCATTAATCATAGGTGCACGTATTTGGGGCATATGTGGCCGAACACGTGCCAGTGCAATTCTTGACCCCGCAATTGCTCCAAAAGTCTAGGGGTCCTTTGAGGTCACTGCTTTGTGAGTCTTCTTGATTGTTGATGCTTGACAAGTCTTCATAATTTTCTAGAATAACACAATTTCTTTTCTAGTCAAACATTGACAGTTGTCAACATAGTTTGTGTATCCATCAGTGGCCAATTCCATAAATGCCCAAAAATTTAAAAAGACTTTTGTTGTTGAGTGCCCCAAGGGAACACTTATAAATCTAGTGCCTTTACTTATCCTTAGGGGAAATACAATTGTTGTATCGGTAGCCATCAAATGTTACTCATGGCTTTCGTATATATAAGCATGTAATAGTCATTTTGGGAACCACGAAGTCATTTTACACCACAAAACAACCGTTCTTTCTCTTTCCACTTAATTTCAAAACATGTGCAATTGGAGAATGGCTTTTCATTACTTTTATTTCACTTTAAGCACGTTTAAATCCACCTTTATCAATTTTTAGCATTTCTCAATTTATCTCCTTAATTCGTGCTCTGAGTTGCCATTATTCTTCAAAAATGTTGTATCTCATTAATGAAAACACTATAGAAAAGTTCAAGAGATTTTATTCCTTAATGGGTCATAGTAGAAGTACTGGAGTGACCATGTGAGCTTTGTAAACTTCCTAAAGTCCATTATCTACCTTTCATCTTCATAACTGAATGTGGGGTAACTTTTCCACCTATCGGCTATTTCTTGAGTTTTGTCAATACTTCGATGTGGTCATGTCATTCCAAATATTTAGAGGATCGTTAATGGGGCCTACCATATTAACGAGTTATATGGGACTAATATCAGTATCTATGACATTAGATAATGTTACCAATGGGCTTCGCCCCGTGAAAATATTTATTATTTGAAGATGAGGTTGGTCAATCGAGCTCTGGTTGTAAAATTTCCTGATTCTAACAAAGACTATTAGGATCATGGTGTCATTATGAAGAATTGGACTAAATCCCTCATCTCAAGAGAAAGGAATATGAAGGTCCAAGGTGCCCTTAAGAAGGGAAAAGAATAGGTTAGGTGGTAATTGTACCTTTGTTTTCATGTTTTTCTTTGCAAATAACTGATTGTTAATGCCTTTTCTCTACTTTTAACAATATACAGCAAGAAGAAACCTCATCCTGACTAAGACGTAAATTTTGATGATCTTCGGATAGTTTAGTCGCTTTAGCAGAATATTAGAACTAGCGGCCACCCTAGGTCGATTGCCTTTCCCTTGCCTGTAAGATCTAAACTACCTCTTTTATTTCGAGGCTAGTCGGACAGACTACTATTATCCCTATTGACTTGGATGGCCCAAAATTTTCCACCTAGGCAATCTCAAATGAAGGGAACAGATGAGGAGGGGAAATCTTCCTTCTTTAAGTCTCTAGATGTTTCACTAATCCTAACTTCTAGACTTTCTCTTAGCATAATGGTCCCCAAGAGAAAGGTTATAAACTTGATCTCTACCAACATCAGTCCCAAGTCTCCCCTACTCGCCCAAAGAGAAATAATGAAAAGATTGCTCGACCTACATAAAAAGTGAAGTTGGGGGTCTTGCTAACCCATTGGCCATTGGGGATTCCCCTATTAAGGACGTGGATCCCCCCCCTAAAAAACTGAAAAAAGACCATGCCCCTCCTCTCTCACTTGTTGTTGCAGGGAAAAATGATACTGATAAGTACAAAGTTATTTCCCACACTACGAATGCTCGCCCCAAACTCATGTATGGTTTGATTGGGCCAGCATGCGTTCCCACTGACAGAGCTATTGTAGTTTGGATAGCCCATAGTCGATTGTTGTAAAATGTTAACCATAATCTCTCTCTCGTAATTTCATTCTAAACATTGTATGATCCTTTTTTATCACCCCTTAATTACAAAGTAAAGATATTTTCTTTTTCCTGAGACTTGTAGTTCTTGGTCAATTACATCCAAATATTAAAGAGTGATACCTTGTTGAGGAAGCCATCCCATAATATGGAGGAATCCTTGGGCGAGGCTACCAGGGATTTGGACGTTACTCAGTCGGCTGGTCAGGCTGTGATCATCGAGAAGGAGAAGTTGGACCAGAAGGTTCAAGTCCTGGAGGCACCTAATGTTTATGTTAAAAAGAAGATTAATGTGTCCACACCCTTAGGTGCTGCTACCAAGAAATCGAAAAGGATTCTTATAAGGCTAAGGTTGAGGATGAGAATGCCAAGACCAAGGCTGATGAGGCCAAGACCAAAGCTGAGAGGGAACTAGATGGTGTTGTAGGGTCTAAGGATAATGCCTAAAGTCATAGAAAGGTAAAGGCCTTTGCCAAGGCCCGGGAGAAGGTTGGATACCTAAGAAACGTATTCTTTAAGAGCGATTAAAATAAGACTTTTCTAAGGCAGGTATTGTGAGGACTCCGGGTTATTTCAGTAGTATGAAGAAGTTTCTCCTCCTCCAATTGAAGAAGAATATAATGATAATGAGAAGGAGGAGGAGAAGATGGTCGGTCAATGGTCTGCTAATCTCAAAGATGTTAATGTTGGTGTTGGAGTGGCCTTGGTTGGAGCTCACGAGGATATTGAGAAAGCTAAGAATATCAATGGGGAAGTCCAGGAGATTGAGAAAGCCAAGGACGAGGACACCTAACTTGAGTATATAACCTATATTCAAACGCCCCAGAAGGTAAAGATAGGAGAGAAAAACCTTAGAATTTAGGAATATTGTACTTGTTTCCTTTTAATCTACGATGTTGGGGTTTTCCCCATTAACTGTCTTTCAATAAAATTCAAAGTTTTTTCAAAATTTATCTATTCATTTATCTTGTGATACTTTGTGAATATTTTCTTTAGCCCAACTTAAATAACCAAGTACCTATCCTTTTTTAGATTGATGCAAGACTTGTAGTTCTTATCACTGCACAACACAACTGTGAAGAAATGCTATGGGGACTCTTTATTACCAATTATAATGAAATTTATGATCTCATCAAAATATTGGGCTCTGATGTGACCATACGAGCAAAATATTCATACTCGAATTTGTGTCGGCTTTCCCACTAGGTTGTGGCGAGTAATGCAATCTATTATGACATGATTTGTACCACCAATGCCAGCCATAGTGAAGCATTAACTAGTTTGAGGCCTAAGTTTGATAAGCATTTGGCCCAGTTAGCTACATAAAGAGTATTTGACCAAAAGCTATTCAACGTTGAGTCTTTAAATGTGAGGATGACTTTTATGTTGCAAGCTAGCCTTCAAGGAGTAATTGAGGAAATTTCACTCCTAGAGAAGAAGAAGAATGATTTGAGAGCTAATCTTTGGAGAGCTAACAAGTTGCAGTCACACAAGCAAGCTGGGGAAGGTGATACCTTCCTTAATTAAGAGATGGCTAGCTTAGAGAAGAGCTAGAGAAGGCCCAAAAGTATTTTCACAAAAAGGATACTACGATCAAAAGTTTATCTTCCCTATTAGGAAAGAGAGAATGGTCGGTAAGCGAAGGAGCTACAGAATACGAAGAAGTCTTTTCACGATAAAGAAGAGACCATTAAGATTTTGTCAAAAAAACTCGATCATCTAATATTCCAATTCCGTAAGAAACCTTGCCAAGTGTGGATGGATTGATACAATGAGAATTTTATTAGCCTAAATGATGCTATGAGTGATGGTCGGAATGTTTCCTACAACAACAATTGGCTTAATGCTTTGGCAGTTGCGAAGGTGTCGGAGGATTCCAAGTTATGGTACTACTACGATCTCTATTGTTTCGACTATCCAAGTCCTCCTTAACAGTTTGATGATTTATGGATCCTAATAGATGTTATTCTTATTAACTTGATAAGGAAGTATCTGGGTGACTATGGGTTTAATGGTGATGATTGGCTTACCAACCTCCATACTTGGTCAACAGGGTGACTCTTGGAGGTCCATTGAGAATTCAGAACTTAGATAAGACCGTTAGGCATTCTGAGTTGGATCTTTTTCCTAATGTAGTTGGACCTTCCGAGGATGAATCACTACAGTTGCGCAACAAATGCATCTATATTTACCTCATCATTGTAAATTATTTCCTTTTTTAATTTCGTTGTAAGAACTTCAAGTATTAATGGAAATTTGTACATTTTTCTATCCTTTACATTGTGTGGTAATTGGTTTTGCGTTTTATGTGATGTCATCACATAAAACCTTGGGCCTATAGACAGAAAAATAAAAATGCTCATGTTTGTGAGGTCATCTCCCAACTAGAATTTTTTTGACTTGGTCAGTTATGAATGACTAGGATATCCTGATAGGCCTTTCATGAGCTGTAAACAACTGCTTTATGTTTTGTTAATTTCCAAAACATTTAATCTGTCTTAAAAGTTTCCTTTCTTGGGGACTAAATGGTGATCAATGGCCGACCAACCAATCAGTCTTGAAGAAGATATTTGAAATAAAATATATATCAAGTTGATAAAGAACATGCCATTTAAAAATTATTCAAAATAGAAATAAATTTAAACACGGAAGTAAAGCTTCTTGAGATTGGTTGCATCCCATGGTCGAGGAAGCTCTCTAACCTCAATTGTTTCTAAGTGGTAGGCTCCTTGCAAGTCATCTCGAATGATTTTGAATGGACCTTCCCATCTAAGTCCAAGTTTTCCATCTGAAGCATTCCTTGTGTCGCCCACAATTTTACTCAGCACGTAGTCCCTGACCTTAAAGCTCTTCGCCTTGACCCACATGTTATATTTCTTGGAAAAATACTGTTGATAGGTAGAAAGCTTAATAAAGGATAACTCTCTCATTTTTCCAGCTATATCAAGTTCTTCTTTGATCGCTTCGCTGTTGAGATCTTGGTTGACTAGGGAGGACAACATGGTTGGTAAGACTTCTTCTATTTGAATGACAACTTCCATTTTGTAGGCTAGGGAAAAGGGTGTTTCCCCAACTGATAATTTGGGAATAGTTTGGTATTCCCAGATAAATTGGGTGAGTTGGTCGACCCATGCATCCTTCACTTTTTTAACCTTTTCCTTATGATGTTGAGGACCATTTTGTTAGAATCTTCTATTTGCCCATTGCTTTGGGGGTAGGTCCTTGAACTATAGTAATGCATTATCTTGTGCTTGTCGTAGAAACTTCGAAAGAGGTTTCTTTCAAACCAAGTCCTCTTATCCGTTATGATGATCCGCGGAATACTAAATCGTGTTATAATGTTCATTTAGATTAATCTAGCCATTTCCACATCCTGAATGTTTGCCAATGGTTCGTTTTTCACCCTTTTGGAGAAATAATATGTGCTAACCAGAAGGAACTTCCTACTTCTGTACACAAGGGTACGCAAACCATTAATTTCCTGTCCTTATTGCGAGAAAGGCCAAAGGACCTATGATGGAATTGTAGTCACTGACAGGATGACATACTAAGGTTGAGAAGAGATGGTAGTTTTTGCACTTTCGAACTTAAGCGATCGCGTCTTATTGCATGTACGGCCACCAATATCCTTTTTTAATAGCCTTAAATACCAGTGATCTGCCTCAGCATGGATTCCATATATTTATTCGTGCAATTCGTAGAGGGTCTAGTCGACATCATTCAGGTGAACACATTACAGGTACAGTCCAGATAAAGAGCATCGATAAATCTTATAATCCCATAAAAAAATGATACTAAGAAGATTTTACTGAAATCTTGTGAGCGTATTTCTTCTCGTCGGGCAATGTTCTAAAAGGCGTGCCTAGGCTTGATGCTTGGGAAAAACACCCCGCCTTGAGATTTTTACGCCTTATTATTGGTAAAAGGTTTAAAGTGAAATTGTTTTAAATAAAAATTCTTGAGTGAAATGATATTGCATTTTAAAAACTTTTTTTAAAAACGGACCAACATCTCATTTAAAACGGTTAAAAGATAAATGGTATCCCAAACCTCTTTACCTTTCGTCCAAAAAAACACGCATTTTTTATTTTTTTTCTTAGTATTTTGTAAAAATAGTATTTTAGTTTGCATATATTCAGACATATTTTAAGGTATATATCATTTTATATTTTTAATAGCTTTGTTATAGTTAAAAATGTTAAAATATATTTAAAAAGGCCTAAACACCTTTTCACGACTTTTTATACCTAAGTCCCGTCTAGGCTTCTAAGGCTTAAGACTTTACCTCCATGCCTCAGTCACACCCTGTATTTTGTAGATACTTGTCATCAGGTAAAACGTTCTCTTTCAGATAACGAACTATCGGGTCCATCAACCTCGGGACCCTATCGATGGCAATAAACTTCTCGGCCAATTTCCTTTCATTGATGATGTGTTGATCAAGATATTCCACTTAAAATGTCGCTTCAAATCTCCCTTCACAGCAGAAGCGAGCATGGATAAGCCATCTTCATTCCCTCTTGAGGATTGTTATGCTTATACGTGTTTGAACTAAATGACTAGGTGGTAAGACTTTTTGAAGTATACAATCATGTGCTCGTCCAGAAAAATGTAATCTCTAGATATCTAATTTGATATTATCCTTGAATTACGGAAGACGTCAAGTTACTTAACACCCAAGGATAATTCTTTCTTCAAGACGACAATCATTGCTTCATACTCTGCCTCGTTATTGAATGCTTCAAATCTTAGGAATATTTCTTGCCCAAGGAATCTTTTCTCTGGGGAAACTAGTATAATCCCCACTTATGCCTCTTTAGAATTGGAGGCTTCATCAACGTAAAGGGTCCATATGTCCCCTTCTTCAACCAATTGTCGAACATTATATGTACTTTAGTTAAAACCTTAGTTGGTTCTTAGTCGCAAGAAAATTCGGCAGTGAAGTCAGCCAGGCTATGATAATTAATTAATGTTCTAGGCTAAAATTAAATTTTAAACCTTACTAGATCTATCGAATATTTGGACATTCGTCTAGACAGGTCGGGCTTCCATAATACTGCTTTCAAAGGGAAGGAGGTAAGGACAATGAAGTTGTGTTCTTAAAAGTAATTCTTTCACTTGTAAGAGGCTATTACTAGCGCGTGCGCAAGCTTTTGGGAGTCTGACTCCCTTTTATCTCATAAACTAGAGCTAAGCTAACTGCGTGGCTAGACACTGCCAAAGACAAGTACAAAGGTCTCTCTTCAACATAAATTATTAGTAGCGATAATATTTCTTCATTTCTTCGAGTGTCTATGTGAATTTGTGGTTTCATATCTCCTTCTTTTATTTCCTCAGTAATTAAAAAAAAGGTAGACACTTCTTAAAAGATCTTGATATAAATATATATAGCTCAGCGAGCATACTAATTAGCTTTTAAACCTTGCGTATAGTGTTTGGAGATTGCACCTTTCTTATTGCATTGATCTAGTCGGGGTTTGACTCAGTCCCCCTTTAGCTAACCAAATATCACAAGAATTTTCCTGATTGTACCCCCAATGAGCACTTGAATGCATTTAAGCTCATCCTGTAGTAACGAAGGACTTCAAAAGTCCTTGTCAGGTCTGCAAGGTGATCCCCTTTCTTTTTTCTCTTCACGATCATGTCATATATATACACTTCCATTATCTCTCCCAACTGCTACTTGAACATCTTATTCATAAGTCTCTGATAGGTTTACCCAGTCTTCTTTAATTCAAATGACATCACCTCGTAGAGTCCTAATGTGATGATGAAAGATGTTTTTTCTTGGTCAGGGGCGAATGGTGGAATCTAGTGGTACCCCAAGTAAGCATCGAGGAATATCATCCGCTGGTGGTTGGTGATAGCATCAACTAACTAATCTATCTTAGTTAAAGAAAAAGTATCCTCTAATAATGCCTTGTTTAGGTCAGTGAAGTCTTAATAGGCTCTCTACTTTCCATTGCACTTCCTTATGACCACATGATTCGTTCCATCTGGGGAATTGAACTTATTTGGTGAACTATGCCTCTAGAAGTTCCTCCATTTTCCCTTCAATTGACTTCACTTTTTCAGGAGTAGTTCGGAATGCCTTTGGGCCACAGGTGGATATAACGGGTCCATATGGAGCTTGTGACACATAAGCTCAAGCTCAACCCCTGACCTGTCATACAATTTCCAAGCAACAATATCATGATTATTTTTTTTTAAAGCGACCAGTTCTTCCTTATCCTTACCCATGAGTGTGATATTAACTAAGAACTTCTTCTCGTGTTAGCTGTTGTCAAAGATCACCTCTTGGATAGGCTTTATAACTCGATCGATAGGGGAAACCCTAGTTTCCTCAACACCAGGTTGCTCATACTTTAGATGTTACTTAGAGGATATAAAGCCCTCTGCTGGATCCATAACTTCTATTTCTTCTTCTCCTACTTTAGTCAGATGGCAGCTATAAATCACTACCAACCTAAGTCTTGGTTGCCCCGATCTCCATTATCCCCTTCTCAATGATGCACTTCAATTTCTTATGGTAAGATTATGACATTGCCCTCATGAAATACGGTCATCCTCTATCGAGATTTGCATTATAGGTTGAGTCTATGTCTATAATGAAGAACTCGATAAGTTTAGATATCTACTTGAACTGGGATAATAACCTTCCCAAGTGGCAAGGTCATTATTCCTGCAAAACAGACTAGGTGTATAGTGTTTTCTTACATGTCCTCTGATTTTAGCTTCATTTTTTAAATATCTTAAGGTGCATCGCCTCTGACGAACTACCTTGGTCTACCAGTATCTTGTCCACATCTAAGTTGGAAACTCTAATAGTGATTATTATGGCTTCATGATGAGGAGTCCGAGTAGATCATCATAAGTTAATAATATGTGCTTGGATTAATCAATTTCCTCCGATCGGTGATGTTTGCCCACAATGGGCTTGATGGGGTGAATCTAAAATGACTCCACCACTGCTTTAAGATTCTTAATCTTTATCCTGAGGGAATTTTCCTTGATTTGACTTGGGGTTAGATTACCCACGAATAACTGTGAACTCATGGACAAAGTCCTTATCCAGTATATTATTTGTTCTCTGCTCACGCACAGGCTGTGCTTAACCTTTTTTCTTATCCACAAACTTGTTGATGTGCCCAGCCTGGGCTAGTTTCTCAATATGAGATTTCATGACCTTACATTTCTCTGTCTTGTGGCCTTGATCCTTATGGTATGCACACCTCAGTGTCATATTCCTCTTCTTTGGATCGCTTATCATCTACTCAGGCCACTTGAAATACTATCGACCTTTGATCTTGTAAAATATGTTATAGTCTGGCTCAGAAAAGACCATGTTAATAGCCTTAAATGCCTTCTCAAGATTCTTGTTTTTGGTTCCCTTTTGCTTCCCATTATGATTTTCCCTCCCCACTTGCTCATTCCATCTTTGTTCCCCTTCTTGGACTATTTTGGGTGGTCGCCTTCATGGCCAACATTGGCCACCATGTATTCAACTTTGGCATACTTCTCAATCCTCACCATGAGTTCGTCAATCACAATGGCCTAGTTTTTTATGTGATACTAATGAATCATGGAGCTTCTTGGTAGCCCGATCTTGAAAGAAGCCATCGCTAACTACTCAGTGTAATATTCCACTTTGTTTTACACTACCTAGTATCTTTTGGCATACTCGCGAAGGGACTCGTGAGGATTTTTTTCACGATAAGAAGCGATTCCATCCGCTTAACATGGTTATATCTTGTGATAAACCTAGACATAAAGGCCTCAGTGAGTTGTTTAAAGAATATGGTCAATATGTGTGGTAGCATCTAACATTCGGCACATCAAACTTTCATTGGTGTTCCACAACATCATCACTTGGTGATACTGTCTAACGTGATTTTGAATCGTGGAGCAACGAACTTTTTAGGAGGTTTAAAACCCTCAATAACCCAGTTTAATGGTGACTTCATCAGACTGACAAGGGCTCATTTAGCGAGCTCATTGGTCGTCTATGCCCTTTGATGAGCAGGGTGCTTGTCTTCTTCTCTCCTGATCATATTACAGAGATATTTTTCTCCCCATCGCTCATCTAAGCAGGATCTTGATTCTGGTAACCTCATGTGAGGATAATATTCCTTACATTATAGTCCACTCCCTAGTTTATGAGATCTACACTCTTAAGGTCTGAGAGTGCGCGACTTATGGGCACACTTATGCTTTTCCTTGTAGGCCTCTCTTTCCATATAGTTTAAATGTCATTGGATCATAACATTTTTTTTCTGTTGATATCTATTAGTGACCTTCTCACCTCTAAAATGATTTTTATAGTTGCCAATGAGCTTTGATATCTGGTTATATCATTGGAGCCACTATCGGGTGTCCTCTCTTACCAAGGATAATATTTTGTATTAGGATGTTGGTAATATTCGTCAATCTATGATTCAATACTTAGGGATAAAGGAGATGTTTGATGTCCCTCTTGGTCATTATGATAATCATAGTCCAAATGGTGACCCTCTTGGTCTCCATGGCTATGCTGGTGATGACCCTCCTGGTCATCAAGATTTTAAAGATCTTAATTTTATGAGTGAGACATAGAAGAAAATTTGGTTAGTGGTAAAGAACTAAGATCGTTCCCACATATGCCGCTAATTGTAGGTGGTAATTTCCTACAAATAATGATATTTAATGGACACAGGTCAAACAGAGATGATAATCGTAAGAAGAATGAAATCATACACACAATGCATAATATACGTAGTTCGATAATGTTCCTACGTTCATGGGGTGTTATGGTTTACTATCTATTACTTAAGAACTCATGTCGGTAGAGTTTTAGTACTGCTCGACATTATAATAATGCATGTCCCATTCACGTGGGGTGTGTTTACGTTTATAAGGCTCCTTAGGAGAGTCCTAAGCCTCATTAATAGCTATTCCTAAGAGTTCAAACTTATCCATGTTCATGATCGATCGTTACAAGTGATATCGTCAAATGATCCTTTATTGACTGAAAGTCTTCATTAATCATAGGCGCACGTGCCTGGAGCGCACATGGTCGAGCATGTGCCAGTGCAATTATTGACCCCATAAAGTGTATATAACTTAACATGCAACTTATCTTTTATTAATCATTATAATTGTATCTAAATTAATAAATAAAATTGTATCTATATACATAACTGCAAATGTATTTGTATCTAAATTAATAAATATTAATCCATCTACATTGATAAATGTATGTGTATGTGTATCTGCATTCTTGAATATAATTTATCTAAAATAATAAGTCTAATTATAACTATATTAATTATTATAACTCTACTTGTATTCATCAAAATCAGCACACCTACATTAATAACTATAACTATAAATAGTGTCAATGTATATGTATTCCTCAAACTAACCGTATGTAAATTAATAAGTGTAACTCTATCAACATACATCAATAATTGTAAATCTATCTATGGTTGTATTCATATACATGATTGTAATTATATCTCCATAAGCAACTGTATGTATATCTACAGTCACTACACCAAATCTTCCGAATTGTCAAGGTCATTGACCTTGACAAATCCAACTTGTCAAGGTCAATGACCGTGACATTTTGAGGCGAGACAACTTTTTTTGTCACGGTCGTGTCACGGTCATTGACCTTGACACAAAACTCGCATTTTGTGTCACGGTCGTGTCGCGGTCAATGACCGTGACACGTTTGTCACGGTTATAAACCGTGACAAAGCCGTGACCCTTTTTAAAAAAAATTGTCACGGTCATTTACCGTGACACGTCCGTGATAACTTTTGTCACGGTCAATAACCGTGACCGTCGCCTCCAAACGGGACAGCTTCGCATCGTGTGAATCCACCGTTCGAGCCAACCCGGTGTCGCTCGTATCCAATCCGATGATCCTAGATTTGGCCACCCGCGAGCTCACCCCCCTTGTCCTCCCCTTGCGATCAGAGCCAAGCACTTGGCTGAGTGCATCTGTGGACAAAGATGCCTTGTCGGCATCAGACTGCGACTCATGCACTTCCTTAAGCTTTGCCTGAAACGACAAAAAGCACATGATTAGTAAAATAAGTAAACTAAAAAATTATAACATAATTAACAAAAATTAAACTGTCGGATTACTTACAATCGTGGCCGCGACGCTCGGGGACACCTCCTTATCCTTCCCCTTCTTCGTCCGAAGAGCCACATAAGTATCGAGCCTATATGGCTTACCCCATGGCCCACTCCCTACCCCCTGAAATAAAATAAAGTAAAGTAAAATTAGTAACTACCCCGCAAAGTAAAATAATGAAGAATAATATATTTCTGTAGTTATAGAAAAATTAAATCTTACCTACATCCTAAGCTCCACCTCGGCGTAAGAGGTCCGGCCGGAGTAGTGCACGTCCGTCTTTTTTTCCCGATTTTCCCTCCCCGATTGGCGAGATGCCAATTTTCGATCCTCGATCTCATTGTCAATGAACTTCTGCCATTGTGCCAATGAGATCGGCTCCTTGGGGGGGACAGATTCACACCATTGGATAATCGACTCTCGTGTTTTCCCAAAGTATCGTGCCCGCATATTTTTTTTCCACGACTTGAGTTGCTCCCTAATCTGCTCCAACACGGGATCGCGTAGCTTTGGATCCAAGTTGAATTGTTCCTGTCCAACAAATACAATGTTAGTTGCGAATAAATATAAATATAAATATAAATATAAATATAAATATAAATATAAATATAAATATAAATATAAATATAAATATAAATATAAATATGAAATCGAAATTGAAATTGAAATTGAAATTGAAATTGAAATATTCATATAAATATAAATATAAATATATTACCTGTAGTGCCGCCCAAACAGCTAACTTGAGCTCATATGGCACCTCCTTCCAACTCATAAACCCCGGGCCGATGACCGTCTTTAGCAGAACGAGGGATCTCGCTAATATCTCCGATTTGTTGTCGACGGTAATCCCATATTTCCCATATTTGGGGAGCCTAGGGGCGGAAGAGCCCTCTTCGCCTCCACTACCACCGACCCCAGACGACATCATCATAAACAGCATCATCATCTTCGCCTTAATATCTGAAGGAGACATTTGCTGTAAAAAAATGTTATTAGTACAGATATAATATTTTCAATTTTAAGGACTATTTTCATCACTTAGTGTTCATCTAAGTTCTAGTATAACAAGTTCCCATAAAAATCTTTAATAAAATTCTCATATCTTCTTTCAATTTAAACACACACACAGTAGTGACTGTCTATTTAAAATAATCTCAATATTAATTTCAGGTATTGAATTTCTACTATTGTTTTGTGCTTTTTATAAATCATACCCCACCCCCACCCCCAACATGTTTATGGGATTTCATCACCCGTCATAAATTTTTCGGTCCGTGACTTACTGGCCAGTTGTCTTGGGTCTTTTAGTCCCTTAACATTACTTTAAGAATTTTACCCAATCTAAATACCACATTTTCTTTCTTGTTATACACTTGAACATGTTTTGTTATTTAGTCCTTATTAATTTATCTTTGATGTATTACCAGCATCTTTACTTTTATAAACTTTATTTAATTTTCAATTTTAAGGACTATTTTCATCACTTAGTGTTCATCTAAGTTCTAGTATAACAAGTTCCCATAAAATCTTTAATAAAGTATTATCACAAATATAAACTAAGAGTGATAAAATAACTTTGAGGCATATAAATTAATTGTGACAAAGTAAGATTATGGAAACCCCACTTTTCTTTCTATAACTCCTATTTTATTAAACTTTAAATATAATTAGGGGTGTATAGAAAGAAAAGTTAAATAGGAATAAAAACAACATTTTTAAAATATGAAGGGCTCACCAATTTGATCAAATTTTTCAACAACATAGACTAATTGATCTTTATTATAAGACAATTACTACAAATTTATGCACATCGCCCGAATTCAAAAAGTAATTTAATGACTAAAGTAATACTTTTTTTAACTTTAGTTATTCACCACAAATCTTAAAAAATATTTTATTTTTCATGCTTTTAGCAACTTCGGATGCCATTTTAACCCTTATTGTAGTTTTTTAGTTTTCATGCTTTTATTTGATGGATATAAAGTCATGTTCACCATATAAAGTCAACAAAAAACGCCATATATGGTTTTTTTCTCCATTAGTATAAGTATATAGCGATTATTTCACACTTAAATCACATATTAAGCCGACCTTCATTTTTTTATGAAATTTGTAGAAAATTACTTATTTATTTTTAATGAAAATAAATTGTTATCCAATATTTTTGGATATTATTTACATTTACATTTTTGGATATTATTTTTGGATATTATTTACATTTATATTTTTGGAAATTTATAGAAAATTACTTATTTATTTACATTTTTAACCCCCTACCCCCACCCTGCCCCACCCCCTGCCCCCACCCTACCCCACCCCCTACCCCCACCCTGCCCCACCCCCCACACACGCACACACACACGCACATATATACACACATACACACAAACATATATATAAATGGAAGAAAGAGAGAGAGAGAGAGAGAGAGAGAGAGAGAGAGAGAATTAAACCTGAAAGTAGAGAGAGAGAGAGAGAGCAGCGTCGAGAGAGAGAGAGAGAGGGAGGGAACGGGAGAGAAAAAAGAAGGGGGAAATGGTTTTTGCTGGAACCATTGTCACGGTCGTGTCAAGGTCATTGACCGTGACAATTCTTTGTCACGGTCGTGTCAAGGTCAATGACCGTGACATAAAACGCGTATTTTTTGTCACGGTCAATGACCTTGACAAGGGTGGCCGGCTGAAAGGTGACAATTTTGTCATTTTGGTGTAGTGAGTACTCTTTTTAATTTAATTGTATCTACAATACACTGATATATATTGTGGGTGCCCATTGTGTCGATCAAGCCCATAAAAGTAGTCGTCCAAGCCCAAGTGAGTTAATCAGGTTTCTGGTCCAAATTATGAGCCTTGGGTAAAGCAGTTACATTTGAAGATATGACCGAGTCTACCCCCAAAAATCTCGGAGAGATATTTAAGGGATACAGGCTCAACGTGTTATTTACCAACACTTTGATTTATATATATATATATATATATATATATATATTGTGCCCCTGGCCCGAGGCATAGGGGCATTTAGCAAAAAAATCATCTCGAAAGTTACTTAATACTATAAGTACATCTCTTCGTGGACGTAGGTAATTTGCTGATCCACGTTAATTCTTGTGTTATGATTATTGTTGTTCTTACCTTCTTGGTGATTGTTTTCTTTCATTATTGTTCTGCGTTGTGATTTTGGTCACCATAATTGGCGCCGTCTATGGGAATCAATTATTATTCCTATGAAAACATTCATCAAGAAGAACCAGTGATGTCCCATCACAGCAGTAACGTTCCTCAAGTAAGTGACATTCAACAGCAGCCTAACTTCCAAGGGTAAGGTCTGAGATTCATCATTCAAACCCAAGACTTCTCCAGGAGAGGTAAGTCTCCAAAGAAATCCAGGGCCCCCCATGTCCATGCATATCTCTAGATTAATAGACGTTTATGAAGCCGGACTCCAAGAGAATGAGGAGTCTACTTGACAATAGCAAGATGAAAATGCTCGCCTCAAGAGGCAACTGGAAATGATGGAGAGATAACTTCATCGAAGAACAAGGCGACGCCACAACTGGACTCCTAGCCCTCGGGCGAGTAAGTATCGCAGCCGAGGAAGGAGCCCGAGGTGTGGGTCAGAAAGAACTGAGAAACACTGGTTAATTAATGACCATTCCGAACGACTGCAACCACCTCACTATTACAGGAGTCCTAGTCGGTAGAACGATGACATACGAAGTTCTTCCAGAGGAAGATGGACCAGCACTCAGCTCATCGTAGTGCTAGATTTATGAGAGAGCTAGCCAAGTGATCTCTCAAAACCCTAATGAAGTCCCCTTTTTCAAGGGCAATAAAAGAAAAAGAGGCCTCGAAGAAGTACACGATTCCCAAGTTCAAGATTTATGATGGGAAGACTGACCCCATTGACCATGTCATGCAATACAGATAATCTATGACTCTTTAGAGTCACAATGATGCGCTCATGTGTCGAATATTCCCTTCGAGATTGCACGATGTGGACCAAAAGTGGTTTGAGAAAATACCTCATAGGACTATCTGATATTTTAAATATTTGGCTGAGTAATTTATAGCTCGCTTCATTACAAGCAGCTCCCACCCGAAGAGGATGGATGCACTGCTTACTATAAATAACAAGCGCAAGAGAACCTTAGAGAGTACAAGAAGAGGTATTGGGAAGTATTTAATAAAATCGAGGATTTCTCAGAGCAGGTTGTCGTAGCATCCTTTAAACTCAATTTATTGAGATCTTGCCTCCTGCACCAGTCCTTAACTAAGAAGAAGGCTACATCCATCGATGACTTGATGGATCGTATTAAGAAGTACGCTAAAGTCAAGGATGTGACCCATCTTAATACAGGGGATAATTGTCATGCGAAGTCTGGTAAAGGAGTGGAGAAGAACGAACCTCAGAAGAAAGGGAACAAGAACAGGGAAAAAATGATGCCTCAAAGGCATTTTAGGCCGTGAACACAGTCTTCAAGGAGCCAATATACAAGATTCTTATAAGATCAGAGATGTGTCATTTATTAAGTGGCTAAAGAATATGGGAGGAGACCCCTTTAAGCGGAATAATGCACTAAGGTGATCCTTTTACAAGGAGGGAGACCACAAAACTGAGCATTTTAAAGCCCTCAAAATTCTGCTTGAGGAGTTGGCCTAAGCCGATCATCTTAATGAATTCATGGAAATGAAGGCAGAGAAGGTATCAGCGAATGGTGAGCAAAGTCCCGATAACGTCCTCGAGGATGATATCGACCACGAGTTCGCGATGATACATGGGGCGTCAGGCCTCAAGTAAATTCAAGGAAATACATCTTGGATGGAAGTAAAGAAACTTACTGCAGTCATGCAGGCCTTTCAGATTGACCCAGCCAAAACTCAGGTCGGGAAGCATCAATGATCGGAGGACATCGATTATAATATGCACATTGTGTTCACAGATGAAGAGTTAATTGGGGTGAGAACCCTTCATCATGATGCGATGGTCATCACACTCAGGATAACCAATCGGGACATCGATAAGTTACTCATCGACCAAGGTAGCTCATCCGAAGTGATGTACCTAGAGTTATTCAGAAAGTTAAAACTGAGCATATCCGATCTTAAGGAAGCCACGGTTCTGTTGGTTGACTTCGCTAGAAAGATTGCAGTTCCTTCGGAGAAGATTGTCCTACCATCCAGGGCAAGAAACATTTTAAAAATGATCAAGTTTCTAGTAGCTGACATTAAATTTATATACTACACCATCCTTGGCAGGGGGTGTCTCAATGTGATGAAGGTCGTACCCTTAATGTACCATCAAAAGATGAAGTGTATAACAGATCCGGGAGTGGTCGAGATACATGGCAACGAAGCTATGGACAGAAAATATTTCATCGCAGCCATTCACCCCAAGCAGGAAAGGAAAACTGATGAAGGAAGAATACCAGGAGGGGTTGATACCCTTCAAATAGCATTTAAGGTATGGTCGACCATGAGTGGAGGAAACCAGGTTCCATCCTTTCGAGAGGGTCGTTGAAGACCTAGAAGAAGTCACTGCTGGAAGTAGCTCGATTGAGAAAAAGTTTTTGATTGGTACATCTTTGACAGATCATGAGAAAAAAGAATTAGTCACCCTCCTCTGAAGCAATTTGGATGTTTTTGCATGGGAACCCTACGAGATGCCTAAGATTTATCCCATTATTGTTTTTCATCGATTGCATGTTGACTAAGCCTTTAAGTCAGTCACACAGAAGGCTCGTCAAATAGCCCTAGAAAAAGATAAAGCAGAACAGAAAGCTACTGGATGCAGGTTCTATATGGGAGGTTCAATTCTCGAAATGGTTATCCAACCCAGTAGTAGTTCCTAAGAGCAATGGAAAATAGAGAGTTTATATCGACTTCATCGACCTCAACAGGGCTTGACCTAAAGACAGTTTCCCCTTTCTGAAGATTTATCAACTGGACGCTACAGCAGCTCATGAGAGAATGAGCTTCTTAGACGCGTACTTTGGATACCACAAAATCCCCCTTCACGTGTCAAATCAAGATAAGACCTCCTTCATAACCAGTGTTGGTTTGTATTGTTATAAGGTTATGTCGTTCAGCCTTAAGAATACAGGAGTGACTTATCAACGGCTAGTTACAAAGATGTTTAAAGAGAAAATGGGGGATATTATAAAAGTTTATATTAATGACATGCTCGTCAAGAGCAAGCTTAAGGACGATCACCTCTCTGACATGGCAAGGACTTTTGATATCCTCAGGAAATACCGAATGAAAATTAATGCAAGTAAGTGTTCTTTTGGTGCCCAGTCAGGAAAATTCCTTGGATACTTGGTCAGCAAGAGAGGAATAGAGGCAAACCCCGACTAGATTGACCCCATCAACAATGTTCAGCCCCCTCAAATAGTAAGAGATGTACAGAAACTCACCGGAATGCTCCCCGCGCTCAACCTGTTCATTTTAAAATCATAAGAATGATGTCAACCCTTCTTTCAGTTGTTGAAAAGAAACAAGGGCATAACATGGAATGAGGACTACTCCAAATCCTTAGAAGAACTCAAGGCCTATCTCGACAGGACCCCTTTACTCGTGATTCCTAGAGAGGGCAATCCTTTATACCTCTACCTCGTTGTGTCTGACCATGATGTGAGATCCGCCTTGGTATGTTAAAGAGAGGGAGGCCAGCATCCAGTCTACTATGCAAGTAAGAATATTTTATAAGTTGAGTTGTGCTATTGGAGAAGCTCGCCTACGTATTAGTGATAGCCTCGAGGAAACTGAAGCATTATTTTGAGGTCCACTCCATCTTCGTGGTTACTTTACACCCTCTAAAGGTTATTCTGAGGAAAGAAGACCTCTCTGACCGACTGTCGAACTGGTCAGTCGAGATCGAAAGGTTTGATATTCACTTTTAACCAAGAACAACCATTAAAGGGTAGATCATAACTGATTTCATCACTGGGTTTACAGGAGAACAGCCTGTCAATCAGTTAGAAACCAGTCGACTAATAGAGGGCTTATAGGAACCGAGCGTTTGGACCTCATACGTTAATGGAGCCTCCAACTCTGGGGGCAGGAGTAGGTATCATACTAGTAACTCTAAAAAATACAGTGATCGAGAAGGGCATCAGAATAGTATTTAAAGCCTCTAATAATGAGGCCGATTATGAGGCATGGATTATCAAATTACGTAAAGCACAATTGCTAGGGACAAGGCCCCTACATGTCTTCGGAGACTCTTATGTGGTATCCAACCAGATAAATGGTGATTTTAACTCAAAGGATGAAAGGATGGCAGCTCATCTCGCCATTATAAAGGGCCTATAGCCAACTTCGATCAAGTGGATGTTCAGCATTTCCCTAGAGGACAAAACAACCATGCATATGCCCTAGCAGCTCTGAGTTCAACAATCTTGAGAAGAACAATCTAAATAGATTTCCTCGCACAACCCAACATTGATCAAACTAGTGATCCGCTGAATCTCGAGTAGATTCTCCACATCAAAAAGGCTTCGAGCTGGATGGTCCCCATCGTAGACTACTTACGAAATGATATACTGCCAAGTGACAAGAGGTCGGCTCATCAGATAAGAGTCAAAGCTGCTCGCTTTCACTTATCTCCTAATGGGAAGTTGTATAGGAGATCCTTCACCGGCCCCTACCTCTAGTGCGTTCATCCATAGGACATCGAGCAAGTTCTGCAAGAACTTTATGAGGGAATTTTTGGAAGTCACGCATGAGGAAGGTCGCTAGCCTTCCGAGCAATGAAGGAACGGTATTAGTGGACATACATGCAAAAGGACGCTGGAGTCTAAATTAGGAAGTGTGAAAAATGCCAAAAATACTCACCCATGGTCCACCAGCCCGCCAATGACCTAAAGTCATTAACCAGCCAATGGCCCTTCGACCAGTGGGCTTTGGACATTGTAGGTCCTCTGCTTACTACGACAGTCAATTGGAAGTATTTGTTAGTCACCAAAAACTACTTCGCTAAGTGTATAGAGGTAGAACCACTGGCGAACATCAAGGACGCATACATGATGTGGTTTATATGAAGAAACATCATTACCCGCTTCAGCATACCCAAGACGATCATTACTGGCAATGGGACCCAGTTCAAGAGTGGCCCTTTCTAAATTTTTAGCAATGATCATGGAATTAGGCATTACTCCAGCTCTATAGCATATCCCCAGAGAAATGGTCAAGTTTAGGCTTCTAATAAGACAGTGATCGATGGACTAAAGAAATGCCTGGAACTGGCCAAAGGAGCTTGGGCAAACGAATTACCCCACGTCTCTAGGCCTATCGCACCACCCAAAGGTGAAAAACTGGGGAAACACCATTTACACTTACATATGGGATGGAAGAAGTTATCCCACTAGAAGCTGGTCTCCCTACCATAAGGTCTACGTTGGTCGACTAAGGCCACAATGATGAAGCACTGCTCACTGAACTTAACTTAGATGATGAACGATGAGAATTGGCTCTAGTGAAACTGAAATCTTACTAGTAACAACTAGCCAAACAGTACAACTAGAAAGTCAATCCAAGGAAATTTCAAGTTAGGGACTGTGTCCTGAGGAAAGTCCTAGGCAGTGCTGTGAAACCATCAGATGGCAAACTGGGACCAAACTGGGAAGGAACTTTCAAGGTAGTGAGGGATGACTTGCAAGGAGCCTATTACTTGGAAATTCTGGAGGGCAAGGATATACCAAGGACTTCGGCCAACCTGAATAAATTCTACTTCTAGATTTCTCTATCCATGCACCATTAATTTAGGCAAATTTTTATTTTACAAACTAACGTTGCTCTTTGTTTATGACTCCGATTAATCAAACTCAATTGGCCTTGGCATTCTACATGTATTGGTTATCTCGAATGCATTTTGTTATATGCACCCTTTCCAAGTTACAGGCTCCACTCTTTTTACGAGTATAATAGAATTCTTGGATTACAGTAAGTTGGTTAACTTACTTTAGTCAAATGATCTTTTGAACCCGCCTCTTATTATTGCAACATAGTGGTTATGATTATCCTAGCTCAACTTGTTCAAAGCATAATTAGCAGGGTCAATAGGTGACAACCCTCCTCAAGCCTTTGTTCCAAAATACAATTGGCCTCCTAGGTTTATCCGGTAATAAATAAAGACCTACAATGGATCCTTAGGTAATAAAACCAACTCAGGTTGGTTGCCAATGTAATGTGGATCCAAAATCCTGCTCGGGTGGATTTCTCATTAATCAGGTGTATTCTCTCCATCGCCCTACTTAGGCTTAAGGTAGTGTGATGACTCGACCTAAAAGGTAAAGTGGGTGGAATGGTATGGCTAAGGTATACTGGACTGTGGGAATGCTCAATTAAATTTAAACTCTAAATGACATTTAGTCGGCTGAAGTGCCCAAAATAACTAGAGTTTATTAGTAAGTCGAAAACAAAAAACACGTGTTTAGTCGGCCTATGCCCAAAACATAAATATTTTATTTCTTACTAAGAATTACGTAGTTACATATACAACAATAATGAAATAAATCAACCCTAAGAGGATCCAGGTCACTGAGCAAGGTAGTCCGCTACTCGATCTCTCCTACCATTATCAAGGTGGGGGAAAAGCTCTCCACAGCCTCCCCCGAGCTCAGTTCCAGTAGCTTTCTTGGAATAACATCTATAGGGATCCATTAGCCATCCCTTTGAAAAGGATTTGGCTCCAAGATTGGGGGAGTGATCTCATGCCTGTACCACGGGGAGAGTTTTGGGGAACCATTAACTCCCTTAGGGAACTTAGCCACCCTCTAACAAAGGCCATCTCCTCCACTTCTTTCAGCCTTGTGGGGGAATTTATCCAGCCTTGATCGTAGCCTTTAACGCAAACCTGCAGAGGACCCTTTCGAAATAAGTGTCGTAGACTCGTGATGTCTTTTTGTAGTCCAGCGATAATTATGTATGCTCACCAAATGTCCCCCTTCAGCTCGACAATCTCCCTCTGGGAACTACCGTTATCTCTCCTAGCTCGCTGCGTGGATGATGACGAGAAACTTTGGATAACTCAAGGAGAACTTTTTGGAGAATTTTCCTTAAGGTCCCCAATCTCCCTCCTTAAGGTAACATTTTCCTGATACAGTACCTCCCCAACCTGATTTGTCTCAGATGCTTCCAAGAGCTTAGCCTTCAGAGCATCCATCTCTTCTTGAAAGGAGGCACCAATCTCCTCCATATCTGCAAGCCTATCCTTTAGTCTGGCAACTACTTCGGACTGATTTTTGCAGTACTTGTTCCTTTCCCTAAGGGATTTGAAAATCTTGATAAAAGCTTGGTGAGCTTGGTCGCTTACATTCGAACCAAGAATTTGGCCTAGACGAGAAGTGGCAAGAATGTAATCATTAAGATCGATAAATTATAAGACATCGAAGATACAAAACCCATATATTAGTGAATACAAAAATAGAATTTCTTTATTTCATTGAAAAATGGCACTATCCAGATACAGGTATATCGAATGATAAGAGGAAAGAACAAAAAATACACAAGTGAAAGAAAAAGGCTAGAAGTCTATTTGGCAGCATCAACCTGCTCGGTGGATGCTGGCTCCTTCCCCTTGTCAGCGACAGCCTCGCTCGTCTTAGCCCCAAGTACACCTCCCTCTGTAGAGGGGGATTGAAGGTAATCCTGAGATTAGGGATAATTCCTTAATTGGAAAAAGTGTTTGAGATTAAGCAACCGAAGCAGCTCAAACGTGACTCAGCGAGGCACCTTGGCGTGGTAACTCATACTTTAGCTTGTTGTATTAGTCATATTGAATTTCTATTTATGTTGACTGTAAGCTATAACGGTTGTAATGATGTAACGAGAATAATAAGGAGTTTTAGTGTGAGGTCAAACGGTACTCGTGGGAGACTAGGCTTGGCAGGGCCTGGGAGAGCTTTCATGCTCTATCGAATGACCTCATTGTGGGAACTTTAGAGGGGCTTGGTTTAGAGGATTGAGAAGTGAGGCACTATTGGGGGCTTGTCCTGACCATCTTAGATACACCTGGTAAAACACCGAAGGACCCTAATCGTGGAACCTCAGATAGAGCGCTTGAAGTTCCATCGGGCGTTGAGTTTTGAACCAAACAACCCTCTACTTAATGTCAAATCTACTGTAGGTGATGTTACTAGATATCTAAACAATGTCAGGCCTACACTTGAGTAAACCACCGTGGTATTTGGAGCTATCAGGCAGTTGGTGAGCCACATCTGCCACAACAGCCCCCTGACACACAGTGGTTAGGCAAAAGGCATGTCTTAGCATTTAATGTTTATGACGTGGAGACAACTAGTGCATCAGGCATTTAATGTTGTGACATAAAGCATGAGGGAAGTTTTTCATAGTCTTTAATGACTGAGTTGCCTCTGGGATGGTGTGGGAGGCTATTTAAGGACCCCAACCACCTTTAAGGAGGGATGATCTTTTGAGAGTTCTGGAATTATTACTAAAGAAAAGACACATCAGAGAGAGTTATTACAAAACCAGAGGGTTTATTCACTCACCATTGTTATTTATTACGAAGCTTTTAATACTTGACAGAGATTCTTGAGGGTGTTTGGTGTATTTCTACCTACCTACCAAGGTGTATCTAGGGTGCTTACTTACCTCTCCCTCTAGCTGAGTTACTTCTAAGTTCCATTACTACTTTTTGAGTTATACATGAGAGATTTGTGAGTTTAAACTAAGTCTTATCTTCATTTTGTTTGTGTCTGGGTGTTCTATTACTAATCCAAGGCTTTGTCCAATTAACTTATCATTACCATACTCGAATAGGGGTTACGCCTCCATCTATCTTATCTAAAGTACCCTCTTACATTTGGCGACTCTGCTAGGGAGGCATTCTTCTAAGTAAGGAGTATGGCGCAGGATAATGCTAATCAAAGGCTCAATTTTGATTACATCCAACATAATGAAGAACAAGCTGCGAGAGAACTGAAGGCCCTAGGGGATGGGGCTCCTCGAGTAGAGGTACCTCTGGTTCCGGTGATGATAGGAATTTCGGGGCTGACATAAACTTCCACGAGTGCAGGGTTGGGACCCACTCAGGTCGCACTCCTCATGAGCAAGTTTTATGAGTTTTTGAAAACTCCGATAGCTTCAACTATGCTGGGAGGATTGGAGGATAACGCCTTCGTAATGCAAGGGTTAGCTCCAACGGCCCCATCAGGGGCGGGTGTTGTGGGAACGGTCCCAACGAGCATACCCGTTGTTGTGAATCTAGCATGGGAAACATCAGGAATATCGACAGCCCCAACCGTAGCGCCTTCTCCAGCTGCAATGGGAACTCAGCCTGTGGTTTCGTTGGTTGTTGCCCCAGTGGCATCGCCTATGGAAGAAATGAGAAAAGAGATGCAAAAGGAGATGCTGAAGTTCATGCAGGCTTCCTCGCAATCTGCTGGCAAGGTAGCTTCAGTTTTTTATGACTTTTAAACATCGTATCCCTAGGAATACAACGACGATCCCTATCTGAAGGACTATATTCCTCCTATTTTTAAAAAATACACGGGAAAGGGTGAGAACCCGAAGGAGCATATTAATCGCTTTGTTGAACATTTGGGGGCGCATTGTAATAATAAAAGGCTTAGGTTGAGGGAGTTTTCTAAATCCTTGATCGATAAAGCATATACCTGGCTCCCAATAGCATTTCTACATGGGAAGAGATACACGTGTTATTTGTTGAGAAGCTATTTCTGGTGGAAGATGAGTTTACTTTGACCCAACTGGGTAGGGAGAAGCAACAACCTGGGGAAGAAGTGGTGGCCTATGTTCTAAGATTCAGAGAAAGATCCCTCGATGGGAGGGAGGAGGCCAAAGAATCCAAGTTACTGCAGATCTGTGCTGAGGGACTGCTTCGTGAGTACATCTGCCATCTTATTAATGAGACGCGCGAGGGGACTTTTACAGCGTTCTTAAAAGAAGTAAGAAATATCTCTTTGGTGGTGCGACCCAATCTGGTGGCAGTGCCCATGATGTTTAGGCAGCCGATGCAACCCGCGGGGGGGAGGTCTCAGCCCCCATGGGTGGGGTACACCGAGGGGGAGATAGGGGTAAAGCACTGAAGAAGGACAATAAGAGGAAGTTCGAGAGAGACAGGTAAGACCCACCGCCATTGCCTTGTACAATAGAAGAAGCTGTCAGTTGTTACAATGCGATGGTCCAAGGGGGAACGGTCTATGAGCCAAAGGACGTTCCCGCTGGCGAGCCCGATGAGGCAACGAAGGCAGATCCAAAGTATTGCCAGGTTCATCGGAGGATCCATCATCCAACATAAAATTGCTTCACAATGAGAAGAATTATCGATAAGTATGTAAAGGCAGGGACGTTGAAAATCCCTCCACAAAATGTTAATAACAAGACACTACCAGCACATGGGGCTAATCTCGTGGTAGCCTACGATGAAGAGGCAGAGAGAGAGGAGAAAGAGAAGAGTATGAAGCAGCTTTGGAGACCTGTACTAAGGGAATGGCTAACATAGTTTTGGCCTACGATGAAGCAAGCGCTAAAGATGTGGAGGATGTGTACAGCGTTGAAGGTGAGGAAGTAGATCCGGGCCTATAGTACTGTGCAGTTTCAAAATCCCCGAAGTTCACCTGGTTCTTCGACCAGGTGGGGATTCCAAAAGAAAGAAGGTTGGAAATAACCAAGGCGATATTAGATATTGCGAAAAAAGATGCAGTCCCTTCGCTGAAATGTAAGGGACCCATGTCCAGGTTGGTAAGGACGTTCCTGTCAGAGGTGACTTTCAGCGATGCCGATAGGGCTGTGAGATTCTCTTATAACAGGCCATTATATGTGACTGCCAGTGTCAATGGAATTAGTTTTGCGATGACTCTCTTGGACGGGGGAGCTTCCATCAATATCATGCCAATTAACTCCTTTCATGTAGCCAATATTCCAGAAGAGAGGTTGGTCCCCATGCCTTTGGTAATTTCGGGGTATGATAACCAATCTTCCAAATCCATTGGGTAGGTTAATATGGGGATTGTGATGGGAAATTTGAGTTCCCATATAAAGTTCCAAGTGATAGAGAGTGAAAACTCCTATCATCTGCTAATAGGAAGGGTGTGGATGCACAACCAAGGGCTAGTTCCTTCTACGTACCACCAGTGTGCTAAGGCGAACATCAAGGGGACATAGGTGACTATCAGGGCAATAAAGAGGCCCTTCGCTATCGAGGAGGCTCACTTGGTGGACACGACATTTTATACTGAGTTGGAAGAAGATGTCCGGGTCCTAAGGAGGAGGATGGATGGAGTGTGGGTTCCCTCAATCGGAGAACGGATGGGGCCCTTGAACGAGCAGAGTAGAGAGATTGCGAGCAGCGCAAGGGTAATGATCGAAGAAGCTCACCAGGTGGTCCCTCAACCCCAAGGCATCTCGAAGCAAATTAAAGACAAAATGAGGCCCAGAGTGGATTCGATGGAGCATGAGGTCCAACGACAAAGCGTGTTGAGTCGGTTCTCAGGAAAAAGAGTGGCCGAGGCATCTAGAGAGAAGAAGAGGGAAACAGTCACCGCTACCAGCAGACAATGCAAGAAAGTCATTACTGAAGAAGCAAAGGTGGTGTATCGATTGTAACGGTGTGAGCGGGCTGTCGAGGAAGCTGATGACGAGATTAACCCGATATATGAATGCTTTCTGGTTGATCAACGGGGATAATGCATGGTGATAGAAAATTCTAGTATACAGGAATTTGTGGAGGAAGTCGCCGAAGAACCAGAATACATGGTGGATCGACCAAAGCCACAGGCACAAGAGCTAGAGCAGTTGAACCTGGAAAAATAAGGGGAGGACCCAAGGCCCGTCTTCATCTTGAAGGATCTCAGCAAGGAGAAACGAGGGGCCTTGGTGGAATTGTTCAGGAGTTTATAGACGTCTTCGCGTGGAAGTACACAGAGATGGAAGGGCTGGACGAGGAAGTGAGCTATCATAAGTTGAACGTGATGCCTTCAGCCACTCCAGTAAAATAAGCAACGAGAACGTACAAGCCTGAGCTGGATTTAAAGATCAAGGAATAGGTTTAACGCTTACTAACGGTAGGGTTTATCAAGCGGATACAACACCCGATCTGGCTGTCCAGCATTGTCCCAGTAGGAATGAAAGATAAAAATCAAATAAGAATCTGTGTGGACTTTAGAGATTTAAAAAGATCTTGCCCCAAAGATGAGTTCCCTCTACCCTCCATCGATAGACTAATAGATGCAATGGCGGGTCATGAGATGTATAGCTTCATAGACAGGTATGTGGGTATAACCAGATCAAGATGGGCCCCTCGGATGCAGAAAAAACATCTTTCAGAACACCGCTGGGTAATTTCATGTACAGGGTGATGCTGTTTGGACTCAAGACTGCTGGGGCGACTTACCAGAGAACAATGATGGCCATTTTCCATGACTTTTTTCACAAGTTTGTGGAATTATATGTGGATGACTTGGTCATCAAGTCGAGGAAGGAGGAGTCTCACCTGAGAGATTTGAGGAAGGTGTTTTCCCGTTGCAGGAAGTTTAAATTAAAGATGAATCCGTTGAAGTGCATTTTTGGGGTGACAAGTGGGAAATTCCTAGGCTTTGTGGTTGATCGAAAGATGGACCAGGACAAACAGCGGGCGATCTTGGAAATGCCATGTCCAAGAACGGAGAAAGAGCTGAAGAGTTTCCTCGGTAAAGTCTCCTACCTTAGGAGATTTGTGCCTGGATTAGCCGAAATAACACATCCGTTGATGCAGCTATTGTGAAGGAACACGAAGTTCAAATGGAAGGTGATTCACCAGGAGTCTCTTGACGGACTGAAGGAGCTGCTCGTGTCACCACAGACCATGGTTCCCCCAAAGGCAGGGATACCGTTGCAGCTATACCTCACATCCACTACGAGGTCCATAGGAGATTTGCTGGCACAAGATATTGACAGGCAAGAACGGGCGGTCTACTACCTCAGCAGGATCATCCATGGGCTAGAAGTCAGATATAGTAGCTTAGAAAGGCATTATTTAGCCTTAGTATTTGTAGTGCAAAAACTTAGACATTATATGTTGTCTTTTACAATTCATATTGTAACGAGATGTGATCCCAATAAGTATTTGTTTGCAAGAACTATATTGATTGGCAGGGAAGCTAGATGGTTCCTTATCCTCTCTGAATATGACTTAAAGTACGTGGTTCCTCGCGCAATCAAAAGCTAGGTGTACGCCGATCTATTGGCTATTTTCCCGTCAAGAACGTTTGAGCCTCCCAAAGAAAGAATTCCAGGAGACGACTTGCATGCCAATAACCTAAAAGCAACAGATGAAAAATGGACAATGTAGTTCGATGGGTCATCGGCAGAAAAGAAAGGAGGAGCAGGGGTTATTCTTTCGAAAGGAATGGAGAATATTTGCCTTTCTTACAAGTTAGATTTCCCTTGCTCTAACAATGAGGCAGAATATGAAGCATTGGTGTTGGGATTGATAGAGGCTCTTCGAAGAGGGATTCGTTCACTTTTCATCAAGGGGGATTCAAACTTGGTGGTTCAGCAAGTGAATGGAGAATATACATTAAAACACATGAGCCTGGCACCATACAGAACGATCATTCAGAGGCTCCTTGGCCAGTTCCATCGGACCAAGATCAAGAGGCAGCCGAGAATGATGAACCCTCACCCGGACGCCTATGCCACCATTGCCCAGAAGATGATCATGAGGAGCGATACAACTACTGTCGTGATTCAACGAAGAACAACTCCTTCGATGGTACAGTCAATTCTACCGGTGAAAGAGGACGCAGACTTAAGGGGAGAGATTAAGAGGCAACTAGAGTCTGGTGAAGGAACGATGGGGCTCAGAGAATTGGCCTAGTACTTTTCAAATCAGGGTAACCTTTACTTCAGAAATATAGGAGAATGGATGTCAAGATGCATCAGTCCAAAAGAAGCGGGGTGGAGGTTGAAGAAAATGCACGAAGAGCACTATGAAATGACTGAGATTCCTCTTTATAGAAGAATTCAAAGGGAGGCGTATTTCTGGTCTAGCATGAAGCAGGATGCAGCCGAGCTACAACAGAAATGCTATAAATGCCAGTTGTTCTTCGAGGCAGCAGAATGTCATTTCGTGGAGACTCATCCTGACTGGAGATAACCCTATATTGACTTCATTAAAGATGGAATTGTCCCAGCAGAGCAAATTGATGCAATGGGACTCCGGCAAAGGGCCCTGAGGTTTTACGTTTAAGAGGGGTAGCTTTAGCGAAGGGGATACTTCAATAGGTCATTGCATTGCATCACAAAGGAAGAGGCAGTCGAGGTTCTCAAACAAGTACACGATCCAACTCATATAGGAGGGGCCAAGCTATATGATCAGTTGATGACTCTGGGTTACTACTGGCCAACGATGGAGAAAGATTCCGCAGAGTTCGTTCGAAGATGCAAGGCCTGTCAGCTTCATGGAAATATGATCCATACCCCATCGGTGGAACTACACTCCCTGGAAATGCCTTATCCTTTTCACACTTGGGCATTCAACCTGGTAGGGGCAATACACCCTTCTTCGAGGGGGAAGATATGTATTCTAGTAGCTCAACCAGTTTGGCTTCCTCGACCCTCTGACCCTCCTGATGTTTTCATAAAAGCACCCTCTGGTTGTCCAACCGCTAGCTCTTCAAAGTCTTCAAATGTGCGATGAGCCAGTCAAAACGAAACCCATCACAACCTAATTCCCTCAGATATCTCAAGAACTGGTTGAGGAGGGGTCTGGTCACGTTCGCAGTTGGAGTGTTGGCAATTTCAGTAATAACAATGGCCATGCCTTGAAGCCCATAGCTCATAACTGGGATGTTTGAAAGTAGGCAGTCCACCATGAAGGTCTCAGGATGATAGCTCATAAGTTTCTCGATGACCAAACGATGGTTGGCAGGCATTTGGGCAGAACGTTGGAGTACCATCAGGCAGAAAGCGGGAGGAGCCAAGTCGGGCAGAGGAAGCTCACACCCTGATTCACTTTTTGTGGCAGCACCCGTCGTGGAACCTTGATCATTATGGCTTGATTCTTCAGAGGAAATAGGTTCACGATGTGGCGAGATAATGGGCGAAGGAACTGGTGGAGAATCCTTCCGAGGAACCTGATAATAGTTAAGCAAAACAAAGAGTTTATGAGAAAAAAAATCTTAACAAGTGTTTTCATTATTAAGTCACCGTTATAGGTGGAGTTTATGGAAAAAATCTCAACAAGCGTTTTCGTTGTTAAGTCATCGATATAGGTGGAGTTTATGAAAAAATCTTAACAAGCGTTTTTGGTTGTTAAGTCACCGATATAGGTGGAGTTTATGGAAAAAATCTTAACAAGCGTTTTCGTTGTTAAGTCACCAATATAGGTGGAGTTTATGAAAAAAATCTTAACAAGTGTTTTCATTGTTAAGTCACCGATATAGGTGGAGTTTATGGAAAAATCTTAACAAGCGTCTTTGTTGTTAAGTCACCGATATAGGTGGAGTTTATGGAAAAAATCTTAACAAGCGTTTTCGTTGTTAAGTCACCGATATAGGTGGAGTTTATGAAAAAAATCTTAACAAGTGTTTTCATTGTTAAGTCACCGATATAGGTGGAGTTTATGGAAAAATCTTAACAAGCATTTTAATTGTTAAGTCACCGATATAGGTGGAGTTTATAAAAAATCTTAACAAGCGTTTTCATTGTTAAGTCATCAATTATAGGTGGAGTTTATGAAAAAAACCTTAAAAAGTGTTTTCATTGATTAAGTCACCTATACAGGTGGATTTTGAGAAGCTGAGAAATACAGAGAAATTAGAGAAGTACCTCAGAAGCAGCAGGAGCGAGAGGGGTGGTTACCATTGGAGCTATAATGCTAGAAACCGTGGGAGGCGGGCTCATTACCTCAGCAGTCTCAACGAAACCCTTGGATGTAGAAGCTTTAAGGGTAGGCACACTCCCCTCGTCGGCATAGAGTACTATGGCCAACACGGGAGCATCATCAGAAGGAGATGTTGGACCTTTGAGAGATGCCCCGACGAGAGCAGCTGCTCCAACCTGGGCCTGGGAAGGGATAAGGCCACTCAATGCAAAAAGGCGGAGAAAGACTTGGAGAAAGTTGTAAATGTAAAGACAAGTGTTAGATAAAAGTAGTAATCGTAAAAAAGATAAGAGAAAGAAATGCACCTAGCTTACCCCCGTTATGGCACTAAAGAGAGGAACTGCAGTAATGGGTCTTGACAATGCAAGAGGAAGGAGAATATTGTCTATCAGTGACGCCACTTCCACCTGAAATAGCCCAACATATTAGAATTGATAAACAAACCAGTGGGAGAAATAATAGATGCAAGGCTCAGAAAGAAATTTACCCGTGGGGCACTCTCTTCGACCACAACAAGGGGCAGAGAGACCTCTCACTCCGAGGGTAACTCAGAGGAAACTGGAATAGTTGCCTCGGGCTAGCCAGACATATCAGCGGCACCCGTGGCCGCATCCCTGGACCGATGGGAGGAGGAACGGTGCGAATAGGCGAGGCTTATTAAAGGAGACGGGGGAAGGGCAGCAGTGGCTGGAGGGGTACCGCAACGTCCTCCCATGAAACGACTCACTGAGGGACTGGGGGGACTGGGAGGACTGACCCTCACTTCTTCAACTCCCTGCACCAAAGATATCAGGCAATAAGTAAATACGTTGTGTCAAGAAAAGAAGAATGAAAAATAAAGAATGCACATATACCTCGGATCCAGAGGGAGAACGAGAGGATATAACCACTGGTGAAGGTGGCGAAAAAGCAATGACAGAAGGAGCTGGTGATGAAGGTCGCTCAAATGTCTGTTTCTTCTGGGGCTTAGTACCCAGCGTCTTCCTTCTTAAGCCCGTGGCACCATCACTTTCAGTCACCTTCGATCTTCTTTTTCTTTTTGATGGCTCACTAGGATCAACCACAATTTTGGGGAATGTACCCGGAGGAGGAACAGCCACTGCGCGCCATTGAAATTCAGTGCTTATTCGGGTAACTTCGGCCTCTACCCACCTCCTCAGCTCTTCAGCCAGTTCCGGAGATATAGGAGGGGGAATGGAGGTAATTGGGAATGCCTCTAATGGAGTTTGCATTTGACCTTGGGCCTTAGACTTCTTAGACCTGGATTTCTTGGCCTTTTTAGCTGGTGGATGAGAAGACCCTTCTCCCGTGGTAGCTTCGACCGTGGGGGAAGATGGTTTGGGGGTCGCAGCGGCCTTTAGTTTGGGCGTGGCAACAGGGATCATGGGACAGTATGGAGGAAGTTTTGTGGGAGGTTCTTTGGGGGTCTGGCTTATAGGGAACTCAACCCCGAAAATGGAATTTCCCTTCAAACCCAACTCCAGAGCAGAAAATGAAAGAACTAGAGGATACACGGGATCACCCTCGATGAATTCAGCAATTTGGGTCAGTTGCCTCGACCAATACTTTATCGCAAATAGGGGGTCACGTCCCCTTGCCTAGTGATGCTGGGGATGGTGACTCGCCAAGCCAATGTGGAAACTCACTCCCCACGCAGAAGTTGAGGAGAATAGAGAACATGCCTCGCCAAAAGACACCTTCGGGTTAGATAACTGAAACATCGGGTGAGGAGCCCCTTGATCAAAGCCAAATTGACGGCTGCATCGGTTGGGATTGTAATGTTCATTGGTGTATCCCCACTCGATGTATGAGGGAAGGTATCCTGGCGAAAAAAAAAGCACAATGGCCAATGAGGGGTCTTCGGTAATGAGGTCTACGGTGGTTGGCTAGACCACTCTTGCCCCATGCTTGAAAAAATCATAAGTATAGAGAAAAATATCCTCCCTATAGGGCCTCATAACAAAACTTATAAATTCATCAATAAAGGAGGTCAGCTCCTTTCGGCTCTGCCTCTTGTGATAAACAAATGAACGAGGAGGCAAGATTATTTCCACCGATGGAGGACGGTTAGTCTTAGCAGCTACGGTCGGGAAGCGCACATAAAGGAAACCCGTCAGGAGAATGTAGTTGGCAAAATTGGCTAGGTTGTAACGACCCAGAGATCTCTCCATATCAAAAAGGACCCTATCAAGCCACGTGTAGAGGGACCCCAAGGCGATTACAGCCAGAGGGAGCTTGATACCCCGGGCCAATCGGAGAGATAGGTTGATGAGATCCCTTCGAGGCTGGTCGTTGGGTTTTCCCGTTAAAAAGAAGCGAGAAAGAATGATAAGGATATAGGCAGGAAGCTCTAACGATGTATCTTGTCCAGGGACGGTCTCGGAAGAACTTCCAGTCGAAGGGTCCTTGAAGAAGTAGTTGATAAGGGGAGTGAACATGGCTTTGCACCTTCGACATATGCGGTCCAGCTACAAACGGTCAGCAGTTTCTTGGGCATCCAGGGCTTTATCGGAATAAGGATCATGACCTGTTTCCTCAAGGCCTAAGAGCTCGCACACGTCCTCCAATGTTATTGAAAACTCTCCCCATGCAGCGATGAACGTGAGAGTAGTAACATTCCAGCGAGAAACCAGAACGGGAAGAGAAGCATTTTTGGAGAGGGTGAACTCACCAAACCACTTGGCTCGATGAAGCCCAATATTAGCGAGGGTATCAGCGTGGAAACTCTGCATATGAGAGTTCCAAGTAACAAAGTGATCAGGAGAGCCCCCAGGACTTTCAAAATCGATATGGGACCATAGGAAGTCCCCTCGCTCAAGACAAAATCTGAGAGTCCCCTCGGGAGGTAGAAAGCCCCATTCATCAGAATTCTCATCTTCATCACCAAGCGTCATGGCATCATACTTGGAATTAAAAATGCAACTCTTGCAAAACCCATCAAAGTCACCACCTTCGCCAAAAATGGGGGACCAGCGATAGAAACACAACTGTTCTTGACGAGAAGCGATCAATGAGGCAGTAGAAGGGGCGGTGACAACGGGGGCGGCAGGAGGAGCAGGAGTGGCAGGGTGCTTGAAGAGGCCATTGCAGATAACAGAAGTACGAAAAGGTCTGGTAAAATAAGAGTTAGAAATGAATAGGGAGATGAACAAACGCAGGTGGTGGAGCAAAAGATGAGAGGAGGAGGAGACTGAGTAAATAAGAGGGCAATAATGGAGGTCGCACAAAGTTCGCACAGAGTTTCTCTCTCTAAATGAAGTGGGGAGATTGAAGGAGATAAAGAAGATGAAGGTATAAAAGGGTTTTGAAATAAAAGAGACGTTTGAAGGGTTTCAAACTAAACGGTTGGAGTTTCCCACCATCGCATATGCAAGGGCTGCCTATAATCATTTCAAATGAACACGTGGCACATCAGGAAGGGTCTCGACACTGGAAAAGACAACGCCACGTCAGTTAATGAAATGATGCTTGGGAAAAAGAAGGGGGTTGTCTTCTCCAGCAAGTTGAGTTTTGGCGCCAAATTGGTGTCAGACTTATCCAATGACTCCCAATGAAGGTAGTCCCCCAACGGTTTAAAAAAGCTACGATGTCCCCTCGCCACATGTCCAAACGTTGTTTGAAGGGTGACCCAGTTACATTGGGAAGAATTTCCTCTTTTTCAACACGGCGAAGCATCACAAGGGAGAATTTTACTTACCAGGAGTCCAAACGAGTATTTGAGAAGGTTAGTAGGCCTTTCAGGAGAATATGAAATAATAAAGCTATAACGGTTGAGGCTCAGTATGAGGAAAAAGTGGCGATGCCCCATCTCCCAAGCCCCAATGACAATGGCTCTTTGGCTCAGGTACATCGGGGAGAATTTTACTTTTTCCATGAGATTATATCGCTGCAGTTCTATCGAGGGAAAGAAGGCCAGAATTTTTCCACGCAGAGAAAGTTCATCGGATTGAGAAGTTTCGTGTAGACATTTCTTATTCTAACAAATCTCTCCACGAAGGGGCAAATGTAGAGGGGGCTTGAAGGTAATCCTGAGATTAGGGATAATTCCTTAATTAGCAAAAGTGTTTGAGATTAAGCAACCGAAGCAGCTCAAGCGGGGAAACTCAAGCATGGAAACTCAGCGAGGCAGCTTGGCGTGGTAACTCATACTTTAGCTTGTTGTATTAGTCATATTGTATTTTTGTTTATGTTGATTGTAAGCTATAATGGTTGTAATGATGTAACGGGAATAATAAGGAGTTTTAGTGTAAGGGCAAATGGTACTCGTGAGAGACCGGGCTTGGCAGGGCCTGGGAGAGATTCCATGCTCTATCGAATGACCTCATCGTGGGAACTTTAGAGGTGCTTTGTTTGGAGGATTGATAAGTGAGGCACCGTTGGGGGCTTGTTTTGACCATCTTAGATACACCTATAAAACACCAAAGGACCCTAACCGTGGAACCTCAGACAGAGCAACTTGAAGTTCCATCGGGAGTTGAGTTTTGAACCAAACAACCCTCTACTTAATGTCAAATCTTTTATAGGTGATGTCACTAGCCAGCTAAATAATGTCAGACCTGCACTTGAGTAAACCACCGTGGTATTTGGGATGGTCAGGCAGTTGGTGAGCCACCTCTGCCACAACAACCCCCTGACACACAGTGGTTAGGCAAAAGGCATGTCTTGGCATTTAATGTTTATGATGTGGAGACAACTAGTGCATCAGGAATTTAATGTTGTGATATAAAGCATGAGGGAAGTTTTTCATAGTCTTTAATGATTGAGTTGCCTCGGGGATGGTGTGGGAGGCTATTTAAGGACCCCAACCACCTTTGAGGAGGGATGATCTTTTGAGAGTTCTGGAATTATTACTAGAGAAAAGACACATCAGAGAGAGTTATTGCAAAACTAGAGGGTTTACTCACTCACCATTGTTATTTATTACAAAGCTTTTAATACTTGACAGAGATTCTTGAGGGTGTTTGGTGTGTTTCTACCTTCCTACTAAGGTGTATCTAGGGTGCTTACTTCCCTCTTCCTCTAGCTGAGTTACTTATAAGTTCCATTACTACTTTCTGAGTTATACACGAGAGATTTGTGAGTTTAAACTAAGTCTTATCTTCATTGCATTTGTATCTGGGTGTTCTATTACTAATCCAAGGCTTTGACCAATTAGCTTATCATTACCATACTCGAATAGGGGTTACGCCTTCATCTATCTTATCTAAAGTATCCTCTTACACCCTGAGCCGGGGAAAAATTAACTTCCTAGTCACCAGTAGGGACACCAGTAACAGGAGCAATAGGTTCCACGACAGCTCGATCGACAGGGGCATCTTCATTTATAATGGGTTTAGGGCCAAGATGGTGCTCGGTAAAAAGTGGCGAGTCAGCAACAACACCAGCGGTGACTTAGGTCTGATCCCAGTATTTTTTAAAGTTGGCTCGGCTGATTTAATCGATCTAGATGTCAGCATCTTCGTACGCTACCTCCCAGCCCTCATTATAGCCACTCTCATTGACGAAAGATGCCCTGACTCCATTTTCTTAATCCCTCTCAGCCAGTTCTTTATTTTTATCTGCGAGCACCTTGTTTTTCTCTGTGGTGGCCAACTTACCCACCACAACCAGCTCATAGGACTCGCAGGGTTCCTTTCTCTCCTTGGATACTTTATCCTTCTCCTTAGCAAAAGAAGCCTCAGCATCTATGAGAGATTTATCGGAGGACTTTTGGGCCTCCTGGGTAGACTTCAGGCTCTCCTCGATCTCGGAGCTCCTCCTTACCAGCTCATTTTGGCTGCACCTAAGGGCGGTATAGTCGGACACAAACTCCAGAAGAGACAAGTGTTAGTGAACAAAGTGCAAAGAAATTACAAGTCAAAGAAATAGAGAAAAGGGGAAGTGGCCTTATTAAAGAAAGACCTTGAACTTCTTTTAAGGCTAACTGGTCAGGTTTTGAAGATTGCTCACGGTCCGCCTTGAGCACATCTCTCTCGAGCATCATTGGAGCGAGATAAGGGGCCAGAGCCATAGGGGGGCCCTCGGTTGGAACAACCATAGGCACTAGAGAGGCCTGTGCTTTCTCTATCCTTTCTTCTCCTCTCCTCCTCTTCTTTTTTCTATTCTTCCCCTCTCCTCTCTTCCTATCTTCCTCTATCTTTCTCTCTTCTCTTCTCTTCTTCTTCTTCTTTTTCTTTCCTCTTCCTCTCCACCTCTTTCTCATGAGTTATTATCTGGGAACCACCAGCAGTATCCCCAAACCTTGGTTTCTAGAACTTCAGCCTATTGGATAACAGGATATCATCATCATCATCACGGATCGAGTTTTTTTCTTTTAAGGGGGCCATCTCTTCCTCACTTGAACTTCCTGAACTAGAATCTCCTAAAGTATAACCTACCTCGATAGACCTCTCTCCACCAGATTCTTCCTCATTGGATCCCTCCTCAAAGGATCCTGCCTCACCACTACTACCTCTATTACCTCCAACGCTATTAGCTTCTGAGCTGCTCCCATCCTCATCGTCTAACTGGATAGGTCAGAGGCAGCAACTTCTTCTGGGATATCGAGGTGGGGAATGGAATCAACTGGACGGGCGATGAAGCTTGTGGTAATGTTCTTGTATTCCAACAAGAAGGAAGCTGACCTAGGATGCTCACCCTCTGTAATGGAGTCCCTTATTTTTCAAGCATTGATCAATTCAGTAACACGGATCTCGTGAGGAGCAGGTTCTTGGTTTTTAGACCTCACTGAAAAAGGGAAAAAGAAGAAGCAATAAGCAACAAGGTTGGACAACAACATATTTAATCCTCCCCATATGTAGGGATCTGAGGCCCCCTGTACCTTGCTCCTCCCCCTACTTAGGGAGGGAATTGCCAGTTCCTACCAATGAACCCCTCAGACCAATAGTCCTTATGGGAATCAGGTAAGTTCACTACCAATACCATATCTGGGCTCCTCTCTTTCAAATAAAGAAGACCATATCTCATGCGAGAAAAAGGGTAACAAAAATAGATCTCAGTTAATCCTAAGTTGCTGTTATAAAGTTGATTTATCTATGGACACCATTGATGATTTTCCAAACATTTGGAGAACACTAAGCTGGAACTATATCGAAGTATTGAAAGAAATGCTAGAAGTGGGCAATTTGGGGGAAGGGTTAAATCCCTTTGAGATAGTAGAAGAGCATGAATCCAATGGCCATCCTCAATGTCATGGATATTACGGGGAACAGGGGCACACTCAATATCCACCCAGTTGGGGATATTATAGCATTTCCTGAATTCATCCAGAGACCTGTTGTCTATTTTTTCCATAAGAAAACCCTAGCTACAGTAGAAAGAAAAGCAACGATTAAAGGAAATATAGAAAGAGAAGGGACTGGGAACTTACGAGGAGAGAATGAAACTTGAGATGATGAAAAACCACAAATTTGGAAGATAAAGAGCAAGATATAGCTTGGACGTGGAAGAAGAAAAGAGTTGAAGTGATGATAGAATCATCCAACACTTTCAGTTTAAACTCATCAATGATAGCGCACACTGATCGAAGAAGATTTTTCGCTTAAACCCCCTGCCAAATGATGATTCACACCCCTATCAGTCTCATGAACTACGGCAGTGCTATCAAAGGGGGACGAAAAGATGCTTTTTAAAATTCGTGATCCCAAAGGCCCCAAAAATTTTAGGGGCAATTGTAGGTGCCCATTGTGTCGATCAAGCCCATAAAAGTAGCTGGCCAAGACCAAGTGATTTAATCAGGTTTCTGGCCCAAATTATGAGCCTTGGTCAAGCAGTTACATTTGAAGATATAACCGAGTCTATCCCCAAAACTCTCGAAAAGATATTTAAAAGATACAGGCTCAACGTGTTAGTTGCCAACACTTTAAATTAATTGAATATATATTATAACCCTGACCTGGGGCATAGGGGCATGTAGCAAAAAAAACATCTCGAGAGTTACTTAATACTACAAGTAGACCTCTCTGTGGATGTAGGCATTTTGCCGAGCCACGTAAATTCTTGTGTTGTGATTGTGATTATTGGTGTTCTTATCTTCTTGGTGATTGTTTTCTTTCATTATTAATTTCTGTTGTGAATTTGTTCACCATTATATATATATATATATATATATATATATATATATATATATATATATATATATATAACATATGGAATGTCATACACAATATATTTCTTTAGAAAAAAATATAAAATTATAATTAAACTATAAGACATGCCAGTAAAAGTGAAACACATCCTTCAACCTTAAACAAATTATCTTTATTTTTCAAAATTGAATCAATAAACCACCTATTAATAAACCCATACTAGTTTTCATCTCTTTATGGTCTTTAATAGCTAGAACATCCTCCCACTTAGTATACAAGACACTCATTGTGGGAAAAAAATGAATTACACAAATACAATACATGCCCTTTGCAACATCTTTCAACACAATACCCGATGCCCTTTTGATACTAGTAAATCTTCTCTTGATAAAAGGACTTGACAATCTAGAAGATACATTAATATTTATTTCATTTAACTTACAATCTATGCCGAAAATGGCCTAACATCATCATCGTTTAACTTTATCTCCTAATTACCAATGATAAAACACTTTTTTCTCGAAATCAAAACATTTCGGGATAACCACTATGTCATCCATATTCTTTCGAATAAATTACTTGTCAATAATGCTCTCGATAATTGGCAACAATAGCGAACTGAAAGGAGTTTTCATAATGACTTCCTTGTGTTTGTCAGACAACTCAATCTTGTTAAGGACCTCAATTAAACCATTTAGATTGGACGTGTACTGAGGCCCACAACCCTTAGTCTTCACCTCAGCATCGGTAAAATCGTCACCTTCTTGAATTTCCTTTGAATTTTTTGCTACATGTTCATAGCTGATATTTCTCATATCAGTCATTTGTTTCTTCTTGTTCGAATTACCTGTTTTCAAATAAACATCTCTCGATTGAGAGTTTGACACAGTCTTTTACATTCCTGATGAACTTGACATGTACATAAAAAATAATTCAAAAATAAAACTTAACAAAATCAATAAAACTATAAATAATTACAACTATAAGTAAAATATATGCAATTACATCTATAAATGAAGGTGTTATAATTTAACAATTAGAAAAAATTACAATTACAAACAGTTACAAAAAAATAATAGTTAGAATTTGTATGTTATAATTACATAAACAGTTACACAGATGAAACAATTATAATTATACAAACAGTTTGATGAACACTTATTTTAAGACATAATTACAATTACAAATAGTACACCAATAAGAGTTACACTTAGTATGTAATAATTATAAACATTTACAAAGACAGCTACACAAATGAAACAATTATATTTAAACAAGCAGTTACAAAAAACTTACACTAAGTCACAATTACAATTACAAATAGTTGCACAATAATGTTATAATTGCTATATTAAAATAAAGTAACGGCTAATTCCATATTTTCGTAAAGATTGACACAAAATACTTAATTTAAATAAAAGTTACAATAAAAATCACATTTCATAAATTGTCCATTTACACTAAGTCATAATTATAATTACGAATAGTTACAAAGATAATAAATATAGTTACAATTTTGCAATTATAAATAGTTAGACCAATCAAACAATTACATTTACAAAAACCATTATACTAACTAAAATTAGAAATAGAAATACTTACAAAATCAATAGTCGCAGTTACAATTAGCTCATCTATTTATATAAAAATGTTTTATAAAGTAACACTACAAACACAATAATTTGTCTAACCTAATATACCTGCCACGCTAACTATATAACACATAAAATAGACACAACAACAAAGACTAACAATTATAAAGGAAACATATACAACTATAAATAGTCATAAATAAAATATAGTGTATATAAAGATACGGAACCATTATAACAGTATTAAAATAGATTAAATTACAAATAGATACAATTTATATAAAGTAAAAATTTCAGAACACAAAAATAAAAATAAGAATATATCTCATACAAATACAACTAAAAATAGCTACAATTATATATCAAGCATATACAAATACAAACATTTATAATTATCAACAAATCTAGAATAATTTAATAATTAAAAACACATATAAGGTACAATATTTACAAATAAAAACTTAAACACATGAAAACATTTACAAAGACAATAAATAGAGTAATAATTATCATGAATTTTGTAAACAAATATAATTTATAATATAATTCATATACAGATACAACAAATAACTAAGACAAATAAATGCACTATAATTATTAAACAAAAATACAAAAAATACTCCAAAATGTACAAAACTGAGCATTAATAAAATCAAACACACATCTCAATCATCATCATGCAAAACATAAGCTTACATCGCTATCGAGTGAAGAAAACTTCAAATATGTAAACAACAATAATCGCAATGACACTATCTCCAAAACTCTATCTATAAAATCTTTAAAAATTATAGGAAAAACAACACTGCTACCGGAAAAAATCCAATAACTTATATACAAACTGATAATGATGAAAAACACTTTATGATAATACAAAACAAACAACAATCACTAAATATTGAACAAAAATATAAAAAATACTCCAAATTGTACAAAACAGAGCATTAACAAAATCAAATATACACATCAATCTTTATATAATCCATAACCTTACCTCGTGAAAACTCCAAATTTGTAAACCACAATCATAAGAACAATATATCCAAAAACTAAACCAAATATAATCAATGGTCATGGTTTTCACCCGTGACCACTGCTATAAGTCATGGTCTTCATCCGTGATAATATGAAGCGTGATAAAATTATGGGTCACGGTCTCTATCCATGACTCATAGGGGAGAACACGGGTCACTGCCACCACCTGTGACCAAGACACCACGGTGGGTCACGGTCCAGGACCATGACCCTTAGTGGGGACCTGGGTCACAGCCACAACCCGTGACCAGGACACCACACTTGGTCACGGTCCAAGCCCGTGACCCTAAGAAGAGACTTTTGGTCACGGTCACCACCCATGACCAGTGTCACGGGGCTGGTCAGGGTCAATAACCGTGACCTATATTTTTTTATTTAAAAAAATTCTTTTTATCACGGTCCGAAATCATGACCTAATATATTTTTTTAAATTAAAATAAAATAGGGATCACGATTTTGGACCGTGCTCAAATAAAAAATTAAAAAATAAAATTAATTTTTCTGCATCCCCCCAAAAAATGTACATTTTTCAAACCTATTTACATTTCCAGACATAAATATTTAGCCAATATGTAATAAAAGTTATATAATGCATGCTTGCGTGAATTTGTACTGATACAATACAAGTTAACTAACGCATGCTTTCGTGAATATGTACAACATAAAATAAAATACATCGCAATTTGCGTGAATATGCACAACTTAAATAGAAATACAACGAATGCTTGCGTAAAAATATTCCAAATGTTCCTTTTCTATGAGGCCTACAAACAAAACTTTAAAAATATCACAAGTGGTAAGTAACATTGGACTTGAAACCCAAAAATAACTTTGGAACGCCTATGTAGCCAAAAATGGTATCAAAGTCTACGTATTTTGTAATATTAACAAGGCTGGGGACTAACCTTCAATTTTAATATAGGGTTCTCTTCTGATTTATGAAAATTTATGTAAAATATGTTGAAAGTGTAGAAAATTGTGAGAACACTCTAAATTGAAAATTGTGGTATAGTCCCCCCCCCCCTTCTTGTTTTTTTATTTACGAAAATATATGTCAATTCACAATTGTGGGCACTCTAAATTGGGTTGTTCTGCATTTTTGCCCTTCAACGACATGTTTCAAGTTTTGCATTTTGTGGTCATGTTCTCAATCTAAGCATCATGTGACTACATGATCAGTTGCTATGTATTATGTTGGTCCGATGGGAGGTGCCCATGCCTCTTACGGGGACGTTTGGGGGATATTTTGTATTTTTGCCCTTCAACGACATGTTTTTAATCCTAAGTCTAATTATTTATAATTTTTTGTCAGGTTCTCAAACCGGGCATCCTATGATTATGCAGTCAGTTACTACATGTTGCATTACTCCTGTAGGAGGTGCTCGTGCCTTTTGCGAGGGAATTTGGGGGTTGTTTCGAATTTTCACCCTTCAACGATATGTTTTCAAACCTAAGTCTATCTGTTTGTAATTTTTGGTCATGTTCTTAAACCGAGCATTCCGTGACTACGCCGTCAGTTGCTACATGTTATGTTGGTCCTGTGGGAGGTGTCTGTAGCTCTTACTGGAGCATTTGGGGGCCATTTTGCATTTTCACCCTTCAATGGAATGTTTTCAAGTCTAAGTCTAACTATTTATAATTTTTTGTCATGTTCTCCAACCGAGCATCCCGTGACTACGTGGTTAGTTGCTACACATTACGTTGGTCTCGTAAGAGGTGCATGTACCTCTTGCGGGGAAAATTATGGGATGTTTTGCATTTTCACCCTTCAACGACATGTTATCAAGCCTAAGTCTAACTATTTGTAATATTTGATCATGTTCTCTAACCGAGCATCATGTGACTATGCGGCCAATTTCTACATATTGCGTTGGTCCCGGGGGATGTGCCAATGCCTCTTGCGGGGGTGTTTAGGGGTTATTTAGCATTTTCACCCTTCAGCGATATGTTTTCAAGCCTAAGTCTACCTATTTGCATTTTTTTATCATGTTCTCAAATCGGGCATCTAATGACCACCCGATCATTTGCTCTGTGTACGTTGGTTTCGTAGAAAGTGACTTTGCCCCTTGTGGGGGCTTTTGGGGGCTATTTTTCATTTTCACCTTTCAACGGTATGTTTTCAAGCATAAGTCTAATTACTTGTAATTTTTTATCATCTTCTCAAACTGGGCATCTCGTGACTACGCGATCAGTTGTTACATGTTACTTTGGTCACATAAGAGTTGCCCGTGCCTCTTACGTTGGAATTTGGGGACTATTTTACGTTTTCACCCTTTAACGGCATGTTTTTAAGCCTAAGATTAACTATTTATAATTTTTGGTCATGTTCTGAAATCGGGCATCTCGTGACTATGAAATCAATTGCTACGTGTTATGTTGGTCTCGTGGTAGGTGCCTGCGCCTCTTGTCAGGGCATTTCGGGGCTATTTTACATTTTTACCCTTCAACGACATATTTTTAAGCCTAAGTCTAACTATTTACAATTTTTGACCAGGTTCTCAAATCAGGCATCCCGTGACTACACGGTTAGTTGCTACGTGTTATGTTAATCTCGTGGGAGGTGCTTATGCTTCTTACGGGGGCCATTTGGGTGTTGTTTTGCATTTCCCCCTTCAATGGCATATTTTCAAGCTTAAGTCTAACTATATGCAATTTTCAATCATGTTCTTAAACCTGGGGTCCCATGTCCACACTAACAGTTGCTGCGTGTTATGTTCGTACCTTGGAGGTGTTCGTGCCTCTTGCGAGAGCATTTGGGGACTATTTTGCATTTTCACCCTTCAAAGGCATGTTTTTAAACCTAAGTTTAACTATTTATAATTTTTGGTCATATTTCCAAACCTATCATTCCATGACTACGCGGTCAGTTGCTTCGTGGTACATTGGTCACGTAGGAGGTGCATGTGCCTCTTACGAGGGCTTTTGGGGCCATTTTGATTTTTCACCCTTCAACGGCATGTTTTCAACCCCAAGTCTAACTATTTATAATTTTTTATCATGTTCTCAAACTAGGCCTCCCGTGACTATGCAGTTTGTTGCTACATGTTATGTTGGTCCCATGGGAGGTGCTGTGACCCTTGCTTGTTTGGGGACTAAATTCTATTTTCCCACTTCAACGATATGTTTTTAAGCATAAGTCTAACTATTTGTAATTTTTGATCATGTTCTCAAATTGGGAATCATATGGCTATGTGGTTAGTTGTTACGTATTACGTTGTCCCGTGGGAGGTGCCCGTGCCTTTTGCAGAGGTGTTTAGGTGCTATTTTACATTTTCACCCTTTAGCGACATGTTTTAAGCCCAAGTCTAACTATTTACTTTTTTTATCAAGTTATCAAATAGAAAATCAGGAGACTATGAGATCAGTTGCTACGCGTTACGTTGGTCCCATGGGAGGTGGTCGTACCTCTTGTGGGGTCGGTTGGGACTTGTTTTGTATTTTCACCCTTTAACACATGTTTTCATGCCTAAGTCTAACAATTTGCAATTTTTGGTCATGTTTTCAAAGTAGGCATCCCGTGACTATACGGTTAGTTGCTACGTGTTATGTTAGTCCTGTCGGAGGTGCTTGTACCTTTCACGGGGGTGTTTAGAAGGTTGTTTTCTTTTTTCACTCTTCCACGGTGTTCTTTCAAGCTTAAATCTAACTATTTGTAATTTTTGGTAATGTTCTCAAACTAAGCATCTCGTGACAACACGGTCAATTGCTACATGTTATATTGTCCCGTGGGAGGTGCTCGTGCCTCTTGCGGGGGTGTTTAGGGGGTTATTTTTCATTTTCACCTTTCAACGACATGTTTTTAAACCTAAGTCTAATTATTTATAATTTTTGGTCATGTTCTCAAACTCGACATCCTGTGACTATACAGTCAGTTGCTACATGTTACGTTGGTCTCATGGGAGGCGCTCATGCCTCGTGCAGGGATGTTTGGAGATTATTTTATGTTTTCACCCTTCAATGGCATATTTTCAAGCCTAATTTAACAATTTATAATTTTTGGTCATTTCTCATACCGGGAATCCCACGACTATGTGGTCAAATGCTACATTTTAAGTTGGTCCCGTAAGAGGTGCCTGTGCCTATTATGGGGGCGTCTTCCCTTCAACAACATATTTTTAAACCTAAGTCTAACTATTTTCTATTTTTGACCATGTTATCAAATTGGGCATCCCGTGACTGAGCGATCAGTTGCTATGTGTTACATTGATTCCATGGGAGGTACTGTGCCTCTTACAGGGGCATTTGGGGGTTATTTTGCATTTTCACCCTTCAATGGCATTCTTTGTATCCTAAGTCTAACTATATGCAGTTTTTGGTCATTTTGACAAACTAGGAATCTCATGACTACGCGGTCAGTTGTTGTGTGTTATGTTTATCCCGTGGAAGGTATCGTGCCTATTGGAGAGGCGTTTGGGGGATGCTTTGTGTTTTTACCCTTCAACGGCGTGTTTTCAAGACTAAGTCTAATTATTAGCAATTTTTTATCATGTTCTTAAATTGGGCATCCCGTGACTATGTGGTTGGTTGCTACGTGTTAGGTTGGTTCCGTGGGAGGCCCCCGTAACTCGTGTGAGGGGCGTTTGGAGACTATTTTGCATTTTCATCCCTCAACGCCATGTTTTCAAGCGTAAGTCTAACTATTTAGAATTTTTTATCATGTTCTCAAATCAAGAATCCCATGACTACACAATCAAATTCTACGCTTTATATTGGTCTTGTAGGAGGTGCCCGTGCCTGTTGCAGGAGTGTTTTCCCTTTAACGACATGTTTTCAAGCCTAAGTCTAACTATTTGTAATTTTTGGTCATGATCTCAAATCGGGCACCCCGTAACTATGCGATCAGTTGCTACGTGTTACGTTGATTTCGTGGGAGTAATCGTGCCTCTTGCGGGGGTATTTGGAGGGTGTTTTGATTTTTCACCATTCAATGGTATTTTTTGAAGCCTAAGTCTAGCTATTTACAATTTTCCCACAAGACCAACGTAACACGTAGTAACTGACCACATAGTCACAGGATGCTCGATTTGAGGACATGACCAAAAATTGTAAATTGTTAGACTTAGGCTTAAAAACATTCCGTTGAAGGGTGAAAATGCAAAACATCCACCAATTGTTCCCGTAAAAGGCACGTGCGCCTCCCACGGGACCAACATAACACTTAGCAATTGACCGCATAGTCACAGGATGTCCGGTTTGAGAACATAACAAAAAATTACAAATAGTTAGGCTTAGGCTTAAAAACATGCTGTTGAAGGGTGAAAATGCAAAACAAAACCCCAAACACCCCCGTAAAAGTCACGGGAACCTCCCACGGGACCAATGTAATCTGTAGCGACTGACCGTACAGTCACGGGACGCTCGGTTTTAGAACATGATAAAAAGTTACAAATAGTTAAACTTAGGCTTGAAAACATGTCGTTGAAGGGTGAAAATATAAAATAGCCACTATACGCCCGACAAGAGAAACGGGCACCTCTCATGGGACCAACATAACATGTAGTAACTCATCGCATAGCCAAGGGATGCATTGTTTGAGAACATGATAAAAAATTGCAAAAAGTTATACTTAGTCTTCAAAACATGTCGTTGAATGGTGAAAATGCAAAACAACACCCAAAAAACCCCGCTAGAGGCAAGTGATCACATAGTCACGAGATGCCCAAATTAAGAACATGACCAATAATTGCAATTGCTTAGACTTGGTCTTGAAAATAGGTTGTTGAAGGTTAAAAATGTAAAACATCCCCCAAACACCCCTATAAGAGGCATAAGCACCTCCAATGAAACTAACGTAACACGTCGCAACCGATTGCATAGTCACGGGATACTCGGTTTGAGAACATGACCAAAAATTTTAAATACTTAGACTTGGTCTTAAAAATATGTCGTTGAAGGGTGAAAATACAAAACAGCCCCCAAACTACTCGCAAGATGCACGGGCACCTCCCACGGGACCAACGTAACACGTAGCGACTGACCACCTAGCCACAGGATGCCCGATTTTAGAACATGATATAAAATTACAAATAGTTAGACTTAGGCTTGAAAACATGTTGTTGAAGGGTAAAAATACAAAGCAACTTTCGTGGGGGAGTTTGGGGGTTGTTTTGTATTTTCACCCTTCAATGACATGTTTTCAAGCCTAAGACAAATTATTTGTAATTCTTGGTCATGTTATAATATTGAGCATCCCGTGATAACATGGCCAGTGATTACGTGTTACGTTGGTCCCATGGGAGATGCTCGTGCCTTTTACGGGGCGTTTGGAGGTTGTTTTACATTTTCACCCTTTAATGGCATGTTTCCAAGTCTAAATCTAACTATTTACAAATTTTGGTCATGTTCTCAAATCGAGCATCCCGTGACTATATGATCAGTTGCTATGTGTTATATTGGTCCCTAGGATGCACTCGTGCCTCTTACGGGGGCGTTTTGGGGATTGTTTTGCATTTTCACCCTTCAATGACATGTTTTCAGGCATATGTCTAACGATTTGAAAATTTTGGCCATGTTATTAAATCAGGCATTTCGTGACTACGCGGTCAGTTGCTACGTGCTACATTGGTCTTGTGGGAGGTTCCCGTGCCTCTCGCCAGGCATTTAGGGGCTTGTTTTGTATTTTTAGCCTTCAACGACATGCTTTTAAGCCTAACTTTGACTATTTGTAATTTTTGGTCATGTTCTCAAATCATGCATCTCGTGACTTCACGGTTAGTTGCTACGTGTTATGTTGGTACCATGGGAGGTGTTCGTACCTTTTGTGGGGGTGTTTGGGGACTGTTTTACGTTTCCCTTTCAACGACATGTTTTTAAGCCTAAGTCTAATTATTAGTAATTTTTAGTAATGTTGCTCGGCATCATGCGACTATGCGGTCCATCGCTACGTGTTAGTTTCGTCTCGTGGGAGGCTCTCGCGCCTCATGAGGGGGCATTTGCGGACTGTTTTGCATTTTCACCCCTCAATGCCCAGTTTTTAAGCCTAAGTCTACCTATTTACAATTTTTTATCATGTTCTCAAACTTGAAGTCCCATGACTATGCAATCAACTGCTACATTTTACATTGGTCCCATGGGAGGTGCTCATCCCTATTGTGGGGGTGTTGCCCTTCAATGGCATATTTTAAATCCTAAGTTCAAATATTTGCAATTTCTAGTCATGTTATCAAACCGAGCATCTCATAACTACGCGATCAGTTGTTGCGTGTTACATTGATCCCGTGGGAGGTACCGTGCCTCTTGGGGGACGTTTGGTGGTTATTTTATGTTTTCACCCTTCAACGATAATTTTTTAAGCCTAAGTCTAACTATTTGCAACTTTTGGTCATGTTATAAAACTGGGCGTCCCGTGACTATGCAGTCAGTTGCTACTTGTTACGTTTGTCCCATGGGAGGTGATGTGCTTCTTATAGGGGCGTTTGGGGGATGTTTTATATTTTCACCCTTCAACGGCATGTTTTTAAGCCTAAGTCTAATTATTTGTAATTTTTGGTCATGTTATAAAATTAGGCATCCCATGACTATGCGATCAGTTACTACATATTACGTTGGTCTCGTGGGAGGCGCTCCTGCCTCGTGCGGAGGCGTTTGGGGACTATTTTTCATTTAGCCCCTTCAACGGTATGTTACCAGTCCTAAGTATAACTATTTACAATTTTTATCATGTTCTCAAATCGAACGTTCCATAACTACACGATTAGGTCCCGTGGGAGGCTCTCGTGCTTATTGTGGGGGCGTTTGCCTTTTAATGGCATTTGTCAAGCCTAAGTCTAACTATTTATATTTTTTGGTAATTTTTTCTAATTGGGTATCACGTGAGTACGCGATCAGTTACTACGTGTCCCATGGGAGGTGTCGTACCTCTTGCGGGGGCGTTTAGGGGTTGTTTTGCATTTTCTCCCTTTAATGGCATTTTTTGAATCCTAAGTCTAACTATTTATAATTTTTGGTCATGTTCTCAAACATGTGTCCCTTAACTACACGGACCGTTTTTACGTGTTACATTTGTCTCGTGGGAGGTAACATGCCTCTTGAAGGGTCATTTCGGCTCTATTTGTGTTTTCACCTTTTAACGACATGTTTTCAATCCTAAGTCTGACTATTTGTAATTATTGGTTATGTTCTCCAACCGAACATCTCTTGACTATACGGTTAGTATCTACATGTTACGTTAGTCCCATGGAAGGTGTCCATGCCTCTTACGGAGGCATTTGGGGGTTATTTTGCATTTTCATCCTCCAACGGCTTATTTTCAAGTCTAGGTCTAACTATTTGTAAGTTTTGTTCACGTTCACAAATCGTGCGTCCCGTCCACTGGGTGATGCCCGTGCCTCTTACAGGAGAATTTAGGGGTTGTTTTGCCTTTTCACCCTTCAACGACATGTTTTCAAGCCTCGGTCTAACAATTTATAATATTTGATCATGTTCTCAAATTGGGCGTCTTGTGACTACGCAATTAGTTGCTGTGTGTTACGTTGGTTTCGTGGGAAGTGCCCGTGCCTCTTACGGGAGCATTTGGGGGATGTTTTTTATTTTCACCCTTTAACGACATGTTTTCAAGCTTTAGTCTAACTATTTTACCATTTTTGGCCATATTATCAAATTGAACATCTTGTGGCTAGGCGATCAGTTGCTACGTGTTACGTTGGTCCCGTGGAAAGTGGCCATGGCTCTTGCAGGGGAGTTTGGTGTGACACCCCGATTAATTAAATACCGGATAGCTACTCCTTTATTAAATTAATACAAAATGTCAAGTTGGTCCAGTAACAACATCACTGTCGAAAACATTTTAATCATTACTAACCACCTAGTATTTAAAAAGTAAGATGTCAAATTTTAAAATAAGTCTGATTAACATGCATTGAAAGAATAATGAAAGAATAACATAACCATACACCATAAAGTCTCAATAAAGTAACCAACAATTAATAGTAAGTCCAGAGGAAAAACTCCTCACAACAATCCCACAACTGAAATAATAAAACAGTGTATCCTGAATTAAGTACATGCCAAAAGTCTGAATAACTGAAAAATGAAATGTCTCTAAAAGAAATGGGCGACATGCCCTACAAGTGATGGAACTGAATATGGAGTCAAAACCAAAGGAAGCGCTACTAGAAAGGCCCTGTAACTTCCACAACAGCTACAGCTCGTCACCTGAATGGAAATACTATGCATGGTGTCCTTGTGGCTGGGCACCTAAAAGGTTTTTACAAAAATAGATTTGAAAGAAAACGGGTCAGAGCCCGAAAGTGGAGAGTATTTTAAAAACAGCAAGTGCTTTAATAACATTAAAACAATGAATGCAAAATACATGTTAGGACGTGCACTCACATGAAATACTCGCCTCTCGACTAATTGTGCACTCCTAACGTACCGTACCCATCTAAGTGACATTCATATCTAACTAAACCGTCATAAGTTCTACCCCTTTCTACTCGATTCCCTACGGCAATTTGGAAATTTTGTTGGGACGCGTGTGACAGTCGCGTCAGGAATATAACTATTTTTAATTAAAAAGTGAACTTTATTTTTATCAACCGTATGGTCATTTTGAGTGCCCCAACGCGTCCGGAAGGGTCAAAATAGTCAGAAAACACTAGCCGGAGGTTTAGTTTGGGTCCCGGGGCATTTTTAGGCCATATTGGCAACTTAAAAGGGTATTTTGGTAATTTTGAAATTTTAGGAATTATGACCAACGAATTTTGGGAATTGAAAATAAGGTATTTAGGAACCCACTAACCCATTACCAGCACTTAACTAATTAGAGGGCTACGGGAGTTTTAGGAGAGGTTAGGAGAAGTTCCCAAAAGAGAAACACAACCTCCATCTTCAACCTTCAACCTTGGGAGAAAAGGAGAGAGCAACCTTCATCAATTCAACACCAAATTCAAAGAATAATCCAAGGCAAGTGGTTTAATTACGTTATTTGCAACTAATGCTTTTTCCATGCGTAGAAATTTATATAATTGCATTGTCTTGGGAGAATGACAAAAACCCATGAAATTGGAATTAGAAACTGATGTTTTGATAAAGAGATTGTGCGTAGAATTGTGTTTGGGTGATTATACTGTTAGAAATACATCTTTCATGTTACAAAAATGGATTTAATTATGGATATTGATGACTTTAATTTTCTAGGGTTCATACTCATAGGGTTTAGGGAAAAAAATTAGGAGATTTGATAATTGGGTGTTGTTTAGGATGAATTGACCCCATAAATATGTTAAAATACGACTTATGTATGTTTAGGAATGATTAGAAACCTTGAACTACTGTTGTAATGATGTTTAGATGAGATTAAAGGTGAAGAATATTGGGAAAAATGAAATAGGAGAATTCTGGGCTCGAAACTGTCACCTCGTTAGAAGGCCTGCCCAGGTCGTTCGAACGAGCTCGTTCGAACGAGCTTCTAACGAGTTGACAGTTTGACTTCTAACGAGTTGGATGTTCGTTCGATGCCTTTCATTCGAACGAGATCTCGTTAGATGCCCACTTCGTTCGAACGAACTCTCGTTCGAACGACCTCGTTCGAACGAACGAGACTTCTAACGAGTTGACAGATTGGCCTTTTTGGCCTGATTCGATTTCTAGTGTCCCACAACCATATTTAATTGTAGAGATAACCTTCCCTTGTTAACTATTTGGTATAATTGGGAGAATTGGGATATAATGAGTAGTGAACCAAATGATATTTGTGGATTAGGACGCTAGTGACTATATACGATGTGAGGATTATTGACGACTTAAATATTTGTATTAACCGGGTATATGAGAATTGTGTAACATTATAAGTTGGTATGAGAATGAGAAGTATACCACTAATAATTTATGGTAATTACTAAGATGTGTGTATGCTTAGTATATGTATATGATTTTATGTGTATGACATACCTACCATGCTTGCTATCACGGGAGGTTTGCGTTCGCTTAGGGTCATCTATTCTTTGTGTGCCTACGGGGGGGGGGGGGGGGGATATAGATTAGTACCTCGAGGACATAGGTCAGAGAAGGACTTATTGGGAAGTTAATAAGTCTGCTGATCATGGGAGCGTAGGTATGTGCGTGACCCATGTGATGTGACTGTGTTCTTCTCCATTGATTGTGATTGTTGTTATCTGAGAACGATTCCTGAGAGATTCGGAATGCGTGATCCTTATGTACGTGATGTACCGGGATGGATAGCAGAGTATGTGTGCACCGCAGCTTAGTCTCGGGTGCTTGTATTGTATATTCATGACGTGAATAATATACGCTTAAATAATGAGAACTTTCATGTTGGTATTGTGAGTATAATTATGGTAACGCTTTGAGAAAGTAAAAAGGGATAACCTGTAGTGAATTGTATTGCTAATAATTGAGAATCCGAGTTTAAGTAAAGCCTCTATTTAATTGATAACTTTAGAATGTATAATGGGAATCGAGTAGAAAGGGGTAGAACTTATGACGGTTTAGTTAGATATGAATGTCACTTAGATGGGTACGGTATGTTAGGAGTGCACAATTAGTCGAGAGGAGAGTATTTCATGTGAGTGCACGTCCTAACATGTATTTTGCATTCATTGTTTTAATGTTATTAAAGCACTTGTTGTTTTTAAAATACTCTCCACTTTCGGGCACTGACCCGTTTGCTTTCAAATCTATTTTTGTAAAAACCTTTTAGGTGCCCAGCCACAAGGACACCATGCATAGTATTTCCATTCACGTGACGAGCTGTAGCTGTTGTGGAAGTTACAGGGCCTTGCTAGTAGACGCTTCCTTTGGTTTTGACTCCATATTCAGTTCCATCACTTGTAGGGCATGTCGCCCATTTCTTTTAGAGACATTTCATTTTTCAGTTATTCAGACTTTTGGCATGTACTTAATTCAGGATACACTGTTTTATTATTTCAGTTGTGGGATTGTTGTGAGGAGTTTTTCCTCTGGACTTACTATTAATTGTTGGTTACTTTATTGAGACTTTATGGTGTATGGTTATGTTATTCTTTCATTATTCTTTCAATGCATGTTAATCAGACTTATTTTAAAATTTGACATCTTACTTTTTAAATACTAGGTGGTTAGTAATGATTAAAATGTTTTTGACAGTGATGCTGTTACTGGACCAACTTGACATTTTGTATTAATTTAATAAAGGAGTAGCTACCCGGTATTTAATTAGTCGGGGTGTCACATTTGGGAGCTTTTGGCATTTTCACCCTTCAAATATATGTTTTTAAGTTTAAGTCTAACTATTTGCAATATTTAATCATGTTATCAAATCGAGCGTCCTGTGACTGTGCAACTAATTGCTACGTGTTACCTTAGTTTCATTGGAGGTGTTCTTGCCTTTTGCGGGGGCTTTTGGGGGTTATTTTGAATTTTTACCCTTCAACGACATGTTTTCAAGCCCAAGTCTAGCTAGTTGTTATTTTTGGTCATGTTCTTAAGCCGGGCATCTCGTGGCTATGCGATCAATTACTACATGTTGCATTGGTCCTATGGGAGGTGCCCAAGCCTCTAGGCAAGGTGTTTAGGGGCTATTTTGCATTTTCACCCTTCTGCCGTATGTTTTCAAGCCTAAGTATAAATATTTACAATTTTTGGTCATGTTCTTAAATCGGGCTTCCCTTAGCTACGCGTTTAGTTGTTACATGTTACGTTGGTCCCCCGTGGGAGCTGCCTGTTTCTCTTGCGGGGGTGTTTGGAGGTTATTTTGCCTTTTAACCCTTCAACGATATGTTTTCAAGCCTAAGTCTAACTATTTGTAATTTTATATCATGTTCTTAAACTGAGTGTTCCATTACTACGCGATCAGTTGTTATGGATTATATTGGTCTCGTGGAAAGTGCGCATGCCTCTTATGGGGACATTTGGGAACTGTTTTGGATTTTCACCCTTTAACCGCATGTTTTTAAGACTAACTAATTATAATTTTTTGTTATTTTCTCCAAACAGGCATCCCACGACTATGCGATATGCTGCTACATGTTATGTTGGTCCCGTGGGAGGTGTTTGTGCCTCTTTCGAGGGCGTTTGAGGGCTATTTTTCATTTTTACCCTTTGACGACATCTTTTCAAGCCTAAGTCTAACTATTTTTAATTTTTGGTCATATTCATTAATCAAACTAAACATTCATAAATCAAACTAATAGGATACAACTTGGATATAAATCAGATTTTATAGGGCCAATATGATAGGATACAAATTGGTTTGCCAAAGATAAAAAAAGTTTTTATACTCAATCTTTATCAAAATCAAACTACAAGATCCTTCAAATTAGGATTGTCATCAAGAGAAGGCTGGAATACTTTAAGAGCGTTTAATGTGTTTACTTCAGTAGTCATACCCTTTCGCGTGAAGTGCCTGTCCTTCAAACGACATGACATTTTGTTCGTACGACCCCTGGAATTTTGTTTTCAGTTCCTGTTTCTTCCTGATATATGTTATTGGTACTGCTGGGTTGTTTCTGAACAATGTTGAAAGCTACAAAAACATTTTCTCTTTTTAGAAAAATTTTGAAAAATCCAAAAAGAGTTTTGTATTTTGTTTGCACCTTATATGAATGCACACTTAGGATGACCATGTCATAACTTCATGCCATATTCATGTAACTGTTTGATAGTGTTTTGAGACAATATATTGTGTCGTTCATGTGCTTTACAAAGTTTGGAGTCTTTGAGATGATATAGTATTGCTACCTACATGTTTGACTCACTTTGTCCTTTATTTCACACATGCACGGATTTGTTTGATGTTTGTTCTTGTCAAATCACATGTTGGTTACTTGTTTTCATCTCTATTCTGTCTATTCAAACGAATCAAATGCGATATAATAAGATAATAAAAGGTGTGCATGTTTTTATCGTTTGCCGTAAGTTTGTGTGAATTTTATAAACGGTGAAGGGCTACGAAAGGTACACATTTATCCTTTGCGATTAAGCCGTCGTTTAAATTGGACTTAACAAATTGAGGAATTTTAATTGTCCGAGGTCCAAAGACGTTTAAAAGAGTTCGAAAAAATTCCATGGCAATAAAAAGAAATATATGTCAATAATGGGCCATCAGGTTTATTCACCAATTCTCCAATGTTTGAGAATATAGATCACCTTAAAAAGAAAATATATATGAGGGAGTTTGGTTAGAGAATTAAAACGACTTTGCACGTCCTTAAAAAATCTTCAAAAAAAAGCATGAAATCGTTTTGGACGTTATTGGTGTACAAATCATGTTGACTTTGATTTGTTAATTTTAATCTAAAACGATGCTATCTAAATTCAACAATTTTACACCAAAGGACTATTTTTTATGTTCATTTATTAGGAGTACACTTATGCACCTTGCATATATGATATGATTGAGTTGATTTTCCTATCAAATTTATTTACACCCATTCATTGCGTTTCCACGATTTGGTCGTCTTAGTATAAATTCATGATGTGTGATTTTTTTTGTAACATCATTTTTTTTGCATTTTTGTATAAAAAATTGAAAAAATTGAAAAATAATTTGTTTGCTTGGTTTTTCGTGACACCCCGATTTGCTTTATGTGATTTATTCTTTTTCTTGACTATTTTGGACAAATAAAAAGGGGGAGAACAAATTATGATTTCATGGGGGAGTTTATGTATGGGGGAGATTTGATTACATCTTCATATTTTATGTTTATATCATTTAAAACTCGATACGTCATGAGGTTTTTACTTTGTCTCATGTGTGTAGGTACAATTGAAGATTCTTTTGGATTGCACACCCTGATGAGAAAAGATTGGAGTTTTGAAAATTTGATTGTTGAAGCAAAGATTGAATGAGTTTGAAAACTTGTTCAGTTTATCTTTTCGTGTTTGAGTTTATGGGAGGGTAGATTTGTATAGGTCATATTTTGGTTGATAATTCGGACATTTTTATGTTTCACATGCATAGATATAGGGGGAGATTTATAAGGACATGATTTTATAAATGTCCGTTATCAATTTAGTATATCGTATACCGATACACCGTCGAAGAACGTTCAAGATCAAATATGCATCGAGATGGATCGGAATATCAAGTTCTTAACCAATCATGCCCAACAAGGCCAAATTTGGTAAAATTTGTTTAAGTTCCATTTACATTTTACATAAAAAGGGTTGGGATATTTTTATAAAAGTTTAAATGATTTTAATCATAAAATATTTGGATAAATACTCCTGATCTCATAAACATTTTTTATTTTTAAGGATTCCAAGTTATTTATTTTTAAAGTTTTTTAAAGAGGATCAGTGACGGTCGTTCGAACAATGTCACAGCTCATTCGAACGAGATGGAGTTATCACTCAAACGACGTCATGTTTCGTTCGAATGACAGTGTTTAAGTTTGACACGTCACCGCCTTGAATTTTATTATATAAAGGGTTTCAGGCTTCTATATTTCGTGTGGAGAAAATATTATTTCAATCAGAATACGATTTTAGTGTTTTTTGGTTTATTCTCCATCACTTTGAAGGTTCAAAACTTGTTTTACAATTCACAAATCCCAGTGCTTTTATGTGAGTTATTTTATGGAACCTAAAACATAGTTTTGCTGGGTATTTTGCTACTATTCGTACTTTGTGGGGATATCTCTACAACTGAGAGCTGCGTGCTATTGTGGAGTGAGTCGCTATAAGTTTTATGACTGTGTGTCATTGAGGATCTTCTGCGTGTTGATTCTTTGCTGAAGACTGCATGTCCATTGTGATATAGCTGCGTGTGAACCATTGTTGATCTGTGTTTTATTATAATCCGATGTAAGTTGCGATTTACAATCATAGTGAAATAAAAAGGTTTTGCCCTGCGGGGATTTTTCTTGAACTATTATGTCGCATATTTTATTTATGTTGGTTTGACACTTGCACGCACTTTGCTATTTGAGTTTAAGATCTGAATTGACTTGATTCATAAATTGACTCTAATCAAATAAGTTTGTGATGGAAATTACGAATCAATATTGCACAAACACTCTCAAGAACTTGGGAGCACTTGTGGAATTTTGCTGACGTGACTTTTTAATTCTCATAAGGAATATATCTAGGCTCACTACATACAGGACACTTGTTCTTCTCTTCGTTCTCGTTGTAGTACAATATGCAATCATACTTACATGCATGAATACTTCAAACCCAAACCATTCAAGCTATTCTTCATACTAAGGTAATTGTCTAGTAACATGTTCTCTTTTGGGAGAATGTTATTAACCCACTTAAGAATTCAAGTTACGTTATTGCCCAATAAACCAAATTGACTCTTTAAATTATGCAAACTGATCATTGCATACAATACCGAGTGACCTTGTTAGAAATTTCTATACAAAGGTCTATCTCCATGGATTTTCCACCGTATGTATTATGGATCTTTGGTTAATTCAACATTAACTTATTCATTGGCTTGGTTATAATGCACATTATCCGTATCCATATACAGGTTGTTTTGATTGTGGTAGACTCCTTAAACATGATCAATTAGGCCGGTCAAAGGATAATGGGTTGGATATTCGTTCATCAATTCCACCCAGTGAGATTTCGTCACACGATCATGTATCGATAATTATTCTGAAACATTTCGTACATTCATTTTCCCATGGAATGTCCATATCTTATAGTCTTGCATTATACCCCACACTAGTAAATTCAATTCAACGTCTTCTAAAGACTAAAATTTTTCATTTATACAATGGTTGCACGGACACAAAATCTTATCACTATTAATATTTCTATTTACGTATTTAATAAATTTGTGAACACTTTTCACATGATTATCAGATACTTTGTGACTCTTTCCCATCCACTCTTTGTATTGCAGGAGTTTTTAAAATTCAAAATAAATTCATTAAAAAGGTAAAAAATAAATATTATGAGAAAATTTATTCAAATAAAATTCATTCAAATGATACAGATATTACAACCAAATCATTAAACTTTAGCTAAAAGAAATATTGCAAGAAAACTCATTCAAACAAATAGATATTACAACCAAATTCATTAAATATTATTATAAATTTCTTCATTAAAAAAATATTGTTTAAGTAGCCTTGGCCAATAAATTAACTAGCCAAGTAATAAAATAATTTACATAATTTGAAAATAATGTCCCTTTCCCATGGTCAACGTGTGCAAGATCATCTCCACAATTAGGGTATATTTTATCGAGGAAACCTTGAGCTTCACCCATCACCAAAGGCCGATTATGGACTTTTGTTCAAATAATTATGGAAATTAGAGTGCACATGCCAATAATCCTGGTATCATCCAAGTTTCGTACATAATATGAGCCGCCAAAATTGGGTTGTATGGATGACGATGATGCACGAAATATTCTAGGGGTAGGAATTTATGAGGGGAACCTTCCATGAGGATTCATTTGGGAGGAAAATGTTCCGAGAGAAAGATAGGGTAATGTTTAAGGCATCTAATGGGGGGTAACCTTATTGTTGACTTAAGAGCTTGATCAATCCATGTATTTCATTCGTCAGGAGTTCTATGTCCTTTCAAAGCTCTAACATCTCTCCTTTCGTCTTGGCACCTTCTTCTAACCCTTTTGCCACCTCACCTCTCACTGTAAAGATCTCATCTAATAAAGGTATAGTGTGCTGTAATATCATACTTGGCATACGTGAACCCATACCTCTTGTCTTCCCCTTATGGTCCTTCTATAACACCTTGATTAGGGCATTTGATTGAATGTCATTGGGGTTGCACTCAGACAGACTACTGGATATTCCCTCTATTATATCATGTAACATAATATGATATTTAGTACTATGATTTTAACAATAACAATATTGTAATGTGTATATATATGATAACTAAATTAAAACTCACTAAAGTCATTGCCAGTCAGTTTGAAAATTTATTGGTCCCCTTTTGTCATCAGGCATGCAAGTAGAAGTTAACTTGATTAGATTCATTCCCTTCTTTTGGAGTCCCTTTGGTCCGTTCTACCCATTCACCCTTAATATCATCATAAGATTTTTCCCCGAATCTATGAGCATCAAACTTTTTCGATCTTTTTAGCTTATTTCTCACCCTCTCATTCAATTTTCCCTCTTTGGCCTCATTCTGTAAGAAGTAATTCCATTAGTGGGTAGGCATTTCAATATTTTGGGAAACTTTGTCTTTCAGGCCTTAAATATTTGAACTCGTTGCCTCCTTGGGTAAAAAATTCTTTTGAAGGTTATTCCGATAGATTTTTAAAGCATCAACTACCTTGAAAAGCACCTTCAACAAGAACTAGTTGGAAATGAAAATGCCTTGTTCGGTTGATCCCAAATGTCATCCTTTAAAGAAGAATCGACCTTCTTCCAGTTGTCTATGCCCCTAACGCCCAAAGTCATCTTTCCTAAAGACAGATAGAGTTTTTAAAAAGTTAAATGTCACCTTTTTCATTAATTGGATCATCCCCGCCAATGGGGAAACAAATACGCTTATTAGGGTTGGCTTGGGATCCCTCGATAACAGAGGTTAGGAGTGTCTAATTAGCAGGGGTTTCTTGAGTTGGGTGTGCCGGAGTTAGAATAGAATGAATCTCAAAGTAGAGAATTGATATGCCTGAGGAGTTGAGAATTGAGCTTGTTGTGTATGAGAGCGCTCATTTGGCAATATTCCACTATTTTGTTGGTTGTTGTCTTTTATGTTCGAGATTTCCTATCATTAAAAAAAATTAGCGACGTATGTAAGAAAAATATGGTTTATGACTCTCTCTCTCTCTCTCTCTCTATATATATATATATATATATATATATATATATATATATATATATATAGTTAACTTTTAAAATATGCTCGATGTGTCTAATTTCCATCCAATCAGTATTAGTTTTTAAAAATTCATGAAATTTTGCGTGCAGCCAAGTAGGCAGAAGCATGTCTATGATTGACAAGAAAAGATCCGTGGCATAAACTCGGAATCCTTTTTTCTTCAACTTATTTGCAAGCTCATTTTTAATATGCTTGTATTGCTAGACGTCACAGTCTGGGTGAATGCTCTCTTTATGCAATTGTATCCACAGAGGATGAATATTTTTTCAGCGTATTCTAACTCTGTCACCAACGTTCGTGCCCTGTCGGGATTATGCACGATAAATATATTCTCTATTGCCTCATCCCAGGATTTTAGCAATTAAAACAGAATATGATCGAATAGGTTGTTTTGCTTGAGATGAACTCGACGATTTGTAAGGTAATTAAATTGTTTAATTTTTCTATTATCGTACTTATAAATTAGAGTTCCCTCTATATGGCACCCACTAATGAAAGATGTTTTAGTGCGATCAAACTGCACCCTCTCGGACTCTTATTTCCAGTAATTACTTCTGTGACTCATTTTTTTTGAGAAAATATATATCGAATGTTGTGAAGACACAACAAATGACTTTATAGTAAACATTACACCATTCAGTTAAAGATTTATTATAAATAATTAATAGAGTGAGTGTTTTGAGTATCCATCATTTGTATCAAACTATCAACCCATCAACCAACACAACATTATCCCATACTCTTTATAAATTATCTACTTGATTGATATCAAGAGTTTCATATACAATTTCAAAGGGATAAATAGGGTCATATTTCTAACAATAAATTAATATAATTTTATTTTTTTAATACTAATACAATAACCAACCATGATTTCGAAAGAATGTGAATTCACGTAAATTCAAAAACCACACACTAAACACACACACACACACACATACACACACATACACTGAAAATACACACACACACACACACACACACTAAACACATACACAAACATAGATAACACACAAAAAAAAACCTAGAGAAAATGACAAGAGTACCTTATGGAGAGAGAGAAGTCGTCGAAAAATGAAATGAAAGAGGGAGAAGTCGTCAGAGAATGAAATCGTCGAGAGAGAGAGCGAGAATTCGCCGAGAGAGAGAGAGAGAGAGAGAGAGAGAGAGTATTTTGATTTTTATGAAGGGTGAAATAAAATGTAGGATTTTGATTTTATTTATACCTTAAAAGGGGTCACGGTCCGGACCCGTGACCCATTGTGTGACCCCTTAATAATTATAACTGGTCACGATTAACGACTGTGACACAATAAGTGACAAATTAAAACTCGAGAGTTGGTCACGGTGAAAGACCATGACCATCCTAATGTGACCATTTTAAAGTAGGACTAGGGGTCACAGTTATAGGACGAGACTAACGTTCACTGGTAATTATCACGGGTGGGTCACGGTTATAGACCGTGACCTTCTTCATGACCAAAATAAAGGGAATTTTATAGCCAAAATACCCTTGGTCACAAAATTTGGTCATTGATGGGTCATGTAGAATAACCGTGACTACCAGTGTAACCAAAAGCACAAGACATTTGGCGTCATGCTGGGTCCTGGGGGGAGTCACGGGTTTGGACCGTGACCCCGCTGATCACGGGTCTTGACCATGACCATTCCCTTAATTAGGTCACCATAAACCTTGGTCACTTATTTGATTATGGTGAATGCTAATGGTCACGGGCTTGGACCGTAACCCCCTGATCACGAATTTTGACCGTACCCATTAACTGTGACCATTATTAATTTTTCATGTAGTAAAAGCTATATCTCCAAAACTTTCTCTCTAAAGCTCTGAAGATTTGGGAGAAAGCAAACAAGCGACAATAAGAGAAACAACATGAAAAGAAAAAAACATGTAATGTCCCTACAAAAAGCAAACGGTGGCAAATCGATAAATATCAAACTTAAACAACCGGTGGAAATAGTTATAAATATCACGTATGTTAATGGAAATTATTAAACTAAGTGTATGAAGAATTATACACATGAACTTATTAAAAAACTTGCAAAACGCGTATCGTAATCGTGAATTACTATAAAGTTAAGGGATTTTTCACCATCTCACCCTAAGATATATTCTCAATTTAATATAGAGAAAATTAGTTTGATAAATTTTAAAAAACTTTTATAATTAACATCACGTGTGCACAATCGCGTGTAAATGTGAACATTATGTGGGCACAACCACCTTTGCCTTAGCCCATGCCGAACCACAAGTAATTTGGGTATCCCACACCACTTGATAAGAACTTAAACCGCGGACCATATCAAGCCTTATAGGCGAACTAGAATCTTAACTCCACGTAGACGACACGTCAATAGTTGAACCACCAAAAAATATCTTGCACGAACCAAAGGAAATAAATTTGGTGCGTATATACACCACACAACTTTAATAACTCACGAGCCGACACATGGTGCTCTCATTCACCATTAAAATTGGCTCGGACAGTGTGCTATTAACATAATAACCTAGGTTAATAATTATATTTTTTTCCCTCATTTATTAAGGAGAATGTTGGAATACAAGTTTGCAGCGGGTTATGTTTCTTTTTTTTTTGGTTTAGAAAGAGAATGGTGGAAGTTTATACAAGAGAAATCATTGTATAATTAGAAAGTAGATGTTCTCATTACAACATGTTTTTAGTTTCTTAAAGCAAGAGATTCAAAATCAGTATTTTTTTATACAGTTGATGTGAGTTATAGAGGCCTCGCCAACAATTTGATAGTGGGGGGATATATGAATGATGATAGTGGTTAGTGGATGGGGAGGGATGGGGTGGCCAAAATGACATGAGGGGGGGGGGGGGGGGAGGGAGGTGAAATGATATGGGGAGGTTGGTGATAAGAGTGTCGTGAAGAGTAAATAGAGGGAGAAGTTTTCCATGAGATATATATAGAGAGAAGTTTGGTTAATATTATTTAAGTATACAAGTGTAGGTATGGGGGTTTATAAAATAAATATTTTGGGTTCACTTGAGTAGGTGCTTGTAATAGAATGCATATCTATCTAGAATATTTTAGGCTTCAACCACATATATGTGGCTTATCAATGTTAAAAAAATGGAATTGTATATGCAAAAAGAGAAAATGTTTGTCACGATAATCTATTATTTTAATTATAAGTTTGAAATTGACACCTTATTAAGCACGCCTACAATTGTAATTTATGTTTTTTGGCTATTTTATTTTAACATGAAAAGACATAATAAGACAAAAATATTTTGACACGAACACGACTCTTAAAAACATATGGTACGAATAACACGATTAATATTATTTACATCCAATTAAATATGACTAACTATTGGTTCACGCACAATACGTATGCAAAATGTATTGAATATTAAAATTTGATAAAGTAATTACAATTTTACTGGGGAGGCAATTGGTGTTTTCAAATTATTTTACTTTAACAAGACATAACACAACTAGAACAATTTAGACATACCAAAAGCCATTAAAAACACGACAAAATAAAACTAACAAGATTTTTAATAGTTTTTACACCCAATTAAAAATGTCACCTATTAGTTCTCAAACTATATGTATGCAACATATATTGATTATTAGAATTTATAAAGTAATTATTGAATACGATTATAATTCTTACCACACACAACATGCAATTAGGCTTGTAAATTGAGTCGGGTAAGCCCGAAGCCCGTCCATTCGGCCGACTATTTTCGAGCTGAGCTTTATTTAAGTTTGAGCCGAGCCGAGTCGAGCCTGCGCCAAAATTTCACGCCCGAATGAATTTTGGGACGAGCTTGAGCCGAACTTTGACAACCCGAATTGGGCCCGAAGCCCGAACTTTTAATATATAAATAAATAAATTATTTTATATGATATAACATATTTATGTTAACTAAGTTTATATGTATGAAATTTAATTAGTCTTTGTAGGTTTTCATTCTTACTTTCCTTGTTTTAGTTTAATACATTTCATAATTGTATATTTTATTTTATGAAATATCAATTAGTTTTTGGTGTGTACATTTTTTTCCAAGATAGAAACACAAGAAAAAAATACTAATTAAATTTAAAAAAAAAATTGAAATTGAGCCCGAAGTCCGAAATATTGATGAGCTGAGTTCGAGCTTTGGTGAAAAAATTTAATTTGAGTGGAGCTCGAGCTTGATCCTATGTAAAGTAATTAGGGCCGAACCTGAACAACCTCAAGCCCGACTCACCCACTCAATTTACAGCTCTACATGCGATCGTACTGTATTCGTTTGCGAATATACATACAAAGATATCAGAAAATTTTCATTTTTGCATATACTTTTGCATATACTTACATATTTTTTGCTTCTGGTTTGTTAAAGTGTATAAGAAGTACTCATTTGCTTAAGAAATATCATAAAGAGCAAGTAATAGTTATGCTTGATTCACATGCATTTTACCTAATTTTAATTTATAAGTTTCATTAACGTACATTCTCAATTTAATTTATAGAACATTAGTTAGGTAAATGTTGAAATTTTTTCATCATTCACATCGCGTGTACAAATATAGGTAAAGATCGTGTGGGCACAACTACCTTTCCCTAGCACACGCCGAACCGCAAGTAATTATGGTAGCCCCCACCACCTGTCTCCAGTCAAAAATTCACCTGCCTCTCTCACGTGATAAGAACTAAAATCGCGGACCATATTGTGCCTCGTAGGCGAACCAGAATCTCAACTCCACGTAGACAACAGGTCAATAGTTGATCCACCAAAAAATATCTTGCACGAACCAAAGGAACAATTTTGGTGTGTATGTACACCACACACCTCTAGGGAAGTCATGAACCGACACATGGCGCTCTCATTCACCATTAAATTTGGTTCGAACGGTGTGCAGTTGACACAATCACCTAGGCCTTGGATAATTCGAATTCTTTTATTTCTCCTTTTCCCTTACGGTTTTACCCCTATATCTCAACCCCAAATATTCACGGCATTGGCATTTCTGTTGATATAACGGAGACTCAGGGCAACAAGTTGTTTTCAACTTTATATACTTCTCATCCCACTTTTTTCTTTTTTGTACATAAGAGAGAGAAAATTAAAGATAGGGTGAAGTTGAAAATGAAGGGTTGCGAGCTCTGTAAATCCCAGGCAAGGATCTACTGTGAGTCTGATCAAGCTAGTTTATGTTGGAGCTGTGATGCAAAAGTTCACTCAGCGAATTTTCTTGTCGCTAGGCATTCTAGGAGTCTGCTGTGCCACGTGTGTCAGTCTTTAACGGCGTGGAGTGCCTCCGGCGACAAACTCGGCCGGACGGTCTCGGTTTGTGAGAGTTGTGTTGTGGGTAGTCATGGAATGAAGGATGGTAGAGGTGAATTAGAAGAGGAGAGCGAAACTGATAATGATGAAGAAGATGAGGAAGACGATGGTGAAGAAGAAGAAGAAGAAGATGAAGATGAGGTTGATTTAGATGATGAGGATGGTGATAATCAAGTGGTTCCGTGGTCCTCTACCTCACCTCCACCACCCGAGAGTTCCTCTACCAGCGGAGACTCCACAATCATGTTCTCGAATGGGGATAGAGATGTTTCATCAAAGCCAACGCGCGATAATGTATATATTCTTTCCCCTCATCTGATTAATATTTATGTTCTTCTTATAATTACTTGGACTCATGTTTGGTTTAACAAAATCACGTTCAAAAAAGATTTCTGTTTTATTTTTTGGGGTGTTTGTTGTTTTAGCCGTGAATCTCGTCGTAAATATCTCTTTTATCTAAATGGTGAGGATTTGTTGGTACTACTGTAGGATGATCTGGGATGTTCATCTTCTAAATGGGATAACCAAACTGACGGCGTTGAAGAAGCTTTTGTGGACACGTCATTATCATTGAGGCCTTGGAAAACTCGGAAAATCGAATCAATTAAGAATCCCACAGTTTTCTCTTCTCCGGTGTCTCCTTAACAGTAAATCTGGGGTGAAGAGAGGCTTTAACTGCCTATTGCTAACAACACTGGGATTTTTAGTAACCATTTGACCATCTTTAGTACGTACTTTTTAGATCTGAGCTTGGATTGAACAGATGTTTTGTGTTTGATTTGTTTTTTGTTTCTTCATCAGAATATGGTCAGGGATGGGTAAGCCCGATCTACACCTTTAAATCCTTGTTATTCCGATTTGTAAGTGGAACATATATTTTACTTCTATGGAGAACCCTTGTAAATGAAGCGTAATTCTTTTATGAACAGTAGATGTTTATAAATTCTTGTATTTGAAACTGAGATTGTTGTGAATGTTGTTTTTAGATACTTATGTTCGTCTGTTGGGAGGAGAAAACAGAAGGTTTTAAGAAGAGAAGGGGACAGTAAAGAATAATTTGATTTTTCAATTTCATATCAACTACTCGCTGTAATGCAATCCAATGCAATTAAGGTTGGATTGGATGGGTCTTTTAATCCGTTTTGATTCTTCGAATTTAGGCATTATTAAATAAAAAAAAGGATTGATATTGGATCTATCCAATATAATGTATTCAAGACTACGAATGATTCATGTTTTTTTTTAACATTATTTTATATAAAGTTGATTCTGATGGTTTTCATTTATTCTTAGAAATACAAAACCGAAATCGATCCAATCAAGATCGGTTTTTTTAAATTCAATTCGATCCAATTAAGGTTCGTTTTCTTTAATTGGATGAATTAACAAAATTAAAATTACCGAAAACTTGGTGGTTGATTTGGATTACATATTTAAAAAAGGGACATATACCAAATAGTCCTTCGGACATTTTTTAATATCCATTTAGTCCAAAAATTTTTATTTTGCCTCAAAAAGTCCTTTGCCACATATTCTGGAGAGGGAGTGCTGCTGGCGCGAACCTCTAAAAATAAGAGGATATTGAGTACTTGAGGGACTAAATGGGTTAAACTAAAAATATGTGTTCTTTTTAAAAAATATATATTTATAGTAGGGACTATTTAATAATTGACCCTTTAAAAAATTGATTTGTCGAATTTATTGTACCAAAATCAAATAATGAAATCACTATTCAGAATACCAATTTAAAGGGCTCAAAATACAAATTTTATATTTCAACTCATTTATCTCAATAGTTAATACAAAAAATAGATGATTTTTGTAATTTTGGAAAGTATAGAAGTTTTTAAAGTTTGAAAAGTACAGAAGTTTTTTAAGTTAAGAATACGTTCTTATTTGTTTCGTCTCCGAGACGAATTGTTTTTAGTCGTCATGTGAGTATCTGGGTCTACATCTTAAGATATTTGATAATTTGTATGTACATCGTATAACATTTACTTACTTTATGTGTTAGTTTATGTATTGTATTGGAAAATTGAAAATATATATATATATATATATATATATATATATATATATAGAGAGAGAGAGAGAGAGAGAGAGAGAGAGAGAGAGAGGCAGGCTCCTGTGCACACTAAGTTTGCACATTACTTTTTTAAAGTAGTAAAAAAAATATTTTTGAGTTGATTTTTTTTGTGTGATATTTAAACATTTCAAGGAACCCATATAAAAAAAATCAGCTCAAAAAAACTTTTCTTGCTAGTTTTAAAAAACCGGTCAAACTTTCTATGCTTTTAAGCGCTTTAAAAACTGCGAAAGTTTGACCGATTTTTTAAAAATAGCAAAAAAAGTTTTTTCCAGCTAATTTTTTTTATGTGAGTCCGTTGAAATGTTAAAATATCACATAAAAAAATTGGTGTGCGCCAACACTCAAAAATATTTTTTTTACTACTTTAAAAAAGTAATGTGCAAACTTAGTGTGCACATGACCCTGCCTCTCTCTATATATATATAGCATTTGAATATTGGAAATACATGAAAAATAATGAATAAAAAATAAAAAATAAGAAAACAGAAACTAAAAATTAAAAAAAAATGAAATTATGGAACAAATTGAAATATCGAATGGCTTGGTATAGGTAAGGGTTTTAAAACAATTGAAAACAGAACGTACCGAAAACAAACGTATAAAAAAAGTTGTTATGGTATTGATATACATCGAATGCCGACCAAATCGAATAATAATCATCTTAGGTAACACATTTGGGATATTAGTGGTGGTTACTGAGAGCTATTGATTTATTTATTTATTTTGTACTAATTAGTCTTTTGGTTCGGTGTACCATGCAGACATGTCACGTGATCCATCAGGTGTATATAATTTTTTCTAACATTAGGGAATGTAAATTTATGATTACTATTGTGGGTACCCGAAATTTAAAGCCATGGGCCTGGACGAATAGCCCAGTCCTTGCGGCCCAAAGTCCGGGCTCCTCATCTTTTATTGATCCGGTCTCCCCCACGTTCCCACAATTGGAAGTTATAGGGGAGATGGAAAACGTGAAGAAACCCGTCACCTCCACTTACCTACATGTACATGTATATATTAAACCCTAGGTCCGGGGTAAAAGGACAGGATATATTCTCTGTAATTACTCTCCGGAGTAGATAGAAATAATATCGACTGCACCACCGTGGACGTAGGCACATATTTGCTGAACCACGTACATCCTTTGTTGTGTGATTGGCATCTTATATTCCTTGTTCTTCCTTGATAATTGCTTCTCTTGTATTTATTTGTGTTGCATAATAATTGTCACCACAATTGGCGCCGTCTATGGAAACGTTCATCTTTTCTTAAGGAGAGCCCACGTCAAGAAATGAGTTTAAGATGTCTGGTCACAGCAGCAATGCCCCCCAAGCAGGAGATATTCAAGAGCCACCTGCTCCTCGCAGGATTAGGTCTGAAGTCCGACGTTCAGATCAGAGAGCTCGCCTAGAAAGACCAGCCTCAGAAGAAAGTCAGGGACCAGCGAGGTCCACGCAGATATCCAGATTGATTGATGCGTACGAGGCAAGGCTCCACGAGCAGAGGGAGTCTTCTCGCAGATACGAGGCTGAGAATGCTCGCTTGAAAAGAAGACTGGAAAGACTGGAGAGGGAGCTTCGTCTTGATAACAGGAGACGCCCATATCGCACTCCTAGCCCTCAGGCGAGCAAATCTCGCAGTCGAGGAAGGAGCCCTAGGCGAGAATCTCAAAGGGACGAAAGAGGCGAGTCAGACGACGACCTCCGCGAACAGCTGCGAAGAGTTCACCGCTACCAGAGCCCTTCTCGCAGCGACGAGAACATACGAAACATAGTCCACAGGGAGATGGACCAGCATCCCGCTCACCATGGAACAAGATCAACCAGAGAACTCGCGAGGCGAGCTCTCAAAACCCAGATGAAGTCACCTTTCACAAGGGAAATCGAAGAGGAGGAAGCTCCCAAGAAATTTTCCATTCCAAGGTTCAAGATTTACGACGGAAAAAACTGATCCCATCGATCACGTCAGGCAATACCGACAGGCCATGACCCTCTGGAGTCACCAAGATGCCCTGATGTGCCGCATTTTTCCCTCGAGCCTTCATGATGTAGCACAGAAGTGGTTCGAAAGGTTCCCCCACCGGTCGATCAAGAACTTCAAATCCCTAGCCGAACTTTTTACGGCCCGATTCATTACCAGTAGCTCCCATCCCAAAAGGATGGATGCTCTACTGACAATGAAGAAAACGCCTCAAGAGACCCTCCGAGATTACGCAAAGAGGTACTGGGAGTTATTCAATGAGATCGAGGACTGCGCGGAGGAAGTGGCAGTGGCCTCCTTCAAAATTGGGCTCCCTAGTTCTTCCCTCCTCTACCAGTCCCTGACAAAGAAGGAAGCTATGACTATTGACGACCTAATGGCCCGAATCGAGAAATACGCAAAGGTGGAGGATGTCACCCACCCTAATACAGGAGAGAACGGTCGAGTCAAACTCACTACCAAGGGAAGTGAGAAAACTGAGAACCAGAAGAAAGGAGGAAAGAACGGAGGCAAAAATGGCTCCAAGAACGGAGGAAACCATGACGCGTCGAAAGTATTCCAGGCGGTCAACACCGTCTTCAAAGAACCAATCTACAAAATTTTCGTGAAGATCAAAGATGAACCATTCATCAAGTGGCCCAGGATAATGGGAGGAGATCCCTCGAAGAGAAACAATGCGTTAAGATGCACTTTTCACAAAGAGGGAGGACATAAAACCGAGCACTGCAAAGCTCTTAAGTCTCACCTCGAGGAGTTGGCCTAGTCCGGGCATTTGAACGACTTTGTGGAAAAGAGGGAAGAAAAAGTGGCTGCCAACAGAGAGGCGAGACCCGACAACGTGCTGGAGAATGATGCTGGACATGAGTTCGCAGTAATCCACGGAGTATCTAACATCAAGCAGATACAAGGGAACTCAGCTCGAATGGAAATGAAAAAACTTACAGCGGTAATGCAGGCTTTTCAAATCGATCCAGCAAAGTCACAGTCAGGAAAGCGTCGACGAGCAGAGGACATCAACTATAACAGTCATATTGTTTTCACGGATGAAGATTTGGTGGGAGTAAGGACCCCACATCATGATGCCCTGGTCATTACACTCAGGATATCCAACTTTGACATCAACAAGCTGCTCGTCGATCAAGGAAGTTCATCCGAAGTAATGTACCTCGACCTATTCAGGAAATTGAAGTTGAGCGTCGCCGACCTAAAGGAAACTACTGTTCCCTTGGTCGGCTTCGCTGGAAAATGACCATGCCCCTCGGCAAGATAGTGCTGCCAGTTCGTGCTGGGAACGTCTCCAAGATGATTAAGTTTTTGGTAGTCGACATCGAATCACCGTACCAGGCCATCCTCGGCAGAGGATGGCTTTATACGATGAAGGCGGTCTCCTCGACCTACCATCAGAAGCTCAAGTATGTAACCGATCGAGGAGTAATGGAGATCCACAACGACCAAGTGATGGCGAGGAAGTGCTTCATAGCAGCCATTCGACCAAAGCCAGAGAAGAAGGCCGGTCAACCCAGCGAGAAAGTTGAAGAGGGTGTGATACCTTCCAAGTAGCAATTAAAGTATGGAAGGCCTGGAGTAGAAGAGACCACGCTCCTCCCCTCCGAGCGTGTCATCGAGGACCTAGTAGAAGTTATAGTTAAAATTGGTGACAGTAGCAGAGTCTTGTTGATTGGAGCATCTCTCACCGACCAAGAACAAAAGGAGTTGACGACCTTACTGAGACACAACGTAGATGTCTTCGCATGGGAACTATACGAGCTGCCTGGAATCGATCCTAATATGGTCTGTCATCAGCTGCACGTCGACCCCACATTCAAGCCAGTCACGCAGAAGGCACGGAGAACTGCACCCGAGAAGGCTAAAGAGGTCGAAAAGAAGTCGAAAAACTGCTGGATGTAGGATCCATACGGGAAGTGCAATTCCCCAAGTGGTTGTCCAACCCAGTAGTAGTTCCGAAGAATAATGGGAAGTGGAGAGTTTGCATCGACTTCACTGATCTCAACAAAGCATGCCCTAAGGATAGTTTCCCCCTCCCAAAGATAGACCAACTAGTAGATGCCACTGCAGCTCACGAGCGAATGAGTTTCCTAGACGCATACTCAGGATATCACCAGATCCCCTTGTATGCCCCAGACCAAGACAAAACGGCGTTCATCGCGACAGTTGGGTTATATTGCTATAAGGTCATGCCATTTGGGCTCAAGAATACGGGGGCAACCTATCAGCGGCTGGTCACAAAAATGTTCAAGGATAAAATGGGAGATACAATGGAGGTCTACATCGATGACATGCTCGTTAAGAGAAAGAAGAAGGAAAATCACCTCTCAGACCTGTCAAAGACCTTCGAAATCCTCAGGAAGTACCGAATGAAACTTAACGCGAGCAAATGTTCCTTCGGTGTCCAGTCAGGAAAATGTCTTGGATATTTGGTCAGTAAGAGAGGCATAGAAGCTAATCCAGACCAGATCGATGCAATCAACAGGGTACAACCCCCTCGAACAATCCGCGACGTGCATAAGCTCACTAGAATGCTCGCCGCCTTAAATCGCTTCATCTCCAAATCCTCCGAGAAGTGCAAAACTTTTTTCCAGCTTCTAAAGGGGAGTAAACTGATAGAGTGGAACCCAGACTACTCGCGAGCTTTGGACGAGATCAAGTCCTACTTAAGCTCTCCACCTATGCTTGTCATACCACAGCAAATGGATTCTTTGTACCTGTACCTCTCGGTATCCAATCACACTGTCAGCTCTGCGTTAATATGCGAGGTTGTAGGAATGCAACACCCCGTTTACTACGCGAACGAGACCTTATTAGACGCCGAGCAAAGGTACCTGCCATTGGAAAAGTTCGCCTTTGCACTTGTAATAGCCTCGAGGAAGCTGAAGCCTTATTTCGAAGCTCATACTATCATCGTCCTTACATCATATCCCCTTAAGGCGGTCCTAAGGAAAGCAGACTTATCGGGCAGACTGTCTAAGTGGTCAGTCGAGCTCGACCGATTTGACATCCAATTTCAACCAAGGACAGCTATCAAGGGTAGATCCTTGCTAATTTCATAGCCGAATTCACGAGCGAGGAACTCGCCGACCAACCTCAACCAACAAGGCAAGAGAAGAACCAAGCAACAGAGAGAACCTCGAGACTCTTTGTTGATGGAGCCTCCAACTCAAAGGGGGCAGGGGTAGGAATTTTCCTCATCACTCCAGAAAACACAATCCTCGAACAAGGAATCAGGCTTGGATTTGCAGCCTCCAATAACGAGGCAGAGTACGAAGCCCTAATAGCCGGTCTCCAAAAGGCGCAAACTCTAGGAGCAAAACGTTTACAGGTGTTCGGCGACTCTCAACTAGTCTCCAATCAGATAAGTGGAGATTACAGTGCAAAGGATGAAAGAATGGAAACCTACCTCGCCTTAGTGAGAGAATTAATGTCAAGCTTTGAAGAGATCAATATCCAGCAGTTTTCCAGGGGGCAAAACAGCCATGTTGATGCCTTAGCAGCCTTGAGTTCGGCAGTTGACTCTGACCTTAAGAGTGTCATCCCCATCGATTTCCTCATTTGTTCGAGCATTAACCACAACAGCAAGTTACCAAACGCGGAACAAATACTCCAGGTGGGATCAGCCCCCAGCTGGATAGACCCCTTAAAGGACTATTTAAAGGATGGCACGCTCCGAGATGATAAGAAAACTGCCCACCAGATAAGAGTCAAAGCTGCTCGCTTTCACTTGTCCACAGGAGGCGACTTGTATAAGAAATCCTTCTTCGGTCCCTACCTTAGATGCGTCCACCCAGGTGATGTCGAGCAAGTGATACGCGAGCTTCACGAAGGAATCTGTGGAAGTCATATCGGAGGAAGGTCTCTAGCCTTTCGAGCAATGAAGGAAGGCTATTGGTGGCCATACATGCAGAAGGACTCCATAGTATATGTCCGCAAATGCCTGAAATGCCATTTCCACGCTCCTATAGCCCACCAACCCACCAACGACCTGAAGTCCCTATCCAGCCCATGGCCCTTCGCCCAATAGGGAATGGACATCGTGGGACCGCTGCCTACCGCCATCGGCAATCGCAAATACATGTTGGTTGCGACTGATTACTTCACCAAATGGATCGAGGCTGAATCCCTGGCGAACATCCGAGATGCTGATATGATAAGGTTCGTATGGAGAAATATAATCACTTGGTTTGGAATCCCCAGAACCATCATCACCGACAATGGGACGCAGTTCGAAAGTGGCCCCTTTCAGAGCTTGTGTAAAGAACACGGGATCAGACACCACTTCAACTCGGTGGCCTACCCTCAGAGCAATGGCCAAGCTGAAGCTTCTAACAAAACTGTGGTCGATGGATTGAAGAAGCGATTAGAGCGAGCCAAAGGCACATGGGTAACAGAGCTACCCCATGTTCTATGGGCGTACAGAACCACTCCTCGGCGAGCAACAGGAGAAACCCCATTTTCGCTGACATATGGCATGGAAACAGTCATCCCACTAGAAGCAGGTTTGCCAACAATGAGATCCAACCTTGTCGACTAAGGCCTGAATGATGAAGCATTGCTCGCCGAACTCGACCTAGCCGACGAGCGTAGAGAGCTGGCCCTGGTGAATCTAGCGAACTATCAGCAACAGCTCGCGAAGCATTACAACAAAAGGGTTAGCCCGAGGACATTCCAAGTTGGGGACTATATCCTAAGGAAAGTCCTGGGCAGCAAAGTGAAGGCTTCAGACGGCAAGCTAGGCCCAAACTGGGAAGGACCCTTTAAAGTAACTAAAGACGATCTGCAAGGTGCTTATCACTTGGAAACGATGGAGGGCAGAGAAATACCACGAGCATGGAACGCAGCTAATCTCAAGAAATTCTATTTTTAGATCTTTTTCTTGTATTATTTTGTTATGAAAACAGAAGTTCATTTTCCTTATTACTAATGAAAGTTACTTAGTTGGTTACACTCTGATTGGTGACAGCTGCATTCATCGCACATCTTTTTCAAATAATAAGCACATTGATCACTATAGCAGGGGAATACCCCTCCTCAGGTCATCGTCATAAAACATGAGAGACATCTTAGCATTGCCCCTGGCAATATATAAAGCTCTACAGAGCATTCTTAGGCAATACGACCAAATCTTATACTGGTCATCAAACCTACTTCGGTTGAACAAAATCCTGATCGGATGAAGACATCCAACACCAGGTGTGTCCTCGCCAATTGCCCTACTTAGGCCTAAGGAGTGTGACGACACAACCTAAAAGGTAAAGTGGGGCACAATGGTACTTTGGTATTATACTGGACTGGGGGGACACTTGCATGACAAAACAGAAGAGATCATAAAGCAGCAAGGATATGAAAAGTAGGATATACACGTTTAGTTGGCAAAATTTCCCAAAACACAAACTTTTCATTAATCCATCTTATTTACAACAATGATAATACATGTTTAGTTGGCGAGATCGCCCAAAGCATTTATATTATCAAAAAAAAAATAGCAACTGGCAAAATCTCAAGGAGGTGGAAGCCTCCGAGCAAGATAATCAGCCACTCGAGTTCTTCGTCCATCATCAGGAGCAGGAGCAAACTCTTCCACAACCTCATTCGCATTCGACTCCAATAACTGCCGAGGAATAGCATCGATGGGGATCCATCGATCGTCCCTCCTGAATGGGTTGGGCACCAGAGTGGAGGAAGACATCTCACGGCGATACCATAGCACCGAGTTCCTCGAGACTTGCAGCTCCTTCAAGGCACTTAGCCATCCCCTGATGAAAGAAAGCTCCTCGAACTCAGATAGCCTTGTTGGAGCATCCGACCAGCCTTGATCATAACCGTCAGCCCACACTTGCCGAGGACCTTTCTTGAATAAGTGCCGCAACCGGGTGACGTCCCTTTGAAGCCCAGCAGCGATTACATATGCTCGCTGAACATCACCGCAGAGTTCTTCCATTTCCCTATCGCGAAGTTCTTCTCCTTCCCTGCTTCTGCTCCTGATGCTCCTACTAGCTCGCGAAAGGGGAGGGCGGGTGAGACTTCGCGACATAGGAGGGGTAACATTATCAGCTCCAGCTCGCGATGATGAGGAGCCTTGTAATACTGCTCGAACAGTGATCGGCGCATGCTCCCTGAGTCGTAAGACTTCTCTCCTCAGATCTTTATTCTCCTGCTGAAGAACCTCCCCTACTTGGTTGATCTCGGAGGCCTCTAATAGTTTTGTCTTCATCACATTAATCTCCTCTTGCACCAAAGCACCAATGTACTCCATCTCCTGGAGCCTGTCCTTCAGCTTGACCACGAGCTCAGATTGCTCCTTATACTTATGATTTCTAGACCTAAGGGACTTGCAGAGCTTAACGAAGGCCTGGCGAACTTCAGGTTTTGCATTGGGACCAAGGGTCCTACCCAACTGGGAAGTAGAAGGAATATAATCATCCACATCAACTAACTACAAGCAAGAGAAAGAAAAGGGAGAGAAAGGGACAAATCAGTACAAGCAGAAATGAAGCCTTTTTCATTAATGAAGATTGAAGTTACATCGAATTGAAAAAAGAAAAGTTTACAGAATGGAAAAAATAAAAATACAGAGCAATCCTAGTCGATAACTAGTTGACAACCTCAGGCGGCCCAAAGGTCGATGGCCCCTTCCCCTTGTCAACATCAGAAGGAGCACTGCCCTCAGCAAGGATAATCTCTGTCCCCTCAACCAGAGAAACATCAGCAGGGGTCGCTTGAGGAACAGGATCGGCGCCTTCAACAGCTAGGGTAGGAACTTCATCAACGGTTGGCTTCAGACCTGGGTCATGCTCGTCAAACAAGGGGGAATCGATGTCAACGCCAGCAGCCAAAAGGGCCTTATTCCAGCCTTTCTTGAAGTTCAGACGACTAATATAGTCTATCTGAACTTCAACATCCTCATATGCTGCAGCCCAACCGAAATTATATGAGTCCTCCTTGGCAGTGGCAGCCTCAGACTCTTTCTTCTTCAGCTCTGCAGACAGCATCCTGTTGTCCTCAACAAATGTTAGCTTGCTCGAGTAAACCGGGCCATAGGCCTGCTGCAACTCCTTCAAGTCCTTGACTGCTGCGCCCTTCTCCTTATTGGCAGTAGCAAGAGCCAGATCGGATGAAATCCAAGCAGCGTCAACGGCTTTAAAGCTAGCCTCGAGCTCTTTACCCTTCAGCTTCAGGGCAACATTTTCCTCCTCCAGCTAGTTGTTTCTCTTCACCAGCTCGTCGCGTGAACGATAGAGCACGACGAAGTCAGTAACGAACTGCAGAAAAAAGAAGGCATCAGAAGAGAAAAATGAGGTAATTCAGAACAACATCGGAGGAAAAGGAAAAATCTTACCACAGCAAGACTTTGACTAGCCTGAAGGGACAACTGCTCCGACCCTACCGCCCTTTGGTGATCAGCCGAGAGAACAGCTCTCTTGAGCAGAGTTGGGGCTAACTGAGGAGAAATTTCTACAGAAGCCCCCTCGGGCAGCGCGGACACCGGGACTAAGGCCTGCCCGGACTTTGTCCTCGCTTCTGCCCTCCTTCTCTCCTCCTGCTTCTCACTCTCCTTCCTCTTCCTCTCCTCCACCCTCCTCTTCTCTTCCATCTTCTTCCTCTCCTCTCCCTTTTCTCTCTCTCTCTCTCTCTCTCACCTGCTCCTCTTCCCTCCTTCTCCTCTCCTATTCCTGAGTGGAGGACCGGGAACCAGTAGCCACGGCCCCAGAAGTAGCTTTTTGCTTCTTTGACCTCTGTGCAAGGAGCATGTGGTCCTCATCATCATCATCTCTAATTAAGTTCTTCCTCGGAGGAACCATCTCTTCACTTGAACTGCTAGAAGTGCTCAACGATCTCCGAGCTTCAGAAACTTCCTCACGGTCAGAGGAACTGCTACTATCAAAGCTCCCTCCACCCAGATTACTCACGGCTCCTGCAAAGTCACTTTCAGAGCTGCTCTCCTCCTCGTCCAACTGGATAGGCTCTGCAGCAGTCTCTTCGAAGGAGTCAAACTCTGGTATACTATTCACAGGCCTCGCTATGAAGCTGGAGCCAACGTTTTTATACTCGAGCAGGAAGGCAGCAGATCTGGGGTGCTCGTCGTCACCTAAGGGCTCCCTGATTTTCCAAGCCTTTACCAATTCTGAAAGGCGGACCTCGTTAAGTGCAGGTTCCAAGTTCTTTGACTTTGCTGCGCAAGAAAAAGCAAAGAAGAGTTAGAAAGGTCACAAATCAGCAAAAGTTGGAACAACAGTACATTGTCTACCTATGTATTCCTCCCCGTAAAAAGGAACAGAGAACCTCTCAGACCTTGACCCTTCAAATTGGGGAGGGAACTGCCAATTCCTAACAAGGAAACCTTATTACCAGTAGTCCTTGTGGGAATCAGGTAGATTTACTACCAATACCCTGGCAGGGCTCCTAGCTTTGAGGTAAAGGACACCTGATCTAGTTCGAGAAAAGGAGTAACAGAAACAAACCTCGACAAGTCCTAACCTAGTACCATACAATTGATTTATCCTATGGACACCATTTACTATTTTCCACACATTTGGCGAGCATTGTGCAGGAACAATATTGAAATAGCCAAAGAAATGCAGGAACAAATCATTGGGAGGGAAAGTGAGTCCCCCCTGGGAAAGTAACAGAACATGGATCTAATGAGCATCATCTATATCCCTAACATTCCTAGGAGGGGACGCACAACACTCAATATCTACCCACTCAGGAATGTTGTAAAACTTCCTAAATTCAGAGATTGACCTATTCCCAATCTTCGCCATTGGAAGACCCAAGAAAAGCTACAAACCAAAGGGAAAGTACAAGGAAAGGGCACAGGAAATTTACAAAATAGAAGATCGATTCAAGTGATGAAGAAGCACAAGCTCAGACAATCGGTTCAAGTGATGAAGAAGCATAAGCTCAGACAACTAAGAAACAATGGGAATGGAAACTGAGAGAAGAAGGAACGAGGCGCTAGAGTTCTCAGAAGATAGAGGAGTACTGGAAAGGCTGAAGCGATGGGAGAAACAGTGTCTATCCCAACAAGCCTTCAAATTCTAATCATAGCGCACAATAAGCGAAGCGGGTGCCGCCAAATCAACTTCACAGCTTTCGAGGAATCGCAAATCAGCCATAATAGCCGATCATTTAAATCCATTGAGCCCACAAACATGGCCCAACAAATTTAGGGGCAATTGTGGGTACCCGAAATTTAGAGCCATGGGCCTGGACGAGTAGCCCAGTCCTGGCAGCCCAAAGTCCGGGCCCCTCATCATTTATTGATTCGGTCTTCCCCACGTTCCCACAATTGGAAGTTATAGGGGAGATGGAAAATGTGGAGAAACCCATCACCTCCACTTACCTACATGTACATGTATATATTAAACCCTAGGTCCGGGGCAAAAGGACAGGATATATTCTCTGTAATTACTATCCGGAGTAGATAGAAATAATATCGACTGCACCATCGTGGACGTAGGCACATCTTTGCTGAACCACGAACATCCTTTGTTTTGTGATTGGCATCTTATATTCCTTGCTCTTCCTTGATAATTACTTCTCTTGTATTTATTTGTGTTGCATAATAATTGTCACCACAACTATTATTTGGCTTAAAAAAATAAAATTAGCCCCCTCCTTATAAAAGAAAGTTCAAATTAGTTTCAACATGGGTCATTACGACTCTTTCATCCAATTGCTGAAACATTAAATATACTTGATATTTGTATTCATTGTTTATCAAACTTTAAACATTAAATAGAAGTGGTGAGATGATAATCCAAACTTTTAATGACAAAAAATGCACATATATAATCTTGATTTTTTTGGTAAAATTATTTGTGGAGGATTTCTCATTATGAAGTTCATCTACACCAAATTTGGTCGGATTTTTTTTTTTATAATTTAAAAAAATTAAATCATCTAAATAAGAATGGGAGACATGCCCAAACTGATACAAATGACTCTGAAGGATCCAAGGATAAATATGAAGGCGTCTAATACCAAGATCCTTCATCTTCCACAGCAGCTATAGCACGTCATCAGAATGGAACTCCTATGCTTGGCATCCCTGTGGCTCTTCACCTAAAATGTTTTTACAAAACAAAAATAAATTTGGAGGAAAACGGGTTAGAGCCCGAGGTGAAAACAGTTTAAAAGTTTAGCAAGTGTTTAAATTATAAATAAACAACACATATTATATACACATTAGTTGCGTACTCTCACATGAGTTTCTCACCTCTCAACTAACATGCACGCCTAACGTATGCCCTTAACCCATCCTAGTTAAGCCGCTTACTAACTAGCCTGTACCACTTATGCTTTCGCATTCTACCATAGAATGTATACTCTTAGTACCCAAACCAGTTATATTCATAACTCATATTCACATTCATTAAAATTACTTATCTCAAGTGTTAATTAAATTCTCAATCTTTGCCCATTCAAATATCTTAGTTATTCACATCTACTAGGCAACAAGGAACAAGTCACAGGTACATAAGTATATCACTCTCAGTACATAAATACATATATGACACCCCTAGGCTAAGCTGCAGTGCACACATACTCTGCTATCAAATCCATGTACATCACGTACGTAAGGATCACGTGTTCCTAATCACTGAGGAACCGTCTAAATACAAATCACACATAGTTCACATACCCATGGGTCACGCACATACCTACGCTCCCATGGTCAGCTGACTTATTAACTCACAAATAAGTTATTCACAGTCCTATGTCCTTAAGGTACCAATCTAAATCCCCCCGAAGGCACACAAAGATAAGATGTCCCTTTTTCGAAAACTAACCTCCCGTGATAGCAAGTATGGTAGGTATGTCATACACATAAGAAATCCATACACTAGGCATTCACACAACCTAAGTAATCATATTTCCATATAGATATTCACACATTCCATCTAGTAAGTCTCATACGTAGCAAGTTTATCCCGAACATCATATGTAATATATATATAACTTGATAACTCTCTCGTCGAATCAATTTGAGTACTTAAACTCCTCCCCAAAGGTTACTAAGTCTCCTATTAGTTTCTAATGTTATACCAGTAACTTAAAGTCCCACCGTTACCGTTCTTATCCTTACATCATCATAAATTCCCATTATAGTTTCAATTCGAACGATTTCTAATCGTACCTCACTCGGTTGACCCTCGTAAGCAATAACATTCAATTCCATACGGTAAGTCATTTTTTTCGGCATCAACTAAGACCCTACTGACCTTAACTAACTCCCAAAATATCAATTTAAACATCCTAAGAATCATCATTGGCCTTGGGATTTTTATTAAGCCTTAAGGGAAAATGATTTCCAAAAATGAGAAGGGGTCGATCGATCAAATAAAATAGGTCGATCGATCGATCGATCAAGCAGGTATCAGCCCAGATTTTCTTAAACAGTTACGGGCTTTCCTCTTTTACACCTATAATTCTTCATTACAATCTCTTAAACTCCCAACCAAGTATACAATTTATCATACCAACATGTTTGCATCATTTCCCACGTTTTAGAATCATCAAATCAAAGTAGAACATCAAATTCTTGGATCAATTTACCAAATTTTCATATAAAAACCCTAGTTCTTCTATTTATTCAAGAACACTATCTAATTCAAAAAAATTCCATAATTCTCTACACATGGATCATGATTTCCTGGCTGCTAAAATCCTAGAAGTTAATCTACATGCAAAACCTACCCAAATTACGATTTCAACTCTTCAATTCCATTTAATTATCAATATTCAAGGTTATTCTTCAATTCTAACCTAACATGGATGATATATGCGCTAAATTATTGCAAGTTAAATCACTTGCCTAGTAATGAAGATTCTGGTTTGATGAAGTAGACGGTATAGGGATGATCCTTGCTTTTCGATCTATCTACTGGTGGTGACGGTGGTGCAAAAAGCCTCTAATTGGTGGTTCTCCCTTGAAAACTCCCTTCTCCTCCTCCACTCTGATGGCCGTTTATGATTTTTAGTTGTGAAACCCTAATGGACTCAAGTGTTGGTTGATAATAACTATCTAAAATTCGTGGGTCACTATTCACCCAAAAATAGGAATGACTAAAATACCCTCCTGGGTTGCCAGTTATGCTTAAAAATACCCCGGGACCCAAACTAAACCCCCGACTAGTATTTTCGGACTATCTCGACCCTATCAGATACGTTGGCGCACTCAAAACCCTCATACGGATGATATAAAAATAAAAATACTTTTAAATCCATTAAATTGGGTCCTGACACGACTGACACGCGCGTCCCAACTTAATTACTGAAACCGCCGTATTTTCAACTCACAATAATTTTTATAAATTCAATAATCATATATTACCATAATCACTCAGTAATATTCAACAACATTATAATAATCAAATACTAACTCTCGTCTCACTAACATTTAAATTCGAATTATTTTCCAATTAATTATCCCAAATTAGTTTTAATAAATCTCATAATTCAAGGCAATTTAATTTATTAAATCATATAATTAAAAGCCATAAAAATATGGGGTATTACAATTCCACCCGTAAATAATGAATGTGATGGTTTTTAGTCTAGACCACGTGCAAAAGGACCCTAGGTTGTTTCCCCCAAGTGGTGACTGTTTATTTACTTCGATGGTCTTCATTCTTCATGTTGGTCCGCCTGCGTGCCGAGCAAATATATTGGGGGCGAATGAAGTGGCTGTTGACTAGGATTTTTGCCATGCAGGGAGACAAGTTCCCATATTAGATTGATCCACGTAGGTGGATACTTTTTTGTATCAACAGAAGCCCCCAATGCTTCATTCTTAATATTTTTATTGAAAGGTAGAGTATGTTTTCTTCAAAGTTGGTCAGTGTAAGCCGACTTGCGATACTTGTGAAAATTTTCCATGCCTTGATCTTGTGGTGGTAGTTTTGTGAATAATTTGAATGTTAACAAACCGCCAAAGGGTATATTGGTATTTTTACGCTTTTGGAGCCATGTAGCCGTCAGAACGTCCATTATAGATATAAGTAATCATTTATTGCACAGTTTTCTAGGTAAGCTATATGAGACGAAAGTTTTGCCGGGTTTTTGTACCACAACTATTCAAGCTTTTAAAATCCTTTTCTTCTCGAAGCTTTCTGCCTTTGACCTTTCATTTGCGTCCTACCCTTGCTTTTACTACCATTTTCTCTGTAAGCCTTCTTTCATTTCTTTATTTCTTTGTTGTAATCATGGTTTACATAGTTATTGAGGATTCCTCAGACGAATTTAGGTAGGAAAGGAACATCCTTGATTGGGTAGAGTTAGAAATGACACTACCACCAATTGAAGTGTTATCACTACTAGAGGGTCACTGGATTCCCTCATAGTTCATACCTGAGTGTGGTTTCACTTTTCCCCCCAATCGTTTATGTCTTGAGTTTTGTCAATATTACTAGAGTAGCTCCCAATACTTGGAAAGTAGTGAATGGGATACATATGGGCTTAACCAAATACATGGTACCCACATTGGCATCACTTAGTTGATGTTCTATTACAAATGGGTTACTAGTGACAGTACCTATTATGTAAAAACTAGGTTTGCCAATAGAGACTTAGTCGTTAATTTTGCTAAACTCCAATAAAGACTATTTTGATTATGGGGTTATAGCGAAGAATTGGCAACATGGTCCTCTTCAAAGAGGAGAAGTGTATGAGGGGCCCAGATGCCCTCACATAGGACGTGGCATAGGTTGTTGATTTTTATTATTGTACCTTTTTTTTTTCTAACCATCTATTTGATAATATGTTAACTAATATTTCTTGTCTTGTTTCGCACAGGTAAGAGAAAGAAAAAGTGTCCTAAAGAAGAGGACGTCAATCTTCGAGAGTTGATATTCCCGTGGATTATTCATCAGAGGATTGGCGAGTAACACCCTAGATCAACCTCCCACTTATTGCAATATAGGAGCTCGATTACCTCCATTGTTTGTAGGTGATTATACGCAAATATCGCGTATTTCATCCCTCGAACCTACGCATTTTAGCCCCTTTGGGTATCTTAATCTTTATATTTAATCCCGTTAACCAGACAACCTCGAATTTATATTGTTAACATGCTATATGATGTATAATTGGGCTTTTGTAGGTATTCAGGTACTAAGTATGGAGTTTGGATGCATTCTGACTGAATTTCATACGCAATCGCACATTCAAGGGCAATTCGGTCATTTCACAGCTTGGGCACCTTACACGGAAATTGTATCCCTCCTCGCAAGCTTCACGTGGCCATTAACGGTGCGCTATTCTGATCCCTAACGAAGAAGTTACATCACTTTTAGCGGAAGAGATTTTCAACTAAACCAAAACAGAAGGCAGCTTGGTTCAGACCTGACTGATCGATCGATCGACCAAAAGGGTTGATCGATCGACCCCTCTTTGTTTCTAAAATCATGGAAGTAAGTGGGCAAATATCTGCTCGATCGACCCCTCGATCGATCGATCCCCTGTTTTCTGTGATATTTTTTATTTTCTTTTCCTTTTCTTTTCTAATTTTATTCCAACTTACTATATAACCCATTTTTGTGTAATATTCATATACATAGATATAATTAGAATTTAGATTGTTTAGGTTAGGGTTTGGGGGTTTGAGAGCTCATTCTTCTTCCTCACTTGGTTTGACACCCATTTGGGTTTGTAAGTTGACTATTCATCTTCCATACCAATTAATATAGTTTGTATTTCCTTAATTTCCTGCTTTCTAATTTAGTTTACTTTCTTTTTAGTGCAGTTTTATTGCGTTTATTTATCGCGTTTTTAATATGCTTTCTAGCTAAATTAGTCGAGTGTGACACACCGCCTAATTAAATACCGGGCGATCAATCCTTTATTAAATTAAAATCAAGGTGAACAGTTGGTTCATTCTTAGCATCACTGTCGCAAATTTAAAATTTACAAATTTAAACACCCTAAATAATTAAGTTAAGTGTCAAAACCATTTAAAACCTTATTTCCATTTTATTAAATCCAATTATAAAACCTTTGACCATTAACAGTTAAGAGTCACACATTAAGTATAAGAATATAAATGAACATTCAAGACTTTAACCATCGATAACAAATCCCAACTTTAAAACACTAAAGGAAAACATCCTGACAGTAATAAATCCCGAAGTAAAGATACTCAAAGTAAAAGAATTACAATCTCTGACAAAACAAACTGAATAATGAAAAAGAGCAACACATGCCCCACTAAATAAAACTGAACTAGAAGTGGAGTCAACAATGAAGTCGTCTAAACAATGGCCTGCAACTCCCACAAAAACTACAGCACGTACCATCCAAAGAATCCTAAGCATGACGCCCCTGTGGCTGGGCACCTGTAATACATATATATATACACACAAGAGAGAAGAGATAACAGCAAACGGGTCAGAGCCCGATTGTAAAACAGTTTTAAAATAGTTTAGCAAGTATTTAAAATGTTTATCAGCTAATGCAACAATCATATTAGTATGCGGCACTCTGTTGAGAAATCTCACCTCTCATCTAGTGTGCACATCTACCGTACTAATGAATCTCATATATCTCTCTAACTTATTCTCCATATGTCTTATCATGTGAAATTAAGGTTATGTTTTTCACTTTTAGAAAATCTATCTCTTCAAGATTTCTTATGTTAATTAGAATAACTCCGTATCGTTATAATGTTTCCGAATACTTATAGTGAAATTGAAAATTTATACATTGCTTAACTTCTTTCACGCACAGTAGAAAGTTCTCATATAGATATACGTATATATATTAATTACTCGTATAATATATATACAAACAACACTCCACATAAAATCTATGGTGCTAGTCTTCCATATATAAGTATATATATGCCAATCACTCATATAATATATATATACTAACGGAACCCCACATAAAAACTATGGTGCTGGCATACTCTCCTATCAAGTCCCCGTATCACACAAACTAAGGGAAATACTAGTTCGGAATCACTCTCGAACTGTATTAACACAAAACACAAACAAATGGAGGCGAAGCATAGTTCCAAGTCACTAAGAGGTCAGCACATACCCTCACGTCTCTTAGGACCGTCTGACTATCAATCAGATAGCCTGTACCAAGGAATCCTATGTTCTAGGGAACGAGTCAATATCTCCCATAAAGGTCCCATCGACATAAGATCGCCCCGGCGCGAAAACCCCCGTGATAGCAAGTAGCCCGAGTATGATTTTTACACAGAAATAATATATGCACAATCACACAGTCATATATATATACACACATCCCCATTGTTGAATTAGGTGCTCTCATGACCCATAATTATAATTATCCGTTATTACACATTTTACTCGATTATTTCGCATAACGGACTCGTTCATTTTATTCTCGTAATTAAGTTATTCTAAACTCACTTCTCGCCTCTCGAAGTATTATCTTTACCTAATTACAATTTCAGTAGGCCCTCACTCACCTTCTAATCCAACTTCCTAGACATTTCGATTATTTAAGCAACGCACGTATGATTTTCTAAGTATGAATATATCCCATTTGCCCTTCTTTTCCCTTTTTACATTAAAGTCCCACATAACGGGGTTTATCTTGACCCTACTGGTCCTTTTAGTGTTTTATTATGTTCTAGCAACTCTAATCAAAATTTACTATGCATCAAATCGGATTAAGCTAACACGAGCAAAAATGCAGTTTTCTAGGAGGGGTCGATCGATCGATCGATGCTCTGGGCTCGATCGATCGATCAAGCAGTTATGGCGAAACTGCAGTAAACCCAGCTACGAAAATCTTACCCCAAACTCATCCAAATCATCATGTTTCAGTCCCAAACTCCCAACCACTTATACTACAAGTATTGTATACCCATATAAACAATATCCTACGTAAAACATGCGAGTTTTAATCAACTATAACAAAATAAAAGGGTAAAATCTATATAAATCCCAAGAACCCTAATATTTTTATTTAACTTAGTTTCTTCCATTCTTTTTTCGGATTTTCTATCATTAACACTACGGAAATTCGTGATTCAACCTCTACATGTGAAATGGATTTCCATAATATGATCTTGACCTCTACAACATGAAATTTTTGTCTCCAATTAATGTTTTCTTTCAAGAACACTAATTCTAATCAACCCTAGACTAATATAAAAGGATGCATTAACTTGATTAAATCAAGATAAATACTTGTCTGAAATTCAAAGTTCTGATTTGTGGAAGAATTTGGTGTGGTTGAGATCCTCGTTGCGCGATCTACCATTTGGCGGTGACGGCGGTGCAACCGGAGGAGTTCTTGGCGTAAAACTCCTTGGAAAGATTCTCCTCTTCCTCTCCAATGGTTGTCATTAGTTTTTGGTTATGCTAACCCTATAAGACAACACTTACCATCTGATATAACCCCAGCAAATTCGTGGGTTTAATTACCCAAAATTACGAAATGTCCAAAATGCCCTCCCGGGGTACTAATTAAGCCTAAAAATACCCCGAGACCCAAACTAAACCCCCGGGTACATTATTTTGACTATCTCGACCCTTCTATGAGGGAAGACTGTATAGACTTCGCAAGAAAGTGTGATAAGTCCCAGAGGATTTCTTCTATTCACAAAGCACCCAATGCTGCTCTAGTACCGATTACTTCTCCTTGGCTAGTTGCTAATTGGGGAATTGACTTGGTCGACCCACTGCTAACCACCAAAGGCAGGTTTAAGTAACTGGTAGTTGTTGTTGACTATGTTAAAAAATTGGTGGAATCAAATACGTTAATAGATATGCCTTATGAGAAAGTGTACCAATTCATCTGGAAGAATATCATATGTAGGTATGGCATGCCTTATGCCTTCATTACAGACCATTGAACCTAGTTCGATAATGATGAATTTTAAGCATATTGTGTTTAGTGTAAGATCCAAAAACTCCATTCAACACCAGGTCATCCATAAAAAAATTGTCAGAAGGAAGTGTCAAATAGAACCTTACACAATGGACTGAAGAAAATACTTGATGTTGCTAAGGGAAATTGGATTGATGAATTTCACTCTGTTCTTTGGGATTATTGAACAACGCCGAGGATAAAAACTGTAGAAACACCTTATATTCTTGCGTTTAGGACAGAATCCATGGTGCCAACTGAATAGGCCTACCAACTCACAGAGTGATAAACTTTGATTCTCCCAAGAGTGACTTAATGAGAAGATTGGATTTGGACATGATGGAAAATGTTTGAGAAGATGTCGCCCTCAGAAATACTGTTTACCAATAAAGAACTGCTCACTTTCACAACAAAAGGGTCAAGCAGGCGACTATGTCCTCAAGAAAGTCATCCATAAAAGCAACAATCTTGAGGCCAATTAGCATGACCCATAACGTATTTCAGCAGTAATCTGACCATGTACTTTTAGACTTGAGACACTTGATGGGGAGGAATTCAATAACCCTTGGAATGCCGAGAACCTCCAAAAATATTATCAGTAAATAAAGGCAGTGGGATATTGTATTTCTCTTTACTTAATGTTCAACACAACTATTTTTTAAGTTCAATAAATACCTTGATTTTAGTTCTCTCAATTTTTTTGATTTTTTTTCAAAGTAACGCAATATAAATCCCCCAGAAACAATGACCATATAATGTCTCTTGGTCTTAAGCTCTAGCCGATTAACATGACATACTTAATCAGGTTGAACTTATCTATCGATCAACATCTTATACTTAGTTAGGTTGAAATTATCAAATTCGAGATGCACCAACATCTTAATGCATAGTCGTGTCTCTACCAAGTTATTACTTCATGTATAAATTCGTATTTACAAGTCACGAACAAGAAATTATTACTTCATGTATGACTTTGTATTAACAAGTCACGAACAAGAAGCGTTAGCCGACCAAGTTAAATATAGGAATACACTCCTAACAAATGTGATCACCACTAATAATTTACTTTAAGTATGACTTCGCCTTTGACAAGTCAAGAATAAGAAGTTTATTAAACTTCATAAACAACTCAAACAGTTAAAAACAAGTTTTACCCTACTAAGTTAAATGCAGGAAAACATGTATACATTCCTAACCATTGGAATACACACATATATTCCTCATACACTTGGTCGCCACTGATAACTGATGATAAACTTAGATCAATACAACTATTTATAGTTTCAATCAAGTGCATTGGTAGAATCTAAGGCCCTACAATAACAGTTTAATAATTCATTATTAAAAGATAACTTAGTTGATTGATTGCTTAACTAATCATAAGTTGACACCACAAAAGCATGATTTTTTATTCAAATTCTAACTATATTACATTCAAGATTAAATAAATAAAATATATAGAAGAGTTATTCATGTAGACATTTTTCTTGAGCTTTGGAAGTTTGTGGTTCTCTCTCTTGTTGCACTTTGTCCATCCCAGCAGGAGGATTATACAGGGTATAAGGGGAATTGGTAAAACTAAAGTCCCTCGGCATTTGCCTATTACTTCTCGGCACATCGATCGGATGAGGAGGATGAATTATTTCATGCATATCATGGAGATCATAATCTCCCATGTATTGGGTGATTAAGCACTGGGGAATAGCATCAGGAGGCATCCATGATATGTCAAATTTAAATGGGGGCTTGTCACAATCCAGAAAACCAAGATCATTCCAGTACCATAGCTCATTATTTTTGTCATATTTCAGCAAGGTTAGTAAGTTAGTCCATCCCCATCCGTAACATTCACGATGACTCTGGGCAAGGTGATTATTAACATGGCAAAGGGACTCATTATAGCCTTCCATCCAAACCTCCTTGGGTTGATTATGAAATTAAAAGGTTAGCCTTTCAACCTGATGTTGAAGTTTCTTCAAGATATCACTCTCCAGTTTCAACTGGACGGATTGATCTGGGATGGCTTTATCCTTAGCTTCCAGCTGGACAGACAAATCAGTAATGGACTGACTCTTCACTTTTATCTTGGTAGCTTGGTAGGCTAGTGTTTTTCTAGTTCTTGCCTATTCTACAGTTGGTTGGATAGCCCTTTATTGCCTGGATGTTTGCCCAGGTTTGGATTTCTATAGTTCTTTAAGTTCTTCTACTAATCTAGCAATATCAGTTTCCAAGAAATAAGCACCCTCATTAACACTGCTTGTAGATGACTTCTTCAGGTTGTCTAACTCAATTCTGAGCTGATTATTTTCCTCTTCAAGAAGTTTGGCTACCTCCAGAGATTTATCTACTTCTCGATTTAACGGGAACTCTTTCCCTCTATACAGGCATACTCTTCAAGCTTCTTCTCAATGCCCCAACCTTCACTCAATGCTTTATACTTAGCGTTATAGTCGGCATGGAGTGAAGCTAAAGAAAACTTGTGGTCTTATTACAAATGTTCAATCATCTCATAACAAGTAACACTATTTGCCACTGTCGTATCCAACAAGCAGAGAATATGGATGTATGACTCCTTAACTTGGTCGGATTCATCTGGATCGAGCAAGCCGAGTAAGTCTTCTTCGGATAAAGGAACATGGACAGCTTCCAGAAGATTTCTACTCCACCTCAGTAAGTCGGATTCAGTAGAAACTATGGCATTTTTCCTAGCATCAAATTGAAAATTGCAAATGTAAGAACACAAGTATGATTACTAAGCAAACATAATACAAGGTGTGTGACTTCATGAAGATAACTCAACCAAGCAAGAAGACAAATGTATGATAAATGCAACACAATCAGCAATAATGATATATTCTATAACAAACCAGGAGATGTTACATAATAATGATCCTATTACAAGGCAGACGAATGTTTGTCAATTTTTAAACTACCGCAAGTGCATGGGTTATTATAGAATAGCGAGTGTAAGTACGGGTCGAACCCACAGAGATTTGTCAATTTTTTCATTCAAAATAATTGTGACTGTCCAACTAGACTAAATATCATAGAGAATGATTATGAACTGCACTAAATAAAAGCAACTACGATAAATGAGGGTAACACAAGATATTTGTAAACAATTAGGAAATAATTAGGATTCGTGGTCCATTTATCACGTAATTAATACTGCACACTAATTTAATGTTGTCATTCTCTTTTTATAACTCAAATTAAACCGGCTCTCGCCACGTTTAATTCGAAAAATATGACGGTTATGATCAAAATCTTTATAACGTATCTAATAGACGGATAAAATCCCTATTCCCTTTGAAAATACAAGTTTTAAAGTTCGCAAATGTATTTAAGCATGGACTATCAAAACAATCGAAGTGCAAGCATAATCTATTAAAAATTACTACTTTTAAATCTCAAAACTTGATTCGACAAAATAATTTTGAAGGTTTTAAAACACACTCTCGTGTCGTTTTAAAATGAATACCGAATCTTTGATAACAATTAAAACAAGTAGGGAATAAACAACAATCAAATTATGTGACAATATTAACTAACTATGATAAACTTCACCCTAATCCTAATAGAATAATCAAGTTATCATAATGAAAGATAAATTGCAAGAATGAGTAGAGATTTTCATTAATAAATCAAACTTACAAATAGTTCTCTTCAATCCTTTAAAAAAATGATAAAGACTTGGCCCCTAAATTGAATACAACCCCTCAAAAACTACTCTCTCAAAATAATGAACCAAAGGGTCTTATTTAAAGGGTTAGGAATGTGGTGTTTGAGTTGCAGTGAAACTCTCTTTGATTGGTTGTATTTGAGCTGATAATTATCCCATTGAGTCTTGAGAAGAGTTGGAGATAATCGAGCGATTTTATAAAAATTATTTAGTACAGTTGTGTCAACCGTGTCATGTCGTGTCATATCGCGATGTATCATAAAAATTTTTGCACATCGACTTCCATGTTGTCCAAATTTTGGGGGTACCTGCAAAAATACAAAATAAAAATAATTAATTCAAATTTAGAAACATAAATATTTTAAAAATTACCAAATTATCCCTCTTTGCATATTAACCCCCAAAATTCATAACTTTTTCGTTCTAATTTCGAATTCAACCAAATTTCAGGGAGAACTTTATTTTGCCTAGATAAGCATTTAAATATTATTTTTAGGCCCATAAAATTTCTAAAATTATGGTTTCACCCCTGGAGTTACTAAGATTGTATTTTTAACTCAAATTTTATTCAAACTTGCATTTTTCTTTTATTTTACTAAAATAATTCTACAATCTCATTATTTATAATACAATGGGCCTAACAAGGTCTAGATTTGGACATAATTCATGAAAAATAATGCACTCATCGAATACCTCCAAACCTAAACTTTGTTAGTCCTCGAGCAAAAACCAAAATTTTAAAATCTCATTCACTTTCGTAGGAATCACGATTGCACTTAGCATATGTAACAAGCCGTTAAACCTCTAGGTTACCTTAGTGGACGAGTTTTGTCTCGTCAGGGTTTACAGTGAATATGCCCATAAAATATAAAAGACTCAAAAGTAATATAACCAAGTTTGAATGCAAACTTCATAAATATAGCAAAACTTTATTTTTCAATCTCAACTTATCGTGCATGTGTGCATAGACAATATAATCACCCATTTCAAAAGATTTGATCGTTACATTTCTTATCCGAAAGCTTGTTTTGATTTCAAAATCTTACGGAATGCACTCACAATCAAACACTCGGAAATGGGTTATTTTCTCTCGGTATATGTGAATGAACAAGTAAATTTCAATGAACAAATTTCACATATACTTGATCAAAAATGAACTTTTTATAATGGATGAATATGATCTCATAAATGGAAAATCGATTACTTATTGAAAACATTGAATCACACCATAGATCATATTCATCTTCTCTCCACACTATAACTAACCTCACTTGAGATCGATTAGGGCTTTGTTTGGTTGCATTGTAGGCTCGGGTTTGGCGAGAAAGAATGGTTTTTGGAGTTCAGAATTTCTGAGAATATAGAGGTTTTTCGGTATTCTGTATTTTTGGCACTTTTTATCCCCTCCCCCCAATTTTTCTTCTCTCTTTCCTTTTTATTTTTGACTCACATTTTTTCATCTTTTTTTTCACACACCATTCTTTTGCAAACTTTTTTTGGTCTTTTTTTCAATCGTAATTTCACCCTAGTATTCTCAAAAAATGAAAATGGCTTCTTTTTATGGGCTTTAGACCAGTTGGAGTTGGGTAGGATAATGGGTTTTCAAAAAAAGGCTTATTTTCTTTTTGGCTCGGCTTGCAACAGAATAATGAAAAAAATATTGGAGTTTAGGCTTAATTTTGGACTTTGAAACGATGGCCTAATCTCACTTCTCAAGTTTTGTTAAGTTGATTTGTGTCTCAAGATGACTTACTAAGACTTCTAGTGCTTTAAGATTCACATTTTGACTTTTTTGTTTTCAGTAATTGAACAAAATAATGAAATTGAGATCATCAACGAATTTATCACTGAAGGAAAGTTTGGATTATTTTAACTCGGATTGATTTAAATCTCTGAAAAAAGATGAATGGCACAAAATCTCACCGGGTTAAAATCTCCACATTTATTCGTTAAGCATATTAACTTTCGCCTCAATATTCATTTTCGATCATATTATATGGCTAATGTGTAAAAAATTCATAAGTTGAGAGATCCATGAATTAATTCTATATTAAGTAATCGTTTCAAAACTCAATTATATTGAAAATCTTTTTGAATTTTTTTTCTTTTCAAAAATACCATCCTTACCCCCAAACCTAAATTTTACATTGTCCTCAATGTATGCTCAAATAAAAATATGAACACAGAAAATAAAGTAACGAAGTGAAATGACGATATTACCTGTGAACTTCACTTTGCTACCCACATCCAAAATTTGTATGTTAACAAACACAAAAAAAGGGAAAAAATACACTAATAATATACAAACCCATGAAAAATACCATCATCACCAGAAATTAATAATCGAAATAGTTGTGGGTCATTACAATTAATAAACTTTATAGCACTAACTGCCAAAACATCATAATTTTGAGAGCATGACGGCAAAACGCAAATTTTAATCTTAAATCCATGGTCACAATGGTGTGCACCGACATCATTAATAACAGACAAATTTGAATCGCACGAATCATATGTCGATGCATCACATCGGGGTAGCAAATTACCATAAGGATCCAAATATTTATTATCCCTTTTTCAAAAATAGTCACGTAAAATTGGGGATGCATACTCCACTCCTAAATGTGAGACCTTGCGAAAAGCCCGAGAAGAAGAGTTATCGTGGGGCGATACACTTTCTTCATCAAAAATGGGAGGACCGCCATAATTACTTGAAGTATCACTAAAATCGGATGACGAATCCTCAAATAAATTTTTTCACATATAAGAAGAATCAACATTTTTCTCAATTAAATTAGAAGAAAAATTTTGATAGAAATTAACATCCAACTCATCACAACTAATATACGTGTCAAGATTGTCAATTTTTTTCTCCTCACAAAATTGATTATCCCCATTTAATTCATGATTATTTTTATAAATAACATCATTATACCATTTGTTTGCCTCTTTCCAATTGATACACTTTGGTAGACAAATAGTAATTACAGGGGTTGGATTCTCATCCATACATTCTTTAATTTCTAAAATGACTACTGACTCATCTGACTCAAATTAAAATACGTAGTCATCTAAATTTTCAGTATTTTATAAATATACGTCCACATGATCAATTAAGGAATATTGAAAAGATGACGGGATAACAGTATAAGGAACACCCATTGTAATTTACAACACATAAATTTCATATATATATATATATATATATATATATATATATTAAATGAAAAAGCAATAATAATTGACTCAAAATCTAATTAGATAGTCCATACTCTTTGATAAGGGAGAATTTAAAAGACGAACAACTACGGTTATCGCCTCAAATCCCGCTTTTTCCTCCTGGTAGGTGGTCGGTCCGAAGACTCATTAAAAACCATCAATCCTAGACAAGGTAAAATGGAATCGATTTGATAAGTTCACATTAGAGTAGCTTTTAATTCTAGCCTCGTTAAGAGTTTTGTTCTTTAGTCAATTTATGTAACGTGCTCAATTAAGTGCGAAATTAAATCACGTAGTAGTACACAAAAACGTACCTCCTAGTGGACTTTTTACGGTTACTTCATTACGCCGAGTTGAAGTCTAAGTTGACATCGATCGGGAAAAAAATTCGCTTATGTTTCAGTCGTCCCCGAGACATCCTTGTGCTCGTGAAAAGATTGCACAAGTTTTCTTCACGTTCGATCACTGTTGCACACTTTGTTTTTTCACTTTTGCTCTTTTTTTTTCACTTGTGCTTCTGAAAAAAACTACATAAGAAACTACACCAAAAGTAAAGTGCGACACATAAAAAAAATTAGGAAAAGAAAAGAAAAAAAATTAACACGACACGCACACTGGTGTATTCAACACACAAAAAAATGATCATGCTCACTCATGAAACATTTTTTTTCTTTTATTCTAGAAATTACTACTCGCAAAAAAATATTTTTTTTTTAATTTTCGGATTTTTTTTAATTTTCGACTACTGCAAAAAAACGAATCTGAAAATTTCCTGGGAAAAAAAAATTCGAGTTTTTTTTTTCAATTTGTTTTGTATATTAGGATAAACTAGTGCAAAACGTAAAAAAATAGTCAGAAAGTCACAATTCTTAAAAAAAATCGAACAAATCCCCGGCAACGGCGCCAAAAACTTGTTTGTCAATTTTTAAAATACCTCACGTGCACGGGCTATTATAAAATAGCGAGTGTAAGTACGGGTCGAACCCACAGAGATTTGTCAATTTTTCATTCAAAATAATTGTGACTGTCCAACTAGACTAAATATCATAGAGAATGATTATGAACTACACTAAATAAAAGCAACTACGATAAATGAGGGTAACACAAGACATTTGTAAATAATTAGGATTCGGGGTCCATTTATCACTAAACTAATATTGCACACTAATTGAATGTTGTTATTCCTTTTTTATAACTCAAATTAAACTGACTATCGCCGCGTTTAATTCGAAAAATATGACGGTTATGATCAAAATATTTTTAACCTCTCTAATAGACGGCTAAAATCCCTGTTGATGTAAAAAATTAGATTTGACCTAATTATTTTAATCACAAATAAAAATGAGTAAAGAAATAAGACAATAGATTTTTAAAGTGGTTCAGCCTTAAGAGAATGGCCTACATCCAGTGTTTTTGTATTACTGATTGTTTTGCCTGGAATTCTCGATAAACAATTTTACTAAGAGATTCAGCGTATCCCTCTAATGGGGAAATTACAATGTATTTATAGCATTGAGGTTGTACATGTGAAAGAATAATGCATAGCTGTCCAGTAGGCGTATACATCTGTACGATAATAACAGTACATTTAATGCGCAGTTATTTTTTGGTTTTCCTTGATGCGTACACCACAAGTATTTGAGTTGCTCGGACCGACTTAGTAACTCGGACCATCTAAGTAGCTCGACACGCTTGAGCTGCTCGGGGCCCCTGGGCTCCTCGTGGATTTTTAGTTGCTCGGTGATCTTGAGTTATTTGGAGTATAGTAGTTCCTTGGGGGGTTGAGTAGCTCGGTATAAACATTTACAGTTGCCACCTAGGATGACACGCGTCTTCAAATAATAGGTCCATATCAGCAGAATAAATTTGGTATCAACAATCCCTATTCCCTTTGAAAATAAAAGTTTTAAAGTTCGCAAATCTATTTAAGCATGGACTATCAAAACAATCAAAGTGCAAGCATAATCCATAAAAAATTACTACTTTTAAATCTCAAAACTTGATTTGACAAAACAATTTTGAAAGTTTTAAAACACACTCTTGTGTCGTTTTAAAATGAATACCGAATCTTTGATAACAATTAAAACAAGTATGGAATAAGCAACAATCAAATTAACGTGACAATATTAGCTAAGTATGATAAACTTCACCCTAATCCTAATAGAATAATCAAGCTATCATAATGAAAGAAAAATTGCAAGAATGAGTAGAGATTTTCATTAATAAATCAAACCGACAAATAGTTCTCTCAAAACAATCTTCCATCTCTAAAAAAATAAAGACTTGGCCCTCAAATTGAATACAATCCCTCAAAATTTACTCTCTCTAAAAATTCTCTCTCAAAATAATGAACCAAAAGGTCTTATTTATAGGATTAGGAATGAGGTGTTTGAGTTGTAGTGAAACTCTCTTTGATTGGTTGTATTTGAGATGATAATTATCTCATTGAGTCTTGAGAAGAGTTGAAGATAATTGAGAAGTCTTTTTTAAAAAATAATTATCCCCAATTTCGTCACTATTCAGATCACTATTCACAACACCAGCTTTAATAGCATTTTTGACCCCCCAAAACTTCAAAAGTTGTGAGTCTTGTTGAGACCTTTTCGAAAAAGTATGGCACGACCTCAACGAACACTCGAGCTATTTTAATAAAAAATATTTAGTACAGTTGTGCCAACCGTGTCATATCATGTCGTATCGCGACGTATCGTAACAATTTTTGCATATCGACTCCCGTGTTCTCCAAATTTTTGGGATACCTACAAAAATGAAAAATAAAAATAATTAATTCACATTTAGAAACATAATGTTTTAAAAATTACCAAATTATCCCTCTTTGCATTTTAATCCCCGAAATTCCCAACTTTTTCGTTCTATTTTCGAATTCAACCAAATTTCAGGGAGAACTTTATTTTTCCTAGATAAGAATTTAAAAATTATTTTCAGGACCATGAAATTTTTGAAATTATGTTTTCACCCCTAGAGTTACTAAAATTGTGTTTTTAACTGAAATTTATTCAAACTTGCATTTTCTTCTATTTTACGAAAATGATTCTAAAAGCTCATTATATATAATACAATGGGTCTAACAAAGTCTAGATTTGGACATAATTCATGCAAAATAATGCACTCATCAATGAAAAAAAAGAAAAATAAAGGAGTTAAACCTTCTCATTATCCTGAACATTACTCCAAGAAGGCAACTTGGCAAAAGGGATGGCTTCATTAATGGGCTTTGAGTTAGACCCAACAGGCTGAATGGAGGATTCTCCAGACCCTTCCTCATCATCAAAATCTCCCTCCAAGTTTGGAAGAGATCCTGGATCATGCCTCTGAAATAGTTCATAATCTTAAGCACTGTCGACCTCCTTGAGGGCATCCGACTAGCCATCCTTGAATGATTTCTTCTTGACGAGATCGATTTGAGTAAAGGCAGCCAAAAAATATTTGTCCCATCCCTTATTAAAGGAGTCTTCCATTATTTTCTTATTCTTGGCCTTCTTTGCAGGCAGACTTGAGGAGGGCTTGATTCTCCACCAACTTGTCTTCGGCCACCTTGGCCATATTTTCAACAGTCACTAGTTTCCCCTCTGCAATTGTGACTCTATTATCAGCCTTCTACATTTATTCTTCCCAAGATTTTTGTTTAGACTCCAACAGTTGCCTTTAAATCTCCACAGATTACCTTAGACCCTTAAAGGCCTCTTCCACATTTCCTCCCGAAGAATGCAGTTGATCGTCCTTCTCCATAAATTGATTAAAGTTCACCAAAAATAGCATAAAGGAACAACATCCGATTATAGGGAGAAAATAAGACATTAAAAGCAATTAGTAAAGGGGAAAAAGTTACCAAATTCAAAATTTGGCAAGCATTTTCTGCCAACTTTAATCGTGGCGGAGAAGCAACAGTTGCTCTATCTGTAGAGCGAGTACCAGTCTTGATCAATTTCCTAGTCATGCCATGATTAATAATAACAGAGGATGACCCTAAAATATCCATGTCCTCTTGAATTTTCTTGACCAACTCTTGGTCACCAACACTCTTCTCAACCTGCTTCTCATAAATACTTTTTCTTAACCTCTTGAATTGAGGTGCAGCAGTATCAATCTCCTCAGTGGTGATGACTTAAGGAACTTTTTCAGGAACTTTGGATATTTTCTCTAACTTTTTGGCATCAGCAGCCTTGCTAGCCTTCTCGACAGCCCTCTTGGCACTGGTAGACAAAGCTCCAGTTATTAAGTAAAAACATTTCCCCTTTTCAATAACAGCAAGTGGAGAGGTGGAAATAGTAGAGATGTCTAACGACTCAAAAGAAGAAGAAGTACCCAAATATTTTGCAACCCCTGTATATTCCTCATTCGAAAAAATGGGCATTGGTTCCTCTTCTAGATTAATGGGAGCTAAAGTTGGAGTAGTGGTAGGCCTAGTGATACGACACACATATTACATATTTCTGCCCTATATCTTTATGTATTTTAGCACTTTTACGGTCCTTAATGCCTATATTTATGCTCATTAACCAGACAACCTTGGATTTGGATATGTACATATTTTTTAGGGATTAATTGTGCTTTTGTAGGTATTGGAACGCTAAAAGTGAGGGTCCGTTGCATTTCAGAGAAATTCGGTCGTCGGATGCTACTTCAAGGGCATTTTAGTCAATTCACATTTCATTTATGGCTCATGAAAATTCCATGGATGCGTAGTTCATTGAGTTAGCATCATGTGGCCATAAACGACGCGTCATTTGGAGTCCGGATGGTGAAGTGATGGTCATTTCCATTTGCGCACCTTTCCCCCTCTTTATGGACCAAATAGCTGCCAAAAATAGAGTACCGGTCGATCGCGGTTAAACCCCCGATCGATCGCGGTTTTGGATTATTCCGGGGAAAGGAGACAATGGGTTTGTAATTAAAGGCACATTCGTCCAGCCCCCTGGCCGCGGTCGACCCCGTATAGCAGATATTTTGCACTTATCTTCTTTTCTTTACTTTTTCCTTTATTTCTTTTCTACTTACTATATAAACCAATTTTTGGTTTCTATTTTCAAAATCTTACATTTTATATTAGGTTTTGGGTTTGTAAGGAGATTTTGCCCTACTCCATTTCCTTTGGTTGTTTTACCTACTTTGATGTATGTAAGCTTATTAATTTAGTTGTCTTCCTTTAATTCTTGCTTTGTTTACTTGATTCAATTAATTTCCATGCCTAGTTAATATTTATTTCTTGCTATTTATTGCTTTCGTAATTAGGTTTACTTGCTTTCTTTTCGTGCTTTCTAGTGTAGATTTATCGTGTTTTTAATATGCTTTATAGCTAAGTTAGTCTAGATTGTGTCGAATTGAACTCACCCTGAGTTGACATGTTTCTTTGCTTTGGTGATGGATTTTATGGGTCTACTTTGAATGCGTTATCCTAGTTATTACGCCTAGGAGATTTGACGGGGTATATCATGTATGCTCCGTACTTACGACCTTACGCATATAGTTTCTGGGGTATTTGTTAATTCCAAAATCTTATTAGGCTTCTATGCTAATTTGGGGGTGTGACAACCCTTGATTTAATTAACTGCCGAAACGAGACGCACTCGTACTAACTCGTCGACCCATGTAACCATTTTATACTAATTAACTCAGGTGAGGGATATTTGACGCAACCTATAGTTTTTACTCAATTTATTAGTCTAGGTTAATTACACGCCTAGATTAATATTTCCCTTTTTGCATCTTTTCCTTTTTGTGTATAATCTTCTTTTATCCTTTTATTCCTGAAGTACTAAACCTTATAAATTCTAGCAACTCATCTCTGTGGTTTTTTGATACCCGGAATTGGTCGCTATACTCACCTGTTAAGTATAGTCATAAGTTTAGATTTTTGTATATAGCAGGTGAGCCGAATTCAAAACGGTCGGCACGCAGGTGACGCTCACGTCGCAGCGAAACCTCGCCTATCAAAATGTCATCGTTGCTGGGGATGAGTTTGTTTTAGAATTTATTTGATTTAGTATTCTGTACTATTTTCTTTCTATTTGTATTATTTGCCTAACATTTTTGTAGGACTTCTACATTTGAGCACCAAGAAATGCTTGAATTTCCCGCGCGCATCTACTTTGTGGAATTTGCCACTTCGAGGCATTTTTGGGGTAAGCATGTCTTATTCCAATTATTTCGGTAATCATTATTATAATTCTCAAAATGCCCGTAATTCTATGACTTTCGGTCAATACGTAAAGTCCCAAAAAGTTACAAATTCAAAAATGACTTTGGGCTAGTATAACGAAAGTCAAAATTTGGGTTACTGGAATTTTGATGATGATGGTAATGATTTTGGGCCTCTAATTCCTTATAATAGGAATTTTGAAACGAATTGCAATAGTTTTCAAAATTCTTATAATACTGAGTTTAAGTCCGACGGTAATTTTCAAAGTTCACATTTTCAAGAATTCGCGCCTCGATCTATGACATTCGGTACGGGCTTGCGTATGCCTGAAGATGAGAAAATTGAAAATTATTATCGGGAAGAAAATCGTTTGTGGGAACGTGAATTGGATTTATTATTTGAATCTGACGACGATTTTTCTTCCGAGACTTTTGAAGTTGAGGAATGTTATGAACCAAATGAGGATTGTGTGCCTACTTTGGAACAAATCATTATCGATGTTGCCCATTACGAAATAGATATTGAAAGTGAGGATGAAATGGAAATAATATCCATTTGCAATGAAATGATTTCTTCTTTGGCCCCCAAAGAAGAACATTTCATTGAAAATGATCTTATTTTGTTCGAAACTCAATCTTCAAGCGATGATAACTCATCACTTGAGTTTGAATTTCATTTTTCCCCATTTTCATTCTCTATTACCACACCGTCACAAGTACCCGATGAATCGGTTTTAAACTTGTGTGTGTTAAACATTTTCACTGATGAGGAGTACTTGCTCGAGTTGCCTTCCATGATCGCATCTTTGCCTTCGTGTGCTCCACCTCCCATTCCAATTTCAAAATCCTTGGGAGGATATTCTGATTTTGTCGACCCCCATATGTTTTTATCACCCGTTCAATCCAAATCCCCCATCGTCCCTCCAAAACATTTAATTGACGATGGTTCCTTTCTTCCGCCTTACACATGCCTTCCGTTGTTCAAACAGAATTCATATTTTTTGGAAGGCATGCTTGAGAGTGAGGGTACACCGGTCACCCTCCAAAGTCAAATCGTTTTCATGGTGGACCCTCAACTATTTAGACTTCTAGTGTACAGTTGCGACTATGGCTAAGAGAACTCTGGTATATTGGAAAGTTCCCCATGTGCACCTTTAAATGGTCTGTTGAATTTAAGCCTGATGAGGAGAGCCCAGTGGTTTCGATGTGGATAAACCTCCCAAATCTACCTATACACTTCTATGCGGAATCTACCTTGTATTCAATTGCACAGCTAATAGGAAAACCTCTAAAGATGGATGCATCTACAACTTCTTTATCAAGGCCTAGCATTGTAAGAATGTGTGTGGAAATCAATATTCTGAAAGAAAGGATCCACGGAATATGGATTGGTTCAGGAACAAAAGGCTACTGGAAGCAAGTGGTATATGAAAACATTCCATCGTTCTGTGATTTTTGTAAAAAGAAAGGGCATCAAGAAGAGAAATGTTTGATCAAGAATCCTGAGCTTAAAAACACTCAAAAACCTCTTGCAAAACATCAAAATCAAGAAAACAAAACCATGGTACAGTATCAAGATCCCCTAAATAAGCAACAAGAACCTATGCAAAATATTTCAAAAAATGTTTCTAAATCAATTGACCCCTAAAACCAGTTGTCAAACCGTTTTGAAATTTTGCAAGGAAATAATTTAGATGATGTTGAAGACGAGCTAGAGCCTCAAAAGGAAACTAGTGATCAAATAACCTTAACTTCTCCTGTCAGAAGTTCAACTCAGAGTCAGAAGCCTCAACCTATCCTCAAAATCAAGCATGTGGGCTACAGTTCAGATGAAATAATAATAGTGGATCAGTACAATTTTATCTCCTAAAGGTTCTGTTATACCAACATATGGGAAACATCCAGCTACTGATAAATATTGTCACTCGGATAAGGAAGACACGAGGCTATCTGTGCCTGTGATTGAGGGGCTATAGAATTTCGCATCATGGATGGATGTTAAGTAGAAGGATATTCAAGATTCAAAAGCATTCAGGAAAAAGAAAATCAAATAAGCTGGAAACAATATCTCAGAAATCATGAACCTCAAATCAGGAAAAACATCAAAATCAGATCCTCTATTTAAGAGATTGACAAGATCTTCAGGTAAGTCTCTAACTCTCAATCCTCCTATTTAGTTTTATGATTAATCTCATTTAGTGGAATGCTAGAGGTGTAGGAAATAGAGCAACAAGTAGAAGAATTAAAATTTTGATCAGAACATACAATTTGCCTACCATTACAATTTTAGAACCTAAAGTAGATAAAATTAAACTAAAGAAATGTCAGATGAAATGGAGCTTTAACTATAGCATTGCAAACTCTTCAAACAAAATATGGTTCTTATGGAATAATGAGCTTAAGGTTCAGGAAATTTTCAACTCTGAGCAAATGCTCTGCCTAAAAATTTATGTTCAACTCATAAACACTTCCATATTCATCATATTAGTATATGCAAAATGCACTGCTATAGAAAGGAGATCCTTATGGGAAGACATTTTAAATTATACTTCTACTTTTTCATCATTCCCATGGATCATAATGGGTGATTTTAATATGGTTTCTAGAGAAGAAGAAAAAATAGGTGGAAATCAAATTGATTTCCATGCTATGGAAGATTTCAATGAAATGATTGCCACTTGCTCCTTAATTGATTTAGGATACATAGGATCTATTTTTACCTGGTCAAATAATAGAATTGCAGGCTTAATATTCTGTAGATTAGATAGAGGATTAGTAAACAATCATTGGATTATGCTATTCCCAAATTCTTCTATAACTCGTCTGCATAAAACATGTTCATATCATAGTCCTCTGCTATTTTCTGTAAAAAGTAGCTCAAATAACTATCCTAAACCTTTTAAATTTTTATCCATGTGGTGTATTCAATCAAATGTGCAGGACATCATTGAAAATGCTTGGACTAGAGATATTAAAGCTTCCCCTATGATCAAATTTGCTATTCAATTAAAGTATTTAAAAACTGTTTTGAAAAATTGGAATAAAGACACTTTTAAAAATATTTTTCAATCAGTTAGTGACTTTGAGGATAAGGTTAGATTAGTTGAATATTCTTTTAAAATTTCCCCAAATGAGCATACTAGTGAAGAGTTATTTGCAGCGAGAGCTCATTTAAGCCTAGCTTTGAAAAGAGATGAGAGTTATTGGTCTCAAAAGATCCATGTTAAATGGCTTAGACTAGGAGATTCTAACACTAATTTTTTTCATGCTTCAGTTATTCATAGGATAAGAAAGATGAAAATTCTCAAAATAAAGACCAGTGATAACACATGGGAAGAATCCCCTGATGGTATTGCAAATCTCTTTATGGTTCACTTTAAACAAATTTGGTCTGCAGATCTTAAAGAACTTAACATTAAATTCTTAGAAGTTATTGAATGTTCTGTAACTGAAGATATGAATAAAAAATTAATAGATTTTCCAACAGAATCTGAAATTTTGTCTTCAATTCAAAGTCTAGATTCATTTAGTGCCCCTGGCCCTGATGGATATGGGGGTGAATTCTACATAAAATTTTGGGATATTGTTAAAATAGATCTCATTAATGAAATTCATACTTTATTTGCTGGTGCTGAGCTTCCTAGGAGCTGGACAACCACAAATATTGCTCTTATTCTCAAAGTTAATACCCCTACAACCTGTGCTCAATATAGACCAATACGTCTTTGCAACTTCTCTAGTAAAATTATATCTAAAATTCTAAATGATAAACTAGACATTATTCTCCCATATCTTATTTCCCCTAATCAAAGTGGTTTTGTCAAAGGAAGAAGTATACAAGACAATATTCTCCTTGCTTAAGGATTGGTCCATCTAATAGGGAGAAAAGCTCATGGAAACAATGTTATAATTAAACTAGGCATGGAAAAGGCTTATGACAAAGTCTATTGGCCTTTCTTATGTCAAGTGCTTAGAAAATTTGGTTTCAATGAGCTGTTTATAGATATGGTTTGGAGAATTATCTCTAATAATTGGTTTTCTATCAATATTAATGGTCAAAGTAAGGGATTTTCTAATTCTACTAGAGGTCTTAGACAAGGTGATCCACTATCTCCAAGTCTATTCATTCTAGCTGCTGAAAGCCTTAGTAGAAATATTGATAATCTTTTTCAAACAAAGAAAGCAATCCCTTATTCTCACCCGAATAAGTGTAGGCTAATTTCACATTTAGGATATGCTGATGATATTATAATATTCTCTAATGGTGGTTGTAAAAGTATTCGAGCTATAATTAAGTTACTTAAGGTTTATGAGGCCACTTCTGGCCAAACTGTAAATTATTCCAAAAGTGCTTTCTATATTGATAAAAAAACTAGCCCTATTAGGAGAAAAGCAATAGAAACATGTTCAGGATTACATCAGAAAAATCTTCCGCTTAAATACCTTGGTTGTCAAATAAATAAAGGGAGAAATAAAATTCTTCAATTCTCAGATCTTATGGCTAAAATAAGAGACAAACTAAACACTTGGTCATCTAAATTAATATCTCAAGCTGGTAGAGCTGTGCTGATTAGACATGTTCTTCTCTCTATTCCTGTATATACCTTATCTGTTCTTAACCCTCCTAAAATTATTTTGAAAAGACAAAACAATATTTTTGCGAAATTCTATTGGGGAGGAGCCAACAAATAAAATCCATTTCAATGGATGAAGTGGAAGGAAACATACTTTCCTTTTGAAGAAGGGGGTCTTAACTTTAGAAGCTTAGAAGACATAATAGTTGCTTCTAGTATTAAACTTATTGGAAATTTAAATTTGAGGATGGTATATGGGCCTCTTTTATGAGACAAAAGTATAATAAAGGTTTGAACATTAGAAATAGTTCAAATACAGGCAAAATATTGGATAAAATTTCATCTATAGAAGATCCTTTCATTCAAGAAGACAAAAATACATGGACTCCCTCCTCAACGGGAGAATTTTCTATGAAATCTGCTTTTGATGTTTGTAGACAATCGAGGCCTATTTCTATAAGTTGGAAAATCAGTTGGTCCCCTGAATGTCCAATGAAAATCTCTAATTTTGTTTGGAAACTTATTAATAACTCGGTGTAATTTGTGACTCAAATTCAGCAGGCTGGTATAAGACTAGCATCAGTCTGCAGACAATGCTTTTTAGATGTTGAAAGTGCCCAACATGTCATCCTTGAATGTAAAATTTCCATGGAAGTTTGGAGTTAATTTACTCAAATGTTTGGTGTGGTTCAAAATTATACTTCTTGCAGTTATATGTTGCTCTCATGGTGGATGACACATCACAAAAAAGATTTCTTAAAATCCTTTTGTCAAATTATTCCAAGGATTATTATATGGGTGTTATGGAAGGCTAGAAGTAAAATTGTTTTTGAAAATTCTAAAGCGAATTCTACTTCAATAATTTATCAAATAATTTTCCTTACCACTTCCATAATGAACAACAACAAATTTTATGATAAAAGCTCTTCTGAAGACTCCATCATTCTCAACACATTTAAAGTTAAAATTTCCCATAGTATAGTTCAAATCATTAAATGTGCTTGGGAAAATCCTCAAGAAGGTTACTTTAAATTAAATATTGATGGAGCCTCTAAAGGTAATCCTGGTCCAAGTGGTATTGGGGGTGTTATTAGAGATTCTACAGGTATGTTTATTGCAGGTTTCGAGAAATCCATTAGGATTCAATCTTCCCTTTTTGCCGAAATAATGGCTTTAATGGAAGGTCTAAATCTTGTGTCTATTTTAGATATTCAAAATATCATTATTGAAACAGATTGCAAGTTTCTTATTGAAGTTATTGAGAAGAAATCAAAACCTCCATGGCAAGCTTTAGAGATGTTAAACAGGATTTGTGCTACAAAACAAATTAAGCTAACTCATGTTTAGAGAGAAAAGAATTCAGTAGCAGACCATCTAGCTTCAAGAGCATCTGTGAGCAACATTGACGTTGTATATTGGAACTTTGAATCTCTTCCCCAAATGGTCAAAGGTCTACTTAAATTGGATAGGATCCATTCTCCTCAAATCAGACATAGAAGAATAAAATTGTAATGGGGTCATAAATCCCCAAATTTAAATTTTCAAAGGTTTCTCTCATTGTAATGGGGATATTTATAAATCCCCAAATTTTCTCGCATTTCATCTAGAGTATTGGTCCCAACCTCTAGATTTAGGTAAGTTTTTTTCTGGGTTTGTTAAGCTACGGAGAGGTTGTTTCTCTATTATTAAAAGTTAATAAAACTTGTGGGGGTACCGTCCCTCTTTGATAAAAAAAGCCTAAATAGTAGGTTGTATATAGTTAGCTTTTTATTATTTATTTCTTTTTATCTTTTCTTTCCTTTTTAATTTAGTCTAGCGTAATTAGTTAACTTTTTGTTATTTGTTTTTGCAATGCTCGGTACTAACATGTTTTTATATTCTTTGGACTTGTTCTTATGGGGATCGCTCCAATTTTGAGTAATATCGCTCTTTTTCTCTCTTTAACTTGGTTCTTAATTCACATTGAGGACAATGTCAGGTTTTAAGTTAGGGGGTGTGGGATATTCTATCCACTTCTTTATTTAGTCCATATTTTTGCTCTAATGTTAGTTACTTCGTATGCTTTTCTTAGAAAATTTCAAAAAGATTTTCTTTCTTTTTTCTCCTTTTTGAGCATTTTGCCTTTGTTTTCGATTATAGATTTCAATAAGTGCCCGATTCTATAGAAAACTCAATGATGCATGTTCTCGATTTTAGAAGTTATTAGACTTTAGTCCTAATTATTGATATTATGAATAATCTCATGAATTAAACTTTAATCCCATGAGCACATGCACTTTTCTTGTTTTATTGATTTGATTTAAGATTTTTATAACTCGGTAATCTTTTGTTGCATTGTATATACTTACACCGAGTAAGATTTGTACCTTTCGTCATTTGTGAGCGTATCCACTATTCTTTCCTCTTTGAAAACGTTAAATTCGTCGGTAATCTCTCTATTCTTTCATTTGACCGTTCATTAATTGAGTTCATATATGAAATGTGTTACTTGAGCATAATTTTCATATATTGTTTTGACTCGAGAATTGCGTAAACTTTAGGAAATTATCATAGGCCATCTTTGTTATATCACCCATATTGACCTTGACCGCACCCTTATATGTTTCCCCTCGTTAACCCCTTTGAGCCTAAATATTAGCCTTTCATTTCATTACCCAAAACCCCATAACCAACTCTAAATTGGAGATATACCCCATACATATCACCTTCCACACTTTTGTTTGGAATGTTACTTATGATTGAATGATGTTGTTGTGTTGCGGTTGCAATTTAGGAATGTGAGAGTGAGAAAAGTAAAGAAAAGAGATGTGAAAATGAGAAAAAGAGAAAGGAAAAAAGCGAAAGAAAGCAAAAGAAAACATGAGAAAAAGAAGAAAAGAAAAGAAAAGAAAGAGATGTTTGTATATGTTATATATAGTTCAATAAGCTTTGATTACTCTCCAATTGTTATATTTAATGCTTATTTGGGAGTTGTTTTTCCAATTTTGATGTTGCCCGCATTCTTCCCATCATCCCGCCGAACACTTTGAACCCGTACATACCTATCCTTCATTTCGTACCCTAGACTAACCTACATTACAACCCTATTCAATTCCTATGTGATCTTAGAGTGCATTCAATTTAAAAGTCATAATAGTTTTGATAATCTGTGAAAATGCATTTTGTCTCCTTTAATGTGAGGTATCTTTCATTGAGATTATAATTTTTCATCTTTTATATAGCGCTCTTCATTTGTGACATGTGTGCGGCCTTGTTTTCATTTACATTTACTCTTTATGCCCGCATGTCCCGTGTTACCTCCCTATTTTGAGTGAATTCACCTAATGAGTGTAATGCCCATGAGGATTGAATATATTCTTGCTCTGGTTTATATAAGTTTTTGCCAAATCACACTTTGCATGTGCTCACTCCCCTCCCACATTTTAAGGTTTCGATTCTATGAGGTGCATTCTATAATGTTTATGAAATGGACTTTCATTTGAATTCGTTCATTGTGCTAATAATTCATATGAAATTCTTTTCGATATTAGCACAATGAACGAATTCAAATGAAAGACAATTTCTTTAACCTTATAGAATGCACCTCATAGAATCGAAACCTTAAAATGTGGGAGGGGAGCGAGCACATGCAAAGTTTGATTTGGCAAAACTTATATAAACTAGAGCAAGCATATATTCAATCCTCACGGGCATTACACTCATCAAGTTCATTCACTCGAAATAGGGAGGTAACACACTGGACATGTGGGCATAATGAGTAAATGTAAATGGAAACTAGGCTGCAGACATGTCACAAATGAAGAGCGCTATATATAAAATGAAAAATCGTAATCTCAATGAAAGATACCGCTCATTAAAGGAGGCGAAATATATTTTCACATATTATCAAAACTATTTTGACTTTTAAATTGAATGCACCCTAAGATCACATAGGACTTGTATAGGGTTATAATGTAGGCTAGACTAAGGTACGAAATGAAGGATATGTATGTACGGATTCAAAGTGTTCGGAGATGAAAACTTAGGATAATGGGAAGAATGCGGGCAATATAAAAAATTGGACAATACAATCCAAGAAAAGGCATTAGATATAAAAATTGGAGTGAAATCAAAGCTTATTGAACTATATACACCATACACAACTTCATCTTTCTTTTTCTTTTCTTCTTTTTCTTTTGTTTTCTTTTGTTTTCATTTTCTTTTCACTTCTCTTTTTCATCATTTTTTTCACATCTCTTTTATTTTTCTTTTCACACTCACACATGCCTAAATTGCAACCGCAATACAATAACAACATTCAATCCTAAGTATAATTCCAAACAAAGGTATGGAAGGTAATATTTATGGTATATAACTCCAATTTAGAGTTGGTTGTGGGTAATGAAACGAAAGGATAATATTAGGCTCAAAGGGATTTAATAGGGAAACATATAAGGTGAGGTTAAGGCTAATATGGGCGATATAACAAAGATGGCCTATGATCATTTCATAAAGTTTATGTAATTCTCGAGTCAAAACAAACTTTGAAAATCATGCTCAAGTAACACATGTCATATATGAGCTCAAATAATGAACGATCAAATGAAAGAATAGAGAGATCACCAACGAATTCAACGTTTTCAGAGAAGAAAGAGAGGTGTATACACTCACAAATGACGAAAGGTACAAAGCTTACTCGGTGTAAGTATATACAATGCAATAAAATATTACCAAGTTATAAAAATCTTAAACTAAATCTATAACTCAAGAAAAGTGCATGTGGCCATGGGATTAAAGTTTAATTCATGAAGTTATTCATAATATCAATAATTAGGACTAAAGTATAATAAATTCTAAAATCGAGAACATACAACGTTGAGTTATCTATTGGATCGGGCAATTATTGAAATTTATCATTAGAAACAAAGGCAAAATGCCCAAATAAGGAGAAAAAAGAAAGAAAATCTTTTTGAAATTTTTGAATTTTTCTAAGAAAAGCATACTAAGTAACTAACATGCGAGAAAAACACATGGACTAAATAAAGAAATGGATAGAATATCCCACACCCCCTAACTTAAAACCTGACATTGTCCTCAATGTGAATTAAGAACCAAGTTCAAGAGAGGAAAAAAGCGATATTACCCGAAATTGGAGCGATCCCCATAAGAAAGAGTCCAAAGAATCTACAAAACAAGTTAGTACCGAGCATAGCAGAAACAAATAACAAAAAGTTAATTAATTACACTAGACTAAACTAAAAAGGAAAGAAAAGATAAAAAGACAAAAAGAATAAAAACCTAACTATATACAACCTACTATTTAGGTTTCACACTATTTGTACACTAAAAGTCTAAATAGTTGAGGGTCCACCATGAAAATGATTTGACTTTGGAGGATAACCGGTGTACCCTCACTTTCAAGCATGCCTTCCGAAAAATATGAATACCATTTGAACAACGGAAGGCATGTGTAAGGAGGAAGAAATGAAACATCATCAACTAAAAGTTTTGGAGGGACGATGGGGGATTTGGATTGAACGGGTGATAAAAACATGTGGGGACCGAGAAAAGCCAAAAATCCTCACAAGGATTTTGAAATTGGAATGGTAAATGGTGCGCAAGAAGGCAAAGATGCATTCATGGAAGGCGACTCGATCAAGTACTCCTCATCAGCGAAAAGGTTTAACACATTAAAGTTTGAAACCGATTCATCGGGTACTTATGACGATGTGATAACAGAGAATGAAAATGGGCGGAAAGAAATTCAAACTCAAGAGATGAGTTATCATCGCTTGAAGATTGAGTGTAGAAGGAAATAAGATCATTTTCAATGAAATGTTCTTCTTTGGGGGCCAAAGAAGAAATCATTTCATTGTAAATGGATATTACTTCCATTTCATCCTCACTTTCAATATCTACTACGCAATGGGTAAAGTCGACAATGATTTGTTCCAAAGTAGTCACAAAGTCCTCATTTGGTTCAAAATATTCCTCGACTTCAAAAGTCTCGGAAGAAAAATCGTCGTCGGATTCAAATAATAAATCCAATTCATGATCCCAACAACGATTTTCTTCCCGATAACGACTTTCAAGTTTCTCATTTTCAATCATGCGCAAACCCTCGCCAAAAGTCATAGGCCGAGGCGTGGATTCTTGAAAATACGAATTTTGAAAATTACCATCGAACTTAAACTTAAACTCATTATTATAAGAATTTTGAAAACTATTGCAATTAGTTTCAAAATTCCTTTTATAAGGAATTAGAGGCCCAAAATCATTATCATCATCCTCAAAATTCCAATAACCCAAGTTTTGACTTTCGTTATACTCGCCCAAAGTCAATTTTGAATTTGTAATTTTTTGGGACTCTAAGTATTGACCGAAAGTCAACGGATTACGGACATTTTGAGAATTATAATAATGATTACTGAAAGAATTGAAATAAGACACGCTTACCCCAAACATAGTTCGAAGTGGCGAATTTCACAAAGTAGATGTGCGCGGGAAATTCAAGCGTTTCTTGGCGCTAAAATGTTGAATACCTACAAAAAAGTTACGCAAATAATACAAATAGAAATAAAATACTAAGAAATACTAAATCAAATAAATTCTAAAACAAACTCATCCCCGAAAACGTCGCCATTTTGATAGGTCGGGTTTCGCCGCGGCGCGAGCGTCACCTGCGCCCCGGTCATTTTGAATTTGGCTCACCTGTTGTATACAAAAACCTAAACTAATGACTACACTCAATAGGTGAGTATAGAGGCCATGTCCGGGTATCGAAAATCCGTAGAAACGAGTTGCTAGAATTTAATTGGTTTAATACTTAAGAAATAAAAGTGTAAAAGATAATTATACACAAAAAGGAAAAGATGCGAAAAGGGAAAGATTAATCTATGCGTATATTTAAACTAGACTAATAAAAGCGGTAAAAACTATAGGTTGCGTCCAATATCCCTCACCCGAGTTAATTAGGATAAAATGGTTACATGGGTCGACGAGTTATTATGACTGCGTCTCGTTTTGACAGTTAATTAAATCAAGAGTTGTCATACCCCTAAATTTGCATAAAAGTCTAATATGATTTTGGCGTCAACAAATACCCCGAAAATTATGCACGTAAGGTCGTAAGCACGGAGCATACATGATATACCCCGTCAAATCTCCTATGCGTAATAACTAGGACAACGCACTCAAAATAGATCCGTAAACTCCATCACCAAAGAAAAGAAACATGTTAACTCAAAATGAGTTCAATCCGACACAACCTAGATGTAATACCCCGTATTTTTAGTGCTTTTAAATTTAGGGATTTATTAAATTTAATTGAGATAATTTAATTTAATTTTAATCCGAAAAAATTGTTTTAAATATTTACTAGTGTGACGAGAGTTAGTAATTATTGGAAATTGTTTAATGTTACTGGATGAGTATAGTAATATATGAGATTTATTTTATAAAAATTATCACGTGTGAATAATATGACAATTATGGAAATTAAGTCGGGACGCCCCTGTGTCGTGTCAGGACTAAAATATTACTATATAAAGTGAATAAATTATAAGTTGCCCGTATGGTCATTTTGAGTGCGCCAAAGTGTCCATAAGGGTCGAGATAGTCAAAATAATGTACCCGGGGGTTTAGTTTGGGTCTCGGGGCGTTTTTAGGCTTAATTAGTACCCCGAGAGAGTGTTTTGGACATTTCGTAATTTTGGGTAATTAAACCCACGAATTTTCTAGGGTTATATCAGATGGTAAGTGTTGTCTTCTAGAGTTAGCATAACCAAAAACTAATTACGGCCATTGGAGAGGAAGAGGAGAAGCTTTCCAATAAGTTCTAGGCCAAGAACTCCTCCGGTTACACCGCCGTCACCGCCAAATGGTAAATCGCGCAACGAGAATCTCAACCACACCAAATTCTTCCACAAATCAGAACTTTGAATTTCAGATGTGTGGAATCGTCCGAGTTGAAGGGGCGTGGTAATAGACGTGTGGAATATATGTTTGTGGGACTAACATAATGAAGTAAAAGTAGTAGAGTGGATTAAACGTCACATGAGGGGCGAAAATCCATATATAAGTGTGCAATTGAAATAGCACACCCTAATTTTGATTGAAAGGCTGTGGGAAGCCATTTAAGAAGGGGTATTCCTTGAATAGAGTAGAATTTAATTATTATAAAGAACACTCGGAGCGGAGTTGTTATATTAAGTGTGAGAGGGACTTGTGCATACAAAGAGTGATGATGTTGGTATGGTATAAAAGATCCAGAAGTATGCATCGTGGAGAAAAGAGCACGAGTCGGAACATTCGGCATACACCAAGGAAGGAAGGGGATTATTGCGTGTCACTTAATGTGAGACATTTCAAGGAAAAATCAATGTATAGAGGGACGTAGTGAGTAGTCTCTACATGCACCGCCCATAGGTAGAGTTCGGTTGAAAGAGGAGAATCATCAAGAGAATTTTGTGTTTATCGACAATTCATGAAATTGGAAGAGGTAGGTAAAGTCGGTAAAGTTTCTTGGACGGGTTGCCATCCTCAAAACAAGATCAAGGGTTCATCCAAACATGTGAGTTAAGTATCCCAAGAAGGAAGTGATTGATATTCCTTTGGGGTAGTTTACAATATTAACTAGTGTGCCCCAAGCTTACTTTGAAAGGAAGTATCGTGCCAGTATGTGGTCCGACACAATATTAATTCCTAAATCGGGATGAGATTTGTGAATCCCACCTTTGATATGGGATTTCAGGAACCAGCGGAGATAAGGTTTCGTTTCGAGTAGGATGTATCACCCTCAGCCAGGGAATAGGCGCACGGTGATTAAAGATTAGTGAAGCCACGTGAAGGAAATTTTGAAATCTTGGTACGGTGATTTCAGGAGTGCTCTGTAGAAGCACTCGTACCTGTTTGTCACGTACGAGGTGCTTATTAAGGTTTTGGTGTGAAAGAACCTCAACTATTCTCCTTCTGTATGTTTAGAGGTGAGTGGTTAATCAGAATTTTAGATCGGTCGAGAATAATCCGATAACTATGGTGGAATTCCATGACTGTCGTAGGCGAACAAGAGTGGTCAAATGTTCGTGTGGTTTTCTCAGAATGGGAGTTTTGTATATAGATAAATCCAAGTAGTTGTCATGTAGTGAGGTGCGACCTCCCAATGATACTGAGATAATGGAAATTTATAATGTATAGGTGTGACCTATGCGAATGTTGTCGGTTAGGAGCACCATGTGAAGTGTCTCCAATGAGAATGTTAATCAAGCTTACTGTGAGGCGGGGGCTATAGTAATTAAGCGCCTTACTATGTAAATAGTTTCCGTACTGAATAGATATCCAGAATTGTTCTACCAGGTAGGCCTAATTTTTTGAATTTCGGGACGAAATTCCGTTATTAGGGGGGAAGTATGTAATACCCCGTATTTTTAGTGCTTTTATATTTAGGGATTTATTAAATTTAATTCAGATAAATTAATTTAATTTTAATCAGGAAAATTGTTTTAAATATTTACTAGCGTGACGAGAGTTAGTAATTATTGGAAATTGTTGAATGTTAGTGAATGAGTATAGTAATATATGAGATTTATTTTATAAAAATTGTCACGTGTTAATAATATGATAATTATGGAAATGAAGTCGGGACGCGCCTGTGTCGTGTCAGGACTAAATTATTGTTATATAAAGTGAATAAATTATAAGTTGCCCGTATGGTCATTTCGAGTGCGCCAAAGTGTCCGAAAGGGTCGAGATAGTCAAAATAATGTACCCGGGGGTTTAGTTTGGGTCTCGGGGCATTTTTAGGCTTAATTAGTACCCCGGGAGGGCATTTCGGACATTTCGTAATTTTGGGTAATTAAACCCACGAATTTTCTAGGGTTATATCAGATGGTAAGTGTTGTCTTATAGGGTTAGCATAACCAAAAATTAATGACAACCATTGGAGAGGAAGAGGAGAAGCTTTCCAAGGAGTTTTACGCCAAGAACTCATCCGGTTGCACCGCCGTCACCGCCAAATGGTAGATCGCGCAACGAGGATCTCAACCACACCAAATTCTTCCACAAATCAGAACTTTGAATTTCAGACAAGTATTTATCTTGCTTTAATCAAGTTAATGCATCCTTTTATATTAGTCTAGGGTTGATTAGAATTAGTGTTCTTGAAAGAAAACATTAATTGGAGACAAAAATTTCATGTTGTAGAGGTAAAGATCATATTATGGAAATCCATTTCACATGTAGAGGTTGAATCACGAATTTCCATAGTGTTAATGATAGAAAATCCGGAAAAAGAATGGAAGAAACTAAGTTAAATAAAAATATCAGGGTTCTGGGGATTTATATAGATTTTACCCTTTTATTTTGTTATAGTTGATTAAAACTTGCATGTTTTACATAGGATATTGTTTATATGGGTATACAAGACTTGTAGTATAAGTGGTTGGGAGTTTGGGACTGAAACATGATGATTTATATGAGTTTGGGGTAAGATTTTCGTAGCTGGGTTTTCTGCAGTTTCGCCATAACTGCTTGATCGATCGATCGAGCCCAGAGCATCGATCGATCGATCGACTCCATTTTATCGATCGATCTACCCCTCCTAGAAAACTCCATTTTTGCTCGTGTTAGCTTAATCCGATTTGATGCGTAGTAAATTTTTATTAGAGTTGCTAGAACATAATAAAACACTAAAAGGACCAGTAGGGTCAAGATAAACCCTGTTATGTGGGACTTTAATGTAAAAAGGGAAAAGAAGGGCAAATGGGATATATTCATACTTAGAAAATCATACGTGCGTTGATTAAATAATCGAAATGTCTAGGAAGTTGGATTAGAAGGTGAGTGAGGGCCTACTGAAATTGTAATTAGGTAAAGATAATACTTCGAGAGGCGAGAAGTGAGTTTAGAATAACTTAATTACGAGAATAAAATGAACGAGTCCGTTATGCGAAATAATCGAGTAAAATGTGTAATAACGGATAATTATAATTATGGGTCATGAGAGCACCTAATTCAACAATGGGGATGTGTGTATATATATATGACTGTGTGATTGTGCATATATTATTTCTGTGTAAAAATCATACTCGGGCTACTTGCTATCACGGGGGTTTTCGCGCCGGGGCGATCTTATGTCGATGGGACCTTTATGGGAGATATTGACTCGTTCCCTAGAACATAGGATTCCTTGGTACAGGCTATCTGATTGATAGTCAGACGGTCCTAAGAGACGTGAGGGTATGTGCTGACCTCTTAGTGACTTGGAACTATGCTTCGCCTCCATTTGTTTGTGTTTTGTGTTAATACAGTTCGAGAGTGATTCCGAACTAGTATTTCCCTTAGTTTGTGTGATACGGGGACTTGATAGGAGAGTATGCCAGCACCATAGTTTCTATGTGGGGTTCCGTTAGTATATATATATTATATGAGTGATTGGCATATATATACTTATATATGGAAGACTAGCACCATAGATTTTATGTGGGGTGTTGTTTGTATATATATTATACGAGTAATTAATATATATATATATATATATATATATATATATATATATATATATATATATATATATATATATATATATATATATATATATATATATATATATGAGAACTTTTTACTGTGCATGAAAGAAGTTAAGCAATGTATAAATTTTCAATTTCACTATAAGTATTCAGAAACGTTATAACGATATGGAGTTATTCTAATTAACGTAAGAAATCTTGAAGAGATAGATTTTCTAAAAGTGAATAACATAACCTTAATTTCATATGATAAGACGTATGGAGAATAAGTTAGAGAGATATATGAGATTCATTAGTACGGTAGATGTGCACACTAGATGAGTGGTGAGATTTCTCAAGAGAGTGTCGCATACTAATATGATTGTTGCATTAGCCGGTAAACATTTTAAATACTTGCTAAAATATTTTAAAACTGTTTTACAATCGGTCTCTGACCCGTTTGCTGTTATCTCTTCTCTCTTGTATATATATATATATATATATATATATATATATGTATTGATGGTGCCCAGCCACAGGGGCATCATGCTTAGGATTCTTTGGATGGTACGTGCTATAGCTTTTGTGGGAGTTGCAGGACATTGTTTAGACAACTTCATTGTTGACTCCACTTCTAGTTCAGTTTTATCCAGTGGGGCATGTGTCGCCCTTTTTCATTATTCAGCTGGTTTTGTCAGAGACTGTAATTCTTTTACTTTCGATATCTTTACTTCGGGATTTATTACTGTCAGGATGTTTCCCTTTAGTGTTTTAAAGTTGGGATTTGTTATCTATGGTTAAAGTCTTGAATGTTCATTTGTATTCTTATACTTAATGTGTGACTCTTAACTGTTAATGGTCAAAGGTTTTATAATTGGATTTAATAAAATGGAAATAAGGTTTTAAATGGTTTTGACACTTAGCTTAATTAATCAGGGTGTTTAAATTTGGAAATTTTAAATTTGCGACAGTGATGCTAAGAATGAACCAACTGTTCACCTTGATTTTAATTTAATAAAGGATTGATCGCCTGGTATTTAATTAGGCGGGATGTCACAGGTGGTATCAGAGCTTAAGTTAGGGGGGGTGATATGTCACGAATATTGCGTATTTATGCCCGTTATCTTTATACATTCTAGAACTTTTGTGTTCCTCATGCATATATTTATGCTCATTAACCATACAACCTCTATTTTGTATGTTTTGTATGCTTTCTGAGGTATAATTGAGCTTCTGTAGGTATTGGAATGCTTAGCGTGTGAATTGGTTTCGTTTTGAGGAAGTTTCGTCGCCTAACTCAACTTCAAGGGCAATGTAGTCATTTCATACTTCATTTCCTACAAAGTTGGATTCCACAGAAGCATAGTTCATTGAGTTAGCTTTGCATGATCACAAACGACACATCATTTTGAGTTCGGACGATGCACTTGTTCTCTCATGATGGATAAAAGCATCCAAGAAAATAGGGCACGGTCGACCGGGCCTGAGCTCCTCGATTGACTGGTCTTTCATCATTTAGCCTACGAGAAAGGAAGGGGACTTCAAACACTACCACCGATCGACCTACCCCTGGGCCGCGGTCGATCGATCCTCCCAGATATTTGACGCTTCTTCTCTTTTTATTTCTTTTTCTTTTATTTTTTTTCCACTTAGTATATAATTTGGGGTTTGTTTATTTTGTAAAATATCTTCCATTTTAAATGCCGCCTTGAAAAATTTGTCGCTCGAACGACAAGGCCACGTCGTTCGCGCGACATGAGAATCTCGTTCGAATGAGAGCTTATATCGTTTGAACGACAACGCGTTAGTTTGACTTTTTGACTTTTGTTTAAAACGTCTCTTTTAAAAGAGATCCAAATAAGTCAAACTATATTTTGAGTTTATCAAATTAAAACGTAGTGTAAAGCTTTAAAACACTTTTAAAAACGTTTTAAAATATTTTTCTTTATAAAAATACATCCTTATCTTTTATAAAAACAATTTCGAGCACTATTAAATATATGCATTCATACTTGTGTGGTCTCGGAATGCAATTTAACTTTGAAGATAAATAAAATTGTACCAATTAAACTTCGGCATGATTATTTCTTTAAAGCTTTGCCGCAACGTCTTCAATTTTCTTCAATACGTCATAGACCAAGTGGGATCATGAAAAAATAAAATCTCCTTATGACATATTTCAAACACAATTTTGTTCACGGAATTAAGTCAAAACAATATAGGGACTCAATTGGAAATTTATATCCTTACAACGACTTTCAACCAATTAAATCAAATGGGAAGAATCTTGCGAGTCAATTGGGATACTTTGCTCGACAAGGGTCATTATTTCCTTTGGATTTGGAAGACTGGATAAAAGTGTTGTAGGAAAATCTCGATATAGTTTGGAAGAGTGTGAAAGTAATTGTCAATTTTCATTAAGTTAATACATCATTCAAATGACTTATCTTAATTTATTCATATTCTTTTATTCCTAGGTTAATACATATGCCCCAGAAGGATTTAAGACAATTTGTTTCCAAGTGATGGACAATACTTGTAGGTGCTTTAAGAATCGTACGGAAAAGGACTGTTTTGAGGTGTATGACAATGACAATGAGAGACTTGCAAATGAACCTATCCAAGTTGATTATAATCGATGGTCTAATTTAATGGCTCATTGGGGTGAAGAAGCTATAGTTGTATGACATATATAGAAATGCTTTCTTTCTATATACATTGATTTTTAATGAGTGCATAATTTTGTATAATTTGTACTCAAATCTAGGCCTTGTTAGGCCCATTGCATCATAAATAAAGAACTTTTAGAATCGTTTTTTCTATTTAGAAGAAAAATACAAGTTTGAAATGAATTCAAGTTAATAATGCAATTTTAGCAATTTCAGGGGTAAAATCACAATTTCAGAAACTTTATGGGTGTAAAAATAGTTTTCGAATATTTATCTGGGAATATGAAGTTTTTACTTGAATTATTTTAAATTCTGAGTTAAAATGGGTGATATATGAATATCGGGGGCTAAAATATAAATAAGGCTAATTATGCTTACACTTTATGATGCTAGATTTGAATTAATTATTTTTATTATGCATTTTTACCGGTGCCTCGGGAGTTCAAACAACAAAAGAGTTGATATGCAAAAAAAATTAGGATATATCTTGACACGACACGGATGACACAACTATACTAAAAGATGTTTATTAATTCGATTAGGTGTACTTCGAAATCGTGTCATAGCTTTTCAAAAGGTCTTTAATCGACTCATAACTTTCTAGTTGAGGCGAATATAAAAACATGAAGTTTTGAAAGTGCAAAATCACTTTGAAATTTCTGTTATGAATAGTAATGAAAATGCAAAGGGTTAGGAAAAAATAAAAAATAAAATCCCATCAGCTCTTTTACCCACATGAATGCCAATACCCATTTTCTTATTTCACTCTCATATGCTCCGCAAAGCTCACCCCCTTTATCCATATTTTATCTTAACTTTTGGACTATTAAAAATAAAAATAAATAATCCTACAAATAACGAGTCTCATTTGTCACACTTTCGCTTACAAGAAGAGGTCATTATGCACAAATTGGAGAAGAAGAGTTGATATACAATTTTAGAGAGAGATAATATGTGATTTTAATTTAAGAGGACCAACAATAGTAAATACTTGTATTTTTATTTTGAGTGTTTGAGAGGCATTTTGCCTTTAATATTTACGAGGAATTTTTTTATTGGCATGCAAATATTATGACTTCAATTTTTTAATCTGATTATTAATTATAATTATTATTTCATCTTGTCATTTTTAGATTTTAATCATGATGCTAGCTTAATTTAATTGCTAGAATTTGGTGAAATTTATCGGCATTAGTTAGTATATGTTTTAATTAGTTTAATTCTCTTAAATTTTCTACTTATTCTAAAAATATTTTAAATAATTCGTTATTCATTAAAATAGTCATTAGAGTGATATTTCAAAATTTCAGAACTAATTATTTTATTTTCATTCCTTGATTAGATTTACTTATGTTTGATGGATTATACTTGTAGACACCCCATCTTAGGTACCCTCTTAAGCACCTCCTTAGGTCCCTAGCACTCACTCATTCACCATAAACCCTAGGTCATATTGTGAGTACTGATCTAGAGGCCGTTGGGCGCTTCCGGGCCCCGTTTAACTCTGTCTCGTTTGATAAGAAGCTTAATGAATCTTCAAAGGGATCTGAATCACCTTTTTAAAGACCTACCCCATGCACGAATCGGCCATACGGTTCAGACGAACTGTCCGTTTCACTACTAAAAACTGATTTAGAGGCCATCAGGCACCCTCAGGCCTCACTTGAATCCAGTAAAATCTCTCCCCCTTGAGTGGAATATCAGTGAATCTTTTAAGGGCACTAAATCATCTTGCCAATGATCTTCCCCATGTGGGAATCGATGTTACAGTTTGGACGAATGGTCCGTTTTAATTCAAAAACTTATCTGGAATCCATCGGGTGATTTGAAACCCCGTTTGAATTTGGTCAAATCTTCAACCTGGGTGAAGCTCAATTAATTTTTGAAGGGCTTCGAATCCCCTTTCCAACAGTCCATTCTGTATGCGAATCAGCCTTACGTTACATACGAACGGCCCAATTTACATCGAAGGGTAATCGTATACTTCCGGGCCCTGTTTGATCTTAGTCAACTCTCCGAACTGAATAAAGCTGAATGAAATATAGAAAGGCAATGAATACCCTTTCCAATGGTCCATTTTGTGTGTAAATCGGCCTTACGATTCGGATGAACGATCCATTTCCTTCGAAAACTTCCTGTCTAATGACCAATGGACGCTTTCAAGCCCCATTTAACCTTGGTCAACTCCCTAAATTGATAGTGGATCAATGGATTCTTGAAGGTATCTGAATACCCTTTCTAACAGTCCTCCCCATCCGCGATTCTGACTTTTGATTTACATTTTACGACCGTTTTTCTAAAAAAAAAATGTTTTGCACTACCAAATGGCACCCTAGGGACCCTGCCTATTGTTAGTGTGCCTGAGGTGCTATGCCGATAAGTAGGTACAGATCCCCATCGATCGGTAGTTCCTTTGGCCCTATAAATAGAGGTTATCACCTCACTTTGAAATGACACCCCTGAACACCCCTTTTAGCAATTCAGAGAACATACTCTCGAATTCAGAGTTGTACCCCCTCCTAAAAAACTCATTTCCCCATATTTCATTCCATCACTTTCTTAACTCACTTGGTAAATTCCCTCACCTCTCCGTACCACTTTCATTCCATTGTAAGATCTGCATATCTTCATCCAAGATCAACATTAAGCTTTCGTAAGGAGGTCCAATTCTCCATAATTTTCTTCAATTCTCTCATTTTTGTATTATTTGCTTCATTTCTACTTAATCATTTTTATTTCATTACATCACATACACTAATCCGAAAAACCTTTATTAGTAGTAAAAAAACCTTTATTAGCATCACATATACTAATCTGAAAAATCTTTATTAGCACATACTCCATTTTCATAAAAAAAAGCGAGATTATCAACAAATTCCAAAAGAGAGATTTTCACCTCGCATTCTTACTCTTAAAACATATTTTCTCTACACAAAAACATAAGAGAAATCCCTCGTTTGGATTTTTGGATTAAATCCCACCGTATGTTATCTTCGAACTACGTGAACTTTGATTCTCCATGGGCTACGTAGGCAGCTTGCGTTAATCTCGAGATTCAAGTGCTCCTTTATGCATGTTTATATGTTTCCTTCCTATATATATATATATATATATATATATATATATATATATATATATATATATATACATACATTATGAGTTCATATTCTTCCATTCTTGTATTTCATCTGATATAGACATTCACTCTTTCATAGCCACTTGTGATTCAACAAACACTCATATTATATTTTGAATTGTTATTTATGAGAACATTCCTAAGGATGAAATCACTTTGTCCTTTTCCATGACGCAAGTTCAATGATTCCATTCTTCACCTATATTATGCACATGAGCACAGACTTCATGAAGTCTAAGAGGAGAAGATTAACACATGCCAATGAGAGACCGAAAGGGTGGGATGGGTGCCTAACACCTTCCCATTCTGTAACTTAGTCCATAAACCTTTGAACTACTTGGTTTCACAAGCATCAGTATTGTCCTTGATTTCGTTCTCTCGAGGCGATGTCATTTCTTTTGACTGTTTTGTGAAAAATAGGCTGGCGACTCTATCACATTATCCCACACACTGACGATGGATGAGCTCCCCAAGAAAGGGCATGACCCCGTGCGCGCGTCGGAGGAAATCTGAAAAAAGAGGCCCCGGGATAGTCACACTACTTATGTTAAATTGTTTAATAGTCCATGCATATGTTTGCCATAAAATACTTAGAAGTGATAAATTTAACTCATATCCCATAATTATTTTTACTTACGTTTGATGGATTTTTTTTATATTAAATTGTTTCATAATCCATGCTTATGTTTAACATTTAATGTTTGAGAGTGATATTTTTAAGGGAATACGAATTTTGGGTATTCAAAAAGAGTTATACAAATATTTTTTTTGAACTTCCACATTTTCATATTCCAAAATTTATGCCACGAGAGTCAGTATAATTTTGAGTTATAAAATGGAATTACGAGTGTGACTAATTAATCATAAACTAGTAAAAGCGGTAAATGAATCCAAAATCCTAGTAATCTCTCCCATATTTAATACATACTTTATGTCACTCATTTATGATCGTTTTTATTTTTATTTTATCTTAGTGTTATATTTCTACACCAACATTGTCTAGTTGGAAACTCGATAATATATACGAATTGAAAAAATCTCTGTGTTTAACTTGTACTTGCATTAGCTATATTACAATAGTCCGTGAACTTGTAGTAATTTATAATTTAACAACAAGTTTTTGGCACCGTTGTCGGGGGTTTGTGTCAATTTTAAAAGTTATTTGCTTTCAGACTATTTTACTTTTTGTACAATAAAACCCATAAAAAACCTCATAAAGATTAAAAATCCGAAAAAATTAAAAAAAATTACTTTGTGAAATTTTCAGAATATGTTGTTTTAATTACTTCAAATAAAGATGTAAGTTTGTTCTTATTAAGTAGTAGTTTTTTCACTAGTTTTATCATAAAAATAAAAAAATACATAAAAATTTGAAAAATTCATAATAGCTTTTTGAAAATTTTCAGGTCTTATCTTTTCGCTAGTTAGTCCCTTAAAAAAAAATTAAAAAAATATTTTTTTAAAAAAATTAAAATTTTCAAGAATTATTATTTTTACACTAACATTTTTTATTTCCAGTATATTGAAAAACAAATCTCATAGTGTGCTTTTTTCGTTTTATTATTTATTTATTTATTGTGTTAAACTACATTATTAGTACATATGTCGCGTTATTTTTGTTTTTTATTTTTTGCGTCGCACTTTACATTTGGTGTATTTATTTTTGTGTTATTTTTTTAGTAGAACATTCATTCAAAAAAATGCAAAAAGAAGAAAAAGCAAAAGACGAAAAAGAGACATAAAATTCTGAAAAACCTATCAATGGAGTGAGAGCGCTAAAAATACTTGTGCAATCTTGTCATGTACATAATGTACTCTCAAAAATGACTAAACATAGGCGATGTTTCCCTCCAATTGACATCAAATAAATCTTTGGCCTGACATAAATAATTGATCGTAAAAAGTTCACGTCAGAGGTACATTTTTGGTGCTCCCTATGTGGATTTGTTTTGGAATATTTCAATTAGAATGTTTCATAAATTTGACATAAGGGCAAAAATCTATTTACAAGATAATGTGGGGATTTCATCACCCTTCCTAGGAACAAAAATCATTAAATTAACCAAGCATTTGCATAACCTGAGCCATCACTTTAATTAAAAATTAGTTAGACATTGACCCTTGGGTGTTCACATAGCTCATAGAAAAATTCTTAACAAGGCTAGAATTCAATGCTACTCCAATGCGGACTTGTCAAGTCGGTTCCATTTTACCTTGTCTAGGATTGGTATTTTTTAATGCATTTTCATACTGAGCACCTACCTAGATGTAACATTGGAATTTAACGCGATAACCGTAGCTGGTCATCTTTTATATTCTCACTTGTCTAAGAGTATGAGGTTTCTAATTATGGAGATTAATTCGAAGACCCATATTGTTATTGATTAATTTTGAAAACACTAGAGTTAATTGAAATCCCCCTCATCTAAATTAGATAAATTAAATTTCTTTGTGTTAGTTTAGGAATTATGTGGTTTTGAGACAAATTATTTGTTTTTGGTTTCCAAAAACAAAAAAATAGTAAAAAATAAAAATAAAAAATTCAAAAAATTCAAAAAAAATAAAAATAAAAATAAAGAGAATTTCGAGTGAGGCACATCATATATGCTTAAATGGTTTTGAGACAATACCGGTATATTAACATGTGTGGAATCTCTTAATTTTTCCAATCACCTTTATCGAAAGAGTCTTGATTTTTTTCTAAAACGGAAAAAGAAATAGCACCCTGAACCCTTAAGGACTACCTATACCCCAATAGGTTTAGTCAACTATTGTGTATCGTTCTTCCCCCACATAATGGCAATTATTTTAAATTTCACTCCGAAACTATCCAAATGCTACCCGTTTTTAGGGGTATGGATAAAGATGACCCCTATTTGCACATACGTGAATTCGATGAGATTTGTGGGACAATGAAATATTGATAACTTTCTGATGACGTTGTTCGACTTAAATTGTTTCCATTATTTTTTAAAGTGAGCACGAAGAGCTAGTTTCGGTCACCCAACCCCAAATCCATCACTAGTTGGAACCAAATGAGTATAAAGTTTCTCCAAAAATAATTCTCAAACCAAAAGACGAGGTCGATACGTAACGCCTTTAAACACATTTAGCCAACGTGATGGAGAATCACTACCTATGTACGTAGAATGGTACAAGTACTTGCTATAAAAATGTCCACATCATGGTATCAAGTTAGGATGCCAAATGCAAATCCTTTACGAAAGGTTTGACTTTAATACCCGAGCGATGTTGGAATCAATGTGCAATGGAGATTTCACGGACGAGAGTAAAACAGGTTCCTGGAATTTTTTGGAAGTCGTAGCTAAAAAGTCCTAACATTGGAAACCCCATCGAGAATTTATGTCAATCCCAACCAATGTTGGTACCGTGCACCAAGTTGATCACAATTTTTATGTGAGTTCTAAAACTATCCACCTTGTTTTGCTATTTTGAAACACTTGTAATGAGTAAAGTGGGAAAAATTGATGCACCAACGACCATCCATCATATCGCCACCCCCGTGTGTCTACATTATGTCGCATTCGTTCATTTGGTTGAAAATTTCCTCATGCTCCCGACTAACAAGGCTTTGATCGAGCAAACAAATGGATTATATGAAAATGGGCAAAAGTACGACCTATATTCGAGCTCCTATAACTCGGGGAGGAATAATCACCCCAATATTTCATGGTCCAATAGTCAGTACTAAATAGGTTAGCCTTCCGATAACCCACCCCGGGTGTCCAAAATACTCCACCCCCACCATCGTATCATTCATCCCCAAAATTCAATCTTTAGAGGATACGGTAAATTTTCTTTCTCAAAATACCCTGTAATTTCAACAGTCAGCTCAAATTTCCCTCTAACACACCAAACAAAGCTTGCACGTGAATACTCAATCCATAGCTAAACTTGAGGTTCAAATAAGACAGCTATCTCAAAGCCATAATGAGAGAGAGAAAAGGAAGTTCTGAGTCATCCAGAATCAAACCTAAAGGGTCACTTTCCTAGAACCCAATTTTCCATGAAACATGTTGTAAGTTTATACCAGACCTAAAAAGATGTCAATGCCGCATTCACACTTAGGTTCGGTAAATAAGTAGACTAAGGTCCATGAGTCAATCGAAAATGAAGTTAAAAAAGCTAAGGATATGCAAGACCACCTACCGAACCATGAAAATGGTCAGGGTCAAGTCACTCCTCCACCAATGTCTTCTGAGCCATCTCTAAAGACCTATGTCCCTAAATATCCATTTATCCAACATTTTGTAACACCCCATATTTTTATTATATTCAATAATTATGGGATTAATTATTATTATTGGATTAATTAAATTTGAAATGTGAGGAAATTAATTATAAATTAATTTGGATTAAGAATAAATAATAACTAGCGTGACAAAGGTTAATAATTATAAAATTTTATAAATTGTCAAGAGTGGAAAAATATGACAGTTTGATGCATTAAGTTAGGACGCGCGTGTGAGTTGTGTCGGGACTAATTTAATGGATGTAAGAAATGAATTATTTATAAGTAACTCGTATGGTAATTTTGAGTGTTCCATTGAGCCCGGAAGAGTCGAGATAGTAAGAAAACTCTACCCGGGTATTTTATTTGGACTCCGGGATGTTTTTAGGCCTAACCGGCACCCCGTAGGAGTATTTTTGTCCTTTGAATTTTTGGAGAAATATTATGGACGAAAATTAAAGTAAATAAAATAGGGTACACGTGGGGGAAAAGGTGTCTGTCAGTTCCAAACCTACGAGAGAAAAAGAGAGAGAACCACAGAGAAAGGAAGATAAAGCCATATGTGTTCTTAGTGCATAACTCAAGAACTCACACCAAAAACCTCACCAAAGTGTAGATCGGGAGACGAGGAGCAACCCCAAACCAATTTCAACACCGGATCAGAACATCATTTAGAGACAAGTTTTTATCACTTGCCTTCTTTTAGCACCATTTATGTTCATGTTAGTGTAGGATGGTAGAAAACCTGTTTATACATAATTTTGAGGAAATTAGGAAAGATGAATTCTTAATCTGATATGAAAGTATGAATAGATTATTTATCCATTTATGTAGAGGTAAAACCATGGTGTTTTATGTTTAATTGATGAACTAATCTGTAAATTTCATGTTCTTGGGTTGGAGATTTATAAAATAGGGCTTTGATTAGTTAAATTTGGGGATTTTGGATTTTATGAATGAATTATGTTGATTAAATGCTTCTAAGATAAGGGAAATCGTTTATACAGGTTTGAATATCAATAAGGATTTATATTTTGGTGTTTGGGTTGGAAAATTTAGAGGTTTTAGGACTGAAATTCTGAGGTAGACGAAGCACTAATAGGAAAGCATAGGACGTCTAGCTAAACCAGAGAAACGTTCAATCTCGTTAGAACGAGATTTAGTCTGGTGCGAATGAGATAGGGTCTCGCGCGATGTCGTTCAAACGATATCAGGTTTGGTTCGAACGGCAGCTCCAAAACTCAAAAAAATCTAGTTTAATCCAAATTGAGTTATACGATTATTTTGAGTGAGGGAGAAGTGCTGGTTGATGATTTTTAGCCCAGTGCAGAATTATTTGAGGAAGTATTCCTGGCGTAGTACTTTAATGTTTGGATAGGTGAAATAACCTTGGAAATTTTTAGAGGTTTAATAATTGAGTTAATTACGTAATAAGTAGCAATGAGAAGTATACTACGTGTAAAAATATAAGTATGGTTGGCTGAATACCTGGATTTTTGTAGGACGTGGGGAATGCCTATTATTATATAATTATTATTATTGTGTGTATAACATACCTACGTTGCTTGCTATCAGGATGAGGTTTTCGTGTAGTGGACAGTCGCATCCCGTGTGACCCATTGGGGGGACATTTGACTTGTACCCGGAGCATATGAACTTGGATACATGCTATCTGATACGTAGGATAGTTTTGACGGCTGAATGGTAGCGTAGTTATGTGCGTGACCCATTTGGCTAGTGAGTATGCTCACCTCCAATATTTGTGTTATGAGATTATGGTTTGCGAGAGACGTCGAGCCAATTGTCCATATGCAGCGAGCGATGCGTAGGGACATGATAGTAGAGTATGCATTGCGCCAAGTGGTCCTAACCAAGGGCACATGATTTGTATATATACGTATAGGGATGATGTGACTATATATGTGTGTGTGTGTGTGTGTGTGTGTATATATATATACACTTGTGAATGATTCTAATGTGTGAAATTAGCAAACTTATAAATATTGGTAAGCAAAGCAATTTTAGTGGGTAAAAGATTTACTATCAGAACAGTGAATGTAATATACAGTTAATTACAATAAATGATCTTAATAGCGTATTGTTTGGGCGATGCGGGTTACTCCTTTGAGATATATTTAGAAGTATAAGTCTATGATCTAGTTGAGAACATTATGGGTAATTATGAACGCAGTCGAGGTCCTCGCCATAGTTTCTCAAGCGGTGAATACAGCTTTAGTGGTGGTACGGAGGCCCCACCCCAGGTACAGGCTGTGGTGCCAGTTCCGGTTCAGTTTCCCACTGCATGGAAAAGCGTTAGGGATGATTTTCTGAGGGCACATCCCCTAGACATCTAGGGAAGTTATGATATTATCATTGCGAGCCAACGGAAGAAAGACATCAAGAGGCATCTTCGTATGTACGAGGGCACAGACATTCAGAGACAGTTATTGGCTTCTTTCAAGATAGTAGGGGCCGTTTTGCAGTGGTGGGAGTCCACTACCACTTTGGAGGAGAGGGACAATATGATGATACAGAGCTTTTGGGTGCGTTTTGATCGCAAATACTTTCCTTTCATCGTGTAGACTGAGATGAGGTGGAGACTATTGAATATAAACCAGGAAAGTATGACTGTTGCGGAATACGAAGAGGAGTTCACGAGATTAAATACTATAGTACCGGATGAGGCACCTACTGAAGAGAAGAAGATTCAAATGTTCATGAATGGCTTAACCTCAAGGATTTGCCAACACCTTTTAGGTAATCTGTCGCTAAGTACTTATAATGATGTACTCAACGCCGCCCTATTGTATTTTCAGGACCGTCACTTCCATCAGCAGGGGAGAAAATGAGCCGATAAGTCTATCCAGCAGGGCCAGATAGGAGGTAGTAGTGTAAGTGGGGCACCAACAGCTCAGGGACAGGTCCGTCAGGGTGAGAAGATTTCCCATCAGGGGGACACTGCTAAGAGATTTTGATCTGGTGACTCTAGGAAGGGACATGGGGGCTATAGACAGGGACAACAGGGCAAGTTCAGTTAGCAGGGCCAGCATCGTTACCATCAGGGTCAACATAGGTATCAGCAGGGCCAGTGGAGGGGAGGTAACTTTATCCGCATGTGTTTTTCTTGTGGCAAGACTGGCCATAGGAAATAGGATTGCCCCGAAAGGGCCAGTTTCCTAGCAGCAGGGTGCCCTGATGGAGCCTTAGAGGCCCATATTTCCAGCTGCTCTACTAGCCATAGCACCAGTCCTAGCTTTGCCCGCACCCCCGATTCAGCAGGGACAGTTAAAGTATGGACGTGTTTATAACATCCACCAGGTAGCAGCACTGCAGGCACCACCCTCCATTGAGGGTACATTTTCTATTCGTGGTACTATAGGGTGCATTTTATTTGACACTGGGGCATCACACTACTTCATAGCCACTAGTTTTGCACGGGCCACGGGATTGTTAGATATGGAAGAGAGTATAGTGACATGTCTAGACTCACCACTGGGGAATGAATCGTTGATTTTCTTTATATACGTAGAGTAAGTATAGAGATTGGGAGTTTCATTTTTGCCTGTAGATATGCTAGTCTTAGATATGCACGAGCATGACGCCATTATTGACATGGATTGTCTTGTTGCTTATAGATCCATGATAGACTGCTCTAATAGGACCATTATTTTTACTATTCTGGGCCAGGAGATGTTTCTGGTGGTGTTGCCTCGTCTTGAGGGAGGATCTTCCACCCATTTATATTATATAGAGGAGGAGACCTCTAAGGAGATAGTTATTCCTATTGATTAGATTCTTGTAGTTCATGAGTTTTTTATGTGTTCCAGGATATACCGGGACTACCGCCTAGCCGAGAGATAGATTTCATTATAGATTTGATGTTGGTCACTTGGTCGATAGCCCGTGCAACGTACCGTATGGCTCCAGTTGAGATGAGGGAGTTACGAGATCAGATTGAGAAGTTATTAAAGAAGGGCTTCATTCAAAGGAATACCTCGCCTTGGGATGCTCTCGTACTGTTTGTAAATAAGAGAGATGAATCATTGACATTGTGTGTGGACAACCGTGAGTTAAATAAAGTCACGATGCAGAATAAGTATCCATTGCCCCGAATCGATGACTTATTCGACGAGTTTAGAGGAACTGCCTTCTTCACAAAAATAGATCTAAGATTTAGATATCATCAGCTACGGATTAGGGAGCAAGATGTGTCGAAGACTGCTTTCTTGACAAGATGTGGGTCATATGAGTTTCGGGTCATGTTGTTTGGGATGATAAATTCACCAGTTGTATTCATGGACTTAATGAACTGGGTATTCAGAGATTTCTTAGATCATTTTATCGTTGTCTTTATAAATGACATCCTGATTTATTCCCAGGCTGACGAGGAGCATGCTGAGCATTTGAGGCGGGTTCTTCAGACTCTGTGAGAGCATCAGCTGTATGCCAAGTATTAAAAGTGCAGATTCTGGTTACTAGAGGTGCAATTTCTGAGGCACATTATGTCAGAATTGGGGATATCAATGGACTCGAGCAAGGTGTCGTCGGTGAGGGAATGGGGACATCCCACGACACCGACGGAGGTGCAGAGCATCTTGGGGTTACCCGGGTATTACAAGAGGTTCATCCGAGGGTTCTCAAATATTGCGGGCCCATTAGCAAATTTGACTTGCAAATGGGGGAATTAATTTTGGATGATGCTTGTCAGTTGGCTTTCGATGAGCTAAAGGATAAGTTGACTTCGACACCAGTTCTTGATTTACCCAGGCCAGGGTTGGAGTACCTGGTATATACTAACGCTTCTTTACTGGGACTTTGTGGAGTACTCCAGTAGGAGGAGCAGGATATAGCCTATGCCTCCAGCAAGCTTAAGCCTCACGAGAGGAATTAACCCACCCACGACTTGGAGCTAGCAGCAATCATGTTTGCCCTACGGATTTGGAGACACTACTTCTTGGGGGAGAAATTTTGCCTGTTCACAAACCACAAGACACTGCAATACATGTTCACTCAGTGGGAGTTGAACATGCATCAGCACAGGTGGTTGGAGTTTATGAAAAATTACCAGTTCGAGATACAGTACCACTCGGGGAAGGATAACGTAGTTGCCGATGCATTGAGCCGTCGGCCAGTAGGTGAGGTGGCGTTGGTGTGGAAGGCAAAATGGAAAGAGTTGGGACATTAGGATGCAGTGGGCCAATCCTTTATGTCCATCATGACAGTCACACCAGAGATTGTTACAAGGGGTGATCCGAGTGCAAGCTGATGATACGTTTTAAAAGGACCAAATTATACAACTTGTAGCTGAGTGCGCAGAGTCCTACTTAGTGAGTTCAGATGGGGGTTTGTGATTTAATGGGAGACTAGTGCTCCCGGAAGGGGAGGAATTACATCATGCAGTGATGACAGAGTCGCATGCATATTGATTTACGGTACATCCCGGAGGGGATAACATGTACCATGATATGAGGCGACAGTACTGGTGGAGTGGGAATAAGAAGGACATTGTGTAGTACGTGTCCAAGTGTGACACCTGTCAACTGGTAAAGGTGAACCATCAAATACCACCAGGGTTACTTCAGCCGCTAGAGGTCCCTATGTGGAAATGGGAGTGCATTTCCATGGATTTCATCACTAGGTTGCCTACCTCACACAGGGGTCACGATTCTATATGGGTAGTGGTGGATCGATTGACCTAGGTAGTTCATTTTCTACCTATGTGAACAGACTTCACTACAGAATAGTATGCCAAGTTATTTATTACCGAGATATTGAAGTTGCATGGGGTGACCCTGAATATCATGTCCGATAGAGACAAGATTTTTGTGTCATGCTTCTGGGAGAGCTTTTAGGAGGCAATGGGTACCGAGCTGTGATTGAGTATGACTTATCACCCGCAGACAGATGGGCAGACTGAGCGTACTAATCAGATCCTGGAGGATATGTTACACATGTGTGTCCTTGATTTTGGAGGGGGTTGGGAGCCGCATCTTCCACTGGTGGAGTTCTCTTATAATAACTCCTATCAGTTTACGATCTGCATGGCCCCATTTAAGGTGTTGCACGATAGACCTTGTCGTTCTCCCGTTTTATGGCTAGAGGTGGGGGATAACAAGTTACTCGGACCAGAGGTGATTCAGGACACATCAGCTAGGATTGAGTTGATCAGGAGCCGCATTCGGGTAGCCTAGGACAGGCAGAAAAGCTACGCCAATGCGAAACTGTTCTTCAGGGAGTTTAACATGGTGGACCAAGTATTACTGCGAGTGTCTCCTATGAAAGGAGGGAAAAGGTTCGAAAAGAAGGGGAAATTGTCACTGAGATACGTAGGACCATTTCCCATTATCGAGAGGATCAGAACGGTGGCATATAGACTTGGGTTGCCGAATTCATGGTGTGTTCCACATCTCATCACTGAGGCGGTATCTTTGGGATGAGTTGGCCAACACCCATATTGCTATTGAGGAGATTGACTTGCAGCCAAATAGTTCTTATAAGGATAGACCTATGGCTATCCTAGACCGTAGCGAGAAGAAATTTAGGTCAAAGGTACTTCTACTTGTGCGGGTTCAGTGGGAGCATCATAATGTAGGTGAATCTACTTGGGAGCGGGAGGAGGATATGCGCAAGAAATACCGAGACTTATTTTTACGAGGTATGCTTTACTTTTCAAATTTCGGGGTAAAATTCCGTTATTAGGGGGGAAGTATGTAATAACCCATATTTTCATTATAATAAATAATTATGGGATTAATTATTATTGTTGGATTAATTAAATTTAAAATGTGAGAAAATTAATTCTTAATTAATCCGGATTAAGAATAAATATTAACTAGCAGTACAAGGGTTAATACTTATTGTTGAGAATTATAGAATATTATCGTGTAAATACGTAATACGGAATTAGGAAATTTTATAAATTATCGAGAGTGGGAAAATACGATAGTTTGGTACATTAAGTCAGGACGCGCGTGTGAGTCATGTCGGGACTAATTTAATGGATTTAAGAAGTAAATTATTTTTAAGTAACTCGTATGGTAATTTCAAGTGTGTCATTGAGTCCGAAAGAGTCGAGTTAGTCAGAAAACCCTACCCGCCGGGTATTTTATTTGGACTTCGGGATGTTTTTAGGCCTAACCGGCACCCCATAGGGATATTTTTGTCCTTTGAATTTTTGAGGAAATATTATGGACGAAAATTAAAGAAAATAATATAGGGTAAACTTAGGGGAAAAGGTGTCTGTCAGTTCCAAACCTACGAGAGAGAAAGAGAGAGATCCACAGAGAGGAAGAGAGAACCATAGGTGTTCTTAGTGCATAACTCAAGAACTCAAACCAAAAACCTCACCAAAGCGTACATCGGGAGACGAGGAGCAACCCCATACCAATTTCGACACCAGATCAAAACATCATTTAGAGGAGAGTGTTTATTACTTTCTTTCGTTTAGCACCTGTTGATACCAAATTTAATATGCTGATGTGGACGAATAATACGAAGACACGTGTCAATCTACATGGCACAATAGCAACGAGGAAGTTCATTTCCCGACCAACCATGATTCTTTCCGAGCAACGAGGATACACCGAGGAACTCTAGCGCACCGAGGAACTCTAACGCTCCGAGGTACTCTAGTGCTCCGAGGAACTCCTGATCAACGAGCAACTATGGCGGTCCGAGCTGCACCTCGGTCGTATCATTAATTGCCAGATAATCAACAGTTCAAATATTCATTGAATGCTTATATTCTTGACGCGCACGCTGCATTAAATGTATTACCCTTTCACATGTATATCATTTAATGTATCGAACCTTTCATGTACAGCCTCAAGGCTATAAATACCCTGTATCAACCCCATTCAAAGGGACCGGAATTTCTTGAGAGAACTTGTAATCAAGAATTCTACAAACACTCGGCAATAACATAACAGTGGACGTAGGCTTTATTCCTAGCCGAACCACTTTAAAAATCTTTGTCTTATTTATTTATCTGTGATTGAATAATTAGAGCAATCTAGTTTTTTACATCAACAGATTGGCGCCGTCTGTGGGAAACGACTGTTACTATCATTTTTCGTAAAAATCAGTTATTATCAATGGCAGATAATCCAGAATCCAGTAATCGAAATGCTGGAAATACTGGAAATCTTCCAAATCCATCTGCACCCCCAGATCTGACTGGAATTATGACAAATCTGGCTCAAGGACAAACCGCCATGCAAGAATCTATGAGGCAACTCATTCAAACTCTTCAAGGCGGTGCACCTACCTATTCAGGACAACGGAGTGATCGTGGGCAATCATGATCCAGACGTACTGCATCATATCGCAATGGGGAGTCTAATGATTCTTCTTATCAACCTGGGCGAACTTCATCAATACAGGCTACGGATACAGATCAACGTATCACTCTCTCTCCGGAGAGAACTAGCGCTTTAGAAAGGTTAAGCAGGGTGTCTCCTTTCAGTCGATTAGGACCAAGGAGGAATATGAGTCCACCTAGAGCTCCATCAAGAAGTTTTCGGCCACCATCAGGTTTGAGAGAAGGATCAGCACAATCACGACCAGCTACTCGTCGAGATAAATCTCAGGAAGCTACGTCAGAACAATCAATTGCTCGGACTAAGCGACCTGAGGAAGGAAATGAAGTATGGAAAGGTTCCATTCAGCGGTTGGAGGATAGACTTGGCGAAATGGCTAAGGCAAGAAACCCCCTACAGAGAACTTTCGTTCAAGGGACACCTTTTGTGCAAGCCATTGTGGATTTTCCTACACCAACGAAATTCAAAGCACCTGTGGTGACCCCCAAGTACGATGGAAAGACAGATCTCGTACTTCATATAGAACAATACCAAGCTGCTGCCGATATTTATGCCGTCCCCGACGAGATGAGGTGTAGAGCATTCTCGGGAAATCTTACCGGATCTGCACAGATATGGTATAATAATCTTCCTCGGGGTAAGATTTCAACTTTTATTCAATTAGCCGAGTTGTTCATTGGCAATTTTTGTTTTGGGGCAAAGCCAGTAAAGCGAGCAGCGCACTTGCTAAGTGTTAGACAAAAATCAGGTGAAAGTACTAGAGATTACATAACTCGTTTTAATAACGAGAAGTTGGAAGTCATAGATTACGAAGAAAAGACAGCGATCACTGCTTTGATGAGTGGATTGTTGCCTAACAAGTTATACTACACTTTGGCCAAAGACCCACCTAAAACTATGTCGGAGTTGATGGCAAAAGCGGCTAAAATCATGAATGTCGAGGAGGCTATGGATGCAAAGAAGAATATGGATAAAGAAACCAAGGTGGAGGTCGACAAGTCTAAGAAGAAAGACCAGAAAGGTAATGGTGGTGACAAGCATTCCAGAAATAATAGGACGACGTGGGAAGTCCTAAAGAAGTACGATAATTATACTCCATTGAAAATGGGTATTAATCATGTTTTGGAAGAAATCAAGAATAGCGAGGAAATCAAGTGGCCAGAGAAATTGAGGACAAATCCCGATCTGAGGAATAAGGCCAAATATTGCGAATTTCACAAAGATCATGGCCATATGACCAAAAATTGCATAGCCCTTTAGAACGAGATTGAAACGCTCATCCGAAGAGGAAAATTGTCAAAATATGTAGACCGCAGAGGTGAGAGGAAGAATGATGATAGAACTAGAGAAAGATCTAGATCTCCTCGTCGTGCCGAGGAGAAAAAGAAGAGGGACCATGAAGATGATCCAGATGATGACCCCGATCTTCCCAAGAAGCCAAGACAGCCTGAACGAGAGGTATTTTCCATACGTTTTGGGTCATTTGATTGTAATGTTATTACAGGAGGAGATGCAGGAGGAGGAGACCTTACTGCAGAAAGAAAAGCTTACCTCGGAGAGGCTCAAGCTTGTTCATATATTCAGCGAATAAATCTGGCCGAGGATGATCGTCTGAGGAAGGTAAACAAAGAGAAGTTAGTGATTGGTTTTTCAAAAAACGACCTGGCAGGTGTTCTTTACCCTCATGATGATCCTTTGGTGATCAAAATGAGGATGAAGGACGTGGTCATTTCAAGGGTGTTAGTAGACAACGGTAGTTCGGCAGACATCATGTATTACTCATGCTTTGATAGCTTGAATTTGAAATTATCTCAATTGGAACCTTATCATAGACCCCTTCTGGGTTTTGCTGGCGAGAAAGTTTTTTCACTTGGGACGATCAAGTTGGATATACTCATTGGAACTTGGCCTGCTTGTCGAACAGAAAGAATACGCTTCTTTGTGATGGATAAGAATGTGCAGTCAGCCTACAACATCATCATGGGAAGAGTTGGATTGAAGAAGTTCGAGGCAGTTCCATCTACAGTACATCAGTGTTTGAAATTCCCAACGAATTTTGGAGTCGAAATTATGAAAGGTGATCAAAAAGTAGCTCGGGAATGCTATTATTCGTCTGCCGAGCAAGAGGAACTTGAAGAGTCAAGGAAAAAGACTACTACTTACCAAGTGGAGGAAGGTACAGAAATTGAAACTCTTGACCCTAGGGATGAATCTCAACTCGTAAAAGGGCAGGTGGTGGAATCTACAGAAAATGTCATTCTGGACGACGAGCATCCTGAACGAGTAACCCAGATAGGATCGTCGTTGGATGTTTCAATAAAACAGGAGTTGATAACTTTCTTGAGAAACAGGAAGAATACTTTTTCTTGGAGTCATGAAGACATGCCAGTAATAGATCCAAACTTCTTATGTCATGAACTCAATGTGAATAAGGAGATCAAGCCTGTGAAGCAGAGAAGAAGAGTGTTTAGTCCCGAGAAGAACCAGGCCATACAAGAGGAGGTCGAGAAACTCCAGAAAGCCCAATTCATTGAAGATGTGAAATATCCAGATTGGTTGGCAAATGTGGTGATGGTAAAGAAGAAGAACAACAAATGGAGAATGTGTGTTGATTTTACCGATCTTAACAAGGCATGCCCAAAAGATCATTTTCCATTGCCCAGAATTGATCAGCTAGTGGATGCTACCTCGGGACATGAGTTACTCAGCTTCATGGATGCATATTCTGGCTACAATCAGATCAAAATGAAGCCTGAAGACAGGGAAAGTACTTCTTTTATTACCCCAAGGGGAACTTATTGTTATAATGTTATGCCTTTTGGTTTAAAAAATGCAGGTGCAACATATCAGCGGCTGATGAACAAGGGTTTTGCCGAACAAATCAGTTGCAATATGGAAGTCTATGTCGACGACATGCTCACCAAAAGCAAGAGAGCTACTGATCATCTAGTTGACTTAGGCCAGACCTTTGATCAACTGGATAAATACCAAATGAAGCTCAACCCGACGAAGTGTACCTTTGGAGTACGAGAAGGAATGTTCCTTGGATACATCGTCAATCAACGAGGTATTGAGGCAAATCCAGAAAAGATTAAAGCTCTTTTAGGGCTGCGATCTCCAACGACGAGGAAAGAAGTACAGAGTCTTACCGGACGAGTTGCAGCGCTCAACAGATTTGTATCCCGAGCAACTGATAAATGCCTCCCATTCTTCAAAACACTGCGAAAAAGTTTTGAGTGGACTGATGAATGTGAGAAGGCCTTTCAAGATTTGAAGAAGTATTTGGGAGCCCCACCATTGTTGTCTAGGCCAATAACAGGAGAAAAGTTGTACTTGTATGTGGCAGTATCAGAGAATGCAGTCAGCTCGGCGTTGATCAGAATGGAGAATGGAGTCCAGAAGCCAATTTATTACACAAGTAAGGCTTTCCGAGGTGCAGAAATCAGGTACCCAGAGCTAGAAAAATTGGCACTGGCATTAATTGAAGCAAGTAGAAGAATGAGGCCATACTTCCAGGCCCATACTATCATTGTATATACTGACATGACATTAAGACAAGCCCTTCACAAGCCAGAAAAATCAGGAAGATTGATGTATTGGGCAATAGAACTCGGTGAATATGATATTGTGTACGAACCCAGATCATCATTAAAGGGGCAAGCTGTAGCAGATTTTATAGCAGAATTCACCTACCCTGATACCCCCGAGGAACAAAAGGTACTTGCTGACCTACCTGTGGACGATGCAGGATCAACAGACACAGATCCAGACCAACCAAGGTTGGTAAAAGGACTTGTGGATGTAGAAAAATCATCATATTCAAACCCAGACCAACTCCGGTTGGTAAAAGGGCGCGAAAAGATGACCGACGAGGAACTAAGGATACCCGGGGATGATGAAAGAAAACAGATGATATTTTACCGAGGAACTCTAACAGATAAGAAATTTGAAGACGAGTTACCTACATGGAGATTATATGTAGATGGATCATCTTGCACAGCTGGTTGTGGAGCAGGGATTGTTTTAAACACCCCTGATGATGTTGACATGGAGTATGCCTTGCGATTCCAATTCAAGGCTTCCAATAATGAAGCTGAGTATGAGGCCATGATAGCAGGTTTTTATTTGGCGAAAGTTATGGAAGCACGACAAGTAATTGCTTTCAGTGATTCTCAATTAATTGTGAATCAAATGATGGGAGTATATGCAGTTAAGGGAGAATTAATGGTGAAGTACCATGCGAAGGTGATGAAGTTATTGGCAGAATTTGATGCTATTCAATTGGTGAGAATACCGAGGATGGAGAATGCTAGAGCAGACGCATTGGCCCGCTTAGCGTCAGCTACGCGCACCGAGCTGCGAAGAACGATACCAATTGAAGTATTAGAAAGTCGGAGCATAGAAGAAGACCTGATGGTGAATATAATAACCCTTGATTTAGGACCATCTTGGATGGATCCTATCAGAGCATACATTGAAGAAGGAGAATTACCAGAGGACAAGCTAACTGCAAAGAAATTGAAGTATAAAGTTGCTCGGTATGTGCTAACTAATGGTGTTTTGTATAGACGAGGAATTATGGCAGGTTTGCAGAGATGTGTGCATCCATCAGAAGTCAAAGAATTGGTTGAAGAAGTCCACGAAGGATCTTGTGGAGCTCATGTAGCAGGTCGGACACTTTTCCAAAGGGTAATGACACAGGGATATTACTGGCCGACGATGAGGGCTGATTGTATAGCCTATGCCAAGAAGTGTGACAAGTGCCAACGTTTTTCCTCCATCCGAAGAACTCCACAAGCATTGTTGACACCCATAACCTCACCTTGGCCATTTGCCATGTGGGGGGTTGATCTGGTTGGACCATTGCCGACGACCCGAGGAAGGTTCAAGTATCTCGTCGTGGCAGTGGATTATTTTACTAAGTGGGTGGAAGCTGAACCACTAATTGATATGACGTACGAGAAAGTATATCAGTTCATTTGGAAGAACATCATTTGTCGATATGGTCTCCCCCATGCTTTCATCACAGACCATGGAACACAATTCGATAATGAAGAATTTGCTGCCTATTGTCATCAATCGAACATTTTAAAGTATCATTCAGCACCAGGCCATCCCCAAAGCAATGGACAGACTGAGGTGACAAACAGAACATTACTAAATGGTTTGAAGAAGAGGTTAAGTGAAGCTAAAGCAAATTGGATCAATGAGCTCCAATCAGTATTATGGGCTTACCGAACAACTCCCCGAGCAGCAACTGGAGAATCACCATATATGCTAGCATTTGGAAGTGAGGCTGTGATACCTGCTGAGTTGGGTCTCCCAACGCATAGAGTACTGAATTTCAATTCCCCAGTCAGCGATTTGATGAGAAGACTGGATTTGGATATGCTCGAGGAGGTTAGAGAAGAGGCAGCCATTAGGAATGCTGCTTACCAACAACGTACAGCTCTGTTCTACAACAAAAGGGTGAAGAAATGTGATTTAAAAGAAGGGGATTATGTGCTAAAGAGAGTCATTCAGAAGCAAAATAAGTTAGAAGCAAACTGGCATGGACCTTACCGAGTTACAGAGGTTGTTTGTCCAGGAACTTACAGAATAGCAACTCTAGAGGGAGAAGAATTTAAGAATGCATGGAATGCTGAACACCTGCGCAAGTATTATCAGTAATGTAAAATGTAAAGCATTTCCTTCATTATGAATAAAACGAGGATGTTTCACCATTTTCTTTCTGTTGAAAGTTTTTCGAGGAATACTAGTGTTGTACACTACGCTGCTTGATAATAAGAAGAAGACTATAGTTCAGACCCACGATCAATTCCGGTTGATAAAAGAGAGAGAACAATTTAAATACTCCTTTGGTTAGGAGGCGACACTAGTGTGACCAACTACGGTTGGTAAGATATCTAGTGGACAGCTCGAAAGAGCCAAAAAGCTCGTATGAGCCAAAAAACTACTCCTTTGGTTAGGAGGCGACACTAGTGTGACCAACTACGGTTGGTAAGATATCTAGTGGACAGCTCGAAAGAGCCAAAAAGCTCGTATGAGCCAAAAAACTACTCCTTTGGTTAGGAGGCGACACTAGTGTGACCAACTACGGTTGGTAAGATATCTAGTGGACAGCTCGAAAGAGCCAAAAAGCTCATATGAGCCAAAAAACTACTCCTTTGGTTAGGAGGCGACACTAGTGTGACCAACTACGGTTGGTAAGATATCTAGTGGACAGCTCGAAAGAGCCAAAAAGCTCGTATGAGCCAAAAAACCACTCCTTGGGTTAGGAGGCGACACTAGTGTGACCAACTACGGTTGGTAAGATATCTAGTGGACAACTCAACGAGCCAAAAAGTTCGAAAGAACCACTACCACTACTATTCCTTTGGTTAGGAGGTGTACACCAGCATGATCAATTACGGTGTTGGTAAGATACAAATATACTCTCAAATTACAACTTATGTTGGTCGGGAGGTAAGATTATTACAAAAAGTTCTTTGAAGAACAAAATATTCCAAAATATGCCAAGTATGGCTGGTCGGGGATAAAGACCCATCAACTGTAGTTGGTCGACAAACATTATTCATCCATCATGGTTGGTTGGAAATAGTTGGAACAATTTATACTCATTACTTTATTATTAAGTGATTGAACAACCTTGGTACTTGTAACTTTTTATTAAGTTGCTCAATGAACAATATTATTGTTATCTTTTTAACAGATACATATGCATAAGTGTAAAGTGTTTGATAAACACGAGATAATACCAATACATATTTACAAACAAAAATGAAGTCTTTCATTAAAAATTCAAAATAAGTTACATATTACATGTATGTGCTGACTATTACATTAAGATTCTTATTCTATTGGTTTCTTGCCCTTTGCTTTTGAGACAGGCTCTTCGCCAGCAGGAGGATCTTCCAAGCAAAGAGGAGAATTAATAAAGTTCAAGTCCTTCAGCATTCTGACATTCATTATTGAAGGTGTATCCATTAGAGGCTCTGGACGAGATACTTCGATTTGGGAGTGAAGGCTATAATCACCGAGGTATTTTGAAATGAGGCTACGAGGAATGGAACGAGCTGGGATCCAGGCCATGTCCAATTTGAAAGGTGGCACAGGCAAGTCTAGTAATCCTGGAGCATGATAATCCCATAAAAAATGCCCTCGCTCTAATTTTAACACGCCCAGTGCGTTCAACCACCCTTGTTTATAACCTTCATTGTTGGCATGTTCAATGCGAGCATCCAAGTGAACAAGAGCTTCATTATATCCTGCCATCCAGAATTCCCTGGGCTGTTTATGAAATTGAAAGGTTAATCTATCCAACTGTACGAGAAGGTTTTTGGCAAAGAGATCCTTAGTATGTAGAGCAGACTTCGTTGCAGTAAGTTGATCCTCCAAGGATAGATTTTTCTTGGACATTTCTGATAGAGCCCGATCTTTGACGTTTAATTGGAATGCTTGAGTTTCCAAAGTAGATTGGGTACGAGCCTCTTCAACATTGCGACTAAGAACTCTTGATCGGCTCCGAGAAGCGACTGGAGAACTTTGCTCCTCGGCAACATTTTGAGCAGCTCTTCCTCGCCCCCGAGAACCTCTTCCTCGTCCACGAGCAGTCCCAGAAACAACAGATCTTCTTAAATCATCCAGTTCTTTCCTTAATTTGGTATTTTCGACCTCTAAGAAAGAGAAACCTTCATCAGTAACGGGCACTAGAGCAGTTGAAGATGACGCTGCAGATTCATATTGAGCCAACTTTTTCTGTAAATTATTATTTTCTTGTTCCTGGATCTCAGCAATCTGCCTGCAAGCTTCAACTTCACCTTTTAAGGTCCTTTCCCTAATATCATATCCAGCAATGATCTTCTTATGGCCTGTTTCAGAAGAGAGCTGTTGGTATCTATTTTCATAATCCTTGTGCAACGAAGCCATTGTGGCATTGTGTTGATTTTGAAGATCCTCTATGGAACCATGAAGTTCCTCGATCAATTCGTAATACGCCACATTATTGGCCACAGATCTATCAAGTAAATCCTTCAGGTACCGGTAAGCCTCAACTGCTTGTTCTGAGGCATCGTGACCAAGGATGTCGACAATCTCTGATACACTTAGGTCTGTATGACCAGCTTTATAATATCCATTGCATTGTCGCATCAACTCAGTATCAGGAGCAGATATCAATTCCATTCTGGCCAAAAACTAATAAAGAAGAGGAATCAGGAGTGAATAAATAAAAGCAGACAGAGTATCAATAAAGAAGAGGAACGAAGATGTATTTTATTAGATCATCAAAAGGTTACATTGTTCGATTACAAGTAATGAAATATAGAAATGATACCGAACAACTTCACACCTTTTCCTTGTCCCCCAAGACTTTCTCGGGAGGCTGGGACGAGGAGCTCGGTTGCTCGGTGGTAACAACGGTTTGATCAGCAGGAATCTTCTCGGCAAGAGGAGGCATAGAAGAAACGTCCTCGACGACAGAGGGTTGAGAAGCAGAGACTGGGTCAACCATAGCCATAGAAGATTCATCTGAGACAGGCTCATCTTCTTCTTCTTCCACAATTGCTGGAAGAGGACCAGGGAGGTGTTGTTGGAATAACTCAGAGTCGTCTTTGACCTTCAACTCTTGCAGTGCAGTTACCCAACCATCGTGGAAGTATTTCAACTTCCCATATTGGACTTGGGATGTCATAGCAGCAATCCCCTTATCCCCTCCTTTCTCCCAGCCTGCGCTGAAGGATTTTTTGACCGCGACTTTTCTTCTTAATTTCTCCGAGGAGAGCTTCACATCCAATTCTTCTTTTTTGACCTTGATATCTCGCAGGGTAGATAACTCTTCCTCTGTCTTTTTCAGCTAGCCATCATATTCCTGATGTTTAACCTCTAAACCTTTTACTTTATCCTCCAAATTCTTGGAGGTTTCGGCCATTTTCACCTTCTCAGCTTCAGCCACAGCTAACTTTTTCTCCCAAACAGCTTTTTCGTCAACATACTGTTGACGAGATTCCTTTAAAAACTGGGTCAAACCCAACAGAGCATCCTCTACACCTGACGAGGAGCTTGAAGCTTAAATAGCTCCATCCTTCTTCACAATATTATTGAAACAGTTCACCAGCTGAAAGATAAGAAAAGTAGCAAAGTCAATACAAAACGCAAGCTTTCAGAGAAAGAAAGAAAAACCAGAAGTATGAGAAATTTACTGAAGCAAGGTGACGAGCAGCTAAGGATGTCAGCATATCCCTAGGAATTCTTTCATCAATACCATGGACCTCGGGTACGACCGAGCTCATTGCAGAACTTGGAAGAATGATGTTTGGAACATCAGTACCACCAGCAGGTAGAGAGGAGGCAGTTTCAGCCGGAGTAACCAAGGATGATTTCCTCAATCTCCTCAACGGGAGTTCAGAACCTTCAACCAAAGAAGTCTTGGTCGGAGAGATTGTAATTACATCTACAGGAGCATTTTTCTTGCTCGGAACCATTGGGGGCTTCTCAGTAGCTTTAGAAGACCCAGCCTCTGGGGCATTAGTTTTGCTTTTCTTGGCCCCAACAACAGAAGTAACATCATCAAAGAGAGCAGGAGGAGCTCTTTTCTTACCCATCCTTTGACTTAAAGGAAGATGAGAATCTGAAGATGAACCTTCTGGAGTTGAAGCTGGTTCAACAGGGCGAGCAGTATAAGAGGTTGTGTAACTCTTATACTGTAGAAGATATGAGGCAGACCTGATATGTTCGTCTGCAATGTTCTTGTGCAAACCCCAGATAAGTTTCAGATGCTTGATATTAACCTATGATTCTTTAGGAGTTCTTCTTTTGCTATCAACTGCAAATAAATACATAACGAGATATCAATCATACATTTTGTCAAACATGATGAAAGCATAATTTCATAAGTAAAATAAAATAAAAAATAAACCTATCCCATTGCCATATGGGGGGCATCTGGGACCGTTGTATACTTCATCTCCAGTTAAAGGGGCATATTGCCAATTTTTTATAACCAACCCATGTTCAAAATAATCTCTATTTGAGTCAGGGAGGTTAACTACAAGGGCCCTATTCAGAAACCTAGTTTTTAAGTAATAAATATTATCTAGAGTGGCCCACTTATAGCAGTACATAATCTCAGGGATCCCAATACGAGTCCCATGAGTTAGATTTAATTTGTGCACCCCATTAATTATTCTCCATGAATTGGGGGCTATTTTTGCAGGGACAAGATCAAAATATTGACAAAACTCAAGACACAATGGATTTGGTGGAAAGGAAAAACCACATTCAGCAATAAAAAGACTGGGGAACCAATGTCCCTCAGCCAGACGAAAATAATTTTGAGGTTCAGAAAGTTCCTCCAAGATTACCCAAGATGGGATGGAAAAGTCAGAGCGGAACTTTTCAAGAGATTCAATAATGTAAACCATGATGAATGAAAGAAGAAGGAAGAAAATCTTACAGGAAGGAAGGAGATCTGCTGACAACTAACGAAGGAAAAGATGAACGCACAAGAGAGAAGGAGAGAATAGAAAGCTTGAAGGCAGAAAATTGGAAAACGTAGAAGACGGTATGGTTACCTAAGAAGTTTAAATACTTTGCATTGGGAAACGACGAAAGAAATGATTACCAAAAAGAAACTACTGTACTTTCGGCGGCTAAAAGGACAAAAACTACACGGATATCGAAGCGCTTATAAAAAATTCAAAAAAAAGGCGGAAGCTGCGAAATGAGAAGGAAATTTGAACACAGTGTTCCTGAAACCCAGGAAAGTCATTTAATATTGCCATATACCGAGAAAGAATGTTCCATACTCCTCAAAGTTCGAAATATGAAACATTGGGGGCTTCTGTTGATACCAAAATTAATATGCTGATGTGGACGAATAATACGAAGACACGTGTCAATCTACATGGCACAATAGCAGCGAGGAAGTTCATTTCCCGACCAACCATGATTCTTTCCGAGCAACGAGGATACACCGAGGAACTCTAGCGCACCAAGGAACTCTAACGCTCCGAGGTACTCTAGTGCTCCGAGGAACTCCTGATCAACGAGCAACTATGGCGGTCCGAGCTGTACCTCGGTCGTATCATTAATTGCCAGATAATCAACAGTTCAAATATTCATTGAATGCTTATATTCTTGACGCACACGCTGCATTAAATGTATTACCCTTTCACATGTATATCATTTAATGTATCGAACCTTTCATGTACAGCCTCAAGGCTATAAATACCCTGTATCAACCCCATTCAAAGGGACCGAAATTTCTTGAGAGAACTTGTAATCAAGAATTCTACAAACACTCAGCAATAACATAACAGTGGACGTAGGCTTTATTCCTAGCCGAACCACTTTAAAAATCTTTGTCTTATTTATTTATCTGTGATTGAATAATTAGAGCAATCTAGGTTTTTACATCAACAGCACCATTTATGTTCATGTTAGTGTAGGATGGTAAAAAACTTGTTTATACATAATTTTGAGGAAATTAGGCAAGATGGATTCTTAATCTGATATGAAAATATGAATAGATTGATTTATCCATTTATGTAGAGGAAAAACCATGATGTTTTATGTTTAATTGATGAACTAATCTATAAATTTCATGTTATTGGGTTGGAGATTTATGAAATAGGGTTATGGTTAGTTAAATTTGGGGATTTTGGATTTTATGGATGAATTGTGTTGATTAAATGCTTCTAAGTTAAGGGAGATCATTTATACACGTTGAATATTAATAAGGATTTCTATTTTGGTGTTTGGGTTAGAAAATTTAGAGGTTTTAGGACTGAAATTCTGAGGTAGCCGAAGCAATAACAGGAAAACGTAACAAGTCTGGCCAAACTAGAGAAATGCTCAATCTCGTTCGAACAAGATTGAGTCTGGTTTGAAAGAGACAGGATCTCGCGCGATGGCGTTCAAATGACATCAGGTTTGGTTCGAACGACAGCTCCAAAACTGGAAAATTTCCAGTTCAATCCAAATTAAGTTATACAATTATTTTGAGTGAGGGAGAACTGCCAGTTGATGATTTTTAGCCCAGTGCAGAATTAGTTGGGGAAGTATTCCTAGCGTAGTACTTTAATGTTTGGATAGGTGAAATAACCTTGGAAATTTTGAGAGATTGAATAATTGAGTTAATTACATAATAAGTAGCAATGAGAAGTATACTACGTGTAAAAATATAAGTATGGTTGGCTGAATACCTGGATTTTTGTAGGACGTGGGGAATGCCTATTATTATATAATTATTATTATTGTGTGTATAACATACCTACGTTGCTTGCTATCAGGATGAGGTTTTCGTGTAGTGGACAGTCGTATCCTGTGTGACCCATTGGGGGGATATTTGACTTGTACCCCGAGCATATGAACTTGGATACGTGCTATCTGAGATGTAGGATAGTTTCAACGGCTGAATGGTAGCGTAGTTATGTGCGTGACCCATTTGGCTAGTGAGTATGCTCACCTCCAATATTTGTGTTATGAGATTATGGTTTGCGAGAGACGTCGAGCCAATTGTCCATTTACAGCGAGCGATGCGTCGGGACATGATAGTAGAGTATGCATTGCGCCAAGTGGTCCTAACCAAGGGCGCAGGATTTGTATATATACGTATAGGGATGATTTGTATATTTATGTCAATCCCGACTAATGTTGGTACCGTGCACCAAGTTGATCACAATTTTGATGTGAGTTCTAAAACTATCCACCTTGTTTTGCTATTTTGAAACACTTGTAATGTGTAAAGTGGGAAAAATTGATGCACCAACGACCATCCAACATATAGCCACTCCCGTGTGTCTACATTATGTCGCATTCGTTCATTTGGTTGAAAATTTCCTCATGCTCCCGACTAATAAGGCTTTGATCGAGCAAACAAATGGATTATATGAAAATGGGCAAAAGTACGACCTATATTCGAGCTCCTATAACTCGGGGTGGAATAATCAACCCAATATTTCATGATCCAATATTCAGTACTAAAGAGGTTAGCCTTCCGATAACCCACCCCGGGTGTCCAAAATACTCCACCCCCACCATCGTATCCTTCATCCCCAAAATTCAATCTTTAGAGGATACGGTAAATTTTCTTGCTCAAAATACCCTCTAATTTCAAAAGTCAGCTCAAATTTCCCTCTAACACACCAAACAAAGCTTGCACATGAATACTCAATCCATAGCTAAACTTGAGGTTCAAATAAGCCAGCTATCTCAAAGCCATAATGAGAGAGAGAAAAGGAAGTTCTGAGTCATCCGGAACCAAACCTAAAGGGTCACTTTCCTAGAACCCAATTTTCCATGAAACATGTTGCCAGTTTATACAAGACCTAAAAAGATGTCAATGCCGCACACACTTAGGTCCGGTAAAGAAGTAGACTAAGGTCCATGAGTCAATCGAAAACGAAGTTAAAAAAGCTAAGGATAAGCAAGACCACCTACCGAACCATAAAAATGGTCAGGGTCAAGTCACTCCTCCACCCATGTCTTCTGAGCCATCTCTAAAGACCTATGTCCCTAAATATCCATTTATCCAACATTTTGTAACACCCCGTATTTTTATTATATTCAATAATTATGGGATTAATTATTATTATTGGATTAATTAAATTTGAAATGTGAGAAAATTAATTATAAATTAATTTGGATTAAGAATAAATATTAACTAGCGTGACAAAGGTTAATAATTATTGTTGAGAATTATGGAATATTACATTGTAAATAAATAATCCGGAATTATAAAATTTTATAAATTGTCAAGAGTGGGAAAATATGACAGTTTGGTGCATTAAGTTAGGACGCGCGTGTGAGTTGTGTCGGGACTAATTTAATGGATTTAAGAAATAAATTATTTATAAGTAACTCGTATGGTAATTTTGAGTGTTCCATTGAGCCCGGAAGAGTCAAGATAGTCAGAAAACTCTACCCGGGTATTTTATTTGGACACCGGGATGTTTTTAGGCCTAACTGGCACCCCGTAGAAGTATTTTTGTCCTTTGAATTTTTGGGGAAATATTATGGACGAAAATTAAAGTAAATAAAATAGGGTATACCTGGGGGAAAAGGTGTCTGTCAGTTCCAAACCTACGAGAGAAAAAGAGAGAGAGCCACAGAGAAAGGAAGATAAAGCCATATGTGTTCTTAGTGCATAACTCAAGAATTCACACCAAAAACATCACCAAAGTGTAGATCGGGAGACGAGGAGAAACCCCAAACCAATTTCAACACCGGATCAGAACATCATTTAGAGGCAAGTGTTTATTACTTTCCTTCTTTTAGCACCATTTATGTTCATGTTAGTGTAGGATGGTAGAAAACCTGTTTATACATAATTTTGAGGAAATTTGGAAAGATGAATTCTTAATCTGATATGAAAGTATGAATAGATTATTTATCCATTTATGTAGAGGTAAAACCATGGTGTTTTATGTTTAATTGATGAACTAATCTGTAAATTTCATGTTCTTGGGTTGGAGATTTATAAAATAGGGTTTTGATTAGTTAAATTTGGGGATTTTGGATTTTATGAATGAATTATGTTGATCAAATGCTTCTAAGATAAGGGAAATCGTTTATACAGGTTTGAATATCAATAAGGATTTATATTTTGGTGTTTGGGTTGGAAAATTTAGAGGTTTTAGGACTGAAATTCCGAGGTAGACGAAGCACTAACAGGAAAACATAGGACGTCTATCCAAACCATAGAAACGCTCAATCTCGTTAGAACGAGATTTATTCTGGTGCGAATGAGATAGGGTCTTGCGCGATGTCGTTCAAATGATATCAGGTTTGGTTCGAACGACAGCTCCAAAACTCAAAAATTTCTAGTTTAATCCAAATTGAGTTATACGATTATTTTGAGTGAGGGAGAACTGCTGGTTGATGATTTTTAGCCCAGTGCAGAATTATTTGGGGAAGTATTCCTGGCGTAGTACTTTAATGTTTGGATAGGTGAAATAACCTTGGAAATTTTGAGAGGTTGAATAATTGAGTTAATTACATAGTAAGCAGCAATGAGAAGTATACTACGTGTAAAAATATAAGTATGGTTGGCTGAATACCTGGATTTTTATAGGACGTGGGGAATGCCTATTATTATATAAATATTATTATTGTGTGTATAACATACCTACGTTGCTTGCTATCAGGATGAGGTTTTCGTGTAGTGGACAGTCATATCCCGTGTGACCCATTGGGGGGATATTTGACTTGTACCCGAAGCATATGAACTTGGATACGTGCTATCTGAGACGTAGGATAGTTTTGACGGCTGAATGGTAGCGTAGTTATGTGCGTGATCCATTTGGCTAGTGAGTATGCTCACCTCCAATATTTGTGTTATGAGATTATGGTTTGCGAGAGACGTCGAGCCAATTGTCCATATGCAGCGAGCGATGCGTAGGGACATGATAGTAGAGTATGCATTGCGCCAAGTGGTCCTAACCAAGGGCACATGATTTGTATATATACGTATAGGGATGATGTGACTATATATGTGTGTGTGTGTGTGTGTGTGTGTGTGTGTGTGTATATACACTTGTGAATGATTCTAATGTGTGAAATTAGCAAACTTATAAATATTGGTAAGCAAAGCAATTTTAGTGGGTAAAAGATTTACTATCAGAACAGTGAATGTAATATACAGTTAATTACAATAAATGATCTTAATAGCGTATTGTTTGGGTGATACGGGTTACTCCTTTGAGATATATTTAGAAGTATAAGTCTATGATCTAGTTGAGAACATTATGGGTAATTAGGTTAGAATACAGGTACGCTAGGCGTGCACAATAGTGAAGAGGTGAGAATCTCATGTGAGAGTTCGAACTATATGCACATAATAATTGCATTAGTGCAGTTTTAAATACTTGCTAAAACAAATATTTTTACAACTCGGACTCTGACAGGTTTCTTGATATTCTTATCTCTTTTGCTATATATATTATTTATCAGGTTCCCAGCCACAGGATTACCAAACTTAGACGTGTGGATCATTTAGCGAGCTGCAACGATTGTGGGAGTTTCAGGTCCTTGCATTAGATGCCTCTATCAGTTCTTTCTATTCATTTTTAGACATTTCTCTTAGGGAATGTTTCCCCCATCCTCAGTCATTTTATTGGAGATTTTACTCAGTTTACTTTAGTAGTTTATTTCTATTACACTTGTGGATTTTATGGTTTGCTAGTTTTAGGCTTGGAACTGGAATGTTTTATCCGGTCTGATTTATTTCAGTATTTGATTCATGTCCAGTATTTATTATATTCTTGTGGAATGTGAGTAGCTTACATCATAAAGAATGGAAATTTATTAATGGATTAACTGGGTATAATGTTTTGACACTTTGCTTAATTATTTATTAGGTGATTTATAATATTAAATATTTTTGATAGTGATGCTAAGAATGAACCCACCGATCATTCTGTTTTAGTTTTAATAACGGAATAATCACCCGGTATTTAATTAGGAGGGGTGTCACACATTTGGTTCCTCAAAAGAAGAAGGCACAAGTGGAAAAGATGTTGGAATTATTCAAGGAAGTGAATATTAATATCCCGTTACTTAATTCTATACGATAAGTCATGTCTTATGCAAAAAAAAATTAAGGACGTTTGTACCTTCAAGAGGACCATCAACATTTCGAAAAACATTTTCTCCCCAAACAAGCAAGATTGATTATCTCGTATAAAAACCCCATCAAGTATAAGGATCTCAGGATGCCGACGATCTCTATCATGATAGGGGAGCCCACTTTCTAGAAAGTTCTCTTAGATTTAGGGAAAGCGTGAACCTACTACTGTACACCGTGTACAAGAAACATAGTTTGGGGGAGTTGAAACCCCCTAAGATGACTTTGTCTTTAGATGATCGATTCGTTAAGGTTCTTATAAGTGTTGTGTAGGATGTTTTGATTAAAGTGAGCGAATTTGTATTCTCTATAGACTTTATGGTTTTAGACACTCAACCAGTACTAAACCCATCCACCCAAATCTCGATTATCCTTCGTCAACCCTTTTTGTCCACTTCTAATGATGTCATTTGATGTCATAGTGACCAACTAAACCTATCATTTGAAAATATGACCATGGTCTTGAATGTGTTCAATTTAGAAAATCCATCATTGGATGATGACAATGAAGTTAAGTACATTCATGAGTGTATGATGCCATTACCCCATAGGATAGTGACACTATCGATCTAATTACTTGCCCCTTAAGTCTTTCTAGATATACATCTCAAAGAATTTTAGGAAGAATTTGGGTTTATTGACAAATATGTTGCTATTGAAGTCAAATCTTTATTGGAATCATTTGGTAACATAGAGGAGAATGATTAGGATGATAAGAGAAATCAATCCCGTCTCAGTGAACCAAAACTCGAGGAGCCTCCATAGAGTGTTCTTACATGTGAGGTTTTATCTATTAGTGGGGTGATCTAGAAAATCAATCAAGTTTTTTTGTCTAGTGACACATCTTTTATCACCTCGTAGTGCCCTTTTCCACCCCGCGACATGTGATCGAGGATATTATTGTCATTTCATCCCATTTAGAGCCCGCTATTTTCATTCTCAATTTTGAGGGTGACTTAGGATTAAAGTTTTATTCGGGAGTTTACTATGGCATTTTCTTCATGCGTGAACATCTATGCCATATTGCTATTGCGCATCACCATTATTACACTCATTGTATTCGTTGTGTGCTTTCATGTGTAGATATTGTCAACTAGGTTAACTCCTAATTATTGCGGCTTTTGATTTATGATGAAAGGCACGTGATATCAGTTTGAAGTTGGTAACACAAATGAATTTAACAGGTAATATTGTTCTTTTATTTATTTACTTTGTTTTGTTGGTCCATAATTATATTTGAACATAATTTAAGGACAATGTAAAATTTAGGTTTGGGGGGTAAGGATGGTGTTAAAAAAATGAAAAACTCATAAAACTCAGAAACATTTTACGAATGTAAAAATATTTTCATTATAATTGAGTTTTGAAATAATTTATTAATATATAATAAATTCACAAATCTCTCAACTTATAAATAAATTTATACTTAGCCATGTAATACGATTGAAACGGAAATTAATGCGAAAGTTAAAGAACTTAATGAATAACTGTGGAGATTTTAAGTTGGTGAGATTTTTGTGCCACTCGTTTTTTTTAGAGAATCACATCATTCCGAGTTAAAATGACTCAAAATTTTCTTTAGTGATTAAATCGTTCGTGATCTCAAAATTCTTTGTTTTGTTCGATTACTGAAAACAAATGTCAAAATGAGAATCTTAAGCACTAGAAGTTTTTAATAAGTCTACTTGACAAATATATTAACTTAAACAGAACTTGAGAAATGATATTAGACCATCATTTTGAAAGCTCGAAATTTAAGCCTAAACCGACCTTTTTACATTATTTCGTTGCAAACCCATTTGTGACAAAAAGAAAAATAAGTCTTTTATAAAAACTCCAAAACTATACCCATTTTGAGAGAATATCAAGGTCAAATTAAGGTAAAAAGGGGACAAAAGATGAATGTTTTCAAGAATAATGCATGAAAAGAAAGAAGAAGAAAAAGGAAGAAATAAAGAAAGAGAAAATAAAAGAAAAATAATAAGTGAGTTTGGAAAAGAAAAAGGAAAGAAAATAGAGGTTTAAAAAAGTGCCTAAAAATTTTGAATACCAAAAAACCTCTATATTCTCAAAAAAATTTGAACTCAGAAAAACCATTATATCTAATCAAAATTCGAGCCAACAATACACCAGAGAATGTCCTAATCGATCTCAAGTATAGTTAGTTATAGTGTGGAGAGAAGATAAAAAATATCTATGGTGTGATTCAATGTTTTCAAAAGTAACTGATTTTCCATTCAAGAGATCATATTCATCCGTTAAAGAAAAATTCATTTTTCGCACATTAAATTTACTCTTTTATTCACATACACCGAGAGAAATTAGCAATTTTCGAGTGATTAATTATGAGTGCATCCCGTGCAAATTTGAATCAAAGTGAACTTTTGGATAAGAAACATAACGATCAAATCTTTTTAAATAGATGGTTATATTGTCTAGCCACACGCACAATAAGTTGAGATTGAAAATTGAAGTTTATCTATATTTATGAAGTTTTCATTTAAGACTTAGTTATAATACTTTTGTATTATTTTTAAATTGAGCCAAGTTTTTGAATTTTATGGGTATATTCACTACTAACCCCCATGAGACAAAACTTGTCCACTGAGGCAACCTAGGGGTTTTTACGGCTCGTTCCATAAGCTAAGTGCAATCACGAATCACACAAAAGTGAGTTAGATTTTAAAATTTCATTTTTGCTCAAAGACTAGAAAAGTCTAGATTTGGTGGTATTTGATGGGTGCATAATTTTGTATAATTTGTATCCAAATCTAGACCTTTTTAGGGCCATTGTATCATAAATAAATAACTTTTAAAGTCATTTGTGCTATTTATAATAAAATTACAAGTTTGAAATATATTCCAATTGATAATATCTTTTTACCAATTCCAGGATAAAATAATAAATTCAAAAATTTATAGTCCTAAAAGTAATTTTCAAATATTTAACTAGGAAACATGAAGTTTTTCCTGAAATTTAATTAAATTCCTAGTTAAAATGACTAATACATGAATTCCGGTGGCTAAAATATAAATAAGGGTCATTATGTAATTTTTTACATTTTAAGATCCGAAATTTTGAATTAAATTTTTTTATTTTGCATTTTTATAAGCACCTCGGGAGTTCAGACAATAAAAGAATTGATATGTAAAATTTGTTAGGATATGTCACGACACGACACAGTCGACATAGCTGTACTAAAAGATGTTTATAAATTCCTTCGAGTGTCCATTTGAAAATATGAAGTTTTGAGTTAGAAATTTCTGTTGTGAATAGTGATGAAAATACAAAGGGTTAGAAACAAAATCCCATCAACTCCTTTACCCTCTTGTATGCCAAATACCCTTTCCCTTATTTCACTCTCATATGCTCCCCAAATCTCACTTCTTTTATCCTCGTTTTAAGGGAACCTTTTGAATATTAAAAGTAAGTAAAACATTCTACCAAATAAATATTCTCATTCCCCACAATTTCACCTATAAAAAGAGCTCATGATACATAATTTTTAGGAGAAGAGTTTATATATAATTTTAGAGAGAGACAATATGTGAGTTTATTTTCGAGGCACAAAAAATAGTTATATTTTTATTTTTGAGTGTGTGGATGGCATTTTTGTTCAAGATTTGAGAGGAACTTTGGTTTTAACATCTAAATATTGGGACTTTAATTTTATAAGCTGATTATTAATGAGAATTATTATTTGTCTTGCAATTTATATGTTTTGATTATGATGATAGCTTAATTTAATTACAAGAATTTGGTGAAATTTATCGTGATTACTTAGTGTATATTTTAATTAGTTTAATTCGTTTAAATTCCGCACTTATACTAAAAATATTTTAAATAATTCGCTATTCATTAAAATAGTCACGAGAGTGATAATTTAAACATTTAAAAGTAATTGCTTTATTTACATTCTTTGATTTTATATACTTATGTTAGATGGATTATACTTATGTTAGATTTTAATTCGTTTAAATTTCCTACTTATACTAAAAACATTTTAAATAATTCGTTATGTAGACACCCCATTCTGTTACCCCCCCTAACTCTCCTTAGGTCCCTAGTACCTCCATTCATCACTACAAACCTAGGTCATGTCCCGAGTACTAACCTAGAAGCCATTGGGCACTCTCCGACTCAGTTTGACCAAAAATTCAAACACTTCTTCTCTATCGAGACTCAATGAATCTTCGAAGGGCACTGAATACCCTTTCCAACGGTCCATCCCATGCGCGATTCTGACTTACCATGCGGACGAACGATCCGTTTGCGTCTGAAACCTGACCCAGACGCCACCGGGCGCTCCCGGGCTCTGTTTGACCTAAGTCAACTCTTCAGCTCAACCGAGGCTAAATTAATCTTCGAAGGGAACTGAATACCCTTTCCAACGGTCCATCCCGTGTGCGATTTTGACTTACCATGCGGACGAACGATCCGTTTGACTCCAAGAGGTCACCGAATGCTCCCCGGGCTCGGTTGACCAAAGTCAACTCTCTAAACCGGGTCAAACTCTTTGGAATGTCGAATTACATTTCCTAATCTTTCCAACAGTCCTCCCCGTGCGCGATTCGGACTTACCATACGAACGAACGATCCGTTTGCGTCTGAACGATTCCCCATCCAATGGACCGACAAATGCTTCTGAGCCATATTTGAACCAAAGTCAACTCCCAAACCTTGGATCGGTCCAAAGGACTTTAAAAGGTCTCTGAATTACCTTTCCAATGGTATGCCCCGTGCATGATTCTGACCAACGGTTTGCCCTCGGTGGTCGATTTTCCGAAAAAGCCTGAAGCGCACGGCCAAATGGCAGGTTCCAGACCCTGTCGATAGGCAGGAACAGGTATATGACGATCTGCAGTTACCTGGGCCTATAAAAGGAGGCCTTAACCTCATTTGCATGGGGAGCCTAGATCTGATAAAAATCTCTCTCAGCGAACCCCAAAAACCTCTCTCGAAGGCAGCGTGATTTCAACTTCCAAATCCCTTTTTTACTTCCACTTTTCATCACCCTTTTCATCAAACTTGGTGAATTGCCCACTCTCCATCATCATCCAAGTGCAAGGGTTGCTCTCCAACATTCAAGATCAAGCTCAAGATCTTCAAGAAGGTCCAAATTTCTCAAACTCTCTCTTAAATTCTCTTAAATTCCCAATAACTTTTTTTCTTACTTAGCATTTTTATTATCTCATCTCACACATCCTAACTATACTTTTTATTTAGTATTATAGCACATCTCATATTTTCATATAAATAAAAACCCAAAAAACAAGAAAAAGAAGGTTTTCTCATAAATTCCAAGTGGAATTCTCACACCTTTTCCACACTTTTCTCACAACTAAAACACTTTTTTCTACACACACACACATGCATTCACAAATAAGAGATCCCCATTCGGATTTATGGGATAAACCCCACCCCTCATTTTGTATGCGAACTACGTGGACTTTGATGCCTTTATAGGCTACGTAAGCGTCTCGAGGTAAAACCCGAGATTCGAGTCCTTTTTCCCACTTTTTCTTTTATTTTATATCTTCCCTAAATCCATTTTTATTATATTCTATATACTTGTTCTTAGTGACGTCTTACCCCATATGCGTTATCGTTCTATTATAATGATCAACTTAAGGGTAATCACGTAAATCTTACTTTCTAATATTATTCTTATATCTTCCTACGGATGACTCGCTTTATCTTTTCAATGATACAAGTCGAGGATTCCTACCTCCATTCTATATATACACATGCACACATATCACGGGAAGAAACATAAAGGAAAATAGCAAATATCCATGAGAGACCGAAAGGGCGGAATGGGTGCCTAACACCTTCCCATTTCGTAACCAAGCCTCCGAACCCTTCTCGAATCATTTTGGTTTCGTACGCACTAGTATGTCTTTGGATGCCATCCTATAGGGTGGATTCCCCTTTTTCTTTTGTCTATTTTAAGTATAATAGACTGGCGACTCTAAATCTCTCTACATTTTTACACCACATCTCAAACGACGCCGGACGAAGCGCTCTCCCGAGAGGGACGCACGGGACCCAAAGGATCCTTTCCCTCCGCGGCGGGGATCGGGGATGGCCACAGTGGCGACTCTACTGGAAATATGTGTTTGTTTGTGGGCTTGACTCTATATGCATGGATGCTATATTTGTTTATGTTTCCCCCATATCTGCATGTTCCCCTGTTCCATGTGTATCCCATGCTTATGCTTATATTCACACACTTGTAGAAATTTCTCCACGTACACTTCACACCACGTGCACCAAGGATCACATATATCCCCATGTTGCGCGCATCACCCATCCATACTTGGTGTACCTTTTGGGGTACTTATACTTCGCTCCTAGTTTGGCATAATCACAAAAGGCATTCTCATCATAAGATACTCATAAAGGAATCATGCATGATTCACACAACATCACCAAAGAGCATTGATATTGACCGAATTTTATCAAGTAACTGGAGGGTCACTTCGTGATGGGCACTGGTTTGGCAGGTCACAGTTACCCTAAGCGATATGACTCTCACCTTCCATTGGCCAAGTACCTTCGACGTATATCGAATAGTTACCCCGCATCGTACCGCTTGACCGAAGTCATGACGGGAGGTATATCGCAGGGAATTCGTTCACACACGTCGAGTATATCGAATTTTCTCTCACACGTACCGTCCCCACGAGGTATATGGTGAGGTAATTCACGTACACTCAGGTATATCAAATGTCTTATCCACACGTACCGATTGCCCGCAAGAGCAAAACGTATATCGTGGATGTCATGCCAAATGGGGGGAACCCATGCCGATTCACCCAACCAACTGCATACCCGCATATAGGTGTCAGACCTAGGACACGCACTTTAGATTGTCGATTTCAACTCGAATCTCTGCCGAAATTTCGGGTCGATCTACCGCCCAATTTTTGCGCATTTTTAAAATGGGACCCTGTCGTGAGCCTGGTTACAAGTCCAAACCGTATCTTTGCATATATTGAAAACCCCATTTTTCTAGGCTCGGGTCCCGTCCGGCATTGCATTTAGGAGAATTAAATACAAGTGAAAACATAATAATTGTAATAATCATGTTGAGTCCTGTATCCAAAAACATTTCTCCCTTTTTTATCAAAAATACAAAAACATTTCTCCCTTCTTTATCAATAATCCAAAAACATTTCTCCTTCAAAACATTTCTCCCTTCTTTATCAAAAATCCAAAAATAGTTCTTCCTTTTTTCTCAAAAATAAATCTTATCCTACGCCTTCTCAGGTCGATCGCAAGCCCTTGGCCTGGCTCCCTACTAGCTTCGGTCTTCAGTCAAATCACCCCGGAGTTTCATCCATTCCTCTTCTACTTCTTTTGAGTTCGGGATCCATCCATTTTCCAAGGAGAATACAAGTCAAGTACCAGTCATGCAGCTGGATCTGACGATAATCCTATCTCAGCTCGTGTCCAAGATTGACAACCTCCAAATCGAGGTCCGAGAGATGCAACGAAACCAAGTTCCTATTTCTCAAGAGCCCGAGTCCTTATTCCCTCGTGCTATGGGTCCACCCGTGGCTATCTGGGTTCCAGAAGAATATCAGCACGCTCCATGTGCCCCTCCTGCCAATGGGCCACCGCCTGCCCAGCTTCCAATGCCAAACATTGCCCAACCTATGGCCAACTTGCCTATGGTCGCTGATCCAAAGGAGGAAGAGTTGAATAAAGTCAAAGATGATATCAAGATGCTCACCAAGAAGTTCGACCTAGTCAGGATCTCTGTGAATTACATGGACTAAACCCACATGTCTCCTTATCCTAAAGCGAGGTTACCCGAGAAGTTCAAGATGCCAAATATCGAGAAGTTCGAAGGGAGTGTTCCCCCCCCAAATGTTCATCTTCGCAGTTATCATCATTCCATGACTCTACTAGGGGCTTTTGAAGAGGTAATGGCCCAATTGTTTCAGCAAACTTTGAAGGATAGTTCCCTCTGATGGTTTTTATCTCTTGAGGAATCCAGAATCCGTAGTTGGGAGGATGTAGCCCGAGAATTCATGTCGCAGTATAAATACAATGAAGAGCTTGAGGTCACCCATCGTGATTTAGAGCTGCTCAAACAGAATCCTAGAGAATCAGTCAGTAACTTCATAACCCGGTGGAGGGAGCAAGCATCTACCATGACCAATCGAACATCTGAAGAAGAGCAGGTCAACATAGTAAAGAAGAACTTATTGCCCCATGTCCGAGCAACGATGGAGGGCAATACTATCCCCACTTTCGAGCTCTCAGAGAGGCTGGAGTGGAAATCGAGGAAAGCCTCGTTAAAACAGAGGTTGAACCGAAGGTGTCCGGACAGTTCACCCCTAGAAAGTATGACAAGCCTGCCAGTGCTACAGTCTCGACCATCAACAACATCTCTCAACCAAACACATCATGGGCACTAGAAAGTCGCCTTGCCCCCATCTGAAGGGAATACACTAAGCTCCATGCTCCCATCTCCAAAGTTTACCAAGCCCTGTTAAGCCGAAACCTCATTAAACCCTTGGACCCACATCCATTGCCAATTCCACTCCCAATAAACTTTAAGACTGATGCTCACTGCTCCTTATAGCAAACTGATGGCCATACCACCGACCAATTATTTCACCTTTGAAACATAATCCAAGATCTCATTGACCGGGGCACCATCGCCCCACCAGCCAATCCTAAGCCAAACACTACTCATAATCCACTCCCAAATCACACCAATGCCATCTTCTTGGAAGAAAACCCAGATTTTGATCCCTCAACTCAATCACACCCATATACTCTCCTAAACCTCTTCAAATTTTCCCATATTTCCTCCTATACCCTACTATCCTCACTGATCAGGCACTGTCTCTCCTTACCAGAGCATGCATCACTGTCCGTATCCGTTCTGAAAATGAAAATATGGAATTATCAAAGGTGTTAAACCAACTCCCAGAGTTCGGACTGAATTTTCCCTTACAAATGGTCATCGATTGCCAGAGATTCAGCACACTGTTCTTAGAAGCATGAAAGTGGGCCTGAGATTCATACAAATGGGTGGTACCAACCGACGAAGTCAGTCTAGATGATGTTGTACAGACTATGGAAGAATTATTCAAGCAAACCAATAGCATTTGCAGTATCATCGGGTTACTTGACACTTTGAAGCTACAAGGGCGTTTAGTCCCTTCAATCACACACATCCCCACAGAATGGGAGAACTTGTATGAAGAAGTCGTTGAGGTTGTGGAATGCATCGACTTTACATGGAAAGACATAATTGTTACCACCGGATGGGGGAAAATTCGAAGATTCGAGCGAAGAACAAGATTTAGGAAGAACTAGCCCAATAGCCAACATATGTGGGATGATCTCATTTGAAGAACTCCTCAGAGAAAAAAAATAGGGTGGCAGAACAACCTGAGATTGACGAGGAAACAGAATTCATATTCTTCCCTTCTTTAGTAAATCACATGACCAGATCAGGGAGACATTACTAGGGTCCAAGCTCACTACCAGCAAATGACAAAGTGAAGGGCATTGAAAACCTTCCTATGCCAGGGATGACCATCGAGGAGAGCAAGATCCTCGTTCAACTGAAGAAAACGCAATCTAACATCACTATATGGGGGCTTTTCATGTCTTCCCAACTGCACAGAAATACTTTAATCAAGTTACTCACTAGACCTATAGTTCCTCCTTCTACCACACCAGAAAAAGCAGTAAATCTGGTCAATTCCCTAACCTCAACCCGAATGTTATCATTTTCTAAAGAAGAAATCCTCAGAATTGGGCCGAATCACAATCATGCACTCAACATCTCCGTCGAAGTTATGGGGATGTCCGTGCCACTCTCCCTTATCGATAACGGATTCGCCTTGAACGTTTGCCCTCTGAGAACCTCCAAGTGTTTGGGCCTGAAAGAAAGAGACCTCTATCCAACCTCCACCGCTGTGTGTGCCTACGATAATAACCTTCGAGAGGTGATGGGATCCATAAAACTTGTAATAGGGGTTGGCCCTATAAACCCTGTCGTTGAATTCCAAGTCATAGACATCCCAGCTTATTTCAACTTGTTGCTCGGACGCCCCTGGCTCCACAATATCAAGGGTGTCTATTACTCACTCCATCAGAAATTAAAGTTCTTCGCCGATGGGCGAGTCATCACCATTTTGGGCGGCAACAGAAATGTCGAGGGTGCATGCACCAGTCGTCCAATTCTTGAGATACAACACGGGTCAAGTGATATGCTCCTATCAAGATTCCGAGTTGAGCCACTCCTACTCCCGATAGGGGACGGTTTCAAAGAAAGGGTTTGTCCAGAATATGACCCTCATGGCAATGTTAATGTGATTCAGATGTTCAGAAACATGCACTTCATGCCCGAACTGGGGCTAGGGCAAAGGCATCAAGGGATACTTGAGCCCATCGAATTGAAAAAAGATTTCCCTCCTTACGGCTTGGGGTATCAACCATTAGAACAAAAGCTCAGAATGATGCGCCAGTCTCGACCAAAGATAGGACTAGACTGCATTCGAACTATCTCAGGAGACTCCTTAAATTGGCGATTCATCAACGAAGGTGAGGACTTGCCCTTTTACGATTTTCGAGAATCATGGTATGACCACATAGACAAGAAGATGAAACCTGGAATGGAGATCTTTTTCCAAGATAGCTACCCATGGGCCGAAAGTTTCCCACACCAGGTGCTGGCACTCTGTATGGTTCATCCCGGCACTACATCAATGGACCCATCCCGTCTGATTAAAGATGCTGATACACCTCTCCTCAACTGGCATGCTGCTCCAGTTCTACCTCTTGAAATCTCCCCTAACCCCAATGTTTACCCTATTTCTTCTTCTGTTGTCTATCCTTGCTCAAATGCAATCGAGACCTCTTTTGATGAGGTTCTCAATACTGTTTTTCCTATCAATGAAATAAATGAATATTTTGAGTATCTTTTTGTGCCTTACATTAACTGCTTGAATTCTAATCAAACTTTTGATGATGATGATTTTGCAAATGAAAAATTCTTAACTGATCTAAATAAGGTTAATAATAAACAACATAACCACGTTCAAGTTAATGAAGAAGAGACTGTTGTTATTAATCTCGGTTCTAGTAGCCAACTGCGCGAGATTAGGATAGGGGCCACCCTTGACGAGCATGAGTGTGCACAAGTCGAAGAATTGCTGAAGGAGTTCGTGGATGTATTCGCATGGTCCTATGATGATATGCCCGGCATTGATCCTGAAATAGCTCAGCACGAAATCCCCACGCTCCCAGATTACAAGCCGGTTAAACAAAAATTGAGAAATCTCCGCACCGAATGGTCTCTCAAGGTCAAAGAAGAGGTGGTCAAACAGTTGAACGTGGGTTTCATTCGGGTGATCGAATATCCCACATGGCTAGCCAACATTGTACCTGTACCGAAATCAGGAGGGAAGGTCCGAATGTGTGTGGACTACCGAGGTTTAAACAAAGCTTCTCCAAAGGATGATTATCCGCTACCCAATATCGACATGATCGTGGACAACACAGCTAGTCATGCTCTCAAGTCATTCATCGACGGGTTTGCCGGATACAACCAAATCAAGATGCACCCCGACCACTAAGAAAAAAACTGCATTCATCACCCCATGGGGTACCTTTTGCTACACCGTTATGCCATTCGGTCTCAAGAATGCTGGGGCTACCTACCAAAGGGCTGTCACAACCATCCTACACGATCTGATTCACAAAGCGGACGAGGTTTATGTAGATGGTATGATTATCAAGTCCAAAACTAGAGAAGGTCATGTTCCCGCTCTCCGAAAGTTCTTCGAACGACTGCGACGGTATCAGATGTGACTTAATCCACAGAAGTGTGTCTTCGGCGTTATAAAGGGAAAACTCTTAGGATTCATGGTCAGCGAAAAGGGGATAGAAGCAGATCCTGCAAAGCTTAAGGCCATACTTGAGATGCCACCGCCGCGAATAGAGAAAGAAGTTTGAGGTTTTCTTGGGAAATTACAATATATCGGCCGGTTCATCAGCAAGATAACCTCCATCTGTGAACCAATATTCAAGCTCCTCCGAAAGGATTTAAACAAGGTTTGGAACAGGGCCTCCTAAGAAGATTTTGACCGAATCAAACAGTACCTGACCCAACCTCCAGTTCTCATGCCACCATAATCTGGTCTCTCTTTGCTCCTATACTTAACCATAACTGACACTGTAGTTGGGGCTTTGCTAGCCCAATATCTTGAAGACTCCGGCAAAGAAAGAGCCATCTATTATGCCAGTCGCAAATTGGTCGGGTACGAAGTCAACTACACTACTTTAGAAAAGGCATGTGTCGCACTTCTCTAGGTCACCCAAAAGTTGCGGCACTACATGCTCTCCTTCCCCATCAAACTTGTATCCCAAATGGAACCCATCAAATACCTGCTTGAGAAACCCGCCTTATCCATTCGAATGGCCCGATGGTTGATGATCCATACTGAGTTCGATATCGTGTACGTCACACAAAAATATATTAAAGAAAGAGCCATCTCTGACTACCTCGCCGATTACCCTGTAGAAGGAGCGGAGGTTCGGATATCTGAATTCCCAGATGAAAATATCCTCTTCACCACTCAAGACCGCCTTTGATGGAAAATGTTGTTTGATGGCGCTGCCAACAAAAAGGGAACTGGCATTGGGATACTCCTGATCGCCCTAGATGACTCCCACACTCCCATCGCCATTAAATTGGATTTCCCTTGCACCAACAACACGACAGAATACGAGGCATGCACAGTGGGCCTCAAAGTTGCTCTCAAGAAAGGTATTCAATACCTTGATGTTTACGGGGATTCTTCCCTCATCATCGGTCAAGTGGTCAAAAAGTGGAAAGTCAATAACGAAAAGCTCCAACCCTTCCATGCCCAACTAGAAGAGTTATCCTCCCAGTTCTGAGATATCACCTTCCATTACCTATCCCGAACAAAGAATAACCTAGCCGATGCTCTCGCTACCTTGGCCTCTATGGTCGACATGCCTATGGGAACAATAATGACCCCCTTCCTAGGTCAAAAGCAAGACAAATCGACCCATTGATACCATATTGAGCTTGTCTCCACCAAATATCCCGAACTAGCCAATTGTTGGTACGATGATATGTGGTTCCTCCTCAAACATGGTAGGTATTCCGAGGGTCCCAATAAGAAAGATCAAACAACCCTCCGAAGAATGACCGCCCAGTATATTATCTGTCATAAAGCCCTACTCAAGAGGAACTTTGATGGAACTCCTCTACACTGTATTGCTGGGGATGAGATTGAGAAAATAATGCAGAAGATCCATAGCGGGGAATGCGGACCCCACATGAACGGTCACATGCCCGCTAAGAAGATCATCCGACAGGGCTGCTAATGGACCACCATGATCTAAGATTGCACCGCCTATGTCCGGAGGTGCCTCAAATGCCAATAATTCTCCAATCTTCAACACCTGCCTCCACGAGAGTTATACAACAAGACCTCTCCCTGGCCTTTCTCCACCTGGGGTATCGGCATCATAGGGAAGGTTATACCAAAGGCTTCAAATGAACATGAGTTCATCCTGGTTTCTATCGATTACTTCACCAAATGGGTCGAAGCTGAGTCATACGCAGTATTGAACGCCAAGAAAGTGGCCAAATTCCTCAAAAAAAATATCATCTGCCGATATGGGGTCCCGTACGAGCTGGTATCAAGTAATGGGTTGAATTTCAAAGCAGAGGTCACGGAAGTAGTCAACGAGTATGGGATTCAGAGACACAAATCTTCTCCCTACTGACCTCAGACTAATGGTGCAGTTGAAGCCGCCAACAAGAACCTCAAAGTTATAATCAGCAAGATGACCGAAAGTTATAGAGATTGGGTCGACCGGATCCCATACGCCCTCTGGGGCTATCGAACCTCAATCCAAACTTCTATTGGGGCTAACCCTTACTCCCTGGTCTACGGCATGGAAGCAATCCTACCTGTGGAGCTGGAAATACCCTCGCTATGCGTCATGCTCGAAAGAAAAGTTAGTAAAGAAGACTGGTCCCAAAGCCGTCTTGATGAGCTACCCTCCTAGATGAAATAAGGTTAAAAGCACTGTACCGCATACAAGGGTACCATCGCCGAATATCGCGATCATTCAATAAGAGAGTCAAAGACCGCGGTGTCCGAGAGGGAGATTTATCCCTCAAGGAGATAATAGAACCCATCTAGGACCCCAGAGGGAAATTCAAGCCCAATTGGAGAGTCCCCTACATTGTGAAGAAAATCTTATCCGGCAGTGCCGCCATGCTCACTGACTTATATGGGGAAGAAATGGCTCGTTCAGTCAATTTGGACCGTCTCAAGAGATTCTACCCCTAAGTCCGAAATCTTGGCGCGCTACGACTCTTCTCATCCCCTTTCTATTCTAAAAAAAACTCTTCTTTTCTCTCTACCCAGAACTACGTGGGCCCGATCCTCTACAAAAACTATTTTAAAACTTTTCAAAAACCCCAGAGGTATGTAGGCAGCTCATACACCTCACATAAGTGAGGCCCTTTATTTTTCACAAAGTACTATTCTTTTCTTACCTCAGAGAAAGGCAGTTCATTCTAAAAATACTTGAATAAAAGGATTATGTATGCCTTAGCGATCAGTACAGATAATTCAAAATGCAAAATTCATCGAAAGGCACAGCTGGATGATCAGAAACTTATTTATTTCATTAATAAGAAAATTCAGCACGAATTACATAAGAAAAGGAACGGATAACTCCCTTCCCCCCTAATGCCATAAAAATCCAAATAAAATCCCCACAAATGTCATCCATTACACAACTAAACTCTCCAAGAGTCCTACCCACAGCTACCAGAGGAGCCTGCATCCTCATCCTGAGGTCCCCAAGCTTCCACTGCTTGAATAGAGTGCCGTAAACATTCCATGGACCGATGGGGCTTAACCATCTTCGAAAAAACCACAACACCCCCTTCCATGCTGTTAGATAAAAAAAGCCATCTTTGTCCAGTCTCCACTGCCAACATCTTGCTGACTACTTTCCTTCACAACCAATTCATATAATCTTTGGGGACATGCCAAACCTCCCCGACAGATTGAGAGGGATGAGTCGACGGACGCCGATTTTCCCACAGAGTTCCAAGCAACAGACGCATGCGCTCAGTCAAATCTTCTACCAGAAAGAAATTTGAGGTTCGAGGGGGCACGACCTACGCCCAGCCAAATTGGCATAAAAGCCGCCAAGGGAAATAAAAAGAGGTCTGTCTGAGACCAACCAGCCGTACACATGAATACTCTCCTAGCTCCAAAACGGGTTGCAACTGTCCCCACCAAGGCACTGACCAATACAGCCCACGAGCCCCATACTCCATAAGCGAATTCTCTCAGTTCTCAACATATAAGCCAGCGCTGATGAAGTACCGTGAAAAGAAGTTGGGTACATTCGGCAAGGGATACTCTGGAGGAGTCACCAAGAGGAATCTTTCAGACAACCACATGAACAGCATCATAGGGCTACCCCTCAAAAAGTCACAACGGCCTTCTCTCCAGGCATCCAAGCCATTCAGGGTCTCTGCCAGTATCACCGTCGCAGGATTATGATGATATGACATCCACGAGGTAATGGCTGCAAGTTATGGGTCCACTTGCACCTCCCCAGTCACCAGCACCAATTTTGAAACCAGGCCCAGAACAATGACTCCAGCATAGCCAACATCACCTACTTCCTGCAAATGCACGGACCACAGCACCGTCGGGAGGGAGATCATTCCTCCAGCAACCAATGATCTGGCTGACGAAGGCGAAATATGAAGAAGCCCGACCAACAAATCCCTGGGAGAGAGGGAAAATTTGGGCAAAGCCGCAGCAACACTGGGATTTACACCCAGCATGGCAAAAAATTTCTCGTAGGTAGGATAAACTTCTTCCAACCCAAAGCGGAATACATGGTCTTCTTGTACCGCCGCCATCAGCACGTTCCACTAAAAAGGACTATTGTGCCACAGGGAGACTCGACACATGTTGAAAGCATCATAGTCGACATTATAAGAGCAGATTGCTTCCAAGGCTTCGAGGTAGTTGGCAAACTCGGTGCTACCAGGGAGAGCCATCTTACAAGGCTAAAAGATAATGGATAAGTGGGTAAGAATGCAAAGGTGTGATGAAAACACTCCACCCTCAACCCTTTTATACTTAAAAACAATCACAAGGGACATCAGCCCTGCAGAAATCGGAGGGAATCCTACCCCACAATGTACCAAAGGATGAAGAGGGTACCAATCAAAGCTTTCAATTGATGGGACTGGACTGAATTATCGATAGGCAGGTCGGGGTGCTTGCCGATCGGCAACCCCCCATTTTTGGAAATTCCCCCTTTTCCTCTTTTGACAAATCAGAAAACTTAATAAAAATAAATTGATATTCTCAACAGAATTTCAAACTCCCTTTTTCTCCTTATATAATCTCCCCTTTTTAATCAAAAACTTTCCTTCAAAAAATTTCAAAAATATTCCTTTTTACGGTCTCAGCAGCAAAGTAAAAAGCGCATGTGCATTGCATTCATCATTAATAAGAGATAATAAAAAAAGTCCATTTGCATTGCATATATTTGTGTTCTCTGTTTACATCAATTTTGCAGGAAATAAAAGGAAAAAACAAAAACAACGGGACTCAGCCCGAACCCACATTCTCTCTCTCAAGATCTTCCACCCCTGCGACGTGCTCTCTTCCCCCTACGGCGAGATGACGCACCACCAATACCCGAGCCAGAGTCCTCTCCGGATGATACGGACGGCACCAAGCAAGAAGGAACAGGAACCACATCCCGAATGTGGGCAGTTGCCGAAGATATCCAGTCACTGATGTCCTTGAGCCAAGTGGTCGACACCCGAACTTGCTGCAAGAAAAGTTGAAATCAGTATCATAAGAGAAATTACCAAAACAGAAAAGAAAGAGAGGAACAGAAAGATATACCGCAGGTCGAAGGACCTCCTCTGTCAAACCCAACTCCCCCAGATCCATCGCATGAGGACGGTGCAACATAGGCACCATCCCTCCATTAGCTCGTCAGATGTTGTACAAAGGGGTATGAAACCGCACAAAAGGGACCTCCGAGGTCTCCACCGCTGCAAATGCCAAAGGACCACCGCCGCTGTGGGAAGATCCCATCGCTTGACTCAAACTCATAGGAAGGAAGGGCAATGCGTCATATATGTTGGGCACCATCAACCAACTCGTCACAAAGTCCATATAGTCATACGGCGCAACCGTATCAGTGTATAGCAAGTAGGACTCGCCAATCATCGCCGCGATCCTCTCATCCTCCAACAGGTGTTGCTCTTGACTCATTGACGTAGGAGGCCGTGCGGGTGGCACCACCACCTCCTCCTCAGTAATCTGACGAATCACCCTCTCCCTGAGGTACCAGGAATGGTCGAACTCATGCGCCAGCAAATGCCTCACCCGCGCATTCACCCCGGTTACCCCCACATCCTGAATGGTTGTCCCCCAAGGATAAAAGGTCACCTGAAAATCTCCAAGCAAGCATAAATCAATACAAGATCAGAAGGTGAAAAAAACAAAAATGAAATGGAAAGAGTCTTACCCTACCACTGGCCAGGTCCTTCAAGACCTGAAGCACCGCCTCTAGGGAGAGAGATCCCTTCGACTGTCGGTTGGCCTTACGCCATCGATACAATCGGCAGAAGTACCCAATAATGTGATCCTTCAAAGCGATCAGTGGGGTGTTGCACCCAATCACCTCATAGAACCACGTCTGAATTCACAAATAAAAAGAGACGCATAAGGAAAATGCGAATGCATGAAAGGAAAATGCGAATGCATGAAAAGAAATGCACAAGCTAAAGAATACCTCAAGAAGGTACGTCTCCCCAGTAAAAGTCTGCTGGCAGCACCGGCTGAATGCATCCAGATAAGAGTAAAGGGTCGCCAAAGTCAGACTCCCCAACCATAGAAGGGGATGTTCGAAACATCCTCAGGTACGGCAAGAACCACAAATGGACGACGTCGCCGCTCGACGCCACCATGAAACCTCCCAACACTAGCAGAATAAATAATTGGGCCATTTGCCTCACTTGCAGCTCGTCCTCCACATCAATCTCCCTACCCAACAGAATGTCCTTCAGTAGGGATAGCCGGATAGACTCTCCAGAAACTATCCTCCTTACATCACCAAGTGTCCCATGCACTCCCTCCGATCTCACCCGTAAAAAGCGATCCACCTCTATCTTCTCTCCATCACAATCCAGCCCCAGTAGATGTTGCACGTCTATAGGAGTCACAGTCATCTACCGAAGCCGAAATGAAAGGTGTGGGTAGTGTCCCACCACCTCTCTCCCAAAGCGCATAAGACCGCCGTCGAACGAGGCATCTCATCCAGCGCCAATGCCAACCTCCCAAAACCCGCTGATGAGACCACCCACCGCAGCATAGGTGGGAGATGCTCCCAGACATCCTTGAGCCCCATCGTCCCGCGGGCACACATGTTCTTCAAAGAAATATCAGACTGGAAAAAAGAAAAGTCACATCAAAAGTCAAGAAAGAAAAATCACCAAAAAGAGAAGAATGCCAAAGGTCAGGATACTTACATAATCGTCGTGGATCACTCTTGAAGAGTGATGACGCAATGGCTCCCGCAGCAAAGTCCTCTCATCCTCAACAGGCTCAAACACATCAAAGAAGTTTTCACTCCCCAAAGCAAGGGGCACCCTGTCCCTCCAATCCATATTTGCCCAGTCATCAACGGTCAACCACTGAACTGTAGTGCTCACAAAGGCGGCCATTTCCGGAAGATCGAAACGCTAGAACAATTTGCAGAAGAATCACAGATACAGAGAAAGCAAAAGAAGCTGTGAAAAAATGAAGGGATTCGCCCCCTTTTTGTAGGATGCCAAGCGCCATGCCGATCGGCATCTCCTCCTACCATACCAATCAGCACTGACTCCTCCCCTTCCTGAGGCAGCCCAAAAGTCCGTGCCACTAATGAATGGCACCCCTCATACCATGCCGACCGGTACCCACCTCAAATGTCGTATAGAAATTCCCAAAAAATACCAGAAAGCCCCGAAAAATTCTAAAAAAATTCCTAAAAATCCCAGAATGGATTTTGAACATGTTCACCGGGACAATTTCGCTTTCCCTTGAGCAGAACCCCTCTTTCCCCAGCGAAATCCTCAAAAATTAAGTGAAACTCCTCCCGAAAAAGCTCCGGAGGATCTCTAAGGATCGCCTGATCACTTCCCTAGCAGAATTCTCTTACAGCACCCAAAATAGGTTGTTCCCCCTACGAGGCCTCCTAAAATCTTCCCCAGCTATCATCTCCCCAGCTCAGATCAAAATCATAAAGCTCTTTCTCCAGCAGAATCAAAATTCAATCTTTATCCACTCTTGGGTCAGAATTGACCCCGGTCTTGGATCGTCACCTGAGTTAGGTCAGAATTGACCTCGGTCCTCGATCGTCACCACTCTTGGGTCAGAATTGGCCCCGGACTTGGATCATCACCTGAGTTAGGTCAGAATTGACCTCGGTCCTTGGTCGTCACCACTCTTGGGTCAGAATTGGCCTCTGTCTTGGATCGTCACCTGAGTTAGGTCAGAATTAACCTCGGTCCTCGGTCGTCACCACTCTTGGGTCAGAATTGGCCCCGGTCTTGGATCGTCACCTAAGTTAGCTCAAAATTGACCTTGGTCCTCGTTCGTCACCACTCTTGGGTCAGAATTGTCCCCGATCTTGGATCGTCACTTGAGTTAGGTCATAATTGACCTCGGTCCTTGGTCATCACCACTCTTGGGTCAGAATTGGCCCCGGTCTTGGATCGTCACCTGAGTTAGGTCAAAATTGACCTCGGTCCTTGGTCGTCACCACTCTTGGGTCAGAATTGGCCCCGGTCTTGGATCGTTACCTGAGTTAGGTCAGAATTGGCCTCGGTCCTCGGTCGTCACCACTCTTGGGTCAGAATTGGCCCCGGTCTTAAATCGTCACCTGAGTTAGGTCAGAATTGACATTGATCCTCGGTTATCACCACTCTTGGGTCAGAATTGACCCCAGTCTTGGATCATCACCTGAGTTAGGTCAGAATTGACCTCAGTCCTCGTTCATCACCACTCTTGGGTCAGAATTGACCCCGGTCTTGGATCGTCACTTGAGTTAGGTCAGAATTGACCTCGGTCCTCGATCGTCACCACTCTTGGGTTAGAATTGGCCCCGGTCTTTGATCGTCACCTGAGTTAGGTCAGAATTGACCTCGGTCCTTAGTTATCACCACTCTTGGGTCAGAATTGGCCCCGGTCTTGGATCGTCACCTGAGTTAGGTTAGAATTGACCTCGGTCCTTGGTCGTCACCACTCTTGGGTCAGAATTGGCCCCGGTCTTGGATCGTCACCTGAGTTAAGTCAGAATTGGCCTCGGTCCTCGGTCGTCACCACTCTTAAGTCAGAATTGGCCCCGGTCTTGGATCGTCACCCAAGTTAGGTCAGAATTGACCTCGGTCCTCGATCGTCACCACTCTTGGGTCAGAATTGGCCCCGGTCTTGGATCGTCACCTGAGTTAGATCAGAATTGACCTCGGTCCTCGGTCGTCACCAGTTTTGGGTCAGAATTGACACCAATCTTGGTTCGTCACCTGAGTTTGGCCAGAATTGACCTCAATCCTCGGTCGTCACCACTCTTGGGTCAGAATTGTCCCCGATCTTAGATCATCACCTGAGTTAGGTCAAAATTGAACTCAACCCTCGGTCGTCACCACTCTTGTGTCAGAATTGGCCCCGGTCTTGGATTATCACCTGAGTTAGGTCAGAATTGACCTCGATCCTCGGTCGTCACCACTCTTGGGTCAGAATTGGCCCCGGTCTTGGATCGTCACCTGAGTTAGGTCAGAATTGACCTCGGTCCTCGATCATCACCACTCTTGGGTCAAAATTGGCCCCGATCTTGGATCATCACCTGAGTTGGGTCAAAATTGACCCCAATCCCCGACCGTCACCATTCTCTAGGTCAGAATTGACCTCGATTATTAGACCTTCACCCTAAGCCTATAGATTTGGCTTTAACCTGCAGAATCGGTCACCCTCATCATTTAAGCCCATAGATTCAGCTTTGATCAGCAAAATTGATCATCCCCAGCACACTCCTTAGGTCCTCAGAATAGGCATCGACACTCTGAATTGGTCACACTCCCTCAAAAGCATCATATGGTGTCTATTCGACGGTCATCATTTATTCCAAACTCACCCATCGAGGGGCTCTGTAGACACCCCATTCTGTTACCCCTTAACTCTTCTTAGGTCCCCAGTACCTCCCTTCATCACTACAAACCTAGGTCATGTCCCGAGTACTGACCTAGAAGCCATCGGGCACTCCCCGACACAGTTTGACCAAAAAGTCAAACTTTTCATCTCGATCGAGACTCAATGAATCTTTGACAGGCACTGAATACCCTTTCTAACAGTCCATCCCGTGCGCGATTCTGACTTACCATGAGGACGAACAATCCGTTTGCGTCTAAAACCTGACCCAAAGGCCACCGGGCACTCTCGGGCTCTGTTTGACCTAAGTCAACACTTCATCTCAACCTAGGATGAATGAATCTTTGAAGGGTACTGAATACCCTTTCCAATGGTCCATCCTGTGTGCGATTCTGACTTACCATGCGGACGAACGATCCGTTGGACTCCAAGAAGTCACCGAATGCTTCCCGATCCCGGTTGACCAAAGTCAACTCTCTAAACCGGGTCAAACTCTTTGGAATGTCTAAGTACATTTCCTAACCTTTCCAACAGTCTGCCCCGTGCGCGATTCGGACTTACCATACGGACGAACGAACCGTTTGCGTCCGAACGATTCCCCGTCTAATAGACCGACAAATGCTTCCGAGCCATATTTGACCCAAAGTTAACTCCCAAACTCGGGAGCGGTACAAAGGACTTTCAAAGGTGTCTGAATTACCTTTCCAACGGTATGCCCCGTACGCGATTTTGACCAACGGTTTGCGCTCGGCGGCCGATTTTCCGAAAAAGCCTGAAGCGCACTACCAAATGGCAGGATCCAAACCCTGCCTATCGGCACCTGCCGATAGGCAGGACCAGGTATATGCTGATCGGTAGTTACCCGGTCCTATAAAAGTAGGCCTTCACCTCATTTGCAAGGGGATCCCAGATCTGATAAAAATCTCTCTCAGCGAATCTCAAAAACCTCTCTCGAAGACAGCATGATTTCAACTTCCAAATCCCTTTTTAGTTCCATTTTTCATCACCCTTTTCATCAAACTTGGTGAATTAACCACTCTCCATCATCATCCAAGTGCAAGGGTTGCTCTCCAACATTTAAGATCAAGCTCAAGATCTTCAAGAAGGTCCAACTTTCTCAAACTCTCTCTTAAATTCTCTAAAATTCTCAATAACTTGTTTTCTTACTTAGCACTTTTATTATCTCATCTCACACATCCTAAATATACTTTTTATTTAGTATTATCGCACATCTCATATTTTCATATAAATAAAAACCCAAAAAACAAGAAAAAGAGGGTTTGCTCATAAATTCCAAGTAGGGATTCTCACACCTTTTCCACACTTTTTTCACAACTAAAACACTTTTTTCTACACACACACACACATTCACAAATAAGAGATCCCCATTTGGATTTATGGGATAAACCCCACCCCTCGTTTTATATGCGAACTACATGGACTTTGATGCCTTTATAGGCTACGTAGGGTCTCGGGGTAAAACCCGAGATTCGAGTCCTTTTTCCCACTTTTTCTCTTATTTTCTATCTTCCCTAAGTCCATTTTTCTTATATTTTATATACTTGTTCTTAGTGACGTCTTATCCCATATGCGTTATCGTTCTATTATAACGATCAACTTAAGGGTAATCGCGTAAATCTTACTTTCTAATATTATTCTTATATCTTCCTACGGATGACTCGCTTTATCTTTTCCATGATGCAAGTCGAGGATTCCTACCTCCATTCTATATATATACACATGGAAACATATCACGGGGGGAAACATAAAGGAAAATAGCAAATATCCACGAGAGACCGAAAGGGCAGAATGGGTGCCTAACACGTTCCCATTTCCTAACCAAGCCTTAGAACCCTTCTCGAATCATTTTGGTTTCGCACGCACCAGTATTTCTTTGGATGCCATCCTTCGGGGTGGCTTCCCCTTTTTCTTTTGTCTATTTTGAGTAAAATATACTGGCGACTCTAAATTTCTCAACAATTTTACACCACATCTCAAACGACGCCGGACGAAGCGCTCTCCCGAGAGGGACGCGCGGGACCAGAAGGATCCTTTCCCTCCGCGGCGGGGATCGGGGATGGCCACACGTTATTCATTAAAATAGTCACGCGAGTGATATTATAAACCTTTAAAACTAATTGTTTTATTTACATTCTTTGATTTTATATACTTATGTTAGATGGATTATATTTATGCTAAATTGTTTGATAGTCCATGCTTATGCTTGGCATAAAATACTTAGAAGTGATGAATTTAATTCATATCATATAATTATTTGTACTTACGTTTGATGGATTATGCTTATGTTAAATTGTTTGATATTATGTGCTTATGTTTGACATTTAATGTTTAGCAGTGATATTTTTTAGGGAATACAGATTTTTAACATCTTAAAGAGACATAAAAATATTTTATTTGAACTTTTACATTTTCATATTCCAAAATATACTTGACCAGAGTCACTATAATTTTGAGTTATAAAAGGTAATTGCGAGTTAGACTAATATATCATAAAGTAGAAAAAATGATAAACGAATACGAAATTCTAATAATCTCTCACATATTTGTTACATACTTTGTATCACTCATATATTTTTATTTTATCTTTATATCATATTTCTACACTAATATTGTTTAGTTGGAAGTCGTTAATCTAAATGAATTGATCAAATCTATGTGAGTACGACTCGTACTTGCACTAGCTTTATTACAATAGCCAATGCACTTGCGATTATTTTTAATTTGACAATAATTGTTTATATGTATAAAAATTATTAAATGGTGAGTGGAAGCCCAAAACAATTAAAAATAGGGCAAACCATTATGACCACCCTAGTATATTGAGAACTTTAATTACTCAAGTTGTACAAAAGATTAGAACATATTTTATATTCGTAATATATTCTTTTATGTTTATAGTTTGGGGATGGTTATGTTGAATTGCATCATGAATTTTATTATCGTAACATGTTTTTTTCTTATCTTACTTAAAAAACAATAGATGAAAAATATAACTTGCCAATCGAAAATCTTAGTGTGTGTAGAGAGACTCAAAAGTTGAAGGATAAAAAATATGATGCAGAGGATGGAGCGACTGGTATAAATGTATTTTATTTTAGTGTCCATTATTATTGTCTAGTGTAAAACAATTTCAGCAAGTATTTTATGGTATTTCACACTAATTTATAACTTTTTTCTTGATTTGTAGGAAAGTATAAAAAGGCAGTTGGATATGATACTAGAAGATGAGTAAAAAAACCATGAATTTAAAGATAAATCTTTGAGCATCTCACTGGTTTTAATGGATGTTTATGGGAACTATGTAGGGGAGTTGGTATCCGACTAGCATTTGAAAGGTCTATGACTTATCACTTTTATAAGAGCGAGATCGATCGGATTCAAAAGAGGATTGAAGAGGGAGAGAATCGTCATTGCCAAGAGATGGATGAAATGAAAGAACTAATGTCCTAAACCACCAACAATTTTTTTTTATGATGAAAAATGTAGGATTTCTAATGCCACCAGATTATTCCCTAAGTACTTCCGATACACAATTGTACTGAACCTGATGGGGGTATTCTCATTTGACATCACTAGTGTGTAGTGTGATGATGGTGAAAATTCATAGGGAGTTCAAATATCTTTGAAACTTGGACATGGGTGTCATGGAACTACTTTATTATTGAAATTTACATTTAAAAATACTATTGGATTGAAACTAGTGGATTATTATTACATTATTGAACGTAATTATGATGATTAAACTGAATGGTTTTCATGTGTAAACAAAGAATATTCTATCAATTTTTTTTAAAAACTGTAAAGAGTTTTCAAAACAATTAAATAACAGATTTTATGGTTATTTTATTGTACTATAATCTTATTTTATTATAAATTTTTATTTTACTATAATCTTATTGTGATAAATTATTACTTATTGAATGCAGGTTATGCACAAGCTGTTGAAGAGACATGTTTTTTGGCATAGGGAACATGATCAAGTATTCTCATTTGTCAGCATTATCTAATTATCTTGGTTACTATGATGATGGTCAAAATTTATAGCAAGTTCGAAAATCCTTAAAACACGGACATGAGTCGGTGGAACTACTTTAATGTTAAAACTTCAATTTAAAAATACTACTGTCTTGCATTGGTAGAAGGGTGGAATACCCCGTATTTTTGTGCATTAAATAAATTATAAAAATAGTTTATCTAAATTGCCTCTCATGACATGTGATGTCACCATTGTTATATGTTCTTATGTGTTGTATAAATTATTTAAGAAATTGAATTTAATACAGGATAAAATAGTAAATAAATATTTTAATGTGATTGTGTGTTTTAACGTAACTACGTATTATGGATGAGTATGGAATGGTCATGGATTTGGTATCAAGGGTTTCCTTATTTGGATTTTTCGCTCGATGTTGAGTTCCAATGATTGTGAAATAGTTTCCTATAATGTCGTATTATACTGAATTAATAAATTAATTAAATTATAGATTTGTGGATTCATATAAGCTAAACTAATAACTTTCCGAGTTAGATTAGTAATTAATTTTATGAATTTTTTTGGGCTGGTTTCGGGATGAATATAATGCTCGTTTTAGTATAATGGTTTAGGTTTTAGGGCCATTGGGGTAGTATAGGACTTGGATAATTTTTTAGGTTTATTAAAGATGTTTTTAGACTCATATAGATGAGTACCATATTGTGGTTTAACCTAATTTTGTTATAAGTCTTAAGAGGTCATTACGGTTCCTTATATTACAAATTGCAATTGGGAAGGCTTCCTAAAGATTAAAGAGGAGAGACGTCAAGAGAAGAGGAGGAATAGAGAAGAATTGTGCATCATTTCTTCACCATTTAGGATTGGGGCAAGTTTAATTTGGATCAAACTTTAATTGTGTTTGATTATTATATTCCCATTCATTTGAATCTAAATTAATTCACATGTAAATTCGAATTAGAGGTTAGGATTAGTTGAATTATAATTTGATTAATCAAGATAAGAAACTAGAGTAATGACATAGTTTCATACTGAGAATTCCTATATGATTTTTAAATTAAATTATTCCAAGAAGAGTGGGAATTGATTATATTCTATTTAATCTTCAAAAGGTCCATGTTACTGTTTTGAATTGATGGACAATTGAATCAAATTGGTTGGATTATCTATAAACTAGGGTTCTTAATGTAAATTGGAACTAATCCCATTAAATCTTGTTGGAGTCTTAAAAAAACATTAGTTATAGGTTGGGAGTGATGAGGGAACACTTATATATGAATATAGTTTGGTTTTGTGATGATATAGGAGCTTGAAAGTTCATAAATGAAAGATTTTGTGGTCGAAACAGTTGGTATAAGAAGGAATTTTCTTCCAAGTATCATTGATCGATCGACCTGAAATATCGATCGATCGATGAGATACGATTATGGAAATTTGAATTACAAACGCATGGGCACTGTTTTCATGTTTTTTGGATTTTATTGAATTTCTTATGAATATTTTACCAAGAGGGATTGAAGTTGAAACTTAGTTTGGAGTGAAACTCCTAACTAAATGAGACTTATCATATTAAGTAATGGTGAATAAAGACTTAGTAACCTTATATCTTAAGGTTTACTATTATTGTAATTTATATGCAATATACCTTATCTTGAGTCCTCATGGTATTACGTACTAGAGGGGATATCCTTATGGGGAGCGTGTGACGTTGCCTGGTACCCCGATTATGAGATAGGCTTTACCTTGATTACCGAACACTACATGACTATTGTACCTATATTATCCTATAGTTGTAATACGATAGAACTCTTTCATATGTCCTTGTGTATGGGGCCATATAATTGGTGTTAAGGCTTAATTATATGATCCCTGGTCAATATTTTGCGGTTATGGGGGTGGGACAAACTATAACTCTACCTAGTACAACGCGAGAGTTCTATAAGGTAGTTTGGTAGGCCTTCATTCGGTACAGGCTTAAATGGAGCCCTTTGTGACACCCCGCTTATTAAAATAATGGGTGGCCAACCCTCTACTAAAATAAAATAGGAATCTCATTGGGTTCATTCTTAGCAATCCTGTCAAAAACTAATTAATTACTAACCACCTATTATTTAATTAATCCCTGTGTCAATTTTACTTTATTAAAATGCCATAATCCAAACCATAAATAAAACTATTCATCACAACTCATTCAGATGAATAATTAAATTAAAATCACGTAACTGAATATTGAATACTAAAATCTGATACATACCAATTAATCGAATAAACCATCGGTATACAGTCCACTATAACACTCAAATAAAATGAAATAACTAGACTGAATAAAACTAACATTGGGAAATATGCTCGGAGGGTAACCAACTGAATCCTATCTAGAATTACAAATATTGAGAATGACTACAACAAATCCTACAAGCACTCCACATTTGCTACAGCTCCGATAAACTGGAAGAGATACTCATGCTTGGTGTCCCTATGGATAAAAGTTTTGAAAATAATTTTGATACGTGTCAGAGACCAAATCCTTTTGAAAGTGATGAAAATGCATAAATAATTATGTATGCATTCTTCCATATTTAAATTGGTGTCGTACTCACATGAGATAATACCAACCCCTCAACTATAGTGCGCACCTAACGTATGTATTTTAACACCTAGTTATGATATTCCGCCTAACTAGTCTTCATTTTCCTTAAGTCCATACGCTACCCTGTGTCATGCATATTTTATAATTAATCGATTCATCCCAAATAATTTTCACTAGTTATTAAATTGCCCGTATATATTTTTTTGCACACATATATATGTAGATCAATATCACATCAAGCATAGATATATGTTAGTCACTATATGCATATAATTGCCATCCCTCAGAGTAATAACTCACTAGATACGAATCTCTAATATGCTATCTTGCACGAGGGCATAAACACATCATCGTCGGTTAACATGTCGGACACTCACACCAAACCCTTATAAAATCATAAACGTATTGGAGGCGGTCATAGGTTCTTCTATAGTGGGTCATAACCATACCCGAATTACCTCATTTCGAACTTAAGTTTCAAAGGGCACATGCGTGGCGCTATGACATGCAGTCAATACTTAGCCTGAACGTTTTCTCCAGGGAAGATCACCCACATCGAGCAACCTCCGATGATAAAACAAGAGTGGTATATTGACATAATTATATCATGTACACAGATATAATAAGATATGTATTACTCGTGCCACTAGACAAACATTTTCGAATATAATTTACATTCTCAATTACTTAATTATTCTCTTAATTAGATAATTGATTCTCAAAATATTAATTCTGAACACGTATAACTCTCAATCAACTCGCATCCCTATTTTTTTGGATTTTTCGTCACAAATTCTCTAATAAATCTTCAAGTATAATTCACCTCAAATACTCTAAATATCACCCCGAATAAAAATACCAATTAATCTAAGCCATAATATCATTTAATGTAATTTTTTAGAAGTCCTAAACTATCCCAGGACATCATAATTTAGTCCCCGGATTTAAATTACGAACATTTTTCATCAAATAAGCTCCACTATATGTAGCAGGGCAGCCGAATCGGTTCGGCTTAAGGGCAAATCGATTTTCCCCTGCAGAATGTAACAGTTGTTCCAATTTTGTTTTTTCAGCAAGTTTAACCCCAAGTCCATAAGTCCAAACATAATATTCTCCAATAAAATATCATATTCAACAATTTTAAAAATGGATTAGATTTATTTTGAACATATATCTATCTAAATATGACTACTTCGTGGATTTTGGAAGAAATCTCTATATACGATAAAAGTATCACTATCTCATACAATCCATCAATTTCAATCTTCAAAGTTCATAATTCATATATCATTATGGGATTCGAATTCCCGATTTCAATCCTAAACAGTCACATATATATTATTATAAATTCATTTGTCAAAAACCCTAATTTTGTATGAATCCCACCAAAAATTAATTCCCAATCATGATATGAATTAAAATTGAATAATAAGTAAACAATATGATAATCACTTTCCTCTAGTTTGTTAGTGTCTGAATTCGTTGTACATGATCATAAAAAATCCATGAACTTCTTAACAATAATCCCACTCGAATTGTCCTTGAATCTCTTTATCTTTTCTTGAAACTTTTGAACTATTCTCACTTTTCTCTTCACTTTATCTCTAATATTTTGGTTTATCTCAAAGAACCTTTTGTATTTTGTAAAATGATTGTTTATTTCTCTCAACTCTTTATTTTATAACTCAAATCCCATTTTTATCTCTTCACATCCCATTAAAAAGATCGAAACGTCCATAAACTAGTCTCGACAAGTCTAAAAATCTCCGAGACCCAAACACTACCCCCCGGGTACTTAATTTTGACTATTTTGACCCATTCTGGATCAACCGTGCACTCGAAGTCATCACATGAGTCACTTATCAATATTTTCCCATCTCAGCCCACTATAACTTATCCAAACATCTCCCGATTAAGATACCATCAAATCCCATCGCATTTACTCTCTTACGATGTAAATACCATTTGACATCAATTCACTTACTTTATCTCACTAGTTAATATTAAATAAAATAAATATTAATTTATTTCATGATAATTAATATTGATTTCATATTTATAACTACTCCAAATTACGAGGAGTTATATGCTTCCCCCTTGCAAAGGAATTTCTTCCCCGAAATTTGGATAAGATTGGTACTAACACTTCGGATACTTACCCACATGGCATCTGAACGTACCCAACATCATCTTTTGATAACATTTTGGTTCTACCACTATACACCTTCTAGTGGTACTATCTTGATTGAAGGCCTACTCACTACGACCAAGGATTATCGACATGTCTATTCAATCCTTTCATATTATTATACTCCATCATTCTTAAGGTCTCACCTATACTATGATATGCAAAATTGTTGTAAATCCGCTAAAAATACTCCCATAAGATGAGCCTAGACTCCACTGGCTCTATCACCTCCATGTTGGGGAAAATCCTCATTTCCCTAGGAGCCAATTTTACTTCTTACCCAAATCACATAATTTACTTTAATGGGAGACACTTGTAATAATTTTTGACCATGCGCTTCTGTCTTTAACTCTTCGGTTCGTGACGATAAAACTCTTACGACGTTCCTGAACTATACGAACATAAATTCAATTAAATCAATCCCTGCTGGCCGACTCTAAATCACGTAGGACCCGCAAAACTTATTGTTTCCCCACCCTTAACCAATCACAGGGCGAATGATAAGTCCTCCTATATCAAGCCTCAAAAGGCATTTTTCTAATAATAACTAGTATGAATTATTACACGCAACTTTACCAATGGTAATTACTCCTCTCAATCAACTTAAAGTCCAGAATATGCATTTCTCGTAATCTTTAACATCCTAGTCACTTTTCTCGTTTCCTTTTCAGTCTACGGGTAATATATCTTGCTTAAATCGTAACTGTACCCCTAATGGATCCTGATAATTCCAATCATAGGTGGGATTCAAGGATCTCATCCTAATTCACAGCAATGTTGGGTGACACCTTGTGACGAATTATTCCATTTTCTTTAATGAAGCGATGAACACACTTCTCGATAGTGTAACGACTCCAAATTAATAATAATTGCTCACTCTCAATTGACCTATTTCCCAACCCAAAAGGAATATCGATCGTTCCATGATATTGGTAACTCAAAATGAATTTAATCAGTCTACTTATCCATTCCGTCATTGGAATTATAAATCATTGAAAAGTTCTTGTGGATCACCTCGGACCAACGTCATTTCCCATCCAAGAGTAGTGCACCTGAAGACAACTTCACTATGTCTCACTCCACACCGATTCACAAGTTCAATATCCCACATCACGTGGTACATATTACTCCATTTCATGGGGTACTTCAAATATCATGATTCATGTGTTTTCTCCAAACTTCACACTTTCTGGATCCTCTTTGCCTCGTAAAATCAACATCCTATTTATGCCCAATCCATCCTTAGAATCGACTGGGTACGAATCTTCTCTACTCACCAAAACTTATGGACCTTACTTTGGCCAAAGAGAGATCTCACCTATGTCTCCACAGTTTTTGAATCGATCTAGGGTGTAATATCTCTCCATGTCGTATATATATATCCGAACTATGCCTTCCTCAACCAAAGTTCAGTACCTCTTGTTCTTACAATTATGCTTCTACTTCCCCACAGGCATACGGGTCAACACATTTATTACCACATCGCCTCATCCCGAACGATTCTGAAAATCAAATAAACCAAGGCGCCCATATAACCGATATCCTGTGCATTCTGCACAAACATCATAAATGTAATATATTTATCTTAAACTCGGACCCGCATGCTCAGAGTGGCTGTACCGTAAGATTATACTCAATTACCCTACTAATCTTGATTTAATTATTCTCGAGATTGCCCCACCCATCAACTAGTGGTGAAATAATTTTCCTTGTTCTTCCCACACAGCACTACCCAGCTCCATTGGCCTTATATCGTATAATAATTCTCATATCAAAGTGTTTTCTCCTGACATACAATGATCATCGTTCAAAATCGATACTCTAGAATCTAACAATGTCTCCTAACACCCGACGTTTATTAGGGTCTATGTATGGAACATCGCACAATTGAAATCTTACTAAGGAATTTCCCCAATGCCCTATCGCCTAACATTGTGTGTTATCGAGGTCCTTTGCCCAAAGCACACAATCGGGACACTCAAAATCGTATCCCCAGATGTATAATTCTAATCATGAACTCCCACATATCTAAAGGAGTCTTCCAATATAGCGATCGCACTATCATTAAGTCCCCAGTGCTAAATCAATAACGATATAAATCTCTCCGCCCGGCGGTAAACCTGATACACCTGGGTTCATATTAGTACCGTCCCTATGCATTAAGATTGAATAATATGAGACAACTTTACTCTTAGAATTTTACACTATAATATAGTATATACGCAGGTGAGACATCGCAAAAACAACACATCCTGCCCTGGAACAGTGAATATTGTAGCCTCATCATCGCTCAAACCATCGCTAACCAGTCCATACACATGATAACATCATATCTCCCATATATGAGAAAATCCACTAAAACATATCCTCTCAGTGTACGCACCCACTTCCTTACAAATGGAACCAAGCCCCCCCCCCCCTCGCTACTCAATGGTAAATATAAACACACAATAGTGATATTAACGATACATCCATTAAACCCGTCTCATGTGTGAATCTAGTGCTAACAACATATTATGACGCACTCGTGTCACGAAAAATTACCCCATTTACCCATGGATAAAATTCATACTTGCAATTGCTAATGCTCTAGCTATTCAAATGGTTCCTAAACGTAATACTCACGTTTAATCTAAACTAAAAATTACTATAATTATTTCCCTTGTAGGGCACCCAGCTCCTATCATCTATCTCTCTGCAAACAAGATCGACACATTTGGTCCTGCTCTCCACATCTAAAACTCCTTCTTGTAAAATCCCACTATCTCTGGACCCACTGGCCATGTTGGGGTTCCCTTATTCTCAAGCTGTAATTTACTCGGGCCTGATGGCTACCCCAGTTGTTCCCTTGGCTTCGTTGGCCCTTTGAACACGTTGATGGACCTGATGGCCCCGTTTAAATCTACCTCCCTTGATCTGAATCTTTTAAATGGATCCCTCTCTTGGTTATCCCCCTTGTGGTGCCCACTAGAACCAATTACATCTAGTCTTGCCCTGCTAACTAGACTCTCTAATTTCTTGGCTCCTTTCATATGGAGGCATTGATATATACACGGTAACAATACAACATTGAGGACAACGACATAACTCGTCCAAGTCGAATTTCCCCATAAGTGATCACGAATTCTACTCGTGAATCTATCATCAAACTTAAGGACCCTATTCGCCTTCGTATCTACCTCTCGGGTACAAAATTCATTAAATAAGCAAATTCTTCCTCCTACTCGGCCTCTGTCCGACCCTTCTGTGATAAGTCTCGAAACTTTCTTTGCATCTTTATTTGACCATCAGTTGAAAGGACTTGTGGTCAAATAGCACCCAAAATTTCTCGATAATATATATTTTCTAAGTTGTGGTGACTAACTCCCACCATGGCAATGCTACTCCTGTGAGCTAACAAAAAATTGCTAAAATTTGTTTATGAGTGTCATTGCACTCCACCATACTTAGACGCCTATGCATATTCCCCTTCCACTAGTTAGTTAATACAATGTCCGCATTTTCCATAGACTCTGGGGGATGACCTTTCTGAATGGACCCGCTGACTCTCTCCCATATAAAATGAACTAGGTGAGTCTGAAATAACACCATCGCCCTCTGTGGCGTCACTTGGGAAACTGTTTCACCACGATAGTCTTCGTAGCATCAACTGCCTAACCAATAGTAATGGCATCCTTTGTTGCAGTTACCGTTATCCGAATAGTCCGTGGCTCGAATCAAGACTCTCCTCCTGTAGTCCTTGTAACGGCCCTTGTTAGTTGTCCTCCGTTTTCAGAATACACAACCTAGTCGAATTAGTAAAAGATTCACTTCAATTATACACAATAGCGTGAGAATGTAAATAACAATAGGAATCGGCAGTCCTAAGCATAGGGATCTACACAAAATAAAATGCAATGTTGAAAACATAGTAAGTCCGCATAGATCCTAAGGACACTAGAACTTGATGCTCTGATACCATCTGTGACACCCCACTTATTAAAATAACGGGTGTCCATCCCTCTACTAAAATAAAACATGAATCTCATTTGGCTCATTCTTAGCATCACCGTTGAAAATAAATTAATTACTAACCACCTATTATTTAATTAAGTCGTGTGTTAATTTTAATTTATTAAAATGCTATAATCCAAACTAGAAATAAAACTATTCACCACAGCTCATTCAGATGAATAAATAAATTAAAATCACATAACTGAATATTAAAATATGATACATGCCAATTAACCGAATAAACCAGCAGTATACAGTCCACTATAATACTCAAATAAAATGAAATACTAGACTGAATAAAATTGGCATTGGGTGACATGACTAGAGAGAAACCAACTGAATCCTGTATAGAATTACAAAGATAGAGAATGATTACAACAAATCCTGCAAGCACTCCACTGCTGCTGCAGCTCCGATAACCTAGAATAGATACTCATAATTGGCATCCCCGTGACTGGACACCTAAAAGTTTTGAAAATAATTTCTATACAGGTCAGAGCCCAAAACCTTTTGAAAATATTTTTCGAGTGATTAAAATGCTAGATAAGTATGCGTGCTTTCTTCCATATTTATACGGGTCTGAGCCCAAAACCTTTTGAAAATATTTTTCAAGTGATTAAAATGCATAGATAATTATGCATGCATTCTTCCATATTTAAATTGGTCTCGCACTTACATGGGATAATATTCACCACTCAAATACAGTGCTCACCTAACATATGCATTTTAATCCCTAGCTTTGCAAACTCGCCTAACTAGTCTCCATTATCCTTAAGTCCATACGCGACCCCGTGTCACGAGTATTTTATACTTAATTTTTTCATCCGTTTAATAATTTTATTCTCAATTATAATTAATCAATTCATATCAGGTAACTTTCAACAATTACAATTCTCAGTTATAATTTATGGATTAATTCCAAATAACTTTCACTAGTTATTAAATTAACATTCACACTTCAATATCTCATGACCATATATATATTTTTCTACACACATATATACATACATTTACACTTCAATATTTCGTGCCCATATATATTTTTCTGCATACATATATATGTAGTTTAATATCACATTAAGCATACATACATACATACATATATATATATATATATATATATATATATATATATCACTCGCTATATATGGATAACCTCCATCTCTTAGAGTAATAACTAACTGGATGCGAATCTCTAAAATGCCATTATGCACCAAGGCATACACACGTCATCCTGGTCCACCGGGTTAGATTCTCGCACTGAAACCCGATAAAACAGTAAACGTATTGGAGGCGGTCATAAGTTCTTCGATATTGAGTCATAACCATACCCAAATTACTTCACTTGGAACCTAAACCTCCATGGGCACATGCGTGGCGCTATGACCTGGGGTCCATACTTAGCCTGCTCTTTTTCGCCAGGGAGGAGCAACAACATCAAATAACCTCCAATGATAACACTAAAGTGGTATGTTCACACAATTATATCACACACGCATATATAATAAGATATATAAATTGTCTATATACCCGTATATATTTTCTCAATAATTTCGGCTAACTATGTCGATTAGTCGTGGCACTAGCCAAACATTTTCGAATATAATTTCCATTCTCAATATTTCATTATTCATTTAATTAAATAATAGATTCTCAAAATATTAATTTCGGACACGTATAACTCTCAACCATCCCACATCCCTATTTTTCCAGATTTTCCATCACAAATTGTCAAATAAATCTTCGAGTATAATTCACCTCAAATACTCTAAATATCACCCCGAATAAAAATACCAATTAATCTAAGCCATAATATCATTTATTGTAACTTTTTCAAAAGTCTTAAATTATCCCTAAACATCATAATTTAATCCCCAAATTTAAATTACATAAATATTCAGCAAATAAGCCCCACTGTAAGTAGTAGGGCAGCTAAACCGTTTCATCTAAATGGCGAACCGGTTCGCCCGTATAGAATCCAATAGTTATTCCAATTTCATTTTTTCCGCAAGTTCAACTCCAATTCTATAAGTCCCAACATAATATTCTCCAATAAAATTTCATTCTCAACAATTCTAAACATGGATTAGATTTATTTCTATGACACCTCGCCTAATTAAATATCGGGTGATTAGTCCTTTATTAAACTAAAAACAGAATATCCGGTTGGTTCAATCTTAGCATCACTGTCGAAAAATATTTATTAATTACTAACCACCTAGTAGTTAAAAAGTCAAGTGTCAAATTTTATTTTTTTAAAATTTATATGCAACCAAAAATAATTAATTTAACCATTCACTATCTAATAAAATTTAACAGCAATTAGGAATGACATAAATGAATAATTGAGCCTAGAGTAAACAGATCCAGTCTACATCCCAAATACAAAAGTCTGAAATGAAATAAATCCCCACAACTGAAATATAAATAAGAGTCTGTTGTCACTATCTCTAAGTACATCTGAATAGGCAACATGCCCGACTGAAGTAAATAACTCGGAAAGAATCAAGGATAGTTGTAGAGGCGTCTAGTACTGAGGTCCTATAACTTCCACAACAGCTACAAAACGTAACTGGTAGGAACTCCTACGCTTGGCGCCCCTGTGACTGGGCACCTAAAAGATTTTTTACAAAAATAGTGTAGATTTGGAAGAAAACGGTTCAGAGCACGAGTTGTAAATCGTTTAAAAATAGCAAGTGTTAAAATGCATTAAATATTAAATATTATATCCATGTTAGTTCCTCGTTCCCTCACTTGAGATTCTCACCTCTTAACTAATGTGAATGACTATCGTATAATCCTAACCAATCATAGTCACGCTATTCCACTTATCTAGTTTAGCCCAAATCGTTTACTGGATTGCCTAAGTTATTGTACCCAATTTTAACACCCGAATAATACCTTCTTGCAATTATAACGTTAGTTTGATCCGATTAAAATAACCCATTAATCATTCAAGTTCCCACATTGCTGATTAATGTTTAATATCCTAATTGACTACGCATAAATTCTTCTGAATTTAGCCCCTTAAGTTAGTGATTTTGATATCTCGAACAACGTAATTGAATCATTTTTATCCCTTATCATTGCCATTGACTATTTCTAACGAGTACCCCGAGTTTCGTGTATTTCTTATGGATTTTACAGGTATTTAGTGTAAGAAAAGAAAGAAAGAAACCGAAAGAAAGGAAGAAAATAAAGGAAGACAAGTCAAAAGGGAAAAAGCATAAATTTACACCCGGAGTTTGGATTCGAAGCCTAAAGGAAAGCTAAAGATCCTTGTTTCACTAGAGCATCTGAAGAAACGACGATCAAATCGGAGCTCGAGATCAAAAGTTATGACCAGTCAAAGATGTAAGAAAAAGTCAAACTTGAAGATAATCGGACCGATCTAGTTTATCTCGGACCAATCCGAAATGTCACCTTTCCAGTAGACCCCGGATTGATATCGAACTGACGGCAAGAGAACCGATCCGATAGCATCCAGACCGGTCTAGTGGAAATAAAAAAGAACCGATCCGATGGAATCCGGATCGGTCCGGCTGTTCGAATTCGTGGCTTTAATTATGGATTCAAGAGGTGAAAATCTTGGAATATCTTGCGCAGCCCATCGATTTTAGCTGTCAAATTCGTGCTAGTTGGTTCTATAAAAGGTCAAGCATACATCCTTCCAAGGTGAGTCGAATTTTAGAGAGAGAGAGTCAGCTTTTAGGGGATTCTTAGTAGACAAATTTCATATTTTTAGAAAAGCCCTAATTTGTAAGTTTGAGGAACAAGAAGTATTTCTGGATTCAATCATCTCTTTTCCCTAGTGCAGATTTCAAGTATCAATTTCCATTCTCTTATTTATTCTCAATTTTATTTTCAATTCAATTATCACTTGTTTTGTAATATTTGTTTTTACAATGTTTCTTAGATCCACAATTACATGCATTGTTATGAATTTATTTTCTCATAAAACCATGTCTAGCTAAATTTTTAAGGGTTGAAGTACATGAACTCATTCCGAGGTAAATTACCCAAGTAGAAAATAGAGTGTAAATTAATTATTGACCAAATCGTGTATGGAAATTTTACGAACATAGGTACTTTTAATCTCTCTTGCCCTGGTACTTGGGATGTTTAAGAAGACTATGCAAGTATAATTGTCTATTCACCGCTTTGTATTTCCCTTTAATTTCATATGATGCGGGCTAGTTCCCTCATGTATGTAATGCTTAGGATTTATAAAGATTAGATTTAGTCAAGAATTTCAATGTACAATTCTAGTATTCAATAAGGTAATTTACTAAGGTTTGAGGGATTGTACTCCACCCTATTTTCTCTCATATTCATATCTGATTTTTTACAATTCTTAGGGTATTTGTGCACGTAGTTTATTTTCATCAATTGGAGATTTCAACCATCAATCATCTTTTCTTTTCTTTTGAGAAACCATTTGAAGGATAAATAAATTTTCCTACATATGCCCAATTGCCAATTTCTGATCCATGTGGAGACGATCCCGACTTGTCGGATTACTACTAACGCGAGAGGCTTGCACTTGAGCCTAAAAAGAACGAACTTTTGAGACAAATTTTTAGTCGCGTCAAGTTTTTTGGCGCTGTTGCCGGGGATTGTCAATTGGTAATTTTTAGGAAAGTAATTTTAATCCTAAAGTGATTTAAAAAAAAAAGCATCTCATCTCTTGTAATATTACATGCATAATCCACTTCTCACCCAAGTCCACGAAAATCCTATTGCCGAAGCTAGTTCTGAAAATTCTCACACCACCGATTATCCACACTTTTGGGTTCCACCTCCTTCACCGAATAATTCAATCACAAGTCGCACTTTGAGTCAAACACCGTACGTCATGCACATATGGACTACAAATTTTGAATCACTCTGGAATTGTATCAACACATAACACACATAATAGAGGTGAACATAGTTCCCATCCCCACGGGCGACGCAAATACCTACGCACCCATGTAACCGAAAATTTATCAACTCACAGATAAGTCTTTTCCAGACCTTTGTCTTGAGGTAGCAATCTAAAATCCCCTCGAAGGATCATTAAGATAAGATTGTCCCCTTCCTACGACCTCCTGTGATAGCAAGTATGGTAGGTTTGTCATACATATAAGGGTTTATACAATAGGTACACACAAACCATATAATAAATAGGATCACACCACCTAAATATTCTATATTTGTACTAATTATCATTCTTTTCAATATTCACGACGTTCCCATTTACGACTATTCTCTCTATCGTATCTCACTACTTATAATGGATATTACTAAGGAGTCCCTCATATCCTTATATACTTCTATACTTCATGTTACTAGATAAAGAAATGTGGTTTCCCTACATAACCTTATGTCATTCATTATTCTTTTACTATTTTCACTAAATTCCAGTTCGTCCTGAAAATTTCCAAAAATCTGAAATCTCGTTCGAAGTGCCATAAAGTTTCGTTCGAACGAAACTTCGAACGAACTTCACTCTAAAATCTCGTTAGTAAGTCGTTCGAACGGACTTCGAACAAACTTTGAATGAAATAAACTCTGAATTTTCATTGTATTTCTCGTTCGAACGACATTCCAGTTCCTCACGTCGTTCGAACGCCATTCACCTAATTCGTCCTCTACTTTATGAAACTTGCATTTTTGCCCATTTTTGTTCATACAGTTCACATCAAACTTTACTCAACTCAAAATTATTAGTCCTAAAGCCATTTTACATATATTTAGATGATCCCTCACATCTTTTAACCATCAAACCTCAATAAATCTCACATATAGGTGAAGGACTTTAATCAAATATCAAAAGCCCTAGTTTTACATCCTCAATGATTTTTTCCACCCAAAACCGAAAGTTAAATTTGTTTTTCTTCATGTATCTACCCAGATTCATATCCTCTACATATGGAAATTCATCTACGTTCAATTTCCTACCCAAGAGCTTGATTAATAATTCAATTTCAACCCAGATTTCATCATATCATGTGTATATCATCAATTCTACACTAACACGTCTAATATATCCACAAATTAAAGTAAGATAATCATTCGCCTTGTTGGTAAGGTATGAATTGTTGAATGAAATTGGTATGGATGAGTTCCTCTCTTCCCGATCTGCACGTTGATGGTGTTCTTGGGGAAAGATGGCTCAGTTTGGTCTTATAGCTCCTAGAAATCTCTTCTCCTTCTTCCTCTTGGACTCTCTCTTTTCTTTTACAGATAAAACCCCTAAATTCTCCCATGGACATGAAAATATATTTCTCCAATTTTCATCCATTAATTAGCCCTAATTTTTCAAAAGACAAAAATACCCCCCGGGGTGTCGGTTTGGCCTAAAACTATCCTGAAACCCAAACTAAACCACCGGGTAGATTTTTCTGACTATTTAGACCCTTCTAGACATGTTGGATCACTCGAAATCACCATTTGGGTGATGTATAAATGGTTTTATTTTTATCCTATTAATTTAGTCCCGCCACGACTCAACACGTGTCTCGACTTAAATTTCCTAATTATCGTATTCCTCTCTCGTAATAATTTTCATAAATTTGTAATCACATTCAAAACTATATATTACTTTATTCGCTGAGTAATATTTAATGTAATTTCGAGTAATAAATACTAACTCTTATCTCGCTAGTTAATGTTTATTTTATTCCAGATTAATTATTAATTACTTCTTCTCACATTTAATTCAATTAATCCCACAATTAAAATCAATTAAAAATTATGGGGTATTATATACTTCCCCCCTAATTACGAAATTTCATCCCGAAATTCGAAAATAAAAGGTGTACCTGGTAAGAATAACACTGGGTATCTCTTGCGCATATCATACTCGTGCTCCAAAGTTGACTCCTCGATATCGTGATGTCACCATTGTACACGAACTAACGGAACCACCTTGACCTCAGTTTCCTCTGGATATGGTCTAGGATAGTGAATGGCCCCTTCTCATAGGAAATATCAGGCTGCAAATCAATCTCCTCTAAAGAAATATTTGTGTGGGACAAATCATCCCAAAAACTCTTGGCATCGGCGTAACCCTTCTGCCTATCCTGAGTAACCCGTATGCGACTCCTGATCATCTCTATTCTGACTAACGTATCCTGAATCACTTTCAGGACCGAGAAGTTTTTCGTCCCCCACCTCTAACCAATAAGCAGGAAAGCGACAAGGCCTGCCATACAATGCCTCGAATGGGTCCATACCAATGGTAAGCTGATAAGAGTTGTTATATGCAAACTCTACCAGCGAAAGGTACTGCTCCCAACCTCCCCCAAAATCCATAATACACATACGTAACATATCCTCTAGCATCAGATTAGTTCGCTCGGCCTGCCCATTTTTCTGTGTGTGATAGGTCATGCTCACGTGAAACTCTGTACCCATGGCCTCCTGGAAGCTCTCCCAAAACTGAGGCATAAAGGTCTTCTCCCGATCGGACACAATATCGAGAGGCACCCCATGTAATCTGACAATCTCAATGATGAATAACTGGGCATACTGACTTGCTTTGTAATCTGTCTGGACTGATAAAAAGTGGTCTACCTTAGTTAATCGATCTATAATCATCCATATAGAATCGTGACCCTTTTGAGAAGTAGGAAACCCTATGATAAAGTCCATGGAAATGCTCTCCCATTTCCACATCGGTAATGGCTGAAGCAACCCTGTCGGCTTCTGGTGGTCCACTTTGACTAACTGGCAGGTTGCACACTTTGAGACAAACTCAGCAATGTCTCTCTTCATGCCTCTCTACTAATATTGTCTCCTTATATCTTGGTACATCTTATCCCCCCCGGTACATACTGCAGAGCATTATCGTGCGACTCAGTCATCACTGCATGCTATAGGTCCTCCCTCTCTGGAACAACTAGACGCCCATTAAAGCACAAACCCCCATCTAAACACATAGAATAAGACTTAGCTCCCTCAGCTAAAAGCTACACAATTCGATCCTGATAGAATGTATTGGCTGGTTGGGCCTGTATTACTCTCGTCACAATCTGGGGTGTAACGGTCATGACAGACATGAATGATCGGGCAACTATATCCTGGTGTCCCAACTCATTCCATTTTACCTTCCACACCTTGTCCACGTCACCTGCTGGTCTCCGACTCAATGCATCAGCTACTACATTAAACTTCCCTGAATGGTAATGGATATCAATCCTGTAATCCTTCATAAATTCAAGCCACCTATGCTGACGCCTGTTCAATTCTCTCTGAGTGAATAAATACTGTAGTGACTTATAATTTTTGAACAGGCAAAAATTCTCCCCCAACAGATAGTGTCTCCAGATTCTAAGAGAAAATAGGAGTGCTGGTAGCTCCAAGTCATGGGTGGGGTAATTCCTCTCGTGAGGCTTAATCTTATGGGAGGCATAAACTATAGCTTGATCATCCTACTGAAGTACACCCCCAAGTCCCTGTAGGGATGCATCGGTATAGACTAAGTACTCCACTCCCATTCTGGGCAGTGTTAAAACTGGTGCTGATGTCAACTTGTCCTTTAGCTCACCAAAAGCCAAATGACAGGCACCATCGAATAAACCACCTAACGCCAAGAAACTTCATACCTCTGTCGGTGTCGTGGGCTTCCCCCACTCCCTCACCGCCGACACCTTGCTAGGGTCCACCGATATTCCCCTATGAAATATGATCTTCCGTAAGAATTGTAACTCTCGCATCCAGAATCCACATTTCTCAAACTTAGCATACATCTCATTCTCCCATAAAGTCTATAAAACCCTACGTAAGTGCTCAACACGCTCCTCCTCGATCTGTGAATAAATCAGGATGTCATCAATGAAGATAATGACAAACTGATCTAAGAAATCTCTGAACACTCTATTCATTAAGTCCGTAAATATTATCGATGTGTTGGTTAGCCTGAATGGCATAACTTGAAACTCATAGAATCCATACCTCGTTAGAAACACAGTCTTAAACACATCTTGCTCCCCAATCCTCAACTGATGGTACCCTAACGTCAAGTCTATCTTCGAGAAGAAAGATGCTCCCCTCAGCTGGTCGAATCAGTCATCGATTCTGAGAAATGGATACTTATTCTGTATCGTGACTTTATTCAACTCCCGATAATCTACGCATAGTCGTAAAGATCCATCCCTCTTCTTCATAAATAGAAACGGGGCACCCCAAGGCGAGGTACTTCGGTGGATGAAACCCTATCCCAATAACTACTCAATCTGACCCCTTAGGTCCCTCATCCCCTCAAGAGCCATATGGTAAGGTGCACGAGCAATAAGTCGAGTGGAAGGCACTAAATCAATCACAAATTCAATTTATTTACTCGGCGGTAGCCCCAGTATATCCTAAAACACATCTACATACTCACGGACGACTGGAATCGAATCAAGGGTAATCACAACTCCCATAGAAGTCTCATCCTCTATATAAAATAAATGAGTGGACGATCCTCCCTCGGGGTGAGGCAACGCCACTAAAAACATTTCCTGACCCGGTATGGCGAACACAATACTACGACTATAACTGTCAACCATTGCCCTATACATAACTAGTCAATCCATCATGATGATTTCATCATACTCGTGCATATCTAAAACAAGCGTATCGGCTGGTAGGATCAATCTCCCAATCTCTATGCCCACTCCCCGAAATATAAAGAATATCAATGACCCATAGCCTAACGGTGAATCTACTCTAGTAACTGTGCTCTCTACTATGTCTAATAACCTCGTGGTGCGTGAAAACTAGTGGCAATGAAACTATCTGAAGCCCCCATGTCAAATAATATTTTCCCCAAAGTCCCCTAGAGAGAAAATATACCCTCAACTGCGGGTGGAGCCTGTGGGACTGAGGCCTGATGGACGTTGTAGACACGCCCGTACCGTAGTTGCCCCTGCTGAACTAGAACTGCTGGAATGGCAGGCAAGACTGGGACTCGTGCTGACGCTGGAAGAGCGATTGGAAAGATCGGCCTCTAGGGCTCCTGGTGAGCACCCTGCTACTGAAGATACTTCCCCTTATTGGGGCATTCGAATCTTCTGTGGCTAGTCTTGCCACAAGTAAAGCACTTCCAAATAAAATTCCCCCCTTTATACCCCTGTTAGCCTCGGTCATGTTGGTCGTTTCCACCTCTCCCTTGGCCCTGATGGCCTTACTGAAACTTTTGTTAGCCCGTGTGGACTTGTTGTCCCTGATGGACATGCTAACCCTGGTGGCCATGCCTGAAACCTCCATGTCCCTGACAAAAGCCCTCTGATTTGAGTCTCTTAGAATAATCCCCTCATGGGAAACCTGCTCAACCTGCCTCTGCTGACTCTGACCTTCTTGTGCCCCACTGGCACTACCTCAACCTGTCCTGCCCTGCTGGCTGGACTCACCTACCCGCTTGCTCCCCTTAACAGGGAAGTGATGATCCTGGCAGTGTAGTAAATCAGCATTAGTACATTGGTATAAGACTATAAAGAAAGGTTACCCAGAAGATGCTGTCGAATCCTCCAGGTCAGACCATCCATAAACATCTGAATTTTCTTCTCTTTAGTAGGCACCTCAGTTGGTACCAAGTTTACCAGTCTGGTAAACTCCTCCTCATACTCGTCTACAGTATTCCCTTCCTGGGTGAGGTCTAATAGTTTCCTCCTCATCTCAGTCTGAATGACGAAAGGGAAATATTTGTGGTCAAACTGCACCCAGAAATCCTGTATAGTCTTAACGTCACGCTCCTCTACGGTAGCAGTGGACTCCCACCACTGTAACGCTGTCCTTACTAGCTTAAAAGTAGATAGTATCTACTTCTTCACCTTTGTGCACTCGTACATCTTCAGATGCCTCTGGATATCATTCTTCCATTAGCTAGCTGTAACAACATCGAAACCCCCTGTGAACTCTGGAGGATGTGCCTTCTAAAAGGAACCCTTGACTCGCGCCCATGAGAAAAAGAATACGTGAGGTGGTGCTGGTGCCACCGCATGTGCCTGTGGCGGGGCCTGCTGAACCATAGCTAGTGTTGCGTCAACTGCCTGAGCAACGATGGCAGCAACCTCGACCGGATTCAATGGACACTGATTTGGTGCTGGCTGAGGCTCATGTTGGGCATTTCTGACCCTAAGTGCACGTTTGGGAGGCATATAAAATGAGAAAGAATTTATAAGTCCTAAGTTATCAAATCTCAAATAGCTAAAGACGTAAACACATAATCATGAATGCAACAATCCTAATAATAGGGCTCTACGTCAAAGAACACTAAGCTAAAAGCATAATAAGCTGTACAGATCCTAAAGGACTCTAAAACCTGATCCTCTGATACCACCTATGACACCGTGCCAAATTAAATATCGGGTGATTAGTCATTTATTAAATTAAAAGTAGAATATCCGATTAGTTCAGTCTTAGCATCACTGTCGAAAAACATTTATTAATTACTAACTACTTAGTAGTTAAAAATTCAAGTGTCAAATTTTATTTTTTAAAATTAACATTCAACCAAAAATAATTAATTTCACCATTCACAATCTAATAAAATCTCACAGTAATAAAGAATGACATAAATGAATAACTGATTCTGGAGTAAACACATCGAGTCTAAATCCCAAATACAAAAGTCTGAAATGAAATAAATCCCCACAATTGAAATATAAATAACAGTCTGCAGTCACTATCTTTGAGTACATCGGAATACTTGATAGGCAATATGCTCGACTGAAGTAAATAAATCCGAAAGAATCAAGGATAGTTGTGGAGGCTTCTATTACCGAGGTCCTATAACTTCCACAGTAGCTACATCATGTCAACTGGTAGGAACTCCTATGCTTGGCATCCCTGTGGATGGGCATCTAAAAGATTTCTACAAAAACAAAGTAGATTTGGAAGAAAATGGGTCAGAGCCTGAGTTGTAATTGGTTTTAAAATAGCAAGTGTTTAAAATGCATTAAACAGTAAATATTATATCCATGTTAGTTCCTCATGCCCTCACTTGAGATTCTTACCTCTCAACTAATGTGCACGCCTAGCGTAGATTCCTAACCCATCCTAGCCATGTTATCCCACTTATCTAGTTTATCCCAAATCCTTTACTGAATTACCTAAGTCATTGTACCCAATTTTAACACCCGGATAATACCTTCTCGTAATTACAACGTTAGTTTGATCGGATTCCAATAACTCATTAATCATTTAAGTTACCACATTGTTGATTAATATTAAATACCATAATCTTTCTCATCTACGAAGCAGGACAGTAGAATAATCCCAAGTGTATATACATATATCTATCACTATCATATATATATATACTGATACAACAACCCAAAAGGCTAAACCTATGGTGCACACATACTCTGTTATCAATCTCGGTACGTCGCGCACTTAAGGACTATAAATTCTGAATCACTCTGGAATCGTATCAACACATAACACACACAATGGAGGTGAACATAGTTCCTAGCCCCATGGGCGATGCACATACCTCCGCACCCACATGACCACAAACTTATCAACTGACAGATAAGTCTTTTCCAGACCTATGTCTTGAAGTAGCAATCTAAAATCCCCCCGAAGGCTCATCAAGAGAAGATTGTCCCCTTCCTAAGACATACCATGATAGCAAGTATGGTTGGTATGTCATAAACCTAAGGTTTCATACAATAGGTACACACAACCCATATAATTAATAGGATCACACCACCTAAATATTCCATATTTGTATGAATTATCATTCTTTACAATATTCACGATGTTCCCAATTACGTCCATTCTCTCTATCGTATCTCACTGCTTATAATGGATATCACTCAGGATTCCCGCATATCCTTATATACTTCTATACTTCATGTTACTGGATCAAGAAATCTAGTTTCCCTACATAACCTTAAGTCATTCATTATTCTTGAATTATTTTCACCAAATTCCAGTTCGTCCCAAAATTTTCCAAAAATCTAAAATTTCGTTCGAAATGCCCCGAAGTTTTATTCGAACGAACTTCACTCTGATATCTCGTATGTAAGTCGTTCGAATGAGTTCATTCGAACGAACTTTAAATGAACTTTGAATGAACTAAACTCTGAATTTTTGTTGGAATTCTCGTTGGATTTCTCATTTGAACGAGGTCATTCGAACGACATTTACCCAGTTCGTCCTCTACCTTATGTAACTTGGGTTTTTGCCCATTTTTGTTCACCCAATTCACATCAAACTTTACCCAACTCAAAATTAATTGTCCTAAGACATTTTACATACATTTGGATGATCCCTAACATCTTTTAACCATCAAACCTCAATAAATCTCATATATGGGTGAATGAATTTATTCAAATATAAAAAGCCCTTGTTTTACATCCTCAATGATTTTTTTCCACCCAAAACTCAAAATTAAATTTGTTTTTATTCATGTATCAACCCAGATACATAGTCTCTACCTATGGTAATTCATCTACGTTCAATTTCCTACCCAAGAGTCGGATTAGTAATTCAATTTCAACCCAGATTTCATCATATCATGTGTATATCATCAATTCTACACTAACATATATAATATATGCACTAATTAAAGAAATATGACCACTTGAATTGTTGGGAAGGTCTAAATCGTTGAATGAAAGTGGTATAGATGCTATCCTCTCTTCCCGATCTACACGTTGATGGTGTTCTTGGTGAAAGATGGGTGGGTTTGGTCTTAGAGCGTCTAGAAACCTCTTCCCCTTCTTCCTCTTGGGCTCTCTCTTTTCTTTTGCAGATAAAAACCCAAACATATCCCACGTACATGCAAATATATTTCTCAAATTTTCTTCCATTAATTAGCCCCAATTTTTCAAAAGACAAAAATAACCCCCACCCACCCGGGGTGTCGGTTTGGCCTAAAACTATCCCCAAACTAAACCCCAGAGTAGACTTTTCTGACTATTTTGCCCTTCTGGACACATTAGTGCACTCGAAATGACCATTTGGATTACGTATAAATGATTTTCTTTTTATTCTATTTATTTAATCCTGACACGACTCAAATGCGCATCCCGACTTAAATTCCATAATTGTCGTATTTCTCTCTCGCGATAATTTTCATAAATTCATAATCACATTCAGAATCACATATTACTTTATTTGCTCAGTAATATTCAATGTAATTCCCAATAATAAATACTAACTCTTATCTCTCTAGTTAATATCTATTTTATTCTATATTAATTATTAATTACTACTTCTCACATTTAATTCAAGTAATTCCACATTTTAAATCAATTAAAAATTATGGGGTTTTATAATTTCAAACATACACCTCTCTAAATACGATCAGTTCATGGATTTTAGAATACATCTCTACATACGATAAAAGTCTCCCTATCTCATACAATTCATCAATTTCAATCTTCAAGGTTCATAATCCGTATATCATTATGGTATTTGAATTCCCGATTTCAATCCTAAATAGTCACATATATATATTATTATAAATTCAGTTGTCAAAAACCTTAATTGTTTATGAATCCCACCAAAAAATAATTCCCAGTCATGATATGAATTGAAATTGAACACATAAATAAAGAACAAGATAATCATTTTCCTCTAGTTTTGTAGTGTTTTAATTCGTTGTAGATGATAACCAAAAATCCACGAACTTCTTCACAATCATCCAACTTGAATTATCCTTGAATTTCTTTAGCTTTTCTTAAAACTTTTGAACTTTTCTCACTTTTATCTTCACTTTGTCTCTAACCCTTTGGTTTCTCTCAAAGAATCTTTTGTATTTTGTAAAATGATGGTTTATTTCTCTGAATTCTTTATTTTATAACAAAATTCCATTTTTGTCTCTTCATATCCCATTAAAAAGACCAAAATGTCCACATAATAGTCCTGACTAGTCTAAAAGGCCCTCGCGACCCAAACACTACCCCCGGGTACTTAATTCTAACTATTCTGGACCATTCCAAATCAACCGTGCACTCGAAATCATCACCCGAGTCACTTATCAATATTTTCTCTTCTCAAACCACTATAACTTAACCAAACATGTCCGAGTTGACATACCGTCAAATCCCATCGCATTTGCTCGCTTAGACGTAAATACCATCTGACATTAATTCATTTAATTTATCTCCCTAGTAAATATTGAATCAAATAAATATTAATTCATTTCACGCTAATTAATATTTGTTTCATATTCATATTATTTCCAATTTAATTTATATTAAGTGCACACGTGTAATTTAAATGCCAACTATTCACATGTAATTTAAATGCCAATTTATAACTATTCTAAATTACATGGTGTTACACCCTTGTATGGTAATGTATGTGGTTTGGACCGTAATGACGTTAATAGTGGACTTATGGAATGTCTTTACATATATTCTCATACACTGGTGATATTCAGTGTAGAATTAATTGGGATCTATTAGTTATATTTAATCAATATGAATAATACTTTCTTATGGGATCATATAGGCCTGAGAATAGACACATGAGATATCTAGGGTTGTTCGGGTTTGGGATAAGTTTAAAAACAACTAAAATACAAGAAGAAAATTCATAGTAATAAGGTAGCCAAATTAAATTAAAGTCTTATTCAAACTCGACTCGTTGTTAACATTGTGGATTTAATATTTTTCAGGATCTAGGGTGTTGTTGTCATTTATGCCTTGATCTCTTATTTTCTTCTTCATCCGTTATTATCAGCTATGGTATGTGACATGTATGGGCTTTACTCCTACTTATGTACAATTATTTACGTTTTGTATTTAGTTTTATTTCCATCCATGCCTATAATTATATTCAAGTATCTGATTCTCGTATATTTAAATTAGACCTGATCAATCTAGTTATAAATTTAACGATGTGCCACAATTGGTATCAGTGTATTCTAGGTTTTAGCATCTTGGGATGTTTAGTGCTTTCGTTGCTTTTTGGAGTTATATTCTCTGATTACTTAGAGCTTAACCATTTAGAATTTGTAATCCGTATCACGACGATAGCATAGCTGGTTTCACGCCATTGTCCCAGACAAATAATTTGAATAACACTGAGTGTATATGGAGTGTTCATTCTTTAAATTTCCTTTATGAGATATACCATGCATGAGGTTGACTTCGGTCAATAATTAAGAACTTTTGGGTGGGATACCTTTAATAAATGATTAGCATATGGTTCGAGGGAAAGACTCTTATTCACTATTCATAACGACATTTGAAATATATTCTGAAGACCTCATTCCTATGCTATTGAGGGGTAGTCGGTATGAGGAGAAGTTATCCTATCTTTCTCTTTCTGCACTGATAGATATGATTATGGAAGTGAATAATATGTTTGCATCATTCGCTTCATTACGAGAAGACTTTTTTTTAGTTAGGATAAACCTTACGTGAAGGGTTATGCAGGTTATATAGGGTAAACCATTAATCATCACTTACATTCAGATTGTGGGAGTTACCTTTGTACATGAGAAGAATAACCATAACTATTTAAAGGATAAAGTTCTTATGATTAGGAAGATCGAGAGCAAAGTATGCCCACTAACTAGAGATGGTGTAGCGTTAACACAAGTATGGAAGACCTCACCAGTAAAAGGAATCGCATAGGGAGAGAAGATCCTAAGAGGTTTCCAAGAGTAGACAATATGAACTATTATAACAATTAGAGCCCATGAAATTTTGATTAGTAGGGTCACTGTCTATGAGAAAAGAACCAATGAGGCAAGATTTAGCAGTAACGACCGCAGAGGCTAGGTCAGCAGGGTCACCCCTAGGGCCATCATTTCGATAGTTTCGTTAGAGGAAGATATTACAAACATGATGAAGGGAAACATTTAGTTAATAGAGTCCATAGAACAACTTGTGTTATTTAAGATTCCACTAGGTATGGGTTCGATTACATTTACGACTCACGTGCATGAGCCTGACTTAGACTTCAAGGAATTTCCATTGATTACTAATAGTGTGTTTACTACGATTACGAGATATATAAATATTGTAATTGAGCTTTGTTATAAGTGGATACCCCAATAATCAGGGCTACTTTACGTTGTGATTATAGAGACGTAGAAGTGCATTAGTTGTCTTGGTGTTCAACTATTTTGTTGAGTTAGACATTTAGTTTAATGATTCTTACTCTTTATTTTTGAGTAGTCGCTATATGTATTATGTTTATATCAACTACCATGGGTGGGATTTTACGATTTACCTTTTCGGGCATGGGGTGTTTCTTATGAGCATGTCTAAGCTCAAGGGAAGTCTAACACACACTTTTATTACATAAATGTGACTTAGTCTGAGGAGGCCACTATAGCGTTAGACTATATACCGATTATCTAAGAGTCACGGATAAATTTGATGAGGTAACATGACTACCGCTAGTTATAGAGGTAGTGTTTTGTATAGAATTGGCAGCGAGTACTAGGCCCATTACGAGAGAACTATATAGTATGGATCCACTAGAGATGAGAAATTTTTTAGATCAAATTCAACAGTTATTGATCCAAGGGTTCATATGCAGGAGCATATCGTTGTGGTGAGCTCAAGTTTATTTGTAAAGAAGAAGTACAATTTGTTTTGATTATGTATGTATTATTGTGAGCCTAACAAGGTCAAGATACATAACAAATATCCATTATCGTATATCGATAATATATTCAAAAGTTAAGGGACTCATCATCATTTTCCAAGATTAACTTACGTTTAGGGTATCACCAGTTACGTATTTGGGAGGTGGACATTCCAAAGATATACTTTCTGACGCTATATTAATTATATGAGTTTTGGGTCATGCCATTTGGGATGACCAAGGCGCCCCATAGTATTCATGAAAAGGATTAATTGGGCTCTTCAACCATTCCTGGATCGGTTTGTCATCATATTTATTGATGACATTCTAGTCCATTCTCCATCGGAGGAGTTTCACATGGAGTATTTGTGATTGATTTTACAGACACTATGAAAACATAAGTTATACTCTAAGTTGTCTAAGTGTGAGTTTTAGCTTCAAGACATATAATTCTTGAACCATGTCATATCGGAGGCTAGGTTCTCGCTGAATCCTAGTAAGGTATCTGCAGTGGGATACTAGAGAAAACCCATTACACCTATAAAGGGTAGGACTTTTTATGTTTTGGTGGGGTACTACATGAAGTTCTTTTGAGGCTTCTCGAAGATTGAAGGACCACTGACTCACCTCAACCGTGAGGAAGTACTATTCATTTTGAGTGTCGACTACCTGAGAGTTTTGAGGACTCAAAGAGGAATTCACTATCGCGATAACAGACAGGTGTAACACACTGTAATTTTGAGGACATTGAATTTAATTATTTTTGGGTGAAATAGAACTTATTGTAATTTGGAGAAAATTTAAATTTATGATTTGGAGAATTTATTTAAATTAGAGGATTTATTTAATTTGGTGAATTGAGATTTAATAATTTGGATTATTTTTGTGTCACATTTTTAGGTCGAAAATTGGAGAATGTTATAAAGTAATTCGGATGGCAATTCTGAATGCGCGATTAATTCCTGATAGGTCGATATAGTCGAAAAAGAGTGTCTGGGGGTAGTAATTGGGTCTGGGGGAATTTTTAGCCATAACCGGGCTCACCCGGGGGGGCATTTTAAATTAGCCCACTAGTCTAATTTCGGGCTTTATATTAGAAAAGCTTAAGTTTGAGAGTTTGGCGTGAACACAACTCTAAAAGAAACATATCATAAATCCAAATTAGAGGAATTGTGATATACACGGCTCAAAGAGAAAACCTAGTTCTGCAAAAAAGAAAAGAGGGCTAACTTTAGGAGCTTTTTAGGAGACAAATATACCATCTTCATCAAAGAAATCCGACTCTACAAATCATATACAAACAAGTGGTTAAAGTGTTTCAGTATAAATTTGTGATAATTAATTCATATCATAATGGGTGTAAATCAAATTCATTTTTGGGTGGGTTATCGCATGAAAATTGGGTGTGTGGGAATTGAGGGTGTTTATGTATTGGGCGGATTACATAGGTTAGAGGGAAATTTTATTGAGTTATGATTTAAAAGAATCGACATTTGATTATGTTGGTAGGCCAATAATCAACACTATTTCATTGGGAGGTTGAACTCAAAATTTGAGGAAAACGAATCTGGAAAAAGGAATCATTAAAACCAACCTAAAAATCTACTGTTATTATTACGATTAGAGGATGAGTAGGGGTGAATCCATGAACATAATTCGTTTAATAGAAGGAACTGTGTTGGGGACTGTTGAACATATATTTGATCGAAATAATAAAGCTTGAGGATGCTTCAATGGAAGAACCACGCCTGAGGAGGACGAAGGGTTGGGATTATCAGGTCGTTCGAATGACCATTAGAGTTGTTCTAACGACAATAAATGTCGTACGAACAATCCCTGGTCTCATTCGAATGACGACAAGGGGAACACCGATGTTACGCATCTGGGTTTTCTTTTGGACTGTATTTTAAAGGTTTAACGAGTGGATAGAAGAAAAAAAAGGGGGAGATAACTTTAAGGCCTTTGGAAGTTATCCGTAAGGTGTAGTTTAATAGAACGGCAACCTAAATTGTGGGTATTGGGTGAAAGAAATTCAAAGAGTAAAATACGGACTAACCAAGGGAGTTCGGGTATTATGGTTGAGTGACACTACCGGAATAAAATCAATTGAAGAGAAATAAATTTACTTAAATGTTGGAGGTTTGACTCGGATTGTTTTAGGCTGAGTACTACAGGGGTTAGACATGGGGTAGCCACTCAAATTTATTACAGAGTTATATAATAAATTTTTGTATATTAATTTTATCGAGGGATGTTAAATTAAATGGTGGGATATTGTGTAATAAACTCTAAGGGATGGAGATACGGACCGAATGAGTGTGTCGGGGTATTGTAGTTGGGTGACACAGCCTAAATGAAAATAATTAGTGGGTAATTAATTAAATTAGAGTCGAAAAATTGACTCGGATATTTTAGGCTAGTGCTACGGGATTTGGGCAATGATTAGTCGGGTTTAAATATATATATATATATATATATATATATATATATTGTGTGCTTTATAAATATTGGTGAATAATATTTATAGGAATACATACCCCTCTAGTGTTATCACAGAAGGTTGCACAATGTGGATGAATCCCCTAACTTGAGGAGCAGGGCGAGTATAATTCCCAAGTCATAGCGTCCATTCTTTCAGAGGCGAGGAGCTTTAGGTATGATTTATCCTCACTCTTGGTGGGAACTATGAGCACCTCCGCTACGTTTATTTTGTTTCACTGATTCGGGGAGCTAACCAAGTCGGGGTGTCGGGTGGATGAGTATACCTGGGGTGACAGCATTTTAGAGAACATCCGGTCAGTGTCTACTTGGGAGGATGGTTATATATATACGGCATGTATGTGAATGTTGTAGTATATTATACGAATATATGGTGTAGATATTTATATACGGGCGAATTACATAAAGTAAAAGGGTATTACTTCTATATAACTAGTGAGACTGATATATAGTGCATTTAAAGAGGATTAATTAAGTTAATGGGATAAATAATTTACGAAGTAAAGGTACAAATTACTCGGGCTAGAGTAGAGTGTCAAGGAGTTTCAGGACAAGGCTAGTTAGACAAGGTAGTGTAACTAGGGGGTTAGGAAGAAACATTAGGTGTTCACAACAGTTGAGGGGTGAGTAATATCTCAAATGAATGTGACACTAACTTAAATATGAAGAGAATTCATGCATTTTAATTCACTTGCAAAATATTTTCAAAAGGATTTGGGCTTTGACCCGTACTTGCAAAATATTTTCAAAACCTTTTAGGTGTCCAACCACACGAATTTGGATTTTTGAACACTAGTTTACACCTCGAGTAGGAATTATGTTATGTATTCGGCTTTTTATAAGAAAACTAGTCTAATAGGACTCGAGCAAAGGTAAAAAAAATTATATTAATAAAATTAAAGTACTAGAATTAAAAATAATAAGATTACGCTCAAATAAATTGTGATGAAAAAACTTTAGTCGTTCCATTAAATTCTACTAAACTACACAAAAGCAAAACAAGTCAAATTACATTATGAAGTGCACCCACCTATTCGAACCATCAAACTTTTTTAATAAGAAAATTAGTTCGATAGACCCATATGCGTATAATAGATAAGTTTTTGACCTGTGTCATGATAGAATCCAAGAACAAGATGAGATGTAAGATTATATAGATGTGGAATAGTATGATGTTGATCCGTCAAATTGGGATCACTAATAATAAACAATTTCTCTTAAAATCAATTAGTCGGTCGTATGACGTTTCTCTTTCTTGTTACAAATCATAACTAACCAAACATATGGAAAAATTCACAATATGCATGCATTCCTTGCCAACTATTTGGTTCATGGGGTTGTGTGTTTGAGTATTAGAATTAGTGTATGTTGAAAATATTTAATTTTAGTTGTCTAGTAATGGTTTACCAAAGTAAATCATACCGTCAATGTTATACACAAAAATAAAAGAATAAAAATTAGAGTAAAAGAGAGAAAACGTGAGATTTAGATTGGTTACGCCATGGAAATAATCCTACGTCCTCTTTGGAGCCTGATTCTCAGTATATTCATGTAGCAGTGCAAGTTTGGGAAGCTTTAGAGGCATAAATGTAGAGAGAGAGAGAGAGAGAGAGAGAGAGAGAGAGAGAGAGAGAGAGAGAGAGGCTAAATGAATTATGTTCGGGTTTTGTATAGTAAAGGTTAGAACCCAGTAGTGGATACTGGAGAGGATCCATGACTAGGTGTGGCTCAGGTAATCGGGGCAGGTGACATGAGTGTGCTCTCAGGTGTATAGAGATGGAGGAGAGAACTTGGCAAGGCTTCACTACCTCAATGTCACCCCTTAATGAAGAGGTGTGGACCTCTATTTATTGGGGTTAGCGTGAGTGCCACGTGCATGGTTCATGTGACTTGTGGATATGAAGGAATATTTCTAGATAATGGACAGTCGGGAGGTTGTTAGTGGGTTGTCAGGGTCCGTGACCAATGCATCATTATTTGTGGAGGTTGAGGGGCTACGACCTATTACAGGAGAAATTGCAGCCTTTTTTTATGTAGGCATGATATGGTGTCCATGGCCTATCTATGCTCTAGGACATGTTCTTGAGTATATAAAAGGGCAAGGGAGTGCATTCCGTGGCATGGTTGTGTGTCGTCCATGGCCTTCTCCACGGGCTTTGGCCCTTGGTCAGTAGTTTGGTATATCTTCATTTTGCTTACGTGGTCTCTCATGCCTCGCATCATTTAAAATGTGTAAATCTAAGTTTTATATTTCTAACCTTGTGTTTGCTTAGAAATCAATTTGGTTTTGTGGTTCTGGGGGGGGGGGAGGGTTATTAAAAACAGATTATATTTTTGGCTATAGGTTGGATTTTTAAATTGAAAGAAGGATTTGTTAATGTATATGACTAGTTTGGATGTTGACTAATCTCAGCAAGTAGCTTTAGGTTAGTTTAAGGTTGATTTTTGGCGCTTTTAGGTTAACATGAACTGATGTTCGTGGTTGTTCTTGTCCAAAACCCTAGTTTCTGACTTTTTGATCTTAAAAGATCATATAAGTTGGAGACTAGGTGTTTGTCTATTTTATTCGTGGACTTTTTCTAGTGTCTGTGGTGTTACACTTTATCATTACTCTAACACGACTCCTTTAGGCACCTAAGTGTGTGAATTAGGCGATACATGTTGTAGACATATTGGAGTCCGTGACTTCCTCCCTATTATATACATGCCTTGGGATATTTTATTTAATTATGCAGCCTTTGTTCATGAGGTTGGAGTCTTTGAACCTTGTGCTTCCTATATTTTACTCATAATAATTACAGCCCTTTAACTGTGGAGCTCCTCCTTCTTTACAGGTTCTTATTGCGGCCTTGTGTATTGAAATATCTGGGAGTACTTAGACGACTTTTAAAAAAGGTATTTTGGCATTCACCCTCCTTCGGCGTTACATATAAAGACATTAAAAACTAATGGGGTGTGTAGACTAAAATAGTACCCCAACTTCATAATCATTGAATCGGATTTCATAAAATCTTCTAACAGTTGGGACCCCATGGTAGCTCCAGAGTGTAGCCACGTAATGGAGGAAGATACCTTCTCCACAAATAATGAAATTCCAGTTCAAAGGAGTGTCGTGAATCCTAGTGGAGACATGCCAATTGTAGAAGTTAGGAATCCTGAAGCAGGGCCTTCCAGTTATGACACTAATGCAACGAGGGATCATGCGTCCCTCAATCAACTTTGTGCCATGAATGAGGATTGGTTGGTGCAATTGGCTGAGGCTTGTGAGTTTTCTGAGGGAACAGTCTACAAATTGCCTTCTATGGAATAGCTTTCATATTTTGCGAACCCAAACGATGGGGTATGCTTCCCCTTACATGCCTTCCTTCTAGGACTGCGCCTTTCAGTATGAGTACCAGTCAGGAAAATTTTAAAGACGATGGATCTAGGCCCAACCCAAGTCAATCCCAATGGGTGGGTGGATATCTTGGCATCCTTTATCACTTGGCAGAAGAAATTTGGGAGAAATAAAATGACAATGAAGTTATTTAATTTTATAGGCCAAAAGAGAAGTCCGTGGAAAATCCATGGTACTATTAGATAGGGATGCGGAACGGAAACAAATACTTAAGGAGGGGACGACCTTCCAGTACCAAAAATTGTAAAGGTTAATAGTTTTTTATTTTTTGTCATAAGTGGGAGGTACATACCGAAGAGTCTGAGAGATATATAGATCATAGGTTTTCACGGTCCTAGGGACGTCCCCTCATAAAAGGTAGAATTATATTTCTACGGTCCTTATACTTCATACTTGAAATATTATTGTCAGTGTTTTTTTTTCAATCCATTCTAGTTAATTACCAATGAGTGACAAAGGGATAAGATTAAGGCCGCAGTCTTGATTCCTTATAAGATGAAACATATTGTTGAGTTAGTCACCATTAGAGATTTAAATGAGCTTGGGTACTATACTTCCCAGGTGGAACTTATAAGGCCATCACCATGAGGTAACCAAGTTAACTTCAAAAGTCGTGGAATGTGTTGCTATTTTCAGTTTTTTATATTAATTGAGTTCTTGTAAATGTACCGAACTGTTATCCAGTAATGGATATTGAAAGGGATTTTCTCCTTTCTCAGTTAGACAAGATGGATGGAGATTAAAATTTTGAACCAGGTCCCATAGAGGGGCAAAGGGAAAAAGAGGAAAGGGATTGCGAACAGAGATGTTGATCTAGCAACTGATGTTCCCCTTAAGGTCCCTAATGAGGTCACAACTAGTGATTCAAATGTGTCGCTTTATGATAATGTCATGGCTAATATTGGGAATGATGGGTTGGTTTCCCCTGCTATTGGGGAGAAAAATACAGGGCCAATAAACTCTGACCACATATCTATTATAGAGTCCCTTCACCGGACAGCTATCCCCGTGAATCCAAATTTGCTAACTCTACAGAGTAGGGTCGTCCCTCCTCATTTGCAACCTCATATAATTCGAGCCATCCCTAAATCTTCATGGTACACTATTTCTACTGCGATGCCCTTGATGGGGGTTACGGACCATGAGGACCTTAAGCGTCTCCTTAATGAAAATACTGAAGATTTGGAAGAATTGACACTCTGCTACCTTCTTAGGATAAGAATTTGTACAATATGAATCTGTGGCCTTATTTTATGTTCACTTGACTAATTTCTGATCTTTTTCTTCCATGACATGGAAGCTACCATAATCTAGAGGGAAAAATATGAAGAGCTCTTTAATCTTTATAAGGCTACGGAGGGGGCTCACCAAGCTGATGTGGAAAGCTACAAGGCCTCTTATTTTGAAGATGGAAAGGCATCTATAGAGGCCTTTATTAAAGTTTCCAAACTCCAAGTAGAGGCTGCAGACCAAGCTATAGAAGGTCCTGTCATGGCTAGAAATGAAACCGAAGAGAATTTTGAGTAGACTGTGGAATCCCTTAATGTTTCTTAGGCTAAGTTCCTGGAATCTCACAACTCGATCCTGAGATGCATGCCTTGATTCTAATCCATGCCTTGGATGTTACTAATATGGCTAAAGATCATGTCGTGGCCTTAAAGAAGGTTCTTCAGGATACCATGTATAGCGTCAAGACCTCCAGGGATTACTTTATTGGACAGAGCAATGCATGTATACGTGGCTACGTAAAAATGAGTCATAGGGTTAGCAAGAACTATCAGAGGCCAAGGAGAACATCTATGCCTATAGGTACACTGATCCCGATAACACTCAGTGTGTTGAGGGTCTACAGGATAAAGATGAGCTGGAATGGAAGCGAAAAGAGGAGGCCACAATCATAAATCTTGAGGTTGAGGAAATTGAGACAATCCTAGAGGATGATGGTGGTGATGAGGATGAGGATGCGGAGTCCTGATCCTGTCTTGCTTTATTTGATTTTGTAATCATTTTTATTGAAAAATCCCTATATCACTCTTTTATTAGAGTGAATATTTTATTCTGCAGACTTTTATGCTTTATTGCTTTATATCTTTTTTTCAACCATTGTGGTCTTATTTGTATATAATAGACTTGCTTGCTTGTAGTTATAGTCTTATATTTTATGGCGAAGTTGATTCAAACTACTTGGAATGATTGTGGTTGCAGTCTTAAAAATGAAAATCCTGTAGACAATACTTTCGCGGATCTAAGAGGAATAATGGTCAGACTTTATACTGTTGTCTTCATTTTACCGCGGCACTAAATTACTAGCGAGGTTTTCTTCTCCTGAGGCTCTAGAATATACTCCATAGACCGATTAATTTTTCCCAGTGCTCAATTTCTATTACGACTATAGCCTTAGTAATGTCATATTATTCAAAGGTTTCATATTACACTCTGCAGATCAGAGGGGTACAATGGCCCCTCATGGCTTTAGTCATGATGTGTTTTGTAGCAGCGATCGTTAGGATGATGGCTTATAACTTTCATTGTCTTCCCTTGATACCATGATCTTCAATATTTTCAAATCATATGATCTTTTGGGGTATTTGGATCCACCCAAGGCTATTGTGTTATTAGGAACCATCCAAGGCTATTGGGGTATTAGGAGCCACCCAGGTTGTTGGGTTATTAGTAGCCACCCAAGGTTGTTGGGTTATTAGGATCCATCCAAGGCTATTGGGGTATTAAATTCCACCCAAGTTTGTTGGGTTATTAGGATCCCTCCAAGGCTTTCGGGGTATTAGGAGCCACCCAAGGTTGTTGGGGTATTAGGAGACACCCAAGACTATCAGGGTGTTAGGATCCATCTAAGGTTGTTGGGTTATTAGTAGACATCCAATGTTGTTGTCATATTCAGAGTCAGGCCTGAGTCTCTGATAAAATACTCACTCTAATCGGGTAACCACTATTGTATAGGATCTGACAAGAACCACTAGTACGAGGTTCTTGCCTGTTGGGATCTTAGTGCAGACTAAGACTAATTTCTTGACTTAGGTTTTATCGTTGGAGTTGGATCTTAATTTATCTTTTAGATCTTAGGTTTTTAGGCACTTCTGCCTTTATGGCCATTGATAGGGTTATTGGGCATTTCTACGACCTTAACTGCATACTTGAGGTATGATTATTTCTAGGTTTCTCATTAAACCCATTGAACAAGAATTTGCAAAGGCATTACAGTGATTACGAAAGTATAAAATAAATAAATTTCTCCCTTGACTTCCATAGGGATGCGACTGATCTCTATTCAGTTGGAGGATGCGGCCTCAGTAAATGGTATAATATTGATTGTTTAGCAAGCCTCTTGACCTCACTCTTTAGGCATAGGCATTTGTTGGTCATGTGGCCAATGTCTTTGTGGAAGTCACAACACTTTCTTTCACTTATCTAATTAGCTGAACATTTCTGCTTCCCTATATTTTTTAAAAGGTTTTCTCCTTTGATATTCGTTAGAATATCCTCCAGGTTATATTTTAGAGGGGTAAACTCTTCATATGTTTTCTCTGGGCGATTAAGATGCTTTTTTTTTCTTTTCCAATCATTCTGCCATAGTCTTGCTCCTAAAGGCTGACGACATTATCGTTGCCTTACAGGTTTCGGCTTTCAGCATGGTAGTGAGGGTTGCGAACTCAAGCATTAGAATTCTCTATCCGAGGAGGTTAACCTGGCCCTGGAGAGAGGCCTGGACCTTATATAGATGGTTGATGAATCACGTCAAGTGGGATACATCTCAGTTGGATGTGGTCTTGGTCTTGCATTGTTCCCCATGGTTCATCACTCTAGATTATTAGTTCTTTTAGGTAATCTTTTTTTCGACATGAACTAAATAGAGTGATAAATCCATCTCATAGATTAAGAAGAATCAAACATTTAACACTGATCAAATATTAGAAATGGGATGTAGTCATTTCATTAAGGTCACGACCTATTACGTCAACAGGGGATGAGGTCGTGGACTTTGTCCTTTACGAGGAGTTTTTCCACCATGATTGATATGATCGAATATGATTTTCTCCCAGGATGGTTTTATCAAACGGATAATTTTCCAAGTACACTCCCTTGGATAGTACAGTAATTGCAAAGTTAGGTAAAGCATTTTAACATATCGTGAGCGGTTTATCAATCCTTAAGGACATAGCCTTGCTATATTTTGCTTGTGGAATCATCAGTTTTCAATCTTAAGATCTAGCTTTATGAAATTTAATCCGACCCGTAAGTCAATAAATTGGTTATGAGGGCCTTTAAGCATTTTATGGAATTTTGGGTCTAAAATAGTTCTTTAATTAGATTTGCTAAATAAGACTAAAATATAGGCTCGACTACATTATTAATTAGAGGCTTTGACCTGTAGCATGATAACATGGATAGGCCGCAAATAGTAGGGGACAGCACATAGGTTCCAACCCAAATTTTTTCAAATGTGATTTTACACCCCGAGAGTTGGGCTAAAAAGTCTTTGTGCTATTAATCCAAGGCATAAAAGGTCCTCATGTGCAAAATAACATAAGTTTAGCAGCAAAATTGTAATATACAAGTCATAACACGGTGGAAAATTCTTAAAAGTGTAAAAAGAGCTTAATATATGCGCATCACTGGTTATCAATCCATATGAATCCGTGTCCTGTAAAGCTTCATAGTAAGAGCTAGATGTAGAGACATCAGTGGGGGGAAATGCATGTTTTCAAATACCATAAGATCGATTTGGGTAAACAGATTTGAAAAAATTAGTATACCATAAAAGTGTTTATATGAAAATATGGTCCTAATCACCAATATCACACCCATAAGATGTAAGTTTAGATATCCTCATGGATGTAATAGGGCACAATGGACCCGATTTAAGGGAAACTCGGTAGAACACCTTGTTCCCATAAATGACACCAAACTGTTGTTGTTTAAAAATTGCTTAACAAAGTAAGTCATGCCATTAAAGTTATACACAACGATAAAAGTATAGAAAATAAATTAAAAGAGAGAAAACAAGAGATTTAGAATAGTACGACCATAGAAATGAGCCTACATCCACTATGGAGCTTGATTCTCATTACATGCATGTAATAGTAAAAGTTTGGAAAGCCTTAGAGGCATACAAAAATAAAGATAGTCTAAATGCATCACATACAAGTTATGTATAGTAGATCTTGCAACCTTGTAGTGTAGACTGAAGAGGGAACTTGGCTAGGTGTGGCTAAAGTGATTGGGCCAGGCAACTTGAGTGTTCTCGAACGAATATTTTATATCTTCCCTGCTATAATATCACCCCTAAATAAGGAGGTGTGGACCTCTATTTATAAGGGCTAAAGTGAGTGCCACGTGCATTGTGCACATGACTTGTGGATATATATGGATAAGATGGAATCTTTCTACATGGTGGACATTCGATAGGTTATCAGTGAAGTGTCAAGGCTTTTGTCCTGGACATCATTATTTACGAAGGCTGAGAGGTCGCGACCTATTATAGGCGTGGATATTGCCATTTTAATGTAGGCATGCTATGGTGTCTGTTGTCTGTCTATGCTCCAGGCTGTGGTCTTAAGTACATAAAGGGGCAAAGGAGTACATTTTCCATCCTGATTGGCCGCAGGTCGTGGGCTTCTCTGCAGGCTGTGTCCCTTGGACAATACTTTGTCATATCTTCGTTGTCCTTATGTGGTCTTCCATTCCGCGCATCATATGTCAATTAGTGGACATAATTTGGATGTAACACTAATCATCATCGATATCTTCTCATGAGTCTGCTTCTCCGTAATACATCAACCACATTAATGAAATGTCAAGCATTTTTTTTGGTATCAATTGTCATGTCAACAAGGGTAAACGTTATCTTCCTACACTACACATGAAGCATGTATATGATGTTCCACGATCTCTTAAGTAACACTGAGACTACATGAATGTTGCATAATTTATATTGATATGTATGAATAACCTTAATGTACATAAGATACGATTCCTCATCTAACGTCACCATCTCCCTCTACACCCTCCTGACCCGTTGGGTTACAAATAATGGAAGGATTTTGCTCCATATCAACGATGGTGGGAAACCAAATATCTTCTTATCCTCTATTCTTGGCGATCGATAACTTTTGACGCTAAAACCTTGTTTATATGTTCAACTAATGCTTAGACATATAACACGTTCCATTGCCTTCGTTCATTTCCTAAGAAAAAATACTGAACTTATAAAAGTTTTTTAGAGACCAAAATATGAGTGAATGTTTTTAGTATTGGAAATGATCCAACTCTATGGTTTTTACAAACATTTATGGGGCATAAAAGGTCCTGATTCCCAAATATTTTGAGGTGACAAAAGCCTTATTACCCCAGTTTAAATATACAAAAACCTTTGGAGTTGTAGTTCAATTTATTCTAGAAAAAATGGAATTATCAACATTTCACTAAGTGGAGTCTAATAAATAAAATAGATATATGGATACATTAATACAATTAATTCTGTAAATTAGATTTTCTTTCTCCATCTCTTCACAATTCAGAAAGATTTTGATAAATTAATTTTTATTAAAACTAACATTTTTCTCTATTAAACTCCTAGAGAAGAAAAATAATTCACTTCTCAAACAATTGCTTCGGATTCGTTCCTTAGTTAATTTCTTCTGACTTGCAATTTTAGGAGGGAATGTCGATGAAGATTTTAAAAGATCAAATAAATGATGTTGGATTTTTTTAGGTTACAAAATTAGGATTTTTTTGGACCTAAATTAGGAGGTCTTTGATTATTTTTTGGACCTAAATTAGGAGGGTTTTAATTAATATAGTTACCTATGTAATTTATATTTGCCTACCATAAAATTATTTCTTGAGTTGAACGTATATAGAGACTATATAGTCAAGATTTTAGAGATACATGTCTTGATCTTAATTTTAATATTAAAATTCCTCAAGCTACTAACTCTGAATTCCCATAACATATTTAGTCCTGTCCATCAGGCTCTAAGAGTCGGGCTTGGGGTTTCTCAAGCTCGACCTAAATTGGAAAACCTTCGATCAATCCTGAGCTCCACCTGAATGATCTTAAGGCCCCATGGCTCAAGCTCAACTCACAAAATATAGCGATCTTCGATCCAATTTGATCAGACCCGAATTGGATTCATTGAATAATATTTTTTTAATTCCTCCATAAATATTACCTTTTAATTTTTCAATTCAATTAATAATTTTTTTAGGAAACCCCCATCCTCTTTATTATTATTCTTTTTTAAGAAAACCCACATCATGTTCTTGAAACAACAAAAAAAAGTCAATATAGTGCCCCATTTAGGTAGCCTCTTATAAGTGATCATTTACAACAATAAACAACCATGGAAAATTTGGTCCTAAAAATTATGTTCTTGTACCCACTAAAATATAAAATGTAATAATAAAGCAAAATCAAAGTTAAAAAAAATCAACAAAACAACATGTTTAAGTAACTAACCTAACAGTAAAGAGTTATAACCTTAATGCTAAAATAATCAATTAAAAAAATATTTTATAGAACATTAGTCATATGTAATTATTTTTAAATAATTACATACGATATATATTATAATAATTAAATATAAAATTAAATATTATATATACATTATTTTGGGCCGAGCCTAATTTAAGCTTGACAGTGCTTAACTCAAGGTCGTCCTGAATTGAATTCAGGCCTAACTTTTTGGCACAAACTCGATCCGACTCAAACTCACCCCAAATTTAGCGTGTTGAGAGAGAGGGCTTCGGGCCTGCTTCGCCCATTTGACAAAACTAAATATATTTACACAGGACTCTGTAATACCCCATATTTTTTGCAGTAATAAATTAATTGTTAAATTGATTATTCACTTGTGATGAGTTTGTATTTATATATGATATATGGTATGTCACTTATTATTATTTTTGTATATTGTTATGTGATTCATATATGAGGTCATATGCGTGTTACTTGAATTAATTTTTTTTAGAAATTGGAATAATACACAGTAATTCATTTATTAAATAGTTTTAAGTTATTAGTATTATGGGGACTATGAATGGTTAGGTTCTAGGTGTTGAAGATTTCCTTCTTTAGATTATTCCCTCGGCATCCAGTTCTACCAATCGTCACGTATTTTCTTATAGCTCTAAGTTGCACGTCAATAATTAATAATTAAGTTTTAACTTAATTGACTCGTGCCTGCTTACAAATTAAAATAACGAGATAATTAATTTATTAAAAAAATCTATTTTATGACTTTTGGTATCCTTAGAAATTATGTTTTGACTTAAAATAGTGGAATTTAAGTCTATTGGGTTAATATATGGTTTGGGTTGAATTTTGAGTCGTTTACTACATGTTTTGGTCTCATTTGGATGATGCTTATTTTGGGTCTAGGCTTAATTTTGTGGGAAGAACTCTTATTAGGTTAAGTTGTAAAACATAAAAAACTAATTTTTATTTTGAAAACTCTAGAGACATTGAGATAAGAGTCAACAAGTATTGAAGAGGATTTAGGGATATTTGGGAATTTGATTCATCATTTAGTCCAGGGAAAGTATGCATCGGATGAGAATTTATTTGGGATTATGATGATAATAGTAGTCATTTGAATCTGAGATTAACACTTTTACAATCTAATTTTAATCATCTTAAACCAATTTTCGAAATTTCTTTAATTGTAAACTTATACTTTAATCTCATGTTATTGTAACACCCTGCGCATTCATAGTGTCGACCGCCACCAAGACTACGCCAGGCGTCACAAAATAAATTATCATTCTTAGCATGTGACAGATATGAGACATATAAAAATTCATGCCAAAAGATAATAATCAGATTGATCTAATAAATATAACCATTCATGCAATAATCAAATTCATCACCACGCTAATCTTCGAAATAAATTCAATTTTCAATAAGTATAAACTCGAATAAAATAATCCAAGTCTAAATACCTCAATAAATCGTAAACAACTGTGTAACCGATTGGCCCACCAAATCCATAAATTAAGTCTCATGATAGATGTGACAAAATAAAATTCTAAACTACTAAGCATCAAAATAATTAAGTTTCTAGTTGCACCTTCAAATATCTCCAGTCACTTCTATGTAACTACCCCCGTCACTATAACTGAAAAATGTTAGTCAACGCAATGGGTCAGCGCCTAGTGCATGAATACCATCTACTCCTTCCAATTAGGATTCGTGAACCCAAATAATAGCATTATACATGATAAACATAATAATAGAATATTTTAAATTAAACGAGACATATTAAGCAGGGAGTAACATAAATTACTGTCTATCCACTTTTAAGTCACCCCCAAAGCCCAAGTCCAACTATTCGATTTTATCAAAATCTATCCATCTAATTTATTACAATTAACTCGATTATTATTTTTATCCATCATTAATATCAGTCACGGGACTCCCGCTTAAAGTTTTACATCATTTTAGTCGCGGGACTCCCGCTAAAACTTTTACGCCACACCCATTCCCCTCACTATGGTCAGTCAGCCCAGTTTACTATCAGCTCTGCACACACTCATGAGGTTCCACGCACAACACGTTAGTATAATCCGTCACCCGTTGAACAGTCAGCCCGCACATACTCGTGACACCAACTCACACCCACGTCGTTATAGCTAGTCGACTCGTTAAACTGTCATCCCTGCACATACTCTCGACGCAAAATTTATTCAAATACTCGTTTATTATTGTAGGCATTAATTCATAATTTCTCGAATTTTCTCATTTTTATCACAAATTAGCCCCACCGTTTAAAAGGACATAAAATCCTCGAAACACCCTTAGTCCCATACCGAAAGGTCTCCAATACACAAGTATTTTCTAGCCGATCATCTAGGAAGCAAACTAACTAAGAAACACCACCTAGCCTCACTTAACCAAGTAACAACGTAAAAATCATCCCCACCCCGAAATATTTATCCGTAAACCGTCACCATTATCTAGTTCCATACCTAGAAAGCGATAACGATCCAAAGGCCTACTAACTAGTCCCATACCTAGAAGGCAACCCAAATAAAGGTGAGAGCCTTATCTATCCCCTAACATCGTCGTCCCCACGGTGATATCTCTACATAAAAATCTACATACGAACGTCTTAAAGTCTACGAAACCCAAATCTCTAACTAACTTGAAAGAATTTTGAGTCTTAATTTGTATTAAAAAATTTCATAAAAATAGTCCCAATTTGTCTTCCACTTTTCTTAATTAATATCTCTAATTTTTTTAAGAAAACAAGTGCAGTTAGTGTGTAGGCCATATTTAACACGCATAATACTAAAGAAAAGGGATAGAGATATTATGCCTGGAAATTATTTGAAGAAATCTGATTATGTAGAAGTGTTCCTCGTGAAAAGAAGATAAAAATTCGTTACTGGATCAACTTGAGAAAACTTGGTTTAGCTTTATAAATCTTGAGTTGAAGGTTGTTTAAAATGGGGCTAGGGTTTGGTGGTAGAAGAATATGAGAAATGTGAGAGGCTAGTGCTCTTAGGGTTTAGGATGATGAGTTTAAAAAGTCTTAACCCCGAAATATTAATATATATAGATAGAAAGATGGGAGAATTTGATTAAAAACAAACTCTTAAAAATCCTACCGAACTGCCGACCTGACTAAAATCGAATCGATTTGGCTATAAGGCCAAATTGATTCACCATTGGATTGTTGCCAAGGACGCCCCAAAATAATTATATGTTAATAAGAACCCAATTTTCCCCCGATTTCAATTTCGATTAAAATTTCATTTTTCATAAATAAAATCTAACATTTTGAATCACTAAAAACAATTTAATCCAAATATTTTATTTTTGCGAATTCTAAATTAATTTAATTAAATTCTGGCTTTTAAAATCAATGAGGTGTTACATACTTCCACACTAGCACAGGAATTTATTCCTCAAAATTTGACAAAGGGTTAACGCGCAAAATAAAATAATGCTCACATATGCTTACCCATAAAATGTCACGATTGGGCGGCCATACACCCAATCCTCCACTTACCTACCCCACGATTAAAAATATGATATATATCCTAACTATATATATACGGGTAACTGTTAAAATAACAGTGTGCCGCTCTCTCTCTCGAATCACTACTAGATTTTATCTCCCAAAAGTCATCGTAACGCTTAAGTCCTCAAATCAATTCACATTAGCAAAATTAATACTTATGACAACTAACATCGGCACTAACGAATATTCAAAATAAATCTCATCTCCAAAAATCAACTCTAAGCGTCCTCACATCAAGATTACTATTCATAATTTCATTGCCTACAGCGCCCTTAACACAAAACTCCCTACCTCCAAGAAACACCGTTAACACGTATGTTAAACCCAATACCTTAAGGAGTGCAAATCAACAAAGGGGTCAAAGATTGGTAACACGGAAGTCAAATGGACTCACAACCAACGAGACCTAAGGCCATGCTCTGATACCGTCTGTAACACCCCGCATATTCCTGGCGTCGGCCGCCACCAATACTACGTAGGGCGTCACTAAATATATTATCATTCTTAGCATGTGACAGATATGAGACATATAAAAATTCATTCCATAACCATCCATCCAATAATCAAATTCATCACCATGCTAATCTCTAAAATAAATCTAATTTCCAATAAGTATAAACTCGAATAAAATAATCCAACTCTAAATATCTGAATAAATCATAAATAATTGTGGAATCGATTAGCCCCCCAAATCCATAAATAAAGTCACATAATAAATGTGACGGAATAAAAATCTAAACTACTAAGCATCAAAATAATTAAGTCTCCAGCTGCACCTCCAAATATCTCCAATCACTCCTATGCAGCTATCCCCAGTACTATACCTGAAAATTATTAGTCAACGCAATGGGTCAGAGCCCAGTGCATGAATACCATCTACTCCTCCCAATTAGGGTCCGTGAACTCAGACAATAGCATTATACATTATAAACATAATAATAGAATATTTTCAATTAAACGAGATATATTAAGCAACAAGAAAATAAATTAATGTTTATCCACATCTAAGTTCCCAAAGTTCAAGTCTAAGTATTTGATTTTATCAAAACATATCCATCTAATTTAATTCAATTAACCCGATTATTATTTTTATCCATCATTAATATCAGTCGCGGGACTCCCGCTTAAGTTTTACACCATTTTAGTCACGGGACTCTTGCTAAAAGGTTTAAAACACACCCATTCCCCTCACTATGCCCAATCAGATCGGTTTACTATTGGCTCTCCACATACTCATGAGGTTCCATGCACGACACGTCAGTATAGGCCGTCAGGCCGTTTAACTGTCATCCCATACATACTTATGATGCCAACTCACACCCACGTCGTTATAGCTAGTCGATCCATTAAACTGTCAGCCCTACACATATTCTCAACACAAAATTTATTTTAATACCTGTTTATTATCTTAGTCATTAATTCACAATTTCTCAAGTTTTCTCATTTTTATCTCAAATTAGCCCCGCCCTTTTAATCGACATAAAATCCTAGAAACACCCTTAGTTCATACCTAAAGGTCTCAAATACACAAGTATTTTCTAGCCTATCATGTAGGAAGAAAACTAAGTAAACAACACCACCTAGCCTCACCCCTAGGCTCACTAAACCAAGGAACAACGTAAAAATCATCCCCACCCCGAAATATTTATTCGTAAACCGTCACCACTATCTAGTCCCATACCTAGAAAGTGATAACGACCCAAAGGCTTACTAACTAGTCCCATACCTAGAAAGCAACCCAAATAAAGGTGAGAGCCTTATCTATCCCATAACCCCATCGTCCCCATGGTGATGAATATATTAACATAAATAGGTGGCATAAGGCTCAATTTCAATTTATCACAATAATTCTACCAATTTAATCCAACATAACTACTTAGTCAATTAATGTTCGTTTAATCATAATATTAATGAAACAATACTTTCTCATCAAATTATTCAAATTCTAAGCACATTCATGTTATCGAGTTTAAACAATAAGAATTTATCTACTATGCAACATCCATAAGGTTAACATGGTTTAACATTATAAACTTTAATTAATGATATCTCTGTGCAAAAATCTACATACGAACGTCTTAAAGTCTACAGAACCCAAATCTATAGCCTAACATGCAAGAATTTTGAGTCTTCATTCGTATTAAAAGTTTTCATAAATACAGTCCCAATTTGTCTTCCACTTTCCTTAATTAATATCTCTAAATTGTTTTAAGAAAATAAGTGTATTTAGTGTGTAGGCAATATATAACACACATAATACTAAAGGAAATGGATAGAGATATTCATGCGTGGAAATTGTTTGAAGAAATCAAATTATTTAGATGTGTTCCTCATGAAAAGATTAGTAAGATTTGTTCTTGGATCAACCTTAGAAAACCCGTTTTAGCTTGAAAAATCTTGAGTTAAAGGTTGTTTAAAATGGGGATGGGGTTTGGTGGTAGAAGAAGATGAGAAATATGAGAGGCTACTTCTCTTAGGGTTTAGAATTATGAGTTTATAAAGTGTTAAGCCCGAAAATATTAATATATATATATATATATATATATATATATATATATATATATATATATATAAAGATGGGATAATTTGATAAAAAAAATAAACTCTTAAAAATCCTATTGAACTGTCGACCTAACTAAAATCAAATCGATTCGGCTATAAGACCGAATCGATTCGCCTCTAGATTGATGCCAAGGATGCCCCAAAATAATTATATGATCATAAAAACCCAATTTTGTCCCCGATTTCAATTCCAATTAAAATTCCATTTTCCATTCATAAAATCTATCATTTTAAATTACTAAAAACAATTTAATCCAAATATTTTATTTTCCCAAATTTCGAATTAATTTAATTAAATTTCGTCTTTTAAAATCTACGGAGTTTTACAATTATGAATTAGGATAGTGTGATGTTAAATCCTATGCATTTGATCTTGAAATCTATTTGAAATTGGTATATTCTAAATCATAGTGATGATTTATATAAATCCCCTAATGTGTTAATACAGCTTTGAATCAAATCTAAAATGTATTGGGTACATTTAAAAGCCTAGGGTTTTAAAGATCATAATAACAAATTAATGCTTAAATTTGTATTTAAATCACCTAAAAATTGCAATAAGTTAGACTTTGGTCTATAAGTGTTAAAGATCATTATTAGGTGTTATTGATGTGTTAAGAGCTTAATCAAGGTTTTCCATAGCGTATTAGGGTTTCTGAGTTCGTAACTTTGGGTTTGGGAAGTAGAAACCCATTTTTGAAAGTTTAGATATGCACATCGTGCGCACGGTTAGTAGTCCCATACGAACAACATCGTGTGCATGACTAAGATTTTCCCTGTGCGCACAGTTCTAACCTAGGTACTTGAATTTGATATCTTTTTTAATGTGAAGACGATTGGTTAGGGTTTATTGGTTATCCCTAGGATGTTATTATAAGGTGTATTGTTCCATCAAGTTAGGATTCCTGTTATCAAGACTTTTATACAATTAGAGGTCCATTCTTAATTAATTTGGGATAATTAATCTAAGGCTTATAATATTTTTTTATAAATTGCGAGTAGATGAGATTTCAAAGTAATTGATTGATGACCTTGATTATATGGCCGATTATCGAGATATTTGATGAGAAGAAAATGTATGGTGATTGTGTAGATTATACGGTTTCTTGTAATGATTTTATAATCCATCGATTAAGGTAATAGTTATTCAAATATAATGGTGATTCATATCAGAGCCTTGTGAGTTCGGGATAATATTTTATATAAAAGAATATAGTTAACATGCTTATGAACTAATAATTAAATAGAAATTTTATGTAACTCCGTTTAATCGGGTTTGTATTTATTATGTGTAACGCAGAGGAGTAAGGTTTGTACTTGTTTATTTAATCTAATTACACGGGGTCGTGTTTTATTTTTTGATTTCTGTGAAATCATACCGAGAATGTTTGTGCGCTCTTGAGGGACGTACTAGGAGGAATTTGATGGGGTGTGTATGACGTTGACCACACTGGTACCCTGGTGATAGAGACGAGATTTACCTTGGTCATTTTTACCCCAATCCTACTATAGACGTACTCGTATCCTGAAGGGGAATAAACGGGGGCATGTCTTTATATAGTCTTAAGTATGGGACCATATGAATGGTGAGGAAGGCATAGTGATTTCCCTTGGATTGATTCCATTAAGTTACATGGTTGGGATGCCTTATAATTATACCATCCTCCAAGGCTTTAGATATAGTCCTTCATATATTTTATTTACGGTCTTGTGTATAGCCCATGTGATTTTATATGAGTTGTGTACATAAGCAGACATTCTGGATTATGTGTTTTTGTATTACGGTACCTTGAGATCGTTGTACCAGATTATGACTTACACTAGAGATGTATAATCATATGTTTATGACTCGGGAATATTATGGTAATAATATACTAGAGGTGTATATGTTGAACTAAACTTAAGAACATTTAAGACTGATACATTAAAGATGTGCATATTTGGAATCCTGACTTGAGACGATTAAGACAACACAAAAATATTTAGTAAGAGAATTACTATTGATGTAAGAGTTTATTATTGGAATAGATGAACTTAAAACTGTTAAAGTATAGATACTTAATTAACAAAGAAATCATTTTTCACACTGGGCCTCACTGGGAATTGGGATAGATACCGCGTGTTTATTTAAGGATGTTTGGGTTGGGTAATTTAAATAACTTAAAATCCACCTGACATGAGAGTAAGATGGATTATTATTATAATTGTGTCCCAACTTTAGTTAAATTATTACTCTTTGTAGACTTGATGGGTTTAATCCTCATTGTTGGACCGTTTTCTAATGGTCTTAGGCCGTTGTTTTTTTCGTAAACTTGGGTTATTCATTGGAGGATTATATCTAGTGACATTCAGCATTCATTCCTAGGATATAACTATCGAACGCAATCGCACTTTTACACCTTTGTATTTATTTATATTTTAGTTCAGGCAGTTATATATATTTTTATATTTTTCTAGAGTTAGAGATGATATAAGATGTACTTGTATTCCCAGATGTATATTATACTGTTGAGATATTTATACCAAAGTTGGATTTGTTTCTTATGGCAGTAATTTGTATCAGAGATGTTTTATTTGATTGAACATTATATGTTATTGTATTGTATTGACTTACTTCATTTTATTTATTTATGTTGAGAATGTTGCCAAATGTTTATTTTATTCCCGTGAATTTTGTATTAGACCTAATCAATTTATTTATGAATTTTATGAGGTGTCACAATTGGTATTAGAGCATTTTAGGTTCTAGTGTCCTAGTATCTTGATTGCATTCATTATTATTTCGTGTTGCGCTCTCTAATATTTTAGAGCTATACCGTTTAAGAGTTGTATTCTTCCTAATGATAATCGCTTAGGGGGTTTCATGACATTATTTTAAACGAACGACTCGAATAGACCAAAGTGTATCAGGAGGGTTCCCTATTTACATTCCCTTTATTATACATCCCACGCATGAGATCAAATTTGATCGGGGGTTAGGTACTAATGGAGGTGATACCTATAGTATGTTTTTAACGAATGGTTTAAAGGGAAGTGTTTCCATTGACCATCAGTATCCGCAATGAGGAGCAAGTTCCCAAGACTTCATCAGGGCAACCATGTGGTAGCCAATATGAGGGGGAGTTCTACCATCTTTTTCTTTCTATATAGGGAGATATTGATACAGAAATGAAGAAGTTTATTCGCGTTATAAACAATCATATTTGAATATATCTTTCATTAGCAAAAAAAAATTACGTAAGGATTCGGTTAGTGTTATTAGGTAACCATCCTTCACTACTTATGTTCAGGTGGAGGAAGTTGCCCTCTTATATCTCCAGTATTATCATAACTATCGAAAGGATAAAGTTCCTTAGATTGAGAATATTAGGAACATATTAGGTTCTAAAGACTAGAGATGGTGTAGCATTACCTCGAGCCAAGGAAAACCTCAACAGCAGGAGGAATCACATAGGGGGAACAAACCCTAAGAGGTTTCTAAGAGAAGACAATAAGAGATATTGTGTCCATTATAGCCAAGGGAATTATGGGCAATGGGACCGCAACCAATGAGAACAGGCCCAACGAAGTCAGTTTTAGTAGAACCAACCATAGAAATAGGGTCAGTACAGCCACCGATAGGGCTGTCATTTCGATGGTTCCTTCAGGGAATTTTTTAAACTTGTGGTGAGTGAGACCACTTAGTTAGTATATACCTTATGGCTCATGCATATGAGTCTTACTTTGACACTGAGGAGTTCTCATTATTTTATTAGTAGCGCATTTACTACAATTATGAGATATATTGATTTTTATGACCGAGTTTTTTTTAATAGATGGACACCCCAACGGGTAGGGATGCTGCCTTACGTTATGATTATGTAGATGTGGAAGTGTGTTTGTCCGACTTGGTGTTCAATCGCTAAACTATATTAGACATGTGGTCTTATGATTTTACTATGGATCGTTGATTAGTAAATATGTATTACGCTTAAATCAACTACCGTAGATAGGTTTAAATGGTTTTCATTTTCGAGCAGGGGATGTTTCTTATAGTTATGCTTAGTCTCGGTATATGGTATAACATGCACTTGTCTATATATAGATGTTAGCAGATCATAGGGGATTACGATTTCATAAAGATGCTACCAAAATTCCTAGATTCTTCAAGTTTTATTCACAGAGCAACTAAGTTACCACTTACACGAGAGAATAATTACAGCCTTAGTTTTGGAACTAGTATTTGGATCATTTAGAGGCCATCATATTAATTGGATTTATTGGATAGGGAAGAGTGTCATGAGAGCAGATACCATAGCTATGAGGCAATGGTTTATTCAAAGGAGTAAGTTACCAAGAAGAAGCTTCATTCCTATTTGTTAAAGGATGAATGGTTCACTGGGTTTTATGTGGACCACTAGGAGCTAGGAAGGTCACGATACTAAGAGAGTGTTCATTTTCATGTATCAATGACTAGTGTGATCTGTTGAGAGGCATGTATTTCAGTTTAGGATAGAATGACACTCAAGTTATTTCCAGTTATGGAATCAGGATAAGAATATCCTGAAGGTAGATTTTTTACACAATATCGAGCATGGGTGTCTAGGCCATGCAAGTGGGTTGACCAATGCTCCGTCCGTGTTTATAAAGTTGACATTTAGAGAATTTTCACCTTAAGTGTACCATTTCGTTGTGGTTAGTTATGACAACCTGTTGAAATAGAAGTTTTTAAAGTAGTGGTGGCATTACACCCGAATTTGTGTCATGGGAAATTCAAGCCCAAGCGTTGAACTTTTTATCGAAAGATAGCATGAAAACTGTAATTGGGAGGAGATCTCTTTCTCCTTTGGCCTTTGAAATAGATTGTGTTTCCAAGGGATATTGTTATTTTGGAAGGTCCTAAGCTACAAAAAGTAATTTTAGTCGAGGTTCATGTTTCGTGGTTCACTTTACATCCCAGAAGTGACCGAATGTACAGTAATTAGAGGTGTGTAATACCCCGCATTTTTATGGATTTTAAAATTGGGGATTTATTAAATTTAATTCAGTTATTAATTTAATATTAATCCAAAAATTTATTTTAAATATTTACTAGCGTGACGAGAGTTAGTAATTATTGGGAACTTTTGAATATTACTTAATGAGTAAAGTAATATATAAAATTGAATTTATTAAAATGTCACGAGTGAATAACATGACAATTATGGAAATTAAGTCGGGACGCGCCTGTGTCGTGTCGGGACTAAATTATTATTATAAAAGTGAATAAATTATAAATCGCCCATATGATCATTTCGAGTGGGCCAACGTGTCTGAAAGGGTCGAGATAGTCAGAAAAGTATACTCGGGGGTTTAGTTTAGGTCTTGGGACGTTTTTAGGCCTAATCGGTAACCCGATAGGGCATTTTAGTAATTTTCCTTTTTAAGGCTTAATTATGGACAAAAATTAAAGGGATATATCTGATGGGAATTAGAGTCATCGAGGATTACAATTGGTAGAGTTGCAGAGAGGCTAAGAAAGGGAGAAGGGAGAAGACTCTAAAGGGGAGAACCACCCTACTTACACCACCTTTGCCATCTTTCACCACCAACGCGTAGATCGGGACACGAGGGACGCAACCATACCCGTCAACACTTGAGAATCATACCTTCACATTTGAGGCAAGTATCTATCTTTCTACTTTTGTAGTTAATATTTCTCCCATGTTAGTTTAGGAATGATAAATATATGTTTCATGGAAGAATTTGATGATTTAGGGAATTAAAATCACATGCTTTAGAGGGAATAAGTATATTCTGGAAATCTCAACATATGTAGAGGATTACCCACGAAATTGTATTGGTTTAGAAGTGAGAAATCTGGAAAAATAATTAGAAGATAATGAAACTAGGGTTCTTGATAATTATGATGAATTTGCCCTTTAATTCGATACCATTGATGAATTAGTACATGCTTCACGTAGGAAATCTTGTATATAGGTGTATTTAATCAATAGTAAACTTGTTTAGGAGTTCGGGAATAATTAATGGTGTTTTGGATAATTTTCTTGGATGAAACCCGTAGGTCGGATTAATAGTTTTTGGGCAAGAACTGCTTGATCGAACCATCGACTGATCGATCAATCGACCCCTCCTGGAAACTGCATGTTTTTCCTCTTTTTGTTTAATTCGGATAAAATACATGGGAACCCTTAAATATCATTTAATGAGAATAATGGGCCATATAGAGGACCAGTGGGGTCTAAGTAGATTCCGCTGAAGGAAATGTTATATGGGATGTAATAGTGGGTTAATGGGGGTTTGACACATATGGGAAATCGTGCATAAGTTAACTACGGAATTGGGAGATTCGTGAATGACTTAGACCAGTATGTTTGAGAGGGTGTACTTACTGAATTGACCTTTAGGAAGGGAGAATACTTCGAGGGACGAGAACTAATTGTGAAATGATTAAAATTGTGAATAAATTGAGATGAGTCGTTAATGCATAAAAAAATTTGGTAAAATTGCATTACGTACGGTTAAAATATTATTATGGGTCATGGGCGAACCTAATTGGAAAAAGAGAATATTTATATATATGACCGAGTGCATGTGTATATATATTTATATTATGTTTGTGTATAATCATACATGCGCTACTTGCTATCACGGAGGTTGCCGCGCCGGGACAGTCTAATCTCGATGGGACCTTTATGGGGGATATTAACTTGTACCCTAGAACATAGGATTCCTTCGTACAGGTTATCTGAGAATGATAGTCAGACGATCCTAAGAGACGTGAGGGGTATGTGCTGACCTCTTAGTCACTTGGAACTATGCTTCGCCTCCATTTTGTGTGTATTGTGTTAATACAGTTCGAGAGTGATTCCTAACTATCGTATGTTGTTATAACAAGAGACCTTAGTGTGTATTTGATTGAATAACAAGTGGAATATATATATATATATATATATATATATATATATATATATATATATATATATATATATATATATGGACACTATGCAAGCAAGGTATTTTTAGACCTTCAAGAAGGTATATATAGAATTCAAATTTTGAGGATGAAATTCCTTGCTTATGAGGGAGAAATTTTACACCACGTATTTTTGGCAATAATAAATTAATTATTAAATTAACTGTTTTCTTATGATGATTTTCTATTTGTATGTTATATGTAGTATATCACTTATTATAATTATCGTATGTTGTTATGTGATTCATATATGTAGTCGTATGTGTGTTATGTGAATAAACACTCTTTGGAAATTGATATAACACACGGTAATTTGTTTATTAATTTTTTTTAACTAACTAGCATTATTTAAGATTATGAAACAGTCAGGGACTAGGTGTCAGGATTCCCTTGTTTGGATTCTCCTTGTTATCGAGTTCCACCGATCATGAAGTAGTTTCTTATAAGGCCAAGTCACACACTAATAATTAATAATTATGTTTTAACCAAATTGGCCCGTAACAACTTATAAATTAAAATAAGGATATAAATAAATTATTAAAATTTATTCTGTTTCGGGTTGAATTTCAGGATGCTTAGAAAGTTTGTTTTTAACTTAAAATAATGGAATTTAAGTCTATTAGGTTAGTATATGGTTTGGGTTGAGTTTCAGCCTATTTAGTACATGTTTTGGGCTTATTTAGTTAAGACTTATTTTGGGCCTAGGCTTAATTTCGAAGGAAACACTCTTATTAGGTTAAGTAGCAAAACCTATAAGACTCATTTGACATTTGAAGAAACCCTAGAGATCGTGAGAGAAGAGGCACCAAGGATTGAAGAGGATTTCGAGAAGTAGGGAACTTTGATTCATCAATTGGTCCAAGGTAAGTATATATCGATTAAGAATTTAATTAGGATTGTTTTATGATAGTAGTAGTCATTTGAATATGAGATTAATATTTTTATAATCTCATTTTCATCATCTAAAACCAATTTTCAAAATTTGTTTATTTGTTAAATTACACATTAATCTCATGTCAGTGAATTAGGATAATGTTATGTTAAATTCTATGTATTTGATCATGAAATTTGATTGCAATTGGTATATTCTTAATCACAATGATGATTTATATAAAATCCCTCATGTGTTAATACATTTTTGAATAAAATCTTAGATGTATTAGGTAGATTGATGAACCTTGGGTTATAAAACTCATAATCTAAAATTAATGCTTAAATCCTTATTTAAACCACCTACAACTTGTAGTTATAGGTTGGACTTTGATCTCTAAGTGTTAAAAGATCATTATTAGTTCTTCTTTTGGTGTTAGGACCTTAGTCAAGGTTGTTCATGGCGGACTAGGTTTTCATATTTCGTAACTTTGGGTTTGGGGCAGAAGAAATCCATTTTTGGAAGTTTAAATATGCATGACTTACGCATGGTTAGTAGCCCGATGCGAACAGCAGCGTGCGCATAACTAGGATCAGCCTCGTGTGCACGGTTCTGGGCAGAGGACCTTGGTTTTTTAATTTTATAATGTGAAGATGGTTGGTAAGGGGTTATTCCATATCCTTAGGATGTTATTATAAGGTGTATGGTTCCATTGAGTTAGGATTCCCATTAGAACAACTTTTATATGGTTGGATATTTGTTCTTGATTAATTTGGGATAATTAATCTAAGAATTGGAATTATTTTTTTTACAATCCGTTAGTAGATGGGGTTACTAAATAATTGATTGAGAACCTTGAGTATATATCCAATTGGAGAGAATTTTGATGAGAACAAAATGCTTAGTGATTATGTAGATCATCTGATAGTTTATAATGATTTTATAACCTATTGAGTGGGGTAATAGTTATTCTAAACAATGATGATTTATATGAACAGTAGGAATAAGACAAACCGAGACTTCAGAGCTTGGGGATTTCGGACTAATATTGTGTATAAACAATTATAGTTGACTTGCATATTAACTAATAATTAAATACACATTTCATGCAACCAAGTTGAGTAGGGCTTGTATATATTGTGTGTAATCCTGATGAGTAGGGTTTGTACTTGTTTGTTTGACCTAATTTTGTAGGGTCGTGTTTTATTTGCTTGATTTCTATATAATCATACCGAGAATGTGTGTGTACTCATGGGGGACATACCAAGAGGGATTTTTTGGGACATGTAAGATGTTTACCGCATTGGTACCCCATTGATAGAGATGGCCTTTACCTTGGTCCTTTTTACCCTAATCATATAGTTGACGTACTCGTATCCCGAGTGGGATTAAATGGGGGTATACTTTCTATAGTATTGGGTATGGGAACGTACGATTGGAGGGATAGGTGTAGTGATTTCCCTTGGTTTGATGATGTGAGGTTATAGGGTTGGGGTGATTTATAACTATACCGAATAAACACGAGTGATACCCAAAGGCATTAAAGATAGGAATCCGAATCTTTTATTTGTAGTCTTGTGTATAGCCCATGTGATTTTATGTGAGTTGTGTACACTAACACGCATTCTGGATTATGTTCTTTTGTATTGCAGTACCTTGAGATGGTTTTACAAAATTATGACTTATGCTAGAGATGTATAATCATATGTTTATAGGTTGGGAATATTTTGGTAATAATATACTAGAGGTGTATATGTTAAACTGTAACATGAGAACATTTAAGACTAGTACATTAAAGATGTATGTATTTAGATGTCTGACTTGAGACGGTTAATATAAGAGAATAATATTTAGTAAAAGAATTATAGTTAATGTAATCATTTATTATTAGAATAGATGAACTTAAAGCTGTTAAAGTAAAGATACTTAATTAATAAAGATATCATTTTTTACATTATGCCTCATTGGGGTTTGGGAGTAAATATGCATATTTATTTTAAGATGTTTGGGTAGGGTAACTTATATGAATTAAAGTCCACTTAATATGAAGATGCATTATTTATATATACCAACTTCAGTTAAATCGGTATCCTTTACAAACTTACTAGGTTTAATCCTCATTGTTGAACTGTTTTCCATAGGTCTTAGGTTGTTGTTTTTGCCATAAACTTGGGTTATTCGTTGGAGGGGTTTATCTAGATACATTCAATAGTCATTTGTAGGATGTAGGTGTCGAGCGCACTTGCTCTTTCACACCTTTGTATTTATTTATATTTCAGTTCAGGCAGTTATATGTATTTCAATTTGTTTTCAAGTCAGATATTGTATGGAATGTACTTGTATTTTGAGAGAATATTGTATTGTAGAGATATTTATTCCAAGGTTGGATTTTATTCTTATGGGAGTGATTGGTATCAGAGATGTTTTATTTGTTTTAGTATTTTATATCCTTGTATTGCATTTACTGACTTCATTTTATTTATTTATTTATTTTGTTATTGAATATTTTTTATTCCCTTGATTTTTGTATTAGACCTAATCAATCTATTTATGGATTTTAGGGGATGTCACAAACTCCCATTGTACTTTTATAAATAATATACAAAGGAACCATTGATTTAATCATACTTAACACAATGACACATGTCGTGATAATATCTGACAAATTAATATAAATTATTAATTAAGGATTGATTTTAAGTGAATTTGAGTTATGGCAACATATATGAGTTCCATAAATTTTAGGATATGCAGTATAAGACCATCTCCAAGACATGTGTGCATTTTTGCACACTCAAAATGCTCTAATGCATTTTTGGTCCCCCATTGTTAAATTGGTCCAATGTAATAAGCAAAACAGTGCTTCTACAACAAGTGAAGTGCCATGGGAAGAGTGAAAAAAATTTAAAAGAAAATAGAAAATGTAGAAAAAGGGTACAAAAAAAGAAAACAAGGCTCGCGCGATAAATGAAGTGTTGCGAGAGCCTAGTTTTGCCAATTATGGGTGGCAACCAATTTTGTTAACCCGAAAAACTTTTGCAAATATGTCGACTACCCAGGAGAGCCAAAAAAACAGAAATGGATCTAAAAAATTGGAATTTGCAAATATGTCTATTACTCTGGAGATGGTCTAAACTAGCAATGTACCGTCAATATATAATTTAAGGTTAATTATACGTTGACCCTTCCAACTTTACTTCCGTTTTCACTTAACTACCCGTACTTTCATTTTCAAGATTTAATCCCATAAATTTTTAAAACACATCACTTTACCCCTAAATAGGGATGGCAGCGGGGTGAGTTTTGATGGGGACATGCCCTGGACTTTCCCCTAATGGGGAGAATTTGGTGTAAATAAACGGTTTGCAATCAGGATTGCGATCGGGATTGGGGTCAAATTTGAAATAAGAAGCCATCAAGTTCGGAGCGGGGTCAGGTTTTTTGTGTAAAAATTATGAATCCATCCCGTTTAAGAATATTATTACAAATATTATAGTTAAATCTATGCACATTAGTTAGTTTGCTATAATAATAACTCAATGCATACTCTTAGTTAGAGGACTTTAATTTTTTATTATTTTAACATAAAAAACTCAAAATCCGTTAGAATAATTATATAAAAATAAGTTAGAAAATATTAAAAAAAATATTTGGGTTGGGTTTGAGGCGGGTTCGAGCCCCCCCCCCCCCCCCCCTGGATTTTAGACAGGATGGGCGCGGGGTAACGAGGTTGGGTGTGGCCAAACCCACTTCGTTTCCATCTCTACCCCTAAACACAAATCGTGTTAAATTTTTGGATGAAAAACTGATCATGTGCACTGCATATGAAGGTATTGTTGTCAAACTACTTGTGTAAATGACCAATGTTTTGCTCGAAAAATTAACAATATTACGGTCAGGGGTAAAATGACGCATTTTTAAAAGTTGAGGAGGTTAAGTCTAAAAAATGAAAATACATATGATAAAGTAAAAATTGGTGCAAATTTTAAAGGGTCAAAGTATAATTAATCCTGTAATTGTTGGCACTAAAAATAAAGTAGTCAGTAGCATGTGTTGCTATAAGGGTTTGGGTAGGAAATGCATGATTTTTGAAAAATTGAGTATTAATTAATCAATCATCTCCTTACACAAACATTGCAAAATATAATTTTAGCCAGCTTCTAAAAAAAATATTTCTAGAATCTAGATATTTCTAGCATGATCACCCATTTTCCAAGTTTCAATATCAATAATTCTATTTTTAATTTTAACAAATTTAAAAAGTTTTCTCATAATTGAAATGTCAATGTTGGGTATGGGGGAAATTCAAGAGCTTAGAGTTGAGATAAAATTTATAAGAGAAACCAATTGATTTGAAATTCATTTAAAGGGATTTATGGTAAATATGGGATTATAATGGCTTTGATGACAACAAAATAAGAAAAGAAAAAAAAGATGTAAGATTAGTAACGAAAATTAAACTAACTTTAGCATGCTTGTGTTTATTTTTCATAACCAATGTTGGTATTTCATTAGGTCATTAGGGTGTAAATGGATATTCGATAATTCAAATATCTTCAGTATTCAAATTTGTTTTTCCCTGGTATTTATCCGAGTAGAATTTGGAATAGCAAATTCAGATAACACTTTTAAATATCTGTCATGAATAATCCGTCTCCGAAGCAAATTATCTGTTTCGGATATCTTCATGTGCAATATTATCTATTATCTATTATTCTAATCACACACATATACACACACACACACACGCGCGCGCGCGCGCGTATAATTTAGTTATCTAGATGATTGATTGCAAACAATTTTAAGCATTCATTATCTAATGAATAAATAAAATAAACAAAATTATATTCCTTTATCTCTTGTGTGTGATATTGTCTTAAATACTATATTTCTATTATATACTGGTTGTTTTATGTAAAGTCACTCTAACTCACAACATTGTCCCTTCTGTTGACATATTCACAATAACTGATAGATAATGTTGTAGTCAATATTGTGTAGTTGTGACCAATTAAATTACTATAGCACGTGATCTTTCCTCTTTAATATGTTCGCTAAAATACTTTATCAATCTCTCGTTGACCCGATGTAACCGTATATCAGGTGAATCAAGGTTACTTATTACTTAAATGTTACTACTTATTTTTAAGTCTTTTAAATTTGATTATCTATTTTTATGTAGTAACCTTTAATAGAATGTTGTGTAGAAAATATTGTTGTAAAAATTTAGAAAATTGTCGAATCAATGCTCAATAAGCACAATATATGTATACTAAATAATAAAAATGGATATTAATAGTATTCGAGTTCAAAAAATCTGAAATCATACATATAGCTGTACATATATTCGAGTGGGAATAAGTATACAAACAATGAACTTACGAGCGAACACGAATCCATTTGATTATATATTAATATTCACACACTTGGCATGTCCAAAAATAGGGTTTATTGTAAATATTTGAGTATCACACAAGAAATAACAGCTATCAAAAAGTTGATTTAGGTGGCATGTGTGACAACCCGCCTACTAAAATAATAGGTGGTCAGCTCAATACTCTAATAATCACGGGAATCATAGATGGTCCATTCTCAGCATCATTGTCGAGTAAAATAATAGTCTGAGATAACCACCAATCATTTTAGAAAACAGACTGTCAAATTTAAAATTTTTAAAGTAAAAGAAAAACACTTAGACAATCCCCTTTGCAAAAACGGTGGATATAAAAAATCAATGAATAAAGAACGACAACACAATGAATAATTACCGAATAAGCTGTCGGTGAACAGACCAATAAAAATAGTTACACCGAGTATTACACATTAAATATTGCATTATAATGAATGAGTACAACACTTGGGCAACACGCCCGAAAAAATAAATTGAACATATCTAGAGTACAAGGAAAAGAAGCGTCTAATACAAATAACCTACAACATTCGCAATATGCCGTAGCTCCATGACAACCGGAATGGAAATGTAAATACGGGTGTCCATGCAGTAGAGCACCTGTACGGAAAGGAGTACATGCAAAGACATAGAAATATAGACGGGTCAGGGCCCATTTTGATATGATTCCCATGTGACTCAAATGCATGACAGTTAAGTGTGTAATTCTCTCGCAATTAATAATAATATTTCTCACCTCTCAGTCTAAAAGCAACCTAGCGCAATATCAATGATGATGCTCTCGTTAACCCAAGTACTAAGGGCTAACTTCTCCCCATTCTCAACACTATGCCCTAATCGTGCGTGGGGTGTCTCGCAAAGCGAAATCCAAACAAGGAACCCCCCTCGATACACTACTACTTAGGTAAGGTTGATCATCGAGATCCATTAGACCCTAAGTACAATATTGATGAATATAATAATCTAATTTAATTTCCTTTAACATAGTGCTAAGGGATAAACTTCTCCCCAGTCTCAACATTATGCCCTATTCGTGCGTGGGGTGTCTCCCAAAGTGAAATCCAAACAAGGAACCCCCCTCCCCCGATACACTACTACTTAGGCAAGGTTGATCGTAGAGATCCAAATAGACCCTCAGCACATAACTAATATATATACATATATGGAATCATCTACAGTTATTCAAGGAAACATAAATAAACCCATTCACCATCTAAAAGCATAATTCTTATTTCTTCTTAAGGAATATATATAAATGGTACAACATTTTATCAAATGTTTACCAATTAATCTCATTTAAACAATTTCTTTACCAATTTTATTTCCTTTCTTCCATCAAAGAAAAATACATTTTTAAAGCAAGTTTTTGTTAATCATAAAAATGCTTTATCCTTTTTCATAAAATTCCACTTCCCTTCTTCCATCCAGGAAGTGTAATCAAAAGTCATTTTTATTATCATAAAAATACTTTTGTATACCATATGCTTCCATCTCCCTTCTCCCATCCGGGAAATGTATCTGAAGCCAAACCATATATCCCATTTCCCTTCTTCCATCCGGGAAATGTATTTAAAACCAATTCATTAACATGAATTGCTTTAATATATCTAAGACCGTCCCTCCAGGTTTCCCCACTAGACGCGCCGCTAAATGGCTATCATCTTCCAGGGCCTATCAAATAAGACAACCTGGGAACCTACCAAACATCGGGAAGCGGCCATATGCCTGCGGGATAGTCAAGACCACATCTAGAATCTCCTAACCAGCTCAGTACAATAAATGCCCATATGGCCTAGGGATTATATCCACCCTACATTCATTAGCCAGGGGGCTTCAACACACGTGCGTAACCTCCATTATGATAGCGATTTAGAGAGGTGTGTATCCATAAATTATCATTTATGAAAAATATTACTTTTTTACTTTTGAAAACATCCACTTTTACGTTCTCAAAATCATTTGTACTTATTCATTTAGTACTACATATTAGCATATGTCTTTCTTATTCTTAGTGTCATATTGTATTAATGACCTAAGACCCGAAGTGCCATTATCCTCAAACTAGCCTCCAAGGGTTCAAACAATTTCATAAACCATCGAAGTGAGTCTCCCTCAAGGAGTATCTCCCAAATGTCTCAACATTAACATTTTATCTCCAATTTATCTTTAGGTTAACTTCCTATATCATTCGAACATTAAACTATACAAACTAGCCCTCGGGGTAGGCCTAATTATCCCATATCATCCTAGGACATTTGTCTACCCAAAACATCCCTCTAGGACTCCCCATTACTTCCCAATGGAAGGTCCCTAAACCTTGGACCTAAAAGAAAAAGGCGAAAAAAAAATCAAACTAAGAAAATCTCACAAAAACAGGGGACCCGAATCGATTCGCCCTTGCGAATCGATTCGCTTAAAAGCCGAATCGATTCGGTGAGCAAAAACTGACTTCCTGCAAAAGCCGAATCCATTCGGGTTGGGCCGAATCGATTCGGTTTTTTCCCAGACCTGTAAGCCTCCCCTACTCCGAATCTATTCGCCTCTAGGGCCGAATCGATTCGTTTTTTGCCCAAAACCTGTAAGCCTCCCCTACTCCGAATCTATTCGCCTTTAGGGCCGAATCGATTCGGTCCTGCAGTTTTGCCCAATTTGGGCTACGGGTTGTATAAACCCTAAAATCCCTAAACCTCAAATATTTGATTTTAACCAACATCAACAACAACTAATTCTCCCAAATTGTTTCTACACAATTAATAACCAATATATAATCCTCAAATCAAGTTAAAACTAGGATTTAAGAGTTAAATCATCAAAATCGACAAAGAACCCATTTAGTGTTTAAATCTCCAAAACTTAACTACACATGAAATTTATCACATTAAATCAACATCTAGCAAGTAAGAAACTTGCCTCGAGTTCGTAGTCTCGGATTCTCTTCTGGTGGGAACGATTTTCGGCCTCAAATCTTCATTTCTCTCTCTTTTCTCCATTTTCTCCCAACTCTCTCTTCTCTCTCTCTCTCTCTCTCTCTCTCTCTCTCTCTCTCTCTCTCTCCTTTGGCTTTTAACACAAATGAAGAAAGAAAAGGGGTGGGGGAACTTAAACGGGTCTTAAAACATAAATGCCCTCTTTTAATTTCTAATACTCCATTAAAATGACTCGTATCCACTTAATTGAGTCATAACACCCCAAAAGTGCCCGAAACTTAAAAATACAACTTGGCACTTATTTCGACTATCTCGACTATTCTAAAAACAACCGCACCCCCTATTTTGGCATGCGGAATAAAGTGAACCATTTTTGTGTTCCAATTTCATTGTATTTCATTAACTATACTCCAATTTAAATATGGGCCATAACCGTCGTTTTTCATATAACGACGCAATAATACACAATATAATGCTATTTACCTTCTCATACGGTAAATAGACAAAACATAGTAAATATTATTCCTTATTTTATAGAATTAGCCCATCGGGTAAAATAATATAAAATAGCCGCTCAAAAACCTGGGTAGTTACAGCATGCTTAGGGGTTGAAGCGATACAGTTTGGTCGATTACGTATCCTTACCAATATCAAAACCATATTCTAAATGGTAAAATCGTTTGTACAGAATTTACCAACCGGTACACAAAAATAAAAAGAAAAACCAAATGGTCGGTATTTCGATAATTTCGATTAGTTTTTATTTTGGTAATTTTGGTTTCTTTTTTGTTTTTTCCTAGCAAATAATAAAATTACAAGTCAGTTTTGTGCATTCGGTAAATCCAGTACAAATTTTAGTTCGTAATCACAAAATTATTTAAACTTGTACTATAATTTCAATAAATTTGGTACATTTTCTCTTTCCCGTCACTTGGGATATAACTAATTAAATCTCACAAACATTACTGAGTATACCTATAAAAAATGAACATGACATTTGAACACTTAAAAACAACACAATTTGCATAGTCAACATAAAATTTGCATTTAGTTCAGCAAACTTTGTAAACTGACATCGAAGCTGATAAATAATTTTTTTAACATTATCAAATTCTAAAGAGATTGGGTATTAAAGTATCCTCGATCTAAAAAGTCCCAACTGCCAACTAGTTTGTGCAGTACTATTTTTTTTCAATTGACAAATTTGAATAAATCACATAATCAACATTGCACTATGCTAAATCAGCCAATAAGATTTGAAATATATAGGTTACGAAATGAAAATTACAGAAGTTAATAATCAACTAATTAAGTCAATATTTATTATTTAATCCATAATTTTTTAAACAATAAAACAAAGATGAAGTAGATAACCAGATTCATAGATCGATAGAACTTCATTAGCAATTAAGTCAACTACTATGAATATAAAAATCTCAAATCCAACCAATTAACACATCAAACTCAATTTACGTACATAAATAGATACATAAATGGTTTATACATAGTATGATAAATTAGAAATGGATAATGAATCTTAAAGTTTAGACTTACAGAAATGGATAAGAAATGTAGAGATCAAAAGGGTGTTGGGGGTGTAACACCCTAACCCAGATTTATGGGTTACCCGTGAGTCAACCCGATCTGCATCGAATCGTTAGGTGTGAAGTGCAATGGAACAACCTAAATAATATTCCTAGTCCAATTTTATTTTAATTAACATTTCACTTGTTAGCATGCGATGTCAATTTCAAGATAAACTACATGAGGGACCTGTGGGGCGCACTCCAGAATCCAAGTAAACAGAGCTACTAATGTAAAACAAAAATAATATATACTTACCTGTATAATGCTCTCAAAATACGAAGCCTCACCCAACCTACCGTAACAAAGTGGGTATGTGAGCCTATGCTCAGTGGAATTTATACGAAAGGTATAGAAATGAATGGGAGAAAGGTATACTCACACGCTACAACCATATACATGTGAAAATATGTATATATCTACATACGTATACCTTTGAACATACATGTTCCAATGAATTAATCAGATTATTTCTAAAAATCTTATTTTCCCAGATTAATTAACCTTAATCTCATTAAAGGCACTACACCAAATCTGCCCATTTGTCAAGGTCATTGACCCTGACAAATCACCCTTGTCAAGGTCAATGACCGTGACATTTTGAGGCGAGACAACTTTTTTTGTCACGGTCGTGTCACGGTCATTGACCTTGACACAAAACTCACGTTTTGTGTCACGATCGTGTCACGGTCATTGACCTTGACACGTTTGTCACGGTTTAAAACCGTGACTAAGCCGCGATCCTTTTTAAAAAAATTGTCACGGTCATTGCCCGTGACAAGCCCGTGACAAATGTTCTCAAGGACTTGTCACGGTCATTGACCGTGACAATTCTGGGCAGAATTTAAAAAAAATCTGCTGGGCAGTATGGCCACCGCCACTGCCCAGCAGTATATTTGTACCTGTTATAACAACGTTGTACCTGTTCCAAACATCATATATCCAACACAAACTAAAGATAATGCAAATATATATTCATGACAGTATAATCCAAATTTTCAAAGTAAAAATAATATACATGACGATATAATCCAAATATAATTAAAATGGACAAACTTGAAAATAATGTTACTACATGTCTTGTATAAAACTGAGGAGGTGAGTAGGCCACACGACATACGAATTGACGCACCCACTAATATATGTCGTGCCGCATTGTTCACGCAACCACAGTAGGGAGTTCTCCTTCCCAGGTATGACATGCGTGACGAGCACCCGGGACTCCATCCCTTGAAGCACACGTCCATGGACTATTCCACCCTCGATGATATCCGGGTCCCTCAACCCCCGCCCTATCCGCTGGCCATCAAATATGTCCAATATGAACACGCTCGGCCAACCAATCGTCGATAATGGTCTGTTGGAGGGCGTCAAATAGGGAAGTGGATCGTCGAAGTACGGACGTGTCGGTGATGAAGCAGCGAGGTCCACATCCTCGTCATCCTGCGCCTCGTCCTCCCGCACCTCCTCGTCCTTCCGCACCTCCTCCTCCACCGCCTTCTCCTTCCCTTTCCCTTTACCTTTCTCTTTACGGTCTCCACCCAACGTATGCTTCATGAATGCGTACATATCTTGGACCGTCGCCTCCAAACGGGACAGCTTCGCGTCGTGTGAATCCACCGTTCGAGCCAACCCGGTGTCGCTCGTCTCCAATCCGATGATCCTAGATTTGGCCACCCGCGAGCTCACTCCCCTTGTCCTCCCCTTGCGATCAGAGCCAAGCACTTGGCTGAGTGCGTCTGTGGACAAAGATGCCTTGTCGGCATCAGACTGCGACTCATGCACTTCCTTAAGCTTTGCCTGAAACGACAAAAAGCACATGATTAGTAAAATAAGTAAACTAAAAAATTATAACGTAATTAACAATAATTAAACTGTCGGATTACTTACAATCGTGGCCGCGACGCTCGGGGACACCTCCTTGTCCTTCCCCTTCTTCGTCCGAAGAGCCACATAAGTATCGAGCCTATGTGGCTTACCCCCTGGCCCACTCCCTACCCCCTGAAATAAAATAAAGTAAAGTAAAATTAGTATCGGCCCCGCAAAGTAAAATAATATCCAATAATATATTTCTGTAGTTATAGATAAATTAAATATTACCTTCATCCTATGCTCCACCTCAGCGTAAGAGGTCCGGCCGGAGTAGTGCACGTCCGTCTTTTTAGCCCGATTTTCCCTCCCCGATTGGCGAGATGCCAATTGTCGATCCTCGATCTCATTGTCAATGAACTTTTGCCATTGTGCCAATGAGATCGGCTCCTTGGGCGGGACGGATCCGCGCCATTGTAAAATGGTCTCTCGTGTTTTTCCAAAGTACCGTGTCCGCATATTTTTTTTCCACGTCTTGTGTTGCTCCCTCAACTGCTCGAAGACGGAATCGCGTAGCTTTGGATCCAAGTTGAATTGTTCCTGTCCAACAAATACAATGTTAGTTGCGAATAAATATAAATATAAATATAAATATAAATATAAATATAAATATAAATATAAATATAAATTGAAATTGAAATTGAAATATTCATATAAATATTACCTGTAGTGCCGCCCAAACAGCTAACTTGAGCTCATACGGCACCTCCTTCCAACTCATAAACCCCGGGCCGATGACCGTCTTTAGCAGCTCGAGGGATCTCGCTAAAAGCTCCGATTTGTTTTCGACGGTAATCCCAAATTTTCCATATTTGGGGAGCCTAGGGGCGGAGGAGCCCTCGTCGCCTCCGCTACCACCGAACCCAGACGACGACATCATCATAAACAGCATCATCATCTTCGCCCTAACATCTGAAGGAGACATTTTTGCTGTAAAAAAAATGTTATTAGTACAGATAAAAAAAATGTTATTAGTACAATTAAAAAAATGTTTCGTCTATATTATAACGTATGTGTAAGTTCCGTCAATACCACCCCCGCCACACGCACACACACACACACACACACACACCACCCCTACCCACCCCACCCCACCCCCGCCACACGCACACACACACACGCATACACACACACACACGCACACACACATATTTTGAATGAAAATATCAATTATTTATAAAATTGATGTCTACTTTTAGTGTTGTGTATATATGTTAGTCTACTTTTGCTTTTTTTTTTAAATAATCAATTAACCAAATTTCATAATAGTGAATAAGGGTTAATCCTAGCCATTGATTAAGTGTATTATTAGTAAGTACAAAAATTAAATATGGACTCTTAATCTAGGATATAAGGAGTATTTGTTAGTGAAATAATAATTTAGTGATAAAAACACACTCGAACACTACCAAGTTTTGACGACACGGGTCTCTAGAAAGAAAAACAAGCATTTCCAAATTACACGTCGAAATAATACAAGTGCATGCTTTGCAATCAAAGGTATTTATCTTTAGGGGTTTGTAAATTTAGGATTTATTGTAATATGTATTTTGAAAATAGGACAACAAACATTTTATTTATGATGCGTCGTGTCGTGTTCGGGTCGTGTCATGTCGGGTTCGTGTTAAGTATTAGTCAACCCTAACCCGACCCATTTAACTAATCGTGTCAGATGAGCAAACACTGCACTCATAGGCCTACAATAACTTAATTTAATTAATTTCAAATTCTTGCAACACATAAATAATTTATCATCCGAGTTCGTGTCGAGTTCGTGTCGGGTATCGTGTCGTGTCAAAAATTGCCACCCCACCCCACCCCTGCCCCCCTCCACCACCACACACCACCACACACACACACACACACCCCACCCCTAACCACCCCCTGCCCCACCCCTCCACCACCCCCTCCCCCACCACACACCACCACACACACACACACACACACACCCCAACCCCACCCCACCCCACCCCCTCCCCCACCACACACCACCACACACACACACACACCCCACCCCTAACCACCCCCTGCCCCACCCCTCCAGCACCCCCTCCCCCACCACACACCACCACACACACACACACACACACACACCCCAACCCCACCCCACCCCACCCCCTCCCCCACCACACACCACCACACACACACACACACACACACCCCACCCCACCCTCCCCCACCCCCTCCCCCACCCTGCCCCACCCCCTGCCCCCCTCCCCCACCCTGCCCCACCCCCCACCCCCTGCCCCCCTCCACGCACACACATATATATATATACACATACACACAAATATACACACAAATATATATATAAATGAAAGAGAGAGAGAGAGAGAGAGAAAATGGACCTGAAAGTAGAGAGAGAGAGAGAGAACAGCGTCGAGAGAGAGAGAGAGAGAGAGAGAGAAATGGAGGGAACGGCGCGGGAGGGAAAAAAGAAGGGGGATAGGGTTTTTGCTGCGAATATTGTCACGGTCATGTCAACGTCATTGACCGTGACAAGAATTTAAATAATTGTCACGGTCAATGACCGTGACAATTCGCTGTCACGGTCGTGTCAAGGTCAATGACCGTGACATAAAACGCGTGTTTTTTTGTTACGGTCAATGACCTTGACAAGGCTGGCCGGCTGAAAGGTGACTATTTGCCCATTTTGGTGTAGTGAGGTTTTCTTGTTCATATTTAACATTTCTCACTTTATTCAACACACCCGAATCAACACTTGAAACCTTTACACTTAATTTAGCAAGCCATTCCTTTACCGGAAATTATTCTTTTATTCATTTAGATATCCTTTAGTATTTGAAAATCTCCATTTCAACACATGCAATCCCCGTGTAAGAAAATACTTATTTATTATTTTAAAACCCTTTTTCACAACACCTTCTTGTGTTAAATATGAGTTTCGCCATTTAGGTCGCTTAACCACCAATTTATTCACTTTATTTACCCTTTTTCCTAATCTTATGGACATTATTAGGTTTACTCATTAACTTGTCCATTTAGCCTTTACCGGCATATTTATTTCATTCATTCAAATTAGGTTGTATTTACACATTCACCACACAACCCATTTCTTGATTCGTGTTCCATATTTCAATTAACTTTTTCTGGTATTCTTCCAATACTGCATACTTACACTGGCTCTATACCGATGGCTATGCGCACCATATGCTCTGGCCAGTGGTTTAGGGCTTTTCACCCAAGGTCCTGCTTTATCCCGATATCATCCGAGTACCTTTCAATTTATTTTAACATTTTACAAATGTTGTAAGGACATTGTCCGTCACATTTTATTATGTCATATACCGCTACAAGTCATCAAAGAATCAAGGATGCTAACACCTTCAAACTCCGGATCCATCATGGGAGAAGTTTATGTAAATGTTGAATAGAAGAGAATCGAACCGAAGCAAGAAAATAACGAAGCGATGCCATACTCAATGAAATTTCTGTAAAGGCTGTACAAGACGGAACCGAATCGAACCCCTTAGTCGGATCGGTTTTGGTCGCAATAAAATAACAAAAGGGGTTGCGTATAGGTAGTTTTAAAAAGGCAAATATTTTGAAGCCTTACGACACTGCTATTTTAAAAAATCTTACACCCTTTTTTTTTGTTATCCAGCATGCCAAGGTTTATCCCCTCATTCCAAATTCTATCTATAAAAAAGGTATGCACGTACAACTTTAAGTGAGAAGAAAAGTTTATTATTTTGACAGAACACTTTTCAAGAAGAAATTTTTTTGTGTTCTATAATTTTTCAGAGTGTCTTCTTCTCACTTTTAAGGGTCCAAAACTTTTGTCCATTTAATTCATAATCCCTTCTACTTTTTATGAATTGTTTTGTGGAACCCAAGACACATTTTTCTGAAATATTATGTTGTTGATTTTGGTACCTTTCTTGGTGCTAATCGAAGACTGCGGTCATTGAGGTTCGCTGCGTGTGGATCTTTGCATAAGATAGAACTGCATGTTCTTGTGGAGTAGCTGCGATTGTTCCATTACTGACGACGCCGATCGACACCTGCAGGTATTCGTGTGTCAAATTATTTCATTGTAATCCGAGTAAGTTGTGATTTACAAAATTATAGCGAAATAAATGGTTTTGCCCTTCGGGGATTTTTTCTTGAAATTTTGTGTCGCATGCTATATCTTATTTATGGTTTGACACACGTACACACGTAGTTGCATGTTTAGGAGCTGAATCATTTTGGTTTAAAAATAGACTCTAATTAAATAAGTGTGCCAAATTGGATATTTGCGAATTTAATCAATTATCACACAACGTCATATTTTTTTAAATTGGTATCTGAGCGGGTTGCACTAATTTATCGCATATTATTTTTTTCCGCAAAATTGTGTGATATTGATTTTTTTTTTCAAATCAGTTTTATGAAAAAGCGCAATTTTTCCAATGGAACGTTCATTTAATAAGGTGCCTATTTTTTATGGAAATAATTATGCCTATTGGAAAGCTCGCATGAAATCTATTTTAAAAGCTATTGACGAGAGTGTTTAGTTTCTTTGTGAAAATGGGTGGGCTCCTCCTATGGTCACCGTTAATAACATCACCACTTCAAAACCCGTGTCAGCCTGGACTGAAGGTGATTATAAAATGTCTAATTTCAATTCCCGTGGTATGAGTGCTATTTCTGGAGCTATCACTCATGATGAGTTTCGCCGAATTATGACGTGCACCACGTTTAAAGAAGCTTGGGATGTTTTGAAATTGACACATGAGGGTACGAACGCGGTTAAAGAATCTAAATTACAAAATTTGGCCACCCAATTTGAGACTATCACCATGTCTGAGTCTGAATACTTTGATGATTTTTATGCACGTTTGTCGGACATTGTTAACACATGTGTCGTTAAAAAGATTTTGAGATCTCTCAAAACGCTTTATTCCCAAAGTCACTGTTTTGAACTCTTTGGGAAATTTAAAATCACATAAGTTGAAAGAACTTGTAGGAGATCTGCAAACCTATGATATTGACATGTTTCCCAAAACCATTAAGGCTAAGGATAATGGCATTGCTTTAAAGATTCATTGTAAGAAAGAGAAAGAAAAAGTTTGTGAGTCTGATTCTGATGGTGACTTTGATTTTAATGATATGTCCTTGTTTGCGAAAATTTTGTAAAAATTTCTCAGCATGAACAAAAATAATTCTTCCAATAAAAAGAAATTTTTTGAGAAAAATAAAAATAAAGGAAAGGCCAAAAAAAAGCAGTGAGAGGGAAAAAGAGAATGACTCGGATGAGGAGTGTGAGGAGGAGTTTGAGAACGTGGCTTGTTTTAAATGTGGAGGTAAGGGGCATCAGTCGTTTGAGTGTCCTATGTGGCTTAGAAAGAAAGGAAATAAAGTAGCCATGCCCACCACACTTAGTGATAGTACTGAAGGTGAGGGTGTTGAGACTAGTGTGGAGAAGTTTGTAGCTTTTTCGAGTCGTGTGAGCACACCCACTTTGTCTCACGTTGATAGAGGTCATGAGAGCACCGGTGATGACTCGAGTGTTTTTAGTGGAGATGAGAGAGAGAGTGGAGATGAAAGTGAGCTTCAAAAAGCCTTTAGAGATTTGTACACCGAGACCTTAAAAATAAAGAAGTATAATAAGGATTTAGGTCGTCGAGTGTTAGATTTGGAGAGAGAGGCGGAGGTTTTAAGAAAGGAAAAATGTGATTTGATCGACACGATATCTAGTCTGACGACACATGTATCCCAACTCGAGAGTGATCCCGAACGTGCCAGGGAGGTCAAAGTCAATTTTGAGAACGCACCTAAGAAGATTGAAAAGGTGGTTCTTAATCCTGATATGGGTAGAGTTGACGGGCTAGGAAAAGGTCATGACGGTGCTTCCTCTACTTTTGTCGCACCCAAGCCGATTCCCAATTTAGTGACAGATTCACATGGCCCGAAAATTAATACACCTAGGCGTCCCATTAGGAGAGTTCGTCCTAGAGTTTTTGAGAGAGGTGTTCCTATGACTATTTATGTTTGTTCCCATTGCAAGAGGAGAGGACACCTTAGGGAATTTTGCTTTAAGTTGGGTAATGTGTCACGTTTTGCTACTACATGTGTTTCTGCCACACATGCACCCACACATGATACTTTACATGCTCCTGAAGACTACATGAGAGAGTTTGCACATCTAGGTGAGCAAGTTAAGTTTTTGGTCAAAACTTCACAAGATTTTATGGAGGTTTTTCATAAGTTGGCACCACCTTTGGAAAACCCCTCCGCACCTAACGATTGAGATTTTACTTGTTTACTAGCATAGGAGGTTTTTCATGATGACATTATTTGCCTGTTGTTAGTATGTATCATTTTTGTATGTTTTAATTTTTTTTGGAAATAATTTGAAAAATGCAAAAAGATATTATTTTGATAAAATTTTAAAAAAATTCAAAAAGAGTTTTGTACTTTGTTTGCACCGTTTATGGATGGACACTTAGGATGATCGAGTCACAACATCATTCCATTTTTTCATGCTACTATTTGATAGTGTTTTGAGATAATAGGTCAATTCATCCATGTTCTTTATAATGTTTGGAGTCATTGAGATGTAATTAACTGTTTCTTCCTACATGTTTGACTCGTGATTTTCTTTATTGCACACGTGTACGGATTTGTTTGATTATTGTGCTTGTCTTATCACATGTTGGTTGGGTGTTTTCACTTCAATCCTGTCCTTTAAAACGAATCAATCGCGATAAAATTTGATACGAAAGTTGTGCATATAAGAACCGTTTTGTGAGTTTGTGTGCTTTGTTTGAAAACGGGAAAGGGTTGCGAAAGGTTCATTTGACCTTTGCGAATACTAAGCCACCGTTAAATTGGACCTAATAAATGGAGGAATTTTATTATCCGGGGTCCAAAGAGGTTTAAAAGATCCCGAAAAGATTTAAAGGCAATAAAAAGAAATTCATGCCAAATTATGGGACATTTAGGTTTTTGCACAAATTCTCCAAAGTTTGAGGATTTAGGTTATACACCTCTAAAAGAAAATATATGCGAGGGAGTTTGGATGGAGGATTAAAACGGGTTTGCACGTCCTTAAAAATCTTGAAAAAGTGTTAAATAGTTTTGGACGTTATTGGGGTGGAAATCACTTTGACTTTGATTTGTTGATTTGCATAAGTCGATGTAATCTAAATTCAACATTTTTTTCACCTAAGGATACTTTTGATGTTCATTCGTTAGGAGTACACATATGCATCGTGCACATATGATTGATTGAGTTTATTTACCTATCGAATGTGTTCACACCCATTCATTCTATTTCTATGACTTGGTTGTTTGAGTCTAATTTCATGGTGTGTGTTTGTATCTCATTTTTGTATGAAAAAATGAAAATTCAAAAATAGCTTGTGAAATTTTTTAGATACTCCTTAGCATGCGCGTAGCTTGATTATAGTTTGCTATGCATTTTATCGTATCACTCCATGTTTTTATTGTTTCTTCTTATCTGTCTTTTTAAAAAGGGGGAGAAAGAATTATCATGTTATGGGGGAGTTTTTGATTTACTAATGATTTATTCTTATATCATTTTAAACTCAATACGTCACGAAGGTTTTTGCTTTATTTCATGTGTGCAGGTATAAAGACTGAAGATCATTATGATGCACACCCTGATGAGAAAAGCTTTGAGAATTTTGATGTTGAGTTTTGGGATTCATGGGAGGGTAGATTTGTATAAGTATTTTGGTATTTGATAATTCAGATTTTTTATTTTGTACCGGCATAGACATAGGGGGAGATTTTTAAGGACATTGTCTGTCACATTTGATTATGTCATATACCGCTATAAGTCATCAAAGAATCAAGGATGCTAACACCTTCAAACTCTGGATCCATCATGGGAGAAGTTTCTGTAAATGTTGAACAGAAGAGAACCGAACCAAAGCAGGGAAATAACGAACCGATCCCATACTCAAGGAAGATTCTGTAAAGGTTGTACAAGACGGAACCGAACCGAACCCCTTAGCCGGATCGGTTCTGGTCACGATAAAATAACAAAAGGGGTTGCGTACAGGCAGTTTTAAAAAGGCAAATCGTTTGAAACCTTATGACACTGCTATTTTTAAAAAATCTTACGCCTTTTTTTTTGTTATCCTGCGTGCCAAGGTTTATCCCCTCATTCCAAATTCTTTTTATAAAAAAGGTATGCACGTACAGCTTTAAGTGAGAAGAAAAGTTTATTATTTTGACAGAACACTTTTCATGAAGAAATTTTTTTGTGTTCTATAATTTTTCAGAGTGTCTTCTTCTCACTTTTAAGGGTCCAAAACTTTTGTCCATTTAATTCATAATCCCTTCTACTTTTTATGAATTGTTTTGTGGAACCCAAGATATATTTTTCTGAAATATTATGCTGTTGATTTTGGTACCGTTCTTGGTGATAATCGAAGACTGCGGTCATTGAGGTTCGTTGCGTGTGGATCTTTACTGAAGATAGAACTGCGTGTTCTTGTGGAGTAGTTGTGGTTGTTCCATTGCTAACGACGCCGACCGACACCTGCGGGTATGCGTGTGTCAAATTATTTCATTGTAATCCGAGTAAGTTGTGATTTACAAAATTATAGTGAAATAAATGGTTTTGCCCTTCGGGGATTTTTTCTAAAATTTTGTGTCGCATGCTATATCTTATTTATGGTTTGACACACGCACACACGTAGTTGCATATTCAAGTGAAAGTCTTTGTTGTTCAAGCGACGGAACCTTCCGTGTCTCTCAGATTTACCACAACATCTTTAAAACCTCATAAAGAGATAACCCATTTGTGCAAATGAAATAACCGAACCTAATAAAATAACAAATTCCTTAGCTTAATTTAGTCCTTCTTTATTCCTTTCACATATGCCCCAAAAGTTTCCAACTTTATAGAAAGGCCTATATAATTTTATTTAATCGAAACCAATAATTCCATAATCCATACAATCTAAAATTCGTTAATTCTCTTTACTTAATACGATTTGTTATCCACAATTATAATTGATTCTCCTTATCTACAATTTATACATAATTTATTAATTTATCGGAGCGGGGTATTACAAGGTGTGTGTGTGTGTTGTGTTGTATGTGCGTGTACTATGCATGTGTATGATGTGATCTATGCTTGTATATATTGTGTTATGTGTGTGCGTGTGTGTGTTGTTGTGGTATGGTGTGTGTGTGTGTGTGTGTGTAACCGGAGGAGGGAGAAGAGTGGAAGAATATATCAAGGAGGAAGGAAGACTTTTGTTTGGAGAGTATGAAGAAAGAGAGAGATGAATGGTTAGGTTAGGTTATGGGTTAGGAATATTAATGTAACTGAATGGTTGAGATGGGTTAGACAAAAAATGAAGGTTTAGATAAATTTCTACATTTTTACAATATTTTAAAGCACATGTTTTATTATTTAGTTTCTTAAGTCGGTAAATTAGTATGGTAATATGTCATAAATTTGATATGGTAAATTCAATAAACTCGGTACAGTAAATTTGTTATGGTAATTCAGTAAATCGTTTTTTTTCCTTATCTATAAATGAATATCAACCAATTTTTTTATGATATTTTGATTTTGATTAATTCAAATTTTAGTATAAAATCATAATCATTATTCCGTAACACTTCCACCCTTTAGTCACACTCCATAGCCTAGCAAGTTAGCAACAATTGCGTATATCAATCAAGCCAATAAAATTATGTGTATCCTTTGTTTGTATCATTTTTCATATCTTCTGTATTAAAATGTTATACTTTGTTGTTGTGAGTTCGTCAAGACATAATATTACGGTCTTATCTTATTATAGGATATACAATGAGAATACGAATTCATGTAGCTTTACTCTAATCAAGCCCATCCTTTCCGACAAAAGTTGTTAGGGTGTCTGTCATTGTGTTTGTGGTTTGGATGAATAATTTTCAGTGACACGTCTTCTTTTCTCAAGAACACGTTTCCCTTTTACTCTTCCTTCTAGCAACTTCAGTGAGGTACTCACCAGTACAGAATGTCTCCTCTCTTCGGTGTTTGGTGTTTGGTGTTAGAATTACGCTATCCTACTTTATTGTTTGAAATAATAGGAAACACCTAGCTGTCTCGTTTAATGCCATCCATATAGGATTGGGTGTCAAACAATCACAACTCTTATCCATTTTTCACAATCCTTATTCTATACTGGAATTTTGAAATTTAAATATTTCAATTTACTTTTTAAATGAAAATTTGTCAATTCTAATTCTAACACATTCGTGGAAACGAACAATTTTATACAATGAAATATGACATGTTGTTTGGGTTTCAGCTGAAGGTACTGGTGGAAACACGCAGTTAATGTCGAGCATAGTCCATATCTAAATAAGACCACCCAATCTCCTAGTTTTCAATCGAGATCACACGTAGTGGTGTTAGCTTTATTTACTAATTTAATCATGCTCCTACCTTTTTTTTTTTTTTTTCTCGTTGGTTCATGACTCTATATTACATGTGGGTATTTATTATCATCAACTGGGAAGATATTTCCAATATTTTATTATGTGCCAGTTTGGTAACTATTGAAAAAGAAGAAGATTATGCACAAGGAATATATTTAAAAATTTGAGTACAGCTAGTTATTGTTTTTATCTTTTCATTTTATTTTTTCGATAATAGTTATCAAGTCTCATTTACTTGATATACAAAGCAAGAGATTCTGATTCAATGGTATTAAAGGTTCTATTTTGTCAAACTCAGCATATTAAAATGAAAAATACACCCTCGTTTTTTACAAAAAAAAACTCATCAAATCTTTAAAAGTCTATAACTTCAAATCCATAAATTCAAAAATTCACAAAATTTATATATTTGAAATCTACTCTACTCGCAAGAGCTATAAAAAACAATCATATTCGATATTTTTTGAAGAAAAAATCGAAACAAATAAATTTACTGTTTATGTAAAACTTCAATTTTTCTGGGAAAAACTCTATTTTTTCCTACGAAAACTCTTATTCTCCAGCTCAAGCGATAGTGCGGTTGGCGTGGACCAGGAAGATAAAGAAATAGACGGAGAGAGGGAGAGAGAGACACTACGGCGAGATTTTCAGCGGCGTCCAGGGAGATTTTCAGTTGAATTGTTTTCGGCAAAGTCTCCGATGCGTGGGATAGGGTGGGGTGGAGGTGGGAGTAGGAGTGGAGGTGGGACAACAAGAGAGAGAAAGGGTGTGGAATTATGTGTTTGTTTTTAGAGAGAGTAAGTGTGTTTAAATAAATATATGTGAGGGTAAATTTATTTAAATATATGTCGTCTATAATTAAAAAGAACTTCGTACTTTAAAAAAAATTAATGGAATTTGATGTATTTTTTATCTAATAACTGAGACTATCCTTAATTATACTTTTTTTCTATATAATATATTAAAGAATGACCCCGTTCAAGTGCCATGTAAGGATCAATGATAGTTTTAACAGATAAAATGGATATAATTTTGTTTTCGCAAGAAAATTGAGTTAAAGAAGACCTGTTTATTTGTTTGGTTCTTACTTTTCTTGAAATAAGAAAATGTTTTCATAAATTAGAAAACAAGTTTTAACTGTTGTAGAACATGTGAATCAACGTGAATCATAAGAATATACCAACGTGACGTGAGCCCTCTTGGATTAGGAGTTCATTTATAAAAAATCATATAAAATAATTTTTAGCTTCAAAATATAGCATTTACAACTTAATTAATAAATTATGTAACATGACTTCCACCAGTGGAGGTGATATTCATGTAAATAGTCAAATTTAGAATAACATAAGTTTTTAAAGTTCAATTATCCATTTGAAACGGAAAAAATTATTATAACTAGTTAAGTCACTAGTGATCCGGGTTCATTAAGACTGGTAATATTTAAGCAATTGGTGTGCGTCTTGTTTAAGAGGTCCAAGACCAACTTAGTCATTCCTTCTCACATTTTGAACAAGTAAATTAAACAACATTTTATGGCCGGCGATTAGATCAAGTGGGCCAGCTTTGTATTGAGAGCTTATTCGACCGGAGATTTTTCACATTATATTAATAAGAAATTATTATAAATAATGTACACAGGCTAAACAACCTTAAAGATTGTGGTTGAAAGTTAAAGTTTCTCCAAAGCAAGCCCACATGCACATCATCACAGCTTAATAATATATTTCTATAGATAAAGAAGAGTTGTTGGAGTGTAGTTAAGGACCATGGCTGGTTGATACAATAAAGAATTGCTTGTGAGAAAAGGCAAAGAATCAAATGGAGTGGCGGGGAATGAAGTGCATTCTTGTGGTCTACAATTGTTGGTTGTTTTATGGGAAAAACAATGGGGTGGTTTTGTGTTTGTGGCTGTCGTTGTTTTTCCTCAAGATATTTATGAGAAAGGGTGACCCATTGCATTCAGGGGTTGATCTTTGGACTGATTGTCACCTCATAATTAAAGAGAGCGACTAAAGAATTCAGAATTCAGTTGTGTGCGTATTTTGATAGCGGTGACGTTTATGTCTCCCCTTCAATGATACAGAGTGCAATTATTTTCTTTACTTTCTCCCATTCGAGTGATCAGATATTTTTTTTTATATATTTTTAAATCAAAGGACCCTACAAACCGCAAATTAATGGGAAAATATATTGGTTCATTCATTCTAGTTAGAGAAACTCTAGATGTCCCGCCTTCCTAGCCCGCCTGGAGACCGCATCTTACCCCCCCCCCCCCCCCCCCTTTTTTTTTTTACTTTTTATTCTTTCATTCATATAAAAGCAGTTTTTATATGGAAAAAAAAACAGTTTTTATAATTAAAAAAAACAGTTTTTATATTAAAAAAAAAGTTTTTCGATTAATATAAAAAAAATATTTTTTATTAAAATTAAACAACTTTTAATTAAAATTAAAAACATATATTTTTTTCATAAATAAAAAAAAGTATGTTTATTAACAAAAAAACAATAAAATAATTTTTTTTCAATAAAAAATTTCGCGATTAATTAGTGTATCATTCTCGGATCTAAATCATTTGTTGAATGTGGGCCGCGCCAGCGGCACTAATTAATAGCAATATTTTTTCATAAATTTGGATCCAGGAATGTGGGTCCGGGAATGATACACTAATTAATCGTCTAGTGTCGCTGGCATGGACCTACATTTTGGAACAAAATCATTTGTTGATTGTGGGTCCGCGCCAACAATACTAATTAATCGCGATATTTTTTCAATAAAAAATATCACGATTAATTTGTGCCGCTGACGCGGACCCACATTTTCGAGTCCACATCATTTGTTGAATGTGGGTCCGCGCCAACGGCATTAATTAATCGCGATATTTTATTAAAAAATATCGCAATTAATTAGTGCCATTGGCGCAACCCCACATTCCCGGATCCAAATCATTTGTTAAATGTGGCTCCGCGCCAGCGGCACTAATTAATCGCGAGCCATTGGCGCAAACCCACATTCCCGGATCCAAATCATTTGTTGAACGTGGCTCCGCGCCAGCGGCACTAATTAATCACGATATTTTTTTATGAAAAAATATCGCGATTAATTAGTGCCGCTGGCGCGGACCCACATTTCCGAGTCCACATCATTTGTTGAATGTGGGTCCGCGCCAATGGTACTAATTAATTGCAATATTTTATGGGTTCGCGTTAACGACACTTATCAATCGCGATATCATGTCAAAATGATAATTTTTTTTATTTATAAAAAAATATTAACTTTAATAAAAAATTTACTTTCAATAAAAAAAATTGTTTTTTTATATTAATAGAAGAAACTGTTTTTCTATATCAAAAAACTATTTTTTTTATATAAAAAATTATTTTTATATTAATTGTTAAATACAAAAGAACAAGAAAAAGAACAAAAAAAAAAAGAAAAAAGATGCTGAATGCGGTTCCCAGGCGGTCAAGCTAGAATCACTCTAAAAGATAATAAGAAATGAGTGATTCTAGCTTGACCGCCTGGAAACCGCCTGGGAACCGCATTCAGCATCTTTTTTTTTCTTTTCTTTTCTTGTTCTTTTGTATTTAACAATTAATATAAAAATAATTTTTTATATAAAAAAAAATAGTTTTTTGATATAGAAAAACAGTTTCTTCTATTAATATAAAAAAACAATTTTTTTTATTGAAAGTAAATTTTTTATTAAAGTTAATATTTTTTTATAAATAAAAAAAATTATCTTTTTGACATGATATCGCGATTGATAAGTGCCGTTAACGCGATCCCATAAAATATTGCAATTAATTAGTACCACTGGCGCGGAACCACATTCAACAAATGATGTGGACTCGGAAATGTGGGTTCGCGCCAGCGGCACTAATTAATCGCGATATTTTTTCATAAAAAAATATCGTGATTAATTAGTGCCGCTGGCGCGGAGCCACATTCAACAAATGATTTGGATCCGGAAATGTGGGTTTGCGCCAATGGCTCGCGATTAATTAGTGCCGCTGGCGCGGAGCCACATTTAACAAATGATTTGGATCCGGGAATGTGGGTTTGCGCCAATGGCACTAATTAATTGCGATATTTTTTAATCAAATATCGCGATTAATTAATGCCGCTGGCGCGGACCCACATTCAACAAATGATGTGGACTCGAAAATGTGGGTCCGCGTCAGCGGCACAAATTAATCGTGATATTTTTTATTGAAAAAATATCACGATTAATTAGTATTGTTGGCGCGGATCCACAATCAACAAATGATTTTGTCCCAAAATGTAGGTCCATGCCAGCGACACTAGACGATTAATTAGTGTATCATTCCCGGACCCACATTCCTGGATCCAAATTTATGAAAAAATATTGCTATTAATTAGTGCCGCTGGCGCGGACCCACATTCAACAAATGATTTAGATCCGAGAATGATACACTAATTAATCGCGAAATTTTTTATTGAAAAAAAATTATTTTATTGTTTTTTTGTTAATAACCATACTTTTTTTTATTTATGAAAAAAATATATGTTTTTAATTTTAATTAAAAGTTGTTTAATTTTAATAAAAAATATTTTTTTTTATATTAATCGAAAAACTTTTTTTTTAATATAAAAACTGTTTTTTTTTTAATTATAAAAACTGTTTTTTTTTCCATATAAAAGCTGCTTTTATATGAATGAAAGAATAAAAAGTAAAAAAAAAAAAAGGGGGGGGGGGGGTAAGATGCGGTCTCCAGGCGGGACATCTAGAGTTTCTCTTCTAGTTATGCCTCATATAATAACTTCGATTCGTATAAAATGTACAAACTTCTTTTATAAAAATTAAACGTTCAACAATTAATAATTATGAAAGATCTAAATATAATTAATTAACTAGTTAGTTTCGTACGATGCATGGATGCTTTAAAATTCTTATTATACATTGCAATATAAATATATTTATAAAAATAGAGGCAAAATTTATAACGTTAAAAGACTTTGTATGATATATATTGTTAATACAAAAAAAATTATAAATGGATAATGAATATATATATTTTATTAATAAAATATTTGATGCCCCACACACACATATATATATAAACATATAGCATTGTTTTTGAAATCTCAAAATGTAAAAGCACAATAACGTTCAAGATTTTGCCACATCTCCACCTACTAAATCAAAGGTTGCTATTCACTACCAAAATTTGTAATCCCGCCCAAACAACACACATATCCCGCCTAAACGCCCATTTTGTTTCTTTTCCCAAAATTACTTGACACACTCACACTATCCTACTATAAACTCTCTGCGCTCTTCAATCACTATCACTCCCTCCAAACCCACCAACCCAGAATATCGTGACCATTCCTCACTCTCCATCCAAGCATTTTTTGTGGTACAAATCATTTTTTAAGGTTGCAATCAAGGATTTGGGTTTTTAGGGTTTAAAAAATTGATATCTTTTTGCAATTTTGCAGAGTGAGATTCCTAGATTTAACTATTTTTGTTATATTTTGTTGTAATTAATTGTTCATTTGTAAATGTAACTTGATTTTACTCTTGGATCCCAGGTATACTTCCTCTCCCTCACTCTCTTTGGGTTCAATGTCAGGCTTCAATTTATGAGTTTAGAAACATGATTCCATAGATTTAAAATCGTTTGATTATTAGATCCCAGGTATCCCAAGTTTACTCAAGGATGTAAAAGAACTTTTGACTTCCATTTTACTCTTGGATTCAAGGTATCCCAAGTTTAAAATCATTTTTTGTTGTTGTTTGAGTTGGTTTAATAAAGTCAATAGTATGATCTCTGAATTGGAATTGTACGAATTTGAGTCGGTTAGTTTTTTAACTTTATACAAAGTTATTCTTTTATTTTAGTATCATATTACGTTATTTTAGTATCATATACAAAGTTAACATAAACACAAATTACGAAGTTGTGTTTATTCTTCATATAATCCGCCATTGGCCTTTTGGGTTCTGAATATTATCCACTCTCCGTGCATTTAGGAGTTCTAAATTGTTTTATGGATTCTTGATTCATCCTTTATAGATTATTTTGTATTCATTTTGTTTCTTGCAAGTTTTAATTTATTTTGTAAGATTTGTTTTGGGCATGGATTTTTAGTGTTCAATGCATCTCAGGTACTGCCACTATCTATTAAAATTTGTGTTTATGTTTGTGTGTTTTCAAAACTGTTACTTCTTTTCTTTTTAGGCTACAATTATGGCTTTGTCAAGTTTGTATTATTTGGAGATTCCATTTTTTGTTCAAGTGATGTTATAAGTATTGCATCTTAATAATATAGTTATGCAAATGTTTTTAACTTTTTTGATTGCTAAGTTAATTAATATTTCAAGAAAATTTTTGAGTAAATAGTTTTTACCAATGAAACTTGGATACCTTATTTAATTCAACAGTTGAGCTTATAAAAAGCACCAGTGAACCAAAATGTTAATAAACTGTTTTAAAGGCTGGAGAAAATTAACGAACGACCCTTCTAGCTCTTGCAATTTTCAGTCAGGTAGACAAATGGAGTTAGTAAAATAATTATTATAGTTTTCAAAAGTCTTAATCACCAGCCTATCAAATAAACTAAAAAAGTTATTTCAAATGCAGACACAAATTGACAGGGGCGCATGGGTTGGATCCATTAAGGGTTGATCTCAAGGATTCAGTTGCAATGGGAAATTACAAAAATATATCTCTAGAATCAATTACATGAACAAGGTAGGATGTTCATCAAATTGCAAGTAAACAAAAAGAAAAAGATTGCGCCATTTAAGACTCTATATTACCAGATTTTAACTTTTAGGACTTATGGTTCCGAATATGGAGCGATTATGATGAGGCTAATACTACAATAGTGCCATTGGTGATTATTACAATAATGATGAGACTTTATATTAGAAGAAAATTCTATTTTTGTGATTATTTATACTAACACCGTTTTTTTCCAGTTTTGTGTTTTATTTTATTTATAATCATAATTTATATTTCTTTTTTGCTTTATTTTTCGTGCAGGTCCATCCCTCATTTACCAGGTACATGTTTATTATTCTTTTAACAATTTCTTTTGAGTCAACTGAATCTTATCACTTCTAATCAAGATTAATTGGTAACCAAATACAATCGAAATGCGAAGTCAAGTTGCATTTTTGCCAGTTTAGAATATCATGCCATCTCATATGAACAAATCCCTTATAAGTTAGGTGTGAATATTTTGTTTGCTTGATTTAAGTTAAAAGTGTTGTGAAAGACACTCATGTTTATTAAGAGATAAAAACATGTTGGGGTTATAAATTTGTTGGGTTTAATTTGAACAGTTTCACTCCAAGTGTTTGCTGAAAGGCTCATGTGAGCATTCTACTTTTTTTTTGTTGGCTATATGTTTCATATTAGTAGCAAATGTTTATATTATTTTCTAGTGACTTGCAGAAAAGTATTTTCTTTTTAATTTTTTTGATATATTTCGCCACATAAGATAGATTTGTAAGATACGGTTAATTTTTTATAACTATGGTTTGGAAGCTTTTTCTCTAGATATCAATGGAGCTGTAAGATACGGATATCATTCTAATATCCTTTCTAAATAGTTTTTAAATGTGATTAAACATGGGTGAAGTTCTTTCAACTCTATATTCCACTTATTTGGTTTTGCAGGTTTTTTTACTCTTTCTCTCTCTCTTTTCATCTTTGTCCAATGTAAGTTAAGTTTGCTTGCTAATTTGTAAGGTATTATGTTTCACTTTTTTTCTTTTTCGATAATGAGAACTGTGTACCATAGGAAGTTGTACATTGGTCAAGAAACACTAGAAGTTGAGAATTTCCTGAACCAGCCATTCCATAGCTACCACTCCATATCTGTTATACGTATTTAAGAGTTTTGGTAGTGGCATATGCCCTGTTTTGTTTCATATTTTCAACAAGAAACTTTAGAGATTTAGCGAGTGAAATTTTAACTCTGAATCATAAAGGATGTGCCGCATACATGTGGTTCATTCTTCAAGTCGTGTGCTATTGTCATTTCAAGTGCAACATTATTTATAATCATTGTAAAAGTAATTTAATATGACATATATTTTTGTTTATAAATGAACAATGGTGTTACAATGAGGTAACTATAAAAAATAATGGTAGATATTTTCTCGAAGATTTGTTTTCAACTCCAAAAAATAGCTCCAGCTTGGGTTGAACAACGTATTGGCCCAGACTTAGTTACTTATTTTGAGAACATAACTAAAATCTTTTCCATAAACAAATCCAAAAATCCACACATAAATGTTAAATGGTGATTTTTTTTTGTTGAATTAGGAACTCAAAAAGTTGGCGGATAAACTTATATAAAGGTTTCAAGATTTGAAGTGGTTGAGATAACTGTTTCGCTTCACTATTCGTTTAACAGACCTGAGGATGTTATGTCTACTATTTATAAATAACAATTTGTACAGAATTATGAAAATAATATAATTACAGAATTAAAACAGAATTACAGAAATGAAATACTTACTAGAATTTGCAGAAATAATAATAATAATTAGAAAGAAATCCGAGCCCTGTTCAACAGTCTCCTTAAGACAAAATTATTCCTCCAACGTGCTTGAGTTTAATGAATAATTGCCTCCCAAGATAGAACGGATTTTCGGATTTAATCAAGCAGCACAACAATGAATAATCCCAGCGAACACAATTTTTGTGTTTGTACTCAACAGAACCAAGAACATGCAATGCAGAAATGAAGAAAATAATTTTCTGGGCAGAGGAAATAATGCAGTAGCAATTTCGGAATTTTTCAGTAGTTAAAACTGAAGGGGTAACATTTTATTTATAGCAAATGTCTTGACTGTTGGGAACAGTCAAAACCGAAATTAACTGTCAAAGCAGTTAATTTGGTTAACTGCTGACTCTTGGAATTAACTGATTATCAGTTAATTAAAGATTAATTAATTCCGTAATTAATTAATTAAAGCCCAGAAAGTTAATTAGATTCGGCCCAAAAATTTAAGAATTTTTTATAAGCCCAAGCCCAAGCCCAAGCCCGAGCCGAGCCGGCCGGACGCGCGCGCGCGCGCGTGTGGACTTTTGACCGAAAGTCAACCCGAGCATAGCTTAGGTCATCTCCCCTTCAAAGAGTTGGGATACCCCCAAGGCATCCAAGCCTTAGTCCATACTTGGGGTGTTATTAACTCATCAAAATTCCACTACTCTTCCAATGTGGGACAAGAGTTAAAACACACCCAATTCATTAACTTTCATTGCTTTGTGAGTCACTTTGGGGACATAATTATCATTCATAACTTATTGAAATTGGACATATGAATATACTACGTTAATCTCCTTGCGGAGGTAAACGCGTTCGTATATGGTCCCACAATTTTCGTAGTGTGGGTCCCACCTAAATTTGAACTCAAAGTTGCTCAAAAATCTGTCCAGAAAAATCTGGACAGCTTTTAAATACCCATTTAAATTCCAATTTTCCAACAATCCCCCACATGAATGATATATCGCTATAAATAAAACAAAACAGATGCTAATGCAGATGCAGACACAAGTTGAGTAAAACTGAAGACTTGTTGCATCGGGAGAAGTAGCCTAGTGGCCTTGAACTTTCCTTAGTGATATACTATCGGATTTACTTGGTTAATCAGTAGACTTCACGTCCTTGAACCGTCAACCGTTTTTGTAAACCTAGACAACAGTATTCACACAACAATTCTTCAACACAGTTGGTTCTTACGTTTGTGTTCATTTTGGCCGTGAACACCACTTGGTTCCGCAAGTATTTTAGAGAATATGCCTTTCATTATTCTCATAGAAGTGTCCCCCTTCTTATTCACGTAGGTGACTTCCATAAAGAGTATTCTGCAATACCCCACTTAGACGTACTAAGATATAGATGTCATTAAAAGCATAACTTATCCTAATTTCGCGGCAGATATGCACTGTCTCATCTTTGGAATGGATAGGATTAAATATCCTCCAGTGCTTACTGAATACAATGTAGTTCGGTTTGCCCATTGAACCTAGATCTTGGGATCTCCAGTCAGCTAGGTTGGGTTGCCACTATATTGATTCTTATTTATTTATAGGCTTTAGACCCATTCCTCTCGATGATCTTTCAACTTGCTCTCGGTTTAAACCTTTCGTTAGTGGATCCGATATATTATCTTTTGACTTTACATAGTCAATTGTGATAATTCCGTTTGAGAGAAGTTGTCTAACGGTATTGTGTCTACGACGAATATGTCGTGACTTTCCGTTATACATGTGATTTTGTGCCCTTCCAATCGCTGATTGGCTATCGCAATGTATACATATTGCGGGCACAGGTTTAGACCAATTTGGAACATCCTCTAAGAAATTTCGAAGCCATTCAGCTTCTTCTCCAGCTTTGTCTAGTGCAATGAATTCAGATTCCATTGTCGATCTAGCAATGCACGTTTGTTTTGAGGATTTCCAAGATACGGCTGCACCTCCGAGAGTAAACACATACCCACTTGTAGACTTAGAGTCTTTTGTATCAGATATCCAATTTGCATCGCAATGTCCTTCAAGAACAGGTGGATATTTTGAATAATGCAATCCATAGTTTTGAGTATATTTTAAATAACCCAAAACTCTCAATATTGCTTTCCAGTGATCTCTTCCTGGATTACTCGTAAATCGACTTAGCTTACTTATTGAGTATGCTATGTCCGGTCGCGTACAGTTCATGACATACATTAAACTGCCGATAATACGAGAATATTCTAGTTGAGATATGCTTTCACCATTATTTCTTGCTAGATGTAAATTTACATTTACAGGTGTCTTGGTAGGACTAATATCATACTTCTTGAATTTTTCAAGAACTTTCTCAATGTAATGAGATTGAGATAATATAAGTTCATCCGATGTTCTAGAAATTTTAATTCCTAATATAACATCGGCGATTCCCATATCTTTCATGTCAAATCTACTACTCAACATTTGTTTTGTAGTTTTGACAATTTCCAAGTTACTACCCATGATAAGCATATCATCAACATAGAGGCATACAATGACATATCCATTATGAATGTATTTAAAGTAAACACATTTATCGCATTCATTAATTTTGAAACCATTTGATAACATTGCATTATCAAATTTTTCATGCCATTGTTTAGGTGCTTGTTTTAATCCATATAATGATTTAACAAGCTTACATACTTTTCCTTCTTGTCCGGGAGCTTTGAACCCTTCAGGTTGCTCCATATAAATTTCCTCGTCTAGTTCACCGTTTAAGAATGCAGTTTTTACATCCATTTGATGTATTTCAAGTCCATTAATAGCAGCTATTGCTATTAACATCCGAATGGACGTTATTCTTGTTACCGGTGAATATGTGTCGAAGTAATCCAACCCTTCCTTTTGCCTATAGCCTTTAGCTACAAGTCTAGCTTTATATTTATCAATTGATCCATCGGCCTTCAATTTCTTTTTGAAGATCCATTTATAACCTAACGGTTTTGAACCTGGTGGAAGATCCACTAGTTCCCATGTATGATTTTGTAATATGGATTCAATTTCACTATTAATTGCTTCTTTCCAATTGGAAGCATCGGGTAAGGATATAGCTTCTTTATACGATTGAGGTTCATTTTCTAACAAATATGTTAGAAAATCCGGACCGAAAGAAGTCGAGGTTTTTGCTCTTTTACTACGTCTTGGTTCATCCTCTATTGATTCAATAGGTTGATGAGTACCACTTGTAGTAGCTTGATTTGTCCTTTTAGAAGGACCAGATTCTCGGGTCATGTTATACGGGAATTCATTTTCAAAAAATGAAGCATCCCTCGATTCAATAACCGTATTTACATGAATGTCCGAAATCTCAGATTTACAAACTAGAAATCGATATGCACTGCTATTAGTAGCATAACCGATGAATACACAATCCACGGTTTTTGGCCCTATTCTTACCTTTTTAGGTTTAGGAACCATCACTTTGGCTAAGCACCCCCACACTCGTAAATATTTATAGGAAGGTTTTAGACCTTTCCATAATTCATAAGGTGTCTTGTGAGTCTTTTTGTGAGGTACTTTATTGAGAATGTAATTAGCAGAAAGTAAGGCTTCCCCCCACAAATTTTGTGGAGCTCCTGAACTTAATAACATTGAGTTCATCATTTCTTTCAAAGTACGGTTTTTGCGTTCAGCAACACCATTCGATTGAGGAGAATAAGGAGCGGTTGTTTGATGAATAATCCCATTTTCAGAACAAAATTCCTCAAATGGATATTCATATTCACCTCCTCTATCACTTCTAATAGCCTTTATCGTTTTGCTTAATTGATTCTCAACTTCATTCTTATATTGTTTAAATGCATTAATAGCCTCATCTTTACTATGTAACAAATATACATAGCAATATTTTGTGCAATCGTCAATAAAAGTAATAAAATACTTTTTCCCACCTCTAGTTTGAACAAATTTTAAATCACAAATATCGGTGTGAATTAAATCTAAAGGTTCAGTTATCCTTTCAATAGAATGGAAAGGTAATCTAGCTAATTTAGATTCCACACAAATTTCACATTTATGATTTTTATCAATATTGAATTTTGGCAAAAATTCCAAGTTAATTAATCTACGCAATGTATCAAAATTAACATGTCCCAATCTAGCATGCCAAATATTAGATGACTCAATCAAATAAGAAGAACTAGCAACTTCATTCATAGAAACAGATGTTTTAGGGGTTACAGTAAGAACATTCAATTTAAAGAGCCCCTCATTTAGGTAGCCCTTTCCTACATACATGTCATTTTTAGACAACACAAAGCGATCCGACACAAACACAAGCTTGAAACCATTCTTAGTAAGGAGAGATCCAGAAATCAGATTCTTTCGGATGTCAGGCACGTGAAGAACATTGTTAAGAGTAAGTTCTTTTCCAGAAGTCATTTTCAAAGCAATCTTTCCTTGTCCCACCACCTTAGAAGTGGAAGAATTTCCCATAAAAAGGTTCTCCTCATTTTCCAAAGGCTTATAGGTGGAGAACATCCATTTGTTTGCACAAATGTGTCGTGTGGCTCCAGTGTCCACCCACCATTCCTTGGTATTTCCAACCAAGTTACATTCAGAGACAACGGCAGAAAGATTCATATCCGCCAAATCATTGACGATATTCACACCCTCAGTTACATTAGATTGAGGATTGTTTTTATTTTGCTTCTTCGGCTTACGACACTCACTTGAGCGGTGTCCCGGTTTACCACAATTGTAGCATTTGCCTTTGAACTTTTTCTTATTATGTTTAGAAGTGCCTTCCCCATCATATTTTCGTTTGTTCTTTTTAGGACCTTCAACGACATGGACCTTTGTTTCCATCGGATTCTTCCCACTTTTCTTTTGAGATTCACGGTTGTCTTCTTCGATTCTTAGCCGGACCACCAACTCCTCCACATTCATCTCCTTACGCTTGTGCTTGAGATAGTTTTTGAACAAAGTCCAAGAAGGTGGCAACTTTTCAACAATTGCAGCAACTTGGAAAGTTTCACTGATTGACATTCCTTCAGCATGAATGTCGTGGAGGATCACTTGGAATTCTTGCACTTGCGAGATTACAGATTTAGAATCAACCATTTTGAAGTCCAGAAAACGCCCCACGATAAATTTCTTCATCCCAGCATCTTCAGTTTTATACTTCTTTTCCAAAGAATTCCATAATTCCTTGGAAGTTTTGATAGTGCAATAGACATGGTACAAAGTCTTGTCCAAGTATGCCAAAATATAATTTCGGCAAAGGTAGTCCGAGTGCTTCCAAGCATCGACAGCAGCAACCTTTTCAGCGTCATCTCCCTCTTGAATAGAGGGGCAATCTTCATATACAAACCTACCCAGTTGACAGGTAGTGAGATAGAAGTACATTTGTCCTTGCCAACGTTTGAAGTCAGCCCCAATGAACTTTTCAGGTTTCTCCCCGTGTGGCATAGATACGGGTGCAGTCACACTTGTGTTGGTGACAATCAGTTTCGTAGGAGTAGTGTTCGTACTTTGTGATTCCATTTCTGTTACAAAAACAGAATTTTAATCAAAACAGAATACAAAATTCTGTGCACCAATTTCCTCCAAATATAATTCACAATAAATGAATTCCAAAAGAATTCAAATAATAATTCAGAATAAAATGTAATATAAACAGAATTCCGTACAAAACAGAATACAAAATTTTAAAATCTGTGTCACACTAATTTTTAATAATAAAAAGAATTCCGTACAAAACAGAATTATAATTTAAGAAAAAAAATTTAGATAAACAGATTTTAACAAGAGTACACAAATAAAATTTTATTTTCTAAAACAGAATATAAAAACAGTATAGAAACTAATTTCTATATTAAAACTGTTTTACTAATTTCTACAATAAAGCAGTAAATTAATTCATTTTTCTGTCAAAACAGATTTTATTTCAAACAAATAAATTTCTGTAATAAAAAAAATTCTGTACACAAAAAACAGTAGAACTAAATAATTTTGTCTTAAGATTGTTATGTCTACTATTTATAAATAACAATTTGTACAGAATTATGAAAATAATATAATTACAGAATTAAAACAGAATTACAGAAATGAAATACTTACTAGAATTTGCAGAAATAATAATAATAATTAGAAAGAAATCCGAGCCCTGTTCAACAGTCTCCTTAAGACAAAATTATTCCTCCAACGTGCTTGAGTTTAATGAATAATTGCCTCCCAAGATAGAACGGATTTTCGGATTTAATCAAGCAGCACAGCAATGAATAATCCCAGCGAACACAATTTCTGTGTTTGTACTCAACAGAACCAAGAACATGCAATGCAGAAATGAAGAAAATAATTTTCTGGGCAGAGGAAATAATGCAGTAGCAATTTCGGAATTTTTCAGTAGTTAAAACTGAGGGGGTAACATTTTATTTATAGCAAATGTCTTGACTGTTGGGAACAGTCAAAACCGAAATTAACTGTCAAAGCAGTTAATTTGGTTAACTGCTGACTCTTGGAATTAACTGATTATCAGTTAATTAAAGATTAATTAATTCTGTAATTAATTAATTAAAGCCCAGAAAGTTAATTAGATTCGGCCCAAAAATTTAAGAATTTTTTATAAGCCCAAGCCCAAGCCCAAGCCCGAACCGAACCGAGCCGGACGGACGGACGGACGCGCGCGCGCGCGCGCGTGTGGACTTTTGACCGAAAGTCAACCCGAGCATAGCTTAGGTCATCTCCCCTTCAAAGAGTTGGGATACCCCCAAGGCATCCAAGCCTTAGTCCATACTTGGGGTGTTATTAACTCATCAAAATTCCACTACTCTTCCAATGTGGGACAAGAGTTAAAACACACCCAATTCATTAACTTTCATTGCTTTGTGAGTCACTTTGGGGACATAATTATCATTCATAACTTATTGAAATTGGACATATGAATATACTACGTTAATCTCCTTGCGGAGGTGAACGCGTTCGTATATGGTCCCACAATTTTCGTAGTGTGGGTCCCACCTAAATTTGAGCTCAAAGTTGCTCAAAAATCTGTCCAGAAAAATCTGGACAGCTTTTAAATACCCATTTAAATTCCAATTTTCCAACAGAGGATAGGATCATTTGGGATGTTATCCATCAGGTGAACCATCATATATAATATTAATAATGTCATGTGATTAATTTTTTCACCTATACAATTGAATGTCTAGATTCTTACATTAATTAAAATTTTGATTTACTACAGGCATACCCGCACAATATTTTGACCGGAAGGAGATTGAAAATGTCTACAATTTGGCAAATAAGTGGACAAGTTACTCAGAAAGTTGCAGGATACCCACGAGGAATCAAGATCTGTAACTAAGGCTACTGTTATGAAAGCGATCAAGCAGGGAATGAAGAAAGATGTTGATAATTTGAGGAACTTGACAGAGATCAAGGCTGTTATTATTAAATCAAGAAGCGATCAAGGCTGATGTTATTAAATCAAAACTTGAGGAACTTGACAGGGATAATTTGTCAAATAGGCAGAAGTGTCGGAGAAAAAGAAATTTAAGGACAAGATGTTTGAATTTTAGACGTTATGGGAAAACATTCATCAAGAGCATTGGGAGGCAGTTGTGAGGCATATTTTCACAATTTACAATTACAATGTAAATTGTACGTGTCTTAGTACTTTAAAAAATTATTAAGTGCCTCATTATTTATTAAGTGTTCTTTGATTTTTTTGTCATGTGCGTTGTTGACGCGATAAACAGGGCATTATATTTTGTTACGTGAGTTGGGTTGGATTAATATTTGTATCGTGAGAGTTATAATTTGTTATGTGCATTTTTACATGATAAACGAGCCAATCACGTAGTTTTTTTTTAAATTACAATTGTGCCTTCAGGATCGGGCATTCGCTAGTATATATATATTAAAAGACTCTTTAAAAATATAATTTTTTTTTAAACAATACTATTTTTATAAAAATAAAAATATATGTTCATTTTTTTTATAAAAATATAGTGTTAACACTTTTTTTTGTAATTGTTTTAATAAAACCTAATTTTCTAAAGATAAAGTTTAAAATATTTTATTATATGTAAAAATATATTTTTATAAAGTAATTTTCTAAAAATTGTTGTTTTTAATTTCACCTCTTTATATAAATTGTATTTTAAAAGGCTTTAAACAATACTATTTTTATAAAAATATAAAAATATAATCATTTTTTTATAAAACTATAGTGTTAACACCTTTTTTATCTTTTTTTTAATAAAACCTAATTTTATAAAGATAAGTATAAAATATTTCATCATATATAAAAATTGTATTTTTATAAAGTAGTTTTCTAAAAACTGTAGTTTTTAACTTCATTTCTTATGCAAATTGTGTTTTTAAAGGTTGTACTATAAGTATAAATAAAAAAAATGGAAAAAATATTTTTATAAAGCAATGTTAGCGTTCAGAATTTATAAAATGTTTTATAAAGCTGTACATTTTTTTATAAAAAAATATTTTTTGAGTTATATATATAAATTTATTTATTACATAAATATTAACAATTGTTAATTAAGTGAAAAGGTGTTTTATTTTAAAAAAACTTTTATATGGAGAGATACAATTTTTAACATAACTCTTTGCATTTAATGTGGATAAGTGGCACAATAACATGAGGAGACACCTTTTTATAATAAAACCTAATTTTATAAAGATGGATATAAGATATTTTATTTTATATAAAAAAATGTATTTTTACAAAGTAGTTTTCAAAAAACTATAGCTTTTAACTTCATTTTTTATATAAATTGCATTTTAAAATGATATTCTATAAATATAAAAGAAAATTTTTTTAAGGATTTTTTTTATAAAGCAATGTTAACGTTCAGGATTTATAAATTGTTTTAGAAAAATGTATATTTTTTTATAAAAATACATTTTTTGAGTTATATAAAAAATTATTTATTATATAAATATTAACATTTATTAATTTAGGGAAAAGACATTTCATATAAAAAAAAATTTATATGGGGAGACACCATTTTTAATATAACTCTTTGTATTTAGTATGGATAGGGGGGCCAATAACATGAGGAGACACCATATATATATATATATATATATATAAATTTATTACTATTAGATCACCGATAGAAATATATTTTAACTTTTTATTATTTTCATTATATAATCCATCAGACATTTTCAAGTATATTTCGTAAAATGGGTAACTTGCAAAATTAACCCTAAACGTTGGGTCATTTTCAATATTGAACATTGCTGATGTCTAAAAATAGTCAATCGCGTTTTTATAATCACATATAAAATGAAGATAAACAAGCGAAGCAAACACACAAGAGACAAGGTTTTTAAATTGGTTGAGCTATGAAAAAAGCCTATGTTCACTGTTGGTATTATTTCTGGTGGTTACAATAGCTCAGTATGATGTGTTTGTGATTGAATAAATCATCCCCTTAAGCTAAGGGAGATCAAGTATTTATAGTGGTTAGGAGTCCAAGAGATGGAATGCCCTTATATATTCAGGCATTTATATCTATATATAATAAATATGACTATTGATATTCACGGGTACAATGCATGTTGGTGACTCCACACAAATGGATTTTGATATTCTTGATGGTTCATATTCGTTGGATTAGTCGACCGGTTGGTCGACCAATTGTCTCGGGAGCCGACAATGTAAGTAAGTTCGGTGAAGATTGCCATGTAGGACAAGAGGTGTCCATTCCTCATTGGTCCGCGTAGGAAAATAATTTTTACATACAACAAAAGCCTCAAATACTCCATGCCTGATGATTTAGTGAAAGGATAAAATATTTATTCTGGAAAGTTGCTCAGCGTCCAAAATGGTAGAGGTCTATTGTCGTCCTTCTGATGTATGATTATAGTGGAATTTTTGTAGATAGTTTGAAAAACTACGAACCGCCAAAAGGTACTCTGGTTTCTCTTCCCTTGATGTTGCTCTTACTGGGATTGATAAGGCCGAGGAAAAACGCCCCATGCAATGACTTCTAAGATCTTTGTTTTTTCCGTGTAATGATTATCCCTGTACTGTTTGTAATACCCCGTATTTTTATGCTATATTAATTTGGGGATTTATTAAATTTAATGTGACGGTTTATTTAATAAAAATCCGAAAATTAATTATGTAATAATTATTAATGTGATGAGAGTTAGTAATTATGGGAAACTTGTTGAATATTACTCATGAGCATAGTAATATATTATATTGGTTATATTGGATGTCATAAGTGAATTAAATGACTATTTCGGAAATTTAAGTCGGGACGTGCCCGTGTCATGTCGGGACTAATTTTGTTAAATAAAAAGTAAATATTTTATAAGTTGTTCGTATGGTCGTTTTGAGTGCGCCAACGCGTCCGGAAGGGTTGAGATAGTCAGAAAAGTATACCCGGGGGTTTAGTTTGGGTCTCGGGGCGTTTTTAGGCCTAATTAGTACCCCGGGAGGGCATTTTAGTCATTTTACATAAGTGGGTAATTAAACCCACGAATTTCAGCCAACCCATATCAGCCATTAGGTCAGCCTCTTAGGGTTAGAACATTCACAACTCAAGTGACGGCCATTGGAGAAGAGAGGAGAGAGCTCCAAGGCAAATCCAAGGCCAAAAAGCCACCGGTTTGCACCGCCACCAGCACCACCGCGAAGATCACGAGTCGAGGAACGCAGCTACCAAAATCAGTCGTGAATCTGCATACCAAAATCCCAGGCAAGTGTTTAAACTTGCTATTTTCGTTGATGCAATCTTCATGTTAGCTTAGGAATGAATTGTGATAAAAACTATGGAAGAAAACCCCATTTTTATAGGAGAACCCATGTAGTATTGATGTATATGTTGATTCTGGAAACCCTTGCCATGTAGAGGTAATAATCCATGAAATTTGGTGATCATAATAAAGAAATATTGGAGAAAGATTCATTAGAAATCTGTTTAAGAAAATTCTAGGGTTCTTGATAATTGGATATGATTTTAGGTTGAAAATCCATGTTTAATGATAGTTATACACATGCTTTACGTTATAAACACCTGGTATAATGTTATGATGATGATAGTAGGATTTTTGGGACGATTAGAATGGAAAAACATAGTTTTGGATGAAGAAGTTTGATGAATCCCGTAACTGCATTTTGCAGAATTTTGCCCAGACCTGCTTGATCGATCGATCGAGCCTAGAGCTTCGATCGATCGAAGGTTCGATCGATCGAGCCCCAAGCTTCGATCGATCGAACCCTCCTGGCAGACTCCTATTTCCCTTGTTTAATTAGTTAAATTAAGTTTATCGTGAAATGATTTTTGGGCATTCTAAATAAAATGATTTGGGAGACATTGAGGACCAGTAGGGTATATGAAATAATGTTGGAACCTTTAATATTCAACGAGAATGATATTTATGGGATATTTACCTTAGGTTGTTAGATTTATGAATTTAAAGGGTGAGGTGCGTAAGAGAGTTACGTTGGAATCTAATAAAGTCACTTACTGAATTTCAGATTTGTGGGGATATAATCCACGAGTGTTAGGTAATAAGTGAGAAAACCCTTCGAGTTAAGGTTAGGAATAAAACCTTATACGTAATTCTATAACTGTGAAATTAAGGATAAATGGTATAATTACGGGTGATGAGAAGAACCTATATTAATATGATAAAGTGGTATATTTATATGATTGTGTGTACATATATTATATGCATGTGAAAAATCATACCCACGCTACTTGCTATCCCTGAGGTTTCCGCGCTGGGACAAGTCTTATCTCGATGGGACATTTATGGGGGATATTGACTTGTACCCTAGAAGATAGATATATTTGGCACAGGCTATCGATGTGATAGTTCAGACGGTCCTAAGAGACGCCGGTATGTGCCATCCTCTTAGAGACTTGGAATCTATGCTTCGCCTCAATATTGTTTGTGTATTTATGTTAATACAATTCGAGAGTGATTCCGAATGTATTCCCCTTAATATGAGTGATATGGGGCTTTGGATAGTAGAGTATGCACGCACCATAGTTTTATTCGGGGTGCTGTTATATATATATATTATACGAGTAGTTAATATATATATATGAGATTATGAAATTTGAGACTAACTACTGTGATTTGATAAGTAGAACATGGTTGTTGACTCATATTATAAATACTTGTTTTGAGAAAGTATAAAATGTCACGGGTACTTTATAAATTTTTACGAAGTTAAAAATAGAGAACTTTGGCTACAAATTGGAACATTTTTTTAAATTGAAATCGTGTATTGTAAATCTTTCGAGTAATCTAAGTTAGGTTAAATCTTTTAGAAAGACTAGTATGATAAATGTTAAAACAAACCGTTGGGAAGGTTAGTGCGATAGGTGTGCACATTAGAAGAGAGGTGAGTATTTTCTCAAGAGAGGGACGTACTAATATGTTGTTGCATTGGCCTGTATCAATTTAAATACTTGCTAAACGTATTTTAAATCAAACACACTTTCGAGCTCTGACCCGTTTATTTTTCTCTCTCTCTCTTGTATATATATGTATATTTTCAGGTGCCCAGCCACAGGGGCGTCTTCCTTAGGATCCCTTGAGAAGAACGAGCTGCAGCTTAGGTGGGAGTTGCAGGTCACTTGAGTAGACGGCTTCCGTTATTGACTCCACTCCTAGTACTCTCATTTATTGGGCACGTGTCGCCCCTTTTCATCATTTCATTTGTTGTTGGGACATTTATATTTCAGTTAATTCCAGTATTGTTCTATGGGATTTATTCAGAATGGATTTGTGATTCTAGTTTCATATGTTGGCATTCGATTGGCGAATGTATTATATTATTTGGTTTATCGTGGTGTGATTCTTAATTGTAGAAATGTTGTTTTTAAATAAATAAATCTTTTTCGTTAATTAAAATTTGGAAAGTTTGTATGAAAATGTTTTTGACACTTAGCTTAATTATTTAGGGTGTTAAATTGGAAAATTTATTTTTATCGACAGTGATGCTGAGAATGAACCAACTGTTTACCTTGATTTAATTTAATAAAGGAGTGATCGCCCGGTATTTAATTAGGCGGGGTGTCACACTGTTCTTTTGAAGTTATATACATTTTCATCTTTATCTAAGCTTGTGATTAGTTTTTAATCAGCTTACCGACTAGGTAATTTGTTCAATGATTAGTTAATCATCTTTCCGACTAAGTAATCTGCTTAAATGTTAAATATTTTATCCATGGTGGAATCTATTTGTAATGCCTTAGATTCGACTAATGCACTTATATAAAACTGTGACTAGTTTTTTTTAACTACGTTTTTGCATTAGTTATCAATGGTGACCAAGAGTGTTAGGAATGTATAGTAATTCTTGTATTTAACCCAGTCGAGTAAAACTTCTTGTGTTTATACATTAAGTTATACGGGATTCTTATTCTTAACTTGTCAAAGACGAAGTCATACATGAAGCTTGATGTTAGGATCTTGTCCATACGTTAGTCAAGTATGGTCAGATCTTGTCACCCATAATACTGAATGAATTTCCTAAATTTGATGAACTTCTTGTTCGTGATCTGTCTGAAGATGAGGTCATACATGAAGTTTATTTTAGTTGTGCAGTTGAGGTGATTTGCTGAGATATCGTCGGTTCTAGACTAACTTTTTTTGGTTCTTGCTTGACTAATGTTGCAGTGAATTCATTCAGGTCAACATATCTACGGAGCCCCCCAGTCGGGTTTATGAAGAGAAGACTGAATAATAATAATGTTTGATCATCCGTTGGGACTATGTTGCAATATAATGCCGACTATACAGAGAAATTGAAACGAGAAGACCAAATAATAAGCATGCCCGAGCATCTGAACTGAATCGCAAATATAATGTTGACTAACGGATGAACATGCAGTCATTAGCCGAGGTTGAATAAAATAATAATGATAATTAGCAACAGTCTGTTGGGGATAAATTTTGATGACTCACATAATATAAATTGCATCAATTATCCATCGAAAGTAGTGAGAAATCCAAAAAATATTGAACGTGTCGACCATCCGTCGGGGCCTTTAAATAATGACCGAATATCGAGAGAAATAATGAAAGGACTCAGTAGATATTACGAATGATCTTGTATTGTTAGAGAAAAATATATTTTCAAACCATTCATGAGGGTTGAATATCAAGAATAAATGTATTATCGATTAACAATAGAATGTGCCAACCATTTTTCAGGACTAAATATAGATAAGGATTATCTCGACCAACTATCTATTGGGGATAAAAGACAACTTGTGTGGCAGATATCTTTGGAATGACAATAAATATTTTATCGATCCTCTATCGAGATTAATCTTGAATATTCATAATCATCCTTCAGGTTAAGAATCGAAGTCACACAATAAATAATGAAATTGGAGAAATACCAACGCCCAAGCATCTGTCGAATTATTAATAAGATTTCCAGGAGCTTAAGATTATGGTCTAGCACTCGTCGGGGCTGAATCTTGTTCCTATAAAAGTTAATAAGTTGTCCGACCATCTGTTGAGGCAAAATCAAATATAAATTATCATGAGATTGATTTATTTGGCCAAATAATATATGATATGTATCTGCTCAAACATCCGACAATAAAAATTTCAAAACATGAAATAATAAGTTTTATGCTAAATACTTGTTGGATGAGAAGATTTTTGTCAAATATATACCAGGTGTAAGACATGGGGTTTAATTCAGAATTTTTGCGAAACTATTTTCACTTCCAAGCAAATACTCAAATATAAGTTGGTTTTAAAAATTTATTCCCACGTAAAGCTTTGAAGTATAAATTCGTCCTCAAAATCATCAGGTTCCTCGATCACTCCTCCACTATGAGTATTGAATATCCTCACCTCTTGTTTTGGCATATATTCCCTAGCATGTAACAATGATTCCATAGTTACGTGTTCTTCAGAAATTGATCCTCTAATATACCGTGTATTATTTACGTAATCTTTGAAGGTTTTCATCAAGCGCTCAAAAGAATACATCCAACGATACCTAACGGGACCACATAATAAATCTTCATCGCATAAATATACAAACAAGTGGATGCTGATATCGAAGAACGACGCAGGAAAATATTTCTCTAATACACAAACTGCCCGACTAAAGTTGATTTTGCAGCTCTAATATGCCTTCTATTTACCACTTATGCACAAACTAGGGTAAAACACAAAATGATTTGCATAATTTCCCGATGAAGATCTTAGTGTTCAGAGAAGCAATGTCGAAATAACAAATGGATTAATTGGATGATTACAGGCCAGTCGTGAGACTTACATTGTTTTAATTCATTTGCTTGGTAGTTTACGACCCTACGTAAACTCCCTGAATAACCAGTTGGAGTCTTCAATTTGAACAACGTGTCTAAGAGGATATTCTTCTTACTAGTATTCAAAGTGAAAGCAGCTGGAGGGGTAGAAATTCTTTTTGTTGTAGGATCATTTTTTAACCAAAGTTTCTTCTTTAGCTTCATATACTGTATATCTCGGCTGGCCCAATCTCCATCTTTAGAATGAGATCCACCCAGACATGTAACTATCAGATGTTCTGCAACATTCTTCTCTGTGTGCATCATATCAATTACATGCCTTACATGATTATCTTTCCAATACGGCAAATCAAAAAATATTGATGGCCTGGACCATGGTTTTGCTTTAGTAGGGTCATTAGGATCTCCCATTGCTTTATGCTTCAGGTTTAAAAACATGGGGTGTTTGCCTACGTACCTATTCCCCGCAGTCGCAGCCATCGCCTTCTCCTTGATCTGCTGACCACAAAGCCGAGCAAGTTGCATCCGGCGCTCGTGACCAATATGATAAAAGTTAGACTTGTCATTCCTGAAAGGGTGACTAGTCGGCAGAAATCTACGATGACCTGTGTAACCCATCTTACTACTATGTTGTAGCCAAATGACTTCAGTTTCCTCCCCACATATGGGACATCCATAATAACCATGAACATTACAATCGGACAAGGTCCCATAAACAGGAAGGTCGTGGATCGCCCATATCACCATTGCTTTAAGTGTGAACTCTTCACCCTTGTGATAGTCAAACGTCGTCACGCCTTTGTCCCATAACTCTTTAAGTTATTCGATTAATGGGGCTAAGAATATATCAATATCATCACCCAGAGCCTTCGGCCCGGGTATCAATAAAGATAATAATGTGAAATCCTTTCTCATGCACAGTGTCAGAGGGAGACTTAAAGGCACCACCAACAACTTTGACTAGTACTTAAATTATCGAAAGGGCTAAATCCATCAGTTGAGATTGCAAGATGAATGTTGCGTGGTTCGTTTATAAATTCATGATGTCGTCCATATGAAATTTTTCAGACGAGTGAATCAACCAGATAACGCATCAAATTCCCACCCACCTCGCATTGAGTGTGCCATGTCATGGACTCCGCTATCCACGGTACACTAAAAAATTGTTTTAACTGTGACCCAAGTGGAAAATACTTCAGAACCTTTTATGATACTTGAGAGCTCTTTTGATATTTGCAGGTTTGTCATTTACCTTCTCACAAATGGCATATATAGGCTCACTGCATACTGGACATTCATCATTCTCTATGTGTTCCTTGTGATTCAATATGCAATCATACTTGCATGCATGAATACATTTGTATTTCAATCCCAAACCCTTCAAGCTATTCTTCATAGTAGGATAATTGTCTGGTAACGTGTTCTCTTTTGGGAGAATTTCTTTAACCCACTTAAGAATTTCAGTTACGTTGTTCCCAAAAACAAGCCAAATTGACTCTTCAAATTATGATACCGAATGATGTTCATCCCAATCTTTATATAACGGTCTAGCCGCATTGGCTTTCAACCGTATATATTCTCGATCTCCTGGTAGTTAAGTATCAAATTCTTCATTGTGCGCATTATCTGGTTGGTGGTTTTGGCCGTGGGGACTCCATAACTATTGTCAATTAGGTCGGTCAATGGACGATGTGTTGGCGAATCATTTATCACTTCCACTCGTTGGTGTTCTATTACGTGGTCGGTTACTAGTAATTCTTCGGGAACATAAGGTACATGTTTTTCACCATGGTCTGTCCACTTGTTATAATCTTGAAAAATTCTCCACATTATTAAATGTAACTCAACATCTTCTAAAGATGATAGTACCGATATTGCACCACCTACTGCGGAACAAAGGACACAGTATTATCATCTACAGGCCGTGACCCTAATTCCTATTGAATACATAAAAGGTCTTACACACATGCCGCAGTCCTTAACATGTAGGTTGCGACCCCTAACCCACTACCTTTCGCTACCATTGAACGTTCATTACTGCGGCACCTTATACAGTACATGCTGCGGATTATGCATGTCCTTTCATCTAGTCGCAACATCTCCCCATCACATCAACAATACAGTGCCTACACCTATATATAAATGTCCACGCCTCGAGATAGGGGTGGGGGGATCAGAGATGACAACGCTATCCAGACCACTCGGTCTAGCTTGGGGGCTTCTCTCTAGCATCGCAACCATCACTCCTGCACAATGGAATCCTCACAAACATGTATTCTCTTCTATTCTCATGCTTATACGCTTCTTTAGGCCAAATTATTATGTACCAAACAGCATATATAATAAGAGTGTGGCACCAAAGTGGACGTAGGCTCATTTCTATCGCCGAACCACTCTATATCTTATCTTTTATCTCTCGTTATTTGCTTTATCTGCTTATTATGCACTCTATACTTGATTTGCTGGTATGAGAACAACAAGTGGACGATTTCTCGTATCATCACTAATATAGTATCAAAGCAAAGAACTAATATAGTCAATAATGCACTAATCAATCAAACTATGAAATAACTTAAATAGAAGAACACGCCAATCAACGATACTACACAATCACTTAAACTCAAATTAAATAAATTTGTCTACTGATATTATTACAACATAAAAAAACATTACTACATCTTCATGAAGCGATAAACTAGCCAAATGGTAACAGATTTTACATCATATTTTAAAAATTCCCTTCTTCACTGTTGACGTGCACTGGAACAGTTTCACAACCCTCATATACTGTATCAACCATGATCTGACACTCACCCTACTGTAAAGGTCAATTATGTACTAAAAGTTCCTACGGTAGTGGACATGAGCGTGCAGATCCCAATGACAAATTTACTGCTCAGGTCCTATATATAGTATTTCTTACCATAGTCATCGTGGTTTATTGACGATGATCCAAGACATGTGCCCTGCTGAGGCACTGGGAAAGGGAATGTTGAATGAGGAACTGGAATCTGTGGGGGTAATGGAGAATGAGGAAAATTTTGAGGAATCCCCGGCATCTGTGGAGGGAAATTGGGATGCACTATGGGCTGTAGGGTCATACGACCGGTTAAAAGGGACACAATCTTTGCAAGTTTATCATTCACACCTCCCAATTCATTTCGAAGCCCCATTATATCCCTTCAGTCCTAGATTGACGTTCATCGTTGGACGTGAAATGATAATTAACAGAAGAAATCTTATCCACGAGAGGTGCGATGTGTTTGAATCTTATTTTTGACATATTCGACCCCAGACCTCTCGCCCTCCCTCTGTGGTCCTTCCCAAAGGTTTTTGTGATGGCATCATTTCCAATGTCGTCGAACGGGCTTCAATTTGACTGACTACTAATAGACTCTATTGATTCTAGAGTCTTGGCCAAATGAGGAGGGAATTTATTATCTTTGTCTCGTCTAGCATGCATGTACAAGTTGGCCATATTCGGTGTCTTTCCTTTATCCGGGTTGTCTTTCGTAACGGTCGTCCACTCGTTATTCAAATCTTCATAAGATTTCGAGCTAAGTCGATGGACATTAGTTTTTTGGCCCTATTCTACTTGTTTTTCTCCCTTTGAAACATTTTGGAGTCCTTCGCCTCATTCTCCAGAAAATCTTTCCATTGAGAGACTGGCATCTCAATGTTTGAAGGGACTTTGTCTTTGAGCGCCAAAATGTTGGAGCTCGATTCTCCTTCAGAAAAATGCTTTTGCCTAAGGTTTCTCCGATATGTTCGGAGGTGTTCAGTAACCCAAGAAAGCACCTTATTTTTTGAGTTGGGGAAAATGAAAACCGTTTGCTGAGTTGCTCGTAGATGTCATCATTAATAACTTTATCTATAAGGTTCCAATTGTCAGCTCCTTCCACTCCCACATTTATTTTTTCCAAGGACAAACACTGGGCTTTCAACTGTTGAATGTGATTCTTATCCCCCGTGGGGTTATTTCCCAATAAAGAGAACCCAATGGGCTTCTTCTCAATTGACCTGATAGTTTCAGGAGCATTGGTCGTATCTGTTTGTGGGGGGTGTCCCCCTCCACATGGATGATTAACTTAGTCAAGAGAATTGATTGTTCATAAAGAAGCATGTCGAACAAACTCACTTCAAAGATTCTCCATGCAAGTAGTTTGCAGGACCCACCTCGAAGACCCTTCACAAGCAAGTAGCTCACACCGCTCTATCTCGAAGAGTCTCCAATGGACCTGACGCAAAGGACCTAGTTCGAAGAACAGAAGTCACCTGGATGACAATAGTTTGTAATAAGAAATAAAATGTTGTATTATGTACTTTATCTTATGAATGTATACGTTGAATGAGGTTGCTTGGTACCCACGAAGGACTATGCCTGGGAGGGCTTTCATGCCCTATCAAGCAACCTCATCTTGGAAACTTCGCAGGGACATGGTTTGGAGGATTGAGAACAAGGAAACGTTGGGAACTATTACCAACCCTCTTGGAACACTTGGAAAAAACTTCACTCAGGATAAATGTCACTCGAACCTACGCATTGCTTACTTACTCGAGTGAACCTCCTCGAGTCATTCGATATCCCTCAATACTTGGCCCCTCGAGATCACCTCCTCGAGGTACCTCCGACATCAGCCTGTCTGACTGATGTGACAAAATACCAAATAATAGCCACTGTTTGAACCACTTCCTGACGTCATGGCATCTGACGTTTAGGAACTCAAGAATACAACACTCAAGTGCCTTTATCCTTAAGATAGCAGGCCTAGTTCACCAAATCTAACCGTATAGCCATCCTACAATAAGCCTCAAGCTCACAAGTCATATCATTTATTAATGACTTTAATACTTCCAACCAATAGAATGTTTTCCCACCAAAACTACGAGATCCCATGCATTAAATGTAGTATCTCATGCATCTAATGCACCAGACCAAAGGGATCGAGGGCATGCTGACTCGAGCAACCTCTCCCTCCATATAAATAAGACCAAAACAAACAAATCAAGGAGAGAGGATCCAGAGCCCAGAATTGCTGCCCAATTTTCCTTATACCAGAGATCTCCCGCGAGAGCATTAACTCCCATACACATTCAATGCACCCATCATTGGGAATGAACTAATCTTGAAGTTTCTGCCTTGTCTTTATTGTGCTATTAATGCTTGTTCTTTCTCCCACCGACCACGCTACTTGCTGGTCCCATTCTTTTATTATGTTTTCCCTATGCTGCTCATGTTAATATGTTCTTTAATGCAACTTTGAATATTAGATATGTCTGTCTTTGATCCGCTTGTGGCTCTGACTTATACTCTATATCTAACGGTGTTAATCCCGATCTTGATAAGGAGTTACGCCTCACTTAATACTAACGGTATTTGAAGAACCCACATCTTACATTTGGCAACTCTGCTAGGGAGCTATTCTCTTTTGAAAAGATGTCAGAGGATAACACCATTAGAAATATTTATTTCGACGCCATACAGCGTGAAGAAGAGGCAAATGACGCTGCATTGCCTGAAATGGGAAGAACGACAAGGACAGAGCTCAGCGCACCTGGCATTGGTATCATGGAGACGATGGCCATGTAAGGGGGAATAGGCCAGGCCTAGATGCATGGTTTGATGGGACTATTCACAGATTTCATTAAGACTTCGTGAAGTCTTAATGAAATCCTGCGAATGATCACGCCCAAGAAATGTTAGGATCCTCCACACGAGTGAGTTGTTTCACCACACCACCAACTAATATATCAGCTCCAGCTGTTACTGGAGGGGTGGTGGCGCCTGATTCTGTTAACAGCTTCCTAGTGGTTCCACCACCCTCAGGCGGTGCGTGTCCTACCACGGTCCCACTTGTGATGATGGGACCGACGTCAAGTAACTCCAGCGACCCCAGCTATCGCGATAATTCAAGGATTAGGTGTGCCAGCCTCAATGATCTCGGTGACAACGATGCCATCGTCAGCTAGCCCCTCGCCAGCCAATTTAGAAGATATGAAGAAAGAACTGTTAAGGTTCATAGTTGTGTTTAAAGGGGATATCTCCTCTATATGCGATGACTTTCGTACTCCCTACCCATAGGAGTATAATAACGAACCCTACCCAGTGGGTTATAATCCCCCAATCTTTGAAAAGTACACAGGGAAAGGTGTGAATCCTAAGGAACATGTGAAAAGGTTCATCAAGAATCTGGGGGCCCTTCGCAATGATAAAAATTTAAGGCTAAGGGAGTTCTCAAAATCCCTGACAGAGAAAGCCTACACGTGGTATTCCCACCTAGCTCCAGGTAGTGTAAATTCTTGGGAGGAATTACATGTTTTGTTTGTGCAAAAAAATTTCTTGGCTGAGGACGAGTTCACACTCACCTAGCTCGTGCACGAGAATCAGAAGCCAGGAGAGGATGTTCTGGCCTATATCTGAATGTTCCACAAGTTCTCCCTAGATGTATGGGAGGAGACGTGAGAGGACAAGCTTTTGTAAGTATGCACATAAGGCTTGCTGCCTGAATACATATGTCACCTGATTAATGAGACAAGAGAAGGTACATTCGCAGCCTTTTTGAAGGTGACAAGGGATATCGCATTAGTGGTAAAACCTATAGTATGACCTCCTGCGTTTCCTAGCTTGCTGATGAGGACAACAGTTACCTCGGGGAGAGGAATACCCTCGAGGATTAACTACGCAGATGATGGGGGTAGAGAAGGAGGTAATGGCGGTCGAAGAAGTAGAAGGGGTAGAAGCAACAAGAGAAGGTTTGAAGATGAGGAGGATCCTCCTGAGATACCTTGCACGGTGGAGCAATCTTTGAACCTGTACAATCTCATGGTCCATGATATAATTTTCAGGTCGATTAATGTCCATACCACACCGCTCACTCGAGAAGACAGAGAGAAATCCCATTATTGCGCACTCCATAACAGGGTAAATCATCCAACTAAAGTATGTTTTTCATTAAGGAGGTTGATTGAATGTCATGTGAATAATGGAGACATTAATTCGCCACAGAAAAATATAAATGACAACCTTTTACCGCCCCATGGGGCCCATATAGCTAGGGCCTTCGATGAGGAGGTCGAGCGATCAATGATGGAACAGTGGATCGGGAGGAATGACCCCAAAAGCACTACGGAGAGAGGATTTGAGGATTCTCTCGAAGAATGCACTTTCGCGCTGGCTCGCCTGCATTTATATGATGAGACTAAAGATAGAGGGGACCAAGAAGGAGAAGCATATCATGCTGATGAGATGCTCAGCCGGCAGATGGGAGCCTGTTCTCTAGGAAAGGTCAACGCAGTGATAACATATGATGAGGCTACATATAGAGATGTAGAAGACGTGATGATCAGACGGATTCGTGGATTGAGTGTGCAGCTGTGGCCCGCTCGCCAAAGTTTGGTTGGTTCTTCGATCAGGTTGGCCTGCCTAAAGATTCTCGACTAGAAGTTACGAGGGCCATTCTAGAGATTGCAAAGAAAAATATGGCCCCGCATTTGAAATGGAATGGGCCTATAGCTAAGTTGATGAGTAGATATCTATCGGAGGTCACGTTCTCGGAGGCGGATAGGATGATCAGGTACCCGCATAATAAGCCTTTATATATTACTGCAACGGTGAATGACTGAATTTTCTCGTGAGTATTATTGGATGGAGGGGCATCCATTAATATAATGCATGTGGGATCCTTATATGCCACCGGGTTATCGGAGATGAGGATCGTGCCCATTCGTTGGCAATATCGGGTTATGACAATCAGTCCTCCAAGTTAGTGGGCTATGTCAACGTGGGCATTATGATGGGGAACATCACTTCCCATATTAAATTCCACATCATGAATTGTGAGCCATCGTACTAGCTGTTGGTAGGAAGGATATGGATGCACAACCATGGGTTAGTACCCTCCACCTATCACCAATGTGCTAAGGCAAACATAAAGGGTAAGGAGGTGGTGAAACGGGCTACCAAGAAACCTTTTGTAAAGGAAGAGGCCTATATGATGGATGCAGCTTTCTATATCGATCTGGAGGAAGAAGCTACTATAGTGATAAGATATACAGAGGGGATAAGGATCTCGTAAACTCGAGAGAAGGTGCAGGAACCTGGTCGAGCGATTATAACTTATGAAGAAGAACGTGATCTAAGGGCAGTAAGGCCCCCCAGCCCGTCAAGACAGCTTCATGATTGGATGAACCCGTGAATTGATCCGATTGATCACTAAGTTTAGAAATAGAGCGTCCTTAGTAGGCGAATGGTGAAGGAGGTGGATGAAAATCATAGAAAGATACCTTTCCAAAAAGATACGGCCTGACAGTGCAAGCGGGTGTTTTTGCCTAATGGCAGAACTATCAATAGACTATGAAGGTATGAATGCTTCCTGGTGGATAACCAGGGGTAATGCCTAGTGATTGATACATTGGGATCCAAGAGTTCGTAAAAGAAGTAGAGGAAGAGACGGAATGCATGAAAGACGGTCCTAGGACACGGATCCAGGGATTGGAAAAGATCAATTTGGCTAGGGGAGGTGGGGATTCGAACCCCATCTTTATCTCGAAGGACTTGGAGGGAGACCCTCGAGAGGGGTTAATTAAGCTTATGGTGGAGTTCAAATATGTCTTCGCATGGAAGTACATCGAGATGCCTGGGGTTGACAAGGGGGTAAGTTGCCACAGACTAAATATCTTTCCCTTAACGATCCCGGTGAAACAAGCCACTCGAACATACAAAGCATAGTTGGATTTGAAGAGAAAGAAAGAAGTACAGAGTCTGCTCGTGGCGGGGTTTATAGTTTTGATATAGCACCCGATATGGCTGTCCAGTATTGTACCGGTGGGAAAGAAAGATAAAATCCAAATCAGGATATGTGTAGATTTCAGGGATCTTAACCGAGCATGCCCGAAGGATGAATTTCCACTGCCCTCCATTGATAGCTTGATCGATGCAATAACGGGACATGAGATGTACAGCTTCATGGATGGGTATGTGGGCTATAATCAGATAAAAATAGATCCAACTGACGCGGAGAAGACTGCCTTTTGAACACCCTTGGGTAATTTCATCTACACGGGTATGCCTTTCGGATTGAATGACGCAGGAGCCACCTACCAGAGGATGATGATGGCCATACTCCATGACCTTTTCCACAAGACTATGGAGTTTTATGTTGATGACTTAGTGATTAAGTCCAAAAAAGAAGAATCCCACCTAGACGACTTGAGGAGGGTGTTCACTCACTGCAGGAAGTATAAGTTAAAGATGAACCCTCTCAAGTGTGCATTCAGGGTTACGAGCGGGAAGTTTTTGGACTTCGTGGTGAATCTCTAGGGAGTGCAAATGGACCTGAACAAACGAAGGGCCATCCTCGACATGCCAAGATCGAAATCAATGAAAGAGATAAAGAGTTTCCTTGGCAAAGTGTTCTACTTCAGGTGATTTGTCCCGGGGCTGGCTGGGGTATTGCATCCTTTGATGGAGCTGCTGAGGAAGGGCGTAAGTTTACATGGGAAATAATACATCAAGAAACTATAGACAGGCGAAAGACACTCCTAACTTCTTTACGGACAATGATTCCCTCGAAGGCAAGCCATAGACAAGCTGAGTTTGACGTGCATATGTCGTGAGACATCACAGTCTTCGTCAATGCTCTTTGTACGTAATTCTATCCATAATGGGTGAATTTTTTTCTTCCTTCTCTATCAGCGTAAGCAAGGTCAATGGTCTATCAGGATTATGTACGCGATATATTGTACATCTTCATCCCAACATTGTGGCAGGGAAAATAGAAGACGCTCGAACAAGTACTTTTATTGGAGATGAACTCCACGATTTATAAGGTAGTTAAATTGTTCGATCGTCATATTCCCATACCAATAAACCGAAGTACCCACTTTATGAGGCTCATTAATGAAAGATGTACGTGTGCGGTCCAATTGCAACCTTTCCCACTCTTGTTTCCATTTATTAGCACCGTAACTCGTTTTTCCTGAGAAAAATGAATGAGGGTGTGATTATAATTCCTATAAATAATTACTTTAATGAATCATTAATGAGTCATTATGTGTGAGGGCATGAATATGATTCCTATAAATTATGGCTCTAATGAATCATCAACCGTTAATTTATTAGGTTTTGAATACTTACTTTTGTCATTTAAGCCAACAATCCCTAAAATCAACCCTAAAATGAACCCATACAAACATTACCCCTACAATTAATAGATTATGCATTTTTGGGACGTAATTTTAATGGAGATATATATTTTTATATTTCATCCCTAAAATTAACTTTAAATTAATCCTAAAATTAATCCCGAATCTAGCATCAATATTAATGGAGATGTATATTTTTATATTTCAGCCCCAAACTTAAACGAACAATATCCATTAAATTAAAATTTGCCCTAGTTTGAAACTTAAATCAATAATATCCATTAAATTAAAATTTGCCCTAGTTTGAAACTTAAACCAACAATATCCATTAAATTAAAATTTGCCCTAGTTTGAAACTTAAACCAACAATATCCATAAAATTAAAATTTGCCATAGTTTGAAACTTAAACCAACAATATCCATTAAATCAAAATTTGTCCTAGTTTGAAACTTAAACCAACAATATCCATTAAATTAAAATTTGCCCTTGTTTGAAACTAAAGCAACATTAGTCATATTTTTTCTATAATACACACACACATACACATTTATAGTATACACAATACAGAATACATAGGTACATACATATACACAACACAAACAATGACAATGTATACACAACTACATATATATACACAATACACAGACGCATATACACACACACACACACATATATACACACACATATTTACACACATTCACGTATTTATAGTATACACACACAGAGAAATATGCACACACACGTATTTACAGTATATAGTATTTACCTTTAAGATTGAGATTGAGAGAGAGCTTGAGATTAAGAGAAGGTATACCGCCGAAATTTCCAGAGAGAGGGAGGGAAAATTAAGGGTTTAGAAGTTTTCGAGGGAAATGAAAAACTGTTCTGCATTTTTTAAGTATAAAGACCATGGTCATGACTTAGGGTCGTGACCATATGACATAACCCCTTTATTTTTTACACGTCAGCGTGGAAATAAGGACATGGTCAAGGCCCAAAGCCGTGAGCAAAAAACTCATGTGGTCACGGACTTAAGTCGTGACCATATCCATGTGTAATGAGTTTTGTGGTCACGGATAACGTCCAAGACTCCCTCCCTGACCAAAATTGGAGGGAAACTTGGCACTATAATGGTCACGACTGGGTTAGGGTCTAAAGTCGTGACCCAAAGGATTCAGGGTCTAGAGCCGTGACCACACACAAGACGATCCATGACCACACAGAGTCATGGATTTGGTCATGCCCATTTTGACTGTGGTCACGATTTTAGTCCGTGACCAGCTGGTCACGGCCAGAAGCCGTGACCCCTTCTGTATGACCATTTCCGGTATTTGGCGTAGTGTATGTTTGTAAAGATATGGTCAACGTTCTCGTTAAGAGAGAATAGTTTTGAATGTTTATCCCCTGATAGAAGATTTGAGATATGGGAACAACATATGGGAATCTTCCCCCCTGATGTAACCTAGTAAATAAATGTGTTTGTCCAGAAAATTTTTAAGAGAGTTTATATATTTAGGGAGTCCTCATAAACTTTCGAGATTCATGATGATGAAAATTGTCTAAAATCAACACTGTTGTGCAGATTTGTAGATGAATAAAAATTGAATACAAGATTTATAAATACAAATGTACGAAAATCATGCATCAATGAAATGATGTTTGTACAAAATATTTAACTGTTATTACGGAGATAGAGAATAAAAACCTAGCTCTTGATTATCGTTCATGTAAACCATTGCATCACAACATAAATCTCCATCTCTTCTATAAGGAGATGGCGCCAATATGTTGATGTCTAAAAATGGTCAATCGCATTTTTATAATCACTGATAAAATAAATACAAACAAGCCAAGAAAACACACATAAGAGGCCATGTTTTTAAAGTGGTTCGGTTATGAAAAAAACCTACGTCCACTGTTGGTATTATTTCTGGTGGTTACAATAGCTCAGTATGGTGTGTTTGTGATTGAATGAATCCTATTTATAGTGGTTAGGAGTCCAAGAGATGGAATTCCTTTACATATTCAGGCTTTTACATTTGTATACAATAAATATAACTATTGATGTTAACGGGTAGAATAATTGTTGGTGACTCCACACAAATGGCTTTTGATATTCTCGATGGTTCATATTCTTTAGGTTGGTCAGCCGGTTGGCCGACCAACTGTCTCGGGAGCCGACCACGTAAGTAAGTACAGTGAAGATTTCCACGTAGGAGAACAGGTGTCCATTTGTCATTGGTATGCATAGGTGAATAACTTTTACATACAATAATCATGATATTTTGAAAGTTGCAATGTTAATTCTGATATTTAAAAATTCGTGTAATTTTAACCCTCTATCACATAACTTGAAGAGACTTGGTAGAACTAATGACTTAGCATCTTATTCCCTTATGTCATCTATTCAGTCAATTCTCCTAACAAAGATGTGATGGATGGTTAAAATAGCATGAATTTTGAAAATCTGGATTAACATTACAACTTTTGAAACATCAGGTCCAAAATTCAAAAAGATTCCAAACTTCAGGATTAATATTGCATTTTACAATATTAAAAAGAAAATGCAATTTAAATTAAATCCATATCTTAGAAAAGATCTAAATTTCTTTCTGAACTAACACTACACCAAAACTGTCGAATTTTCACAATCATTGACCTTGACAAGTCAAACTTGTCAAGGTCAATAACTGTGACAAGTCTGGGGGTGACAACTTCTTTGTCACAGACTTGTCACGGTCATTGACCGTGATAAGTTCACTAGATTGTCATGGACATGTCACGATCTTTGACCGTGACAAACTCGTGATAAAACCAAAAAAATTATCACGGTCAAAAATCGTGACAAGTTTCTTTGTCAAGGACTTGTCACGGTCTTTGACCGTGACAATTCTTGACGGAAATTTTAAAAAAACTGTTGGGCAGTATGGCCACTGCCACTGCCCAACAATATATTTGTACATGATATAAAAAAATTATACTTGTTCAAACAACATATATCCAAATAAAATACAATTCATATATCAAATCAAGGCATTTATAATCCATATCCAAATAAAATAGAAATGCAAATATCCATCATATCTAAACCAAATTGTACCAAAATTAAAAGAATATAAATATAATACAATTTTCAAAATAAAAATATATAGAAATAATGTCAATCTTCAGTAGGTCGGAGGAGGAAGTAAGGCCACACAACATATGAATTGACACACCCCGTAATATGCTGAACACTGAATTATTCGCGCAACCACACAGGTGAGTTCTCCTTTCCCTCCACCACATTCATGATGCACACTCTAGCCTCAATGTCTTGGAGGGGACGTTCATGAACCGGCGAACCCGGGAGGAAGCTCGGATCCCTCAACCCCCTCGCTATCGGTAGCCCACAATATATGTCGAGTAGATGCATGCTTGACCTACCGAGTGTCGACATAGGTCGCTCGACGGGGGTCACGATGAGAAATGGATCATCATATGGCGCCGAGTCCGTACATATCGATGATGAAGCAATGCCGTCAACGTCGGCGTCCTCGTCCTTGTCCTCCTCTACCATCATCTCCTTCCCCTTCCCCTTCCCCTTCCCCTTCCCCTTGCATTTGCCCAACTGACGCTTCATGAAGGCATACATATCTAGGACTGTCGCCTCCAATCTTGATAGATTATCATCATGGGAGTCCACCTTATGGTCCAACCCACTGTTGCTTGTCTCCATGCCGATCCTGGACTTCCCCATCCACGAGCTCACCCCTAGTCCTCCTCTTGTGATCTAGCCCGAGCACTTGGCTGAGTGCGTCCATAGCCAAAGATGCTTTATCGGCATCAGACTGTGACTCATGCACTTCTTTAAGCTTTGCCTGAAAAAATAAAAAGTACACAATTAGTCAATTAAATAAATAAATAAATTATAGCATAATTGAAGAAATTAAACATTTATAACTTACAATGGTGGTTGCGATGCTCGGGGCCACCTCCCTGTCTTTCCCCTTTTTTGTCTGAATTGCCACATAGGCATCGAGCCTATGTGGCCTACCCCCAAGGCCACTCTCCGTCTCATGAAATAAAATAATACAGAATTAGTAAGTAACACAAATTAATGATAAATTATACTAACTAAAATTAAAGAAAATTCAAAACTTACCATCCTGGGCTCCACCTCGGCGTAAGACCTCCGCTCGGAGTAGTGCACATCCATATTTTTCACCCGGTTCTCCTTCCCCAATTGGCGAGATGTCAATTGTCGTTCATTGGTCTCATTGTTGATAAATTTCTACCACTGTGCCATTGAGATTGGCTCATTGGGGGGGGGGGGGGGGACGGTTTCACGGAGTCTCATAATGGACTCCCGAATCTTTCTAAAGTACCGTGCCCATAAATTCTTCTTCCACTTTTTATATTGATCCCTCAATTGCTCCAACGTGGGGTCATGAAGATATGCGGGCAGGCTGAATTGTTCCTGTTAAACAAATACAAACCATCTTGTAAGTAATTATTATAGTTATAAATATAAATATTAAATACACAACATGTAGTGCCCCCAGATGTTCATCTTAAGGTCAATAGGCACGTGCCTCCAATCAGTGTACCTCGGACCGATAATCTCCTTCAATAACTCTGCGCTCTAGCTAATAATGACATCTTATTTTCGACGACGACCCCTAATTTGCCCGATTTTGGGGGCATACTGTCCGAGGAGCCCTGATCACCTCCTCTACCGCGTCCTGATGAAGTCATTTTCTGCAAAAATTGTTATTATTAGTACAAAGATGTATATGAACTTTGAATTAATGCTCAATTACAATAATAACAATACATACCAATACCAATATCAATATCAATTTATACCAATACCAATACCAATACCAATTTTAATTTACACACACACACTCTCGGGTCATGGACTTTGGATTAATGCTTAAATTGATGAAAATTCTAATTAACATATTCACTTGGTTGTTACAAGCATTAAAATGATCAAGTACAAATTAATAAAAAATATTAAATTGTTGTCCGATAATCACACAGCCACTGGTCATTACAAATAATTTGAATACTTATTACAAATCAAAAAATTATTTCAAATTCGAGTTATCATAAAAAATGGATTGATATTCGGTAGGTGCAGCCAAGTCATCCACACTACTGTTTAGACGTTTTGGCGCATGTAGGACGATGGACCATGGCTCATTGTTGATATACTCCGAGTAAAACACTTGCTTGACCTTTTGAAAAGAACAAACAAACGGCTCATCGCTCACGTGTTCGTTACTCTTCAACTTGTACAAGTCAACCATGAGTGATCCTATCCTATTCAAGAACGTATATTTTTGTAATATACTTAACAACTCATGCGCATTGTTCCAATTTAAGAAAAATTCGGTATTATATCCCCATAGTTCTCCAAGTACACGATATAGATTCGCAAGTGTGAGTGTTATTTCAATTTATCAATTAAAATAATACTTAACATCGCATCATCTAGTATGTACCCAGAGAACATTAAGATATGACTGCAAAACTTCCCCCAAAAGTAACAAGTTTAAGCCACGAAGAATACTATTATATAGAAATTATGCAGTCTCAAACTGTCCAAATGGGATAATTGGAGAGATCTCATTATAGGGGTAATGACTCTCGAACGGGTATAAGGGCTATTGAATGCGTACGCATAAGAACTAAAAGGATAGTATCTATGTGCACTATATTTAATTTAAAGTATGCTTCATTAATTATCATAAGTTAGTGGTTGTGCCACTCTCGAACGGGTCGTGACACAAAGTAATTTTAGAAAAATGTTGAAAACTCCCCCCCCCCCCCCCCCCCCCGGACAATAATTCAGTGGTCATGCCACTTCTAAAATTAACCTACCTAATAAATTAAGACAATATAATTATTTAAGGATTTATTAGTGTGAATTAAATTAAGGATTTTAAATAAATTAAACAACCAACTTCCATATCCAACCACATCCTTCCAATATAATCCAACAACAACAACTAACCAACAAATGCGTATCCCGTACTCCTTCTAATTCATCTACTCAATTAATTCATTTGCAACAACATAAGAAATTAAATACATATGACTAATTAGATTCAAGCCCTAAACAATAACACCCAATCAACATTAACAATTTCTAACCAATTTCAAACCTCTATAACAATGCACAAACAATATTTATAATGTCAAATTAATTTCATTCTCTAAACAATAAGATTCAATCAATAATTACAATACCTATTAATTTCAATCCCAACTAACATCACCCAATCAACATTAACAAATAACAATACCAATCAATTACAAGCCCTAAACTAAAAATACGCAATCAATATTTGTAATGTCTAATTAATATCAACTCCTAAAATACGCAACTAACACCATCCCCACATACCCTACCCCCTACCCACCCCCAACACCTACACACACACACACACACATGCACACATTGTCGCCCCCCTGCCCCCCAACACAAATGCCCTTGCCCTCCACACACCTACACACACACACACACACACACACACGCATACCCACCTACACACACACACTCCCCACACTTCCACTGTCCCACCCCCCACCCCACCTACACACACGCGCAACAATACACACACACACATATACAAAACGAAAAATGGAGAGAGAGAAAAAAGCTAACCTGGAGAGAGAGAGAGAGAGAGAGAGAGAGAGAGAGAGAGAATGGACGGAAGAGAAAACGATGGGAAAAAAAAGAGGATAGGGTTTTTTATTAAAAGAGTTGTCACGGATCTGTCAAGGTCTTTAACCATGACGAGTCCGTGACAACTGTACTTATCACGGACTTGTCACTGTCAACGACCTTGACAAACCGTTGTCACGGACTTGTCCCGGTCTGACCGTGATAAAAAAAATGCTTATTTTTTTGTCACGGTCAATGACCATGACAAGACTGGCCGACTCAAAGATGATAATTTTACCTTTTTGGTGTAGTGTAAAGGATGTTAAGTTGCTTATACTTTCTCATGTTTTAAATTTATAACATGGTAAAATGAAAGTTAACCTTGAAGTTTAGAGTCCATTTGGATTTTATACGCATTGTTTTAATTCGTGTCTTGTTAACCCAATTGTATATAAGAGTTCAATGCTAATACTTTTTCAAGCTTTTTTTTTATCTTTCCCAGCTCAGCTGGAATTGAACTGGAAAAGGGCATTTTTGTACAAATACAAATTAGCAAGCTCTGAACAGTTACCTATTTCAGGTGGGATTCACCAGAAAGCATTGTTGTATATATAGACAAAGTATGAAGTTTAGTGAGATTACCAAGAAAGATCAATAAAAGCCCAAAAATTGAGGGGTGAATTTTAACTTTTTTTTTTGCATAGAGAGGGAGATCGGAAGAGGAACAAAGGCGGTCAGAGGTTAAAAGTTACTCATATCAACCTAGATCTCCGCTTGTCGTCCTATATATTTTTTAGTACAAATCCATAAATGTTAAGAGAGAATGTATGGTAGAAGAATTTGGAGAGATTGTGAGAGAGTTAAGACGATTGATTAGACTCCATTTATAGCTGAAAATGAAACGTTGATATTGGGGGAAGATGCAGAGGGAAACCGAAGGATGTGAGGGGGTTGTAGATATATCTAGTTGGTTTTCCTAGGTAGGTTTCTTATTTAATGTTATATTAATGGTAACTTCGCGATTATTTGATCTTTTAGGGATATAATGGTCCATAGAGGAAACATACTTTTTAAGTTAGTAAAAGATTTAAGCTTAAGAAGCTCATTGGAATCAGTCATATCATATATAAATATATTGTTGCCTTCTTTGCCATTCACTTAATCTTAATTCACATACATCTTTTGTTTTCCCTTAACCCCTATCTTATGTTTCGTTTACATTATCCCGATTTTTGTGTAGCCTTCAATCATAACCTTTAACATTTGTCTCGAAGAATCCATCTTCATTATGAAATGAAAAATCAAAGAAAAATTCTATTGTGATCGAATTTTAGACAAACTTTTCCTAGACACACTGACGTGGCGGCTTGCTGTTGGTTGGTTTTTGGGGTCCAAGTCAGTGGGACCTACAAACCAACCAATAACAAGCCACCACGTCAGTGTGTCTAGGAAAATTCGGTCAAAAATTCGGTTGCAGTAGAATTACTCAAAATCAAAACATTTAGGCCTAATTTAGTTGTGGAAAACAAGGTTGTTTTCTAGGAATATTTTCCAAAAATTCTCCAAAAAACTGAAAAATTAGAAAATGTGTTCAAATTTAAAAAATTTCCAAACTAAAAAATTAAAAAATAATTTTTCAAATTCTCTAGTTTTCCAGGAAATTGGAAAACTATAATAAGTTTTCCACCAATTTTAAAAATTCTCAAAATTACATTTTTACCTTAAACTACATTTTGGCCCCAAAACTTTCTATTAAGTTTATTTTAGCCATTTTGACTGTCTAAAAACTACAGTTGGACTTAAAGTTTCTGTATTTACATTATAAGCCTTAACTCTCTGTAGATTACATTTTACCCAAATTTTCTATAAAACACATCTTGAAAACTACAATTTATTTCTATCCTATGAACACATTTTCTAGTTTTTTAAGATTTTCTATGAAAACTGAAAATTAGAAATGGTGATGAAAATTGTAAATCGAAAACGGAAAATAGTTTTCCAAAACTAAACAGGCCTTTAACTTTTAGACTTGTAACTATGAATTTCCACATTAACTTCCTCCTCTATTTCCAATTCATGAAAGTCAAAGCGATAGAACACAAAACAACAAGTGGTAGGATAGTTAAGCTATGATTATATTAATCCATCCATGATTGATATAATTCATCATATTCCCTATGAGCTTAAATATTTCTAGCAGGTGGAATTTCATTATTCAGTGGTGGTTTTACAACATGGCGAAAAACTTCCCAAGTAAATTTTCGAAGAGAATCAGGTGCTTCAAAGAATGTTGGCTCGCATATATTGACATCAGTAGGCGAATCTTAAGGAGTTACTCCAGTTCATGGAGCAAGTAGGTAACAGCTAGAGACCAATTAGTGATTGTCATACCAGTTCTGATTTGAAACCTCAATTTTGTTTATGGAAAGTTGCCAATTTTCGATAAATTTGGCGACAAGAATGTGTTTATAATGCCTACCTTATCAACAGTGGCGGACCCAGAATTTTTCGTTAGGGGGTGCGAATTTTTTTTATGAAGTTTCGGGGGCGGGAGCCCCCGAGATAATTTTTTTCTGTTATTTTTACTCGTTTTGCATTTTTTAACCCTAAAAACATTGATAATCACCCATTTTTTGCTCCTACTTTTTTCTTTAATTTTTTTTAATCCTCAACATAATATTACCCCTAAATTTGAAATAACAATAAAAATACTTCAATGTAATTACTGTAAATTTGAAAAGATATTCTTAATTATATTTCAACAATTAAAAATAATAAACAATTAGCAAAGTAGTATATTCACCAAACAAACGAACATTTTTAACAATCTAACAAATTAACAAACCAATATTTTAAACTTAGGGGCTAAAAACAATTACTAAGAATTACTAAAAATTAGGGGCTAAAAACAATTACTAAAAACAATATTTTAAACTTAAGGGCTAAAAACAATAACAAACTAACAAACCAATATTACTAAAAATTTCAGCAACTAAAAATTTCAGCAACAATTACTAAGAATTAACAACTAAAAACAATTTCAGATCTATTGAAAAAAATAACAACTAAAAACAATTTAAGCATACTAACTTAACTACTAAAAATTTCAGCAACTAAAAAAAACTAATTAACAGTAACTAATGTCAATGATCTCATGAGTAACTAAAAATTAATGGGTTTTAATGAAAAAAAACATACTCTATCAAACTATGTCACAGCAGCTAAAGTTGTCCTGCTCAAATGGAGAGAAGAGAATAGAGGACAGGGCCTGTCACGGGGGGTGGGAGAGGAGCGGACGGAGCAGTGGGCAGCGGTAGCGGAGCAGCGGACGGAGAGGGGAGGGGGGAACAACGGAGGCAAGAGGGGAAAAAGAGATGAAACTAAAAAAGAGGCGGGGGATCTCTCTCTTCTTAAGGTAATGATCGTCCGTGCTTTTTTTTTGGGTTTTAAAACTTTATCTTATTTAGATAACTGTCCCCATATTCTTAAAAACTAACAAATGGGTCTATATTTTTTTTTTACCAATACTCACAGGAAACTTCTGAAAAAACCGTGGGTGCAGCCGACCCCATTCGGGATGGGGTAGGTCCGCCCCTGCTTATCAACTACCTCGAATTCCATTTAGATTCCCTTAATGTTGTAGCTGTGAGGATTAAGGACTTGAATCATCTCCATTACATTTTCTCCCAATTTCAGCCCACAGATTAATTGGCATGTATAATTGAGTAAAAAACATTTGTATGTTGGTAAAATCAAATATACTACATCTCTCATTTCATTTGATTGAATGTATAGAGTGAATTTATTAAAAAATTGAAAAAACAAATCAATATAAGGTGTAACGAAGAGTCAATTTCAAGGAGCGAGATCCATTGGGTAAAATAACCTGCAACATCGACACCTTTATATTAACATTCTCTATCATAATATGCATAAACTAGTCCATATTCGAACAAGCAGGCTGAGAGGAATGAAATAACCAGAAAGTAATTGTCCAATTTACATGCCACAAATTCCCAACTAAAATTTTCTACCAAGAAAAAAGAAGGGGTGAATTAAATAATTTAATAAGAAAAACTATCCACCACTCTTCCCTCCCTTGATCTTTTTGTTCCCTTCCAGCATGGGTGTCCATTTTACATCACATTCTGCAGTTTCTTTGCTCCGTCTCTAACACGGTTCAGCATTTTTGGTTGCCATCATCAATTTCTGCAACATAGGCAATTTGCTGTGAAATAACTATCTCATAATACAAATTCACTTTGCCTCGAGTAGTTCAAGTAATGACATGTTTTTGTTTAAATACTGTAGTTGCACAAGTTTTATCAATTATACGACCCATAAGAGAGCATGCAAATTCGTTTAAAAAGTTTGAAGTTCAAACAATCAAACAAAGCTCAGCCTAACCCTCAGCAGAACGGAAAGTGAATCCCCTAGCCTGTAGACTCCTTCTATCATTACTTAAAATTTCACACATTAATTGGATTAGAATGATAGTATAAGGAAATCAAATGGCTATAAACCTCACTAATAACTAATCAGGCATCACTTTTATCACCCGTTTGCTGTTACCATAAGCACTGATAATGTATCAACCAACAAACAACATAAATCAGGTCAAAAAAGTAAACAGATAATGTTAGCTAGAAACAACCCAAGAATCCATGCTGAGCAAAAAAGAACGTGTTCGCGTAAAAATCTTGCACATGAGCTAACATAATTAGCTTGGCAATTGGTACACAAATGACGAGTGGCTATTATGTAAGAACATATTGTTCTGCGCTTTAATTGTCTCAAGGTTTCACGAAAATGAGTCATAGTTAGTTACTTCTCCTTCAAAACGAGACCTCATGCCAGACTTCATCCTAGTGCAAAACAAGTACACAAAGGGCAATAGGCATATATGACTGAGAGACCAGTTTGCCCCCATAAAACCTTTTTATCAAATTCTTAGGAATTGTTTGATTGAACGCCTCATGTACAATATTTTGTTCATATTGGAAAGTATATTTTTAATACATTATAATATGCATGGACATGGATTCTTATGTCAAGACACTAAGGAGCATAAAATCCAGCAATTCGCTAGCAGCCAGAAAACTAGCGAGCTACCTACAAACACAAATCAATCCCTTTGATCCATAATAGTAGACTTTCACACCTGCGAACCACATCAGATTGCTATTTCCATTAAATGGTTCCTCATTAAAAATCCGGAGTCTGAATGTTTTTACTCTTCCACGTGATTCATTGTTTAAGCTTGACTATTATTAATATTTGAATTGTTTTGGTAAAACTTTTGTCACGTAGACTTGGGATATGTTTACACCATTTGTTTAATTATCCGAAAATAATTTTCTTTACTGTACTTTCATAGCCTGTTTGCTCGCAATCTCATATCATCTCATCAATGGTGCCATAAATATTATGCTTATGGACAATAATTAAAATTGCCTTTTTGTACAAGGGTTCTGCTCCCCTGTAACTCTCTTTGAAACCATTTATTAGTTCTGAACAAGAAAAAATATTGCTTTTTTATATTCTGACAACAATGACAAGACCATGTTTCAACATATAAACATAATCAAGTAGGATTGATGGGTATATCTGTTGAACAAAGTTTTCCTCATTTACGCGCTACGCCCTAATTAGCTCTCTCTCTCTCTCTCTCTCTCTCTCTCTCATGGATTGATGGCCATGAGGGATGTTAGTCAAATAGAAGTGTCGAGGACTAGAGATCCTTTCAATCCCCCGCACATAAATAAAAGTACAAGTAGTTTAAGAAGAATCAAAATAAAAAGACAAAAAAGGTCTTAAATGCTACATATCATATCATTGATACAAATATATATTTACTAAGCACATCTTGAATAGATACATGCAGATTGAGTTTATTACAAGATAATATTACAATAAATATGTTCAACAGGCACAACTAATTCTATTTGTTATTTTTTCCTAGTTTTCTAGAAGTAATTTTGTGAACTATGAAGCACGAACAAGAGAACCAGTGTTGTATCTCACATAACACGAGAGCCAGTGTTGTATATCACATAACACGAGAGCCAGACGGAGCAAATCCCATAAATTTAGGACACGAAACAACGGTGACACTGTGACTAATAAATTTATTTTTCATAATTTATACATATAGTTCTGTCATACCCATATAATCCCAAAGTTGAATAAAATCCAAACGACAAGAGAATTAATAATGTGTTCGGCTCCACTCCAAAATGAGGTCGGCTCAATGATAATCTGCTCGGCCTACCTACTTGATAGTTGTTCCATCCGTGTAAATAAAGTCGGCCACACCATACACTCCTATGGGCGCCTACACAATGAACACCCCTCGTCAATCACGTGGGGATAATGAGAACGTGGTTGTTAGGAATTAGTTACCCACGCACCTATCAATGACGTCAGACCGTGATCCAAGGCATATTAGTTTGTTATTTTAATAAACATGCATATTCAGGTGTAACTACCCAACTTATAAGGGCAATCCACCTGTCCTCTTGAATATTCTCCATGAATCATCTATAAATAGGGCACTAGTCCACCTAAGAAGGCGATGCTCCCTGTGATCCTCACCATCATCGAGTTGTAACAGCAACCCTAATTGAAATCTTGACAATAGTGCAATAAAAGCTTGGCAACACCGTGGATGAAGGTTTCCTTGAGGGGCCGAACAACATAAAATCTATCGTGTTCTCTTTGTCTCTCATCCCCATTCTCTATTATTATTATTTCTCTTTTTATTGATTGATCTATTATTTGTTGTCTACATTTCTGGACATCAACAACTTGGCACCGTTTGTGAGAATTTCACGATAAGCCATTGTGATTCCTACCCAAATCCATTCATCCAAATATATAGCTGAAACAATCTAGAATGGCGGATAATCTGGAGAGCAACCGTATGGCAGAAGTTCAGACACCGTCCACCCCCACTGGGGCGAGCGATCTACACATCATACTGATGAGCCTGGCCAAAGGGCAAGAAGCGATGCAAGAAAGTGCCAGGCAGTTGACACATACCCTCCAGGCGAGACCAGTGCAGACCAATCCAAATGCCGCAACCCCTGGTCTAGAGGTATGGAGGAGGGGCGAGGGGCGACTCCCCCGAGCGCCTCACAAGGAATGGAATCAGGAGTTCCGCAGGCAATTAATGGAGAATCCCAGGAGGCTATACCTGGGCTCCTATGAGAATACCAGCTCTTCTCGATGGACTGGGTCGCATCGAGACCGGTCCTATCGCCCCGGAGCCACCTCGTCCATCCAGTTACCCAGCCATTTCGATTCGAAATGGCCAATCGTACTCTGAGGAGCGTCCTAGCAGGGGCTCGACATTTGATCGACTAGGCCCACGTTGCAATTGTTAGCAAGTGGCGGTGGCCTAACGCGGCCACTCTAGGAGGAGTGAATCAGGCAGATCTGTCATTAGAGGCTCCCGTTGCTCTGCTAAAATATCGACTGAAGTCGAGGAGACTTCCAAGGAACAGAGCTTGGCCGAATGCCGAGGACGAACAGAAAAACCAATTTAAGGAAATACCCAAGGTGATAACCAACCATGGAAAGGATCCATCCAGCGCCTGGAGGACCGCCTTGGAGAGAGAGTCAAATCCAAGAATCCCCTTAGAGAGATTTTACAAAAAGATCGCTCTTCGTCTCTTCTATCGTGGCGTATCCCACTCCAGCAAAATTCAAGCCACCGATTATCACGCCAAAGTACGATGAGAAGACAGATCCTATTTTGCATATCGAGCAGTATCAACCATTGCAGACATTTGCTCCATCTCAGATGAGATGAGATGTCGAGCATTCTCCATCACTATAACCGACTCTGCCCAAATCTGGTACAACGGTTTGGCCAGAGGGAAAATAAAAAAATTTCAACAACTGGCCGATTAATTTGTTAGCAATTTCTGCTTTGGTTCAAAATCAAGGAAACAAGTCGCCCATTTGCTCAGCGTTCGGCAGAGGGCTGATGAAAGCACCCGTGATTATATCACCCAATTTAACACCGAGAAGCTTAAAGTGGTGGATTACAACGAGCCAACTTCGAGGAAGCGTTTTTCGGCATTAGCTAAAGAGCCACCCAAGACTAATGGTACTGTTGGCCAAAGCGGGGAAGATCATGAACGCCGAAGAGGCAATGTCGGCCAAAGAATCCGATAACCCTAAGCCACCAGCTGGCAAAATCGCCAATAAACAAGAACAGATGGATAGAAAGTCCGACAAACCAAAACAGTACGACGAGCACACACCTCTCACGGTTGGCGTCCACCACATCCTGGAGGAAATTCGGGGAAGCAAAGACCTCAGATGGCCAGGAAAATTGAAGATGCTAGCAAACAGGAGGGAAAGAAGCAAATACTGCGAATTCCACAAGGACCACGGTCACAATATAAAAAATTGTATAGCTTTGAAGAACGAGATCGAAAGCTTAATCAAGAGGCGCAAGCTGTCCAGATACGTAAATGGAAATGGTCGATCCAATCCTGAGGAGAATAAAGCCACATGATGACCAGAATCACCTTGCCAGAGGGCGAACGACAAGAAGAGGGAAAGGGACGACGACCCAAATCTCCCAAAGAAACCCAAAGAGCCCTTGCGCGACGTCGGCATGATATCTTTTGATTGTCATTTCATCGCGGGAGGGGGAGCTAGTGGGGGAGCTAGTGGGGGAGAAGACCCTGCAGAAATGAAAGCCTACCTAAATGAGGCCCAAGCTTGCGCGCATACACTAGTCAATCTGACAGTCAATTCAAACAAACGACCCTGTAAAGTGAACAAAGATAAAGTGATCGTTGGCTTTTCAAAAGACGACCTATCTAGGGTATTGTATCTCCACAATGATCCTCTAGTCGTCACCATGGTCATATAAGAAGGTCGGGTGGCCAGACTACTGGTGGATAACTGTAACTTCGCAGAAGTAATGTTCTATAGTTGTTACAAGAAGTTGAAGCTTCAGGATATCGAGCTAACACCTTATCACCGACCTCTGATTGGGTTCTTGGGGGAAAAGGTGTACCCACTAGGGACGGTGGAGCTGGAAGTCATAGTGGGCACTTGGCCAATTAGCCGGACAGAGAAAATACGTTTCTTCGTCCTCGACAAGAATAAACTTTCAGCCTACAATGTGATCTTTGGCAGGATCGGCCTGAAGAAATTTGAAGTCGTCCCGCCTACAGTGCATCAATGCTTGAAATTCCCAACCCACTTCGAGCTGGGAGTTGTCAAAGGCAACCATAAAGTAACGTGTGAGTGCTATTACATCTCAGTAGACCAAGAAGAACAGAAGAAGTTGATGACCACTTATCACATTGAAACTATTGATCCCCGAGACAAAGCGAAATTGGTTAATGGGCAGCCTGCTGAAGAGATTGAAGCAATCCTGCTTGACGTTGATCACCCAGAACAAACGGTTCAACTCGGGCCGTCATTAAACTCGCTTTTGACATGGAATTCCTACAGCAGTGCAAAAATGTATTTGTATGGAGCCATGAAGACATGCCCGACATAGATCCTGACTTCATGTGCCATGAGTTAAATGTGGTGGAAGGAGCCAAGACGGTCAAACAGAAACGGAGGGTTTCTGATGCCGAGAAGAACCTTGTCGTCCAGGAAGAGGTCCATAAACTGCAGAAAGTTAATTTTATCGACGACATCAAGTATTCGGAATGGTTGGCTAACGTGGTCATGGTGCACAAAAAGAATGATAAATGGAGGATGTGTGTCGATTTTACCGATCTGAACAAGGCATGTCCAAAAAATTATTACCCACTGCCACGGATTGACCAGCTAGTCGACGCTACTGCGGGCCACGAGCTTCTCAACTTCATGGACGCTTACTCTGGCTACAACCAAATCAAGATAAAGCCTTCCGACAGGGAAAAGACATCCTTCATAACCCACATAGGTACTTACTGTTATAATGTCATGCCATTTGGTCATAAAAATGCAGGTGCCACCTACCAGAGACTGGTGAACAAAGTTTTTGAAGACCAAATCAGAATCAACATGGAGGTTTATGTGGACGACATGCTCACTAAGAGCAGGGTAGCCGCCGACCACAATAAGGACCTGTGGCAGACCTTCGACAAGTTGGAGAAGTACCAAATGAAGCTGAACCCCGCAAAATGCGTCTTCGGGGTAAAGGAGGGCATGTTCTTAGGCTTTATCGTCAATCAACGGAGTATTGAAGCCAACCCAGCCAAGATCCAAGCTCTACTCAACATGAAATCTCCTGCAACGAAGAAGGATGCGCAAAGGCTAACAGGGCGCGTGGCTGCACTCAATAGGTTTGTTTTTAGAGCCACCGGTAAGTGCTTGCCCTTATTCTAAGTGTTAAGGAAGCCGTTTGAATGGAATGAAGAATGCGAAAACGCTTTTAAAGAGTTAAAGCATTATATGGGTTCCCCACCTCTCCCATCGCGCCCTGTCGTTGGAGAGAAGCTCTACCTATACCTCGCAGTGCCTGAATCAATTATTAGTTCAGCACTAGTGAGACAGGAGGAAGGAGTCCAGAGACCAGTTTTATATACTAGCAGAGCGTATCAAGGGGCTGAAGTCTGATACCTGCGAATGGAAAAATTGGCACTAGCACTGAGAGAAGCTTCACGAAGAATGAAGCCGTACTTCCAGGCCCACACCATTGTGATCTACACAGACCTGCCTCTATGGCAAGTCCTACATAAACTCGAGAAATCTGGTCGGCTGATGGCTAGGGCGGTCAAACTGGGTGAGTACGATATCCAGTACGAACATAGGACCTCCATAAAAGGGCAGGTGTTAGCAGATTTCATTACTGAGTTCACCTACGAGGAGAAGTCGTCAAAACAGACTCCCCCAGGAGAGAGTTCGATTCTTAATGACGAGCAAGCCCCCCCAAGGAAACCTTATCTCGTAGTAGCATTAAGCAGACTCCAATGGGAGAGAGCTCCCTCAAAGAGGTCAAGGGACAATATGACGAGTCCCATAAAAAACTTTTGAAGTTTGGCAAAGTTGAAGAAGCGGACTTCGACCACATTTTGGCACATAGCGACTTTCAGCTAGTTGTCAACTAGGTACTAGGGGTCTATGAAGCTAAGGAGACTATGGAAAAATATTTAGCCATTGTACGACTAAGGTTGGAAAGGTTCGCAGAAGCGAAAATAGTAAGGATCCCCAGGTTGGAGAATATCCGAGCAGATGCCCTAGCTAGGCTAGCCTCGGCAACCAGAACGTCTTTGAGAAAGACGGTATTAATTGAAATACTAGCGCATAGAAGCACGAAGGAGAATAGCACGAAAATAATGGAGGTGAATCTGGGTCCATCATGGATTGACCCCATACGAGCATATATCGAAGGTGGCGAACTCCCCCACCGATCCGAAGGAAGCTAGAAAGCTGAGCTATAAGGCAGCCCACTCCGTGATGGTGGCAGGAGTACTATACAGAAGAGGGTACACTATCTCTTAATTGAGATGTGTTCATCCGATGGAAATCAATAAGCTTGTTAAGGAGGTGCATGAAGGATATTGTGGAGCCCATTCTGCTGAAAGGTCATTGGTCAAGCGTATAGCGACTCAAGGGTATTACTGGCCGGCCATGAAGGCTGACTGGCGAATTATGTGAAAAAATATGACAAATGCTAGAAGTATGCAAAGATCCACCGTTCCCTTGGGGCTCCATTGACGCCGATCGTGTCACCGTGGCCATTCGCGATGTGGGGAATCGATCTGGTCAGCCCATTACTGAGGACGAAAAGGCTGTACAAATACCTGGTGCTGGTGGTGGACTACGTTACGAAGTGAGTGGAGGTTGAGCCCCTGGTGGAAATGCCTTACGAAAGGGTATTCCAATTTATTTGGAAGATGATCATATGCCACTACGGCATGCCCTTCGCATTCATCACGAACCATGTCACGCAATTTGATAACCAGGACTTCGAAGAATACTGCACTAGATCGAATATTCGAAAACTGCACTTCGCACCGGGGCATCCACAATGCAATGGCCAAACTGAGGTCACCAGGACACTCTTAGACGGAATTAAGAAGAGACTCGATAACGCCAAAGGGAATTGGATCAACGAACTCCATAGTGTACCCTGGGCTTACAAAACCACTCCACAAACAGCTACCGAAGAAATGCCATACATGCTCGCCTTTGCACCGAAGCAGTCGTTCCTACTGAAATAGGACTCCCCAGCCACAGAGTCCTCAATTTTGATTCCCTAAAAAGTGATCTGGCGTGGCGAGGAGACTAGATCTTGATCTATTGGAAGAGGTTAGAGAGAATGCAGCGCTTCGTGTGGCCACCTACCAACTAAGGGCCGCACGTTACTACAATCGCAGTGTGAAGCCAAGCAGCTTGAAGGAGGGGGACTACGTCCTCAAGAAGGTGATCCAGAAGAACAAGCTCGAGCCCAACTGGCACGGGCCTTACCGGGTAACAAGCATTGTTGTTCAAGGCGCAAGGCGCACCCAGGCGCAAGGCGCACCCAGGCGCAAAGGTGTCTCTGGAGCCTAGGCACTAGGCGCAAGGCGAGGCGCACGCCTGATTGAAGCTAGGCGGACTTTTTTTTTTAAAAAAAAAAAAAAAAATTAAAGCAATATATTGATGTTATAATATATGAAATATACTATAAAAACAGAAAAAATATGCAACAATACAAAAAGTAATTTAAATTCAGCAAACAATATGAAATATACTATAAAAACAGAAAAAATATGCAAAACAGTAATTAAATTGAAATTGCAAAACAGTAAACAATATTTACAAAACAGTAATTAAATTGAAAATAGTAATTAAATTGCAAAACAGTAATTAAATGGTGTTGTATTTAAACTGCAAAACAGTAATTAATTAAATAGCAAAACAGTTTAAAAAAAATACTTAAAAAAGTCATTCTTTTTTTTTCTTTCTTTTTATTATATTTCAACTGATATTTTTTCTTTTTTGCAGAAAATAATAAAAAAAAGTCGGAAAACGGAAGAAAAAAGAGGCAGGAAAGGGAAAAGGCAGAAAAAGTGGCCGGAAAAAGAAAAAAAGAAGGAAAAGTAAATAAATAAAATCAGAGAATACATTAAGAGAAGAAATGGGACGAAAAAAAATTGAAAACAGAAAAAAAGAAAGAAAACAGAAAAAAAAGAAAAGAAAACAGAAAAAAAAAATAGATACCTTTGATAAGGGCAGCCGTTGAGAAAGAATAGTTGCCGGAGAAAGCACAGAGCAGCTGGAGAAGCACAGAGAAGACGGAATAGAGAGAGAGAAGAGCCGCCTGAGTTTGGAGGGTTTTGTGAGACTAGGGATTTTCTTTTTCTGATATTTCAGTTATGTTTTGTTAAAAAAAGGTGCGTTTATGTTTAAAAAATAAAGGAACTGGGTTTTTACCAACAAAATGGGATGAGACACCTGTTTAAAAAAAAAAGGGAAAACAGAAGAAGCGCGCCTGGGCGAGCGCCTTGCGCCTCCGTGCGCCTCGCGCCTGCTGCCCATAGGCGTGCGCCTCGCCTAACCCCCCCTCAGACGCCCACCCTGCGCCTTAGTGCGCCTAGCGCCTAGGCGCGTTTTTAACAACTATGGTAGCAAGCATTGTAAGGCCTGGAACTTACCGCATTGAAACTTTGGAGGGCAAGCAGTTCAAGAACCCTTGGGATTCGAAACACCTCAGGAAATATTATCAATAATGTTTGTCATTTCGTTCATGTAGTTTGCATTATCGCAATTAATAAAATTATGTTTTCATCCCTCATTTTATTATTGCCTTTCCGGTATAAGATATAGTGAGATATATGCAACCATATTTAATTACATAAACTGCATTGCTTAGCCAAATACGACAGACTACGAACAAAAATACTTGCCCCTTGTGCAAACTTATTCTCATAAGTTTAAAGGCAAGGAACTTGGCCAAACCCTTATACTACCCCATGGATCGCAAACGAGGAGATCGACCAAAACACTATACGACCTCCTCAAAAAGAGAATCAAGATTAATGGGGTTTATGGACACGGTATTCACACAATCACCCTCAGTAAAAATGGGTACAACAGGAATGCTAGCAGTAGTATCCAAAACAGGGGAGTGAATGTAAGGAATCCCAGTATCAAGCGAAAGAACCACAACTGAAGTGAGCCCTGGGTGTGTAACAGGGATGACCAGGCTTGTCCTCCGGTCTAATCACAAGTAAAGACCATGGGAACCTCCTCTCAGTGTTACCGGGGCGTTCCGACTCAAGTTCGCGAATAAAATTGTAAATTCGTTGGACGTATGGGGGAAAACTCATAAGAACTTCTATCGCTATTTGCTAAACCTAGGCCAATCAACTCAATAGCCGTCTAACGCCACAATCTCCAAACATCAGCAAAATATCACCTAACAAATTAAAGAACTGAGAAACCCTAACAAAAACAAGGAAAGGCGTACCTTATAGAATTAATTAATGGCAAGATAAGCTACGAAAGACAGGAAAGAAACCACAAAAATACTTTTGGCAGCAAACGACTGATCCCTTAAGAACGCCCAAGAGTAACACTTGAATATCTCTCTCTTGCTCTATGCAAATATTAAAGTCATGGTGAATGGGATCTGTGGAGTGAATTTATACTTTTGAAAAAGAGAGTGAAAAGACACAGCAGGCTAAACGTCAGAAAAGGAACGACGGTACAGAGCATCTGTGCACATGCCATGTCGCCATCATTACAAAGAAGACATTTCAAATACTAGACAAGTGTCCCTAAAATTTTTATAAAACCTAAAGGCAATCTGCTCGGCCTAAAACAACCCAAAGTGAGCCAACCACAAACGCCCTAAAAAGAGCAGCATGTAACTCCTCATCCAATCACCCTGCATTTCGATGCAGAGTTCGTGCAAGAGGTCTTGGGGGCTTTCTGTTACACCTATATAATCTCAAAGTTGAATAAAATCCAAACGCCATGAGAATTAATAATGTGTTCGGCTCCACTCCAAAATGAGGTCGATTCAATGATAATCTGCTATGCCTACCTACTTGACAGCTGTCCCATCCGTGCAAATAAAGTCGGTAACACCATACACTCCTATGGGCGCCTACACATTGAACACCCCTCAATCAATCACGTGGGGATAATGAGAACGTGGCTGTTATGAATTAGTTACCCACGCACCTATCAATGACGTCAGCCCACGATCCAAGGCATATTAGATTGTTATTTTGATAAACATGTATATTCAGGTGTAACTGCCCGACTTATAAAGGCAATCCACCCGTCCTCTTGATATTCTCCATGAATCATCTATAAATAGGGCACTAATCCACCTAAGGGGACGCTCCTTGGGATCCTCGCCATCATTGAGTTGTAACAGCAACCCTAATTGTAATCTTGACAATAGTGCAATAAAAGCTTGGCAACACAGTCGATGTAGGTTCCCTTGAGAGGCCAAACTACGTAAAACCCATCTTGTTCTTTTTGTCTCTCATCCCCATTCTCTATATTATTATTTCTCTTTTTATTGATTGATCTATTATTTGTTGTCTCCATTTCTGGACATCAACAAATTGACGCCATCTGTGAAAATATGACGATAATCCATTGTGATTCCTACCCAAATCCATTCATCGAAATATATAGCTGAAACAATCTAGAATGGTGGATAATTTCGAGAGCAGTCGTATGGCAAAAGTTCAACGCGGGTGATCTACACAGCATACTGATAAGCCTGGCCAAAGGGCAAGAAGCGATGCAGGAAAGTGTCATGCAGTTGACACATACCCTCCAGACGAGACCAGTGCAGACCAATCCAAATGCCGCAACCCCTGGTCCAAAGGTATCGAGGAGCGGCGAGGGGCGAATCCCCCAGCGCTTCACAAGGAGCAGAATCAGGAGTACCGCAGAGCAAGCAATGGAGAATCCCAGGAGGCTGTACCTAGGATCCTATGGAAATACCAGCTCTTCTCGACGGATTGGGTCGCAACGAGACCCGTCCTATCACCCCGGAGCCACCTCCATCCAATTACCCAGTGATTTTGATGACCAGTTGTACTCCGAGGAGCGTCCTAGTGTGCTGGAAAGGAAGAGTAGGGGCTGAGCATTTGATCGACTGGGCCCACGTTGCAATCGCTGGCAAGTGGCGGTGGCCTCGCACGGCCAATCCAAGAAGAGTGAATCAGGCAGATCCGTCACTCTCCTAGAGCACCGAGGAAGAGAGCTCGGCCGAAAGCCGAGGACGAACAGAAAAACCAATTGAAGGATATACCCAAAGTGATAACCAACCATGAAAAGGATCCATCCAGTGCCTAGAGGACCACCTTGGAGAGATAGACAAATCCAAGAATCCCTTGCAGAGGGATTTTACAAAAGGATCGCCCTTCGTCTCTACTATCGTGGCGTATCCCACTCCAGTAAAATTCAAGCCTCCGATTGTCTCCATTTCTGGACATCAACAAGTTCTATCTATTTTTCACTTCAAAAATCAAATTTAATAGTCAAACTAATTTATCTAAACTAGCCCGGTTGACTATTCCATAAAAAAGCATTTAAACAATAAGTTAACAATCATAAATCTATATAAAACGTTCATCACTTTAAAATCCAATACTAATAACCAAAACCCACTAAAACCAAAGAAATACAGTCATATGGAAGAAGAAACTTAACTTTATCTGTCAGCTTAAAAATAGCTATGTGCTGCGAGCAGTTGGGGATGCTTAAGCTTAAAATATTAACTTATTCTTACATACACACACAGGATGACCCCCGAATTTCTAACAATTATATAATTTTTGGCCTCAGTGTTTCTGTGCAGTGTTCTAGGGCGGTATTTGCAAAGTGTCCGCCCTCTTTGAAATGCATAAGACTTGTACACGTGTCCGAGTGTGCCCTACCCGTGACCATGTGTCTAGAATGTACGACACGGGTACTTCGCCGGACGCTTCCTAAATGAGTCATGAAAGCACAAAAGTAGTGCAACACCATTTTAATACATATCACCTCTACTCAACTGAACACAGTCTTCCCAGTGACTTGGGGTTAGCTATATGAATCGAATCTCATTTCTCCATTCCGATCTGTTTCGCACAATGTCCTCTGTTAAACCATTAAACCAGATAGTTTCTTGTCTTTAGCAACCTCACAAAGTCAATTTAGGTCTACCTCTTCCCTAATATTACGCCCTTTATAAATTTATATAAAAAATTGTCATAATTAATATCCGTTCTAGCCCTACTCAACTATTCAACTACTAGCAATCATCCACAACTTCTAAAATCTCAATGAGGATTCTTTATACAGCTTTTTCTTTGAGGCCAGATGAGGCCTTAAGTCTCTGAATATACAGTTTCAATCTATAAAAGAAAATAAAAAAATGAACTTTCCTCCATGCCCTTCGTGACTCATGAGCTCCTTCAATCTGCACCACTGAACATCGCAACATCATAGTGTTTGTCTGAAGCATCTCTCTCTCCATTGCAAATGGCATTATATCACCTGGTTCTAGTACTATCACTATTTGAGACACTATTACACCCTTTCACATGAATTTTAAACTTCAAAACTTTGTTTCATCTCGCCCTTTCTAATTTGGAACTGTCTTAAATATTCCTCATATGATTTTACTAGAAAAAATAAAGTCATAAGATATATATATATATATATATATATATATATATATAGGCTCAGGTGCGGACTTCCCGTGCGGACTTTTCGTGCGGACTTTGTCCTTATCCCGAAAGTGGTCCCCTCGTGGTCCCAAAGACTTTTGTTATTTACTCTAGATGGTCCCCCTCTTGTCTTATACTAAAACCTTAGTTTAAGACTATATAATTAAAAGATTTATAATTTAGACCCAAAATTGGTATCAAGACCTTGAAGATTTTAGAACCTCACCAAATTCCGACCAAAACCCAAATTCTGGTATCAGAGCCATAAGACGTTCCTTTTAGACTAAAAAGACTTTAATGCCCTTGGTATTTATTCCTCGCATTTACCAAGATATTTTTGGATCCAACCCAGACTACCAACCTATACCCATAATTGATTTAGACTCAGTAGGTTGCTTAACCTCTCACATAGACGGTTGTTCACACATTGAACATATCCCAGCCAAACACGCAGACAGTAGACAAGTCACTGCTAGTGCTATTAATAGCATAATAGACCAAAATAAGTGTATAATGCTTATATTAAGACAATTAATAAAAGACACTCAAACCTTAAAAACAGAGATAAAAAATATCTCTAAAAGATTATTAGACATAGATAATCAAATCCCAATAGACTTAGTTGATGTTTTACAAGAAATAAATATTAAGACTAATCATATAGAAGTCCTCCAGCGATTTTCACGTCAACGGATCAAAGAAGGGCAGGATGAAGACTTCTAAACTGACTCCCGAATTCTATCTCTAGAAAGGAGAAACAACATTAGATATGGATGCCCGGGCGTTTACATGAAATATTCGCCCTCGCAGCACCAATCTCTGTTGATTCCGGTCCAACCTTGCCTCGGCAAATACAGCTCTACCCGACCCTCCCCGGTCCGGTTGAAAGCCTCACTCCCTCCCCCCTCATCTATAAAGGTGGTCCAACCCGGTGGCTAAGAACCGTTATGAACTATGGATCGAAGGCAGCAGCACCCGCTTCGCTTAGGCTTAGTGTGGTAGGGAGGAACATCCCTGTCAACCCGCTTAGTGCTTGATTAGAGTGGACAGAGACTGTGATCCTAGCTTTCTGACTGGGCAAGCAGCTCCTAGTAAAGAGAAAGAGATAGTTATGCCATTTTGACGAGATTTCATGTACGCTTCGCTTTCACTCCTGAACCCACCTTCGTCTTCCTGGAGAGGAGTTTGTTTTATAACTATATTGGGTAGCCCGCTTTTCAATTGAATCAACATCAAAGACCTTTTAGAAATTAAGACTTTAATTAAAAATCAAGACAGTGAGTTAATTAAACTTACTAAAGAACAAGCTAAGCTTATCCCTAGACTAGATAGTTATCTTCCTAATGGAGATAGTTAGATCAGACTAGAATGAGGTATCAAAAGATCTCTCCATTCAGACCTTATCAGAATTTTATCAAAGAATTTTTGAAAAGATAAATGATGATAGATTTTATTATAAGATAAATGAAAATGAGATTGCCAACGCGGCTAAGGCAACTAGACTTATATTAAAAGGATTAAATTTAATTTCTACATCCATAGCAGCTACCCAAGACTATAACTGTAGCTTTGTTAAAGACTTGCATTTAGACTTAAAAGCTAAGACGGAAGGATTAACCACCTTCTATACAGACTTTGTTAAATTCCAACAAAATTTAGCAAATTACCTTAATAATAGGGAAAGCCATAACCTACAAAATGGATAGTATTATTAATGAACTTAGACTAGACATGGCCCAAGTAGAAGAAAAATATAAAGAAATTATAAACGGAATTAAGGCCGTATATAAAAAACCATCTCAAACAGAAATAGACTCTCCTTTTATTCTAACTAGGTTAGATAAAATTGAAAAGACTGTAGAAGCCATAGAAGTTAGAACTATGCAACAACTAGAAAAAGATAATGAAGTAAAAGACTATATCACTAACGTTGGTAAAACCATCGTTAATTCTCTAGCTAGACATAGTGAAGAAACTTCTGAAAAGACTAGAAAAGAGAATAAGAATTTTAAAGAAGAAATCCTTAATCAGATAAAAAGACAAAAAGATTATTCAGACTTCTTAGAAAGAATCGAAAAAAGACTTGAACAAATACAGGTAACCACCTGTAAGTTTAAAGAATCCCCTCCTATAGAAACCAGAGAAAGGAATACCATAGGTAGACGAATCATAAATGATGGATTAGATAAGACTAATAAAGATAGCTAGCTCTATCCCAAATATTGGACAGAGTAATCATATGCTCCAAAGACTTAAGGATTCATCCTCCAATGTTAGGACATGGTGGAAAGAAAGAAATTTCACCAATCCCCTCCAATGGAAAGAATGGGGTGAAGTTGACTAGAAGATTGTTGAAGATTCCATTCATAATGGACAACTTCCAGCCGTTAGATACATAGACTTGTTTAAAGACACTCCTAAGACCCCCAATTATAACATGCCTACCATTGTAGAAATCATGTGTTAGACAAATCCTATACTGAGCTCCAAGTGTTTGACTCAGAATGGCTTAGATCTAGAGGAACTGATAGGAAGTTCCAATTCCTAACCTTTGGACTCTTTCAAGCAAGAATCCAAGGATTACATAGACCTCAGAATAATATTAACATATTATGTTGTTTAGTAGACAAAAGATGGAAAGATTTTGAGAAAAGCCTTATTAGGATAGCCCAATTAGAAATGTCAGACAACATAGGATACCTTAATGTCATTCCGGCATTTACAGTAACCGTAGACACAGTCAAGCATTTTAAGTTAATCTTATATGCTAGTGGTTATGAAGACTATATAATCCCAAACGCTAATATAAATATAGAATTCCAAAACTATGTGAAGTTCTCTCAATTTCCTTATGAAGGAATGCAGTCAGGAATTCCTAGCGGTAGACTTAATGAAGAAATCTTAGTTAGAACTAATGTGTCAGACTACAATCATACTTACAGTATTAGGAATACTGGACCTATGAGAGAAAAAGCTAAGACTCTCTGGCAATTGCCAGAATTTCAAGAAACTAAGACTATACAAAATAAACCCTTGTTTATTAATCAAGACGACGTCACTGGAAATGTTACCATCCAGTTTGGTCCCCCTAAGATTGTCAATAAAAATATCCAGACCGAAGAAATTAGATTTAGGAATATGGGAGAAGCCATAATCAATGATCCTTCAGAAGGAGAATGTAGTAGTAAGACTAGTGCTAGTTTACTTAGACAATCTCCGATAATTAGACCTAGAAGATCATTTGAACAAAAAGACTTAGTTAAAGAAAAAGCTAGGATCCAAAACTTTGGACATGAACCCTCAGAATTGGATATGAAGACATTTAAAGATAACCTTAAGAAAAGTCACTCTGTTAGATTTCAAGAAAGAGAAAGATTTAATATGATAGCCCAAGACCGCATATTAAAATTAAAAGAATCTAAAAACACTAAAGAACTTCTTAGAAACTTAAGATTAATAGAAGAAGGAGAACAAAGACTAATGCCAGCCACACAAGTAGAACCTAGTAAACAAGAGATAGGAAGTAGTAGTAGGCTAGATGATGCTCCTAGACTTTTTAGTAAACCAATAGGAATAAATATTCCTATATACTCAAGCACCGTAGTAAAGACTAAACCTGATTATATAAAAGACTTTCCAACTAGTGACAAGAGTTTCACTCCTGTTAAGACTATGGCAAGCCAAGCCATTAATCCAGTAGGTATATACCTTAACCTAAACAATGTTCAAGATAGGAAGAAGGCCTTAGACGAATGGCGTAATCAGATGAAAATGTGTTTTGCATCTAATGAACAATGGGATGCAAGTTCATGTAAGCAGTACGCTGAGCAATCCATTAGAGGTATTGCAAAAGGCTACTTAGATAGTTTAAGAAAGGCTACAGACGAAGACTCCTTAGCAAAGGTCGAGAAAATGAAAGAAAACTTAGAGGAAAGATCAATTGAAGAATATATTCAATTGTTCACATCAGAATTCATTGGAGCTGGACATCTAGCTCAGATCAATGAACAAGACCTAGCAAAAACTAAGTTAGCCCTCCTTAGCATTTGCAAATTAGATAAGATAAATGAATATAGCAATAATTACGAACAGCTATATTACCAAATTAAAGAATTTGGAGAGACCTTAAAAGACGAATACTTTAGAAAGATACCAGCCATAGGACAAATCCTAATTAATGAATATAGGAATTGGCCAGGTGTAGCAGGAGTTAAGAGTTAAGAACAACTCCCTTGGTGAAAGAATCAATTTCTCCAAAGACTATATCATAACTAAGAGACGTGATATAACCCAAGGAAAGTTGATAGAAGAAACTTTCAAGCAGATCCCTCCAATCAAAGACGAAAGAGACATCGCTCCAATCCAATGGGGATGTGGAAGTGAATCTAAGAAATTCAAAAAGAAATTAGAATGGAAACATAGGAAGTTTAAGACTAGACCTTTAGGATTGCCAAAGAAGTATAAATTTAGACAATCTACTACCTTTAGGGAAAAGAATCCTAAGACTAAGAAAAATAGATTTAACCAAAGAAGATAATTTAAGAAGAATACTAGTAAATATAAGAAGGTCCCTAATTATAGGAAAGAAAAAGATGTAGCTCAATCGAAGACTGCCACCAAAGAATGTTGGACTTGCGGCAAAGGACACTTTGCTAAAGACTGCCCTAATAAAAAAGATAAAGAAAGTATTAAGATTATTAATACAATATTAGACTATGCAGATCAAGAAGAATTAGATATCCTATATGCTATAGAAATATCAGACATAGAAGATGATGATAATACTAGTATCTATAGTGCATACACAGACAGTGATTCGGAAGACTATAGTGATACTGATAAATATGAAGACTCTCAGGATACCCTAAACTTATATATGATGCAGACTGATCAAGGCGATCTAGCTGATGAATATATAGACTTTGAAGACGCTTGGTATAAATGTATATTAAGCCCATTCTTGAAGAAAAGATGGACAGTTAGTAATCCTGAGTTACTAACCTATATACCTAGATGTTACTTTGATGAAAGACATTATTGCACGTTTGAGATGAAATGTTGCAAGAAAGACTTTAGATGTGTAGAATGTTTTGAGACTATACAAACAGAATTATTTATGGTTTGTATTGTTTGTTAATTACACTACCATGAAGACTGTTGGAGAATTAGATTTAGAGCAATCTATACTAGCCAGTATGACGCTCAAATAGACTTTGATATTAAAACATATTATCAAGACATTGATAGAAATATAGCCAAAAGATTGCAAGAAAATGAAGACTTCAAAGGAAAAGGAATTTCCTATGATTTAGAAGAATACCATTCTGATAGTAGTTCAGAAGACCAAATACCCTTAGATTTTATAGATAAACCTCAGAAAGGAATATCTATCTTAGAGAAGAACAATTTAGGAATTTCTACTAAACCACATGCTTGTTTTGTAGAATTATTTGTTCAACATAAAGACTATCCTAAAAGACTTTCAGCTTTCATAGATACAGGGTGCTCTCAGAGTATTTGTAAGGCTAATGCCTTCCCTGAAGATTACTTTATAGAAAGTACTCAAGAACTCTATGGTAAAGTGGCTAATGGAGATCCATTTACCTTATATTTCCAAACTATTCCTATTTATTTTAAATTAGGAAATCAGACCAACAAAACCGTCAATCATCGGTTTTGGATAATGGACCCTCGTCCTAGTTTCACAGGAAACATTATTTTAGGACAAAACTTTATTAGTAAATATCATCCTTATACTCAGTATAATGATAAGATATTAATTAGTGATCAAGAGGAATTTAATATTAAAGCCCCTTTAATTGATCATAAGACTGCCTTTGACCTTATGCAGGTCAAGCCAAATTATAGACCCCTTAAACATCATAGTTCTTCAGCTGAGCATGGTGGACCTAGACCTACAACCCAACAAGAAGCCTTAGAAATTACTAAACCCTTACAAAAAGAGTGCAAGTGTCCAGACCAAAAGTGTTATAAGCAAATAGCGCTTATACAACAAGACATTTTAGATCAAGCCCAGCAGACCTTATTCCAGGTTCAAGCTATATCCAAACAGAAGAAAATGGATATAGAAGTAGAAAAAGAAAAGATTAGGCAACTAGCTGAGCCTACTTTAGGAGAAAATCCCATCGCTAAGTGGGATAAAGACCAAAGCTATTGTGAAATCATCCCTATTAACCCAGACGCCACTATTAATGGTGGAACCTATAAGAAAGGATACTCACAAGAGGATAGGGAAGAATTCAAGAAAGACATAGATGAAATGCTTAAGTTAGGCATTATTAGAGAAAGTAAAAGTAGACATAATAGTTTAGCCTTCTATGTTCAAAATGAATCTGAACGTAAAAGAGGAAAAAGACGCATGGTTATAGATTATAGACAATTAAATAAGAATTGTGAATTTGATTCTTATAAGATAACAGACAAGAATAATTTGATTAATTTAATCGAAGATAGAATTATATTCAGTAAGTTTGATTGCAAATCAGGCTTTTGGCAAATTAAGATGCATCCAGACAGTATTACTTGGACAGCCTTTAGTGTGCCCCAAGGAAAATACGAATGGCTAGTAATGCCATTTGGATACTTGAATGCTCCTCAAGTTTTCCAAAGAAGAATGGATAATATATTTAGACCTTATTCAGAATTTTGCCTTGTTTACATAGATGATATTCTTGTAGCAAGTAAGACTGAGACAGAGCATGTAGACCATCTTAAAAAGATTATTTTAGAATTCGACAAACATGGTATTGTTAACTCCGAAAGGAAAATGCAATAATTTCAGATTGAAATAGACTTTGTGGGAATGCATATTAATAAAGGAAAATTATCCTTGGCAGAACACATAACTAAGAAGATTCTTGAGTTTCCAGACCAACTCAAAGATAGAAAACAATTACAATCATTTTTTTAGGATTGCTTAATTGTGCTGCAGACTTTATTAAAGACCTTTCTTCAAAAAGACAAAGCTTAACATCCAAATTAAAAGGAACAGACAAAACCAATTCCTTTTATTGGACTAAAGATGATTTTGAAGTAATAAGACAAATTAAAGATGTAGTCAAGAACATTCCTTTACTTGAACTGCCTAATGCAGAAGACCAGTTTATAGTAGAAACAGATGCCTCTGATAAACAATGGGGAGCAGTATACTTTGCCATTGATCATCAGACAAAAAAGAAGAAACTTTGTAGACATAGTTTTGGAACCTTTACAGACCCAGAAACAAGATACACTGCCCATGAAAAAGAAGTTTTAGCCATAGTAAGGGAATAGAAAAATTTATGATGTTTCTTAGACCTAAACATTTTACTGTTTATACTGACTCTTCTTATGCAGTAAAATTCAGAGATTTAGACTTGTCCAAATCAATGACTAATAGACTAATTAGATGGCAACAATTGCTAATGGTTATGACTTCTCTGTTATACATATTAAGGGAAGTAAAAATACCATTCCAGACATTATATCAAGAGAGCCAATGTTTGCTAACACTAATATGATTTCATGTTTTATGTTGCAAACAGAAGACCTAGAAGACATGAGTTCCTCTGGAACAAATAGACTGAACAGGGAAGACGTTGCAGACTATCTTAGACGCGTAAGACCAAATGCTAGTGTAACGCAAAGACCGACTCATATTCAAGACTCTCAAGAAAGACCAATCCTAGAGAACTTTGATGATATCTTAGTTCCTCTTGGAAAATCTAGACAAGAGATTATTTCTCAAAATAGACTCATTGGGAAGATGTATTTTCCCCAATATAGACCCGATCAAAGATACCCAGACTTGATCAAATTTAGACGAAAATTTTCAGAAGACGAAAATACTCTTATAGACGCCATATGGTGGAATGTGAAGAATAGACTATGGATCGAGTTCAAACAAAATTTGGTAGCCATTGCCAGATTCATGAGGACTCAAAGACTTGCAGTTACCCAACTCAGTGGTACTGCTGTGCCTAGACCTCAGACTCAGACTTATGCTCAGATTCTTGGAGAAACCTCCAAAATTAGACCTGCTGATTTCTGTTATCAGAAAAAGACTTTTAAGACTAAGATTGTTATACCATTTGGTCATAATAATCTCCCATTAACAGAAGACTTTAAAAAAGAATCTAATAACATTATTGATCATTTTAATATGTTATTATCAGAAATAAATGGAGATGCTTTAATAATTAAGGGATTCTTCAAAGACGTTCCAAAAATATATCTTTTTGGAAAATCAGACATGGCTCATATAACTCTTGCAGACCACGGGTTCATTGGACTCGTCCAGATAAAAGATATTGAAGATTCTGTTGCTCTTGGAAATATAGCCCATGAGTATGTTAAGAAAGTAGAAGACTTCCTTCCTCTATTTGCCAGAATCTACCAGATTACTCCAAGTTCCTGTAGAGGAATGAGAGTTGAAGGATTTAGACTTATTAGATTTTCCAATTATATATTCGAAGACGTTGAGATTTTATCAGAAGACGAGACTAAAGAATTAATTGTTGATAAGTCCAAACTCCAGATTGCTCAGGCCATGGAGACCATAGAAATCATGGAATTATTAATAGGAGAAGACAGGTGAGGTGGTACACTGCCTACCACAAAGAAGACCTGATAATTCAAGCTGATGAGCCATTCAACGGAAGGCTCAAGAAAGAATCCAAAGAAATGGTAGAGATAGCTTTGCCAGCTAGCCTTAGAACTGTAGGCCTCATTGATGAATTTTTCAACAATGCCCTACCAAACCAAGACAAGGAAGAAGAAGACACAGATGGAACAAAGACGGGCCCCTCGTTAGCTGAAGAATTATTGAAGACAGAAGATGCCCTGTGCTAAGACTTATGCAAGACGACAAGACTATAATTAGATTCTCCTGCAGCCTGCAGCTCAAACATGCCCCACACGGGCCCCCGGATTGCTTCTTTTCATAAAGAAGAAAAAGACCCTTGCAAAGGCGTTAGGTTAGAATTATTGCTAGACGACAGATTTACTTTATGTAAAGCAAATAGTATAAGACTTTAATAATTTGTATCTCTTTAAACCGGATCTCTTTTGATAGCCGGTTGCCAGTCGATTGTAGTGCCCTTGTGCTATAAAAGGGAGCGTCCAGCTGAGTTCTAGCTATCAGGAGTTAGAGAGTGAGAGATTGTTAGACTTTTAGAGAGAGTATGCTTGTAGAGAGTAATATGTATATGAGTGAGTAAACCTCTCATAGTTAAGGGAGAGGGGAGAGTTGTATTTACTTATGCAATGCAATAAAAGTATTTTCTTTTCCAGAAATCTCTTATGTTAAGTTGTTATTATTTTCCAAATTGTCTCCAACTTTCTGTTCATAGAGGACTATTATGTGGAACCTCTGGTGTAGCACACAAAGTGTTATACTGGTGAACCGCCGTCAGGTGCCGTGAGCCGTTAGCCAGGTGGGCGTTAGGCGTGAAGGCGTACAGGCAGGATACGGGTCAACCGTCAAAGTAGTGGATTGAGGTGCGACACATAAAGAGAGAGTTGTAGGAGGCCGAGACCGGAGAAGAATAGTAGCAAGGCTGAAGAGACAAAGGGAAGAAGATAAAGATATTGCAGACCAGAAGGAAGGTATAAACTCGAACCAAACTCTTAACTATTTTACATATTATTGTTTTAAGAAGAATCTTATACGAGCTTACAAATCACTAAAGACTTTTTAGAATTTGTTAATCAAACAAGTTTAGACTTAACTAGAGAAATTCAAGACTGGACTCTTACAGACTCTAAAGATAAAGAACTTATAGAATCTGCTTTAGTATATGCAGGTGGTACTTTTAAATATATAGACCAGATCATTGAGTGGTTAGGAAGAAAAGTACCTAGAATAGAAATAATTAGAACAGGGATCCGAGATCTCTTTAGACAAAAATTAAGAACTGAAGATTTTGCAGAAGAACTATCAAGACCTGAAAAATATCAAGAATACACTAGGATACTCGATGACAGTATAGACGTATTAAAATTTGTTAGACGTAAACGGTTAGCTGAAACAAAGACTACTTTAATTAAAGCCGGAGGAATCCGCCCTCTCCTTAAAAACGTAGAGACAGCAGCCCCTAGAACATACCGAAGATTTTTATCATCTTATGGTGATAATAATTTAGACGAATTTATAGACAACGATATAATTGATATTATTAATCAAATATATAAAGAAACTAGACAGATAAACCCGCGATACCGTATAAGGTATTTAAGACTAGAATATTTTCCCTCAAAACCTATTTCAATTTCTAGACTCCCTAAAGAAACAATTTATATAGATAATCCTCGCTATTCAGAACTCCAGTACGATAGTGACGAAAGAAGCTTAAGAAGTAGCAGCAGCCCTGAAACTTCTACACTTAGACTTCCAGATTAATTAGGCTTTAAAATAAGCTTAAAAGACCTTAGAAATCATTGGGGTAAGAATTGATATTCCCTAAAACTTAGAAGAAGTTAAAAGACATCGCGGTCCTAAAAAGACAAAACGGTCCCTAGATAATTCTTGGACGGTAGCGGTCCGTAAACTCGGTCCGTAAACTAGGTCCGTATACGATCCAGCCTCTCTCTCTCTCTCTATATATATATATATATATATAGAGAGAGAGAGAGAGAAAGAGAGAGAGGCCCTCTCCTGTAAGGACTCCTTATGGTGCAGACTCCGGTACACACCATTTTTTTAAAATAGTAAAAAAATAAATTTTTTGATGAAACTTCATGGATATGATCTTCATGGTGGGAAGATCATCTTCAATTTTTTTCATCAAAAAATTCAATAAAAAAACCGTTGAGATGAGGTGATATGTAAAAAAAATGGTACAAATATGAATTTTCGACCGTTCAACAGTTGAAAATGCATATTTATACCATTTTTTTACATATCACCTAATCTTAACGGGTTTTTTTATTGAATTTTTTGACGAAAAAAATAGGAGATGATCTTCTCACCATGGAGATCATATCCATGAAGTTTCATCAAAAAATTCATTTTTTTACTATTTTAAAAAATGGTATGTACCGGGGTCTGCACCATAAGGAGTCCTTACAGGAGGCGTTCTTTATATATATATATATATATATATATATAATGCAGAGAGGCTCCTGTGTGGACCGCTCTATGTGCGGATGAATGATGCGTACCATTGATTTAAAATAGCAAAAAAAATATTTTTCAATTGATTTTTTTATGTGGTATTTAAACATTTCAGGAACCCTAAAATCAGCTCAAAATGATTTTTTTTTTCTATTTTAAAAAAATCGGTCAAAATATATCAGTAAGCAGTTTAAAACCTGACATATTGTGATTGTTTTTTTTTTTTAAATAGCAAAAAAAATCATTTTGAACAGATTTTTTTTGGGACTTCTTTGAAATGCTTAAATGACACAAAAATCAATTAAAAAAATATTTTTTTACTATTTTAAAATTTAAAAAAATGGTTCACACCATTGGTCATTCTGTATATATATGATTATGAAAAGGCATATAAGAAGATAAAGTACAAACATAATAAATAATTTAACATTTCAGCTATTAAAATCAGCAAAAGCAAAAAATATTCAGTTAAAAAAATAGTCAATGAGTTGAAAGAAGAATTGAAGACAACATATTAATTTGTCCAAAACTGCTACATTGTTGCAGAATTCAATCTCTTTTATGTCTTCCTTTAATAGTGAGCAACGAAGGCTGTTTTGTTTTTTTATGATGACCTTGGAACTTTTTATGCTTTGAATATTGTCAATTTGGGGATGATCCAAAAGTTTCGTAATTTTTTTTAAAAAAACAACCTACGAATGGTCCAAGATTGCTAATGGGACTCTTTTGGAAAAAAAGATCAGACAAGACTAAGCCCTGGCTAGAGAATAGTCCTGTGTGTAAGGCTCGTGTGAGCTAAGGCAAGTCGCAAACTTGAGCCTTTATGAGTCTGAGGCCTAGGCATGTGGTGAGCCTTTGATAACAATGGTCTATGGAAATAAATTGTTTCTTTTATGCCCTCCCGAAAAGGGGGCTTAATGTTTGGCTTGCTTCATTAGTTGGGGTTCACAAAGAAATCAGAATGTTTTGACCATTTGAATGGAAAACAGAAGAAACAGAATTGAATCTTTCCCAAATCCACCTATGCAAATTATAAGCAAGAAGGAGAAAAGGATAATAAAGCTAAAAAGATAGGCGGTCAGACAGGACAATTAACCCAACATCAACCCAAACCTACTACATTTTAGTAGATCCCAGAAACACTATATCCTCACTAATTTGTCTCTCAATCCAATTCCTATAGTTAACTCTCCATATTTCTGACTCCGATTTTCAATGTCATATGATATTAATAATAGGAAAATTTTGTTTTTGGCTTGAATCGCCAATCATAGGACACCCACGGTCCTTATAAACTTATAAAGACTACTAGAATTCCTCAAAGTTGGGTAGTGAAGTGGACCATGGGTGGTGATGGTTTTTCAAATTAGACAGGGTACCCGCTGTCCATATAAACTTGTATGGATTATGATCACCGGTATTCCCTCAAATTCGGATGGTGAGGGCTTTTCATACAAATCTAAAGATAGTTGATTGCACTCTGTCCTACAAATTCCACTTCAGTCCCCACCTAGGCGTTGGGCAGTGCTCTGCTGCCAGGCAGGTGCTCTGCTGTTTTGTCTAGTATATATATACTTGGATAGTGTTATAATATAGTTACTGTCATTGCTACATTGAATTGACTACTTTTTTAAAACAAAAACAAAAACAAAACTAATCATGGAAAAACAAAAGCAGGTACACCAAGGGTATACATTATTTATTGTTGGTCTATGTTATATTTTGCACCATTCGCAAAAAAAAAATATACAAGATTAGTCTTTTATTCACGATGTGCAACTACGCGCCACACTAGAATGAAGCCACCTGTTAATAAGCTCTTCACTACAGTTGTACCATAGCACACACCAATGGGGATGAAAATACGAATTTGGTTTTCTAACTTAAATTATAGTGTATTGATCTTACCATGAGCCACTAGGCAAGAAAAAGAAAATAGCAACTTTGAGGAAATACACTAGTAGACCATATATACTTGAAAGGTGCAAATGTGCAAGATGACAAAAATGCATGAATATAGTTGAAATAAGATTTGCAAGAAAAGCCCTCACCACAGAAGGTCTTTCGCATATCCCTTATCCCCTAGGACAACGTAACCCCTTCTAACTCGTTGAAAAGGAAATTTTTTTTGCTCAATTTTATTGTCCTTGAGATTTCTTATGCATGATAGGACCCAAAGCGACCCGTTTTATTATAGGTAGATACAATAGAGATCAACTGGTTTTTGTTGAGTGGCGATCTATACAATTGATGAATCCAAACTTTGCCATGGATATCTCCACGGACCGCGCCACTTATCCTCAAGAAAACTAATACTCACCATCCTTAACCTCAAAGGCTACACATGAAAGAAAGTAGATTAGGCCCTTTAAAATGAAGGTCCAAAGACTTCAATAAGTTCCCCCTCTTAACACGGTAGCTTCTCATCTGTTCTCATATAACTTTGGGACTATCTTGATTACAGAGCACATAAAAAATGGCCTTACTTCAGAAATCACCAAAGTCACTAACCCAAGAGAGGCTTGTCCTTCACTATTAGATTCTAATACCTAGCCCTCCAAGTTTTGTCTTTAGACACCAAAGATCATTCTAAAAGGTGGTCATTTTTGTTCACCTCACTCTCATCTAGAAAAAATTCTCATTCTTTTTGGATCAACTTGGCAACTCTAACTGGAAGCTTAAATAGAGATAGATAGCATGTAAAAAAGCTACCTAAACCTGCTTCGATTTGCCCCACTCACCCCCCTCTCTCTCCATTAGAGAAATCTTTTCCCACAAAACTTACATTTTCTTAACTTCGGCAAGAAACGGATTCCAAATGATAACGGATTCATCGCCAATGACAAGCCAAGATAGCTAAGGGCCGTTGCCTCAATATACTAGTTTTCTCCACAAGCCAGTTTCCTCCACATCTAATCCAACTAACATGCTTTTTGGAAACCATGGTAAATAAATAACTCACAAAAAGAACATCCACTACTTGAGTAAAATGAAACGGTGCAAGTGAATTCCACACATGAATGCCTCCACAGTTACCTGTTATTACCCTCGACCTCCCATTAATGACAATTGAAATATTGATCGAACTCGCACATTCTCTATCCAATTCCTTCATCTTTCCGAGAAACCTTTTTTCAAGATTAACGAAATCAAAATTGACGAGGTTATTACCTTTCTCAAATTCTACCTTGAACATAATTTTGAACTCATCGACCGCCTCATTAGCAATCAGAGCCAAGTCAAAAAATTTCCTTCCTTTCACATAAGCAACTTGACTTCTAGAGATGATCACATCCACAGCCCTAATAAGTCTTATAGATAGTACCTTTGCCTAGACACCAACCTAATCTGCCTATAGTCCTTCAATATCAAGGAGGCACTCTTTGGTGTCAAAGGGATATAAGTTGCATTGATAAGAGCATTGATTATCCTGTTCTTAAAAAATTCATTGAAGAAAACTCAACATCCTCTTTAATAACATCCGAGCACTCCTTGAAGAATGCCAAAGTGAACCTTATCAGAGGCCCAAGAGACCTCTCTTCACAGCTATGCCACACTTTTTTTAGTCTCAACTTCTTCAAACCCCTCCAGTTTAACCATGAAGCCAATTGATCACCCATTGGGTACCATTCCCTCAATCCTGAAGGCCTCACTTTTTTTTTTCATTTTGAGAAAGTCCTTCACAAACTTAAAGAACCTCCCCCACAACCTCTTCCTTCTCCTCTAAAATTCCACCCTCCTTTTTCCAGTTAGTACATAGACTTGATCATTTCTTCCCCTTACTATCCTGTGGAACAAATTTGAGCTGTTGTCCTCTGATCCATTGTACCTTACCCTTTCTGTTTACACTATATTTAGTCTATTCTCAAAATCTCCTCAAAGCTCTTCTGCAATTCAGATCTTTCTTCTGTTTTTGTCGTTTGTCGTGACTCTGCTAAATCATAAATATCTCCGATTTTGCACAGAACATTGTTTTTCGAGCCTAACATCTCCAACCACCTTCATTATCCATACCATAATTTATTTTTGACCTCCTTCTTCATTATTTGGAATCCTTCCTCATCCATAAGCACTACTCTCATTCCACCATCTCATTTCCCTTGAAAACTGTCTCATCCACATATTCTCAATATAGAAGGTGATGATTTCCACCCCTTTGGATTGAAAAATAAAAACTATGTCTCCAATAACTTGGTCCTTCAATTGGATTCTTTAAAATGAAAGGAACTCTAGTATATTTGAAGTCGAGAGGATTAGAAAAGAAAAACATTTTGAAGAAACTGAAGTTCCTCAAGCAGCTTCTTTGAAAGACTCATTTCTTTTTTGTTTAAGTAATTGAGCTGAAATGATTTCATTGAGTTGGAATGATAGCAGACAATCTTTTTCTTTTTGGTTTTGTTGTTGTATTTTCTAACTCCGCCTGTGTCGTGCTTAACTTCTTATATATATTTTTTGGACACTGCCGATCCCAAGCCCGAAAAAAGGAGGAGAGTTACGTTAGGTAGCTAACAGTCAGCGTAAACTTTTGTCAGATCCTTATGAACATGAATCCTATGAATATACACGATAATACTTGAGCATTCCCCTTATGTGATGCGTTGCGCCTGCCTCCGGGTGCCTCGAAAAATAGGCAAGGGGCATTGCACCTGCCACCGGGTTCCTCGAAAAATAGAAAAATAGGCAATGAGCGTCGCATCAGCGAATGGATGAGATTAGAAATATGCAAGGATTCCCGGAACAATTTGAACGTGTGCGGGTAAAGACGCTAGTCCAGGATAGTAGACTTAGGTTAGCGGCTTGGAACATAAGGACTATGATAGAGAAAGGGATGGAGTTAGTGGATACCGTGATAAAAAGAAAGGTTAACATAGCTTGTTTACAAGGAACTAAATGGGTCGGTGAGAAAACTAGAGGAAAAGAAAATGCAGGGTTTAAATTATATTATACAGGAAAATATAGAATTAGGAACAAAGTTGAAATAATAGTAGATAAGAACCTTAACGATGATATCGCAACCGTTATTAGGAAAGGTGATAGACTTATACTTGTAAAACTGGTGATAGACTTATACTTGTAAAACTTGTATTAGGTGAAACTATAATTAATATTGTTAGTGCTTATGCACCCCAAGTAAGATTAGATTAGTACACTAAAGTACAATTTTGGAGACAAATGGATGAACTAATTCAAGAAAAAAACTCGTAGGTGAGAAAATCTATATAGAGGAAGATTTTAATGGCCATGTAGGAGAAGATTGTGTAGGATATGTGTTGTAATGTGTATGTTATTATGTAATTGACCATAAGGGTAATTTGGTCCCCTAATGTTTTTCCTCTTTAGTATAAATATAAGCCCCTTAACTTGTAAGGGGCCATATATTGAATTCTAACATTCTAATTGGTATCAGAGCTAAAAACCACAAAAGAAGAGGGAGAAATTTGATGGCTTCCCATTCCTTCCTCTTCTACAAAACCCTAACCCTAAACCAACCACCTCCGGCCACTCCCATCAACTGTGAAACCCTAGGTGACCAAACCCTAGGGTGGCCAGCCCCTCCCTTTTGACCACCAAACCCTAGTTTTTGGGTTAAAACTTCAAGCTGCCTAGGGTTTGGATTTTTTTTAGTAGATTTCTCCATTTTTGGGGCTGATTTTTTTAGCAGATTTCTGCATTTTTGGAGTTGATTTCTCTTGTCTAAAGAGACTCTTATTATCTACCTATGATGTGGTAGATTATTGGTACGATTTTTCATCATTTGGAGCAGCACACTTTATGGGTATTTGAAGTTCTTTCTTCTTTGATTATATGCAATTAAAGGTATACTTCACTCATTTTTAATCTCTTGTTATCTAGAGATCATTTGTTGCTGCTCTGTTATCCTTTTTTTATGGCCACGTGACTGTTTTGTGGGCTATTTTTGCAGATTACTTTGAGTAATTATTGTTACTTGTGCGTTCGTAATTGTTGGTGTTATTGCTGATTTGGTGCACAATGTCTGACGGGGGAATTGTCGAAGTTAAGAACCCATCATTTGATTTGATGACTACTCACCATGCACCCTTCAGAAAGTCACGGCTCAATTACTTAATGGTCGGAATTTTTCATCGTGGGCTCGATCGTTCCGTTTATTCTGTGGTACACAAGGCAAAATTGATTGGCTTCTTGGAAAGATTCCAACACCGAAGGAATCTGATCCAACCTTCAGTCAGTGGTTTGCTACCAATTGCACTATTCTGGAGTGGATGTTCAACTCTATGGAGTCGAGTGTTTATGAGATTTTTCAATTTTATGACTCCGTTCCGCTCTTATGGAAGGGTATGACTGCTATGTACTCTCATTCACACAATGAGCTTCGGGTATTTGAACTGTGCAAGGAGATATCGCATGCCTGTCAAGGCAATGATTCAGTACTGACATTTTATAGCTATCTCACTCAGAGATGGGAGGAGTATGCTTCGTATCGTCATTTAACTGACATAGTGGGTCTTACCGCACAGGCTGCAGAATCACTTGTAGCTCGGGAAGAGAAGCAAAAGGTTTATCAGTTCTTGATGGGTCTTGGGGCTTCTTTTGAACTTCCTCGGGCCCAGATTTTAAACACTTCACCCCTTCCTCCACTTAGTGAAGTGTATGCAGTGTGTGAGAAGCATAAGCGGCGCCTCAAGCTTACATCCTCATATGCGGTGATATCTGAGTCTCCTTCTGCAGCTGATCAGATGGCTTTTGTAGCCAATACAGGGCGTCGGTATATGGGTTCTTCTTCTGCTCCGTCTTGGGGACACATCCTGAAAAGAAGAAATTTGTTTGTGAGCATTGTGGTAAAGAGGGGCATGGATTCTTCTTCTGTCGTCGGTATATGGGTTCTTCTGCCGTCATTGAAGGTCCCACTGGTTCTCATTTCTCTATTCCCGATGATCTGAATGCCAGGATTGAGCAATCCGTGAGTTCCAAGATGGATCGGATTCTTCATTTGTTGAATAATCGTTATACCCGTGCTAGTAAGCCCACTGCTATGACTGCATCCTCCTCAGGTACTCCTCGTCATACTGTTGGGTTATGGATTCTGGTGCTAGTGATCATATGACGGGTGCGAAGGATCTTTTTACTTCATCTACCCAACCCTTCCATAAACAGGTTCACCTTGCTGATGGGACTTCAACTCCCATTATCAGAAAAGGCGATATATGTCTTTCTACGGACATTACTTTGCACTCAGTATTTAGCAAGAAGTTTTAACTGTGCTGTTGTTTTCTTGGCTGATTGGTGTTATCTTCAGGACCTACGTACGGGGAGGATTTTTAGCAGGGGATACGAGTGTGACGGGCTCTACTACTTTGGGGATCCTCCACCAATTCCACCAGTTCCACCTTTTGCTTCCATTTTTCATGCTAGTGTGTTGCCTGACTCAGGCCGTCATGTTTTTTTCTTTTCAAACATTACAGTTGTGGCATGATCATTTAGGACATGTCAATTTTCAATATCTTCGTATATTGTTTCCCAACTTAATTAAAGCTTGCAGTTCTTCAAAATTCGAATGTATTGTCTGCTCTTTACCTAAGCATACTAGAACTACTTACATCCCTCGCATGCATCGGACCCCTTGTGTTTTTTATCTACGACATTCTGATGTTTGGGGCCCCTTACCTGTTACAGCTTTTTTTGGGCATCGCTATTATGTCACTTTTATTGATGATTACTCGAGATGTACCTAGATTTATTGCTTCATAAAAAATCTGATGTGCTACCCCTTCTACACAATTCTTACAACTTGTCAAAACTCAGTTTAATGTTGTTGTTAAAGGGATTCGGTCTGATAATGCTAAAGAATACATCTCCAATAAGTTTGTCTCTCATCTTAACAAACAGGGTATTCTTCAGCAACTCACTTGCCCATATACTCCTGAACAAAATAGGGTCACTGAAAGAAAAAATAGAAGTGTCATGGGGGTGGTCTGTTGTCTATTACGGGGGATGCAGGTTCCTCAATCTTATTGGCACGTAGCTATCTTAACGAGCGCTTATCTTTTGAACCGTACTCCATGTCGGGTCATTCAGAATAAAGCTCCATTACAACTTATTTATCCTGATAAGATTCTTTTTCCTGTAATTCCACGCGTGTTTGGCTGCACTTGCTTTGTTCATAATAAATCTCCTACTCGCACTAAGCTTGATGATAAAGCTATTCGTTGCATTTTTGTAGGATATTCTAATATGTCCAAAGGGTATCGTTGTTATGATCCCGTCCCACATCGTATGCATCATACTTTATATGTCACATTTCATGAAACTACGTCATTCTTTGGTGACTCTACTTCTATTCATTCTTCTACTCCACCTCATGCAGACTCACATATTGTTTATCATGTACCTGTGTTTGATTATACTAATCCTGTCTATGCAGCTAATCAACCTTTTCAAGTGTATTCCCGTCGACCACGCTCACATATCTCTCCTGTCATTATCCCCTCCTCACCAGGTAACACTTCTCATTCAATTGAACATCTTGGTGCACCTATTGTTGAGACTCCTAATGAGCTGCAGACAATGACCTTGTTGCTCCAGAATCTGAGCCTCGGTACCCCTCGCGGGAGCGTAGAGGGCCCATTCGATATGGTCATGCTTGTTCTACAAAATACCCTATCTTAAAGTTTTTTCTTATGCGGGTTTGTCAGATCCTTATCACGCTTTTGTTATGGCTACTTCCTCCACTCGAATTCCGCGGACTGTTTCTGAAGCTCTCCAGGCTTCACCTTGGGTTGAAGCTATGCAGTGTGAGATGGATGCTTTACAACGGAATCATACCTGGGATATGGTTCCTTTACCAAAAGGGGCTAAGACAGTTGGTTGTAGGTGGGTATATACCCTCAAGTTCTTAGCTGATGGGACAGTGGATAGGTATAAGGCTCGCCTTGTTGCGAAGGGCTTTACTCAAATTCCGGAAAAAGATTTTGGTGCTATCTTTGCTCCAGTTGTGAAACTCAACACTGTTCGCTTATTGATATCCTTAGCTGCTTCGTCCTCTTGGTCGGTTCATCAGCTTGATGTCACAAATGCTTTTCTTCACGGCGACCTTAATGAGGTCATTCACATGGATCCTCCACCTGGCTTTCGTGGTGAGGGGGAGTATGCTGGGAAAGTATGTCGTCTCCGAAAATCTCTTTATGGGCTAAAACAATCACCACGAGCCTGATTCTCTAGATTCAGTGAGGCTATCATTGGATTTGAATTTACTCGTTGCCATTCTGACCATACTTGTTTCATCAGACGAGATTCATATAGGAAGAGCGTGATCTTACTTGTGTATGTTGATGATATTACTATTACTGGAGATGACTCTATTGGAATTACACAAGTTAAGGCTGATTTGGGAAAGGCGTTTGATGTGAAAGACCTTGGTCAACTTCGATATTTTCTAGGCATTGAAGTAGTCAGGTCTCGTCATGGGATTTCTCTCTCACAGAGAAAGTATGTTTTGGATCTTCTGGAGGATACGGGGATGATGGGGTGCGGGTGCAAACCGGCTTCATCTCCTATGATTCCTAATTTAAAACTTGTGGCTGACAGTGGTGAACCTTTGAAAGATCCGTTTATGTATCAGCGTTTGGTGGGTCGTCTAATTTATTTAGCTAATACCAGACCGGATATATCATTTGTTGTTGGGAGAGCTAGTCAGTTTATGCACAAACCCTGTCAGACTCACTTGGATGCAGTATACCACCTTTTGCGGTATCTTAAGTCTTCTCGGGGACTTGAATTATTTTATACAGCAAGCCCCCAGCCTGGAGGATTGCAGCGCTACGCTGATTCAGATTATGGGGGAGCTTGTGATGACCGCTCTACTACTGGTTTTTGTAACTTCCGTGGTAGTCATCTCATCTCTTGGAAAAGTAAAAAAGCAAGCTGCTGTTTCACGCTACTCTGCAGAGACAGAATATCGGGCCATGGCCTTGGGCACGTGTGAGATCATATGGCTTCGTTCTATCCTTGGGGAGTTAGGATTTCCTGAGAAGACTCCTTTTGTTCTACATTGTGACAATAAGTCGGCTATCCAACTTGCTTCTGATTCTGTTCTTTATGAGAGGACAAAGCACATTGAGATAGACGTTCATTTTCTCAGAGAGAAGGTTCGTCATGAGATCATCACTCCATCGTTTGTTTCTTTAGGAGAACAGGTTGCAGATGTTCTTACCAAACCTGTTAGTCCTTCTCTTCTTCGCACTTCAATTGGCAAGCTTGGCTTGGTCGATATCTACTCGCCAGCTTGAGGGGGAGTGTTGTAATGTGTATGTTATTACGTAATTGACCATAAGGGTAATTTGGTCCACTAATGTTTTTCCTCTTTAGTATAAATATAAGCCCCTTAACTCGTACGAGGCCATATATTGAATTCTAACATTCTAGTATATGAAATAGTGTATGGAGGATATGATTTTGGAGATAGGAACGACGGTGGAGAGTCTATCTTAGATTTTGAGATGGCTTATGATTTTGTACTAATAAATACATATTTTAAAAAGAGGCTTGAACACTTCATAACTTATAAAAGTGAAACGCATAAAAGCCAAATAAAAATTTTCATTACTAGAAAAGGAGATCGATTAACATGTAAAGACTGCAAGGTTATTCCGGAAGAAAGCTTAACCTCACAACATAAGATAATGGTGTTGGATAATATACTAAAAATCAATCACGAGTACGAAAAGAGAAGATTAACCCACGAACTAGGTGGTGGAACTTAAAAGGAGAGAAATCAGAACTATTTAAAGATAAAATATTAAATGAAGCGTCATGTAATACCGAAGAGGAGACTAACATAATGCGGGATAAGATCGCCACATGCATTAGGAGAATATAAAAAGAAATTCTTGGAGAATCAAAAGGCAGAGGGCCACAATCTAAAGAAACTTGGTGATGGAATGAAGAAGTACAAAATTTAGTAAAAATCAAAAGGGAGTGCTTTAAAACATGGCAAATAACTAGAATCGAAGAAAATTTTGAGAAATATAAATGGGTTAAAAAGGAAGTTAGGAAAATGGAAAGAGATGATAAGATAAAGGCGTACGATGATCTTTATACAAAATTAGGAACACAAGAAGGGGAGAAAATTATTTATAAGCTTGCTAAACATAGGGACAGAAAAACAAAAGATTTTAATAATGTAAAGGGTATTAAAAGTGATGATTCGAGAATCCTAGTCAAGGATGATGAGATTATGGAAAGATGTAAAAACTATGTCAAGACATTATTGAATGGAGATAATGGGATTAGATTAGGTATAGAGGAACTTAGGGAGACTTGAGAAAATATATTTTTCACAGAATTAGGATAATAGGGGTTAGAATTGCTATTAAAAAAGATGAAAACATGGAGGGCTTTAGGACCAGAGGGTATCCCTATTGAGGTTTGAAAGTACTTAGGGGAGGAAGGAATGTCTTGGCTTACAAAATTATTTAATAGAATTATAATGACTAATAGGATGCCCGATGAATGGAGAAAATATGCTTTAGTACCTATATATAAAAATTAAGGGAACATACAAAGTTGTTCAAATTATCATGGTATTAGGTTAATGAGTCATACAATCAAACTTTGGGAGAGAGTAATTAAATATAGATTGAGATTGAAAACAACATTATCTGAGAATCAATTTGGGGTTATAGCTGGGACGTCAACGATATAAGCAATTTATTTATTAAGGATATTAATGGTAAGGTACAGGGAGAAAAAGAAGGACCTTCATATAATTTTTATAGATTTGAAAGTGTATGATAGGATACCAAGAGATATGATGCGGTGGGTTCTACATAAAAATGGAGTGACTCATACATATATCGATGCGATCAAGGATATATATGATGGGGCTATGACTATAGTAAGAACATCAGTTGAAAAAAGTAGTGAATTATCAATTACTGTAGGTCTGCACCAAAGTTCAGCATTAAGTCTTTATCTCTTTGCTCGTGACTGGACAAATACAAGATGAGGTGCCGTGGTGTATGTTATTTGCAGATGATATTATTTTAGTGGATGAGATTAAAACGGAAATTAATGCTAAATTAGAATAGGGGGAAGAAACTCTAAAAACAAGAGGATTTTAAATAAACATAATTAAAACAAAATACGTAAAGTGCAATTTTAGTAGTAATAGGAGGACAAACGGGGATGTCCTGAAATTGAAGGGTCAAGAGATACCTAGGAATGATCATTTTCGTTATTTAGGCTCGATTATCCAAAAAGATGGAGATATTAATGATGATGTTACTCATAGGATAAAAGCAGGTTGCGCTTAGTGGAAAAGTGCTAACGGCGTATTTGTGATAGGTGTATACATTTGAAGTTGAAAAGGAAATTCTATAGGATGGCCATTAGATCTGCCATGTTATATGGAACAGAGTGTTAGGCAATCAAACAATAAAATGTACAAAAAATGAATGTGGCGGAGATGCGAATGCTAAGATGGATTTGTGGTAAAAATCAAAAGGATAAAATTAGAAATGAACATATTCGTGAAACGGTAAAAGTAGCTCCTATAGAAGATAAATTGAGTGAAAATCGACTTAGTTGGTTTGGACACATCAAGCGTAAACCAATGGATGCACCCGTAAGGAAGAGTAGTTTAGTTAGTATTGATGGTAATGCAAGGGGTCGATGTAGGCCTAAATTGACTTGGTAGGATATTATAAAAAAGGACATGATATTATGTTGTTTAACCAAAGACGTTGCACTGAACATAATGGAATGAAAAAACCTGATTCTTGTAGCCAACCCCAAATAATTGGGAAAAGGTTAAATTGAGTTGTGTTGTGTTTTCTCCTTTTTATTAGAAAATGCACATTGTCCACGCGTTGCTTGATTGACAACTTATCCACTCATTGTAACTTGTAATCATTAAAGAAATATTTTTGTTTTCGAAAATAAATAAACTAAATTAAAACATAATTTGTAAGTGCTACAAGAGCATTTCTTGATAGACATACATATATGCATATATGTACAATGTATATAATCATACAACCCTTTCTTAATAGCTTCTGAGTTTTGAAATACATGTGATGTGCTCAGGTGATAACTTTAGATGAATCATGAAATTAATTTATAATAGGTTTTCGATGAACCTCGACACTTCTATGAGTGAATTGAGGAGTGATAGTGTGTTGGCACAAGACTTTTTATGATCACGCTACATGAACAGTGTGAGTACATTGGCAAATCACTGAGGCATAGGAAACTCTATGTTCATCCTTTGATCCTTTGGCAATTCAGGCATGTTAGTCATGAGTATTTCGATTACCAGTCACATTTCATTGAAGGAAATAAGAGGTGCTATTTTGGTCCAAAGAATTGTGTTCTAACAAAAAAGGTGATTAAGTCGGAAAATAAGAGGTAGCTCTATGAAGTCTTATTAACAAGCGCAAATTTTACAAAGCTCAAACACACATAAACATCCTTACATGAACATTAAATGTGATTGGTTAATATATTGACAATTCATTCAAATTTGATAGGTCATCTTTTAAGTCATATTTGTTAGAGACTCATTAGACAATTACTTTTTTTTTTGTTACAATTAGACAATTACATTAAAAGATCATATCAATCCTCCTTATATGCGGTGTAACAAAAATGTACTTGAACTTGAGATCCACAATTTTGCTTAAAAAAGGAGGTTTCTACATTTTAGTGACAAACAATTGTTAGACACTAAGCGACATTCAAATAATTTTTTGACATTTAAGGACGCACACCAACCCATTTACCCATTTCTCTTTTGATCTTTAGAAAGTCTCTCCCTCTTCCCCCCCCCCCCCCTTCCTGCGAGGGACTGCCAGAGTTCCGTCACCAACAGGGGGTGTGGGTGGGAGTGCCGGTAGCGCGGACCTAGGAGTTTAAAATTTTTTGTATTGGTTTTAGCAATACGATAAAAAAAAGGTCGGACTTTCTGATTTTGTCTCTAGACATTTAAAAGCCTGCCTATACATAGAGCATATATAACCATATAAGTTCATCCTTTCAACAAGGAAAGGCATAAAAATGAAAAATCAAACGTCGAAAAAAGATCACCAAAGTAGCGTTTAATGGCCCGGATGACCACGACAATTGTCAAAAAGATCGTTTAAAATTGGATAGAGCTCCCACCTGAAAACTACTGTCCTCCAAATTGAACTGTTAGCCTTTAAACCATTAGTTGGAGAAGCTCCATCATGTGTTAGCATAATTCAACTCTTAAGCTGAAGGACATAATATTCTTGAAATCTAAATTTTATCCCATAATGCACAAATGATGGTCCAACTTTTTTAGTGTAAAAAGGTCAAAGAATGCACCTTTAGTGTTCATCATGGTCCTCGGGGTCCTCCTCAGGTACCGGGTGGAGCTCCACCTCGTTTACCGAAGCAGCCTCCTTCTCATCATGAGGATACCTAACAACCACAACGGGACAAACACAATGATGCACACAATAATCACTAACACTCCCCAGCCTTCCTTTACTAGCCCGCCTAACCGCTCCAAACCCACGGCTCCCCATAATAACTGCACTCAACCCAAGCCGCTCCACTTCCAAACACAGCCTCTCTTTCATGTCGTGGTCTTTTACTATGTGAATCTTGAAAGGGATGTTGGCATCTAGTAAGGGTTGGGCAAGATTAGAGGCTTTTGTGGTGGTGAGGTTGTCGAAGTCGGCTTCCAGTTTTTCTTGTGATTCTTTGGAGGTGGAGTCTGGGACGGCGCCCCAGTCGGCGCCGTAGAGGACGGAGGTGGGGCGGACGTGGAGGAGGATGACGGTGTCTCCTGGCCGGAGGTAGTTTTGGACGGCCCATTTTACGGCGAAGGCGCTCTCGTCACTGAGGTCAACGGCTATGGCGATGCGGCGGGGTCGTTGCTGTGGATTCATTGAATAGAACTGTGTGTGTGTTATTTGGGTGGTGGAGGTGGTGTTTATCAAAGTGTGTGTTGAGGTTGAGTTGAGTTGGAATTGTTGGATGGGAAGGAAGCAAATGAAAAGTGACACCGAGGATGACAGACAGAGAGAGCGTGCGGGACAGCTGTGACGAGAACCGTTGCACGGGGACAACCCTCTTTATGGCAGATAACTACACTGGGGCCCCTGCAAGGATTAATTTGACAACGCAAAAATTTAGTCAATCTATTGGAATTGATCGCAATTAGGGATGGCAACGGATGGGTTGGGATAAATCCGATCCCAAACGCCTTTATCCTAGTAAACCCGTCCCCATTTACCTCACCCTGGTTCCGTCTCGTTTAAAATCCCACGGGATTCCAAACTCGCTCCGAACCCGTTTAAAACATTTTTTTATGATATTTTTTTACTTTATTTTATATAAAACATATTTCAATTTTTTTTGTAAGTTTTGTAATAATCTTAAAAGATTAGGTATTAAGACATTAAAAATATATATATATATATATAAACTAATTAAGAGATTAAAAATCAAAGCATACCTTTATAAAAAAAATACAAATTATATATATATAAGGACATATTAGTAAACATACACTTAAACGGGGCAAGCCCGACCCCGACCCGAACCCAACGGGATTTTTCAATACCAAACCCGACTCCGAACCCGCCCCATTTAACACCCCGTCAAAACCCGCCTCATTGTCATCCCTAATCGCAATGAACTCAATCATATCATGTATAATCAAACTGCAATTGATTATATGACTAAATAATAATACACCGTTGATTATATTATATAGCAAGTGAAATAAAAAATTATAAATATTTACATGTAGCAAAACTAATCAACGCATTTGACCAACGTAGCTAGTTAGAATGTCTTTTAAAACAAAGATAACATACCAACTTTCTCAAGAATTAAATGGCCAGCATAAAGGTGCCTCTCAGCATTTCAAATTTCCCGATGGTTTCGATAGAGGATTCAAATTAAAATTAAACAATTCTTGACCCCCAATCAGAGTCAAGTATCAATATAATAAGATAATATGCATTATGTATTTACGAATATAAGAAACTACAACTCATATCGTGGAATACATAATTATCATCATATCAATAACTTGAAAGACAGTAAAGGTGTGATGAACTACAAAAAGATATTTTGATCTTTTGTCTTTCAACTATTACTTTTGATATTTTGTTTTTTGTACCTTAGTCAATAATTTAAAATAATACATAGAAAATATAAGAATCCGCAAAGGAGGCAACCATCATCTTACCAGTAAGAACACTGAAATTATACACCATGTATTTTAAAAATCTATGAAAATATTAAAATACAAACACCAATTGCCACTTCTCGGGAGGAGGAAACAAAACAACCATTGGGACTCTAACCAATGTTTATAATTGGGATTAAAGCCAAATTAGTTTTAAATTTGAACATTTTTATATAATTTTTCTCATATTCCAATTCCGAATTATGGAATGGGAGATCCCAAACACACCCTTAAAGGGTTCAATTGAGCATTTTCTCAAACACATAGAAATCAAATTTCACAATATAAATCTTCATACAAACCAAATGGAAGTTCTAAAACACATGAACAGTGATGGTTTTTAGATATGCGATTGAGATGTAAAAAGGGAAAAAAATAATGAGCTTTTAACTTACACATCTTGATTAGTCATTCACATCTGCAATATAGTTTATATCGATGGACGGGAATATTTGGTCTATTAATTTTAAGAATTGAAAAACATGAAAAAAATATAAATAAAATACCTACGATACATATTGAGTGATATAGAGCAAGATTACCTAGGTATGATGTAAAATAATAAAAACTGTGTTTCATTAAAACTTGGAACTTAGAATACTTAACAAATAGCATATAGTTTACGATAAACAAGACAATCATTATAATCGCAATATAGCCAAATGATGGGAGATATTGGGAAAACCCGAATCAATTTCTCACATCGGGATTTTTGTCAAACACACAGCATACATAATTTCACAAGGAAAAAATCTTAAAACAAAAATGTAAACTATTACTTAAAACATTTAGAAATATTAACATCTATGTTATGAACTCTAAAATACCTATGCTCCGCCTCTATTCCTTAAACTGCTTCCATAAACTGCAAAGAAAATAATAGGATATCATGTATCAATTCTACTGCCACTAAGCAAACAAATATAAAGAAAACGAAGATGATGGGCGTTGTATGCAACTACAATTAGAACCAACAATTCCTTTATGGTGTTGTAATGCAGTGAGTTTCCCATACTAGTAAAATTTTATGTAATCATTACTGGTGCATTATTGATGTGCTGGTGCATCACCAAATAATCCTTGTTAGAAGTGTAAAACAGTCCAGTTAGCACATTGGAATGAAAAAGAAGCAGCACATATAATTTTTTCACTCCAACATTTTTTACCTTTAAAACGATTTAACTTAGTTCCACTCCATTAAAAATATAATTTCAGTTTGATCATAGATTTAAACAGTTTTTTAGTCAGTACGAAAATATGAACCCAAATATTTTTTTGCATTCCAAACTCTTTGAGTCCTATAATGTTTCAATTTAGTTGCACTCCAAAATAATATACTTCCAATTTTATCTGAGATTTTAACACTTTTGAGTCATATGAAACTATAGATAGGTTAATACAATAAGATTCAATGCTAAAGAGAACATAGCTAACCAATTTATTCATCCAAATTTGAACTATATTGAGACGTATATGAATCCAAGTTGTACAATATATTCAACATCTCTAAAAGCACTAGTACTTAACACGTCGATGTTGATCAATCGTCACCACCATCTAACTAATATCATCCCCATTAACTGCACATAAAAATTTATAAATGGTATCAATAAAACTTATATTAACCCTAAATGAGGTTCATTTCATGTTTTCCAATCAAATAGGACAATTAAATAAAATAATAGATAGTAAAACCCAAAATTTAGAACCCCCAAAATTGAAAAATCACAAAACATGATTGCATGCTTCCAAATAAGAAATTTTAGTGTGAGTTCGTCAACATTATTTTACTATAAATCAAACTAAAAATCATCTACTATAGAGGAAATGCACATTTATTATCAATTATATGATGAGTTCGTCAACTTTCTTTTACTATAAATCAAACAAAAAAATCATCAACTATAGAGAAAATGCACATCTAATATCAATTACACAATGAATACTCATCTAATTCCATGACTAAAAAGGGAACAGTACTAGAAAGGAAGTAAATAGAGATAAAAGAAATCCTCAGTAGCAGCGATGGGAGGTAGCAAGGGATTATAGTTCTTAATGGGGGATGAGTCGTTTGTAGATGAGAGAGGGGGCGCAAGGTATTCTACATATACATAGAGAAGGCAATGGGTGGAAAATAAATGGGTTGAGGGAGGTGATTAGTCATTACTAATGGCTCAACTCTAATTACTTGAGTTGAGGGGGAGGCGGAAGGACGATTGAAAACAAGGGGAGAGAAATAAATGAGATAGAAAACAACATGGGTGTGTTAGAGCATATTATATTAGATAAGGATATTAAGGTAAAATGTCTGCTTTAAGAGATTTCTCCGCTTTTTAAGTAGTACATATATATATATATATATATATAAAATAAATAATATGAAATAAAAAAATCTAAATTGTTTAAGAGTTAACATATCATTGTTAAAAAAATCATAACATGCATATATTTTACAAATAAAATGAATGATTTAATTTATTCAAAATAAAATAAAAAGTACTATACATACGCGTTTTAATTTGTTGGTAAATTTATTAAAATATTTTATTAAAAACTATTATATTGTTAAAAAATAAGTGGTTACAAAATCAATCATGCTCCTTAATTTATTATTTATTTTTTCATACTTTTATGAATTATGTTAACCAAAAGTTACTTCATGATTAGGGTTAAAAAAATATTTTAATGTTTGCTTTCAATATTAGTGAGAGAAAAATGATTTCTCAAGACATAATTTTTATTAATCACTATAAGATTTTTTATTGTACAATATAATATGCATTGAATAAGAAAAATAAAAGTCATCATAAAGATTATTCTAATATGTGTTAAGTTTTTACACCAAGTTTGTGTACCAAGTACATAATTGTGTCATACATACACCTAAAGTACAATACTTTAATCGATTTGGGCACCAAACATGGTGTAAAACTTGTATAAGACTCTTTTTTAGCATTTAATCAAACAATATGGGCGTGTTTGATAGAAAAGATGGAAAAGGGAAAAAAAATTCTAGCCAATTTTTTTCAAGTCAATTTTTCATTAAAACTTATGTCATGTAAAATTTGCTATTTTATGTGTTCGATTGTACTTGGGTAAAAATATGGGAAAAAAGAAATTTTATTTATGCCTTAACAACAAAACTCTGCTTGACAAATTTTTTAGTTGAGATGTAATATAAAAAAAGTTAAAACATATAAATTTCCATGCTTTAAATAGTTGTACATTTTTAATTGATGAATATTCTTTTCATGACGAACGTGTGTAATCAAACAACTCCAACATTGAAAATATAAAATATATCTCATTTGTCGTGTCAAAATAACGTCTATCAAAGATACCCTACAAACATTAATTCCTCACCCTCCAAAAAATGATAATAAATAACAATAATACAAAATAACATACATTTATTCCAATTTATGACATGAATGTCATGAAGGCAGAAAATACTAAGGATTTTAGGACACAATGGTGTGTCATCAACACAGTGTGGTATTTTTAGTGAAACCTATGTGATCCACACACATCACTCAATGTGATGATGACACATCACTGTGTCTCAAAATTAGGTCCAAAAATTAGGTCTCCTAAGCATTACTCCAAGAAGGCAGTATATGGATTAGTATTCACATTAGTGAAAATACCCTTAAAGCCACATTATATCTCTTTTAGTGGGGATTCTTCTCACTTTGATCTCATCTATCATCTCTCTTGCGAGTTCTCTTTATTTTATCTTCTCTCACTTATCATCTATTTTCTCATATTTTAGATTTTCTCTGTAATTTCGTTCAAGATTTTAATGGATGACTCCGCTCTCTTCTCTACAATTTTATCACTGATTTCATTAGTGGTGGCACCTCTATGTTTTTCGACAATGGCTTGGAGGCAAACCGATAGTTCCGATTGTGGTTCGACGATGCAAAGTCCAGGGGACCGGTGTTGAAAAACTCACAACATTTACTTTTTTTCTCTCTTCCTTCTAAGCACTGTACATACCATATATTGATATATACAGCACACTAACATACATATATTTATACAATACATCACAGACACACCCAGGGCTTTATATACCTATATGACATGGAGAGAATTTCTATCTCCCCTTATATTTTTCAGATTTACACCCACTTGTACATTTTATCTCCAAATAGAAAAGAATTGTTTTGGTTTAAACAATATCATGAACCAAATGTGTTGCTTAATACTACTAACCTAGCAACTCATTTAGCCCAATTATTTGGGTTCTCTTGCACAAATCTCTTATATAAACATGTGACGTGATTAACGTAGAGGCATTCAAGAAGAGCGTGATGAGCTTAAGTGTCAAATACGTTATATCTTCAAATTCATTGGGCGTGTAGAGAGAGGAGAATGAAGAGGCATAGCAACAATTGTGAAAGGAAAAAAAGTGGGATATTGTGGACACGAAATAGACGTGAGTAAGAAAAGAGGAAAGAGCCGGAGTGTATTATTGTTGACATGTGTCATAAATCTATGCAGAGACTCCATTTTTGAATTTATATATTTTACATTATATGATTCTTAATTATGTCCCAAAATCATGATGTAATAATTTATAAGTTGTACAAACTAATCATACCAATTAATAATTTTATGTTATATTTTAAATTTTTTTTCATTTATGTCATTAATTAGTACAACATTAGTTTAAACAAAAGAATTGTAAGTTTGACATTTTTCATTGCATAATATTTTTAATTCCATAAAGAGAGGATTCATAATCATTTCGTAATTAGTGCATACACATTTGATTTGAATTTAGTTCAAACTAGTGGGTTACGTAAGCAACTTTAAAATATACCAACATATAATATCCCATTGCAATAAAGTGATCCACTTTTTAAATGTTGTAATAAAATATATAACATTTAATGTAACGTCATTTTGGTATGATTTTTTAGATAATTTGATGCTTGTACCGTTTTCCATAATTATAAAGGTCATAATTTATTGTTATTGTAATACCACATATTTTTAAAGAATTTAATAAATAGCATAAATAAATAATTTCAAAAAAATTTAAAATATAATATAACTTAATCTAGCCTTTAAAATAATTTTAAAGTGGTAATTGGTGATTAAATGAAATCTTATACTAATTTAAAAAGGATGTAAACACAATGTACGTTGTCCCTTATACCCTCAAAAGATAAAAGAATTGCAGAGCTACTTTTAAGGCTTATTAACTACTGAACAATTGGGATCCTCCCTTTATTGTGAAGATCTGAATAGTCTCATTGTTTATAGTTAATCACATCAAATGCCTCTTTTAATAACAAAAGTCTCCCCATATCCCTCTCTTATAAACGAACTAGGGAAATCCTTTGCCTGAAGGCACAGCGAAAATTTTAAAAGTACGTAATTGTAAAATGGCAAAAATTTCAAGGTACGTAATTTCAAAATGAAAAAAATTTCATTCCCCAAAAAAATAAAGTGTAATTTTAAAAAAATTAGCCATAATTTCCTATGTTCGTAGGACTATCCACCCGCTTAACAAATAACACATAGTCCAACAATATTGAAATAATCTAAATTCATCAAACAAATTCACATATAACATGAAATATACAATATTCATCAACTGAATTCACATTGTCCCTCAAATAAACAAAGTATCAATTTTTAAAAAAAATTGGACATAACCTCATTTATTTATTGAACAATTCACCCTGCTTAAGGGATAACAACCAATCAAACAATATTCAAAGAGCACAAATTCATCAAACAAATTCTTCAATGCAAATTAAACAAACCTATGCATACTAAAAATGATGAAAGCATAGTTGTGTCCAACAATTTAAAATACAATTACCAAAAAAGAAGTAACCCCATTTTCGGGAAAAAAAACATGGAACAACGTGGCCACGCAACACCTCCATCTCGACCTCCTGCCTCTTTTTTGTTCAACCCACGACCTCAATCCCTCTCCAACTTGAGTTGATCTACAAAGCAACAATTTGATTGATAAGAATATATAACTATAAATAAAAAATAACTAAAAGTAATTGAAGGAAAAAATTATTTTTTTACTCGAGTATCTCGCTAATTGCCGAAATTGGACCTTAGTACTGTCATTGGAGAAGTAACTCAAACAAACTTCAACACTCAATAATAAAACCCGAAATAAGCTATTCTGACCTCAAACATGATCAGGGCTTCTTTTTTATGAAATTAGGATCCTAAAACCTGCAAAACATAACAACAGTATGAGATTTGCAACCATATATCAGGTTTTAATGTTTGAATCTCTAAAATAAAATCTTACCAAATCTTGTGGTAAGAACGGATCAAATCAGACATAATCTTGTAGTTGGCACATAAGAGAGAGAGATCATAGGATTTTGTAACTTGGCCATAATCCAGTAGTGATAGTGATAACAGTTAACTCAATTAGTAACCTGTAAAAGAAAGACATAGATCATAAGGTGTTGCAAGTATAATTAGTAACGTATAAAAGAAAAAATAAACAATACACATCAATACATGAGGCAATTGAAAATAAACAATACACATTCAGAACCCAAAGAAAATATATGACATTAATATGGTGTAAAGACAAACAAATCATGTGTAGTTACCATACTCACCTAATAATAAGCAGACCATTAATCAAATTGCATTTTCCCCAAATCTATTTTTAGATCAAATCTGATTTAAATCAACTAACAAATTTGTTTTAGATCAATTATTTTTTTAGATCAACTTTGTTTTAGATAAAAGACAAAAAAGGCAATATAAACCCATCCAAACTAAGAAATACAATTTTGAAAAGCGATTGCCTATCAAAAAGGCAATATAAATCCAACCATCCCTAACGTGTCTTCAATTTTTTATAGTAGGTAATAATATCTCACAAAACTTAACTATATGCATATATGAGTATGCATATATGCTGCATAACAGGTGAGACAAATAAGTAATATGCTGCATATGCATATATAAGGTATATTTTCCACTGCCAAAGAGAAAAACAAGTACTGAAGTATAACAAACTAACTAATTTGTTATATGTGAAAATGTGACTGTGTGATAATTGATTAAATTCGCAACTTTCTACGTTGGCACACTTATTTAATTAGTGTCTATTTTTAAACCAAAGTAAATCAGCCCCAAATCATTCAACTGCGTGTGTGCGTGTGTCAAACCATAAAATAAATAAAGCATGCGACACAAGCTTAAGGAAAAATCCCCCAAAGGGGCAAAACCTTTTATTTCACTATAATTTGTAAGAAAACGGCTTACACAGATTACAATGAAATAGGGTGACATACGAAATACCCGCAGGTGTCGGTTCCGATGTCTCAGCTGGAACTTTCCCTTTTCAGGAGGGCAACAATGAAGAAGAAAAATGGCTTCTCCACAAGAGTGAACTTTATAAGGAATCCCTCCACAATAGCATGCAACTGTCGGTTGTAGAGCTCTCCCCACAAAGTATAAACAAGAGCAAAGTATGTTCTTGAAAACCAAAACAATTCACTAAGGCATATGGGATTTTTGTGAATTGAAAACAAAAAGGGATTAAAACCCTAAAGGAAGAAGCCAAAAAGGATTATGCTTTCGCAGTATTTCTGTTCGTCAAAACGCTGTGACTTCTTAATGAAAACGGACTCATTTAATGAGTATTTATAGAAAATTGTACCGCCTTGAAAATATAGCTTGTTCGAAAGAGATCAACAAGTCGCTCGAACGAAGGACAAAAGTCGTTCGAACGAGATCTAACAACATGCTATGTCGTTTGAAAGACAATTGCATGTCATTCAAATGACCTATAAAATGAGATTACACGCAGGACTGTAGAAAATTTCAATACGAACGCGTGGCCGCCAGTTTCGTATCATTTTGATTTTTTTATGAATTAGTTATGATTTTTCTACGGAAAGGTGTCCGAGAACAAAATCTTTAGAAAAATATTTTATAAAAATATCCCAAAAGCTCTAAGTGAAAAGTTAAGGTATTTAAAACCTAACCTTACCAAAGTAAACTTCGCGGAGTCTTGCATGATGAAGAACTTGAGTAATTCAGATCCGTATTTGATGTAGATGTATCTTGAATGCTCTTCGACGGTGTAGCGGTATATGACATAATAAATTGATAACGAACCTATGAAAATATGTCCTTACATTATACCAAAGTCATCTTTTAAAAAAATCTTTTTGCAGACATTTATTCAAACATATGATGTGCTGAGTAAACATAGATATAAAATTACCCCATATGATGTGAAAAGGGCGGAGATATGGTGGTCGCTGATGAGGATCGGACGTGCCTTGAAATGAACAACCAATAACCCCTGAAAAAACATAATCATATATCCCTGACACAAAAGAAAAAAACACAGACAATGGAAGTTCAGAATGAAAAATAAGAAATCCAAAACAAATCCTATGTTGAAATGAAAAGAATGGGAAAAATACATAGATATTATGTAATGAACTGAGTAATTTAATTGAAGAAATCTAAAACAAAGGGACATACCAAGAATTCAATAACCTTCTACTTAACAGCCACTTTAGGTTCCTTCGCCGTGCAAGAATTCATCATCGCAATATCTCGATACCAAAACCTAACAAAAACATTAATTATACACAAACACATCAGATGTTGGTAAAAATGACAAACTTACCAAAAACTCTGTTTAAGAGATACTGCTTTTCTCTTTTTATCTCCCTCCTTTCTATTTTCTCAATCATTCATTCTCCTTTATTATTTAAGAAACTGACAGTGAAAGAGAGTGGCATAGTGGGAGAGATATTGTAGGAGTAGTTTGAGAAAATATGAGAGTGGGATACATACGATTATACATTCTCCTTAAAGGAACAAACTGAAAACATACACAAAACTTGTGCTCTACTGAATCCCTGCTACAAATCAAATGCGAGCACCCCTAACATGTAAACACACGTAAACCTAAGATTTTGACCAAAATAAAGATAAGACAAATTTGGAAAATAAAAAATAAGTGGAAAAATAAAGATTGTGCTCTTCTAAACTGGTGAACAACTCCGAAGAAAACTCAAAAATAAGTTCTGTAACGGATACCTTAGGGGTCTTTCTAGTGATGTGGTATGTTCCTTGTGTGTTCACTGTGAAGTATAAGGAACAATATGAGGAACAATTTGTAGCACTCAGTTCCCTGTCAAGTAAGAAAATGAAAAGGCATATGACACTTGAAAGATACAAAACTTTAATATCCTGTATGATTTGTTGAGGGAATGCTTTTTTTCAAAGGTATTATTCCATCAACTCTCTTACATATACTCAAAATAGAGCAACACAACAAATAGAAATACAGTCTAAAAACCAACATCCTTGCTTATTATATACAAAGTAAATAAAAAATGAGACACACTATGAACAAAGGTCCAGAGAAAAGACAGAGATCTCAAACATTCGAATGAATATTTTAGAGAGATAAAACCCATATTATACCTACCCTCCAAAATCAATATTCCATTTCCTCCATCAAACTCACAGTTGGAGGAACTGTCACTGTGAATACCTTAAGACCTAGTCTATTTATAAGGGGAAATATACCTTGTGGATTTTTCTCTATACGTACCTTAAGACCATCATTGTGAATAGTGTTATCCAAAGATAGAAACATACTTATGAGTAATCAATTGGCCTAAATTGCTTATTATCACGGATTACATTGGGTCTCCAAAGCGAGAGTGAGTGCTTATAAAGAAATTTATCAGCTTGTTATCTATCTTCCATCTGAATTGTAAACTGCTCACATTTATGTTACCAACTCAAAAGATTAGCAACATATAAAATAAATTACTCAAAATCAAATCAGATTAAGTAATAGATAGAAACATACTTGGGAGAATAAGTGCCCTTTTTCTTGCTAATTTATTTTCAGGTTTATGTTTCTGCTGCTTAGGGGGATTATTGGTCTACTGAATTTATGAAATCTACAGTTACTGCCTAAAAAAAATTAGTCTGCCTCGTGTTTCCACTTTTACTTGCATTCCACACTACACATTTGCTCCCATTCCACACTACACTACTTCATCCAAATCCTCACGTGACGAAGGGAAAAGCTCTATATCACGACTGCCCAGAGTCTTCTTGTCCTTCACCATTGCATCTTTCGAAGCTTCAGCACTTGCAAACTCCACAAATGCTTCACCATTAGGCCTTCCCCACTGAATTAACAATAAAAGGAATCGAGTCTTAAGATAGCATAAAATCATTAAAGAAATTCATAATTTCATCCTTACCATCTGAAAATGGAAATCCCCTCAATTGCAGTATCCTAGTACGCTCAATAGAGTCCCTTCCCTCATTAAAAAATTTCAACCTTGAGGCAATGCGATGAGGTGAACCACCTCGAGCATCTGAGACACACATATGAGACTTAAAAGTTAAAGAAGTTAAAAATATCAAAAATTAAAGAGAAGAGAAAAAACTAAGTGTGCTTACCATGTCGTCGAATCCCCATGTAGCCAAATTACGTCCCTGCATACATATAAGGCATTAAAACTTGATTCAAAATTGAACACTCATCCAAAAAATATATAGAGGTGGGAGAAAATACCTTAATCAAGTAAAAACAAATATTTCTATGGTAAATTAAATACTATTTTAATTAAACACGACAACCAACAAAAACAAAATGTCCCATGTATAAGTTGTAAAACAGTTTAAATTTAATCTCAAACCATAGCCAATAATTTATCGTTCACAATAAAACCAAGCAGATAAGTCTCAAAATCAAGTAGATCACCCAAATGGGCATTTTGCCAAACACATAGCAATGGACTAGACATGAAATGAATGATAGCACTTAAAAAAACTCCACCCAAACTCCACTATCATTCTATTGCCGAACTTGTTGTTTTGAAGAAAATCTTCGTAGAGTATGATACAAAAAAAGGCTTTACATAAAAATTGTTGGGAGATAACCAACACAGGGCCAACTTGATGTTATTTTGAAACCCCAAACTTTGGTGAATCCTTAATGGAAAATATGAACTATGGCTTATAAGTCAAACTCATGTACGAACCAATACATTTAGCATAATTGGATGAAGATCATACAACTAGGTGTACTAACCAAAGCCAAATTTATTAAACGTATGCAATAAACACTCACAAACAATGCTAAAATTGAAATAAAAATTGTATAGTTCATACCATGAATATCTTCAGACCAATAATCCAAACCTATAACAAAATAAAGAGGCACCAAGTTACTACCAGAAAGGAAAAGAGATAAACAAATGAAACAATAGTAAATATTTTAAGTGAAATCTCAACAATAGTACAGATTTCAATGACACCCCAACAATGCTTTGACATTTACCAAGACAAACAAAAAAATTTAAATTAAGGGTAAAAAACCATACCTGCTGCAATGAAACGTTGTCTTCCAAGATCCGAGGTCAAATTGTAGTTGCGGGGAGATGTGTATCTCGCTAGATCTGGGGTTAAAAATCAAATTTTATAAAAACCCCAAAATGAAAGATATCATCAATACAAAGTTATACTAAACTGAGTGCTACTCCAAATACATTTCAGCATTAAATTAATTTATAGTGGCTGAGATAAAAAAAAATAGCACTGTTGAAGACTTACCATTAATCCAAACCAATCAACAATAGCACATGTAATAGTGATAAACATCCTCAACTATTTTATATGGGAGAAGAAAACACACAAATAAATCAACAATAATCAATTGAGAAACCTTAGAATTCCACCTTGGAAACTCAAGTAATCAGATTCAAAACTGAAAAATACAATACAATTATATATAGAGAATTTCATCTTCTGAGTATAACAATCAATTTGGGTTCCCGGAAACGTGAGAACATGTTTTTCCCCTTAAACACTCCAATACGAATTACAATCATATACCTTCAAGACTATATCATCTTTCTTTATTCATGTACCTTCAAGCCTATAGCTTCTGCAGGAAATCAACCATTATATAATTATAGGCAATTTTTGTTGAAATGTGAGTACTATTATGTAGTCTTCAACATTATAATCCGCTCAGTTACCATTAACAAACGTCCCAATAATATTATATATATGCATACGGCGAGTTAATTGATGCTTACGGCGAGTTAATATGACAATATTGTTAATTCTATTTTATTTGTGTTCATTGACTAATATCAAAAGTGATTAAAAGTTTTAATACATTCAACACAAAGATTCAAAATAATTTGAAAAGTGATGTTAAGTAGTCAGAGTAAAATTAAAGATCAAAAGTAAGTGAAAACGAAGATTACAACAATAGAAGTTCAGGGAAATAGAATACTTGAACATTGAACATGTGTGAGAAGAAAAAAAAGTTCAACCCACTCTTGCAAGATGTCATGAATATAATTAGAATATTTTCCTTCCAAAAATTACAAGAATATAAATCGAATATTTGTCATTATTTTAATTAGAATATTTTTCTTCCAACTGAATACTTGGAGCTCGACATCATACAAAAAATTATAATATGAAATTTTGAATATTTGCCTTCCAAAATTACAAACTTTAAATTAAGGAGGCCCTGGAAACAGGAATAGAACTAATATACCGAACTAAAAATTAGTGAATATATTGAGAGAAAATGAAATAAAAATTATGTCAATCGACACAATAGTGCTTCCGAAAAAGATAAAGTGTCCACTAAATGTGTAAGATAATCTTTCTTAGACATTCTGTAATCAGGTATAAGAAAAAGACAGGTTTTAGGAGCAACTTTCACTATATTCCGTCAAAATCAATATTCCCTTAAGAACGGGATGAGCACATTACATTAGCAGGGTTGATTTATCATTGAAAAACTGGGAAATGGATGAGCACATTATCAAAAGCAACAACTTCCCTACTTTCAACACCAATCGTTGTCATTTCATACTAATTACATTATCAGGACTGAATTATCATTGAAAAAATAGGAAAGGGATGAGCACATTATACATGGGAAATTAAAAGAATACAAAATAAATAAGAGAAGCAACTGAGCTCTGCTTGGCATTTTTTAAGCGCTTGGCATTCAATAAAGAAAACTGTCAAAATTTCAAGGCCTTTAAATGATGCTTCTAAAGGAATCAACATAACTGATAGTTTACAAATAGTATACAAGAAAATATCCTTAAAAAACTAAATTAATTCATATGAACTTATACATAGAAACTAAATATAGTTCTCCCAAGGTCCATGTGAGATCCCCTCATACATCATTAATAAACTTAATCCCTAAAATCAAGGAGGCTAATCATCAAGAATAAATTAATCAACTGACATATACTTCTAAAATCACATTGTCAAAAGAAATACTAATAAGAGAATTCAGAAGAAAAAATGTAAAAGTATAGCATCCATTGAGTCGAAAATGCATATAAAACATTCATCGAGTAGAAAATGCATATAACTCATTACGATAATAGAGCTTAGCAAATACATACAACATATAAAATATTCATTAAGATGAATTTCATATTAGTATCAAACACATAAAACATATAAAACAATCATTAAGATAATAGAGCATAGCAAATAGAGATAAAAACTTCAATAAAATTCATGAAAAGCTTACAGTTACAGCATCAATACGGAAAAAATTTGAAAACTTCAATGAAATTCATTCCAAGTAAACATCAACGTGTGCGATTGACATATATGGTGAACTAAAATTGGTAAATGGTAATGATTTCAAACCCCCAAAAGGTAATATACCATTCAGCATCTTACAACTAATTTCTATCTGAACCATTGTCAAATAAACTTTTTCCCCAATTTCGGAACTGTCAAAACATAAAATATGCATTTTAGAACCTATAAATATTACCTAAAATGAACAAAAAAGGAAAAAAAATTAAAATATGTAAAGAGAATAAAAGGAGTATACTTGTTTAGGCTGTTGCAAGTATAATCAGTGACCAGCAAAAGAAAAAATAATCAACAAAAGACAAAAAAATGATTAGATCCCAACACATAAGCATTCATGTAAACATAAACATACATGTGAACAATATAAAACAAAATGAATAAAATCAAAATAGATCTTAACCAAAATCAAAATGAAAAAAGTCCTAAAATAAACCCTAAATACAGTGTATGTGGGTATGTATCTAAACAAAGAGAAATGGCAAGAGTCTAACAAAGGGAAATCACGTGTATGTGAAAATAGGATTCTTGGATGAGAGAAAGATGCGAGAGATGGAGGGAGACGGGTGAGTGTGTACGGGTAAGAGTGTGAGATATCCATTTGAAACCTTCGAACCCTAGATTTCCCCTAAGATCCATTCGAGAGAGAGCAAAGAGATTTACCTTCTGAGTGCTAAAGAACAAATTGAGAGAGAGAGAGAGAGAGAGAGAGAGAGAGAGAGGAAAGTTGTACGATTAATAGAGAGAGAGGGAGTAGTGTACTCGGCTAGTGTGTAAAATCTTCCAATGTGTTAACTTTCTATTTTATCCATGTATTTGAATTTTGAGTAAAAGGAGAAAAGGAAATAAAGGGTATTAAAAGAGGGGAAAATCAAATAGTCAAGGGACAAAAATGGTAATAGGGGTATTTTAATCTCAACCTTTAGATTGTTGCCTTGGTGGACAAATCCTAGCCCCTAATTATCTTATCAACTTATGGAATAGTAACCGAACTTCTACTCCTTATTGTGTAGATATATATATCTTCCTCTCTTTAAAACACGCCACCCACATTGTTGTTCCCATAATTTCAACCAATATAGAGCAATAATGAGGTACCGTTATTGATTTTATTTTCCAAATATACTTCATTTAAATTTAGAGAATTTATCAACCCAATATGATATATCTCTCTCGTCAATTTTAGGTTCATCAAAATGGGTGTTGTTTTGGGACTGTTAAGAAACGACTTCATGTGAGAAGTTATTAACACTGATAATTTTTTTTGTTAATTTGTTTCTTTTTTTTGGTTTAGTTGGATGTTTATTACCTTTCAATAGGTTCTTTACCTCTACCCAAATCCGCCTGCCGATATTCTCTAACTTGTACCCTTCCGCCCATAATTGGCCAAGTCGGTATTTGACCCACATAATTATGTCCAAATTGGCTTATTTGTACTTTTTACATTTGAGTCCTTATATAGGAACTTATATGTTGCATAGAGATCAATGCACATATACCTTCAAAAATAGGGGAAGCACGAGAGCTCTGTCCAATTATGGTTCCAAACCTTAACATTTCGGCACTTAAACATTACTGAAATTTAATGCACTTTTTTTTCCAGAGATAAGCCTTGTAATATTTTCACATTTTTTCTGAATTGGTATGAAGTTACTTTATACTTTGTAAAATTTTCTCAGTTATGTTTCCATCCCTTTCTTCATACTGATTGCAGGCCCTAATGGTACTTGAAAGGTGTATCTTTTATCATTTTAATTTTATATCAAAATTTATGAATACATGTGAGTTAAGGGCACAATTATTCCTTATGTGTTTATGGTGAACTGTTGTGTTCAAGGGTGATTATGCAGACTACTATTATTTTTAAGGATGGAAATGGGAACCTTTTAACATGCTTTTATGTCAGCAAAGAAGATAAAACAAAAGTTAATATTTTTTTCTAATAGGTAAAACATAATAAACTTTCAGGAATAAAGAATGTAAAAAAGTAAATCCATGAAATAGATAATGTGACAAATAGTTAAAAACAAGTATACCTTATTAGAACTATATAAACTATTTTTTTTCTTTTTAGGTGCTTCTTAGGGTCATTTAACAAGAAATCCGTGTATAAGTTTTAAATAAAGTTTTATTTTTTTTATAAGTTTATTAATCTTTGTTTAATTTTTTTTATAGTACAATATATCCTTAAATAACAATTGATGTTCCTGATCTCCTTATGATAATTTCCTTTAATATGACATCCATAATTTTGGTTTACTTTATTGAATTGTGTGACAAGTATTAAAGTTCAATTTTAGTTCACTATTCGTTCCTTTGACAAACAAATATGCATACACATATTCGTAATGTCAATTAACTCTAACATCAGTGAAGTCGCTACACGTAAGTGCTAACTAGTTATATGAAATTGGATTTTAAACTTGTTAATTAGAATTCATGGGACTTAATCATATTTTGTTAAATGAATTGTGCTCTAGTTATTAATATTTGGGTAGGGCTTTGCCTTAGTGTATTAAAACACTTTAAAGAGGATAGGGATGTTATTTGGGTAAAACCTATAAGGAATTTAGGTCTTTTAACATTTTCATGTCAATTAAGTTTAGAATTTTGAAGAATTAAAAATGTGGAATTTTAAACAATTAAAACCAGTCTCCCTTTTAAACCCTTAGTCGCACTCGCGGCAGGAACACCCTACGACTGCTGGTATGTTCAGCCAAAGGGTCTACTGGTTGGGAGGCCTATTTTATGTTTTGTGTTGCATGAAAATTCATTTCATGAGCTCCCTTACTTTACATATCTTTTCTATAAAAATATCCTAGTCTTCTCTCTAAACCTTTCCTCAAGAAACCCAAAATCATAATCAAATCAAAGTTTTTCTCGACATAATTTCAAGCAAAGATTCAAGAAGGAGATTGAAGCTTTCAATCACATTTCAAAGAGGTTTTATAATATTTTCAAGACTGGTTTCAAAGGGCTCTTACTAGTTCATTATAAACCAATCTTTTATGCAATTTTAGGCAAGTTACTAATTTACTCTCCTCCTTTTATATATATGAGTTTTAATTTCACTTATATTTAATCTTTAGATCTAAAATCAAGTAGAACATCTTTGGGTTTGCAATCCCTAATTGTTAATCTCTCTTATGATGTATGGTACATGGCCCCCTATTTTCTTTCCCTTTAAGTCCTTTATGGATTTCGAGTCGAGAATAGAGTAGTGGCTTATTCGGCGTTATATCACAATTCATTCATTCTCGGGCATAGCTATTCATGAAACGTGGCATGGGACATCTTTCGTCATGGTAGCCTGATTCCAAGATCCAATTCTTTTAATCCCAAGTCCTCCCTCTTTCCGAGGAAGACACAATGTTTCCCAGGCCACCTTGCCACCCCCCTTACTAACATCATCATCCTTCCAAAGAAAAGATATTATTGAATTCACATGACATAGGTTGGATATTAATTTAATTGGTTTAGGAATTGATGAAACTGGATTGTTTGTAATTAGCCTTGTATATTAGGGGTTTGGGTATTAATTAGTAGTTCTATGATTTTATGGAATTTATAATTGATAATCAACCCTTATTTAGATTTACATTATGGTTGAAAAATGGATATTCCATACGGGGGTGTACCTTTAGTGTGGCACCCCGTAAAATCTATTGTTAGATTGATGAGGTCCAAAAATAAAGAATACACGAGTCAAAACAATTAAGTACCATTCTAAGAATGACTGAAAAAAATAAACTAATACAATGAAGAACTAATAATAGTAATGAAAGGAATAAACCAATAAACACTTATACCAATAATCTGACAGTAGATAAACTCCATCATCGAAAATACAACCATCTCATAATAATAAAACTCCAACACGAATAAACTAAATATAGTAACCCGACTTTGAAAATACCAGAAATGAAATGCAAGAAATAAAAGTTAGCACGCAGGCTCAAAACCCCTATTAATAAGATATAATAGGAAGGAGTGAAATGAGATCAGGGCTATGGCAACAACTACGACCTAGGATTTGAAAACATATTTCAACAACATGATTAAACCTAATAAGTCTACGCATAATAATAATAATTTAACTGAATTTGGGCTATAATAACCATGCACCTTCCTATCACATTTTAGTTATTTTTAAATTAACCGAGCCTGAACAACCTAAATATATCACACGGTTATAATCCCAATCCCGAGTGAACCCAATGATTAATTATAATTCTATTTAAATGAATATAATTGAGTGGTTCCATAACTAATGCCAGTGTATAAATCTCTAGTAAATTCTTGATAAAGTATAAACAGTCCCATAGTCTAATATCCAATTAAGTATGATCCCAACACATATAAATAAATGCGCTATGCATAAGCCCAAATATAAAATATGAAGGTCCATCATTATTGCCTTCGGAGATCACTCATGCGTGGGGGGTTTCGCGACTGAGTATCCAGTTGCTATGAGTTATGTTGGATGCACACGAGTTGTACGTTCCGCCCTCGGTTACCTTTGGGGGGGTGCATTCATCTCCTCGTGATACGTTTTCAAGCCTAAGTGTTTTTACTCTCAATTCGGGTCCTACTCTCAAATCAGGAGTCCCATGACAGTGCTACCAGCTTCTACGTGTTAGGTTTGGATGTGCACAAGGTGTTCGTGTTGCCCAAAGTGCCGCTGGGGGTGGCATCGGCCTCTTCAGGACATGTTTTCAAGCCTAAGTGTTTTTTTCTCTAATATCCGGGTCCTATACTCAAATTGGGAGTTTCCCGACTGATCGGACGGTTGCTACAAGTTATGTAGAACGTGCACGAGGTGTTCGTGCTGCCCGCAGTGCCTTTTGGAGGGGTTGATGGCATCTGTCCCCTCGCTACATGTTTTCAAGCCAAAGTGTTCCTTCTCTCAAATCTAGGTCCTATTCTCAAATCGGGAGTTCCGCGACTGCGCAGCCGGCTGCTATGTGTTATGTTGGATGTGAACGAGGTGCTGGTACGGCTCGTATTTCCGTTTAGGTGAGTGGGTGGGGTTGGTTGCTTTTGCCCCCTCACACCACATTTTAAAGCCTAAGTGTTTCTACTCTCGAATTCGGGTATTATTCCCAAATCGGGAGTTCCTCGATGGCGCAGACGGTTGCTACGTGTTATGTTGGACATGCACGATGTGTTCATGCCACCAGTGGTGCCGTTTATGGGGGGTTGGTGGTGTCCGCCTCCTCACGGCATATTTTCAAGCCCAAGTGTTCCTACTCTCAAATCAGGGGTGTTGTCGATTGCTACGTGTTACGTTGGATGCGTACGAGGTGTTCGTGTCACATGTGGTACCGTTTGGGGGGTGGGGTGGGGTTGCGTTCGCCTACTCGTGACACATTTTCAGACCTAAGTGTTACTACTCTCAAATTTGGGTCCTATTCTGAAACTGGGATTCCTGCGATGGCGTAGTCGATAGCTACGAGTCATGTTGAACATGCACAAGGTGTCTGTTCCACCCGCGGTGCCATTTGGTGTGTGTGTGTGGGGGGGGGGGGGGGGCATCCACCCTCTCACGGCACGTTTTCAAGCCTAAGTGTTCCTACTCTCAAATCCGAGTCCTATTCTCAAATTGGGAGTCCCGCGACTGGTCGACCAGTTGTTGCGTGTTATGTTGGACATGCATGAGGTGTTCATGCCGCCCGTAGTGCTGTTTGTGTGTGTGTGTATGTGTGTGTGTGTGTGGGGGGGGGGGGGGGGGGTCAGTGGCTTCCACCTCATCGCGGCACATTTTTAAGCATGAGTGTTCATATTCTCAAATACGGGTCCTAATCTCAAATAGGGAGTCCCGTGATTGTGCGGTCAGTTGCTACGAGTTATGTTGGACGCGTACGAGTTGTTCATTTCGCCCGCGATGCCATTTTGGGTGTGTGTGGGGTTTCGTCCACCCCCTCGTGACATGTTTTCAAGCCTAAAGTGTTTCTACTATCAAATTAGGGAGTCCCGTGACGGTGCGACTGGTTGCTACGTGTTAAATTGGACGCACACGAGGTGTTCGTGTCGCCCACAGTGCCGTTTGGGTGGTGGGGGTGGCGTCTGCTCCTCGCGGCACATTTTCAAGTCTAAGTGTTTCTACTCTCAAATCTGGGTCCTATACTCAAATTGGGTGTTCTTCGACTGAGCGACCAGTTGCTACATATTACGTAGGATGCACACGAGGTGTTCGTGCTACCCGCGATGCCGTTTAGAGGGGGTGGGGGTGGTGGCGTCCGTCCTCTCGCGACACATTGTAAGCCAAAGTGTTCCTACTCTTGAATTCGGGTGCTATTCTCAAATCGAGAGTTACGCGATGGAGAAGCAGGTTGTTATGTATTACGTTGGATGCGCACGAGGTGTTCATGCTAGCAGTGGTGTCGTTTGAAGGGGTGTTGGTGGCGTCCTCCCCCTTGTGGGACGCTTTCCAGCCAAAGTGTTCCTATTCTCAAATCGGGAGTTACGCGACTGCGCGACCGGTTTCTACATGTTATGTTGGACATGCACGAGGTGTTCGTGTAACACACGTTGTTGTTTTGGGTGGTTGGTGGGGTTGAATTCGCCTCCTCACGGCACGTTTTCAAACCTAAATGTTCCTACTCTCAAATTTGGGTCTTATTCTCAAACCTAGAGCCTTGCGACTGCATTGTCGATAGCTACGTGTTACGTTGGATGCCACGAGGTGTTCGCGGCACCCGCGGTGCCATTTGGGGTTGGGGTTGGTTGCATCCGCCCCCTTATGGAAAGTTTTCAAACCTAAATGTTCCTACTCTCAAATACGGGTCCTATTCTCAAACCGAGCATCCCGCAACTGCGCAGCCGGTTGTTAAGTGTTACATTGAATGTGAATGAGGTGTTCATGCCGTCCGCGGTGCCATTTGGGGGGGGGGGGGGGTAAGTGGCGTCCGTCCCCTCACAACATGTTTTCAAGTCAAAGTGTTCCGTCCCTCAAATCCAGGTCTTCTTCTTAAACTGGGAGTCCCGTGACTATATGGTCGGTTGCGACATGTTATGTTGGACGCGCAAGAGGTGTTCCTACCACCCGCGGTGTAGTTTTTTTTGGGTGGTGGTGGTGGTGACATCAGCCACTTTGCGACACGTTTTCAAGCCTAAGTGTTCCTAATCTCAAATACTGGTCATATTCTCAAATCAGGAGTTTCGCGACTACGCGACCGGTTGCTATGTGTTACATTGGACGTGCACGAGGTTTTCGCACTGCCCACGATGCCGTTTAGGGGGGGGGGGGGGATTAGTGGCATTTGACCACTCGCAGCACATTTTCAAGCCTAAGTGTTCCTACTCTCAAATTCGGGTCCTATTCTCAAATTCGGAGTCCCGAGACTGTGCGACCGATTTCTATGTGTTATGTTGGACGTGCAATAGGTTCTTGTGCCACCCGTGGTGCCGTTTGGGGTGGTGGTTGTTGGTGTTTGGTGGCGTCCGCTCCCTCGTGAAATGTTGTCAAGTCGAAGTGTTTCTACTCTAAAATCCGTGTCCTATTATCAAATCAGGAGTTCGTGTTACGTTCTACGTGCACGAGGTGTTCGTGTTGCCTGGGGTGCCGTTGGGGGGGGGGGGGTGTTCCTATTCTCAAATTCGAATCCTATTCTCAAACTAGGAGTCCCACGACGTTGACGTCGGTTTTTACGTGTTATGTTGGAAGCGCACGAGGTGTTTGTGCCACCCACGATGCCGTTTGGGGTGGGTGGAGTCCATCTACTCGCGACACGTTTTAAACCTAAGTGTTCCTACTCACAAATCCGTGTCCTATTCTCAAATCGGTAATTCCTCTACTGTGCGATCGACTGGGACATGTTACGTTAGAGGCGCACGAGGTGTTTGTGCTGCCCGCGATTTTGTTTGGGGTGGCGGGTGGCGTCTACGCCATCGTGGCATGTTTTCAAGACTAAGTGTTCCTAATCTAAAATCGGGAATCCCGCGATTGCATGGTGGGTTGCTACGTGTTACATTCAACAATCACTAGGTGTTTATGTCACCCGTAGTGCTGTTTAGTGGGCGGGTTGGCTTCGTCCGCCCCCTAGAGGCACATTTTCAAGCCTAAGTGTTCCTACTCTCAAATTCGGGTCCTATTTTCAAACCAGGAGTCTTGTGATAACACCCCTGGTTGTGACATGTTACGTTGGTCATGCACGAGGTGTTCATGTAACATGCGTTGTCGTTTGATGGGGCGGATGGGTTGGTTACGTCCGCCCCCTTAGACACATTTTCAAGCCTAAATGTTATGACCCTCAAATACGGGTCTTATTCTCAAACCTGGAGTCCTGCGACTACACGGTCGGTTGCTACGTATTACGTTGCCTGAGCACAAGGTGTTCGTGCCACTCGCGATGCGGTGTGTGTGTCTATGGGGGGGGGGGGGGGGGGGGGGCTTGGCGGCCTCCCCTCCGTCGCGATACGTATTCAAGCCTAAGTGTTCCTACTCTCAAATCCGTGTCCTATTATAAAATCGATAATCTCGCGACTGAGCGGCCGAATGCTACATATTACGTTGAAGGCGCATGAAGTGTTTATGATGCCCGCGGTGCCGTCTATGGTGGTGGGTGGCCTTTGGCCCCTCGCAACATGTTTTCAATCCTGCCAGATCCTACTCTCAAATCTGTGTCCTATTCTCAAACCGGGAATCCTGTGATTGCACAACAAGTTTCTATGTGTTACGTTGAACATGTAAGAGGTGTTCATGTCACATGTGGTTCCGTTTGGGGGGGGGGGGGGGGTTCATCCGCCCCCTCGCATCATGTTTTCAAGCCTAAGTTTTCCTACTTTCAAATTCGGTTCCTATTATCAAACCGGGAGTCCCGGGACGGAACGACCAGTTGATATGAGTTAATTTGGATGGCCACAAGGTCTTCGTATCGCCCACAGTGCCTTTTGTTTTAGGGGGGAGGGGTTGGTTACGTCCGCCCCTTCGCATCATGTTTTCAAGCCAAAGTGTTCCTACACTCAAATTCGTGGCTTATTCTAAAATTAGGAGTCGCGCGATGGCACAAATTGTTGCTATGTGTTATGCTGGACATGTATGAAGTGTTCGTGCCACCCGCAGTGCCGTTTAGAGGGGGTTGGTGGCATCTTCCCCCTTGCAACACGTTTTCAAGCCTAAGTGTTCCTACTCATAAATTTAGGTCCTATTCTCAAACCGAGAATCCCGCGATGGTGCGTCCGGTTGCTACGTGTTAGGTTGAATGTGCACAAGGAGTTTGTGCCATCCACAGTTCTGTTTGGGTGGGATGGGGTGGGGGGTTGGTGGCGCCCGTCCCCGACGGCACACTTTAAAGCTAAAATGTTCTTACTCTTAAATCCATGTCCTATTCTCAAATCAGGAGACCCATGAGTATGCGACCAGTTGTTACATGTTACGTTGGACGGGCACGAGGTGTTAGTGCCACCCACGATTTCATTTTTTTTTTTGGGGGGGGGGGGGGGGGGCGGATTGGTGGCATCCGCCCCCTCACGGCACATTTTCAAACCAAAGTGTTCCTACTCTAAATTCGGATCCCATTCTCAAACCGGTAGTCCCACGACTGCGTGACTGGTTGCTACGTGTTACAGTGGATGCACACAGGGTTCTAATGCCACACGTGGTGCCGTTAGGGTGGTGGTGGTGGCGTCCGCTCCCTCGCGACACGTTTTCAAGCGTAAGTGTTCCTACTCTCGAATCTAGGTCCTATTCTCAAACCAAGAATCGCACGACTGCGCCACGGTTTGCTAAGTGTTAGGTTGGATGCGCACGAGGTGTTCGTACCATCCACGGTGTCATTGGGGGGGGGGGGGGGTTGTGGTGTCCCCCTTCGCGACACGTTCTCAAGCCCAAGTGTTCCTACTCTCAAATTTTGGTCTTATTCTCAAATCGGGATTTTTGTGACTGCGCAATCGATTGTTATGTGTTATGTTGAACGCGCACAAGGTGTTTGTGTCACCCGCGGTGCCATTGGGGGGAGGCGATTACTTTCACCCTCTCATGGCACGTTGTCTAGCCTGTGTTCCTACTCTAAAATTCGTGTCCTATTATTAAACCAAGAGTCTCACGATGGCGCGACCGGTTGTTACATGTTACATTTTCCACCTTCAATTCCATTTGGGGGGGGGGGGGGGTGTGGCATCCGCCCCATCACGACACATTTTCAAACTTAAGTGTTTCTACTCTCAAATTCGGGTCCTATTCTCAAATCAGGAGTCCTACAACTGTGCGGTCGGTCGCTACGTGTTACATTGGACTCACACGAGGTGTTCGTGCCGCTCGTGGTGCCCTTTTTTGGGGAGGGGGGAGGTGGGAGCAGTGTGGGGTGGTGGTTGCTGGCATCCACTCCTTCGCGGGACATTTTCAAGACTAAGTGTTCCTACTCTCAAATCCGGGTCCTATTCTCAAATCAGGAATCCCATGGTTGCGTAGTAAGTTGTTACGTGTTATGTTGAATGTGCACGAGGTGTTCGTGCTACCCGTAGCGCCGTTTGTGGGGGTGGGGGGGGTGGGGGTGGGGGTGTTCGTCCCCTCGCGGCACGTTTTCAAGCCTAAGTGTTCCTACTCTCAAATCCGGGTCCTATTCTCAAATCGGGAGTTTCGTGCCAGTTCTCCCAGTTGCTATGAGTAAGGTTGGATGCGCAAAAAGTGTTCGTGTCGACCGTGGTGCCGATTAAGGGGGGAGGGGTTGAGTCCACCCTCTTGCGGCATGTTTTCAAGCGTAAGTGTTCCTACTCTCGAATTTGGGTCCTATTCTCAAACGAGGAGTCTTGTGATAGTGCAACTTGTTATTAAGTGTTGAGTTTTATTCACACGAGGTGTTCGTTCCACCTGAGGTGCCATTTTTTTTGGGGGGTGGGGTGTTGGTGTCGTCCGCCCCCTTGTGGTACGTTTTCAAGCCTAAGTGTTCTTACTCTCAAATTCGGGTCCTATTATCAAACCGGGAGTTTCGCGACTGCGCATATGATTTTCACATGTTACGTTGGACACGCACGAGGTTTTTGTGCCGCCAATGGTGCCATTTTTTTTGGGGGGGGTGACGTTCGCCCCCTCACGAGACGTTTTCAAGCCTAAGTGTTGCTACTCTCAAATAGGGAGTTGCGCAACTGTGCAGTCGGTTGTTACATATACGTTGGATGTGCACGAGATGTTTGCGTCACACGCGCTTCCGTTTAGGGGGAGGGTGTTTGTGTCCTCCCCCTCGCAACATGTTTTCAAGCCTAAGCGTTCCTACATTAAAATTCGGATCCTACTCTCAAACCAGGAGTTCGCGACAGTGCGACCGGTTACTATGTGTTACGTTGAACGCACAAGAGGTGTTCGTGCCACCCATGATACCGTTGGGTGTGTGTGTGTGTGTTGGGGTGGGGTGGGGGGCTTGGTGGAGTCTGCCCCCTCGTGACAGACTCAAAAATAAGTTCTGTAACGGATACCTTAGGGGTCTTTCTAGTGATGTGGTATGTTCCCTGTGTGTTCACTGTGAAGTATAAGGAACAATTTTTAGCACTCAGTTCCCTGTCAAGTAAGAAAATGAAAAGGCATATGACACTTGAAAGATACAAAACTTTAATATCCTGTATGATTTGTTGAGGGAATGGTTTTTTTCAAAGGTATTATTCCATCAACTCTCTTACATATACTCAAAACAGAGCAACACAACAAATAGAAATACAGTCTAAAAACCAACATCCTTGCTTATTATATAAAAAGTAAATAAAAAATGAGACGCACTATGAACAAAGGTCCAGAGAAAATACTGAGATCTCAAACATTCTAATGAATATTTTAGAGAGATAAAATCCATATTATACCTACCCTCCAAAATCAATATTCCATTTCCTCCATCAAACTCACAGTTGGAGGAACTGCCATGTGAATACCTTAAGACCTAGTCTATTTATAAGGGAAAATATACCTTGTGGATTTCTCTATACATACCTTAAGACCATCATTGTGAATAGTGTTATCCAAAGATAGAAACATACTTATGAGTAATCAATTGGCATAAATTGCTTATTATCACGGATTAGATTGGGTCTCCAGAGCGATAGTGAGTGCTTATAAAGAAATTTATCAGCTCGTTATCTCTCTTCCATCTGAATTGTAAACTGCTCACATTTATGTTACCAACTCAAAAGATTAGCAACATATAAAATAAATTACTCAAAATCAAATCAGATTAAGTAATAGATAGAAACATACTTGGGAGAATAAGTGCCCTTTTTTCTTACTAATTTATTTTCAGGTTTATGTTTCTGCTGCTTAGGTGGATTATTGGTCTACTGAATTTATGAAATCTACAGTTACTGCCTCAAAAAAAAATTAGTCTGCCTCGTGTTTCCACTGTTACTTGCATTCCACACTACACATTTGCTCCCATTCCACACTACACTGCTTCATCCAACTCCTCACGTGATGAAGGGAAAAGCTCTATATCACGACTGCCCAGAGTCTTCTTGTCCTTCACCATTGCATCTTTTGAAGTTTCAGCACTTGCAAACTCCACAAATGCTTCACCATTAGGCCTTCCCCTCTGAATTAACAATACAAGAAATCGAGTCTTAAGATAGCATAAAATCATTAAAGAAATTCATAATTTCATCCTTACCATCTGAAAATGGAAATCCCTCAATTGCAGTATCCTAGTACGCTCAATAGAGTCCCTTCCCTCATTAAAAAATTTCAAACTTGAGGCACTGCGATGAGGTGAACCGCCACGAGCATCTGAGACACACATATGAGACTTAAAAGTTAAAGAAGTTAAAAATATCAAAAATGAAAGAGAAGAGAAAAAACTAAGTGTGCTTACCATGTCGTCGAATCCCCATGTAGCCAAATTACGTCCCTGCATACATATAAGGCATTAAAACTTGATTCAAAATTGAACACTCATCCAAAAAATATATAGAGGTGGGAGAAAATACCTTCATCAAGTAAAAACAAATATTTCTATGGTAAATTAAATACTATTTTAATTAAACACGACAACCAACAAATACAAAATGTCCCATGTGTAAGTTGTAAAACAGTTTAAATTTAATCTCAAACCATAGCCAATAATTTATCGTTCACAATAAAACCAAGCAGATAAGTCTCAAAATCAAGTAGATCACCCAAATGGGCATTTTGCCAAACACATAGCAATGGACTAGCCATGATATGAATGATAGCACTTAAAAAAACTCCACCCAAACTCCACTATCATTTTATTGCCCAACTTGTTGTTTTGAAGAAAATCTTCGTAGAGTATGATACAAAAAAAGGCTTTACATAAAAATTATTGGGAGATAACCAACACAGGGCCAACTTGATGCTATTTTGAAACCCCAAACTTTGGTGAATCCTTAATGGAAAATATGAACCGTGGCTTATAAGTCAAACTCATGTACGAACCAATAAATTTAGCATAATTGGATGAAGATCATACAACTAAGTGTACTAACCAAAGCCAAATTTATTAAACGTATGCAATAAACACTCACAAACAATGCTAAAATTGAAATAAAAATTGTATAGTTCATACCATGAATATCTTCAGACCAATAATCCAAACCTATAACAAAATAAAGAGGCACCAAGTTAGTACCTGAATGAAAAAGAGACTAATAAATGAAACAATAGTAAATATTTGCAATGAAATCTCAACAACAGTACAGATTTCAATGACACCCCAACAATGCTTTGACATTTACCAAGACAAACAAAAAAATTGAAATTATGGGTAAAAAACCATACCCGCTGCACTGAAATGTTGTCTTCATAGATCTGAGGTCAAATTGTTGTTGCGGGGAGATGTGGATCTCACTAGATCTGGGGTTAAAATTCAAATTTTCCAAAAAACCCAAAATAAAATATATCATCAGTACAAAGTTATACTAAATTGAGTGCTACTCCAAAAACATTTCAGCATTAAATTAATTTACAGTGACTGAGATTAAAAAAAAATAGCACTATTGAAGACTTACCATTAATCCAAACCAATCAACAATAGCACGTATAATAGTGATCAACATCCTCAACTATTATATAAGGGAGAAGAAAACGCACAAACAAATCAACAATAATCAATTGAGAAACCTTAGAATTCCACCTTGAAGTAATCAATTTTGAAACTGAAAAATACAACGCAATTATATATCTAGAATTTCACCTTTTGAGTATACCTGTAATTTGGGTTCCCGAAAACGTGAGAACATGTTTTCCCCTTAAAAACACCAATACAAATTACAATCATGTACCTTCATGACTATAACATCTTTCTTTATTCATGTACCTTCAAGCCTATAGCTTCTGCTGGAAATCAACCATTATATAATTATAGGCAATGTTTGTTGAAATGTGAGTACTACTATGTAGTCTTCAGCATTATAATCTTTGCAGTTACGATTAACAAACTTCCGAACAATATTATATATATGCATACGACATGTTAATTGATGCGTACGGCGAGTTAATATAACAATATTGTTAATTTTATTTTATTTGTGTTCATTGACTAATATCAAAAGTGATTAAAAGTTATAATACATTCAACACAAAGATTCAAAATAATTTGAAAAGTGATGTTAAGGAGTCACAGTAAAATTAATGATCAAAAGTAAGTGAAAACCAAGATTACAACAATAGAAGTTCAGGGAAACAACATACTTGAACATTGAACATGTATAAGAAGAAGGAAAAAAGTTCAACCCACTCTTGCAAGATGTCATGAATATGATTAGAATATTTGCTATCCAAAAATTACATGAATATAATTTGAATATTTGTCATTAATATAATTAGAATATTTTTCTTCCAACTGAATACTTGGAGCTCGACATCATACAAAAAATTAGAATATTAAATTTTGAATATTTGCCTTCCAAAAATTACAAACCTCAAATTAAGGAGGCCCTGGAAATAGGAATAGAACTAATATACCGAACTAAAAATTAGTTAATATATTGAGAGAAAATGAAATAAAAATTTTGTCAATCGACACAATAGTGTTTCCGACAAAGATAAAGTATCCACTAAATGTGTAAGATAATCTTTCTTAGACATTCAGTAATCAGGTATAAGAAAAAGACAGGTTTTAGGAGCAACTTACACTATATTCCGTCAAAATCAATATTCCCTTAAGAACGGGATGAGCACATTACATTAGCAGGGTTGATTTATCATTGAAAAACTGGGAAAGGGATGAGCACATTATCAAAAGCAACAACTTCCCTACTTTCAACACCAATCGTTATCATTTCATACTAATTACATTATCCGGACAGAATTATCATTGAAAAAATAGTAAAGGGATGAGCACATTATACATGGGAAATTAAAAGAATACAACATAAATAAGAGAAGCGACAGAGCTCACCTTGGCATTTTTTTAAGCTCTTGGCATTCAATAAAGAAAAATGTCAAAATTTCAAGGTCTTTAAATGATGCTTCTAAAGGCATCAACATAACTGATAGTTTACAAATATGATAAATGAAAACATCATTAAAAGACTAAATTAATTCATATGAACTTATACATAGAAATCAAATATAGTTCTCCCAAGGTCCATGTGAGATCCCATCATACATCATTAATAAACTTAATCCTTAAAATCAAGGAGGCTGACCATCAAGAATAAATTAATCAACTGATATATACTTCTAAAATCACATTGTCAAAAGAAATACTAATAAGAGAAGTCAGAAAAAAATGTAAAAGTATAGCATCCATTGAGTCGAAAATGCATATAAAACATTCATCGAGTAGAAAATGCATATAACTCATTAAGATAATAGAGCTTAGCAAATACATACAACATATAAAATATTCATTAAGATGAATTTCATATCAGTATCAAACACATAAAACATATAAAACAATCATTAAGGTAATAGAGCTTAGCAAATAGAGATAAAAACTTCAATAAAATTCATGAAAAGCTTACACTTACATCATCAATACGGAACAAATTTGAAAACTTCAATGAAATTCATTCCAAGTAAACATCAACGTGTGCGATTGACATATATGGTGAACTAAAATTGGTAAATGGTAATGATTTCAAACCCCCAAAAGATAATATACCATTCAACATATTACAACTAATTTCTAGCTGAACCATTGTCAAATAAACTTTTTCCCCAATTTCGGAACTGTCAAAACATGCATTTTATCACCTATAAATATTACCTAAAATGAACAAAAAAGGAAAAAAAAATAAAATATGTAAAAAGAATAAAAGGAGTATACCTGTTTAGGCTGTTGCAAGTATAATCAGTAACTAGCAAAAGAAAAAATAATCAACAAAACACAAAAAAATGATTAGATCCCAACACATAAGCATGCATGTAAACATAAACATACATGTGAACAAATATAAAACAAAATGAATAAAATCGAAATAGATCTTAACCAAAAACAAAATGAACAAAGTCCTAAAATAAACCCTAAATACAGTGTATGTGGGTATGTATATAAACAAAGAGAAATGGCAAGAGTCTAACAAAAAGAAATCGCGTGTATGTGAAAATAGGGTTCTTGGATGAGAGAAAGATGTGAGAGATGGAGGCCGACGGGTGAGTGTGTACGTGTAAGAGTGTGAGATATCCATTTGAAACCTTCTAACCCTAGATTTCTCCCAAGATCCATTCGAGAGAGAGAGAGAGAGCAAAGAGATTTACCTTCTGATTGCTAAAGAACAAATGGAGAGAGAGAAGAGAGGGGGGGGGGGGGGGAGTTGTACGATTGATGGAGAGAGGGAGAGAGAGAGAGAGTAGTGTACTCTGCTAGTGTGTAAAAGCTTCCAATGTGTTAATTTCCTATTTTATCCATGTATTTGAATTTTGAGTAAAAGGAGAAAAGGAAATGAAGGGTATTAAAAGAGGGGGAAATCAAATAGTTAAGGGAAAAAAATGGTAATGGGGTTATTTTAATCTCAACCATTATATTGTTGCCTTGATGGACAAATCCTAGCTCCTAATTAAATTATCAACTTACGAAATAGTAACCAAACTTCTACTCCTTATTATATAGATAATAGGGAAATGCCCGTGCCTGAAGGCACGGCAAAAAATTTCAAGGTACGTAATTGAAAAACGAAAAAAATTTCATTCCCCAACAAAATAAAGTGTAATTTAATAAAAATTAGCCATAATTTCCTATGTTCGTAGGACTGTCCACCCGCTTAACAAATAACACATAGTCCAACAATATTGAAATAATCTAAATTCATCAAATAAATTCACACGTAACATGAAATATGCAATATTCATCAACTGAATTCACATTGTCCCTCAAATAAACAAAGTATCAATTTTTAAAAAAAAATTGGACATAGCCTCCTTTATTTATTGAACTATCCAATGTGCTTAAGGGATAATAACCAATCAAACAATATTCAAAGAGCCCAAATTCATCCAATAAATTCTTCAACGCAAATTACACAACCCTAAAATGCAATTATACACAACTATGCATACTAAAAATGATGAAAGCATAGTTGTGTCCAACAATTTGAAATACAATTACCAAAAAAGAAGTAACCCCCTTTTCGAAAAAAACACGGAACAACGCGGCCACACAGCACCTCCATATCGAACTCTTGCCTCATTTTTGTTCAACCCACGACCTCAATCCCTCTCCAACTTGAGTTGATCTACAAAGCAACAATTTGATTGATAAGAATATATAACTATAAATAAAAAATAACTAAAAGTAATTGAAGGAAAAAATGATTTTTTTACTCGGGTATCTCACTAATTACCGTAATTGGACCTTAGTACTGTCATTGGAGAAGTAACTGAAACAAACTTCAACACTCAATAATCAAACCCGAAAGAAGCTATTCTGACCTCAAGCATGATCAGGGTTTCTTTTGTATGAAATTAGGATCCCAAAACCAGCAAAACATAACAAGAGTATGAGATTTGCAACCACATATCAGGTTTTAATGTTTGAATCTCTAAAACAAAATCATACCAAATCTTGTGGTGAGAATGGATCAAATCGGACATAATCTTGTAGTTTGCACATAAGAGAGAGAGATCATAGGATTTTGCAACTTGGCCATAATCTAGTAGTGATAATGATAACAGTCAACTCAATTAGTAACCTGTAAAAGAAAGACAAAGAACACAAGGTGCAAGTATAATTAGTAACCTATAAAAAAAAAACAATACACATCAATACATGAGGCAATTTAAAATAAACAATACACATTCAGAACCCAAAGAAAAGATATGACATTGTATGGTGTAAAGACAAACAAATCATGTGTAATTACCATACTCACCTAATAATAAGTGGACCATTAATCAAATTGCATTTTCCCCAAATATGTTTTTAGATCAAATCTATTTTAGATCAACTAAAAAATTTGTTTTAGATTAAATCTGTTTTAGATCAACCCTATTTTTAGATCAACTTTGTTTTAGATAAAAGACAAAAAAAGGCAATATAAAACCAACCAAACTAAGAAATGCAATTTTGAAAAGCGAAACAGCGATTGCCTATCAAAAAGGATATATAAACCCAACCATCCTTAACGCGTCTTCAATTTTTTATAGTAGGTAATAATATCTCACAAAACTTAACTTTATGCATATATGTAGATGCATATATGCATATACATATATGAGTGTGCATATATGCGGCATAATAAGTGAGACAAATAAGTAATATGCTGCATATGCATATAGAATGTATATTTTCCACTGCCAAAGAGAAAATCAAGTACTAAAGTATAACAAACTAACTAATTTGTTATACCAAAGTCATCTTTAAAAAAAAAATCTTTTTGCAGACATTTACTTAAACATATGATGTGCTGAGTAAACAGACATATAACATTACCCCATATAATGTGCAAAGGGCGGAGATATGGTGGTCGCTGATGAGGATCAGACGTACCTTGCACTGAACAACCAATAACCCCTGAAAAAACATAATCATATATCCCTGACACAAAAGAAAAAAACACAGACAATGGAAGTTCATAATGAAAAATAAGAAATCCAAAACAAATCCTATGTTGAAGTGAAAAGAATGGGAAAAATACATAGATATTATGTAATGAACTGAGTAATTTAATTGAAGAAATTAAAAACAAAGGGACATACCAAGAATTCAATAACCTTGTACTTAACAACCACTTTAGGTTCCTTCACCGTGCAAGAATTCATCATCGCAATATCTCGATACCAAAACCCAACGAAAACATTAATTATACACAAACACATCAGATGTTGGTAAAAATGACAAACTTACAAAAAACTCTGTTTAAGAGATACTGTTTTTCTCCTTTAATCTCCCCCTATCTATTTTTTCAATCATTCATTCTCCTTTATTATTTAAGAAACTGATAGTTAAAGAGAGTGGTAGGGTGGGAGAGATAATGTAGGAGTAGTTTGAGAAAATATGGGAGTGGGATACATGCGATTATTCATTCTCCTTAAATGAACAAAATGAAAACATACATAAAACTTGTGCCCTGTTGAATCCCTGCTACGAATCAAATGCGAGCACCCCTAATATGTAAACACACGTAAACCAAAGATTTCGACCAAAATAAAAATAAGACAAATTTGGAAAATAAAAAATAAGTGCAAAAATAAAGATCGTGCTCTTCTAAACTGGTGAACAGCTCCGGTGAAAACTCAAAAATAAGTTCTGTAACGGATACCTTAGGGGTCTTCCCGACGATGTGGTATGTTCCCTATGTGTTCAATGTCAATTATAAGGGACAATATGAGGAACAATTTGTAGCAATCAGTTCCCTGTCAAGTAAGAAAATGAAAAGGCATACGACACTTGAAAGATACAAAACTTTAATGGATTTGTTCAAAGGTATTGTTCCATCAATTCGCTTACATATACTCAAAACAGAGCAACACAACAAATATAAATACAGTCTAAAAACTAACAACCTTGCTTATTATATAAAAAGTAAACAAAAAATGAGACACTCTATGAATAAAGGTCCAGAGAAAAGAACAGAGATGCCAAACATTCTAATGAATATTTTAGAGAGATAAAATCCATATTATACCTACCCTCCAAAATCAATATTCCATTTCCTCCATCAAACTCACAGTTGGAGGAACTGTCACTGTGAATACCTTAAGACCTAGTCTATTTATAAGGGGAAACATACCTTGTGGATTTTTCTCTATACATACCTTAAGACCATCACTGTGAATAGTGTTCTCCAAAGATAGAAACAGACTTAGGAGTAATCAATTGGCCTAAATTGCTTATTATCACGGATTAGATTGGGTCTCCAAAGCGAGAGTGAGTGCTTATAAAGAAATTTATGAGCTCGTTATCTATCTTCCATCTGAATTGTAAATTGATCACATTTATGTTACCAACTCAAAAGATTACCAACATATAAAATAAATTACTCAAAATGAAATCAGATTAAGTAATAGATAGAAACATACTTGGGAGAATAAGTGCTCTTTTTCTTGCTGATTTATTTTCAGGTTTATGTTTCTGCTGCTTAGGTGGATTATTGGTCCACTGAATTTATGAAATCTACAGTTACTGCCTCAAAAAAAAATATTAGTCTGCCTCGTGTTTCCACTTTTATTTGCATTCCACACTACACATTTTCTCCCATTCCACACTACACTGCTTCATCCAACTCCTCACATGACGAAGGGAAAAGCTCTATGTCACGACTGCCCAGAGTCTTCTTGTCCTTCACCATTGCATCTTTCGAAGCTTCAGCACTTGCAAACTCCACAAATGCTTCACCATTAAGCCTTCCCCTCTGAATTAACAATAAAAGGAATCGAGTCTTAAGATAGTATAAAATCATTAAAGAAATTCATAATTTCATCCTTACCATCTGAAAATGGAAATCCCCTCAATTGCAGTATCCTAGTACGCTCAATAGAGTCCCTTCCCTCATTAAAAAATTTCAACCTTGAGGCACTGCGATGAGGTGAACCACCTCGAGCATCTGAGACACACATATGAGACTTAAAAGTTAAAGAAGTTAAAAATATCAAAAATCAAAGAGAAGAGAAAAAACTAAATGTGCTTACCATGTCGTCGAATCCCCATGTTGCCAAATTACGTCCCTGCATACATATAAGGCATTAAAACTTGATTCAAAATTGAACACTCATCCAAAAAATATATAGAGGTGGGAGAAAATACCTTAATCAAGTAAAAACGAATATTTCTATGGTAAATTAAATACTATTTTAATTAAACACGACAACCAACAAAAATAAAATGTCCCATGTGTAAGCTGTAAAACAGTTTAAATTTAATCTCAAACCATAGCCAATAATATATCGTTCACTATAAAACCAAGCAGATAAGTCTCAAAATCAAGTAGATCACCCAAATGGGCATTTTGCCAAACACATAGCAATGGACTAGCCATGAAATGAATGATAGCACTTAAAAAAACTCCACCCAAACTCCATTATCATTTTATTGCCCAACTTGTTGTTTTGAAGAAAATCTTCGAAGAGTATGATAAAAAAAAAGGCTTTACATAAAAATTGTTGGGAGATAACCAACACAGGGCCAACTTGATGTTATTTTGAAACCCCAAACTTTGGTGAATCCTTAATGGAAAATATGAACCGTGGCTTATAAGTCAAACTCATGTACGAACCAATACATTTAGCATAATTGGATGAAGATCATACAACTAGGTGTACTAACCAAAGCCAAATTTATTAAACGTATGCAATAAACACTCACAAACAATGCTAAAATTGAAATAAAAATTGTATAGTTCATACCATGAATATCTTCAAACCAATAATCCAAACCTATAACAAAATAAAGAGGCACCAAGTTACTACCAGAAAGAAAAAGAGATAAACAAATGAAACAATAGTAAATATTTACAATGAAATCTCAACAATAGTACAGATTTCAATGACACCCCAACAATGCTTTTACATTTACCAAGACAAATAAAAAAAATTGAAATTAAGGGTAAAAAACCATACCTCCTGCAATGAAACGTTGTCTTCCTAGATCCGAGGTCAAATTGTAGTTGCGGGGAGATGTGGATCTCGATAGATCTGTGGTTAAAAATCAAATTTTATAAAAACCCCAAAATGAAAGATATCATCAATACAAATTTATACTAAACTGAGTGCTACTCCAAATACATTTCAGCATTAAATTAATTTATAGTGACTGAGATTAAAAAAAATAGCACTGTTGAAGACTTACCATTAATCCAAACCAATCAACAATAGCACGTGTAACAGTGATAAACATCCTCAACTATTTTATATGGGAGAAGAAAACACACAAACAAATCAACAATAATCAATTGAGAAACCTTAGAATTCCACCATGGAAACTCAAGTAATCAATTTCAAAACTGAACAATACAATACAATTATATATAGAGAATTTCATCTTCTGAGTATAACAGTCAATTTGGGTTCCTGGAAACGTGAGAACATGTTTTTCCCCTTAAACACTCCAATACGAATTACAATCATATACCTTCAAGACTATAGCATCTTTCTTTATTCATGTACCTTCAAGCCTATAGCTTCTGCTGGAAATCAACCATTATATAATTATAGGCAATTTTTGTTGAAATGTGAGTACTATTATGTAGTCTTCAACATTATAATCTGCTCAGTTACCATTAACAAACGTCCCAATAATATTATATATATGCATACGGAGAGTTAATTGATGCTTACGGCGAGTTAATATGACAATATTGTTAATTCTATTTTATTTGTGTTCATTGACTAATATCAAAAGTGATTAAAAGTTTTAATACATTCAACACAAAGATTCAAAATAATTTGAAAAGTGATGTTAAGTAGTCAGAGTAAAATTAAAGATCAAAAGTAAGTGAAAACGAAGATTACAACAATAGAAGTTCAGGGAAATAGAATACTTGAACATTGAACATGTGTAAGAAGAAAAAAAAGTTCAACCCACTCTTGCAAGATGTCATGAATATAATTAGAATATTTTCCTTCCAAAAATTACAAGAATATAAATCGAATATTTGTCATTATTTTAATTAGAATATTTTTCTTCCAACTGAATACTTGGAGCTCGACATCATACAAAAAATTATAATATGAAATTTTGAATATTTGCCTTCCAAAATTACTAACTTTAAATTAAGGAGGCCCTGGAAACAGGAATAGAACTAATATACCGAACTAAAAATTAGTGAATATATTGAGAGAAAATGAAATAAAAATTATGTCAATCGACACAATAGTGCTTCCGACAAAGATAAAGTGTCCACTAAATGTGTAAGATAATCTTTCTTAGACATTCAGTAATCAGGTATAAGAAAAAGACAGGTTTTAGGAGCAACTTGCACTATATTCCGCCAAAATCAATATTCCCTCAAAAACGGGATGAGCACATTACATTAGCAGGGTTGATTTATCATTGAAAAACTGGGAAAGGGATGAGCACATTATCAAAAGCAACAACTTCCCTACTTTCAATACCAATCGTTGTCATTTCATACTAATTACATTATCCGGACTGAATTATCATTGAAAAAATAGGAAAGGGATGAGCACATTATACATGGGAAATTAAAAGAATACAAAATAAATAAGAGAAGCGACTGAGCTCACCTTGGCATTTTTTAAGCGCTTGGCATTCAATAAAGAAAACTGTCAAAATTTCAAGGCCTTTAAATGATGCTTCTTAAGGAATCAACATAACTGATAGTTTACAAATAATATACAAGAAAATATCCTTAAAAGACTAAATTAATTCATATGAACTTATACATAGAAACTAAATATAGTTCTCCCAAGGTCCATGTGAGATCCCCTCATACATCATTAATAAACTTAATCCCTAAAATCAAGGAGGCTGACCATCAAGAATAAATTAATCAACTGACATATACTTCTAAAATCACATTGTCAAAAGAACTACTAATAAGAGTAGTCAGAAAAAAATTATAAAAGTATAGCATCCATTGAGTAAAAAATGCATATAAAACATTCATCGAGTAGAAAATGCATATAACTCGTTAAGATAATAGAGCTTAGCAAATACATACAACATATAAAATAATCATTAAGATGAATTTCATATCAGTATCAAACTCATACAACATATAAAACATTCATTAAGTTAATATAGCTTAGCAAATAGAGATAAAAACTTCAATAAAATTCACGAAAAGCTTACAGTTACAGGATTAATATGAAACAAATTTGAGAAATTCAATGGAATTCATTCCAACTAAACATCAATGTGTGTGATTGACATATATGGTGAACTAAAATTAGTAAATGGTAATGATTTCAAACCCCAAAAAGATAATATACCATTTAGCATCTTACTACTATTTTCTAGCTGAACCATTGTCAAATAAACTTTTTCCCTAATTTTGAAACTGTCAAAACATAAAACATGCATTTTAGCACCTATAAATATTACCTAAAATGCACAAAAAAGGAAAAAAAATAAAATAGGTAAAGAGAATAAAAGGAGTATAGCTGTTTAGGCTTTTCTAAGTATAATCAGTAATCTGTAAAAGAAAAAATAATCAACAAAAGATAAAAAATTGATTAGATCCCAACACATAAGCATACATGTAAACATAAACATACATGTAAACAAATATAAAACAAAATGAATAAAATCAAAATAGATCTTAACCAAAATCAAAATGAAAAAAGTCCTAAAATAAACCCTAAATACAGTGTATGTGGGTATGTATCTAAACAAAGAGAAATGGCAAGAGTCTACCAAAGGGAAATCGTGTGTATGTGAAAATAGGGTTCTTGGATGAGAGAAAGATGCGAGAGATGGAGGGAGACGGGTGAGTGTGTACGGGTAAGAGTGTGAGATATCCATTTGAGACCTTCGAACCCTAGATTTCCTCTAAGATCCATTCGAGAGAGAGCAAAGAGATTTACCTTCTGAGTGCTAAAGAACAAATTGAGAGAGAGAGAGAGAGAGAGAGAGAGAGAGAGGAAAGTTGTACTATTAATAGAGAGAGAGAGAGTAGTGTACTCGGCTAGTGTGTAAAATCTTCCAATGTGTTAACTTTCTATTTTATCCATGTATTTGAATTTTGAGTAAAAGGAGAAAAGGAAATAAAGGGTATTAAAAGAGGGGGAAATCAAATAGTCAAGGGACAAAATGGTAATAGGGGTATTTGAATCTCAACCTTTAGATTGTTGCCTTGGTGGACAAATCCTAGCCCCTAATTATCTTATCAACTTATGGAATAATAACCGAACTTCTACTCCTTATTGTATATATATATATATCTTCCTCTCTTTAAAACACGCCACCCACATTGTTGTTCCCATTATTTCAACCAATATAGAGCAATAATGAGGTACTGTTATTGATTTTATTTTCCAAATATACTTCATTTAAATTTAGAGAATTTATCAACCCAATATGATATATCTCTCTCGTCAATTTTAGGTTCATCAAAATGGGTGTTGTTTTGGGACTGTTAAGAAATGACTTCATGTGAGAAGTTATTAACACTGATAATTTTTTTTGTTAATATGTTTCTTTTTGTTTTGTTTAGTTGGATGTTTATTACCTTTCAATAGGTTCTTTACCTCTACCCAAATCCGCCTGCCGATATTCTCTAACTCGTACCCTTCCGCCCATAATTGGCCAAGTCGGTATTTGACCCACATAATTATGTCCAAATTGGCTTATTTGTCTTTTTTACATTTGAGTCCTTATATAGGAACATATATGTTGCATAGAGATCAATGCACATATACCCTCAAAAATAGGGGAAGCACGTGAGCTCTGTCCAATTATGGTTCCAAAACCTTAACATTTCGGCACTTAAACATTACTGAAATTTAATGCACTTTTTTTTCCAGAGATAAGCCTTGTAATATTTTCACATTTTTTCTGAATTGGTATGAAGTTACTTTATACTTTGTAAAATTTTCTCAGTTATGTTTCCATCCCTTTCTTCATACTGATTGCAGGCCCTAATGGTACTTGAAAGGTGTATCTTTTATCATTTTAATTTTATATCAAAATTTATGAATACATGTGAGTTAAGGGCACAATTATTCCTTATGTGTTTATGGTGAACTGTTGTGCTCAAGGGTGATTATGCAGACTACTATTATTTTTAAGGATGGAAATGGGAACCTTTTAACATGCTTTTATGTCACCAAAGAAGATAAAACAAAAGTTAATATTTTTTTCTAATAGGTAAAACATAATAAACTTTCAGGAATGAAGAATGTAAGAAAGTAAATCCATGAAATAGATAATGTGACAAATAGTTAAAAACAAGTATACCTTATTAGAACTATATAAACTATTTTTTTTTCTTTTTAGGTGCTTCTTAGGGTCATTTAACAAGAAATCTGTGTATAAGTTTTAAATAAAGTTTTATTTTTTTTATGAGTTTATTAATCTTTGTTTAAATTTTTTTTTATAGTACAATATATCCTTAAATAACAATTGATGTTCCTGATCTCCTTATGATAATTTCCTCTAATATGACATCCATAATTTTGGTTTACTTTATTGAATTGTGTGACAAGTATTAAAGTTCAATTTTAGTTCACTATTCGTTCCTTTGACAAACAAATATGCACACATATTCGTAATGTCAATTAACTCTAACATCAGTGAAGTCGCTACTTGTATGTGCATCCATCTAACCTGGGTCTCACGTGCAATGCACGTAAGTTCTAACTAGTTATATGAAATTGGATTTTAAACTTGTCAATTAGAATTCATGGGACTTAATCATAAATTGTTAAATGAATTGTGCTCTAGTTATTAATATTTGGGTAGGGCTTTACCTTAGTGTATTAAAACACTTTAAAGAGGATAGGGATGTTATTTGGATAAAACCTATAAGGAATTTAGGTCTTTTAACATTTTCATGTCAATTAAGTTTAGAATTTTGAAGAATTAAAAATGTGGAATTTTAAACAATTAAAACCAGTCTCCCTTTTAAACCCTTAGTCGCACTCGCGGCAGGAACACCCTACGACTGCTGGTATGTTCAGCCAAAGGGTCTACTGGTTGGGAGGCCTATTTTATGTTTTGTGTTGCATGAAAATTCATTTCATGAGCTCCCTTACTTTACATATCTTTTCTATAAAAATATCCTAGTCTTCTCTCTGAACCTTTCCTCAAGAAACCCAAAATCATAATCAAATCAAAGTTTTTCTCGACATAATTTCAAGCAAAGATTCAAGAAGGAGATTGAAGCTTTCAATCACATTTCAAAGAGGTTTTATAATATTTTCAAGACTGGTTTCAAAGGGCTCTAACTAGTTCATTATAAACCAATCTTTTATGCAATTTTAGGCAAGTTACTAATTTACTCTCCTCCTTTTATATATATGAGTTTTAATTTCACTTATATTTAATCTTTAGATCTAAAATCAAGTAGAACATCTTAGGGTTTGCAATCCCTAATTGTTAATCTCTCTTACGATGTATGGTATATGTCCCCCTATTTTCTTTCCCTTTAAGTTCTTTATGGATTTCGAGTCGAGAATAGAGTAGTGGCTTATTCGGCGTTATATCACAATTCATTCATTCTCGGGCATAGCTATTCATGAAACGTGGCATGGGACATCTTTCGTCATGGCAGCCTGATTCCAAGATCCAATTCTTTTAATCCCAAGTCCTCCTTCTTTCCGAGGAAGACACAATGTTTCCCAGGCCACCTTGCCACCCCCCTTACTAACATCATCATCCTTCCAAAGAAAAGATATTATTGAATTCACATGACATAGGTTGGATATTAATTTAATTGGTTTAGGAATTGATGAAACTAGATTGTTTGTAATTAGCCTTGTATATTAGGGGTTTGGGTATTAATTAGTAGTTCTATGATTTTATGGAATTTATAATTGATAATCAACCCTTATTTAGATTTACATTATGGTTGAAAAATGGATATTCCATACGGGGGTGTACCTTTAGTGTGGCACCCCGTAAAATTTATTGTTAGATTGATGAGGTCCAAAAATAAAGAATACACGAGTCAAAACAATTAAGTACCATTCTAAGAATGACTGAAAAAAAAAAAATAATACAATAAAGAATTAATAATAGTAATGAAAGTAATAAACCAATAAACACTTATACCAATAATCTGACAGTAGATAAACTCCATCATCGAAAATACAACTATCTTATAATAATAAAACTCCAACACGAATAAACTAAATATAGTAACCCGACTTTGAAAATACCAAAAATGAAATGCAAGAAATAAAAGTGAGCACGCAGGCTCAAAACCCCTATTAATAAGATATAACAGGAAGGAGTGAAATGAGATCAGGGCTATGGCAACAACTACGACCTAGGATTTGAAAACATATTTCTACAACATGATTAAACCTAATAAGTCTACCCATAATAATAATAATTTAACTGAATTTGGGATATAATAACCATGCACCTTCCTCTCACATTTTAGTTATTTTTAAGTTAACCGAGCCTGAACAACCTAAATATATCACACGGTTATAATCCCAATCCCGAGTGAACCCAATGATTAATTATAATTCTATTTAAATGAATATAATTGAGTGGTTCCATAACTAATGCCAGTGTATAAATTTCTAGTAAAATCTTGATAAAGTATAAACAGTCCCATAGTCTAATGTCCAATTAAGTATGATCCCAACACATATAAATAAATGCGCTATGCATAAGCCCAAATATAAAATATGAAGGTCCATCATTATTGCCTTCGGAGATCACTCATGCGTACTAGGTATAGTTATAGATGGTCCAATACCTATAACCTTAAAGCATCGGCACGGTACAAGTCACCACGCCTTCCCATGAGTCGCATAGACCTATATACCCAAGACTATATGAAGAGCATCCCCATTTATTCCCCCTCAAGATACGGGTATGTCAGCAGTAAGACCCAGGGTAAAAATTACCAATACAAGCTCGTCGCTATCCCGGGGTACCAGTGCGATCGATATCGTACGCGTCCCATAAAGAATCCCTCCTAATATATCCCCCCAGTAGAACTCACACATGATATGCTTCCACATAAAGTCAAAGTAGAGTAATCCAATCTTCTCACAGATTACTAAAATAATATCTGAATTCTTATATTAATTATTCCCAGTTATTTAAGAATTTAAAAATCAAACTGACCTAAACTCATTCTAATGATATCCCAAACTCATTTAAACGAAACAATACATGTCGTTCAAACGACATCCCAAGTTTTTCGGACAAAACCCTAATTATCGTTCTAATGATATTCTAGTTTATTTCAATGAAAATTTATATCTCATTCTAAAGAGATTGATGTAGATTCATCTTCTCCAAAACGCCCAAAACAACCATTAACACCTAAAATCCTAAGTTCGAAGCTTCTAATCAGTCCTAAACCCATATTCCTTCATACATAAGTTTTGATGCAATAACACTAACCTACATCTACAAGTTTTAAATGATTATAACATGGATTCAAGTGTTAATTATAGATTAAGAGTTAAGAACCCAAAGTTTATGATTCTAATTATTCAAAATCATATTTGATTAAAATTTTAAATTAAACAATGGGCTTTTATTAGATTCATTACCGATGATCCTAGGAACGATCTTTCCGTAATAAATGTGCGTTATACCCCCTTGAACTAAATGGGTTGACCTTATAGGCTCAGACTCATAGGGTCAACCTCATAGGTTCGATCTCATACCGTCGGCCAAAACTGAACAGAAAGATAAGAACGCATAAAAATTATCAGAAATGGTATTTTAGTCATATCCAACATGCACCGATGGATGCACATGATTATATTTACACTTGAAGATAATGATCACGCATTCCATGCTTCATCTAAAAGGGAAGGTGCCGGCAATCAAGAGGATCTCTTCAATAAACATTCTCCATATGACTTTGGGTGCACATTACACCCCAAGTCACCTATAAATAAATTGTACCTTCACACTTGTTCCATAAATTAATTCACTATAAGTAATTATTGTTACTCTTACCAAACACTGTATAGAGAGATAAAGTACACATGTAACTTATAAAACACTATTCATATAGTGAGAAATGAGTTGCATCAAAGTAAATGTAGGCTAATTGACTGAACCACTATAAATCCTTTATGTTGATCTCTTCTCTGCACTTATTTACTGCATTTACTATTCATCATCATACCCATAAATTATTATAATGACTCACTGAGTTCTTCATATGTTATCTGAATTATTATAATTTTGTGTAACATCAGATTGATGTCGTCTGTGGGAACCGACTGTTAACTCGGTTTTTTTTCATGGGTGAACTCCCCTATAACCTGGTTATATGCACATATTTGTGTTATCTCTGACCTGAATATATAGTTCAAGGGTCTTTCTCTCTCTCTCTCTCTCTCTCTCTCTCTCTCTCTCTCTCTCTCTCTCTCTCTCTCTCTCTCATCTACAACTCATTTTCTAGGTATTGTATGAACTTGATCTTAGTTTGAGTAAAATTATTGGTGAAATCACTATTTACCATCATAGTTCTAGTATTTTGATCTTAACATACCACTAGTTCATTCCAAATTCAATTTTTTTATAAATCTGTAAACTGCGGATGGAAACACTAGCCAGATTTGTAAATTTCGTGTTTACTGTCCACTCTCGTGCTCAGTGATTGCTGGGTGGAATGCAAATCTATTGATCGAAAAATGTCATTTGACTTACCACTGCCACCCCTCCTGGAAGAATGCATGCTTCAAGTAGTATACCACCATTAGATATGGCAGAGCTCACCGAAGTGCCGAGAAAGATGATATCAAACTAAGAGAAAATACAATCATAGATGTTGGATCTTACCCAGACGTTGGTAGGAGGGGGTTGAAAACCCTTATACTTTGATTGTTAGGGGTATACGAACCTCCCCACCCTGAATAATTACTCTATGCAATAAAGAAATCTGGTATTAGGGATAAGACGAAAAAATGTCAAAGGATCCCGATAGCTCAAATTGGGATATGAGGAGAATCTGAGCGATGGAATCCCAACAGATGAGGAGGCAGAGGGAGAATCGCAACAAAGAAGCCTAGACTACTCTTATCATCCAGGAAAAATATACTCTATCCCAAGAACAATATCAGTAACATGGACAAAGCATCCATCACAACAGAGGGCTAGTTCTTTTACTAGGCTCACAAATTAATAAAACTTTGATAGGATAGGACCCAGGCACTGTGCCCCACCTACTGCTCCTAGCCAATGTGATATGAGGAAGTATTTTGAGGAACGTAGGGGAACCCTGACCCTAAGGGGTTTGGCCTACATTGGACCTCAAGATCTGTCTCATATCATGACTAGCAAGATGATCGGGGAAATAAGGGTCTAGAGATAGTCATCCTGAAAGTGATAGGACTTGAAAAAGTTCCATTTAGAGGCTAGAAAATAAGCTAGGGGATATGATGAAAAGCAAAAACCCTTTTTATAAAGGATACATGGAAGCCTCTCCCTTCGTCATATAGATTATTAGCTATCCGATTCCTGTGAAGTTCAAACCCCCAGTGGTGATACAAAAATATTATGGGAGTTCAAATCCTATTCATCAATCGGAAATGGACTAATTTTCTGGAGATATATACTCATTGTTAAATGATATGAGATGGCGAGTATTATCGGTCACTCTCACTGGGGAACCACACGTATGGTACACAAGCCTGCCTAAGGGTCAGATTAGAAACATCAAAGAGCTTACTGATAAGTTCATTCATAACTTCCGCTTCGTCCTAAACCAGATAGGAGGGTGACCCACCTCTTAAATGTCCTAAAGAATAAGGGGGAAACACTCAGAGACTACATATCCATGTACAACAAAAAGAAGCTTGAAGTTATTGACTACGACAAAAATATTTTGATGACATCCCTCATTAATAGGATCTTTCCTGTACAATTATATTGTGGGCCTTATAAAGACCCTCCTACCACAATAAATGAAATAGGTAGAGGTTGAGAAGGTCATGAAAACCGAATAAACAATGGCAGCCAAAAAGGGAAAGATCAAACAAGATTAGTCAGAAAAGTATTCTCAGGGTAAAGACACGGAAAAATGAGAAAAGAAGTCTCACGATAAGTTTACTAGTTATACACACCTCACTATGGAAGTTCATCTCATCCTGAATGAAATTGAGGATGAGGAAGAGATAAAGTGACCAAGAAAATTAAAGTCCTCGCCTAACACGATAAATAAAAACAAGTACCATGAATTTTACAAAGACCATGGCAATGATACCAATGATTATTATGCTCTCTAGGATGAGATTGAAAAGCTTATTAAGAAGGGTATGCTAAAAAGGTTCGTGGATCAGAATAGCTACCCTCAAGAGAAAAGGAAGAGGTGGGATCTCTAACATGAGACAAATCAAATAAAAAAGAAGTTACAAAGACAAAATACGGGGATTCTTAAAATGACTCTGAAATTGATTGCGTCTGCCCCCTTATGACATGTTTTCAAGCCTAAGTGTTCCTACTCTCAAATTTGTGTCCTATTTTCAAACCATGAATCTCGCGACTGAGAGGAAGAACTCTACATTTTACATTAGAGACGCATGAGGTGTTCGTGTCACCCTCAGTGTCGTTTGTGGTGGTGGGTGGCGTTTTCCCCCTCGCGACACATTTTCAAGCCAAAGTGTACTTACTCTCAAATACGGGTCCTATTCTCAAATCGAGAGTCCCGCAACTGCGTAGTCAATTGCTACGTGTTACATTGGATGTGCACGATGTGTTCATGCTGTCTGCGGTTCCGTTTAGGGGGAGGGGGTTAGTGGCATCCACCCCTTCTCGACACGTTTTCAAGCCTAAGTGTTTTTACTCTCAATCCGGGTCCTACTCTAAAATAAGGAGTCCCATGACAGTGCTACCGGCTTCTACGTGTTAGGTTTAGATGTGCACAAGGTGTTCGTGTTGCCCAAAGTTCCGCTGGGGGTGGCATCGGTCCCTTCAGGACACGTTTTCAAGCCTAAGTGTTTTTCTCTAATATCCGGGTCCTATACTCAAATTGGGAGTTTCGCGACTGATCGGATGGTTGCTACATGTTATGTAGAACGTGCACGAGGTGTTAGTGCTGCCCGCAGTGCCTTTTGGAGGGGTTGATGGCATCTGTCCCTTCGCTACATGTTTTCAAGCCAAAGTGTTCCTTCTCTCAAATATAGGTCCTATTCTCAAATCGGGAGTTCTGCGACTGCGCAGTCGGCTGCTATGTGTTATGTTGGATGTGAACGAGGTGTTGGTACGGCTCGTAGTTTCGTTTAGGTGAGTGGGTGGGGTTGGTTGCTTTTGCCCCCTCACACCACATTTTAAAGCCTAAGTGTTTCTACTCTCGAATTCGGGTATTATTCTCAAATCAGGAGTTCCGCGATGGCGCGGACGGTTGCTACGTGTTATGTTGGACGTGCACGATGTGTTCATGCCACCAGTGGTGCCGTTTATGGGGGGTTGGTGGTGTCCGCCTCCTCACGGCATATTTTCAAGCCCAAGTGTTCCTACTCTCAAATCAGGGGTGCTGTCGATTGCTACGTGTTACGTTGGATGCGTACGAGGTGTTCGTGTCACATGTGGTACCGTTTGGGGGGTGGGTTGGGGTTGCATTCGCCTACTCGCGACACATTTTGAAACCTAAGTGTTCCTACTCTCAAATTTGGGTCCTATTATGAAAATGGGAGTCCTGCGATGGCGTAGTCGATAGCTACGAGTCATGTTGAACATGCACAAGGTGTTTGTTCCACCCGCGGTGCCATTTGGTGTGTGTGTGTGTGTGTGGGGGGGGGGGGGGGGAGGGGGGGGGGGTGGCATCCACCCTCTCCCGGCACGTTTTCAAGCCTAAGTGTTCCTACTCTCAAATCCGAGTCCTATTCTCAAATTGGGAGTCCCGCGACTGGTCGACCAGTTGTTGCGTGTTATGTTGGACATGCATTAGGTGTTCATGCCACCCGTAGTGCTGTTTGTGTGTGTGTGTATGTGTGTGTGTGTGTGTGGGGGGGGGGGTCAGTGTCTTCCACCTCATCGCGGCACTTTTTTAAGCCTGAGTGTTCATATTCTCAAATACGGGTCCTATTCTCAAATAGGGAGTCCCGTGATTGTGCGATCAGTTGCTATGAGTTTCGTTGGACGCGTACGAGTTGTTCATTTCGCCCGTGATGCCATTTGGGGTGTGTGTGGGGTTTCGTCCACCCCCTCGTGACATGTTTCTACCATTTTGGGGGTGGTGGCGTCCGTCCTCTCGCGACACATTGTAAGCCAAAGTGTTCCTACTCTTGAATTCGGGTGCTATTCTCAAACCGAGAGTTACACGATGGAGAAGCAGGTTGTTATGTATTACGTTGGATGCGCACGAGGTGTTCATGCTAGCAGTGGTGTCGTTTGAAGGGGGTGTTGGTGGCGTCCTCCCCCTTGTGGGACGCTTTCCAGCCAAAGTGTTCCTATTCTCAAATCGGGAGTTACGCGACTGCGCGACCGGTTTCTACATGTTATGTTGGACATGCACGAGGTGTTCGTGTAACACACGTTGTTGTTTTGGGTGGTTGGTGGGGTTGCATTCGCCTCCTCGCGGCACGTTTTCAAACCTAAATGTTCCTACTCTCAAATTTGGGTCTTATTCTCAAACCTAGAGCCTTGCGACTGCATTGTCGATAGCTACGTGTTACGTTGGACGCCACGAGGTGTTCGTGCCACCCCCGGTGCCATTTGGGGTGGGGGTTGGTTGCATCCGCCCCCTTATGGAAAGTTTTCAAACCTAAATGTTCCTACTCTCAAATACGGGTCCTGTTCTCAAACCGAGCATCCCGCAACTGCGTCGTTGGTTGTTAAGTGTTACGTTGAATGTTCATGAGGTGTTAGTGCCATCCGCGGTGCCGTTTTGGGGGCGGGGGGGGGGGGGGGGGGTTAGTGGCGTTCGTCCCCTCGCAACATGTTTTCAAGTCAAAGTGTTCCGTCCCTCAAATCCAGGTCTTCTTCTTAAACTGGGAGTCCCGTGACTATGCGGTCGGTTGCGACATGTTATGTTGGACGCGCAAGAGGTGTTCGTACCACCCGCAGTGTAGTTTTTTTTGGGTGGTGGTGGTGGTGACATCAGCCACTTTGCGACACGTTTTCAAGCCTAAGTGTTCCTAATCTCAAATACTGGTCATATTCTCAAATCAGGAGTTTCGCGACTACGCGGCCGGTTGCTATGTGTTACATTGGACTTGCACGAGGTTTTCACACTGCCCACGATGCCGTTTAGGGAGGGGGGGGGGGATTAGTGGCATTTGACCACTCGCAGCACATTTTCAAGCCTAAGTGTTCCTACTCTCAAATTCGGGTCCTATTCTCAAATCCGGAGTCCTGAGACTGTGTGGCCGATTTCTATGTGTTATGTTGGACGTGCAATAGGTTCTTGTGCCACCCGTGGTTCCATTTGGGGTGGTGGTTGTTGGTGTTTGGTGGCGTCCGCTCCCTCGCGGAATGTTGTCAAGTCAAAGTGTTCCTACTCTAAAATCCGTGTCCTATTATCAAATCAGGAGTTCTTGTTATGTTCGACGTGCACAAGGTTTTCGTGTTGCCTGGGGTACCGGTGGGGGGGGGGGGGGGGTGTGGACGGGTGTTCCTATTCTCAAATTCGAATCCTATTCTCAAACTAGGAGTCCCACGACGTTGACGTCGGTTTTTATGTGTTATGTTGGAAGCGCACGAGGTGTTTGTGCCACCCACGATGCCGTTTGGGGTGGGTGGAGTCCATCTACTCATGACACGTTTTAAACCTAAGTGTTCCTACTCACAAATCCGTGTCCTATTCTCAAATCAAGAATTCCTCGACTGTGCGATCGATTGGGACATGTTACGTTAGAGGCGCACGAGGTGTTTGTGCTGCCCGCGATTTTGTTTGGGGTGGTGGGTGGCGTCTACCCCATCGTGGCATGTTTTCAAGACTAAGTGTTCCTAATCTCAAATCGGGAATCCCGCGATTGCGTGGTGGGTTGCTACGTGTTACATTTAACAATCACTAGGTGTTTATGTCACGCGTAGTGCTGTTTAGTGGGCGGGTTGGCTTCGTCCGCCCCCTAGAGGCACATTTTCAAGCCTAAGTGTTCCTACTCTCAAATTCGGGTCCTATTTTCAAACCAGGAGTCCTGTGATAACACCCCTGGTTGTGACATGTTACGTTGGTCATGCACGAGGTGTTCATGTCACATGCGTTGTCGTTTGATGGAGCAGATGGGTTGGTTATTGTAACAACCTGCGTAATTTTGGGCTATTTTAATTAATTTCTGGAAAATGGAGCAAAATAAAGTTTTTGATAAAATTATTTTTATTGCTCAAATATGTTGGTTATTATTTTTAAAGGCGGAAATTTCAAACGGTTTCGAAAACGGAGTTAAAACGGATTTTTAAATATTTTTAACTCTTGGAGTTGTTTTGACTTCCAACTCTTCATTTCTTTGCCTTATTTAAAGGAGTCTTTTGGATTCCAACTCTTCATTTCTTTGCATTATAAAAGGAAGTTGGGGGCAACCTTTTTAACCTACTTTTGGCACAAATTTTGGCAGCAAATATATTTTATATTCCTCTTCTTTTTATATACACATTGGTCCTTGAGATTTGTGAGTTCCAACCTTAGATTAGAGGTGTTCTTGGGGCTATTTTGTTGGAGGTTCTTGGAGGATATTTTGTAGATCTTTTGAGTTGATCTTGAGGAGGTGATCATTGGTGTCTCATCATGGTTTGAGGTATGGGGTTTTACACAATATGCTCCTTAAATCTCGCGAGTGTCATTCTCTTTGAATTCTTGTTTAATTGAACTCATATTTGAATTGATAAATTCATTGAAATCTGGAAAATAATTGTTGAAATTATTTTGATTCATGTGGTATCACTATATTGTTGATGAGCACGTTGTCATGAGATTTTAATATGGCACGGATGTTGAGTACCCGCCAAAATACCTATTCACGGGCTATGGCTTGATAAAGCATATGCGAATGGGGTGAGGCCTGGTTACCCATTGATGTGTTGTTGAGAAATTATAATGATGAAATGCTTTAAGATTTGCATTTTGATTTGAATATTCGTACTCGTGTTGTTACGCTTTGTTCATCGTTAATATATTTGTTGAGCATCTTTCTTGTCGTATTGTGTACTTCCCCATATTTTCTTTTAGTGGCAGGTTAGCGCGGATTTTGGGGAGCTATGGAGATTGATTTTAGCGAGGATTGTTTGGGAAATATTTGTATTATTTTGATGTATAGAGCTTTGGAGATTTGTATTTTATTTTTCGAGTTAGATAGTTGTAATTTTTATTCAAGAGACTTGTTGTAATTGAAGAGATTGAGATTAGGGGATTTATATTATTGTGGGTTTATTTAGATTCTCTATACCTTGTCACTTGTGTATTTGGATTTATTTTATCGCATTAGCGCTCCGTTCGCTCTCCCCGGGCGGGCGGGGTGTTACAGTTATGTCCGCCCCCTTAGACACATTTTCAAGACTAAGTGTTATGACCCTCAAATACGGGTCTTATTCTCAAACCTGGAGTCCTGCGACTACACGGTTGGTTGCTACGTATTACGTTGCTTGAGCACAAGGTGTTCGTTTCACTCGCAATGCGGTGTGTGTGTCTGTGGGGGGGGGGGGGGGGGGTGGCGGCCTCCCCTCCGTCGCGATGCGTATTCAAGCCTAAGTGTTCCTACTCTCAAATCCGTGTCCTGTTATAAAATCGATAATCTCGCGACTGAGCGTCCGAATGCTACATATTACGTTGAAGGCGCATGAAGTGTTCATGATGCCCGCGGTGCCGTCTGTGGTGGTGGGTGGCCTTTGGCCCCTCGCAACATGTTTTCAATCCTGCCAGATCCTACTCTCAAATCTGTGTCCTATTCTCAAACCGGGAATCCTGTGATTGCGCGACAAGTTTCTATGTGTTACGTTGAACATGTACGAGGTGTTCATGTCACATGTGGTTCCGTTTACGGGGTGGGGGTTTGCATCCGCCCCCTTGCATCACGTTTTCAAGCCTAAGTTTTCCTACTTTCAAATTCGGTTCCTATTATCAAACCGGGAGTCCCGGGACGACACGACCAGTTGATATGAGTTAATTTGGATGGCCACAAGGTCTTCGTATCTCCCACAGTGCCTTTTGTTTTGGGGGGGGGGGGGGGGGGGGGAGGGGTTGGTTACGTCCACCCCTTCGCATCATGTTTTCAAGCCAAAGTGTTCCTACACTCAAATTCGTGGCTTATTCTAAAATTAGGAGTCGCGCGATGGCAAAAATTGTTTCTATGTGTTATGCTGGACATGCACGAAGTGTTCGTGCCACCCGCAGTGCCGTTTAGAGGGGGTTGGTGGCATCTGCCCCCTTGCAGCACGTTTTCAAGCCTAAGTGTTCCTACTCATAAATGTAGGTCCTATTCTCAAACCGAGAATCCCGCGATGGTGCGTCCGGTTGCTACATGTTAGGTTGAATGTGCACAAGGAGTTTGTGCCATCCACAGTTCCGTTTGGGTTGGATGGGGTGGGGGGTTGGTGGCGCCCGTCCCCGACGGCACACTTTAAAGCCAAAATGTTCCTACTCTTAAATCCATGTCCTATTCTCAAATCAGGAGACCCGCGAGTATGCGACCAGTTGTTACATGTTACGTTGGACGGGTACGAGGTGTTAGTGCCACCCACGATTTCATTTTTTTTTTTTGGGGGGGGGGGATTGGTGGCATCCGCCCACTCACGGCACATTTTAAAGCCAAAGTGTTCCTACTCTAAATTCGGATTCCATTCTCAAACCGGTAGTCCCACGACTGCGTGACTGGTTGCTACGTGTTACGGTGGATGCACACAGGGTTCTAATGCCACACGTGGTGCCGTTAGGGTGGTGGTGGTGGCGTCCGCTCCCTCGCGACACGTTTTCAAGCGTAAGTGTTCCTACTCTCGAATCCAGGTCCTATTCTCAAACCAAGAATCCCACGACTGCGCCATGATTTTCTAAGTGTTAGGTTGGATGCGCACGAGGTGTTCGTACCTAGGGGTGTTCACGGGTCGGTTCGGGTCGGTTTTGGACCCAAATTCAAACCGAACCGATCGGTTCGGTTTTGGAAAAGGTCAGACCGAAACCGAACCGACTATGAAAAAACCCGTCGGTTTCGGTTCGAGGCGGTTTCGGTTCGGTTCGGTTTCGGGTCGGTTTTCAACGGTTTCATGATTGGGCCGGGTTTTTTAAGGGCGGTTTTCGGTTTGGGTCGGTTTTTAAGGGTGGGTAATGGTTTTTGGATATAAAATATAAGTTATTTAGTTTTTTTTTAATATATATATTGGTTTCGGGTCGGTTCGGTTTGAGTCGGTTTTTCACACGGATAAACCGACAACCGAACCGACATGGTCGGTTTTTTATATCCGTAAACCGTAGGCCGAACCGGGCTAAAAAAACCCGGCGGTTTCGGTTCGGTTCGGGCCGGTTCGGTTCGGTTTTCGGGTCGGGCGGTTTTTTTGAACACCCCTATTCGTACCATCCACGGTGTCATTTGGGGGGGGGGGGGGGGGGGGGGGGGGTTGTGGCGTCCCCCTTCGCGACACGTTCTCAAGCCCAAGTGTTCCTACTCTCAAATTTGGGTCCTATTCTCAAATCGGGATTTTCGTGACTGCGTGATCGATTGTTATGTGTTATGTTGGACTCGCACAAGGTGTTTGTGTCACCCGCGGTGCCATTTGGGGAGGCGGTTACTTTCGGCCTCTCATGGCACGTTGTCTAGCCTGTGTTCCTACTCTAAAATTCGTGTCCTATTATTAAACTAAGAGTCCAACAATGGCGCGACCGGTTGTTACATGTTACATTTTCCACCTTCAATTCCAATTGGGGGGGGGGGGGGGGGGGGGTGGCATCCGCCCCATCACGACACATTTTCAAACTTAAGTGTTCCTACTCTCAAATTCGGGTCCTATTCTCAAATCAGGAGTCCTTTAACTGTGCGATCGGTCGCTACGTGTTACATTGGACTCACACGAGGTGTTCGTACCGCTCGTGGTGCCTTTTTTGGGGAGGTGGGGGCAGGGTGGGGTGGTGGTTGCTGGCATCCACTCCCTCGTGGGACGTTTTCAAGACTAAGTGTTCCTACTCTCAAATCCGGGTCCTATTCTCAAATCGAGAATCCCATGGTTGTGTAGTAAGTTGTTACGTGTTATGTTGAATGTGCACGATGTGTTCGTGCTACCCGTAGCGCCGTTTGTGGGGGGTGGGGGTGTTCGTCCCCTCGTGGCACGTTTTCAATCCTACGTGTTCCTATTCTCAAATCCGGGTCCTATTCTCAAATCGGGAGTTTCGTGCCAGTTCTCCCAGTTGCTATGAGTAAGTTTGGATGCGCAAAAAGTGTTCGTTTCGACCATGGTGCCAATTAAGGGGGGAGGGGTTGAGTCCACCCTCTTGCGGCATGTTTTCAAGCGTAAGTGTTCCTACTCTCGAATTTGGGTCCTATTCTCAAACGAGGAGTCTTGTGATAGTGCAACTGGTTATTAAGTGTTGAGTTTTATTCACACGAGGTGTTCGTTCCACCTGAGGTGCCATTTTTTTTGGGGTGTGGGGTGGGGGTGGGGTGGGGTGGGGGGGGTGTTGGTGGCGTCCGCCCCCTTGTGGTACGTTTTCAAGCCTAAGTGTTCTTACTCTCAAATTCGGGTCCTATTATCAAACCGGGAGTTTCACGACTGCGCATATGATTTTCACATGTTACGTTGGACACGCACGAGGTTTTTGTGCCGCCAATGGTGCCGTTTTTTTTGGGGGTGGGGTGACATTCGCCCCCTCACGAGACATTTTCAAGCCTAAGTGTTGCTACTCTCAAATAGGGAGTTGCGCGACTGTTCAGTCGGTTTTTACGTATACGTTGGATGTGCACGAGATGTTTGCGTCACACGCGCTTCCATTTAGGGGGAGGGTGTTTGTGTCCTCCCCCTCGCAACATGTTTTCAAGCCTAAGCGTTCCTACTTTAAAATTCGGATCCTACTCTCAAACCAGGAGTTCGCGACAGTGCAACCGGTTACTATGTGTTACGTTGGACGCATAAGAGGTGTTCTTGCCATCCATGATACCGTTGGGTGTGTGTGTGTGTGTTGGGGTGGGGTGGGGGGATTGGTGGAGTCTGCCCCCTCGTGACACGTTTTCAATCCTAAGTATTCTTACTCTCAAATCTAGGTCCTATTCTCAAACCGGGAGTCCCGAGACTACGGGACCAGTTGCTACATGTTATGTTGGACATGAATGAGGTGTTCGTGCCACCCACGGTGCCATTTGGTGGTTGGGGAGATTGGTGGCATCCTCCTTATCGCGACACGTTTTCAAGTCTAAGTGTTCATACTCTCAAATCCAGGTCCTATTCTCAAATTGAGAGTCCTGCGACTGCGCGGACAATTGCTACGTGCTATGTTGAAAATGCATGAGGTGTTTGTTCCTACCACGGTGCCGTTGGGAGGGGGGGGGGGGGGGGGAGGTATTATTGTCGTCCGCCCACTCGCCGCATATTTTCAAGCCTAAGGGTTACTATTATGAAATAGGGGTCATATTCTAAAACCGAAAGTCCCTTGACTGTGCGATCGGTTGCTACGTGTTATGTTGAACGTGCATGAGGTGCTCATGCAACCCGAAGATAGATTGGGGGTGGCATCCGTCCCCTCATGGCACGTTATCAATCCTAAGTATTCATACCCTCAAATTGGGGTCATATTCTTAAATCGAGATTTTCGCGACCGCGCGACCAGTTTCTACGGGTTACATTGGATGCACACGAGGTGTTAGTGTCACCCATCATGACATTTAGGGGGGATGGTTGCATCCGTCCCCTCGGGGCATGTTTTCAAGCCTCAATGTTCCTACTCTCAAATTCGAGTCCTATTCTCAAATCGGGAGTCCTGCGATGGTGGGGATGATTTCTATGTGTTACGTTGGAAGTGCACGAGGTGTTTGTGCCACCGAAGGTGCCATCTTGGGGGGGAGGGGGGGGGGGGGGTGATGGCGTTCGCCTCCTCACGGCACGTTTTCAAGCCTAAGTGCTCCTACTCTCAAATCTGTATCCTATTCTCAAAACGAGAATCTCGTGAATGCGCGACCAGATGCAATGTGTTACATTGGAGGCGCACGAGGTGTTTCTGCCGCCTACCCCCTCGCGGCATATTTTCAAGCCTAAGTGTTCGTACTCTCAAATATGTGTCCTATTTTCATATCGAGAATCATGTCACTGCGTGTCTAGTTGCTACGTGTTACGTTGGACACACACGAGGTGTTCGTATCACCCGCAGTGCCTTTTTTTTGTGGTGGTGGGGGGGGGGGGGGGGGGGGGGGGAGTTGGTGGCGTCCACCCCCCACGACACATTTTTAAGCCTAAATGTTCATACTTTAAAATTCGGGTCCTTTTCTCAAACAGGGAGTCCCTCAACTATGCGGACGGTTGCTACGTGTTACGTTGGGTGCACATGAGGTGTTCGTGCCACCCATGGTGCCATTTAGGGGGGGGTGTGTGGTGGGTTGGTGGCGTCCGCCCCATCGCAACATGTTTACAAGACAAAGTGTTTTGACTCTCAAATTTGGCTTCTATTCTCAAATCGAGAGTCTTGCAACTGCATGGCCAGTTGCTACATGTAACATTCGATGCGCACAACGTATTCGTGATGCCCGCGATGCCGTTTGGGGCGGGGGTTGTGGCGTTCTCCGCCTCGCGACACGTTTTCAAGCCAAAGTGTTCCTACTCTCAAATTGGTATCCTATTATAAAACCGGGAGTCCCACAACTGTGAGTCCTCTTGCTACGTGTTTCGTTGGATATGCACGAGATGCTCGTGCCTCCCACGATGCCTTTGAGTGGTGGTGGGGGGAATGGTGGAGTCTCCCTCCTCGCAGAATGTTTTCAAGCCTAAGAGTTCCTACTCTTAAATCCAGGTCCTATTCTCAAATTGATAGTTCCATGATTGTGCTGCAGTTTGCTACGTGTTACGTTGGATGCGAACGAGTTGTTCATGCCACCCGCAGTGCTGTTTGGGGCACGTGGGTGGTGGGGTGGGGGGATTGGTGGCGTCAGCCCCTTCGCGGTACATTTTCAAGCCTAAGTGTTCCTACTCTCAAATTCGGGTCCCATTCTCAAACTGAGAGTCCCGCGACTGTGCGGCCATTTGCAATGTGTTACGTTGAATGCGCACGAGGTGATCGTGCCTTCCATGGTGTTGTTTTTTTTGGGGGGGGGGGGGTGTTGGTGGCCCCTCATAACACGTTTTCAAGCCTAAATGTTCCTACTCTCAAATACGGGTCCTATTCTCAAACCGGGAGTCTGCGACTATACGATCAGTTGCTACATGTTACGTTGGACGTGCACAAGGTGTTTATACCACCCGTGGTGCCATTTAGAGGGTGGGAGGATTGGCGCCATCCACATTATTGCGGAACATTATCAAGTCTAAGTGTTCCTACTCTGAAATCCAAGTCCTATTCTTAAATTGGGAGTCCCAAAACTACACGGCAAGTTGCTACGTATTACGTTGGAAATGCATGAGGTGTTCGTTCCACCCACGGTGCCGTTTTTTTTGGTGGGGGTGGGGGGGTGGGGGCGAGGTATTATTGGCGTGTGCCCACTCGCGTCACGTTTACAAGCCTAAGTGTTCCTACTCTCAAATAGGGATTCTATTCTAAAACTAAAAGTCCCGCGACTCCGCGGTCGGTTGCTACGTGTTATGTTGGATGTGCATGAGGTGACCGTTCCACCCACATATCGATTTGTTTGGGGGGGAGGGGGTGTCCGCCCCCGCGGCACGTTGTCAAACCTAAGTATTCCTACTCTCAAATTTGGGTCCTATTCTCAAATCAGGAGTTTCGCGACTGCGCTGCCAGTTGCTACATTTACATTGGATGAGCACGAGATGTTAATGTTGCCCACATTGCCGTTTAGGGAGGGATGGTTGCATCCATCCCCTTGAGGCACATTTCCAAGCCTCAGTGTTCCTACTCTCAAATTCAAGTCTTATTCTCAAACTGGGAGTCCCGCGACGGTGCAGATGATTTCTACATTTTACATTGGAAGCGCATGAGGTGTTTTTGCCACCCAAGGTGCTGTTTAGGGGGTGGGGTGATGGCGTTCGCCTCCTCCCGGCATGTTTTCAAGCCTAAGTGTTCCTACTCTCAAATTGGTATCATATTCTCAAACTGTGAATCTCGCAAATGCGCATTCAGATGATACATGTTACGTTGGAGGTACACGAGGTATTCGTGCTTCCTGCGCTGCCATTTGTGGTGGTGGGAGGCATCTACCCCCTCGCTGCATGTTTTCAAGCCTAAGTGTTCCTACTCTCAAATCCATGTCCTATTCTCAAATTGGGAATCTTACGATTGCGCGACCGGTTACTATGTGTTATGTTGGAACACACAAGGTGTTCGTATCATCCACAGTGCCTTTAGGGGGTGGTGGTTGCGTTCACCCCCTCGCGGAACATTTTCAAGCCTAAGTGTTCCTACTATTAAATTCGGGTCCTATTCTCACACTGGGAGTCCTGCGATGACGTAACTAGTTTCTATGTTACATTGGACATGCATTAGATGTTCGTTTCGCCCACAGTACCATTTAGGGGAGGAGAGGGATTGGTTACGTTCGCCCCCTCACATCACGTTTTCAAATCTAAGTGTTCTTACTCTCAAATTTTGGGTCCTATTCTCAAATCAGGAGTCCCGCAATGGCGCGACTAGTAGCTACGTGTTACGTTGGATGTGTACAATGTGTTCGTTCCAACCACGGTGCCATTTTGGAGGGGTGGGGTTCATTGGTTGCATCCTCCCTTTTCGGCACGTTTTTAGGACTAAGTGCTCCTACTCTCAAATTCGGGTCCTATTCTCAAACCGAGAGTCCCGCGATGGTGTGATCGGTTGCTACGTATTACGTTGGATGTGCACGAGGTATTCATGCCACACACTACTCCGTTTGTTTGGGGGGAGGGTTGGTGGCTTCTTCCCCCCGACGTCATGTTTTCAAGCCTAAATGTTCTTACTCTTAAGATCGAGTAATGTTCTTAAACCGAGATTCCCGCGACTATGCAGTCAGTTGCTAGGTGTTACGTTGGACGTGCACGAGGTGTTCGAGCCACCCACGGTTGGAGGGGGGTTGGTGGTGTTCTCCCCTTCGTGGCAAGTTTTCAAGCCAAAGTGTTCGTACTCTAAAATTCGGGTCCTATTCTCAAACCGATAGTCCCGCGACTGCGCGACCTATTGCTACCTGTTACATTGGATGCACCTGAGGTATTCATACCACCTTCAGTGCCGTTTGGTGTGGGGTCGGGGTTGGTGGAGTCTGCCCCCTCGTGGCACGTTTTCATGCCTAAGTGTTCCAACCTCAAATTCGGGTCCTAATCTCAAACCAAGAATCACTCGACTACGTGGACAGTTGCTATGTGTTGCGTTGGATGCACACAAGGTGTTCACGCCACCCATGGTGCCGTTTTTTTTTTTTGGGGGGGAGGGTTGGTTTTGTCCGCAGGCTTTCAAACCCAAGTGATCCTACTCTCAAATCGGGTCCAATTCTCAAATCAGGAGTTTTGTGACTGTACAGACGGTTGCTACATGTTACGTTAGATGCGCACAAGGTATTCGTGCTACCCGCGGTTCCATTTTTTAGGGGATGGGGGTGGCGTTGATTGGTTGGTTGCATTCTCCCCCTCTCGGCACATTTTCAAGCCTAAGTGTTCCTAATCTCAAATACGGGTCCTATTCTCAAACTGAGAGTTGTGCGATTGCGCATCTGATTGCTACCTGTTATGTTGGATGCGCACATAATTTTTGTGCCACCCGCAGTACCATTTTTTTTGGGGGGGGGGGGGGGGGGGCAGCATCCGCCCTCTCACGACACGTTTTCAAGCCTAAGTGTTCCTACTCACAAATTTGGATCCTAACTTGAAATCGAGAGTTTTGTGACTACGCGACTAGTCTATGTGTTACATTGGACGTGCACGAGGTGTTTGTTACTTATGCGGTGCCATTTGTGTGTGTGTGGGGGGGGGGGGGTGGTTATATCTTTCCCGCGTGGAAAGTTTTTCAGCCTAAGTGTTCCTACTCTGAAATTCTGGTCATATTCTTAAATCGAGAGTTCTGCGATTGCACGAACCGGGGGGGGGGGGGGGGGGTGGTGGTTGGTGACGTTCTCCCCATTGCGGCACGTTTTTAAGCCTAAGTGTTCCTATTCTCAAATCCATGTCCTATTCTCAAATTTAGGAGTCCTGTGACTGCGCGACTGGTTGCTAAGTGTTACGTTGGATGCACATGAGGTGTTTGTGTAACCCGTTGTGCCCTTTTTTTAGGGTCGAGGGGGTTGGTGGCGTCCACCACCTCGCGACACATTTTCAAGCCTAAGTGTTCCTACTCTCAAATTTGGGTCCTATTATCAAATCGGGAGTCCGCCGATTGCGCAGTTGACTGCTACATGTTACATTGGATACGCATGATGTGTTCGTGCCACTCATGGTGCCATTTGGGGTGTTTGTGGCATCCACCCCCTCATGATACGTAGTCTATCCCAAGTGTTCCCACTCTCAAATGTGAAACCAATTCTCACAATGGGAGTTGCTACATGTTACATTGGATGCGCAAGAGGTGATTGTACTGCCCGTAGTGCCAGTTTGGGGGGTGGGGGCGGTTGGTTTCGTTCACCCCCTTCTGGTATGTTTTCAAACCTAAGTGTTCCTACTCTCAAATTCGGGTCCTATTCTCAAATCGGGAATCCCACGATGATGAGGCCAGTTGCTACGTATTACGTTGGATGCGTAAGAGGTGTTCATGCCACCCATAGTGCCGTTTGGAGGGGTTGGTGGCATCCACCGCCGCATGAAACGTTTTTAAGCCTAAATGTTCTTACTCTAAAATCTCGGTCCTATTTACAAATAGGAAGTACTGCTATTGCATGATCAGTTGATACCTATTACTTTAGATGTGCACGAGGTGTTTGTGCAGCCCACGGTGCCATTTGTTGTGTGTGTGTGTGTGTGTGTGGGTGGGTGGTGGGGGGGGGGGGGATTGGTGGCGTCCTCCCCCTCGCGGCACGTTTTTAAGACAAAGTGTTCAGACTCTAAAATTTGGGTCCTATTCTCAAATCATAAGTCCAACGACTTCACGACCGGTTGCTACATGTTATGTTGGAAGTGTACTAGGTAGTCATGCTACCTGCGGTGGGTGGGTGGGTTGGAGGCGTCCACCCCCTCGCGGCACATTTTCAAGACTCTAAAATTCGGGTCCAATTATCAAACTGGGAGTCCTGCGAATGCACGATCGGTTGCTACATGTTACATTGGATATGCATGAGGAGTTTGTGTTGCTCATAATGCCGTTGGGGGGGGGGGGGGTAATTGGTGGCGTCCGCCTCCTCGCGACACGCTTTAAACCTAAGTGTTTGTTTCCTATTATCACATCGGGAATTCCACGACTGTGCAACCGGTTACTACATGTTACGTTGGAGATGCATGGGGTGTTCGTGCTGCCCGCAGTGCCGTTTGGGATGGTGGGTGGTGTTCGCCCCCTCGCGGCATGTTTTTAAGCCTAAGTGTTCATACTCTCAAATTCGTGTCCTATTCTCAAATCGGGAATCCCACGACTGCACGATCAGTTGCTACGTGTTACATTGGACACGCACGGGGTGTTCGTGTTGCCTGCGGTGCCATTTAATGGGGTTTGGTTACATCCGCCCCTCATGGCATGTTTTTAAGTCTAAGTGTTTCTACTCTCAAATTCGGGTCCTATTCGGGAGTCCCGCGATGGCACGACCGATTGCTACGTGTTATGTTGGATGCGTACGAGGCGTTCGTTCCACCCGCGGTACATCGCAGTACGTTTTCAAGCTTAAGTGTTCCAACTCTCAAATTTGTGTCCTATGCTCAAATCGGGAATCCTGTGACTGAGCGGCCGAACTCCACGTTTTACATTGGAGGCGCATGAGGTGTTCGTGCCACACGCGGTGCCGTTTGTGGTGGTGGGTGGCGTTTTCCCCCTCGTGGCAAATTTTCAATCCTAAGTGTTCCTACTCTCAAATCCGTGTCCTATTCTCAAAACAAGAATCCCGCGACTGTGCGGCCAGTTTCTATGTATAATGTTGGACATGCACGAGGTGTTCGTGTCACCCGCGATGTTGTTTGGGGGGCGGGGTGCTCGTCTGCCCCCCCGCGACACGATTTCAAGCCTAAGTGTTCCAACTGTCAAATTCGAGTCCTATTGTCAAACCAGGAGTCTCGCGATAGTACGACCGATTGCTACGTGTTATATTGGATGCACACGAGGTGTTCGTGTCACCAGCAGTGCGGTTTGGGTGGGGGGATGGTTGCATCTTCCCCCTGGGGGAACGTTTTCAAGACTAAGTGTTTCTACTCTTAAATTCAGATCCAATTCTCAAATCGGGAGTCCCACGATGGCATGACTGGTTGCATCATGTTACGTTGGATGCGCACGAGGTGTTCATGCCACCCACGGTGCCGTTTGGGGTGGGGGTGATGTTCGCCTCATTGCGACACATTTTCAAGCCTAAGTGTTCCCACTCTCAAATCCGTGTCCTATTCTCAAATCGGGAATTCCGTGACTGAGTGGACGAATGCTAAGTGTTACGTTGGATCCACACGTGGTATTTGTGCCAAATGTGGTGCCATTTGTGGGAGTGGGTGGTGTTTTCCACCCCATGACACGTTTTCAAGCCTAAGTGTTTCTACACTCAAATCCGGGTCCAATTCTCAAATCGGGAGTCCCACGACTGCGCGTCCAGTTGCTACATATTACGGTTGACGCGTACAAGGTGTTCGATCCACCCGTGGTGCCATTTTGCGGTGGTGGGGGACAGTTGGTTGCGTTTTCCCCCTTATGGCACATTTTCAAGCCTATGTATTCCTGCTCTTATATTCGGGTCCTAGTCTCAAACCGGGAGTCACGCGACGGTTCATCTGGTAGCTACGTGTTACGCTGGACATGCATGAGGTGCTCTTGCCACCCACAGTGCCATTTTTGTGTGTGTGTGTGTGTGGGGGGGGGGGGGGGGGGTAGAGGAATTTTCTCCCTGGACGACACATTTTCAAGCATAAATGTTACTACTCTTAAATTCGGGTCTGATTCTCAAACCGAGAGTCCTGCAACTACGCGGATTGTTGCAATGTGTTACATTGGATGTGCACGAGGTGTTTGTTCCACCCACATTGCCATTTACCCGGGGGGGGGGGGGGGCATCCGCCCCCTCGCGACACACTTTTAAGCCAAAATGTTCCTGCTCTAAAATTTGGGTCCTATTCTCAAATCAGGAGTCCCGCGACTACGAGGTCGGTTGCTACTTGTTACGTTGGATGCGCATAAGGTGTTCATATCACCTACGGTTCGTTTGGGGAGGGGGAGGTGGGTTGGTGGCGTCCACTCCCTCGCGATATATTTTCAAGCTAAGTGGTCCTACTCTCGAATTAGGGTCCTATTATTAAACCAGGAATCTCACGACTGTGCAGTCGGTTGCTACGTGTTACATTGGACGCGCCCAGGTGTTTGTGCCACCCTCAGTTCCATTTGTGTGTGTGAGATGGGGTGGGGTTTGGTGGAGTTCTCCCCTTCGCGAACCGTTTTCAAGACCAAGTGTTCCTACTCTCAAATTTAGGTCCTATTCTCAAATCGAGAGTTTTGTGACTGCAAGATTGGTTTCTATGTATTACGTTGAACCCATACGAGGTGTTCATTTCCCCGCGGTGCCCTTTTGTGTGTGTGTGGGGTGGCGGGTAGGGGGTGGCGTTCGCCCTATCGCGACACGTTTTCAAGCCTAAGCTTTCCTAATCTCAAATCTATGTCCTATTCTCAAACTGGCAATCCCACAACTGAGCGTCCGGATGATGTGTCTTATGTTGAAGGCGCATGAGGTGTTCGTGCTACCGGTACTGCCGTTTGTGGTGGTGGGTGGCGTTTGCCCCCTCAGGGCATATTTTTAAGCCTAAGTGTTCCTACTCACAAATCTGTTTCTTATTATCAAATCGGGAATCCCGCTACTACGCGGCCAATTTCTATGTGTTACCTTGGATACGCATGAGGTGTTCATAAACCCGTGGTGACGTTGGGGTGGGGGGAGGGGTTGCGTCTACCCCTTCATGGAACATTTTCAATCCTAAGTGGTCCCACTCTCAAATTCAGGTCCTATTATCAAATCGAGAGTCCCGCGATGGCGCGAACGATTTTTACGTGTTACGTTGGATGTGCACGAGGTGTTCACACCACCTGCGATGCCGTTTTATAGGGGTTGGTGGCGTTCGCCCCCTCATGGCACGTTTTCAAGCCTAAGTGTGCTACTCTAAAATCCATGTCCTATTATCAAATCGAGAATCCTGTGACTGTACAGACAAATATTACGTGTTACATTGAGGGTGAACGAGGTGTTCGTGCCTCCCGCAGTTCTGTTTGTGGTGTCGGGTGACATCTACCCCCTCACGGGACATTTTTAAGCCTAAGTGTTCCTACTCTCAAATTCGTCTCCAATTATCAAACCGGGAGTACCGCGAATGTGTAGATGGTTGATACGTGTTTTGTTGTACATGCACGAGGTTATAGTGCCACCCATGGTGTCCTTTGGAGAGGGTTGGTGGCGTCCTCCCCCTCGCGACACGTTTTCAAGCCAAAGTGTTCATACTTTAAAGTTCGGGTCCTATTCTTAAACTAGGAGTCCCGCGACTGCGCGATCGGTTGCTAAGAGTTTTGTTGGATGCACACGAGGTGTTCATACTGCCCGAGGTTCCATCTTGGGTGCGGGGTTGGTGGAGTCCGCCCCTTTGCGGAACATTTTCAAGCTAATTGTTCCTACTCTCGAATTTGGGTCCTATTCTCAAATCAGGAATCCCATGACTGCGCGACCAGTTGCTATGTGTTATGTTGGATGCGCATGAGGTGTTAATTACACCCACGTTGTTGTTTGTGTCTGTGCGTGGGGGGGGGGGGGGGGGGTAGTGGCGTCCGCCCCTTAGTGGCACGTTTTCAAGCCCAAGTGTTCCCACTCTCAAATTCGGGTCCTATTCTCCAATTGGGAGTTTCGCGACTACACAACTGGTTCCTATGTGTTATGTTGGATGTGCATGAGGTGTTTGTTCTACCCACGGTGCAATTTGGAGGGGTGGGGGGGGGGGGGGGTTGGTGGCCTTTGCCCCTCGCGGAACCTTTTCAAGCATAAGTGTTCCTACTATAAAATTTGCATCCTATTCTCAAACCGAGAGTCTCGCGACTGCACAATCGATTGCTACGTGTTATGTTGGATGCACACTAGGTGTTCGAGCCACCCACAGTACCATTTGTGTATGTGGGAGGGTCGGTGGCGTCTGCCCCTTCGCGGCACATTTTCAAGACTAAGTGTTCCTACTCTCGAATTCAGGTCCTATTAAATCGCAAGTTTTACGACTACGTGGCCAGTTTCTACGTGTTAAGTTGGATGCACACGAGGTGTTTGTTTCACCCGTGGTCCAATTTTTGTGGTGGTGGTGGTGGTGGCGGGGGGGGGGGGGGGGGGGGGTACGTCCACACCCTCATGCCACAGTTTGTAGGCTAAGTGTTCCTACTCACAAATTCGGCTCCTATTCTCAAATCGGGAGTCCCGTGATGGCACGACTGGTTGCTAAATGTTATGGTCAATGCATACAAGGTGTTCGTGCCACCCGTGATGCCATTTGTGGTGGGGAGTTGGTGGCATCCACCCCATCACGAAATGTTTTCAAGCCTAAGTGTTCCAGCTCTCAAATCCAGGTCCAATTCTCAAATCAGGAATCCTGCGACTATGCGACCGTTTGTTATGGGTTACGTTGGATGCACACAAGGTGTTTATGCCGCCCGTGGTGCCTTTTGTTTTTTTTTTTTGGGGGGGGGGGGGGGGGGATCACTGGCATCCGCCCCCTCGTGACACGTTTCAAAGCCTAAGTGTTCCCACTTTCAAATATGGGTCCTATTCTCAAACTAGGAGACCTCCTTCTATGCGGTCGGTTGTTACGTGTTATGTTAGATGTGCACGAGGTGTTCGTACTACCCACAATGCCTTTTTTTTTTTGGGGGGGGGGGTTGGTTGGTTGGTTGGTGGATTCTACGTTTTCAAGATTAAGTGTTCCTACTATTAAATTCGGGTCCTATTCTCAAATCGAAAGATTTGCGACTGCGCTCTCAGTGGCTATGAGTTTCGTTGGATGCACACGAGGTGTTCATTCTGCCCATGGTGCCAATTGGGGGGGGGGGGGTCGGTTGCATCTGCCCCTTGCGACATGTTTTCAATCCTAAGTGTTCCTACTCTCCAATTTGGGTCATTTTCAAATCGGGAGTCCCGCGTCGGCGCGACAAATTTCTATGTGTTATGTTGGATACGCACGAGGTGTTCATGTCACCCGTTGTGCCGTTTGGGGTGGGGGGTTGCGTTCGCCCCCTCATGGCACGTTTTTAAGCCTAAGTGTTCCAACTCTCAAATTCGGGGCCTATTCTAAAACTAGGGGTACCGCGATGGTGAAACCGGTTGCTACATGTTATTTTAGATGTGCACGAGGTGTTCGTGCCACAGTCATTGCCGTTTAGGGGGGGGGGGGGTTGATGGCATCCGTCCCATGGCAGCACGTTTTCAAACCTAAATTTCCCTACTCTTAAATTCGAGTCCCATTCTCAAATCGGGAGTCCCGTGACTATGCGTCCAGTTGCTGTGTGTTAAGTTGGATGCACATGAGGTGTTCATACCACCCACGGTGCCGTTGGGGGGGGGGGGGGGAGGGGGTCGATGGCGTCCACCCCCTCGCGACACGTTTTCAAGTCAAAGTATTCCTAATATAAAATCCAGGTCCTACTCTCAAATAGGGAGTCCAGTGACTGCATGTCGGTTGCTATGTGTTATGTTGAATGCATGCGAGTTATTCATGCCACCCACGGTACCTTGGGGGTGGGGGGATGCGTCCACCCCCTCACGTCACGTTTTCAAGCCTAAGTGTTCCTACTCTTGAATTCGGGTCATATTCTCAAACTAGGATTCCTGTAACTGTGCGGTCGACTGCTTGTTGTTACGTTGGGTGCACATGAGGTGTTCGTGACACCCACGGTGCCGTTTGGAGGGGCGTGTGTTGGCAGCGTCTGCCCCCACTCTGCACGTTTTCAAGACGAAGTGTTCCTAGTCTCAAATTCTAGTCCCATTCTCAAATTGGGAGTTTCGCGACTGTGCGGATAGTTGTTACATGTTATGTTAGATATGCACGAGGTGTTCGTGCTGCCCGCGGTGTCGTTTGGGGAGGGGAGTTGGTTACGTCCTCCCCCTCATGACACGTTCTCTAGCCTAAGTGTTCCTACTCTCAAATTTGGGTCCTATTATCAAATCGGGAGTACCACAACGGTGCAAACGGTTGCTATGTGTAATGTTGGAAGTGCATGAGGTGTTCGTACCACCCGCGGTGCCTTGTGTGTGTGTGTGTGGGGGGGGGGTGATGGAGACCGCCTCCTTGTGGCACGTTTTCATGCCTAAATGTTCCTACTCTCAAATTCGTGTTAATTCTCAAACTGGGAATCCTGTGACTACGCGACCCGATGCTACATGTTACGTTGGAGGCGCACATGGTTTTTTTGCCGCATGCGGTGCCGTTTGTGGTGGTGGGTGGTGTCTGCTCCCCCGCGACACGTTTTCAAGCCTAAGGGTTCTTACTCTCAAATTCATGAACTATTCTCAAACCGAGTATCCCATGACTTCGCGGCCAGTTGCAATGTTTTATGTTGGACATGCACGAGCTTTTCCTGTCACCCGTGGTGCCTTTGGGGGGGGGGGGGATTGGTTGCATCCTCTCCCTCGAGGCACATTTTCAAGAAAAAGTGTTCCTAGTTTAAAATTCGAGTCCTATTCACAAATCGGGAGTCTCGTGACTGTGTGGTCAGTTGCTATATGTTACGTTGGATGCACACGAGGTGTTCATTCTTCCCGCAGTGCCATTGTGTTGGGGGGGGGGGGGGGGGAGGAGTTAGTGGCGTCCACCCTCTCGTGGCACATTTTCAAGACTAAGTGTTCCTACTCTTGAATCAAGGTCTTATTATCAAACTAGGAGTCCTGCGACTGAGCGACCGGTTGCTACGTGTTATGTTGGACGTGAATGAGGTGTTCGTGCTGCCCGAAGTGCCGTTGGGGGGAGAGGAAGGGTTTTTGGGTTCCGCACCCTCGCAGGATGTGCACGAGGTGTTCGTGTTGCCCGCGATGCCGTTTTTTTGGGGGGGGAGGTTGGTGGCATCCACTGCCTCGCGGCATATTTTCATGCCCAAGTGTTCCTACTCTCAAATCCGGGTCCTATTATCAAATCGGGAGTCCCATAACTGCACGGTCGGTGGTTACATGTTGTGTTGGACGTTCACGAGGTGTTAGTGCGGCCCAAAATACCATTTTTTTAAGGGGGGCGGGTAGGTGGCATCCGCCCCCTCGCGGTATATTTTCAAGCCTAAGTGTTCCTACTCTCAAATTCGGGTCCACTATAAGAAAAACACCTTTTTATGACGCTCAAAAAATAATTTAAAGACATTTATTACAAAAATGTCATTTAAAGGTTAATGCTATTATTAATGTGACATTTTTAATATAAAATGTCATTTTATACATATTAGTATTATTTTTTATGGCACTTTAAATATAAAAATCATATTTAATATAAATATTATTACCTTTTTTAAGAGTTTCTAATATAAGTGTACATATTATGACCATTTTTTTCTCCTCCAAAATTTATAAGTGGATTTTTTTCCCACTAATTTTTTTTGGGTCTTTTAAGACTTCCCGCTTCCTCCAAATTTCTCCTCACTCAAGACTCCCTCTCACGCTATCCTCTCTCCCTTCTCACGACGGGCTCCTCTCCCTCACGCGCAATCTCATCTCCATTCCGTCGACAATCGATCTCCTCTCCTCTCCGTTCTCTCTCTCCTAATTTCTGGTACGTTTTCTCTCCTAATTTAATTTTTGTACTATTTCAAGATTGAAACGAGAACGCCTCGAGATTGAAAGTGCAAAGAATACCATAGTTGTGATAACCTGTAATTTTTATTTTTATTAGACTTGTGATAACCTGTAAATGGAAGATTTTTATGTTTTAAAAAGGAATTCTCAATGTGAGCTATATTTATTTAGAGATGATGATTTATATTCTATGTATTAGTGCATTAATATATGTTGTATACAGTACGACACGACATGAATAAAAAACAACACGACACGACACGAATACAACTTAAATTTCACGCCTAAAAAACACGATAACATAACACGACACGATTCATAATTCAGACCCGGACACGACACGACACGACTTCATGTAAAAAAAATACAACACGAACACGACATATCGTGTCAATTTCAGGTCAATTACGTGTTGTTCCGTGTCATTTTTTGTGTCGTTTTTAAAATTGACACCCCTAGTTTGAAGTCAAAGATCACAATTTTTAAATTGCAGTTTTTAGAGTGCAATATATTCACAAATAAGTTAAAAGTGCAATATTTCGTCAAATAAGTATTGAAAGTATATTTCTAAAACAAAAAACTTCAAATATTTCTTATGTTGATTCCAAAGATATTTCTCTCCTCTTTTATATTACATCTCATATCCCACCTCAAGTAATTTTGAATACTTTATGTGAAATTTTTAAAATGAATTTATATAGTTTATATTACTAATTCCCCCCCAAAAAGAGGGGAAAAGTGAAAATCAATGACACATGTTGTTTACGGATTCTGATTGAGTACACACCCATTATTTTTTGAACTTGGATAGCACCTTAGAATTCTCCTGCTTCTTTTTTGAGGTAGGGCCCTAGTATAGGCTTTCAATTTGGTCTACAAAACCTTGATTTCATTTTTGGATTTCTATTGGGATTTGATATCGTGACAGTAGATTTGGTACAAAAACGCTATTTTGTTTTCATTTATTATGAGATATTAATCGGCATATGAAATATTCATCTTTTATGATATTGTGATAGTTGATTTTAGTTCAGTATGGATCTAAATCGGTCTGTGAAATATTAATCAACAAACATTTTATTTCTTTTTGTTTAAAGACATTTATATTTCGTAATATTTTTTTTGAATTACAAACAGTTTATGGTGGATTAAAGACATATTTTATTTCGCTTATCGTGGTTTGAAGCTTCCATTAACTTCTTCAGATTTCAACTCTTTTTGATTATTTATTTAAGCTTGCATTAACTTATTGTCATTCTATTTTTTGTTCTTGCTGTCTATTATTTAAAAATATTCATCCACAAGAATGCTACTAGGGTTATTTTTTCATTGTATTTGATTAGTGATGATATGTGGTAGTGAACTTAGAAGTTAACAATTTTTTGTCTCCTTGACCTAAGAAATCAATACTTTCCACTTTAACACAGGGTAAAATAATTATTTCATTGATCTTATTATTAAAATTCATGGAAGTGATCTTAATTACCTCATATAAGACGACCGTTCAACGTTATTTTATACGAAAATCAATTTGTACAACTAATATTTACAATCTTAATATAGGTACAATTTGACAAATGGGAACAAACAAGTCGTGGATGTCTATGCATATATTATCAAACGAGTACTTGCAAGGGGTTGAATATTTTCTTAAAGTTGCAGAGGGGAATGCTGTAAATAGTGAAGCTATAGGTGTCCTTGTACATCATGTGGAAATTTCTTTAAATGGTGTTTAAAAGAAATTAAAGGTCATTTATATGTGAATGGTATTGATCAAAGTTATCGTATATGGATATGGCACGGGGAAGTTGCTCATAAGTCAACTTTCTCACATGTCAACATGGGCGACGCCGTCCATCACGATAATTTGGTTGAAAATCCAGAAGGTGCTGATTATACGACAGAGATGTTTGAGACGGTAAATGAAGATTTTATGGGGGATCCTAAATCATTTGAGAAGTTGCTTGAGGATGAAAAAAATCCCCTTTACAAAGGGTGTAAAAAGTTTACGAAGATGTTTGCACTGGTGAGTCTACTCAATTTGAAAGTAAAGAGTGGGTGGATTGATACGAGCTTTTCAAACATGCTTGAATTATTTGTCCAATTGCTCCCAGAAGATAATGAACTGCCTTTATCTACGAAAATGGCCATACAGACATTGTCCATATTTGGGATGGGGTATAAAAAATACATGCATGCCCTAATGATTATATACTCTATAGAAAAGAGTCCAGAGATTTAATTGAATGCCCTACTTGTGGTACACCGAGGTATAAGTTGAAAAAAAATACAACCGAGGTGAAGGTGGGAGTGCCTGTAAAAGTATTATGGTATTTTCACCCATTCCTAGGTTCAAAAGGTGGTTTCAATCTGAACAAAATGCAAAGGCCTTGAATTGTCATGCAAACGAAAGACAAGTTGATGGTAAGTTACGTCACCCTGCGGATTTTCTTGCATGTAATTTGGTGGATGACAAGCAACCGGAGTTTGGAAACGAAGCTAGAAACCTTCGGTTGACACTTTTAGCAGATGGAATTAACCCATATAGTACTCTTAGTAGTAAGTATAGCTGTTATCCGATCATGTTGGAAACTTATAACTTTAAGCCGTCGCTGAGCACAAAGAGAATTTTTTTTATGTTAACAATGTTGATATCGGGTTTGCGACAACCTGGACATGATATCGATGTTTACTTATCACCATTAATTGAGGACTTGAAAACCTTATGGGTTAAATGTGTACATGCTTATGATGCTTACCTCCAAGAATACTTTACTTTGAAGGCGGTATTACTATGGACCACTAATGATTTCCACGCATACGCTAATTTGTGTGGTTGTGCTCTAAAGGGGTACTATGCTTGTCCAATTTATTATGAAGAAACAAATTATATTCGATTAAAGCATTCTAAGAAGAATGTATATACATCACATAGAAGATTTCTTCCACAAAATCATCCATTTCGAAAGCAGAAGAAATCTTTTAATGGTAAGCAAGAGTTTCGTGAACAACCTAATCCATTGAACGTAGAGCAAATACTAGAGCAGGTTGAAAATATTAATGCATGTTGGGGAAAAAATGGTTCCTTTTGAAGCGCAAATGGTAAAGGGAAAGGATAAATTGAAACAAAGAGGAAATGCGCTAATAACTCCAAATGTTGGAAGAAAAAATCAATATTCTTTAGGTTGGGGTATTGGAACATTTGCTTGCTCGACACAATTTGGATGTTATGCTTATTGAGAAGAATGTTTGTGACAGCATAATAGGAACGCTACTCAACATTCCCGATAAGATAAAAGATGGAGTCAACAGTCGTCTTGATCTTGTAAAATTGGGTTTAACAGGGGAGTTGGCACCACAAGATAAGGGAAAACGAACGTATTCACCACCTGCATGTTATACATTGTCTAGAGAGGAGAAGAAAAGGGTTTGCGAGACGTTATTTTGACTCAAAGTTCTCGATGGATACTCATCAAATTTTGGTAACCTTGTTTCGATGCAAGAGTTAAAATTATTTGGTCTTAAATCCCATGATTGTCACATTCTTATGCAACAGATACTTCTGGTGGCCATTTGATCCATGTTACCAAAGCATGTTAGATTTGCATTCATAAGGGTGTGCTTTTCTGTAATGCCATTTGTGCAAAAGAAGTGGATGTGAAGAAGTTTAAGAGTATTGAAGATGACATTGTGATCACATTGTGTTTGTTGGAAAAGTACTTCCCTCCGACATTCTTTGATATAATGCTACATCTAATGGTACATCTTGTTAGGGAGGTTGAACTATGTGGTCCAGTTTTCGCTTGTTGGATGTATCCATTTGAAAGGTTTGCACATGCTTAAAAAATGTCATTACTTAATAAGGTTATAAGTAAATATTATTAATATTTATTTTATTTAAAATATTTGTAGGAACATAAAATTCTTAAAGGGCTAAGTAAATAATCGAAATCATCCAGAAGGTTGCATCGCACAATGCTATATTGCCGAATAAGCAATTGAATTTTGTACGGAATTTTTTACATGGGCTCGATGCCGTTGGGGTTACATTAGGCAGGAATACAGCAGATGATGATGATGATGATATAATATGCTATGGCAAACCAATAGGGAGTGGTAAAGTAATTGAGGTGGACGAATTGTCATGGGAGCAAGCACATCGTTATGTGTCGCAAAACACATATGATGTTCAACCATATATCGAGTAATAACTCTTTTCGTTGATTTTGTAACAAATGATGTACTATATTATATTTTGTTTTAATGGTTAAAACACTGTTCTCTATTAACACCCTTATATGGAGCATATGGAGAGCTTGAGGAAAAAGTATCCTCAAAAGTGCAAAGATGAAAAATGGTTACAAGATGCACATAATAAGACCATTATTGGCTGACTTTGTGAAAGGGTATGATTAATATCAATATGTGACGATTTAATATACTATTAAAATTGTAACTAACATTAAGAAAAATCAGGTTGAAGAGGAGCCAAATCTCCCCAACAACAATGTTTTAGACATCTTAAAGTGGATAGCTCGAGGACCTCGTCGAGACGTGATAAAGTATCAGGGTTATATTATTAGTGATTGTCGTTAATATACGAAAGAATGTGATGCTGAGCGAGTTAGCTAAAATAGTGTAATTAGCATCACGACCACAACACTGCAAGTTGCTAGTGCAAGGGATAAGCATCACGTGGTTTTAAATTTGAGTTTCTATGGTGTCATTAGTGAAATATGGATGCTTGATTATTTCACTTTCAAAATTCCAGTTTTCAAGTGTGATTGGGTCAACAATGGTAATGGTATTAAAGTAGAAGAGCTTGGATTTAACTCGGTTGATCTTTGTAGAGTTGGCCATAAGAATGAGCCCTTCATATTAGCTTCTCAAGCTAAACATATTTTTTACGTTCAAGACCAACTCGATCCTAAATGGTCAATCATTCTTGTGACTCCACATAGAGTTTATAATTACGGGTGTGATGATGATGACTACGATGCTGGATGTGCCGAAAATCATGCCGCCGCCAACGAATTGCCAAACATTGGCTTGATTAATGAAAGTGAAGATTCATGTGCAGGTGTAGATTGTGAGGGAATTTGGATTGATAATGAAAAATAAATATAGGGTTAGTTGTGTTTTGCTTATGCTTAGAGTTATTTATACTTTTTATGAGCATAAAAGAATGCGTCTTTCATTTCATTTTGATAAGGATTGCTTAATCAATGTTGTTCTTATGTGGGAACTATAATTAGAATTAATTTGAGTATGACTATACGTTTTAATTATTTAATTAAAGAGATAGATTATGTTTAAAATGGAGATTGAGAGAATTGAATGGTTTGGATTTGGGGTTTTCAGGGGACATGAATATCTTTTCTAAAATATGAGTTTTCTTACATGTCTTGTTTGTACTCTCCCCTTATTTTCTGTTGTGCCACAGTCAGGTGTGCTTATCGCCTACCTCAAAGTAAAAGAGATTAGATGCAACCAATTTATTTCACAAGGGACTAAATACTTGAGATCTCATTTATTAACGCATCATATAAACATCACTTTTATCACTTGAAATTGACCTCAAGTGGAAAAGTTAAGTTTTGGATTGACTGAAAGGGAAGACAAGTCTCCAAGTTATGTTTTTTTACTGACAAAAGAAGAGTCTTAGTTTTGCATTTCGGTATCTGTTTGGCTCTTTTTATATGCCTCACAGTCAGTATATATGTATTGTATTCTCAGGCACGGCTTAATCTCAGTGACTCAGAATCTTTTAAATCTGTTCCTCTCAATCGTACCCTTTTGACTATTCTTGGTGTTTTGTCATTTGTGTTTTGCTTATGAGTACTGTAAGAATCGTTTATATTTCACTTTTAGATAGCAAGGTGTTTTCAATAATTCCAATCTTCTGTTTGATCAATTGGAGTTTGGTTTAATTAGGGGCTATTTGGAAAATAGATTGTTATCATCAAATTGTATACTTTTCCACCAAATATGAAGAGTTATTTGCATTCGGTGCTCCGCTCTTCTCCTGTCCAGCCCTATTTGTTTAAATTTTTATTTCATACTTCCATTGATTTCATTATTATATCTGTAAATTATAGTTCTTGAAAATTTATTCATTTTGAGGTATTGAAGTTGGAAAGATTATCTACTTTTTTCTTATTTTCTTGTACCGTATTCTGAGATGTTAGAAACAGTGGTAAGGAAGAATTCTGATAGTTAATACTGTGCTCAGTTTTTTTTCCTATAAATGTTTTCTGGATGTCCTGTAATATTACCCTAAATCACTCATTATTACTCAACTGGTTAAGAGATTTTTTTAGGGCTTGAGTGGATTTAGGATCATCTCACAGAGATGGCTAAGAATTTCAGGATAAATGGGCGTCGGGGTATAATTTCTTTTATCACATCAATAACTGAGTATTTCTGTGTTAGTTGAAAAAGGTTGCGACTTTTAGCCGATGGGAACCTTAATGTATTATTGTTTGGTGCCTCAAAGGTTAATATCTCCTGTGAGGGGTACATATTATTCTGTGTCTTTTTTAAATTAAGTACGCATTTGTTTGTTATTGGTCATTTACATCAACTATATTTGCATCATTTTTGCTAAGAGATGATGCAGAGTTTAGACTAAAAATCAAATGAAAATATATGAAGTTAAATAACTATAGCGACTTACTCATATCTTGTTGTGCATGTTGTGAAACTTATGCAACTTTGATTCTTCATAACATGAAATAATCCTAATTGCATCTGAATTGGCTTTGTATCTAGAACCATTTTTCACTATACAAATTTTGTAATTAAATTTCATCATAGATTCTTGAATTTAAATATTTGTGAAATAGGAAATTTTTTAAGAGAGTGTGTGTGTAAGAACCGTTCACCTGCATAGGCCCTTCACAAAGTACAATTGCATTCAGTCTACATTTTTAAAGTTTAAGGGCTAAGGTTTCATGTTGTTCAAGTATGCTAGCAGGACTATTGTTACATGTAGTCCTTATACGTGACTTTGAATGAAAATCCTTTTTTCACTATGGTTCAGATGTGTCACACCCACACCATTCACTTGCATACGCCTTCACAAAGTACAATTGCATTCAATATGCATTTTTAAAGTTCAAGGGTTAAGGTTTCATGTTATTCAAGTATGCTAGCAGGACTATTGTTAAATGCAGTCCTTATACGTGACTTTGAATGAAAATCCTTTTTTCACTATGGTTAATTGGCGGCTGCATGTGTGAATATATATTTATCACATCATGTATTTCACAACCTTGACCAAATCCCATGTTATTGTATTTCTTCAACTTAATCCATGTATGACCTGGGCAAGTACTAGTTTCTTATTGCAGAAACCACTTATCACTTTCCATCCATCTCTTACTTCCTGTTTTCTGTAACTTCAATGAATGCATCCATTTCACTGGGAAGATGTATATTATACTTTATTGATTTACTTCATGTTCATAAATATGTGTGTCAGGTCTTAGAATATATCTTGGGCTAGGTGTTTGTAGAAATCATTAACTTAAATTTGTATTTTTTCAACTCCCCTAATTTAATTATACTTTATGGTTCCAAAACACTATTTATGTTATTACAATTTGGTGTTTATTTATCCTTTGTAATATTTTTTTTTCTATATATGCAAAATTCTTTGGAGTTGAACATGCACGTAAGTTGTTTGATGAAATTCCGCATAAGGATGTTGTGCCCTGGATAGGGATGCTATCTGCCTGTGTTAAACATGGGAACCAAGAGTTAGCACTTGAATTTTTTCGTATGATGAAAATTGGCCAATCTCCTACTGAGTTCACACTCTCAATTGTTTTAAGGTCATGCTCTGATCAAATGGACTCAAATTCTGAGTTATATGATAAAACAAGGGCGTGGGGCAGTCCTATTTTTATCCAAAAATCTGATTAATTTTCTCTCGAAATGTGGTTATACCATTGAAGCATACAAAGTCTTTACAAATTTGGAAAATAGTGGTTACATTGTTTCCTAGACAATGATGATATCCTCATTTGTTGGATCACATGATTGGATTTTGGCAGATTTTATAATATTGCACCCATAGTTGATTTTGTAATATTTTCTACATAATATTTGATGTTTTGTTATATATATTTCTTGATGAATTTTTTTTTATAACGCACAGTTTTATAAAACTTATTATTTTTAAACTCACCCCTATGCATCGCGCGGGTTGACACCTAGTATGTTTTATTTTTATTAACAATGCTCTTGCTTCCTGCAAATTAATTTCAACATGTCATTTGTTCTTCATCAACACGTTATTCATCAACATGTACACTTACTTCAATCTATTTGTTTGTCATTATAGTGGATATGGACGAGGAAGATGATTTTCATTCAAAAATTCTAGACGATTTCGCAAAGTCATCACAAAATTCAAGTAATAAATAACGAAAGGTCATAGGCGTGGCTGTTTTAGAACGAATAAGCAAAAGGGCTTCTTGTGATCGAATACTAGTAACTTACAATAGAAATGGACAACCTAATGGTAAAACAAGGAAGGATTTCGCAAGTTATAGGTGGCGTTTGGCAAAAGCATTGGGCCCATAAGTTATCCAAGTTGGCCTAAAGTCCCAAAGTCATTAAAAGAAAATTTATGGATAGCTATGGAGGTAAATGCTAATAATTTATGTTGATGTTATTTGAAGTCTATATTGGTATTGTTTTAATTCCGTTTTCTAATATAATATTCATTAATAACAGACTAAGTTCAACATGGACCCCAAATCAAAGAAGAGATTTATATCTGCTATTGGTTGTTCGTGGAAGAATTTCAAAGGAGAGCTCACCAAGAGTTATGTCAAGACATTTAAAGATGATCCCAGTAATCTTTGGAACTATCTAGAAAAGTTTAAAAAGCTTATTGATCAAGAGGATTGGGATGCGTTTGTAAGAGGAAGACTATCCCAGATGTTTGAGGTGTATATTAAATTCATTTTATTATGTAAATGTATAACATTTATCCACGGTATGGTTAGATTATTACATTATCTATAAATTCAATGTGTAGAAATTAAGTGATGTACAACGAGAAAGGTGAGCAAAGAATAAGTTCAACCACAAGCCTAGTAAGTCGGGGTATGCAGTTCTTGAGGAAATTATGGTATGTGATTGAATTATTATATTATTTGTATAGTATACATATTTAATTAATTCATTGTGGGGATTTTGTGTTGTGTTCTTAATTTCTTATATTTTATTTTATAATTGGGACAAAAAGAGAGACATGGAGATGCATTTGATGAGGATGATAGGTCTTTAATGTGGATAACCTCTTAACAATCTAGAAATAGAGAATATCAAGACGATGCAACCAAGGAAGTTGGTGAAAAAATTGTGAGTTACTTTCAAAAGTAAAGAAAACATATTTTTTTATATAATCTTTATAAATTTGGATATATAATACATATGAGGATTGAAAAGAATATGATTTAACAACACTCTTAATAATTTGCTTTATTGTAGGACACTTTGAAGAAACAAGTCCATGATGGGAGATTAGTAACTCAAGGGACTTCAAACGTCTTAACCTTAGCACTTGGTACTCCAGAGTATAGTGGTCGAGTAAGGGGGATGGGAAAATGAGTCATTCCTACAACTTACTTTCATATCCCTAGACGGGGATCGAAACAACAGGTTGAAGAATTAGAGAAGGCGAAAGATAAAGATTTGCAACTTCAGGAAGCAATGGAAGAATTGAGGAAGTATCAAAGCAGATCACTTGCACCGTAGTTAGTTGAGAAGATTTCCTCAAATAGTCAGAAAAGTGATAATAAAAAATACGAGAAGCATTCAAATTATGTAAGTGAGTTATGTGATTCTCCATTCAAGAGGAAAAAAGAGAAGTTAATCACGTAATTGGTAAAACTTTATTACATTTATGTCTCATACTTTACTATACTTATTTTGGAATATGTCACGTGTATATAGGCCCAAAGCAATATGTTAAGACAGCGCATAATTTCACCGACAGATCCTAAATCTAACATTGGGAAGTTTTGTAACAACTTTACTTATATTAGTGATATTATTTTTTATTAGTATATATATGTCATTCATTATTCATTTTTTTTATATAGGGAAAACGATGTAGATTGGCATTGAATTCACGTGCGAATGTTGTTGCGTCTGGAGTGTTTTTTTATCGTATTTCACCTAATGATACCATCTGTGGTGACAATTGAGTTCAGCACAAATTAATAAGAAAAGGCAATCACCCAAAAAAATAAAGAATGTAAAGAACGCCAATCACACGACACAATATTTACGTGGTTCAGCAAGAATGCCTACGTCCACGGTGGTGCTCTCGATATTATATCTCTATACTCCGAGGAATGTTTTACAGGAAAACAATACATGCTCTTTGCCCCGGGCGGAGGGTTTGTTATATACATGCTCTTTCAGAGGGTGGAGGAGTGGAACTCCCCCATGTTAACCCACAATCCCTAGGATATCTCTGAAGAGAGATTTTAGGAACTGATTGGGTCAAAACCAATTTGGTTGAGGCGCCTGTCCTTTGGACTCTGGGCCGCATTTGATTGGGCTTCTCGTCTGGGCCCAGGTGACAAATCGAGGTACCCACAATTGTCCCTAAAATTTTTGGGTCATAATTTGGGCTCAATAGTTTTAAATGATTAGTCTTAATGGAATTCCTATGATTCGTGCCATATTTTTGAACTGAAGCGCCTTTCCCGAACTGACTTTGGCGACAGATGGCCTCTCTTCTGGCGCATCATGATTAGAAAGATTTAAATCCTTCTAGAGGGGTCATTTCTTGAATCTTCACTTTCATATCTCTTCTCATTGTCTCAATATCTTGGAGTTTTCCCTGTAGCTTTTTTTATTCTCAGGTCTCCTCTTCCATTTCCAAGATTTTTTCATCATCCCTGCTTGTGGCTTTGCCTTGTCTCAAACTGACTCTTACATCGTAATTTCTTCTTACTTCTTCTATTTTCTTTTTCTGTTGAAATTCCTTTGCGTTCGTAATTAGGGTTTGTATCTTTCAATGGCGAAAGTAGGCAATAGATCAATAGCTAAATTTAGGAAATACTATAATATTCCGAACTGGATGGACATTGAGTGTGCCCCGATCCCTCGTAATGTTAGAGAGATTGAGGATGCTCACTGGATTCATGTTCTCCTATTGTCCAAAGGGGGTCTTACTTTCCCCCCAAGCAATTTGTTTTTGCACTTATTTGGTTATTTAAATATTGTCCCTGCATAGTGTTCGCCAAACGTCTGGAAGATTGTTAATGGTATCCATAGAATAAATCAGCTCCATGGCACCAATCTAGGGCTTGATGAGATCTATTTTTGTTATTCTTTCTTGCGAACAAGTTCTGGTCTTCTTTACCTCAAGGCCAAGAGTCCTGATAGGGTATTGGTAGTAAATCTACCTGATTCCCACAAGGATTACTGGCAAGAGGGTTTTCTTGCTATAAATTGGCAGTTTCCTCCCCATATTGAGGGGTCGAGGTCTGACAGGTTCATGGTCCCTTTTTATTAGGATGAGTTCATAGGTAGGCTTAGTTTTTGCTCTGCTCATCGATCCTCTTATTAATGTATGATTTCTCTGATATTCTTCTTTCTTTCTTTTCAGCAAAAGAAAAGAACTTGGAACTTGCTCTCAGTGAGGTTCGAGCTGCTGAGTTGGTCAAATCCTGGAATATGAGGGAACTCTTGGCTGACGGTGAACATCCTCGATCAATGGATTTTCTCTTAGAGTACAAGAAGGCTGGGTCCAACTTTATCACGCGCCCTGTAGACAACATTCCTGAGCTAGACATCACTGAAGAAGTTACTGCAGATCCCATCCAATTGGACGAGGAAGAGAGCAACTCTGGTGAGGATAATGAAGGTGATAATGGGGGCGATGCTGAAGGTGGTTCTAGTGAAGAGAGAACTGGTGGTGAAGGTTCTTCCATCTTGGAAGAAGTTTCAGAAGCTCGAGAGTATTCTGATGAATCGATCAGTTCCAGCGAAGAGGATATGGCTCCTCCCAGGATGAATCTGATTCGGGATGATGATGTGCTTATTTCTCAGCGGTCGAAGAAGAAGAAGTCTGGCAGTGGGGAAGCTTCCATTGGTTCTCAGCCTCCTGTAAACGATCAGGAAAAGAAGAAGAGAGAGGGAGATCAGTTGAGAGAGAGAGAGAGAGAGAAAGAGGGAGGAGGAGAAGAAGATGGAAGACAGAAGGAGAGCTGAAAGGGAAAAGAATGAGAGAGAAGATGAGAGAAGGAGAGAGGAGATGAGGACGAAGGCAAGGCAAGCGCTGGTGCCTGTGTCTGCCTTGCCTGAGGGGGACTCTGTCACCATTTCTCCTTAGTTGTCTCCTGCGTGGCTCGAGAGAGCAATTTTGCCTACTGATCGTCAGAAGGAAATGGGGACCGACCCGTTAGCTCTGTAGGTGAGTCAGAGGCTAGCCTTGGTAAGTATGAATTTGCTTTTCTATGCTTGCAATATTCTATTCAATGCTTCTCTTTCTTAATGCTTTCTCTTTTTTGTAGTTCGTGACTGACTTCGCCGTCCTCTATCGCACCCGCGATGAGCTGGTGAAGAGGAATGCTGATTTGGAGAAGCAGAATCCTGAGCTGAAGGGGAAGAGTATCGAGATGGAGGCCAGTTTAAAGACTACCAATGATACTCAGCGGACTTCCGCTCTCGCCCTCATTAAAGCCAATCGAGTGAAAGAGGCGGCGATCAAAGATCTCAGCGAGCTGCGACAGTCCTATGACTTGGTCTGCATGAGCAAGTTAGCTGTGCTGGAGGAGAATAGGGTGCTGGCAGAGAAGATGAATAAGGTGGAGGAGATCTTGTACGATACCGGGTGGGCTTCTGCATATGAGGATGCTAAGGTTCAGATAGTCTACATCAGTTGACTGAACTTTAAGAAGGGCTGGAACAAGTCTATTCTGGCTGCTGGAGTGGACATCAACTCTCCACTATTAGACGAGCATGATCCAGGCCCGAAGTCTGCTGTGGATGAGGCACCTGCCCCGTCCATTGACGGTCGTGTCCCTGCTTCTCAGACTATTCCTGCTAGCACCCCTTCTAAGGGAGATGTTCCTGCTTCTCAGATCATTCCTGCCGGTGCCCCTTCTGAGGGAGGTGTTCCTGCTATGGCAGACAAGGGAAAGCAACTAATGACCTCAGAGCCAATTGAGGTTGATAGCTAGCTTTTTTCGAGGACTTCTTTTGTATTTTTGCTTTGTTTGTATTGTTCTTTTGATTATCAATGTACTTAGATCGCTCTATTTTAATTAAATGAAAACACTTTCATTTTTGCATACTGATTCTTCTATTCTTTAATGCTTTTTATGGCTTGTAGTTGATTGATGTAGATTAATATATACCTGCCACCTCTCAACTGGGAAGGATCCTTGGTCCTAATGAGAGAAATCAAGTTCGACAAGCCTTTGTAAGGATTTGCAAGTCTCATAGGTCGAGGAATAAGATATTTGAAGACCAGTCTGAGCTCATTGCCAAACTGAAGGATAGACTTCAGGAGATGGAAGAGGTTGGTTCCTCTGTTCAAGAAGAGGTGAACCTTCTGAGGGCTAAACTTCTGGATGCCTCCGAGATCAATCAAGTCGGAGAAGTTCATTAGAAGGAGAATGAAACTCTAAGGAGGGAGGTGTCGCGACTCAAGGTGTATGCACCGAGCATTGCACCTCGAGTTTTGTGAGGTTCCTCTTCATCGGCTGGTCCGCGAGCTGGCGCAGGGTCGAGCACCACCCTTCAAGTTTTGCGAGGTTCCACTTCATCGACCGGTCCACTAGATGGTACAGATGCAGGGGGTCCAGCTAGGGAGATGGACGAGCTTCAAGAAGATGTTCGTCGAGCATATGTGATTGCTGTCGGGCTTCAGAGAGATGTCACGCGACCGAGGCATCTGTTCAAGAAAGGACCTCGAAGAGTGTGGGCTGATAGTGATGACTAGGGTTGGACAGATGCTCGGACGAGGTTAACAGAGTTTCAAGAGCTATCCTTTATTAGATCGTTGAGTTCCCTTAAGGAGATGCAGGTCCTCAGGAACTCAGTGCTCTGGTATCTTCAGGAGATCTCTCCTTCAACTCTGAGGCCTAATCCATTCAGGAGGGACGACCAGTGGGTCCCTATAGATGCTAGCCCCAGGAAGCTATTGGAGCCATTTGCAAATGAAGTTGAGGAAGAATTAGCTCCTCATCCGAACGACAGTCGAAGATCGCAAGTGGATGATTATCTTACTCAAAGGCCTAATCCTCATTAAGATTTTCTTAATTCAATGAAATTTTTTGTAAATGTAACGAAGTAATAAAATATTTATGTTTTGGGCATTTTGTCGACTAAACATGTGTTGTGTATTTTTTTCTTCATTAATTTTTCGTTTGATTATCTTGGGCTCTTCGTAGCCGACTCGATTTGATGTGGGTAGAGTTATTTTGTCGTGTGAGTATCCTCCCAGTCCAGTATGCTTATGAGATACCATTCTGCCCCACTTTACCATTTAGGTCATGTCGTCACACTCCCTTAGGCCTTAGCGTGGCAATGGTGAGGACACACCTGGTGTTGGATGTTATATCCGATCAGGTTTTCTGAGCCAAACATTGTTTGGTGACCAATTCGATTTGGCCGAACTGCTAAGGGTCCCCTTTAGGGCTTCATACATTGCCAGGGGAAATGCTAAGAGGTTGTTCGTATTTCATAACGAAAACCTGAGGAGGGTGACTACCTGCTTTTATATTTAGAGAAATGTTCCCATCGCTTGGAAAAGGTGTGCAAGTTATAATGTCCACAAAAAAAATTAACACTTCATAGAATGCCACTATCGAACAATCTTTTATTAAAAGTAATGAAATTGCCAATTCCAATAATGTGATAAAAATTGAATGAAAAAACTAGAAATAAATTTTTTTCAGGTTGGTTGCGTTCCAAGATCGAGGTATCTCTCTGACCTCCAGCGTTTCTAAGTGATAGGCTCCTTGTAGGTCGTCCCTTGTCACCTTGAATGGCCCCTCCTAGTTTGGACCTAGCTTGCCATCAGATGGTTTTACTGCGCTGCCAAGGAATTTCCTTAGGACGTAGTCTCCAACCTGGAATGCTCTTGGATTGACCTTCTTGTTATAGTGCCTTGCGAGCTGTTGCTGATAGATAGCTAGTCTCACTAGGCTAGCTCTCTGCATTCACCAGCTAGGTCAAGTTCAATGAGTAATGCTGCATCATTCTGGCCCTGGTCAACCAGGGTGGACCTCATGGTTGGGAGGCCAGCTTCTAAAGGGATGATTTCTTCCATTACATATGTTAGTGCGATTGGGGTTTCACCAGTTTCTCGTCGTGGGGTAGTGCAATAGGCCCACAGGATATATGGCAGCTCACTCACCCATGCATCTTTTTCTCGCTCAAGTCGTTTCTTCAATCCATCGATCATTATTTTGTTGGAAGCTTCATCTTGGACATTACTCTGGGGGTAGGCTACCGAGCTAAAATGGTGCCTGATCCCGTGGTCATTACAAAAACTCTGGAAGGGTCCACTCTCGAACTGCGTTTCGTTGTCAGTGATGACGGTTTTAGGGATCCCAAAGCAGGTAATTATGTTCTTCCATACGAATCTCATCATATCTGCGTTTTTGATGTTTACCAGCAGCTCTTCCTCAATCCATTTGGTGAAGTAGTCTGTCGTGACCAATAGATACTTGCGATTACCGAGAGTGGTAGGAATAGGGCCCACGATGTCCATTCCTCATTGGGCGAAAGGCCAAGGGCTCGTAAGTGATCTTAGGTCGCTGGTAGGTTGGTGGAACATAGGAGCATGAACTGACATTTTTCGCACTTGCGAGAATATACTCCATAATCTCTCTGCATGTATGGCCACCAGTAGCCTTCCTTCATTGCTCGAAAAGCTAGCGATCTCCCTCAAATATGGCTCCCACAGATTCCTTCATAAAGCTCGCGCAGAACTTGCTCGACGTACTTTGGGTGAACATATTAGAGGTAAGGGCCTGTGAATGATCTCTTATACAGCTTGACCTCAGAAGATAAGTGAAAGCGGGCAACTTTGACTCTTATCTGATGAGCGGCCTTCTTATCGCCTAGTAGTGCACCATCCTTCAAATAGTCCCTCAGGAGGTCCATCCAACTAGGTGCTGGTTCAATCTGGAGAATATGGCCCATGTCTGGCAGCTCTTCGCTCTGGTTGATGCTCGACTGGGCGAGGAAGTCTATAGGGATTGTTCTCTTTAAGTCGGAGTCGATTGCTAAACTCAAGGCTGCTAGGGCATCGTCATGACTGTTTTGTCCTCTGGGAAACTGCTGGACACTGACTTCCTCAAATTTGGACATTAACCTTTTTTCTAAGGCGAGGTAGGCGACCATTCTTTCGTCCATCGCGTTGAAGTTCCCCCTTATCTGATTAGAGACCAATTGCAAGTCGCCGAACACCTGTAGCTATTTTTCACCCAATGCCCGTGCCTTCTGCAGGTCTGCTATCAAAGCCTCGTATTCTGCCTCGTTGTTGGAGTCCTCAAATCCAAGTCTGATCCCCTGATCAAGAATTGTATCTTCTGGGGTAACGATTACAATGCCTACTCCTTCCCCCTTTGAGTTGGAGGCTCCATCAATAAATAGTCGCCAGACACCTCCTACTGAGTGATCTTTCCTCTGATCTATGGATTTCAGTTGGTTGTAAGGCTATTCGCCTGTGAACTCCGCGATGAAGTTGACGAATACATGCCCCTTGATTGCATTCCTTGGTTGGAATTGAATGTCAAATCGTTCGAGCTTAATCGAACACTTCGACAGTCTGCCGGACAGATCCGCTTTTCGCAGGACTACTTTAAGGGGGTGTGACGTGAGGACGATGATATAGTGAGCTTTGAAGTAGTGCTTAAGTTTTCTCGAGGCTACCACTAGTGTAAAGGCGATCTTCTCCAGTGGTAAGTATCTCTGCTCGGCGTCCAATAGGGTCTTACTCGAGTAGTAGACTGGGTGCTGGATTCCAGTTCTTTTGCATACCAGTGTAGAACTGACAGCGTGGCTGGAAACAACAAGGTATAGGTACAGGGAATCGTTCTCTTGAGGTATCACGAGCAAGGGTGGTGTGCTAAGATAAGCTTTGAGCTCTTCCAATGATCTATAAAAATCTTGATTCCACTCAACTATTTTTCTCTTCTTCAATAGTTGGAAGAATGGCTAGCACTTTTCGAATGACTTCGAGATGAATCGATTCCAGGCGGCGAGCATGCCCATATGTTTCTATACGTATCTTATCATGCTGGGAGGCTGTACCTTATTGATTGCATCAATCTGGTCTGGGTTGGCTTCAATGCCTCTCTTGCTAACCAAGTATTCGAGAAATTTTCCTGGCTGGACATCGAAGGAAAATTTTCTCGCGTTCAGTTTCATTCGGTATTTCTTGAGGATTTCGAAGGTCCTAGATAGGTCTGAGAGGTGGTCTTCTCTGTGCCTACTTTTGACGAGCATATCATCGATGTAAACTTCCATGGTATCTTCCATTTTGTCTTTAAACATCTTGGTGATCAGCCGCTGATAGGTTTCTCCTAAATTTTTGAGCCCAGAGGGCATAATTTTATAATAGTATAACCTGACGGTGGTGATGAACGCTGTCTTGTCTTGGTTGGGTGCATACATGGGAATCTGGTGATACCCCGAGTATGCATCCAGAAAACTCATTCTCTCATGAGCTACTATGGCGTCCACCAATTGGTCGATCTTTGGGAGGGGGAAACTGTCCTTAGGGCATGCCCTGTTAACGATAGTGAGTCAATACAAACTCTCCATTTTCCATTATTCTTCGGAACCACTACTGGGTTAGACAACCATTTAGGGAACTGAACTTCTCGTATGGATCTTGTATCCAGAATCTTCTCTAGTTCTTTCTTTACAGCCTTGGCCTTTTCGGGCGCAGTTCTCCGTGCCTTCTGCTCGATAGGCCTAAAAGTGGGATCGACGTGAAACCGATGACAAACCACACCAGGGCCAATCCTAGGCAACTCGTATGGTTCCCACGTAAAAACATCTAGATTGCTCCTCAATAGTACAGTCAATTCCTTCTTCTCTCGATCTGTGAGAGAAGCTCTGATCAAGAACATCCTATTTTTTTTGCTACCATCGGCTGCGATCTCTTCCAGGTTCTCAACGACCCGCTCAAAGGGGAGGAGCCTGGTCTCCTCCACTCCGGGGCTTCCATACTTTAGCTGCTATTTTGAAGGTATCAAACCTTGCTATTCCTCAAGCTTCTCTTTGGCCTTATCGACCTTCTTCTCTGGTTTTGGATGGATGACTGCTATAAAGCACCTTCTTGCCATCGCTTGATCTCCGTGGATCTCCATTACTCCTCGCTCAGTCACGTATTTGAGTTTCTGATGGTGGGTCAAGGGGACTACCTTCATTGCATGTAGCCATCCTCTGCTGAGGATAGCTTGATACGGAAAGTCAATGTCGACTACCAAAAACTCGATAATTTTGGAGACACTTCCTGCCCTTACTAGCAGTACGATCTTTCATAACGGGATAGTTGCTTTGCCAGTGAAGCCAACTAAAGGGATAATGGTTTCCTTCAAGTCGAAAACGCTTAACTTCAATTTCCTAAACAGGTCAAGATACATTACCTCGAATGAGCTTCCTTAGTCGATGAGCAACTTGTCGACGTCGTAGTTCGATATTCGGAGTGTAATGATCAAGGCGTCATGATACGGGGTTCTTACTCCCACTAAGTCTTCATCCGTGAATACGATATGTTTGCTGTAGTCGACGGCATCTGCTCAACGACGCTTTCCTAACTGTGTTTTCGCTGGATCGATTTGAAAAGCTTACATTACTGCTATAAGCTTTTTCACTTCCATCCGTGCTGAGTTTCCATGAATATGCTTTAGATTAGATGCCCCATGAATCACTGCGAGCTCATGGCCAGCATCATCATCGAGCATGTTTTCGGGCCTTGTGTCTCCGTTGACAACAACTTTCTCTGCCTTCTTTTCCACAAACTCGTTCAAGTGCCCGATCTGGGCTAACTCTTCAAGGTGAGACTTAAGATCCTTGCAGTGCTCAGTCTTATGTCCTCCTTCCTTGTGGAAAGCGCATCTCAGTGCGTTGTTTCTTTTTAAGGGATCTCATCCGATCTTTCTGGGCCACTTAACAAATGGCTCATCCTTGATCTTTGCTAGGATCTTGTAAATTGGTTCTTTGAAGACAATGTTTACTGTCTGAAAGGCTTTCGAAACATCGTTCTTGTTCCCATTCTTAGAACCACCCTTGCCCCCATTCTTTCCTCCTCTCTTCTAGTTTTCAGCCTTATCGTTGTCCTTGACAGTGAGCTTAGATCGACCATTCTCCCCTGCACTGAGGCAGGTCACATCCTCAACTTTGGCGTACTTCTTGATTCGAGACATCAGCTCATTGATGGTTGTGGCTTCATTCTTAGTCAGGGATTGGTGCAAGAGGCAAGAGCTGGGTAGGCCAATCTGGAAAGAGGCCACTTCTACCTGCTCCGAGCAGTCCTCGACCTCGTTGAACAACTCCCAGTACCTTTTTGTGTAGTCCCGGAGGCTTTATTGGGGCGTCTTCTTCATTGCTATCAAGGCATCCATCCTCTTTGGATAGGTGATGCTAGTAATAAAGCGAGCTATGAAGAACTCTTCCTGGGACTCAAAGCTCCTGATGGATCTGTGAGGGAGTCCAACCACTTCTGGGCCACATCATGCAAACTCGAGGGAAAGATCCGGCACATTAGTGCATCCCTGTGGTTCCAGAGAGTCATGGCCTGCTTGTACTGCCTAACGTGATCGATAGGGTTAGTCTTTCCGCCATAGATTTTGAATCTCAAAATCGCGAACTTCTTGGGGGCTTATTCTTCTTCTTTTTCTATCTCTCTTGAGAAAGGGGATTTCATATGGGTCCCGAGAGCTCTCCGGGCTAACTCTCTGGTCGATCTGGCACCCCAATGCGCTGGGTGCTAGTCCATTTCTTTTATGACCAAATTTCATATGTCATCATTTTCTCGAGCCGGGATCCTACAATGGCGAGCTCATCGCTGTTGCTCGAGCAAGTCATCACCTGATGAGTGTTCCTCTATCCTTTGGGATCCGCGTCTAGGACTCCTTCCTCGGCTGCGAGACTTGCATGCCTGAGGGCTAGGAGTGCGATATTGACATCGCCTGGTTCTACGATGGATCTCTTTTTCTATCCTTTCCAATCTCCTTTTGAGGCGAGCATTCTCAGCTTCTTTCTTGCTAGCGGCCTCTCTTTGCTCCTGGAGCCTTACCTCATAGGCATCGATCAACCTGGATATTTGTGTGGACCTAGCAGGTCCTTAACTTTCCTACGAGGCTTGCCGCTTTAGGCGAGCCCTTTGATCTGAACGTTGAACTTCAGATATGATCCTACGAGAGGCAGGCTCTTGGATATCCCCTGCTTGAGGGGCATTTCTACTGTGACTAGACATTCCAAATTCTTTATTGGTGAGGGTTTTTTAATAGGAAGACAAACGTTCCCACAAACGGCGCTAATTGTGGTGAAAATTGAGTTAAACACAAATTAATAAGAAAAGGCAATCACCAAAACAAATAAAACATGTAAAGTACGCCAATCACATGACACAATATTTACGTGGTTCAGCAAGAATGCCTATGTCCATGGTGTTGCTCTCGATATTATTTGTCTATACTCCGGGGAGTATTTTACAGGAAAATAATACACGCCCTTTGCCCCGGGCGGAGGGTTTGTTATATACATGTTTTTTCAGAAGGTGGAGGAGTGGAACTCCCCCACGTTAACCCACAATCCCTAGGATATCTTTGAAGAGAGATATTATGAATTGACTGGGTCAAAACCATTTTAGTTGAGGCGCCTATCCTTTGGACTCTGGGCCGTGTTTGATTGGGCTTCTCGTCTGGGCCCAGGTGACAAATCGAAGCACCCACACCATCAACAACGTTCGCTTGGGGGATAAGTATATACGCGTATCAATAACTGATGTTCACTCTCCTGAAGCAAATCTTCCTGTACCGGTACCTAATGCGGACATGTATATTGTTAAAGACACGCACAGTTCACATGCTGCTTGGCCTAAAGAGTTTGTTTTGTCGTGTGTTAAGGTAACTCAACATATTGTTAAAGACGCGCACAATTCACATATTATTAAAGACACTCACAATTCATGCTTTACTATACTTATTTTGGAATATGTCATGTGTATATAGGCCCAAAGCAATGTGAATAGACAACGTATAATTTCACCTCCGGATCCTAAATCTAACACTGGGAAGGTTTGTAACAACTTTACTTATATTAGTGACGTTTATTTTTTTTATTAGTGTATATATGTCATTCATTATTCATTATTCATTTTTATATATAAGGAAAACGATGTAGATTGGCATTGATTTCAAATGAGAATGTTGTTGCGTCTGGAGTGTTTTTTGATCATATTTCACCTAATGATACCATCCACAACGTTCGCTTGGGGGATAAGTATATACGCATATCAATAACTGATGTTTACTCTCCTAAAGCAAATCTTCCTGTACCGGTACCTAACGCAGACATGTATATTGTTAAAGATGTGCACAATTCACATGTTGCTTGGCCTAAGGAGTTTGTGTTGTCGTGTGTTGAGGTAACTCCATCCTCCCCCCTTTTTTTTACAGTCCATGCCACATTTTTAATTCATTATCCATGCCACATTCAATAACTTGCTTTCATTGTCAAATCCATGCCCTACGAGATTTTGTTATTTTTTGGAATGATTGAAATGAGTACGTGACCATAACATATTTTTAGTTTTGTTGTTGAAAATATCTGTATTACAAATGCTGATTTTATTATTAACGTATTGAAATGAGTACGTGACCATAATTGTTTATTCTTTAATTTCTACTTCAATTGTTCACATCGTTAATGCATGCCCTTTTATACTGTATCCACACCCCCTTTTATCATTTTAGTGAAATTTACTTTCCAAAAGTAACCAAACAATGCATCCCTACCATCTCTATAACGAACCAAAATCACCTACATGTTAAAAACTCTAACCCTCGAAACTCCCACATACCCAAAATATCCCAGCATCAAACACAATCGCACTTACAAACCCACAACACAAATGGACCATAACCTGCCTCTATCTATGTTGGGAGACTTCCAGATAAAAAATCACACATTAAAGAGCTCAAAATGCGAATTGTTAGCTGATACTAAAGTGGAGGAGGAAGTAATCCTCCAAATAAAATGGGTAGCATCCTAAGTAAGGCTCCTCATCCAATCGTATCAGCTAGTACCATTGGAGGAAAGAACCCATTGTGAGGGTTTTGGAGTTACTATCCACGAAAGAAGCTCCGAAGAGGGTGAAGAATGTACTTCATTGTCCTGAGGATTATCCTATCCTCAGCTACCCAAAAATACCATCTATTTAGTTATTAGTCCATTGCTTACATTTACTATTTCACCTTTTCATATCGTTCTAATTCTTCATCTCTTTCATGAAATTCACTGTGCCTTGAACAAAATATAGAGTATAACACTTGATCTCCACATCAATCATGCTACTAGACTTGAATTTCTGAACGTTTTTTTCCACATAGTGTGATCTTGATGGAATAGGAAAGTTGATAGCGAGCCAAAAACATTCTATATGGAAGAGTCACATAGTTACCATTCAGTTGGTGATGCATGGGGATGAATCCTACGATTTCATCTTCACATGAATCGTATCCAGGCTTGAACCTATGTTACCATAGACTACAGGTGCTTCTTGGTTCTGTCAAATACGATTGTTCATCTTCAAAGGAAATAAAATATCTGAGTACATCACTATTAAAGATTCAACCTCTCGCGTTATTGCATATCCTATGATGACGGACACATTAACTGGAATAAGTCAACATGTTCTGAACCAAACTTAGGGATGCAATGATGTTAACCAAATCAGTGAACATGTCAGGAGAAGTGATATAACCAAACAATGCATCCCTACCATCTCTATGACGAACCCAAATCACTAAATAGAAATTGTACAAACGACTATATACCGACTCCCCCCTCCAAAAAGCTCATTCGTGGAACCAATAGCAACGTCATCTCATTCATTTCCTTCTCCGTGACGATATGCTAACATCTCTAAGTTTAAGATACGTATTACTCCATTATTTGGTCTTTGGGTGATTAAGCCTTCTATTGATTTTCACCTACTTCACCTTGATAAACTAAATACTTATTCTTTAATATTTTCAACTTTAAGATGGAAAAGCATAAAAAATATGATATTTGTTATCTTAATTTAGACAAAATTGAATGAACTTAAACCTTGTAGTTTGTTATAGAGATATAAAAAACGTATAGCATGTACTTAAGAACACTTTATTAGAATGTTGATTGAAAATACATGTTTAATTTTATAGTATATATAAATTTAAGACCAAAAAATTGGACTTAGGCATTTTGGAATGATTTTAGGTAGGTTTAACTAATATTAATGTTTCATAATGTTGACACATATGTTGATATACCTTCGGTACTATGATCTTAGCTTAAATAATTCTTTCAAGGCCTTTAAAGTTAATGAAACTAACACCCATTGCCTACTTTAGCATTAAAATTACGAGTTCTCCAATGGAATAAGTATCTTAGAAGCTAGGTATAATATGATTGATGATGCTGGAAATCATCCTTAAGAATATCCAGTAGTGGGTGGTGGAGATCGAGGAAGCAAAAGAGGTTGATGAAGCCAAGACTCGGCTTGATGATCTGAGGCAGAAGCTGAAGGGACTAAAATCCGATCAAGACACTAAGGTCCAAGAAATATGAGACTACTATAAGGAGAGGCTGTCCAATTTTGGCAGGATTATAAAGCGAAGGTGGATACTTTTGAGGCTGATCTCAAGACATCGAGGGAAGACAAGGTCCGGGTGGATACCGATAATCCATTGCATACTTTAAAGAGGTAGACGAGTTTTTTGGCTATGCTATCCAATATATGGAGAAGGGGATTAAGACTGTGTGACGATGGGTTACTAACAAGTGTGGTGACCTTGTTGCCAATGACCCTCTTCTAGATGAGATCATCTCTTCTTTTAATTTTTTTGATCCTCTAAGTGTTGCTGCTATACAAGAGGTTCAATCCGAGGATGACAATGGTGAAACTATTGTGGTTGAGGCTGAGACTACAATTGTTGATTAGTACGACACCGAGGTGGTGGGTGACCTAGAAGGAAACACTATAAATTAAGATGAAAACCCAGTCGAGCCGACTGTTACGGGATCTCTTATAGATGATACTTAGGTTTCTGTTTTGAGTGACCATGTGTGGTCTTACATGACCGATTTTTTTATAATTCATCATTTATTGTATTTGAACACATGAGTGAGTATTTATGACATTTTTTGGGGAAGGGGGTGGCAAAAAAAAGTGCACAAAATATAATTTTTATTTTCTAGGGGTGGGGGGTGAGGGGATAAATTGGACAAACCAGGTTACTTACGCCTAAATGTATGGATACTAAATACAAAAAATAAAAATCGCATGAAGCTAATTTATAAGTGCATATAAACTTATCACTGATGCTCAACCAAAAGTCTGCCCCCGCCCAACTCCACACACACGAGAATGATGATACAAAATGGATAGAGCTCATCAGTTGGGTCAGATTAAGGATATAGTTTGAGGTCTTTAACTGTTGACTCGTTCACATGGAATCGAAGCATTAGTTGACATGTTAAATGGGACCGGTAGGTTACTTCTATATTTAAATGTTCATTTTGATAATGTAGATTACTCTATGTATCAGTTAAATTGTGAATAAGATGGTTGGAGAGAAGATTTTGGCTCCCTAAGATGTATTGTGAATAAGATAATCATAAAAACACTGTTCAACAGCTTATTTTGGCTCCCCAAGATGTTTTATCTTTACTTATTGGTGATCCCAATTGGAGCACAAGCTGAAAGAAATTCCTGCATAGGTGAGGTGTAGATCTGTCCTTCTATTCTTAATCTTAAGTACTTCATATTTTCTAGCTTTCCAATAAGCACTAGCTGTTCTAAAATGGGTAAAGTGCAAGGAAAAAAAAGTAGCTATGCAGTTTTGCAAAAAACCCTCTGGAATTATTATTAATGTGAAAAACGCTCCTGGATTTTGTATTTCGCTAGATAAGTGTTGGTAATAAACATCATTGAAATGTACCCAAAGCGGTGTGTTTGCAGCAAAATGCATAATTCAAGGTGGGTTTTTGAATTAAAACGAGTTTAGGAGGGTTTCTTGTAAAAACTGCAGCGTGCTAGTGTGGTTTCTACACTTTCTCCTTTCAAAATGAACATCTTCGGAATTATCAGAATTAATCTTGGCATCTTTACTGGTGATTACAACTATATAGTCGTTTGTACAATTTCTGATATTATCTCTAGTTGAGCCAATTGTGAAAACAATGGGCTTGCATTGCTTATCTTGCTTAGGTTTATTCAGTTTTTCTCTGCTTCTGTTTTCCAAAAGACTTTCATATACTACTCTATCATCATGTGTAACAGTTTTTTTCTCCCACGATCAATCAATATTTTCTCTATGGAGTTATTTTTGAAGTTTTTGTTAACCCATTTTTGGCATTATCTAATTTCGTTTCCTTCGATTTTGCCACGACTTTGCTTATACGTTCCATCTGCACATTTGGTCCACCGTTATTCATTTTCTCTGGATGTTTTTTTAAGTTTGCATTCAATATACGGATGGCCTTTTTTACCATATGTTAGGCAGTAGCTAGGAAGGAGCAATGGTGGATTCAACTGTAGGGAGGAAATTGGGGATCCATTTGAATACTTGCACAGGGCGCTTGTGTAAGTACTAAGATTTGTCAGTCATATCTAGTAGAAGACCTCTTCATAAAATAATTATATAAGAATGTGTTTGTGATCGATGACTCCTATGTTAAAAGTAGCTATCAAGATAAAAGTGTTAAATATTCTTCTAATCTCCTATCGAGGTCTCCTATGTTAAAAGAAGATATCAAGATGAAAAGTATCCAAAAAATACCATATATGTCCATGTCGAAATGACTTTTACCCAAATCCATTTCATAATGCATTTTGTGTCTATCGTGTCGTGCCTTATGGGGGTTGCATTGTGTCTGGATTGTTATCAATCCTCGTATTAATGAGTCATGTCATATATTATAAAACACCCGCGCATCACGTGGGGTACATACTAGTTTATAGTTAATTCCTTAGTTTGTACTTAATTTGGACTAGTTAATGTGATAATTGTAATTTGACCTTTTGTATTTTCACATTGTTGATCAGGTAAAAAGTAAGAAAAAAAGAAAGATTTCGGTGGAAAAGATGGTGCAATTATTGCACTGGCTAATAAGCTTGATAACATCATGACGATGGATATGGTGAAGATTCCGGTGGCTATTTTTAATGATGATCTTGAGATCACCTATATTCCAAAAAATGAATTAATACGGTTTTGTAAGATGCAAGAATTAGATGGAGTTTGCATTATCGCATACATGAGATTAGATTTAAGTTTTACCAAGTTTTATTTAATTCATGAATGCATACATAAGGTTAAATGGAGTTTACATTTTTGCATACATGAATGCCCTTCTAAGTCACGCGTGTTTGATTTATGTATATATGCCTATATGACAAATTTGGAAGGAGTTCTGAAGTTATTAGATTAGTAAATGCCCTCTCCATTCAGGACGCATTTTCTAAAAACATTGGTAATCAATTTATAACAGAAACTCTATAAAAGGCATTAGACAAACAAATATTTGTTATTCCATTCAATACCGGGTAAGTTTGGTAGATATGTAAAAGTTTTCTACCATAATAAATGTGTGTATGTATAATATTCCTAATCTCCAATAATTCTTCATAGTATAGGTATCATTAAGTTTTGCTTGTGATCGACTTTATTTTGAACAATGTGTTTTGGATTGATTCTTTACACGGGGAATCGAGCTTGGACCTTAAGCTTTACATAAACACGTAAGTAGTGTCCTAAATAAATGCTTATAATAAAATTATTGATTTCATTTTACATAATTGTAATATAGTTATGTCATTATGTTTTTTTTATTGAAGTGGAATTAGATCGTTTTTGACAATCAAAGGAAAAAGATCATTACTAAACTGGGAGAAGGTTAAGGTATTTGTTTGATAAATTAAATATAATATTTAGGTATTCACATTGGACATGAGTAATATACTAACTCCTTTATTTTTAGGGCCCTAAACAACAAGGAGAAATTGTGTGTTTTATTTTGTATTGAAGTTCATGCGAGAGCTCTTGGAAAATTCGTCAAAGTCTATAAATATGAAGGTAACATGTTTTTTAATATTTTTTTTACATTCTTTTTTATTTAGATGTGATAAGAGCTAAATTTAATTTTATTTGTCTTGCTTATATGAAGGAGTTAGTTGGAAAATCATCATATCAAACTCATGAGATCAATGAACTTCAACATGAGTTCATTGACTTTATTCAGCCGTATATTACATGATTTGGAGCACTTTGTCGACACAATTTCGCAAAAGTCAAAGGAGGACCGACACATTTATGCGTGATTTTTCGATGTACATTTTTTGAAGACATTTTTTTGAATGTACATAGTGGGTATATCTAGCTATGATACATGTAGTAGGTCATTGTTTTTTTGTGGATAATTAATATAGATGGTGGGTATATCTATTTGTGTCCCATAATTTTTTTTATATGGACAAATATATTTTGGTGCATTTTAGGTGTATGTGACTTCAAATACAAAAAAATTCAAGACTATTTTTATGTTATTATAAATTTTGATTTGTGTTTAGATTTATTTGTCAACTATGACATTAATATTGGTTATTAATTTTTTTTATTATATGTTTAATTTATGACCATTTAAATTAAACCCTCATGTGATGATATTTTATGACCTTTTTAAAATTTTGAAAACTGTTTATCATGATGCTTTTGAAATCAAATATGACATCTTATAGAGTATATTACGACCCTTTTTTTGTACTAGATATGACACTTTTAACAAAAAAGTCATATAATCGTTACCAAATATGACCCTTCTTATGGGTATCAATTATGCACCCAAACTTATGACACCTTTTAATGAAAAATAAAGCGTCATAAAATGCGTTTTATGACGCTTAAAAAAGTCATAAAAAGGATTTTTTCTTGCAGTGGTCCTATTCTAAAATCGGGAGTTTCGTGACTACGGGCCCGATTACTTTACGTTGCATGCACACGAGATGTTGGCATTGGTCGCGGTGCCGTTTACGGGGGTTGGTTGCGTTCCCACCTCCCCGCTTGTTTTCAATCCTAAGTGTTCGTACTCTCAAATTCGTGCCCTATTATCAAAATGGGAGTCCTGCGATGGGAGGGGAGTTTCTAAGTATTACGTTGGACACACACGAGGTGTTTGTGCCACCCACGGTGCCGTTTTGAGGGAGGGGTTATTGGCGTTCGCCCCCTTGTGTCGTTTTCAAGCCTAATTGTTCCTATTGTCAAATTTGGGTCCTATTCTCAAATTCAGAGTGATGTTATGGTGCGGTCGGTTGCTACATGTTACGTTGGACAAGCATGAGGTGTTCATTCCACAGACAGTGCCGTCTAGGAGGGGGTTGGTGGGGTCTGCCCTTTGATGACACATTTTCAACCCTAAATGTTCCTACTCTTAAATTCGGGTCCTATTCTTAAACCGACAGTCCCGCGACTATGAAGTCAGTTGTTACATGTTACATTGGACACGTACGAGGTGTTCGTACCACCAACGGTGCCATGGGGGGGGGGGGGGTGTGGCGTCCACCCCCTCACGACACATTTTCAAGCCAAAGTGTTCCTAATCTAAAATCCAGGTCCAATTCTCAAACTGGGAGTCCCGCGACTGTGTGGCCGGTTGCTATGTGTTATGTTGGATGCATGCAAGGTATTCATGCCATCTACGGGGCCATTTTGGGGGTGGAGGGGGTGGTGTCCGCCCCCTCGCATCACATTTTCAAGCTTAAGCGTTCCTACTCTCGAATTCGGGTTGTATTCTCAAACCAAGAATCCCGCGACTATGCGGTCGACTGCTAGGGGTTATGTTGGATGCACATGAGGTGTTCGTATAACCCGCGGTGCCATTTAGAGGGGTTGGGGGTTGGTGGCATTTGCCACCTCACCGCACGTTTTCGAGCCCAAGTGTTACTACTCTCAAATTCGGGTCCTATTCTTAAATCAGAAGTTTTGTGACTGCGCAGATGGTTTCTACATGTTATGTTAGACGTGCACGAGGTGTTCGTGCTACCCATGGTGTCGTTTGGGGAGGGGGTTGGTTACATTCGCCCCCTCGTAGCACGTTTTCTATCCAAAGTGTTCCTACTCTGAAATTCGAGTCTTATTCTCAAATCGGGAGTACCGCGATGGTGAGTACGGTTGATACGTGTAATGTTGGAAGCACATGAGGTGTTCATGCCACCCGCAGTGCCGTTGGGGGGGGGGGGGGGGGGGGAGTTGATGGAGACCGCCTCTTCGGGACACGTTTTCAAGCCTAAGTGTTCCTACTCTCAAATCTCTGTCCTATTCTCAAACCGATAATCCTGTGACTGCACGTCCCAATGCTAATTTAAAAGGTGTGATGCCGATTAAAACTAACTCGCAAGTTTCCAATCAAACCTTATTTAATTAGAGTTTATTTTAAACAAACTAAATTCAGCCCCTAAACATGCATCCATGTGTGTGCGTGTGTCAACCCATAAATAAAGCATGTGATACAAATATTCAGGAAAAATCCTCACAGGGCAAAAACTTTTTTATTTCTAGAACTTTGAAAAATATACAAGACCATTGACTTACATACCATCTTGCTTTCGCCCATAAGAGTAACGCACGGTGTCTTCGTCAAACCTTCAAAGCAACGACTATAAATGTGCAGTGGTTCACGCGCAGTTATATCCCAAGGACACGCAGTCCTAGACACAGTCTAAAATCTTCACAAGGACTCCCTCCATAATAGCACCCAGCTGTCGGTTGTAGAGCTCTCCCCACAAAGAATAAATAAGTGCAAAATATATTCTTGGGTTCCACAAAATAATTCACATAAAAGCAATTGGGATTTTGTGAATTAAAAACAAAACATTTGAACCCTTAAAGTTGTTAGAGAAAAGCTTTCTACCAAAAGGTATTGAATTAAATCTGTGCAGATACACAAAAGTTTCAAAGAGATAAAACACTTTAAAGCTGGAAACTATTCTCCACGTTTAAAACACAAAGGCTGATCCCCTTTTATAAGGAAATTTAAGGATGTCAAGAGATCAGTATGAAAAGCAGCGTGTCAGCCAAAAAGACACCTAGATCGAATGAAAACCCCATCTCGCTGGAACGAGATATGCGTGTCGTTCAAACGACTACGCGCGACATCCACATGTCGTTCGAACGAGATGGTGATCTCGCGCGAACGAGTTTGGCGTCGAATCCGAGGTGCGTTTACTGCCATTGAAATTTTTTCAAAACTAATCTTTTTCTAAAACAGTTAACACCTTTTTTATAAAAAACATTTATAAAAGTATTTTCTATAACAAAGATTTTTTAAAAATTCCTTTTAAGAATACTATAAAAACATTTTTATAGAAAATCTTTTTATAACATCATTTTTTTTAAAAAAATATCCCAACACTCTTAATATGAAATGTATATGAAACTTTAAAACATTATCTTACCAAAGTTCATATTTGTTGGGCTTGGATGTTGAAGACAACTTGTAATTCGGATTCGTCTTTTATAGATCCAATCTTCTCAATTCTTCGACGACATGTAGTGGTATACAACATAATTAATTGTGATGGACTTATTAAAAATATGTCCTTACAAATCTCCCCCTATGTCTATACCGGTACATACATAAAAACATCCGAATTATCAAAAACCAAAATGCCTATAAAAATTTACCCTCCCATGAATCCCAAAACTGAAAAGGTAAAATTTGCAAGTTCTCAAATTTTTCTTCAACATCAAAACTCTCAAAGCTTTTCTCATCAGGGTGTACAATATCATGATCTTCAATCTTTGTACCTACACATATGAGATAAAGAAAAATACCTTCGTGACGCATCGAGTTTGAAATGATAAAAGAATAAAGCATTAATAATCAAATCTCCCCCATAATGAAAAAACTCCCCCAATTTGTAGAATCGCTACAGTGGAAATATTGCGACTTCTCAAATAAAATCCAATTTTAATTATTCCCAAATTTTAGTTAAACTCTAAAACATGCATCTAGATGATTTATCAAATAAAATAAAGCATTCAGGATAAAACAAACAATTTCAGGAAAAATCCCCCAAAGGGGCAAAACCTTTTTATTTTCACTATAATATGTAAAAACGGTTACATGGATTACAATGAAAATAAGAGCGACATACGAAATACCCTCAGGCGTCGATTTCGATGACTCCATTGGAATCTCCCGCAAGAACTCCAGGTGGTGAGCAATGAAGAAGAGAAACGGCTTCTCCATAAGTTTTTCATTTGGAACTTACCTTTTTTAGGAGGGCTGCAATGAATAAGAGAGACGACTTCTCCACAAGATACTCTAGGTGAGTAAAAACGATCCTCTTGAAGGTTTAAAGATTCACATACATAGATGGGAGTGTTTATGTGAATAAACAAGGTGTAAAACCTTAAAAAGTGAAGTCTATTTTCTGGACAGTTTTTCGCAGAAATCGTGTTAAAAAAGACTTGGGAAAATGTGTAGAAGGTATACTGGTATTTATACAAAAATCAAGGCGGAGGCTTTGTTCGAATGAGATAAGCATGTCGCTCGAACGAAGGACAGGTGTCGTTCGAACGAGATCGCGCGACATGCCTATCTCGCGCGAACGACAATGCAATGTCGTTTGAGTAAGCTCGTCGATCGAGGCACTCCGCTTCTACACTTAAAAAAATATGCTTTTGATTAAAAATAATCCAGACTTCAAAAATACAATTTTTGAAAAATTTCCAAATATTTATGCAAATATAAACAATTCCAATAAATCATTTTACCTATATTGTGTAGTTTAGTAGTGGGAATGAGCTGAGCAGCACGTCACATGTAGCATGATGCACGTGTGAAGATGATGGATGCATGGATTCAGATCAAGGCCGTCGTGGATGATCGTGTTGACGTGCCGAATGTAGCGGTATTAGACATACAAACTCTGATCTAGGACAAATACAAAATTCCTAGATTCTACCCCGAACATTTATAAAATTATGTCTTTACAGCTACGTGTTACGTTGGAGTCGCACGAGGTGTTTGTAATGCTCATGGTGCCATTTGTGTTGGTGGATGGTGTCTTCCCCCTCACGACACTTTTTCAAGCCTAAGGGTTCTTACTCTCAAATTCGTGAACAATTCTCAACCAAAAATCCCATGATTGCGTGTCCGATTGCTATGTGTTACGTTGCACATGCATGAGGTATTCCTGTCACCCGCAGTGCCCTGGGGGTGGGGTGGGGGGGAGTTACGTCAGCCCCCTCGAGTCACGTTTTCAAGCCAAAGTGTTCATAGTCTAAAATTTGGGTCCTATTCACAAATTGGGAGTCCCATGACTACGCGACTAGTTGATACATGTTACTTGGATGCACACGAGGTGTTCATTATGCCAGCGGTGACATTGGGGGGGGGGGGGGATGAGGGAGGTTGGTGGCGTCCACCCCCTCATGGAACTTTTCCAAGCCTAGGTGTTGCTACTCTCGAATCCGGGTCCTATTCTCAAAGCAGGAGTCCCATGACTGCACGACCGGTTTCTACATGTTATATTGGACATGACTGAGGCGTTCGTGCTACCCGTAGTGCCGTTAGTGGGGGAGGTGGAGGGTTGGTGGCCTCCACCCCCTCGTAGCACGTTTTCCAGCCTAAGTGTTCCTATTCTCAAGTTCGAGTCCTATTCTCAAATCGGGAGTTTCGTGACTGCGCTCCCGATTTCTATGTGTTATTTTTTTACGTGCACGAGGTGTTTGTATCACTCACGGTGTCATTTGGGGGTAGAAGGATTGGTTACGTCCGCCCCCTCACGGTATATTTTCAAGCCTATGTGTTCCTACTCTCAAATTTGGATCCTATTCTCATACGGGGAGTCCTGGGACTGTGCAGTCGGTTGCTATTTATTACGTTGAATGTGAACAAGGTGTTCGTACTGCCCGCGATGCCATTTTTTTTGGGGGGGGGGGGGGGGGAGTTGGTGGCGTCTTCCAGCTCACGACACATTTTCATGCCCAAGTGTTCCTACTTTCAAATCAGGGTCCTATTCTCAAACCGAAAGTCCCACGACTGCGTGGTTAATTTCTACATGTTATGTTGGACCATCACGAGGTGTTCGTGCCACCAAAAGTTCCATTTTGAGGGGTGGGGTGTTGGTGTCGTTCGCCCCCTTGCTGTACATTTTAAAGCCTAAGTGTTCCTACTCTTAAATTCGGGTTATATTCTCAAATCGAGAGTTTTGCAACCACGCAGCCAGTTGCTATGAGTTATGTTACATGCAAATGAGGTGTTATCATTGGCTAGAGTGCCGTTTAGGGGGGGTTGGTTGGTTGCGTCCCCCCCTCCCGACATATTTTCAAGCCTAAGTGTTTCTTCTCTCGAATTCGGGCCCTATTATCAAACCAAGAGTTCCGCGATGGTACGGTGAGTTTCTAAGTGTTACATTGTACGTACATAAAGTGTTCGTGCCATCCGCGTTTTTTTTAAGGGAAGGGGTTATTGGCGTTCTTCCCCTCGCGACACATATTTAAGACTAAGTATTATTACTCTCAAATTCGAGAGTCCCGCGATTGTGTGGCCAGTTGCTATGTGTTACGTTGGACGTACACGAGGTGTTCGTGCCACCCAAGGTGCCATTTTTTTTTTGGGGGGGGGGGTGACTTCCACCCCCTCGCTGCACATTTTCAAGCCAATGTGTTCCTAATATAAAATCCAGGTCATATTCTCAAATCGAGAGTCCCGCAACTAAGAAACCGGTTGCTACGTGTTACGTTGGACGCATGCGAGGTATTCATGCCACCCACGGTTCGTGTCATGTTTTCAAGACTAAGTGTCCATAATCTCAAATCCAGGCTGTATTCTCAAACTAGGAATCCCGCGACTGTGCCATCGGCTGCTAGGTGTTACTTTGGATGCGCATGAGGTGTTCGTGCCACCGCGGTGTCAGTTGGAGGGTGTGGTTTGGGGGCATTCTCCCTTTCGCTGCACGTTTTCAAGCCCAAGTGTTCCTACTCTCAAATTTGTGTCCTATTCTCAAATTGGGAGTTCGCGACTTCGCGAATGGTTGTTATGTGTTATGTTAGATGCGCACGAGGTGTTCGTGCTGCCCACAGTGCCATTTAGGGGGGGGGGGGGGTGTGGTGGTGGTGGTTACGTCTGCCCCCTCATGGAACGTTTTCTAGCCTAAGTGTTCCTACTCTCAAAATCGGGTCCTATTCTCAAACCGGGAGTATCATGACGGTGTGAAGAATTGCTACGTGTAATATTGGAAGCACATGAGGTGTTCATTCCACGCGCGGTGCCATTGGGGGGGGGGGGGGGGGAGGGGGTGATGGCGACCGCCTCCTCGTAGGAGGTTTTCAAACCTAAATGTTCCTACTCTCAATTCCATGTCCAATTATCAAACCGAGAATCCTGTGACTCAGTGACCCGATGCTACTTGTTAAGTTGGAGTCTGACGAGATGTTCTTGCTACCCGCGGTTCCTTTTGTGGTGGTGTGTGGCATCTGCACCCACGCGACACGTTTTTAAGCCTTAGGGTTCTTACTCTCAAATCCATGAACTATTCTCAAACTGATAATCCCGCGAATGCTCTACCGATTGCTATGTGTTACGTTGCACACACATGAGGTATTCATGTCACCCGCGGTGCCTTTGGGGGGGGGGGTGCATCCGTCGCCTCGAGGCACGTTTTCATGCTAAAGTGTTCCTAATCTAAAACTCAGGTCCTATTAATAAATCGGGAGTCCCGTGACTATGCGTCCAGTTGCTACGTGTTACGTTGGATGCATACGAGGTGTTCATTCTTACCGTGGTGACTTTTTGGGGTGGAGAGAAGGGGGGGTTGGTGGTATCCGCCCCTCATGGCACGTTTAAAAAACTAAGTGTTCCTACTCTCGAATCCGGGTCCGATTCTGAAACCAGGAGTCATGCGACTGCACGATCGGTTTCTACGTGTTATGTTGGACATGAATGAGGTATTCGTGCTTCCCACAGTACCATTGGGGGTGGGGGGGGGGGGGGTGGCCTGCTCCCCCTCGCAACACATTTTCCATCCTAAGTGTTCCTACTCCCAAATTCCGGTCCTATTCTCAAATTGAGAGATTCACGACTACGGTCCTGATTTTTATGTGTTATGTTCGATGTGCACGAGGTGTTTTTGTCACTCGCGGTGTCATTTGGGGAGGAGAGGGATTGGTTACGTTCGCCCCCTCGCAGCACATTTATAAGCCTAAGTGTTCATACTCTCAAATTTGGCCCTATTAATAACTCGGGAGTCCTACGACTGTGAGACCAATTGCTATGTATTACGTTGTATGTGCATGAGGTGTTTGTACCGCCAAAGATGCCCTTTTTTTAGGGGGTGGGGGTGGTGGCGTCCGCCCCCTCGCAGCACATTTTCAAGCGTAAGTGTTCCTACTCTCAAATCCGGGTCCTATTCTCAAATTGTGAGTTTCGGTACTACACGACCGATTGTTATGAGTTATGTTGAATGCACACAAAGTGTTTGCATTGCCGATGGTGCCGTTTATGGGGGTTGGTTGCGTCCCCCGCTCACGACATGTTTTCAATCCTAAGTGTTCCTACTCTCTAATTTGGTCCAAACCGGGAGTCCCACGATGGCACGGTGAGTTTCTAAATGTTACGTTGGATGCACAAGAGGTATTCGTGACACCCGCGGTTCCGTTTTGGAGGAGGGGGTTGTTGGTGTTCACCCCCTCGCGACACATTTTCAAGCCTAAGTATTATTAGTCTCAAATTTGGGTCCTATTATCAAACCGAGAGTCCCATGATTGTGCGGCCGGTTGCTATGTCTTATGTTGGATACGCACGAGTTTTTGTGCTACCCGTGGTGCCATTTTGGGGAGGGGTGGGGGCAGTTGGTTTCATCTACCCCATTGGGGGACTTTTTAAAACTAAGTGTTCCTACTCTCGAATTCGGGTCCAATTCTCACATTGGGAGTCCCGCGATGGTGAAACCAATTGCTACGGGTTAAATTGGATGTAGATGAGGTGTTTGTGCCACCCAGAGTGCCATTGGGGAGGGGGAGGCAGGGTTGGGGGTGTTCGCCTCCTCACAACACGTTTTCAAGACTAAATGTTACTACTTAAAATACAAGTCCTATTCTCAATCTGAGAGTCTCGTGACTGTGCGTCCAGTTGCTATATGTTACATTGGACACACTCGAGGTGCTCGTGCTGCCTACGGTGCCGTTTGGGAAAGAGGGGGGATTGGTGGCATCCTCCCCCTCGTGGAACGTTTTCAAGCCAAAGTGTTCCTACTCTCAAATTTGGGTCATATTCTCAAATCGAGAGTTTCACGAGTGTACGGACGGTTGTTACGTGTAAGGTTGGACTCTCATGAGGTGTTTGTGCTACCCTAGATTCCATTAGGGGTGGGGGTGGCGTCTTCACTTCACGCACGTTTTCAAGCCTAAGCATTCATACTATTAAATTTGGTTCCTATTCTCAAACCGTGAGTCTCATGACTACATAGCCAGTTGCTACATGTTACATTGGACACACACGAGGTGTTCATGTCACCTATAGTGCCATTTGGTAAAGAGGGGGATTGGTGGCGTCGTCCCCCTCACGGAACATTTTCAAGCCAAAGTGTTCCTACTCTCAAATTCTGGACCTATTCTCAAATTGTAAGTTTCATAATGTTGAATGCGCACGAGGTGTAAGTATCGCCTGTGATACCATGTTGGTGGTGGAAGGGTGATTGGTTTCATCTGCCCCTCGCGGCACGTTTTCAAGCCTAAGTGTTCCTTGTCTCAAATTCGGGTTTTATTCTCAAACCAAGAGTCTCGCGATAGCGTGGATGATTTCTATGTATTAGGTTGAACCCGTACGAGGTGTTCGTGCCACCCATGGTTCCGTTAGGGAGAAGAGGGTGGGGATTGGTGGAGTTCACGCTCTCATGGCACGTTTTAAAAAAAGTGTTCCTACTCTAAAATCTAGGTCCTATTCTCAAATAGGGAATCCCGCGACAACATGACAAGTTGGTACGCGTTATGTTGGATATGAATGAGGTGCTCATGCCTCCCTTGTTCCATTAGGTGGAAGGGGGTTGGTGTCGTCTTCCCCCTTATGGAACATTTTAAAGTCTAAGTGTTCCTACTCTCAAATTCGAGTCCTATTCTCAAATCAGAAGTCCCCCGATTGTGATGTCGATGGCTACATATTACGTTGGACATGAATGCAGTGTTCGTTCCACTCGCAGTTCCATTTGATGGGTGGTGCTGGTGGTAGGTGGGGTAGGGGGTTGGTGTCATCCGCCCTCTATCGGCACGTTTTCAAGTCTAAGTGTTCCTACTCTTAAATTCGGGTTTACTGTCAAATCAGGAGCCCTAAGATTGTGTTACTGACTAAAACGTGTTATGTTGTATGCACACAAGGTGTTCATACCGCCCGTGGTGTCGTTTAGAGGGGGTTTTCCTCCCCCTCGTGGCACATTTTCAAGCCTTAGTGTTCTTTTTCTCAAATTCAGGTCCTAGTATCAAACAGGGAGTCCCACAGCTGTGAAACCAGTTGCTACGTGTTACGTTGGATGTGCATGAGGTGGTCACGCTGCACACGGTGCCGTTTGTGGTGGGTGGCGCTTGCCTCCTCGCGACACGTTTTCAAGCCTAAGTTTCCTAATCTCAAATCTGGGTCCAATTCTCAAATCGGGAGTCCCCCGACTGCGCGGTCGATTTCTACGTGTTATGTTGGACGTTCACAAGGTGTTAGTGCTACTCATAGTGCTATGTTTGGTTGTGGGGTTGGGTGGTGGTGGTGGTGGTGATTGCGTCCGCTCCCTTGCAACACGTTTTCAAGCCTAAGTATTTATACTCTCAAATTTGTGTCCTACTTTCAAATCGGGACTCTCGTGATTGTGCGGTCATTTTCTACTTGTAATTTAGGACGCGCATGAGGTGTTCGTGCCACCCTCAGTGCCATTTGGTGGAGGGGTGGGTTTGGTGGCGTCCGCCTCCGAACGACATGCTTTCAAGCCTAAATGTTCCTACTTTAAAATTCAGGTCCTGTTCTCAAACCAGGAGTCCCACAACTATGTGACCGATTGATATGTGTTACATTGGATGCACACAAGGTTTTTATGCCACCCACACTTACATTTGGAGAGGGGTGATTGGTTGTGTCCTCCCTCTCACGACGCGTTTTCAAGACGAAGTGTTCCTAGTATAAAATTCGGGTCCTATTATCAAACCGGGAGTCTTGTGACTACGTGGACAGTTTCTATGTGTTATGTTGGATGCACACGAGGTGTTCATTCTTCCCACAAGACCATTTAGGGTAGGGAAAAGTTGGTGGCATCCACCGCTTCACGGCACATTTCGAAGCCCAAGTGTTCCTACTCTCGAATTCGGGTTCTATTCTCAAACCAGGAGTCCCGCGACTGCACAGTCGATTGTTATATGTTATGTAAATGAGGTTATCATGCTCCCCCCAGTGCGTTTGGGTGTGGGGGCGCGGGGAGGGTTGGTGGCCTCCACCCCCTCACAACATGTTTTCAGGCCTAAGTGTTCATACTCATAAATTCGGGTCCTATTCTCAAATCAGGAGTTCGCGACCGATTTCTATGTGTTATATTGGACGTGCACGAGGTGTTGGCATTACACGCAATATCATTTGGGGGAGGGGGGTTGGTTATGTCCGCCCCCTCGCAACATATTTCAAGCCTAGCTCTCAGGTCCTATTCTCAGATCTGGAGTCCTGCGACTGTGCAATCGATTGCTACGTGTTACATTGGAAGCATTTGAGGCGGTCCTTCTACCCGAAATACTGTTTTGGGGGTTGGGGTTGGTGGAGCCTGCCCCCTCGTGGCACATTTTCACGCCCAAGTGTTCCTACTCTCAAATCTGGGTCCTATTCTCATACACGGAGTGCCACGACTATGCGATCGATTGTTACATGTTATTTTGGATGTGAACGAGATGTTAATGCCACCGAAATGCCATTTGTGTGTGTGGGTGGGGTGGGGGGGGGGGGGGGGGAATTGGTGGCGTTCGCCCCCTCGCGGTACATTTTCAAGACTAAAGTTCCTACTCTCAAATACAGGTCCTATTCTCAAATCAGGAGTTTCATGACTATGCAACTGGTTTCTACGAGTTACGTTGCACGCACACAAGGTGTTCGTGTCACCCACGGTGTCGTTTAGGGGGGTTGATTGCGTCCCCTCCTCGCGGCATGTTTCCAAGCCTAAATTTTCCTATTCTCGAATTTGGGTCCTATTCTAAAATCGAGAGTCCCGTGATTGTGCGATCAATTTCTACATGTTACGTTGGATGTGAACGAGGTGTTCGTGCTTCCCGCAGTGCCATTTGGGGGGTGGGGGATGTAGTTGGTTGCGTCCTCCCCCTTATGGCACGTTTTAAAGCCTAAGTGTTCCTAATATTGAATTCGAGTCCTATTCTAAAACCAGGAGTCCCGCAATGGTGTGTCCGGTTACTTTGTGTTATGCTGGATGTGCACAAGGTGATCGTGCCACCTACCATGCCAGTTGGAAGGGGGAGGTGGGGTTTGGTGACATCCACCCCCTAACGACACGTTTTCGGGCCTAAATGTTCCTATTCTAAAATCCAGGTCCTATTCTCAAACGGGAGTACCGAGACTGTGCGGCCAGTTGTTATGTGTTCCATTGGATGCGCACGAGGTGTTCATGCCTCCCACGGTGCCGTTGGGGGGGGGGGGGGGGGTGGCGTCCTCTTCCTCGCTGAACGTTTTCAAGCCAAAGTGTTCCTATTCTCAAATTCGGGTCATATTCTCAAATCGGGAGTTTTGAGACTGCGTGGTCGGTTGCTATGTGTTAGATTGGATGGACACGAAGTGTTTGTGCTACCTGCGGTGCCATTTGGGGTGTGTGTGTGGGGGAGGGGTTGGTGGAGTCCACCCCCTCGTGGTACGTTTTCAATTCTAAGTGTTCTTACTCTAAAATGCGGGTCCTATTCTCAAAATGGGAGTCCCGCGACTGCGTGAACAGTTGTTAAGTGTTACATTGGATGTACAAGAGGTGTTCGTACCTCCCGTGATGTCGTTAGGTGGAGGGGGAGAGTGTCGTCTGACCCCTTGCGGAAAGTATTCAAGTCTAAGTGTTCCTACTCTTAAATTCGTGTCTCATTCTCCAATCGCGAGTCTCGTGACTGGTTGTTACGGGTTAATTTGGATGTGCGCGAGGTGATTGTTCCTCTTACGGTTCTGTTTTTTTTTTTTTTTTGGGGGGGGGGGGGGGGGTAGGATTAGTTTCATTCACCCCCTCATGACACGTTTTCAATACTAAGTTTTCCTACTCTCAAATTCAGGACCTATTCTCAAACCGGGAGTTCCGGGAGTTCCGCGAGTGCGTGGTAGGCTTCTATGTGTTACGTTGGATGCGTACGAGGTTTTCATGTTGCCCACATTTCCCGTTTTTTTTGTGTGTGGGGTGGGGGGTGGGGTTGGTGGCGTCTTCCCCCTCGTGGCGCGTTTTCAAGACTAAGTGTTCATATTCTCAAATTCGAATCCTATTCTCAAATCAAGAGTCCCACAATGGCGCGAATGGTTTATACATGTTATGTTGGACGTGCACGAGGTGTTTGTGCCATATACGATGACGTTTGGGGTGGTGGGGGGCGTACGCCCCCTCACGGCATGTTTTCAAGCCTAAGTGTTCCCACTCTCAAATTCGAATCCTTTTCTCAAATCTAGAGTTTTGTGTAACACCCCGTACTTTTGTGCATTTAATATTTAATTAATTTGGGATTTTAAATTACTGGTGTGTTGTAATTTTAATTGAATTAATTATGACAATATATATATTTAAATATTAATCGAGGAGTAAATGGTTAATGTTTAGGGAAATTTATTTACTAAGAGAATAGTAATAATTTAATTACGTCATTTCGGGTATTAACGACGGGGTATGCACTTATTCCAGCCGGGAGTCGGTATAGAATTAATGGGGTGTGAGATAAGGATTTTTATAAATTAATTTGGATGTCAATTCTGACTGCGCGGTTGAGTCCGGATGGGTCGAGTTAGTCAGAAAAGAGTACCCGGGGGTAGTAATTGGGTCTCGGGGTATTTTTGGGCATAGCCGGGCCCACACGTGGTGAGTTGGGCCACTTTAATTAAGCCCATTAGGTGAAAAACGGGATTAAGGGTTTTTAACCTAATGGGGAGATTAGAAAATCAGCAGCCATCAAATTCTAAACCTAGGGTTTGAGAGGGGATTTGGGGAAAAACAAATCAAGAGCAAATTGGAGATGTTTGGAGCCAAATTGAGGGACTACGCCAACGGATCAGACACTACGAACACTTTTAGGCAAGTGGTTAACTGTTTTGATTCTTAAAGCATGATAATCAATTCATATCATAGTGATGTGGGTATGAAAATCCGTTTTTGGGTGTAAATGGGTACAAATTGGGGTTTTTGTTTTTGAAACACTTGAATGAGATTCAAAGTAAGATTTAGATGGGTGATTGGTATCTGAATATGTATATATGATTTGGACGAAAATTTCAGAACATAAAAGAGTGGAAATTGAATCTGGAATTTGGGATTTAAAACAGATAACTAAATTTTATGGTGTAAGACCCATTTCGAAAATTATGAGATAATTAGAGAAGTTGATTATCTTAATGGTCTCTATGATTGGATAAGATGTGGATTAACCATGTGTAGATGATGGAATGATGTAATTAGAGGTTTAAATTCTGGTTTAGAAACCTTGAGGTCCGTTAATGGTGGAAAACAAGGGGGAGGCAGACCTGTAACGAAGGGGTCGATCGATCGATCGGGGGCATCGATCGATCGATGGTGGGAAATTTTGCCCAGTTCGGCCTGGGTGAGTTATAAGGGGAAATTAATTTATAAATTAAGTTTCCATATATTTATTAGTGATAAATAATTATGAAACAAATATTCCTAGTAATTATGGGAAAGAGTAATTGGGACTAGGATGAATTTATTTGGGACATTTAATGGATAAAATTGAGAGACTTTATTCCAAAATAGTGATGTACGGATCAAGTGAGTAAATCCGGGTATATTGGTAAAGCGACCCAAGGCAGTGAATTAAGTTTGGAGATAAACTAAATAATTTTGAGTCGGGATATAGACTCGGGAAATATTAAGTTACGGGCCAAGTAAGTGAGTCCGGGGACAACGGTTGAGTGACACCAAGTTATTAAATTAATAAGAGTGATAATTAATTTAAAAAGAGTCGGATTGTAGACTCGGGTAGAATTAAATTAATAAAGGTGTTAATTAGTTTAATTAAAGTCGGTTTGTAGACTCGGGTATGATTAAATTAAGGGGTGGGATAATTAGTTTAATCAGGATCGGATTGTAGACTCGTGAAGGGTACTTACTAATTAATGTGATAATTAATTATATTAGAGTCGGACCACAGACTCAGAATTTGGGTTGATTAATTAATTTGTTAGCTAATTTGATTAGAGTCGGGCGATAGACTCGGGGAGGTATTAAATTAAAATGTGTGTTAATTAATTTAAGGAGAGTTGGACCATAGACTCGGGGAAAGTATTATATTAATTAAGGTGTGAATTAATTATATTAGAGTCGGACCATAGACTCGGGAAGAGGATAAGTTATTAAGTGAGAAAATTAATTACATTTGAGTCGGGCCACAGACTCAGAAACTTACAGGCAGTGTATGGGATTTTGAGTACACGGTAAAGCCGGGGTTATTAATATATATATATATATATATATATATATATATATATATATATATATATATATATACGGTGTAGTGGTAGTATATATATATACTTGTATGTATTGTGTGTGACATTAAATTAGAGGCAGTGTGCGGGAGTTTGAGTACACGGTAAAAACCAAGGGTTCATAATATATATATACGGGTAGTGATAGTATATATATGTGTGTATATATTGTGTGTGATAGTAAATATCAGTGACTAGATATTTATTCAATTTAAATACTCTAATGCTATCAAGGGAGGTTGCGCGATGTGGGTGAATCCCCTAGCTTGAGGAGTAGGGCGAGTATATCCCCAGGTCATAGCGTCCGGTATATATGGGTGAGAGATTTATCTCACTTTCAGGGAAGGAATATGACCGCCTCTACTTCGTTATATTTTAGTCCAAGTTGGTGAGCGATTCTAACTTGGGGAAACTAGGTTTTGCGAGCACATCTAGTGAGATAGCATTTTAGAGGGAATCATCCGATGAGGGTATACTCGGAAGGATGGATACGCGTATGATATATGTGTGGATGTTAGTAAAGGTACGTATAATATAGTAGTAAGTATTATATGTAGGTGATAATACAGTGCGTGATGTATTTACCTTATATAACTCGGGTTATAGTTATATGTTGTTAATTAATGAGAAATTAATTAAGTTAATTATTGGTGGACATAATACAGTGTTTGACGTATGTACTTTATATAACTTGTGACACGGTTATATGTTATTATTTAAGAGGAATTAATTAAGTTAATGGTGAAATAACTTAAAATTCAAGAATCATTATACTCGGGTAGAGTAGTATGGCAAGGGAAGGTTATACCAAGACTAGTTGGACGGGGTAGCACAACTAGGAGGGGTTAAGGTAACCGGTAGGTGTGCACAATAGTGGAGGGGTGAGAATGTCCACAAGGGAGTGCGACACTAACTTAAATATGAAGCGCATTCATGCATTTTAAATTACTGCAGTTGATTCACTTGCTAAATATTTTCAAAATGTTTTGGGTTCTAACCCTTGCTATAAAACTATTTTCAAAACCTTTTAGGTGTCCAGCCGCAGGGACGCCAGGATTGATATTCTATTCCAGGGACACGGAGCTGCGGCATATGTGGATGATAGCAGGAGTTTGGATGAGACGCATCATTCATTCATTCCTAAAGTAGGAATCTTGTATCAGTTTCAGTTTTATTTAGGGCTTGTCGCCCAGACTTCTCGGTACAGTTTTCAGATGTTGAATATTTGTATTTGGATTATTTCTTTGGTGGCCGGTGATTTATTCGGCATGTGGTGTATTCATGATTCAGTTCTTTTTCATTCAGTTGTGTGAATGGTTTATATATTCCGCATGTACTGTTTTGGTTTTATTAAAAAGTTAAAATTGGCACCAGTTTTTGGAATACTAGGTTGTTAGTAAGTTTTAAAAAGTTTTTGACAGTGATGCTAAGGATGATCCAACTGGGATTCTTGTTTTAATTTGGTATAGGACTGATCAACCGGTATTTTATTAGGAGGGGTGTCACAGATGGTATCAGAGCATCAGGTTCTAGTGTCCTCAGGATCTGTGCGGCTTTTCACGTTTCTGCTTGACAATCTTTGATATAGAGCCCTATTATAGGATTGTTGTATTCTCATACGTATGCGCATATACGTTCTTTCGCGAAATTGATATTTGAGAGTGAACTCATACAAAATTCGATTCTCATTCCAGATGATGCCCAGGAGAGAGAGAGCAGCTAGGGCAGCGGGGGGAGATGAGACGAAGGAGGCTCGTTAGGAGCAAGATATACCGTAGCAACGGCCAGGGATGAATTTGGCGGAATAGGTCACTGAAATAGTGGCACAGGCAGTTGGAGCAACGGTGGTCACAACGGCAGGTTACTTTCCACGGGATCAGCCACAACTGTTAGTGGCGTCGGATATTCAGACTCACACAGGGTCGTCGGGGTGGAAACAATAAAGAGAGGTTATTTTAGCGGGAACCCACCAGAGTTGCGAGGGGGTTCAGGTGTAGTACTAGCGTGTCAAGGAAGAGAGGTATCCAGCGTCACCTACGCATGGGAGATTGCGATGGGGTGCGGAAGTAAAGGCTAACCACTTTTAGTTAGTGGGAGTGGTGCTACAGTGGTGGGAGTCAATCACCACAGTTGAGGAAAGGGACACACTAGCTACTGCCGAGTTTTGGGGGCGGTTCGACTGCAAGTATTTTTCCTTCAGCGGTTGAGATCGAAAGGAGGAGAAAATTTTGTGAGGTGACTCAAAGGGAGGCCGTTTAGTGGCCGATTACGAGGAAGATTTCACTCGTTGGCAAAAATTTTTACCGGATGATGGTAAGCTAGGAAAAGAGAAAGAAAGCAAAGTTTATGGATGGGTTAGTCTGGAGAATCAGACAACATTTAATTGAAAATTCCGCATTAGTAGATTATACTGATGTCATTAACGCAACACTCCGGCACTGTCGGGAATATCGCTTCCATGCGAAAGAAAGCGGGAGGGGAGTGGGGATTAGCCAATCGGATGAGGCAGAAAGGAACAATACCAGTGGGGTATCCCAGCAGCAGACTGGGGGAGATCAAGGGCAGGATTTCCGGCAGGGGAATTATGCCACACGATCTAGAACTGGAGGCTACCGGCGGGATGGCCAGAAATTTCAACAAGGTTGGCATGGAAGGGATCAGTGGCAGGGTGAACATATTAGAAAATGTTTCGTTTGGGGAAAAGCGATACACATGAAGAGATATTGCCTTAAGCAAGGCGGGAGTCAACTACAGGACGAGGTCCTGGATGTACAACCACTAAAGCAAATCACGGGTGCATTCGGGCAGGGAGAAGCTGCTCCGGAAATCGAGAACCAGCCGTTGCAGCTGGAGTATAGAAGTAATTATTTTACCCTAGGGGCATGGGGTATATTGTTGAGTGAAAAAGAGGATGTCACAGTAGAAGACTTATTTTTACTAGAATTCGCAAGTGAGTCGAACTTAGTGGGTGCGTTGGCGGTAGCAGCCATAGCATGTGGATAAACTTTTCCGTAGGGTAGCGGAGTTCCTTAGTGTCCTTCATGAGAGAGTGGAGGCGTACACTGAGTGATTGGTTGAATTAGGCAAGGAATTTCTACTTTCGAGAATTATGGGAGTAGGGTTGATAATACTCTTAAACATCGGCTGGATAGCGATGGAATTTAACTATTGTGAATAGTGGAGTTAAATTTTGGTGTTCGCGACACCAGGGTATGATTGGTACTAGGTATCACCTGAGAGGGCGTATAGCCTATATATAAGTGGGTATATATGTTGTATTCCGTGGTGCAATAGCACATAGTGAGGTTTGGTGTCCTCACATTTTATCCCGGTAAATGGGGATGTGTACTGAAGTGAATCAGGGTGGTTAAATTTATTTTCGAGCAAAGAGCGATAGCTCGGGGTTTATTTTGCGCAAGGACTAGTGGTAGTAAGGGCGCGGTATTTCATGTTGTCTTCGGTAGCATAAGGGTAAGCGTATATACTTTTACGTTGAGAGACAAGTATTTATGGGGAGATGGTTGGACGTAGCATGGGTGGAGTACCCGGGCAGTAACTATATAGGTATATATATATATATAGGTAATATGATTACGGTTTCGAAGTTATATTACGGGTTACGACTAGAACAGTCGGGTAACTTTCGTGCGGTACAGCGCGGGGATAGGGTGTATGGGCACCCGGGTTAATTAAGGCAAACAAATTTTATGCGGTTAAGCACGGGTATAGGGTGTATGGGTGCCCTGACAAGGTTTAAATGCATGCTTGTGTAACGTATGTTTAGAGGCGGATGTGATAGATATAGCGGGCTTGGAGGCACTTGACTAGTGAGTAATATGTGAATACTGGATCACTACGTTTATCTTAATTTCGAGGACGAAATTCCTTTGTAAGGGGGGAAGTATGTAACACCCCGTACTTTTGTGCATTTAATATTTAATTAATTCGGGATTTTAAATTACTGGTGTGTTGTAATTTTAATTGAATTAATTATGACAATATATATATTTAAATATTAATCGAGGAGTAAATGGTTAATGTTTAGGGAAATTTATTTACTAAGTGAATAGTAATAATTTAATTACGTCATTTCGGGTATTAACGACGGGGTATGCACTTATTCCAGCCGGGAGTCGGTATAGACTTAATGGGGTGTGAGATAAGGATTTTTATAAATTAATTCAGATGTCAATTCTGACTGCGCGGTTGAGTCCGGATGGGTCGAGTTAGTCAGAAAAGAGTACCCGGGGGTAGTAATTGGGTCTCGGGGTATTTTTGGGTATAGCCGGGCCCACACGGGGTGAGTTGGGCCACTTTAATTAAGCCCATTAGGTGAAAAACGGGATTAAGGGTTTTTAACCTAATGGGGAGATTAGAAAATCAGCAGCCATCAAATTCTAAACCTAGGGTTTGAGAGGGGATTTGGGGAAAAACAAATCAAGAGCAAATTGGAGGTGTTTGGAGCCAAATTGAGGGACTACGCCAACGGATCAGACACTACGAACACTTTTAGGCAAGTGTTTAACTGTTTTGATTCTTAAAGCATGATAATCAATTCATATCATAGTGATGTGGGTATGAAAATCCGTTTTTGGGTGTAAATGGGTACAAATTGGGGTTTTTGTTTTTGAAACACTTGAATGAGATTCAAAGTAAGATTTAGATGGGTGATTGGTATCTGAATATGTATATATGATTTGGACAAAAATTTCAGAACATAAAAGAGTGGAAATTGAATCTGGAATTTGAGATTTAAAACAGATAACTAAATTTTATGGTTTAAGACCCATTTCGAAAATTATGAGATAATTAGAGAAGTTGATTATCTTAATGGTCTCTATGATTGGATAGGATGTGGATTAACCATGTGTAGATGATGGAATGATGTAATTAGAGGTTTAAATTCTGGTTTAGAAACCTTGAGGTCCGTTAATGGTGGAAAACAAGGGGGAGGCAGACCTGTAACGAAGGGGTCGATCGATCGATCGGGGGCATCGATCGATCGATGGTGGGAAATTTTGCCCAGTTCGGCCTGGGTGAGTTATAAGGGGAAATTAATTTATAAATTAAGTTTCCATATATTTATTAGTGATAAATAATTATGAAACAAATATTCCTAGTAATTATGGGAAAGAGTAATTGGGACTAGGATGAATTTATGTGGGACATTTAATGGATAAAATGGAGAGACTTTATTCCAAAATAGTGATGTACGGATCAAGTGAGTAAATCCGGGTATATTGGTAAAGCGACCCAAGGTAGTGAATTAAGTTTGGAGATAAACTAAATAATTTTGAGTCGGGATATAGACTCGGGAAATATTAAGTTACGGGCCAAGTAAGTGAGTCCGGGGACAACGGTTGAGTGACACCAAGTTATTAAATTAATAAGAGTGATAATTAATTTAAAAAGAGTCGGATTGTAGACTCGGGTAGAATTAAATTAATAAAGGTGTTAATTAGTTTAATTAAAGTCGGTTTGTAGACTCGGGTATGATTAAATTAAGGGGTGTGATAATTAGTTTAATCAGGATCGGATTGTAGACTCGTGAAGGGTACTTACTAATTAATGTGATAATTAATTATATTAGAGTCAGACCACAGACTCGGAATTTGGGTTGATTAATTAATTTGTTAGCTAATTTGATTAGAGTCGGGCGATAGACTCGGGGAGGTATTAAATTAAAATGTGTGTTAATTAATTTAAGGAGAGTTGGACCATAGACTCGGGGAAAGTATTATATTAATTAAGGTGTGAATTAATTATATTAGAGTCGGACCATAGACTCGGGAAGAGGATAAGTTATTAAGTGAGAAAATTAATTACATTTGAGTCGGGCCACAGACTCAGAAACTTATAGGCAGTGTATGGGATTTTGAGTACACGGTAAAGCCGGGGTTATTAATATATATATATATATATATATATATATATATATATATATATATACGGTGTAGTGGTAGTATATATATATACTTGTATGTATTGTGTGTGACATTAAATTAGAGGCAGTGTGCGGGAGTTTGAGTACACGGTAAAAACCAGGGGTTCATAATATATATATACGGGTAGTGATAGTATATATATATGTGTATATATTGTGTGTGATAGTAAATATCAGTGACTAGATATTTATTCAATTTAAATACTCTAATGCTATCAAGGGAGGTTGCGCGATGTGGGTGAATCCCCTAGCTTGAGGAGTAGGGCGAGTATATCCCCAGGTCATAGCGTCCGGTATATATGGGTGAGAGATTTATCTCACTTTCAGGGAAGGAATATGACCGCCTCCACTTCGTTATATTTTAGTCCAAGTTGGTGAGCGATTCTAACTTGGGGAAACTAGGTTTTGCGAGCACACCTAGTGAGATAGCATTTTAGAGGGAATCATCCGATGAGGGTATACTCGGAAGGATGGATACGCGTATGATATATGTGTGGATGTTAGTAAAGGTACGTATAATATAGTAGTAAGTATTATATGTAGGTGATAATACAGTGCGTGATGTATTTACCTTATATAACTCGGGTTATAGTTATATGTTGTTAATTAATGAGAAATTAATTAAGTTAATTATTGGTGGACATAATACAGTGTTTGACGTATGTACTTTATATAACTTGTGACACGGTTATATGTTATTATTTAAGAGGAATTAATTAAGTTAATGGTGAAATAACTTAAAATTCAAGAATCATTATACTCGGGTAGAGTAGTATGGCAAGGGAAGGTTATACCAAGACTAGTTGGACGGGGTAGCACAACTAGGAGGGGTTAAGGTAACCGGTAGGTGTGCACAATAGTGGAGGGGTGAGAATGTCCACAAGGAAGTGCGACACTAACTTAAATATGAAGCGCATTCATGCATTTTAAATTACTGCAGTTGATTCACTTGCTAAATATTTTCAAAATGTTTTGGGTTCTAACCCTTGCTATAAAACTATTTTCAAAACCTTTTAGGTGTCCAGCCACAAGGACGCCAGGATTGATATTCTATTCCAGGGACACGGAGCTGCGGCATATGTGGATGCTAGCAGGAGTTTGGATTAGACGCATCATTCATTCATTCATTCCTAGAGTAGGAATCTTGTATCAGTTTCAGTTTTATTTAGGGCTTGTCGCCCAGACTTCTCGGTACAGTTTTCAGATGTTGAATATTTGTATTTGGATTATTTCTTTGGTGGCCGGTGATTTATTCGGCATGTGGTGTATTTATGATTCAGTTCTTTTTCATTCAGTTGTGTGAATGGTTTATATATTCCGCATGTACTGTTTTGGTTTTATTAAAAAGTTAAAATTGGGACCAATTTTTGGAATACTAGGTGGTTAGTAAGTTTTAAAAAGTTTTCGACAGTGATGCTAAGGATGATCCAACTGGGATTCCTGTTTTAATTTGGTATAGGACTGATCACCCGGTATTTTATTAGGCGGGGTGTCACATTTTGCGATTGCACGACCAGTTTCTACATATTATGTTGGATGTACACGAGGTGTTCGTGCCACTCGTGGTTCCATTTGGAGAGGGGGTGGGGGGGGGGTTAGTGTCTTCCCCTCTCGAGGCACGTTTTCAAGACTAAGTGTTCCTACTCTCAAATTCGGGTCCTTTTCTCGAACTTTGAATCCCACAACTACATGGTCGGTTGCTACGTGTTATGTTGGATGTGAATGAGGTGTTCGTATTGCTTGCAATGCTGTTTGGGATAGGGGTTGATGGTGTCCGCCCCCTCGTGATAGGTTTTCAATCCTAAGTGTTCCTACTCTCAAATTTGGGTCCTATTCGTAAACCGAGAGTCCCGCGACAGCACGTTTAGATGCTACATGTTACATTGGATATGCACGAGTTGTTTTTCACTCGTGGTTCCGTTTTGAGGGGGTGGGTGTAGGCACGGAGGTTAGTGACGTTCGGCCCCTCTCAGCACGTTTTCAAGCCTAAGTGTTCCTACTCTCAAATCCGTATCCTATTCTCAAATTGGGAATTCTGTGACTGTCCGTACAGTTGCTAATTATTATGTGGGAGGTGTACAAGATGTTCGTGCTGCTTGTGGTGCCGTTTGAGGTGGTGGGTGGGGCCCACCCCCTCGCGATACATTTTAAAGCCTAAGTGTTCCCACTATCAAATACAGGTCCTATTCTAGAATCGGGAGTCCCGCAACTGCACAAACGGTTGCTACATGTTACGATGGATGTCCACGAGGTGTTCATACCTCCCGCAGTGCCGTTTTGTGTGTGTGTCCGGGGGGTGGTGGGGGGAGGAGGGGTTGGTGTCGTCTTCTCCCTCACGAATCGTTTTCAAGTATAAGTATTCCTACTCTAAATTTCGGGTCCTATTCTCAAACCGGGAGTCTCACGACTTTACGACCGATTGCTACGTGCTACGTTGGACATGAATGAGGGGTTCGTGCTGCCCGTAGTGTCGTTTGGTCTGTGTGTTGGGGGGGTATTGGTGGCATCCTCCCCCTCGCAGCACGTTTTCAAGTCCAAGTGTTCCTACTCTCAAATTTGTGTCGTACTCTCAAATCGGGAGTCACGAGACTATGTGGCTGGTTGATCCATGCTACGTTGGATGCATAAGAGGTGTTCATGTCACCCGTGGTGTCGTTTATAGGGGTTGGTAGAAACCTCCCCCTCGTAACATGCTTTCAAGTCTAAGTGTTCCTAGTCTCAAATCTGGGTCCTATGCTCAAGGCAGGAGTCTCGCGACTGCGTGACCAGTTGCTACGTATTATGTTAGATGAGAATGAGGTGTTCTTCTTCTTGGAGTGTCATTGGGTGGGGGTGGGTGGGAGGGGGGGGGGGGGTTGGTGGCATCTCCCCCCTCGCAACACGTTTTCAAGCCTAAGTGTTCCAACTCTAAAATCCGGGTCCTATTCTTAAACCGGGATTATCACGACCACATGGATGGTTGCTACATGTTATGTTGAATGCACACGAGGTGTTGATTCTACCTATGATGCCATTTTTTGGGGGGCTGGTGGCTTCCACCTTCTCGCGAGACGTTTTCAATCCTAAGTGTTCCTACGCTCAAATTCGGGTCCTATTCTCAAACTGGGAGTCCCACGATGACATGATCGGTTGCTACATGTTATGTTGGACATGTACAATTTATTTATTCCACCCGCGCTTCCATTTTTTTTGGGGGTGGCACGGGGGTTTGTGACGTCCTCCCCCTTGCAGCACGTTTTCAACCCTAAGTGTTCCTACTCTCAAATTTGTATCCTATCCTTAAACGGGGAATCCCAGGACTATGTGGCCGGTTGCTACATGATATGTTAGAGGTGCACGAGGTGTTCATGCTACCCGCAGTGCCGTTTGGGGTGGTGGGTGGCGTTCACCCCCTCGCAATAGGGTTTCAAGCCTAAGCATTCTTACTCTCAAATACGCGTCCTATTCCCAAACCGGGAGTCCCGCGATTGCGCGACCAGTTTCTACGTGTTACGTTGGATACGCATGAGGTTTTCATGTTGCCCGCGATGCCGATTGGGGGTGGGGGGGGGGGGGGGGGGGGGGGGAGGGGGAGGGGGAGTTGGTTGCCTCCGCCCCCTCGTGGAACGTTTTCAATCCTAAGTGTTCCTACTCTCAAAATAGGGTCATATTCTCAAATGAGAGTCCCACGATGGTACGACCAGATGCTACTTGATACATTAGATGTGTACGAGGTGTTAGTGCCACCCTCAGTTCCATTTGGGGGGGTGGGGTTGGAGGGAGTTGGTTTCCTTCCTCCCTCACGACACGTTTTCAAGCCTAAATGTTCCTTCTCTTAAGAACGGGGTCCTATTCTAAAACCAGGAGTCCCGCGACTATGCACCCGATTGCTACATGTTATGTTGGACGTGCACGATGAGTTAGTTCTTCCCAAGGTGTTATTGGGGGGGGGGGGGGGTGTCCTCTCCCTCGCAGAACGTATTTAAGCCAAAGTGTTCCTACTCTCAAATATGGGTCCTATTATGAAATCGAGAGTCCCGCGAGTGCGCAGTCAATTGATACGTGTTACATTAGACACGCACGAGGTATTCGTGCCACCCACGGTGTCGATTTTTTGGAGGGGGTTAATGGTGTTTGCCCCCGCGTGACACATTTTCAAGACGAAGTGTTCCTACTCTCAAATCTGGGTTCCATTCTCAAATCGGAAGTCCCACGACTACCATGTGTTACATTGGACATCCATGAGGAGTTCATGTCGCCCGTAGTGCCGTTTGGGGAGGGGGTTGCGTCTTCCCCCTTGCAGAATGTTTTGAAGCGTAAGTGTTCCTACTCCCAAATCCATGTCCTATTCTCAAATCGGGAGTTCACTGATAGTGAGACCAGTTGCCAAGTCTTACATTGGATGTGCATGAGGTGTTTCTGTCACCCGCAGTGCCATTTGGGGGGTGTGACTGTGTTCGCCCCCTTGCGGCACGTTTTCAAGCCTAAGTGTTCCTACTCTAAAATTTGGGTGCTATTATCAAATCGGGAGTCTCACGATGGCGCGACCGGTTGCTACATGTTATGTTGGACTCTCATGAGGTGTTCGTGCCACCCACGATGCCGGTTGGGGTGGGGGTGGCAGGGGTTGGTGGCGACTAACTGTTCCGACTCTAAAATCCCTGTCCTTTTCTCGAAACCAGAATTCAATGAATGCATGGAATATTACTACATGTTATGTTGGAGGCGCACGAGGTTTTCATGCCGCCCACCGTGCTATTTGGGGTGGTGGGTGGCATACACCCCCTCACGGCACGTTTTCAACCTTAAGTATTCCTATTCTCAAATTCGGGTCCTATTCTCAAATCGGGAGTCCTGCGACTGCATGGCTAGTTGCTAAAAATTATTTTGGACATACACGAGGTTTTCCTGCCACCCGCAGTTTCGTTGGGGTGGGGTGGGTGGGGGGCTGGTGGAGTCTTCCCCTCGCGGCACGCTTTCAAGCCTAAGTGTTCCTACTCTCAAATTCGAGTCCTTTATCAAACTGTGAGTCCCATGACTGTGCAATCGGTTTTTACGTATTACGTTGGATGATCATGAGGTGTTCGTTCCACCCAGTATGTCGTTGGGGGGGGGGGGGGGGGATGTCGGGGGTTGGTGGCGTCCGCCCCCTCACAGCACATTTTCATGCCTAAGTGTTCCTACTCCCAAATTGGGCTCCTTTTCTCAAATCGAGAGTCCTAACATTGTGCGACTAGTTGATAAGTGTTATGCTAGATGCACACGAGGTGTTTGTGCCACCCGCGATGCCGTTGGGAGGGGGCATCCGCTCCCTCACGTCACGTTTTCAAGCCTAAGTGTTCTTACTCTCGAATTCGGGTCCTATTCTCAAACCGTGAGTTCCGCGACTGTACAGCCAATTGGTATGTGTTTTGTTGGATGCACATAAGGTGTTTGTTATGCCCGCGATGCCGTTGGGGTTGGGGGTGGCGTCCTCCGCCTCACGACACGTTTTCAAGCCGAAATGTTCCTACTCTCAAATCCAGTTCCTATTATCAAACCGGGAGTATCGCGACTGCGCGTCCAATTGCTACATGTTGCATTGGAAGCGCAAAAGGTGTTTGTTTTTCCTCCAATGCCCTTTGTGTGCGGGCGGGTGGTGGGGAGGTGGTGGTGGTGGTGGTGGTGGTGCGTCCACCCCCTCTCGACATGTTTTCAAGCCTAAATGTTCCTACTCTCAAATTCAGGTCTTATTCTCAAATCGAAAATTCCACGACCGCACACCCAATTTCTACATGTTACTTTGGATGCGTACGAGGTGTTCATGACTCTCGCGGTGCTTCTTGGTAGGGAGTTGCTGGCGTCTTCCCCCTTGTAGCATGTTTTCAAGCCAAAGTGTTCCTACTCTTAAATCCAGGTCCTATTCTCAAACCGAGAGTCCCATTACTATGTGACCTATTACATTGGACATATATGAGGTGTTCATGCCGCATGAGGTGCCATTTTCTGGGCGGTGGTGGTGGTGGTTGTGTCTACTCCCTCGCAGAACGTTTTCAAGCATAAGTGTTCCTACTGTAAAATCTGAGTCCTACTCTCAAACCGGTAGTCCTGCGACTACGCGATTGGTTGCTACCTATTACGTTGGGCAAACAAGAAATTTTCATGTTGTCCATGTCATCACTTGGGGGAGGGGGCTGATGGCGTCCCCCCCATCGCGACATGCTTTCAAGCCTAAGTATTACTACTCTCAAATCCGTGTCGTATTCTCAAATTGGGAGTCCCGCGACTGCACAATTGGTTGCTACATGTCACATTGGAGGCACACGAGGTGTTTGTGCCGTACGCGATGGTGGGGGGTGGATGGGGTCCGCCCCCTTACGACATCTTTTCAAGCCTAAGTGTTCCTATCCTCAAATCCGGGTCATTTTCTTAAATCAGGAGGTCGCGAGTGCACGACCGATTTCTACGTGTGTCGTTGGATGCACATGAGGTGTTCGTGCCACCCACGGTTCCATTTTGGGGGTGGGGCATCGCCCCCTCACGTCACGTTTTCAAGCCTAAGTTTTCTTACTATTGAATCTAAGTCCCATTCTCAAATCGGGAGTCCCACGACTGCGCATCCAGTTTCTACATGTTGCATTGAATGCGCACGAGGTGTTCGTGCTACCCACGATGCCGTTTGGGGTGGGGTGGGGTGGGGGGTTCTTGGCGTCTGCCCCCTCGCGGCATGTTTTTAAGCCAAAATGTTCCTACTCTCAAATTCAGGGCTTGTTCCTAAACTGCGAGTCCCGTGACTGCGTGATCGGTTGCTACTTATTATGTTAGATGCGCATGAGGTGTTGGTTCCACCCGCGGTGACATTGTGGTGGGAGGGGTTCGGTTGTGTCTACCTCCTCACGACACGTTTTCAAGCCTAAGTGTTCCTCGTGTAAAATTCATGTCCTATTCTCAAATCGGTAGTCTCACAACTACGCATCCGGTTGCTACGTGCTAGATTAGATGCACACGAGGTGTTCATATTGTCCTCGATGATGTTTGTGGGGCGGGGGGTTGGTGGTGTCTGTCCCATCGTAGCACGTTTTCAGGCCAAAGTTGTAATACCCCGCATTTTTGATTTAATTGAAATTGAAAAAAAAAACTATGTCAGTATATATATTCGAAATGTTTGGAAATAAAACTATGTCAGTATATATATTCGAAATGTTTGCAAATGAAAAGTTAAAATGAATTCATTGAGATACGAATATGAGACTTAAATATTAGAAGCGAATTAATGCATAAAAGGATCGAGAGGGTTAAAATTGGGGGCAATGGCATTTTTGTAAATAAACTAACCCTAGGTATAAATAGAAAAGAAGAGAAGAAGTCTTCATTTTATCATTTCACAAATGGGGGCTAGGGTTTGGTAGAGAGAGAGAGAATAAGAAGAGAAGAAAGCTAAGAGGATTTCATGAGGATTCAACTTCTCCATACAATCCAAGGCAAGTTAATAACCTATATGTGTATATTATGTATCTATAATGAAATTTCACATGAACATGCATTTGGATCCCTAAATAAGTATGATATTGATGTTAAAAATGATAAGAAATGTATTAGGATCACCCTCCATGTAGATTCAAATGAAATAACATCATTATAGGGATTGAATTGTTGAACAACCTCTTGAATTTGAGAAATCTATGAACTTGTAAATCGTCATATTAAAAACTATTTTGAGATGTTTTGGTTCCGAAAATGGATATTTCATCCGCCGGGCCCCACAGAAAATTATATTCCGAACAACTTTAGTTTTAAGTTTTTCCGAAAACGGATCGAAAAAGTCTCAAATCGGCGTTTTAAAATTCTGCGCAGAAAGTTGTCGTAAACAGGTCCAAACTGTACATGTTAGTTTCGGGTCTTTTTTAAGAAGTCTATGGTAGCATCCACACGTATCCTTCTAGAAAATCACGTTACAAACAACATTGTAGTTTTAAGTTTTTCCAAAAATCGACCGGAAAAGCCTCAAATCAGCGTTTTAAAATTCTGGGCAGAAAGTTGCCGAAAACAGGGGTGAATATTATATATTAGTTTCGGGTCTGTTTTATGTAGGCTATGGAAATGTGCCCACGTATCCTTATAGAAAATCACGTTCCGAACAACTTTGTAGTTTTAAGTTTTTCCGAAAACGGATCGGAAGAGCCTCGAATCTGCATTTTAAATTCTGGGCAGCATGTTGTTGAAATAAGAGTGATAATATTTTTCACGTTGTTAGTAAGATAATTGTGGTGTTGTGCCTAATATCCTAACTTGATCACATACTTATGGTTATTAGGGATATATAACCATGAAATGATATGATGTTGAATTAGTAAATTAATGATGTAAATTATATTATATTATAAATAATGACTATTGTATAACTATAGTAAGAGACTTGACATGATTGTATATATACGTAAGCGTGAAATTGTTTTACATGTATATTGTCGAGTATACACTAGACTAGTCCTCCGGTCGACGTAAGCACATGTTGAATGCGATTTTTTGTGATTGATCCGGTTAGGTGCCGCTCAAGTGCCGTGTCGGAGATAAACCACCGGAACCGGACACATGGTTGTAATGCGGGTCGGATAGAAAGACCTTGAAACACCATGTGATTTAGGACTTAGTATGATTGCCCTTGCCACGTAATATTGGGGAGTATTCGTATGTAGGCCTAGTGTTACTACTTGTTCCCCCGGGTAATGATAGTGACTCGATATGACTTGTTATGTGAGATATTATGCTTGTGTCTTAAAATAATATCCCGAATCGATGCATTTGATATTATACTTGAAGGAAATATTTTGTTACGTTAAATACTGAAATGAGATTAATAATGATTAATCATGATATGATGTGAGACTACACGTTACTCGAGTTTGGGTTAGGTAGTCACGACATAGGAACATTAGTTGGGTAATTGAACAACTTAATTACTGGAGACGAGTAATGACTAGTGTGCTTTCATTATAAGTACATCTTATAATCTCATAGCTTGTTTTCTTGCTTTGACGTTCGTCTATCTTGCTTCTTTCTTCTTTCTCCTCTCCTATATATATAATATATGACGGGTCCTCATCCCGATGGACAATAGACTATGGAGCTTGATGAGATCATATCAATCTTAGGATTCCTGTAGCTATGGAGTTATTCTATTTTAATTTGTGTCGCTTGTTTCCCTTTTCTTGGGGGTGGTATCAGAGATTAATATCATGTTGTTGTTACTTGGTATTTGAGAGAATTGTTACATTATTATTTCCCATTGTGTTGGGTCGCATGTATTGGCATTTTATATTTTTCAGTTTGAGATTACTGATGGATTATTGCAGTTAATAGTTATGAGTTGGTTTCACTTGTTATAGTTGTTATTATATGATTTGGTTACACATATCAGAGTGTACATGTTTACTTTACTACATTTATTTAAATTTTTTTTCTAATGCCAACAGATTGACGCTCCGCTTTAATTTAATTGGGCGTAGCTAACCGAATTAGATTTAAAAAGAAGGGTTGTCACAGTTGGTATCAGATCATGGTTTTAGATCCTTTAGGGATCTGAGGGCGTCCGTTACGTTTTATGCGCATCGTTTCCTTGATACGTAGAGCCTTACGATTAGGTCTTATATTCGATGACTTCGAAGATCTTCACGTTACGATTTCGACGGGAGATTTGGAGCTAGCCTCGTGTATAGGGAGGGTTCCTTGTTTTGATTTCATTCGTGAGACGTCCCACACATGAGGTAAATCTTCGATCGACCACATGGTAGTACGCGTGAGGTCCATGTGTGAGTACTTGTTGTAATTATGACTAGTTCTCCACTTGAATAATTTTTTGAGGATACGTGTTATCTTACTATCTTTTAAGATGGTGATTTGATAAGACGTGGACTGTAGGAGGGCATAGGGTCCAAGCATTTTAAGAGACTGCAATTCGCGTGCAACTATCATAGTTTCATCGCCCACCAGCAGGCGAGAAAACCGATGTTGAACTCAATGATTGAGTTGACTTTTGGTGCTTTAGGGGAGGAAACACCCATATATTTGCTGTGCATTATCAACTTTGAATATCGTCGCTCTTATGGTTATAAAAAAGTTGGTATAAGTTATAGCCCACCCTGTAGTACCATTGAGTTGTTGGTACCACTTGCGTGTGTAGTTGTCTGAAGTTCTTTCCAATGTGGAAGGGTAGAGCTTTAGATATGGCACACCTCAAAATAATGTGGTCCAGTTGTTGTTGTGACATTTTCCTGAGAAGAAATTATCACGCTTCACCCATAATGGACAGACTGTTGAGGCATTCGATGACGCATTAATAATTGAATGGTTAACGAAGTAAGTCTTGTGATAATAAGAGTATATTATTACTCATGAACATGTAAAGGAAGGGTTGTGATTTGAGGGAGGACTACTCCAAATCGGTCTATGTCCCACACCATCAAAGGATGATATGAGGGGTCCAATTTTGGTGTATGCAAGAGTGTTATCATACTTGTGAAAAGCATAAACTATATTAATCAATTTAATGATGTTCAATGGGAGATTCATGAGTCTAAATCTGGAATGGATAAGTGATTATCCTTGAAATATTGTGTTGGTATCAGGGAAGTTTGGTAGGCATGTAAACCTACACGTTGTCCACACAAGTGATAGATGTCGTATTGGGGTGACACAGTGGTTCCATAGTATTTTGATCTGATAAAATCCGTAATGGAATCAACTTAAGGCTGATTAGGTGTGTGTTCGGTCATGTACAAGATATGTTAGTGGGTTGGGTACTCACATGTTCAGAGTGAAATGTTTCGGTGAGTTATCCCGAACAAGCTCGTGAGAACGTACCAGTAATGATGTGATGTCTTGGCCATGGAACTAGGGATGAGGAAGTCCATATCGCAAGGTCATACGAGGATTGACATTGGAGAAGTCCAGAATTATCGATTGAGTCTTCTTTCCATATTTGGTAATGATTGGAGTTAAGTATTTTTCGTAAAGACCTATGTTAAAATGGGTGTTCGATAAGATGTGGTTATCTTATTTTGTAATATCGGTATATTTGTTAAAAGTTATCGAGATCGGGGGTGTGCTATGGGATGGACTTAAGCTGGAGTTACCAGTTGTGAACCCTACGGTGAGTAAAGAATCTCGAGGGACGAGTTGTCGAGTGAGAACATCACGAGTGAGTATTCAATAGGCGTTTCATTTGATGCGAGTATGATCGCTTGAGTTGGTGATATATCCATGAGTTCAATTTTATGTTATCACCCGATGATTGGGGATACTAATTTGTTGCACCATGATAATGGTGGTGCTTGATTTTGAATCCATCAGATATGGGAATGTGGCTATGTTTTGGCCCTCATTATGTATTAATGTGAATTAGAGCACGAGTGAGTAGTTAGTGACATGATGTTTACTTAAACCGTGTGTGATTAAAGATGCGTTCCAAAACCAAGTGTGAGATGTTCGATTATGGTGACGTCTATACTAGTGAATAGTCACACCATGATGGTCTTTTGATAATGGTAGAGTCGCGTGTAGATCGATCAATTTTTAGTTGACTGATGATAGTGTTACCAACTGAGTGTCATCATTAATGGCAAGGATTGAGATAGTTTGGGATTCCAAATGTCGAACCATTCATTGAAATGGTTGTCATAACCTCCATTATAGGGGGAAAACAAGAGAGTGTTTTGACCGTTGTTGAGAAGTTTTGTAAGGAGGGTGTGTACTCTTGGGCAAACACCCGCGAATGGGTTCGTAAGATATTTAATTTTTACTTCAGTTATGTGTGGATTACTGAGTGTTAATTGGGGTCACGGTACGTGAAGGTACCCGCTACCTTATATTTACGACCTTTGACATGTTGGATAACACACCATTCTTCATAAAGATCAGGTAGTGTTGGTGTGCTGGAAGATGAGTATTCGGATGGTGAGTGTGCCAAATCCTATATTCTGATTTGGTAAGATAAGTGGTAATTTTTTATCTTACCTCATTGCTTGGCAAATGTACAAGCCTTATTCGTGGTTTGAAGAACCAAATTCATTTCTTGTTCGGTGAGAAAATTCTAATATACTCGCAGTCCAAGGAAAATCATGTCGGATAGGTTGAATTCCTTACGTGGTTTTAACAAAAGAGCAGTAAGTCGAATCTAGCGAGGGTTTGTCGCCTTGGGTTAGAGCGACCAAACCATGAGAAGTTAGGCAAGGGGGCACATTGCATCTTGGGTTAGTTCGAAACCTTTGGGTGAGGGATCTTGACCTCCCAGAATGCAACTTTGTCGGTGTTGTCTTGTTCGAGAGAGTTTGAACCTTGCTGATATTATTTACCTAAGTCCAGACTTGGAAAAATTGAATAATATTTGTAAGTGCAGAGAAGTCGTATGTTTATGCACATGTATAACATTAGTGGATAATAAGGGTTGCCATATCGGTTGACTCACCATCAATTTAAGTGCAAGGCAAGTGTTATTGACAACTCGGAGTAGAATTATCTTTTGAGCTTTCAGTATCATCTCTTAGTCGATTCTGAGTTGAGTATCGAGGCATGATTGATGAATAGTGACATCTGTATTGAATAGGTGAAGTTGGATTATTTGTTGTGTGATGAACCATTGAGTCCAGAGATAAGTGGTTTTTGGAGTTAGATGATTCTTGTATCACTAAGGGTCTGGATTTGACGAGTTCCTTATCTCGACAAGCTAACAATAGTGTATCAGAGGGGTTCCTTGTTTGGATTTCGCTTGCGAGACACTCCACGCAGGAAACTTAGCAAGTCGGGACTTGGGGGTATTGATTTTTGGATCAACTTAGTAGTTCAGTTATGTTAGGCTTCATGGTGAGAGTTCGGTCTTACAATTAGAAATGGGAAAGTATATCCACGGATTTCATTGTTGGGTTACCAAGATCGCAACGCGGTCATGATTTGATTTGGGTCATCGTCGACAAAATAACAATTGTGGATCATTTCCTTTCAGTGAGGACATATTATATGGCAGCATAGTATGCCATGGTGTTTATTAATGAGATTGTGAAGTTTCATGGGGTACCGCATGATATCTTGTCCGACCATGGTAGTGCTTTCATCTCGCACTTTTGGGGCGGTCTTCAGGAGGCGATGGGAGATCAGTTGAGTTTGAGTACTGCGTTCCACCCTCAGTTTGATGGTCAGACGGAGCGGGTAAACCAAATTTTGGAGGACATGTTACGAGTTTGTGTGTTAGACTTCAAAGGTGGTTGGGATACATATTTTCCACTGGTGGAGTTCGCATACAATAATAGTTATCAGCAGACTATTGGCATGGAACCATACGAGGCTTTATACGTCAGGCCATGTCATCCCCTACATGTTGGTTGGAGTTAGGAGAGCACCAGATGCTGGGTTCAGATATTTTTAGGGAGACCTCGGAAAAGGTTGACGCGATTCACGCACGGATGAAGACCGCGCAAGATCGTCAGAAGACTTATGCTGACATAAGACGGAGGAAGTTAGAGTTCGTCGTTGGGGAACAAGTGTTGTTGAGGGTCTCACCCATAAGAGGTGTTGTTCGCGATGGTGCCAAAGGGAATCTTTCACCGTGATATGTGGGTTCGTTAACAGTGTTCGGCAGGGTGGGGTCAGTTGCCTACCGTTTAGGCCTACCCGACCATCTCCAACGGGTACACGATATTTTTCATGTATCCATGTTGAGGAAGTTTTTACGTCCTGAGGACTCACACCTACACATAGAGTTAGATGGGGTTGAGCTGCAGCCCGATGGGACCTATGAGGAGAGGTCGGTCAGGATCCGAAATCATCGTGAGCAGCAGTAGAGGTCAAAAGTTATTCCTCTTGTTCGTGTTATGTGGTGTAATCATGATGAGTCTGAGGCCACTTGGGAGAGAGAGGAGGACTTTCGAATTAGTCACCCATATCTCTTCATGGAAGGTACATGCGAAACTACCTTACTTGACTTGAATCGATTTGTTTTAATTTGGATTTCAAGGACGAAATCCCGTTCGTAGAGGGGGAGAATGTAATACCCCGCATTTTTGATTGAATTGAAATTGAAAAAAAAAACTATGTCAGTATATATATTCGAAATGTTTGGAAATAAAACTATGTCAGTATATATATTCAAAATGTTTGGAAATGAAAAGTTAAAATGAATTCATTGAGATACGAATGTGCGACTTAAATATTAGAAGCAAATTAATGCGTAAAAGGATCGAAAGAGTTAAAATTGGGGGCAATGACATTTTTGTAAATAAACTAACCCTAGGTATAAATAGAAAAGAAGAGAAGAAGTCTTCATTTTATCATTTCAAAAATGGGGGCTAGGGTTTGGTAGAGAGAGAGAGTAAGAAGAGAAGAAAGCTAAGAGGATTTCAATAGGATTCAACTTCTCCATACAATCCAAGACAAGTTAATAACCTATATGTGTATATTATGTATCTATAATGAAATTTCACATGAGCATGTATTTGGATGCCTAAATTAATATGATATTGATGTTAAAAATGATATGAAATGTATTAGGATCACCCTACATGTAGATTCAAATGCAATAACATCATTATAGGGATTGAATTGTTGAACAACCTCTTGAATTTGAGAAATCTATGAACTTGTAAATTGTCATATTAAAAACTGTTTTGAGATGTTTTGGTTTCGAAAATGGATGTTTCATCCACGCAGACCGATAGAAAATTATATTCCGAACAACTTTGTTGTTTTAAGTTTTTCCGAAAACGGATCGGAAAAGTCTCAAATCGGCGTTTTAAAATTCTGCGCAGAAAGTTGTCGTGAACAGGTCCGAACTGTATATGTTAGTTTCGTGTCTTTTTAAGCAGGATATGGTAGCGTGCTAGCGTGTCCTTGTAGAAAATCACGTTCCGAACAACTTTGTAGTTTTAAGTTTTTCCAAAAACGGATCGAAAAAGCCTCAAATCGGCGTTTTAAAATCCTGGACAGAAAGTTATTGAAAACAAGGGCGAATATTATATATTAGTTTCGGGTCTGTTTTATGCAGGCTATGGAAATGTGCCCACGTGTCCTTATAGAAAATCAGGTTCCGAACAACTTTGTAGTTTTAAGTTTTTCCAAAAATGGATTGAAAGATCCTCGAATCTGCATTTTAAATTCTGGGCCGCATGTTGTTGAAATAAGAGTGATAATATTTTTCAAGTTGTTAGTAAGATAATTGTGGTGTTGTGCCTAATATCCTAACTTGATCACATACTTATGGTTATTAGGGATATATAACCATGAAATGATTTGATGTTGAATTAGTAAATTAATGATGTAAATTATATTATATTATAAATAATGACTATTGTATAACTCGAGTAAGAGACTTGACATGATTGTATATATACGTAAGCGTGAAATTGTTTTACATGTATATTGTCGAGTATACACTAGACTAGTCCTCCGGTCGACGTAAGCACATGTTGAATGCGATTTTTTATGATTGATCCGTTTAGGTTCCGCTCGAGTGCCGTGTCGGAGATAAACCACCGGAACCGGACACATGGTTGTAATGCGGGTCGGATAGAAAGACCTTGAAAAGCCATGTGATTTAGGGATTAGTACGATTGCCCTTGCCACGTAATATTGGGGAGTATTCGTGTGTAGGCCTAGTGTTACTACTTGTTCCCTCGGGTAATGATAGTGACCCGATATGACTTGTTGTGTGAGATATTATGCTTGTGTCTTAAAATAATATCCCGAATCGATGCATTTGATATTATACTTGAAGGAAATATTTTGATACATTAAATACTGAAATGAGATTAATAATGATTAATCATGATACGATATGAGACTACATGTTACTCGAGTTTGGGTTGGGTAGTCACGACATAGGAACATTGGTTGGATAATTGAACAACTTAATTACTGGAGACGAGTAATGACTAGTGTGCTTTCATTATAAGTACATCTTATAATCTTATAGCTTTTTTTCTTGCTTTGACGTTCGTCTATCTTGATTCTTGCTTCTTTCTCCTCTCCTATATATATAATATATGACAGGTCCTCGTACCGATGGTCAATAGACTATGGAGCTTGATGAGATCATATCAATCTTAGGATTCCTGTAGCTGTGGAGTTATTCTATTTTAATTTATATCGCTTGTTTCCTCTTCTTGAGGGTGGTATCAAAGATTAATATCACGTTGTTTTTACTTGGTATTTGAGAGAATTGTTGCATTATTCTTTACCATTTTGTGTTGGGCCGCATGTATTGGCATTTTATATTTTTCAGTTTGAGATTACTGATGGATTATTGCAGTTAATAGTTATGAGTTGGTTTCACTTGTTATAGTTGTTATTATATGATTTGGTTACACATATGAGAGTGTATATGTTTACTTTACTGCATTATTTGAATTTTGTTTCTAATGCCAACATATTGACGCTCCGCTTTAATTTAATTGGGCGTAGCTAACCGAATTAGATTTAAAAAGAACGGTTGTCACAAAAGTGTTCCTACTATCAAATCCGAATCGTATTCTTAAATCAGAAGTCCCGCGGTTGTGCAGTTAGTTATTACTTGTTACATTGTAGGTGCACGAGGTGTTCATGCCACCTGCGATGCCATTTGGTGGTGTGAGGGGCGGGGGGGGGGGGGGGGGGGAGGGTGTGGATGGAGTCCACCCTCAAGCCTAAGTGTTCCTACTCTTAAATCCAGGTCATTTTCGCAATTCAGGAGGCCATGACTGCGCGATCAATTGCTACGTGTTACGTTGGATGCACACGTGGTTTTCGTGCCACCTGTGGTGCCCTTTTAGGGGGGGGGGATGCGTCCGCCCCCTCACAACATATTTTCAAGTATAAGTGTTCCTACTCTTGAATCTGAGTCCTATTCTCAAATTGGGAGTCCCGCGACTGTGCGCCCAGTTGCTACGTGTTACATTGGATGCGTACGAGGTGTTCGTGCTGCCCGCAAGGCCGTTTGTGGTGGGGGGTTGGTGGTGTCCGTCCCATCCGTCAAATCCATGTCCTATTCTAAAATTGATAGTCTCAGGACTACGCGACTGGTTGCTACGTGCTACGTTGGATGAACACGAGGTGTTCATGTTGTGCTCGATGCCGTTTGTGGGGAGGGGGGTTGGTGGTGTCCGTCCCATCGCGATACGTTTTAAAGCCTAAGTGTTCCTTTTCTCAAATCCAGGTCGTATTCTCAAATCAGAAGTCCTGCGAGCCGATTACTACATGTTATGTTGGAGGCACATGAGGTATTCATGTTGCCCGCAGTGCCGTTTAGGGGTGGAAGGGGTTTGTGGCATCCGCCCCCTCATGGAACGTGTTCAAGCCTAAGTATTCTTACTCTCAAATCTAGGTCCTAATCTCAAATTACGAGTCTCATGACTGCGCGGACGGTTGTTACATTGGATGTCTATGAGGTGTTCCTGTTACTCGCGGTAAAATTTGGGGGGGGGGGGGGGTGGAGGTTGGTTGTGTCGACCCATTCGCGACACGTTTTCAAGATTAAGTGTTCCTACTGTCAAATTCGAGTCAAATTCTTAAACCATTAGTCCCACGACCGTGCAAATGATTACTACATTATACGTTGGATTCACATGAGGTGTTTGTAAACCTGCACTACCTTTGGTGGGGGTGGCGTATTTCCCATCACAACACGTTTTCAACACTACGTGTTCCTACTCTCAAATTCTGGTCGTATTCTCAAATTAGGAGTTTCGGGACTGCGTAGCTGATTGCTACGTGTTATGATGGATGCGCACAAGGTGTTTATGCCGCCAGTGGTGCCTTTTTTTGTGGGCTGGGGGGGAGGGGGGTGGCGTCCACCCCCTTGCAGCATATTTTCATGCCTAAGTGTTCCTATTCTCGAATCTGGGTCCTATTCTCAAACCGGGAGTCCTGTGACTATGCGGCTAGTTTGAATGTGTTACGTTGGACGCACATGAGTTATTTGTTTAGCCCGCGGTGCCATTTGGAAAGGGGGTGGTTGGTGGCTTCTGCCATCTCATGACACGTCTGCAAGCCTAAATGTTTCCACTCTCAAATCTGGGTCGTATTCTAAAACCGAAAGACGCACGACTGTGCTTCCCATTGCTACGTGTTACGTTAAATGCATACGAGGTGTTTGTGCCACCTGCGGTGCTGTGTGTGTGTGGTGGGTGGGGGGGGGGGGGGTTGGTTGGTTGCATCCGCCCTCTCGCGGCACATTTTGAAGCCAAATTTTTCCTACCATCAAATTTGAGTCCTCTTCTAAATTCGGTAGTCCCGTGACCGGTTGCTATGTGTTATGTTGGGCATGCAAGAGGTGTTCATGTTGTTCGCTATGCCACTTTGGGGGACGGGTTTGGTGGAGTCCGCCCCATCACAACACGTTTTCAAGCCTAAGTGTTAATACTCTCAAATTCGGGTTGTATTCTTAAATCCGGAGTCCTGCGACTGTGCAGTCAGTTACTACATGTTACGTTAAAGGTACATCAGGTGTTCGTACTGCCCGCAGTGCCGTTTCAGGTGGGGGGGTTGCATCCGGACCCTCATGGCACATTTTCACTCCAAAGTTTTCCTACTCTCGAATCTGGGGCCTATTATCAAACTAGGAGTCCTACGACTGCGAGACCAGTTCTTACATGTTACATTTGAAGCACATGGGATGTTCATGCCTCCCATGATACAATTGGGGGTTGGGGTTGGGGTCGGGTGGGGTGTTGGTTGTGTCCTCCCCCTCGCGTCATGTTTTCAAGCCAAAGTGTTCCTTCTATCAAATTCAGGTCCTATTCATAAACTGGTAGTCATGCGATTGCTCGACTAGTTGCTATGTGTTACGTTGGATGCATGCGAGGTGTTTGTGCGACCCGCAGTGGTGTTTGTAGTCTGGGGTTTGGTGGCGTCTTCTCCATGGCAAGACGCTTTCAAGTCAAAGTGTTCCTTCTCTCAAATCTGGATCGTATTCTCTCATCAGAAGTCCCACGACTACGGAACTGGTTGCTACATGTTACATTGGAGGCACATGCTGCCCGCGATGCCATTTGGGGTTGAGGTTGGTGGCGCCCGTCCCCGTCGCAGCACGTTTTCAAGCCTAAGTGTTCCTACTCTAAAATTCATGTCCGATTATCAAATCGGGAGTCCCGTGACAACGTGAACTGTTGATACGTGTTACGTTGGATGCACATGAGGTGTACGTTACACCCGGGGTGTAGTTTGCTGGGGTAGGGTTTGTGACGTCTGCCCCCTCGCGGTACGTTTTTAAGCATAAGTGTTCTTACTCTCAAATCCGGGTTATATTCTAAAATCGGGAGTCCTACCATAGTGCGGTTGGTTGCTACATGTTATGTTGGACATGCACGAGGTGCTCTTTCCACCCACAGTGCTGTTTGGGGGGGGGGGGGGGGGGATGGTGGTGTCCACCCCAAGCGACAAGTTTTTAAGCCTAAGTGTTCCAACTCTCAAATCTGGGTGATATTCTCAAACCGAGAGTCCCTCGATCATGGGGACGGTGGATACATCGTACATTGGAAATGCACGAGGTGTTCGTGCCACCTGCGGTGCCGTTTAGTGTGTGTGTGTGTGTGGGGAGGGGGGGGGGGGTTACTGGCGTCCTCCCCCTCGCAGCACGTTTTCAATACTAACTATTCCTTCTCTCAAATACGAGGTCTATTCCTAGAGTGAGAGTCTCAAGACGGTTCAAGTGGGTTCTACATGTTACGTTGGGCGCTCATGAGGTGTACTTGCCACCCATGGTGCCTTTTGGGGAGAGGGTGGCTTTCGCCCCCTCGCGGCATGTTTTCAAGCCCAAGTGTTCCTACTCTCACAATCGGGTCCTATTCAGAAATCGGGAGTCCTATGATTGTACAACCGATTGCTACGTGTTACATTGCACGTGCACGAGATGTTTGTGCCGCCCACAATGCATTTTTTTTGGGGGTGGGGTGGAGTTATTGGCGTCCACCCCCTCGAGGCATGTTTTCAAGCCTCAATGTTCCTACAAGAAAATGCGGGTTCTATTCTCAAACTAGGAGTTTAACGACTGGACGATTGCTAAGTGTTACCTTGGGCATGCACGAGGTGCTCATGCCTCCCGTGGTACCGGTTGGGTGGGTGGGGTGGGGGGGGGGGGGGGGGAGGGGATGGGGGGTTGGTTGGTGGCGTCCTCCCCCTCACGGCACGTTTTATTCTTAAGTGTTCATACTTTCAAATTTGGATCCTACTTTGAAACCGTGAGCCCCGCGATGGTGAGGTCATTTGCTACATGTTATGTTGGAGGCGCACGAGGTGTTTATGCCACCCACTGTGACCTTTTTTTTTTTTTGGGGGGGGGGGGGGGAGGGGGTTGGTGGCATCCACTGCCTCGCGACACATTTTCAATCCAAAGTGTTTTTACTCTCAAATTCGGGTCCTATTCTAAAATCGGGAGTCCCACGACTGTGAGGCCGCTTGCTATGTGTTTTGTTGGATGCAGACGAGATGTTCGTATCTCCCACGGTGACTTTTAGTGGTGGTGGGGGAAATGGTGGAGTCTTCCCCCTCACGGAATGTTTTCAAGCCTAAGAGTTTCTACTCTTAAATTCGTGTCCTATTCTCAAACTGATAGTCCCATGATTATGCTGCAGGTTTCTACGTGTTACACTGGATGTGAACGAGTTCTTCGTGCCACACGCAGTGTTGTTTGGGGCGCGCGGGGGTGGGGTGGGATTGGTGGTGTCCGCCCCTTCGCGGCACGTTTTCAAGCCTAAGTGTTCCTACTCTTAAATTAGGGTCCAATTATCAAATTGAGAGTCCCGTGATGGTGAGATCATTTGAAATATGTTACGTTGAATGCACATGAGGTGTCCGTGCCTTCCATGGTGCTAGTTTGGGGTGGGGGTGGGGGTGTCTTCCCCCTCATAACACGTTTTCAAGCCTAAATGTTACTACTCTCAAATTCGGGTCCTATTCTCAAACCAGGAGTCTCGCGACTCCGCGACAGATTGCTACGTGTTTCATTGGATATGCATGAGGTGTCAGTGCCACTCGCAATGCTGTTTAAGAGGGGGTGAGGGGGGGTCTGTTGGCGTCCGTCCCCTCATGGTATGTTTTCATGTCCAAGTGTTCATACACCTAAATTCGGGTTCTATTCTCAAATCGAGTGTCCCGTGACTGTGCAAATGGTTGCTACATGTTACATTATATGCCCACGAGGTGTTCGTCTCCCTTTCGGTGCCGTTTAAGGGGGTGGGGGGAGGGTTGGTGGCGTTCGCCCCCTCGCAACATGTATTCAAGACCATGTGTTCCTACTCTTAAATTCGAGTCCTATTCTCTAACTAGAAGCCGGGCAACTGCGCAACCGATCGCTACATATTATGTTGGCTACATATGAGGGGTTCGTTCTGCCCACGGTACCGTTTTGGGATGTGTGTGTGTGTGTGTGTGGGGAGGGGGTAACGTCTGTTCCCTCGCAGCACATTTTGAAGCCCAAGTGTTTCTACTCTCAAATCCTGGTCATATTCTCAAACTTGGATTCCATGACTGTGAGACCAGTTGCTACATGTTATATTGGATGCTCACGAGGTGTACCCACTGCCCGTAGTGCCGGTGGGGGGTGGGTTGGTGGCGTCCTCCTCCTCGCGACATGTTCTCAAGCCTAAGTGTTCCTACTATCAAATTCAGTTTATATTCTCAAAACGAGTGTCTTATGACTGTGTAGCCGATTACTATATGTTACATTGGACATGAACGAGGTTCTCGTGCCACCCGCAGTGTCGTTGGGTTGGAGGCGTTGATGGCGTTTCCCCCCTCGAGGCACGTTTTCAAGCCAAAGTGTTCCTACTCTTAAATCCGGTTCATATTCCCAAATCGGGAGTCTCACGGCTGCGGGATTGGCTGCAATGTGTTACCTTGGATGTGAACACGGTGCTCGTGCAACTCGTGGTGACTTTTAGGTCCGGGGTTGTCTGTGTCCTCCCCCTCACAACATATTTTCAAGCCTAAATATTCCTACTATCAAATTCGTGTCCTATTCTCAAATCGGGAGTCCCACGATGAGAAAACCAGTTGTTACGTGTTATGTTGGATGCTCATGAGGTGTTCATTCCCCCCACGGTGCCATTTTGAGGGAGGGGGTTGGCGGTGTCCTCCCTCTCGCAGAGTGTTTTCAAGCCTAAGTGTTCCCACTATCAAATCTGAGTTCTATTATCAAAATGAGAGTCCTGCCACTATGCACCCAATTACTATGTGTTATGTTGGACAGGCATAAGGTGATCGTGCCACCCGCGGTGTCGTTGGGGGTGTTGGTGGCGTTCTCCCTCTCGAGGCATGATTTCAAGCCAAAATGTTTCTGCTCTCAAATTCGGGTCCTATTCAGAAACTAAGAGTCCCGTGACTGCGTGACCGGTTGCAATGTGTTACGTTGCATGTGCACGTAATGTTACTGCTGCTCCTGGTGCGTTTTGGGTGGGGGGTTGTTGGCGTCCTCCCCCTAGTGGTACGTTTTCAAGCCTAAGTGTACCTACTTTTAAATACGGGTCCTAATCTCAATCTGGGAGCTGGTTGCTATGTGTTAGGTTGGACGTGCACGAGGTGTTCGTCCCATTCATGATTCCATTTTGGGGGAGGGGGGTGATGATGTCCGCCCTCTCGGATAATGTTTTCAATCCAAAGCATTTCTACTCTCAAATCTTGGTCCTTACTTAAAACCTGGAGTTCAGCGACTAGAAGGTTATTAGATACGTGTTACGTTGGACACGTAAGAGATGTTCATACCACCTGCGGTGCCATTTTTTGAGATTGGGGGCGTTCGCCCCCTCGCGGCACATTTTCAAGCCTAAGTGTTCCTACTCTCAAATTCAGGTTCGATTCTCAAACCAGGAGTCCCGCGACTGTGCCATCGGTTGATACGCGTTATGTTGGACGTGCACGAGGTGTTCGTTCTATCCATGGTGTTGTTTGGTGGGTTGATGGCGTCCTCGCCTCACGGCATGCCAGGGTCCTATTCGCAAATTGGGAGTCTTGCGACTGCGTGGCCCATTGCTATGTATTACACTGGATGCGAACGAGGTATTTGTGTTACCCGTGGTACCATTTTTTTTTGTGTGTGTGTGTGTGTGGGGGGGGGGGGTGGTGGTGGTGGTGGTGGTGGTTGGTGTAGTCTTCCCCCTTGCGACATGTTTTGAAGACTAAGTGTTCATATTCTCAAATTCGGGTCCTATTCTCAAACTGTGAATCCGCGACTAGTTGCTACATGTTATGTTTGATGCTCATGAGGTGTTCTCACTACCAGCTGTGTTGTTTGGGGGGGGGGGGGGGGAGGATCCTCCCCCTCGCGACTTGTGACTGAAGCCAAAGTGTTCCTACTCTCAAATTTGGGTCCTATTCCCAAACTGGAAGTCCCGCGACTGCGCGCCAGGTTACCATGTGTTACGTTGGATGTGCACATGGTGTTCTTTCCGCTTTCGGTGCCTTTTGTGTGGGGGGTTGTTGGCGTCCGCCCGCTCGCGGCACGTTTTTAGGCCTAAGTGTTCGTAGTTTTAAAACTAAGTCCTATTCTTAAACTGGGTGTACCACGATGGCACGGTCGATTGCTACGTGTTACGTTGGACGTTCTCGAGGTGTTCGTCCCGCTCGCGGTGCCATTTGAAAGGGGTGGCATCCGCCCCTCAGAACATGTTATCAAGTTTAAGTGTTCCTAGTCTCAAATCCAAGCCCTATTCTCATACTAGGAGTTAGAAAACTGCAAAACCGATTGCTACATCTTACATAGGACGCATACGAGGGGTTCGTGCTGCCCACGGTATCATTTTAGGGGCTTGTGGCGTACGTCCCCTCACCGCACATTTTAAACTCCAGGTATTCCTACTCTCTAATCCAGGTCCTATTTTCAAACCAGGATTCCACGACTGCACGACCAGTTGCTACATGTTATGCTAGACACTCATGAGGTGTTTCCACTGCCTACGATGCCAGTTCGTGGGGGGGAGGGATTGGTGGCGTCCGCCCCCTTGTGCTATGTTTTCAAGCCTAAGTGTTCTTACTATCAAATCTGGGTTCTATTCTCAAAAAGGATGTCCTATGACTGTGTAGCCGATTACCATGTGTGATGTGGGACATGCACGAGGTGCCCATGCCACCCACAGTGCCATTGGGGTTGGGGGGCATTGGAGGCATCCACCCCTCGATGCAGGTTTACAAACCATATAAAAAAAATATTCATCCGGGTTTTCGTTAACCAAGCATTTGGGACTTATAATTTTTCCTTGCATGGTTTTTTTTGTATTGACAACTAACTTTGTTGGTGCCTTTATTGATACCGACCAACATTTTGTTGGTGGTTTGTTTTGACAACCAACACTGTGGGTGACTTTGTTGATGCCAACCAACAATGTTGATACCGACTAAGATATCTTTGATGGTTTGTATTGACAACCCACATTATTGGTGCCTTTGTTGATGTCGACTAAGACTCTATAACCAAGAATCACGACTAAGACTCTAATACAAAAACTAAGACTCTATTACCAAGACTTCCATTTGTAATGAGAATAAATTATTTTTCTATTAACTTCCTTATACTAACTACACAGCCTGAATCAAAACTACGGTCCCAACACCTCTTGATTCATCCACAACCAATGCATTTAATAGTTAATTAAATCGGAAAAAATTTAAATTACTTGTGTGTCGTAATTTAATGGAATTAATTATGGAATTGTTACGTAAATATTAATCGGGAGAATAATTGGTTAATATTTATGGGAAATTAATTTACTAGGCAAATAGTAATATTTAATTACGTCTTAAGAGTATTAATGGCATGGGGTTTACTTTTCTCAACCGGGAGTCGGTTCCAGACTAAGTTAGGTGGGCGATAAGAAATTTATATACGTATCCGGATGCCAATTCTGAGTGCACGGTTGAGTCCGGAAGGGCCAATATAGTCGAAATAGTGTACCCGGGGGTAGTAAATAGGTCTTAGGACGTTTTTAGGCATAGTCGGGCCCACACGGGGGTATTTGGGTCACTTGGGCTTGGGCCATCAGGCCAAAAACGGGATTAAGCCTAATTACTTAATTAAAGAGAAAAGGGGAATGGCTGTATATACTGTGGAAAACCTATAGTGGGAGAGAATACCCTAAGGAGCAGTTAAAGGCACTGGGAACCAATTTGGGAGACAAAGGAAAGAACAAAAGGGGATTTCATCATCAGTGTTCCTACTCTAAAATTAGGGTCTTATTCCAAAATCGGGAGTCCCACGACTGGCGACCGGTTTCAATGTGTTACGTTGGATGTGCATGCTGTGTTCCTGTTGCTCGCGGTGCCTTTTTGAGTGGGGAGGGGGGGTTGTTGGCACCTGCCCCTCGAGGCACGTATTCAGGCCTAAGTGTTCCTACTTTTAGATACGGGTCCTATTATAAAACCGAGAGTCCCACGATGTTGCGGTCGGTTGCTACGTGTTATGTTGGATGCACACGAGGTGTTCGTCTCGCCTGTGGTGCCATTTGGGGTTGGGGTTGATGGCGTTCGCCCTCTCGCATCATGTTTTCAAGGCTAAGTGTTCCTGTCCTATTCTTATTCTCAAACCTGGAGTCCCATGAGTGGTAGGTCATTGGGTACGTGTTACGTTGGATGCACACAAGGTGTTCATGTCATTTGTTTTACCGTTTTTTGGGGTTGGTGGCATTTGCTCCCTCGCTGCTCGTTTTCAAGACTAAGTGTTTCTACTCTAAAATTCGAGTCCTATTCTAAACTGTGCGGCCGATTGTAACGTGTTACGTTGGACGTGAACGAGGTGTTCGTGCTATCCATGGTGTCGTTTGGTGGGGAGTTGATGGCGTCTGCCCCCTCACGACATGTCCGGGTCCTATTCGCAAACCAGGTGTCTCGCGATTGCGTGGCCCATTATTATGTGTTACATTGGATGTGCACGAGGTGTTTGTGTTTCCCGTGGTGCTATTTTGGGTGTGGTGGGGTGGTGGAGTCTGCCCCCTTTCAGCACATTTTGAAGCCTAGGTGTTTCTAAACTCAAATATGGGTGCTAATCTCAAATTGGGAGTCTACAACTGCCCAACTAGTTATTACATGTTACGTTGGACGCTCACAAGGTGTTCTCACTGCCCGCGGTGCCATTTTGGGGGTGGGGTGGGGGAAACTGCTCCCTCGCAACATGTTTTCAACCCTAAGTGTTCCTATTATCAAATTCGGGTTCTATTATCAAAACGTGAGTCATGTGACTGTCTGGTCGATTACTATGTGTTACATTGGACACTCACGGGGTTCTCGTGCCACCCGCGGTGCCGTAAGGGTTGGCCGCATTGGTGGCGTTATCCCCCTCGAGGCACGTTTTCAAGCCAAAGTGTTCCTAATCTCAAATCCGGATCGTATTCCCAAATTGAGAGTTTTGCGACTGCGCGACCGGTTGCAATGTGTTACGTTTTATGTCCACGTGGTGTTCCTTCCACTCACGGTGCCTTTTGCGTGGGGGATTGTTGGCGTCCGCCCCCTCGCAACACGTTTTCAGACCTAAGTGTTCATACTTTTAAATCCGGGTTCTATTCTCAAACCGAGAGTCTCGCGATGGCGTGACTGATTGCTACGTGTTAAGTTGGACGCACGAGAGGTGTTCATTCCACCCGCGGTGTCATTTTGGTGGGGGTGGGGGTGGGCGAGGGGAGGTTGGTGGCATTCGCCCTCCCGTCGCATGCTTTCAACCCTAAGTGTTCCTAATCTCAAATCTATGTTCTAATCACGAACCTGGAGTCTCGTGACTGGAAATTCATTGGCTACGTGTTGCGTTGGATGCGTATGAGGTGCCCATTCTGCCTGCAGTGACGATTTATGAGATTAGCGGTGTCTGCCCCCTCGCCGCACGTTTTCATGTCTAGGTGTTCCTACTTTCAAGTTCGTGTCCTATTCTCAAACCGGTACTCCCGTGATTGCGCGGACGGTTGCTATGTGTTACGTTCGATACGCACGAGGTGTTCGTGCTGCCTACGGTGTCGTTTGGTGGGGGGTTGATGCCGTCCACCCCCTCATGGCATGTACGGTCCTATTCTCAAACTGCTAGTCTCGCGACTGTGTGGACATTTCTACGTGTTAAGTTGGACGTGAACGAGGTGTTTGTGTTGCCCGTGGTGCCATTTGTGGGTGTTGGTGGCGTCCGCCCCTCGTGGCACGTTTTCAAGCCTAAGTGTTCCTACTCTAAAATTCAGGTCCAATTCTCAAATTAGGAGTTCTGCGATTGCACGGATTGTTGCTATGTGTTACGTTGGATGCACACGAGGTGTTAGGGTGGGCAACAATAACGTTTAGTGGTTGGGGGAAGGGTTGGTTCCGTTCGTCCCTCGCAGCACATTTTCAAGCCTAAATGTTCCCACTCTCAAATCCGGGTCCTATTCTCAAACTGGGAGTCCCAAGAGTGCTTGATCGGTAGCTACGTGTTATGTTGGACGCGCACGAGGTGTTTGTGCCACGACTGGTGCCGTTGGGTGGGTGGGTGGGGGGGGGGGGGGTTGGTGGCGTCTTCCCCCCCGCGCCACGTTTTTAAGCCTAAGCATTCCTATTCTCAAATCCGGGTCCTATTCTCAAACTGGGAGATCCTTGATGGCACGACCGATTGCTACATGTTACATTGACGTGTATGAGGTTTTCGTGCCACCCATGGTGCCGTTTTGGGGGGGGGGGGGGGGTGTGATGGGGTATTCCCCCTCGTGGCACATTTTCTAGTATAAGTGTTCCTACTTTCAAATCAGGCTCCTATCATCAAACGGGGAGTTTTGTGACTATGCGACCGGTTGCTACATGTTACAATGGACACGCATGAGGTGTTACCGCAACCCGCTATGCCATTTGGGGGTGGGGGTTAGGGGTTAGGGTTGGTGGCTTCCTCTCACTCGCAACACGTTTTCAAGCCTAAGGGTTCCTACTCTCAAATTCGGGTCCTATTCTCAAACCGAGAGTCCCGTGACTGTGCGGTCGATTAATACATGTTACATTGGACATGCATGAGGTGTTTGTGCCACCCGCGGTCCTTTTTTGGGGTGGGGGGTGGGGTTGGTGGCGTTCGCCCCCTGGTGATACATTTTCAAGTCTAAGTGTTCCTACTTTCAAATCTGGGTCCTATTCTCAATTTGAGAGTCCCGCGATTGTGTGGCCAATTTCTACGTTGTACGTTGGATTCCCATGAGTTGTTCGTTCCACCTATGGTCCATTTGGCGTGTGGTGATGGTTGTGGTGGTGGTGGGGGGGGGGGGGTAGTGGCGTCCAGCCTCTCGTGATATATTTTCAAGCCTAAGTGTTCCTACTCTCAAATCCGATTCGTATTCTCAAACCGGGAGTCCCGCGATTGCATGAACAGTTGCTACGTGTTACGTTTAATGTGCATGAGATGTTCGTGGTCTCCGCAGTGTCATTTGGAGGGGGGAGGTTTGGTGGCATATGCCTCCTCGCAACACATTTTCAATAATAAATTTTCCTACTCTCAAATACGGATTATATTCTCAAATCGGGAGTCCCGTGATTACGTGACTGGTTGGTATGTGTTACGTTGGATGAGTACGAGGTGTTCGTGCCGCCTTCGCTGCCGTTTGTGGGGTTGGTGGCATCCACCCTTTGTGGAACGTTTTCAAGCCTAAGTGTTTCTACTCTCAAATCCAAGTCCTATTCTCAAACCGGGAGTCCCACGATTGCGCGGTCGATGGCTATGCTTTACGTTGGCCTAAGTCTACATGTGCCTAAGTGTTACGGTAACCAATAATTATCCAATATATTGTCCAACAACCAAACCTATAATTACTCCGCACTCCTTCTAACATACTATCCAACAATAAACCAACAACCAATAATTATCCCATATCCAAACAAAACAAAACCAATAATTATCCCGTACTCCTTCTAACATCCAAAAGATTTAAAAGATAATACATATCAATTATATAAAGATGTTAGTTAAAGTAAAAATACCTAGTTCCTATGATCTAAGAAGGCCATTAAATAGAGTCTTCTGAATGTGTGATTTGACCCCCAGCGTATTCTTGTACGCGTACATTTGTTAACTTGTTTCTTTGATATAATCTTCATAAAATAAAGCTAAAATTAACATCCTACATGGGGGAAAAAATTAACATTATAGATATTCTCAAAATTTGGAAACTCTAAGTTGGTGATGAGGTTGTTCCATTTTGAAAATTAGCCTTGATCATACACAAGTAGATCGGTGGATAGAAAATTTCTAAAAATTAAAATTGCCTATCCACTGATCTCCATGAGTTTGATCAAGGATTGATTTTCAGAACAAAAAACCTCATCACACATTTAGAATTTCCAATTTTTGAGAAAATCAGAAATGTTGATTTTTGGCCCATGTGAGACGTTGATTTACCTTCATTTTATGAAGATTATATCAATGAAACTGATCAACAAATGTATATGTACAGGAACACGAGAAAACTGAGTTGGGTTAGTTTGGTCCAATCATAAACTCAGGAGACTCTATTCTCAAATCAACCGTCTCGTGAAAGGTTTCGTGCTCCCTAGCATTCGATTGAACATGACATATTATCAATATTTGGAGGCATGAAAATAAAAATTGTTCCTTAAAATAATATTAGGTACTCTTCGTTATTAGTAAGTAAAAATATTGCTTGGAAATCAAGTTAACTTTCGATATTGCTCAAGCATAAAATGTCCATAAGCTATTTCTGCAAATGAATATGGTGTCACACCCCGCAAAATCCGACAGACGGGGTGGCCAGACACCACTGTCGAACTGTTCCGGGCGTGAGTAAATAAATACCATTCTTAGAATGAGACAGATATGAGACATAAATAAATCAATCCACAAGATAAATAATTGAATCAATCCCAACTGGCAATAACAATTGAACGATAAAAGATCCATCACATGCTAAACTCCGAATAAATCCAATCTCCAATAATGATTTAATTAAAAACTAAATAATAATCAACCGTGAATAATCTAACTGAAATCCTCTAACTACTTTGGAACCGAATGACCCAATAAAAATCCAAATGAAGTCTCATAATGAAATACGATTGAAATTAAAGTCTAACTAAATAAAGAAATAAACTGAATAAACTCCAGCTTCACCTTCAAATAACAAACTCCGATAATCCTATGCAGTTTCTCCAAAACTTATCCTGAAAAAGTTATTCAATGCACGAGGTCAGAGCCCCGAGCATGAATACACACTACTCCCCCCAAATAGGATCCTTAAATCCAGACAGTAGCATTATACGCAATAAATATCACAATAGAATATTTTAATTAAACGAGATAATGAAACGCAATAAATATAAAACTAACCATCCCCAAAGATTCTGATAAAAATACACCAATATCATTTTATTTATCCCACAGCCCCAAAGAGTTATTTAATTAAATTAACCCAAATTATTATTGTTCTCACTTTTTATTATGGTGGTCCTCCCGCCCCAGGTGGTAATCCACCAAAGTGTCACACATCCCTTTGTCAATAGCCAACTGAATCCATTTAAATTGTCGATCCCCCGCAATATGACAATGTTTCACACAAGACACGACATAAATGGCCTAATCTCACCCCTGACACATTATGTCGCCACCAATATTAATACCCGTTTTTATCTTAGGTATTAATTCTCATTTTCTCAATTTATAAATTACCCCACCCTTTTAATCGATGTGAGATATTCAAAATACCCCTTATTCCCATACCTAAGGGTCCTCAAGTACACATGCGTCCTATCCTACATATAAGATGAATCACCAATATAAAACACGTCCTAGTCAAATGCCTAGGCTAAAAGAAAAAGGCGATATAACGTAAAAATCTGCCCCATCCCGAGATATAAAATCCCCACGAATTTAACTAACTAGTCCCATACCTAGAAAGTATAAATTTTAACCAAGTCCTACCCAATAGTTCCATAACTAGTAAGCATCCTACAATAGATGTGAGCAATATACTACCTAAAATCCCCTCGTCACCGTGATGGAAAAAGTGAATAATAATAATGCACAAAATATCACAAGTCATAAACACAACATGAAAATATAATCTTAAAGTCCCAATTTAATTTAACTCATTTAATAGCACCATCGTTATTTTCGACATAATTCATTATATTCAATAGTGTTAAATTAATCAAACATGTGATATTATTCAATATGATAAAAACGTTCTCTTTTATAAGCCATCTAATTTTTACAATTATGAGCGCATCCCATTAACCATATAAATAATCCCATAAAAAGTCTACATGAGAACCTACACCCAAAACCATAAAACCCATAAATCTAACCTACGCACCCAAGGGTTTCAAAGATTAAATCGTATTCAAAACTTTCATAAAAACAGTCCTAAAATTCAATTGTCCACTTTCTCTAATTAAGTTACTAATTGATTTTAATAAAAAACACATGATTAAGGGTTTAGACAACACTTAAAAATCATAATACTAAAGGAAAGGAATAGAGTATTCATGCCTGAGATTAAGTTGAAGGAAAACTGGTAGTACGGTTGGATTCCTATCGAAAAATTAATCAAGAAATATTTTTGAACAAACTTGATTAAACCCCAATTAAGCCTTCCAAAACTTGTGACAAAAAACTTGATTATGTTGGAGGTTGATGAGTATCGTGGAGAGGAAAAACTTTTGGAAGAGCTCTTTGGTGAAAAAAGAAAAAGTGATTATGAGAAGTCCCCCATGAATTCGAATGGTTAAATACTAATTAGGAATCCTAACCCAACTCAAACTTTAAAAAGTAACTCACTGACTCAAAATCTGGGTTGAGTCGATCGATCAACTCCCAGGGTCGATCGATTGACCCTACAGATCTGGCGACAGTTCCCCCACAAAATGCCCATAAGGCAAAAAATAATTAAAAACTCAATAAAAATCCATTTTAAATCCGATTTTAATTCCTCTTGAAGTTTTATTCTTCTAAAATCATAACCAACATATTTTACTAATAAAAAAAATATTAAATCCAAAATTTAATTTTTCTCGAATATTCTAATTAATTAATTAAATTAATTGATAATAAAAAAAACAAGGGGTGTTACATAGGTTAATTTTTTTTAGATGCATTACATAAGCAATGTTTCGAAATGTCAAAACAAAACATACATAAATCATTTTAAACATTCATAAATTAAACTAAACATCCGTACATCAAACTAAACATCCATACATTAATGTAAAGCGCGAAAATAGTGTAAATATCATAAAAGGATACAAATAAGATTGACAATGATTAAATAATGTTTTGATACATAGTTTTAATCTAAATCAACTAAAAGATCCTTGAAGTTAGGGTTGTCATCAAGAGTTGACTGGAACTCTTTTGAAGACTTTAATGCGCCTACTTGGGTAGTCATACCCTTTGGTGCATGAATAACAATAGATAAATTTCCATTGTTTATGCACTTTGAGTAGAATACTTTCTTTACGTTCTAAAAAGAAACAAATAAAAGGCTCGTCGACTATGCAGTCTTTACTCAACAGTTTTGATTAATCTACCATAACAAGTTTTAGTCAGGATCAACTTTGCAATCATTCGTAGTATCCTCCACCTTCACCCAATCACAATAGAATACGATTTATGTTAAATATAAGTAATCTAGTTCTAGGATGTGTTGCATAATCCTATAATAGGTTATTACCGAATATTTTGGATTTTTATCACTTTTGCTAGTGATATAGGTAGTCAAGGCAGAAATTGAAATTACACTATTTTACATCAAAAGGTTTTCCTCATATGGATATGAAACGAAATCAAAACCATTGGTGCGGAATTTTTTAAATTCTTTCACACAAAAAACTAGGACTTTTTTCTAGGTGTGCAAGCCTCGAAGAGACATCACCTTTTTTAGAAGCTAGATTTATTAATCAATTTGTATTAGGGTATGTCTTTACCACACATGAATAAATAACTGCACACATAAGAGGTGAAAATTACCTCTTTTAATACCCATGCCCTAAAATCAGTTGTCGTACAATTTCTCCTTTGATTTTGGGAAATTTCATCCTCGTACTTCCTATGGGTAAATTGTAGAGTTTAGATCATATAATATAAAATACATATAATCAAAGAAGAAGAATTCAGTAGATACTCACTCTTTACAGTCTTTGACTTCATCATGCGATTCTCAAACATAATGAGCTACTTGCTCGTATTGTAGATTTGTGAGTTTCACCTCTTTAGGGTTCCCAAAAGTCAATTCATCCTCAAACTCATCAAGTTCCTCGATCATTCATTCTCCACTAGGATTGAACTTCCTCACCTCTTGTTCTGGCAAATGTTTCCTAGATTATAACGGCGATTCCATAGTTACGTAATCTTTAGCAATTTACCTTCCAGTATACCATGAATTCTTTATGTAATCTTTAAAGTTTTTCATCCATTGCTCAAAAGGATACATCCAATGATACCTAATGGGACCACGTAATAAAGCCTCATTTCATAAATGCATATGCAGGTGGATACTGATATCAAAGAACGATGGAGGACTGTATTTATCTAAAACACAAACTGCCTCGGCTAAAGTTGACTTTGCAGCTTTAATGTGCCTTATGTTTACCATTTTTGCACAAAGTAGGGTAAAATATAAAATTATTTGCATAATTTCCCGACAAAGATCTTTGTGTTCAGGGAAGCGATGCCAAAATAGTAGATGGATTAGTTGGATGATTACATGCCAGTCGTGAGACTTGCAGTATTTCAAGTCACTTGTTTGGTACATGCCTTACACGACTATCCACCTAGACATGTTCCTATCAGATGTTCTGCAACATTGTTCTCTATGTGCATCAAATTAATTACATGCCTTATACAATGATCTTTCCAATACGGCAAGTCTAATAATATTGATCATCTGGACCATGGCTTCGCTTTACTAGGGTAATTCGAATCCTCCTTAGCTTTACGCTTCAAGTTTACAAACTGAGGGTGTTTACCTACGTACTTATTCCCCTAAGTCGCAGCTGTCGCCTTCTCCTTGATATGCTGACCAAAAAGCCGAACAGGTGGTGTCTCGCGCTCATGATTAACAGGGAAAAAGTTAGACTTGTCATTACTTAAGGAGTTATTGGTCAACAAAAATCTACAGTGACCCGTATAACTGTTTTGACCACTGTGATATAGCCATCTGGTTTCACTCTCCTCCCCACATACGGGACATCCATAATGACTATGAACATTACAACCAGATAAGGTCCCATAAGTAGGAAGGTAGTGGATCACCCATATCACCATTGCTTTAAGTGTTAATTCTTCTCCCCTATGAGAGTCAAATGCCGTCACGCCTTTATCCCCTAATTCTTTAAGTTCATCGATTAATGGGGCTAAGAATATATCAATATCATCATTTGGATTCTATGGCCTGGGTTTCAAAAAAGATAACAATGTGAACTCATTTCTCATACACAATGTCGGAGGGAGACTTTAAGCTGCCATGAGAACTGATCGATAACTCTGATTAGTACTGAAATTACCAAAAGGGTTAAGCCCATCGGTTGAGATTGCAAGATGGATGTTGTGCATTTTTTTTTGCAAATTCATGGTGTCGTACGTTTAAAATTTTGTTAGATGAGTGAATAAACTGGATGTCGCATCATATTCCCACCCACCTCGCATCAAGCTTTCCATGTCATGGCCTCCACTATCCACTATACAGTGAAAAACCATTTTAACTGTGGCCCAAGTGGAATTTACTTCAAACCTTGTGGGAATTTCAAGCAGTTGGGATATTTTGCATCTTTGTCCTTTCCATTCTCACAAACCACATATTTAGGCTCACTATATATAGGATACTCATCATTCTCTTCGTGATCGTTGTGGTACAATATACAATCATACTTGCATGAATGAATAGATTTTTATTTTAAACCCAAACCCTTAAATCTTTTCTTCATGGTTGGATAATTGTCTAGTAACGTGTTCTTCATGGATTTTGGGCATCAGTCATGGACACGGTCACGTCCTAGGTCCGTGATCACACTTGGATGGAGTTTTGGCATGAATTTGATGCCATAATGGTCATGCCATGGTCAGGGATAAGGGCTACGACCCACTATGGTCCGGTCTCAAGGACATATCTAGCTCCAAGTACTCCCATGACCACAGTCAGTCATGGAACTGGTCACGCCTTTGGGTTGTGACCAGCATCACGGACCAAATTCGTGACCCCCCAGCCGTGACTATTCGCAGATATTGGTGTAATGGTAGTTTAGTTTGACACATATTGTGTGACATATAGGTGTGTTTGAATCCACTTTCTTTCATGTTTCCATGTGCCTATGACATTTGATTACGATTTTTAATGGTTAGAGTTTTCTTAATCATTCTTGCATGGAGTAGTTTAAAAATGACTTGCTTAATGGATTCGCTTTGCATAAGCCTCCTCACACACATGCACAAGATCATTTGGATTTTAACTTCATATGTTACATGAGCTAAGTGGCATGTTCTCCTAACAATCTTTTCACACACACACACACACACACATATATATATATATATACAGAAAGGATCTCATGTATACCCAGTTTGCATACCATTTTTTTAAAATAGTAAAAAAAAAATTTTGGGATGATTTTTTTTATGGTTTTTAAACATTTCAATAGGACCATGAAAAAAAATCATCTCAAAATTAATTATTTTGCTATTTTAAAAAAATCCGTCAAACTTTATCAGTTTTTAAGTTGTTAAAAACTGACAAAGTTAAACCAATTTTTTTTAAAATAGCAAAAAAATTCATTTTGAGTTGAATTTTTTTTAGTCCTACTGAAATGTTTAATAATCATAAAAAAAAAATTAGCTCAAAAATATATTTTTTTACTATTTTATTAAAAATGGTCGCACCAGCGGTATGCAAATTGGGGTATGCATGAGAATCTCCTCTCTCTCTCTCTCTCTCTCTCTCTCTATATATATATATATATTTGACTAGGGGATTTATACATGTAAGAACCATTGTCCGTGAGTTTGCTATTTTATTGAAAATATGAGTGTGCATGGGAAATGTCTACGAATGAAGAAATCTTCCTTGTGTGAAAGGACAACGTTGGTAAGATCTTAAAAATTAAAAGGAAAAAGAAAAGACAATATTGTGAAGGACAAATTTGGTTTCATTGATTCTTCAATTAAATTGGTTTCTTCAAAATAAGAGCAAAAAATGATATATTTAAATTTTGAGGGTGTGCTAAGTTGAAGATAAATGGGTTTGCACAATGCGTCCTAGTTAATGTATGTTTGACGCTATTGATTTGAGAACCATCAATATTTTTTAGGCTATTTTGCATTGTATTTGTTTGTCGATCTATGAGTTTACTTTATCCATCACTATGAGAATAAATCTTTGTTTGATAAAGTTGATGCTATCAAATAGAAATCCTTGGACATTTTTGAGTGATTGGGTAATAATTATTTTGTTTCTATAAAAGTAAAGCGGAAATCAGAATGAAAACATCTAAAATGTGTGTGTGTGTGCCAACCTATTCACTTGCCTCCGTGAGGGCACCCGGGCCCCTCATATGCTGTACCCTCAGGAAGAGCTGAAAACTGCCAATTCTTCACAATCAAATAATAATCCCAATAATCCTTATTAAAACCAGGTAAATTCACAACCAATGACTTATTTGACTAATTTGTCTTCATATAATAAATGTTCTCATTAGTAGTACCTCAAATGTGGCAGTACATTAGCTTTATAATCCCAATGTGGATCCCATATTGCTCGTTAATATGGTGGACACCATTAACAATTCTCTAAGTATTTGGATTAATTTGGGAAGGAACCACATCAAAATATTGGTAGAATTCCAAAAAGAGAGGGTTGAGGGAAAATTTACCCCTCATTCAGTAATAAAAATAGACGGTAACAAGTGACGTTCATGTAAGGCATAAAGATCAAAAGCCCCACTCACCATTTCAATGACTACCCATTAGGGAATCCCTTAATGGTCCTAAAAGATTCTAACGAACCCTTAGTGATTGTATAAACCATGCTTTCAGAATAACAAGAAAGTAGTGCAAATAAAATTATAAAGGGATAACAAGATCCTTACAGTGAAATATGGAAAGTTCTCACAAATGGCTAAAATGAAGGAAGCAAAGCTCTCTCAGATGGATGAAGTACTTGGAGGTAAAGGAAGAAGGTTTTTGAATAAAGATGAATTGAGAAAAAATGTGGGATTTGACGTTTTATAATGTTAAAACGGTGTCCACACGATTTTCAAAGCATAATGATGATTAAGTGTACCTGGCATTTCCCTTCTGATGGTTAATGACTTCCAAATATGATTTATTATCATCGTACCCTTGGTGTGCTTTGTCTCCCGAAATTCTCCCATATTTATAAAATTTCCACTGCACCAAGAGTAAAAATTTCCCAAAACATCAACTTTGAGAGAACGGCTGCCGACCAAATGCCTCTACAGACCAAGCCAAAATCTATTACACCCCGCTTATTAAAATAAGAGGTGGCCAGCCCGCTACTCCAATAAAATAGGAATCTTAAATGGTCCATTCTTAGCATCACTGTCACATAGAAGATAATATGATATGACCACAAAACATTTTAAAAACGGATGTGAAAATATTTTCCAATTTAAAATGAACTATTTCGGTCATCTACTTCCGTAACAAAAGGGTTAATATACAACTAACAGTTTGAGAGAATGTACAAAACATAACCGAATAACCTGTTGGTTAACAGACTGATACAAAAAAGTCATACCAAATATAACATTAGCTATGAGATGTAAACTTGGGCAACATGCCCGAATACCACTGACGAATCATAACTAGAATATCCCAAAAAGAGTTTGATGCGTCTAATATAAAAATCCTATGACATCCGCAATGGGACGTAGCTTCATAACACTGGAACGGAAGGCCAGAACAGGCACCCTTCTGGCTAGACACCAGAAAATAAACAATAACCACACCAAGAGACAAAATATAAAGGGGTCAGGGCCTAGTTTGATATGATTTAGAAGTGAATAAAATGAATAACAGTTATGAATGCTAGGTTTCATAAACAGATTAGATTCGCTCTTCACTTTAGGAATTATACTCATCTCTATTCTAAAGTGCACATCAAAACGCATACAATTCAGTTTTTTAAGTTAAGCTACCTGACTACTTAATACAAATAACCTAACTCTATCCAATATGCCTGGTTTACCAATTTATCATTTATCCTTACAAGTCAATTAATCATTAATGATCACATATAATCAGAGTTGATTCATAATTCCATTCAATCAGTTGTGTTAAAACACAATTTGTATGAAAACAGTTAGATTCATACAATAACATTTCTAAGACCATCCTTCCGTGAATTACCCAACTCGATGCGTTCCCTAATTGCTATCATCTTCCAGGGCCTAATTTCATGACCATCTGGGTACCCAAAATCACATCACATGGGAAGCAGCCATATACCTTCGATAGTGAGGTGTAACCATACCCGAAATTACTTCACTTCGAATAAACAATCACACAATGTAACAGCTGGTGCTATGGCCTAAGGACTATGCTCTCCCTGTATTCATTTGCTAGGGGGATTCACCTCTTTTGCGTAACTTCCATTATAATAGCATTTAGAGAGATATGGGCATATATGCCAAAATCACAAAATGTATATATAATGAATTAAAACGACAATTCTTCTACCAGAAAGCATATATGTATACTAAATTAAGGCTATAATGTATAAACACTTCCATGCTAACCCTCAAAAACTAAAACAACAAAGTCCTACTATACACAAGTCCTATTATCATTTTCTTAACCAATTGAGGTATTATACTATCGTTTCTAATCCCCGAAATAGGCCCGAATGCCCCCTTATCATCCTAGGGTATTAATATCCTCATATAAGGTCACATTTATCTATAATACATCCTATAATAAGGTTTTGAACCTTTATACCCAAGAGAAAAGGAGTTAAAACAAAGTTAGAAATTTTTTGTAATATAACACTATTTCTGAATCGATTAGCCTTTGAAAGAGAATCAATTCGCCCCAGCCGAATTGATTCGGTCGAGAGGACCAGACTTTTGGCTAACTTGACGAATGGATTCAACCTACCCGAATTGATTCGCTAACTCAGACCTGTAGCCTATCATTTTACCGAATCGATTCGCCTGGGTCAGACAACCTAATTTTGGCTACGGGTTTTTCTGAACCCTAAATCCCCCAACTTATTCTTATTCTTCTTCCATCCAGACCAAAAATCATCAACCAATATCATCCATAATCACTCCCACATGATAACCCACAATCATGAACCCCTAAAATCATCTTTACATCATATACATAAGGGTTTAAACATCAAAATCACCGAAATCCCCAAATGGTTTAAACTCAAGAACACTAACAACTTATATAATTTATTCACACACACAATCATCCATTTATGCAAGCTATAAAACTTTCCTCAAGATTGAAGTCTCGGTTTCCTCCTCGTTGAAATGATTCCAAGCTCAAATCACCAATTCCTCTCTTTTTCTCTTCTTTCTCTCAAGCGCTTATTCTTTTTTTTTTTATTTCTAGGTTTTAATTGCTCTTGAAAGACCAAATACCCAGTATAGCTTAAATACATTTAAGTTTAACATTAAATTCTACTACATACTTAAAATGATTCATAACATCATATTTAAGTCGTAACTAGCCAAAAGTGCCCCAGAACCCCAAAACACACCCGACACTTATTTTGACTATCTCAACCCTTCCCGGACCAACCGTGCCCTCTAAACTGACATCCAAGATATCGTTTATAATTTCCTATCCCAACATCATATTACCTTTCTTAAATAGTCCTAGTGGGATATAAGCCATCACCGTCGCTTTAAAGCACAACGACGCAATATAACATAATATTACGCTATTTACATTCAAGTAACTGTAAATATGCACGACTCATAATTATTAACTCTTAAATCACACAATTTAATATAAAAATAAATACTCAAAAATAAGGGGTATTACATACTCCCCCCTTACAAGAAAATTTTGTCTTCAAAATTGAGGCGTACCTGGTAAAAAGAGGTATGGGTACTTTTCTTGAATATCATCTTCTCATTCTCAAGTTGATTCCTCGACATTGTGGTGTCCCCATTGGACTTGAACCAAGGACACCACTTTCCACCTCAGTATATGCTCACCTTGGTCTAAGATGGCAATCGGTTGTTCCTCATATGAAACGTTGGGCTGCAACTCAATATCGTCCAATGGAACATGCTAATGAACTCCCTCGCTTCTTTTATACTTCTTTAAAGATGAAATATGGAATACATCATGAATTCATTGTAGGTGTTCCCTTTCAATAATGGGAAAATGGCCTACATATCTTCACGTAAGTTTTCCTTTCTTCCCAAATCGCATAACACCTTTCATTGGAGACACCCGCAATAAAACCTGATCCCCCACTTCCAAATCCACATGCCTCCGATTTGCGTCGGCATAGTTTTTCTGGAGATCTTGTGCAATCCGTATGGGATTTTGAATAAGCTCAATCTATGAAGATGTATCTTGGATTATTTAAGTTCCAAGGAGCTTATTATATCCTACTTCCAACCAACAAGCAGACGATCGACACGGTCGGCCATACAATGCCTCATACGGTGCCATACGTATCGTGAATTGGTACGAATTATTGTATGCAAATTTGACCAATGGAGGGTTTTTCTACCATCCTCCTTTAAAATCAAATATGCACATTAGAAGCATGTCCTTCAACATTTGGTTGACTCTCTTCGTTTGCCCATCGATTTGCGGATGGTATGATGTACTCAATCGCAATTCGATTTCTATCGCCTTTTGGAAACTTTGCCAAAAATGGGATACACAAATTTTATTCTGATCGGACACTATATGGATCGGCACCCCATGAAGTCTTACAATCTATGATATGAAAAGCTGAGCATAATGTGCCGTATTGTAATCCATCCGCCCCGTAGGAAGTGTGCCGATTTAGTCAAGAGATTGATAATGACCCAAATAGAATCATGCCCACTTTGCGTCGTCGATAATCTTGTGATAAAATCCATTGAGATACTCTCCCATTTCCACACCGGTATTTCCAACAGTTGAAACATTCTAGTCGGTCGCTGGTGGTCCACCTTCACTAATTGGAAAGTGGAGCATTGGGAGAAAAACTCAGAAATATCCCTTTTCATTACTGCCCACTAATATTGACGACGCATATCTTGGTACATTTTGTCCCCGCCGGGATTTACTGCAAATCTCGAACCATGGGATTCTAACATGACAGCACGTCTCAAGTCTCCGTCGTCTGGGAGTATAAGTCTTCCATGAAAATGTAACCCACCCTCATAACTAATAGAGTAGGACTCGACTCCTCAGTCAATAGTTATCGTACCCGGTCTTGACAGTCTTTATTCCCTACTTGTTCTTTTACTACTCACATAATTAAATTATATCGGGCGTAATGGTTAACACTGACATGCACGCTCTAGCTACAGCATAATCCTGGCCAAGTTCCTTCCACTTAGATTTTCACCCTTTCGCTAATTGCCCCACGGGTCTTCGACTCAGCGCGTCAGCTACCATATTTGCCTTTCTTGGGTGGTAGTGAATATCAAATTGGTAGTCCTTCACAAACTCTAACCATCGACGTTGCCGCATATATAGGTCTTTCCATGTGAACAAATATTACCATGACTTGTGGTCCATAAAGAGACTAAATTTCTCACCAAGAAGGTAATGCCTCCATATCTTTAAGGAAAACACTACTACGACAAGCTATAAATCATGTACGTGATTTTTCTTCTCTTGGGGATTAAACTTCCGAGACGCGTCCCATTGTAACACACCCCCTAATACCCGTAGAGATGCATAAGTAAAGACTAAATAATCTACTCCCGATCTTAGCAACACGAGTACAAGGGCATAAGTCAATTTGTCTTTTAGCTCCTCAAAAGCTAGCTGACAGGAGTCGTCCCAAAAAAATCGCACTCCCTTCAGGGTCAATTTCGTTAAAATGCCAACAATCATAAAAAAACCCTTAATGAAATGACAATAATATCCCGCCAAACCCAGAAAGCTACGGATCTCAGTCGGCATCGTGGGCTGACCCCATTCCCTCACCACTGCAACCTTGTTTAGATCTATGGAAATACCCTTAGGCATCACGATATGCCCCAAAAATTGCACTTCCTATAACCAAAAACCGCACTTCTCAAACTTTGCATATAGCTGATGATCCCGTAGTGTCTGTAGGACCGATATCAAGTGTTCATTATGATCAACTTCAGTTTGAGAATAGACTAGAATGTCATCGATGAACACTACCATAAATTGGTGTAAAAAGTCTCTAAATACTTGATTCATAAGGCCCATAAATATCTCAAGAGCATTGGTTTGCCCAAAGGGCATCACCAGAAACTCATAGGACCCATACCTGGTCAAGAACGCTATTTTGGACACATCCTGCTCCCGAACTCGAAGATGATGATACCCGGTCCTCAGATCTATTTTAGAGAAGTACGACGCTCCTCTCAATTGATCAAACAAATCGTCGATTCGAGGTAATGGATATTTATTTAGAATGGTTACCTTATTGAATTCGTGATAGTCAATACATAACCGAAGGTAACCATCTCTTTTCCTCACGAATAATATAGGGGCACCCCATGGCGATGTACTACGCTGAATGAACCCTTGCCCCAACAGTTGCTGAATTTGATCTCGTAACTCTCGCATTTCTAATGGAGTCATGCGGTATGGAGTTCGCACAATTGGCATAGTCCCCGGTGCTAAATCAATTACGAACTCAATCTCACGACTTGGAGGTAAGCCAGGAATTTCCTGAAAGACATCCTCAAATTCTCTAACAACAGGAATAAAGTCTAAGGAAATAACTGTACCTTGCGAAGTCTCCTCCTCAATAAAGTATAAGTGAGTGCTCGAATCTCTTTCCAGAAGAGGCATGGATACTAAAAATATTTCTTTCCCCAGAATGTCAAAGACTATACTCCTCCCATAACAATTCACCATGGACCGGTACTTCACTAACCAAACCATGCCCAAAATAACATCATAACCGACCATATCCAGGACAAACAATTCGTCTTTAAACACAATCTACCAAGGTTTATTCCCACCCCTTTACAAATAAATAAGATAAGTGAGCCATCACCCATAGGAGAATCTACACTCATAAGAGTACTATCGGCAGACTCTAACAATCCCACCGAACAAGCAAAGTACGTAGCTATAAATGAGTGTGTTGCACCCATGTCAAATAACACACGACCCATAACCCCATGGATCGGAAACTTACCCTCAATATCTAGAGGCAAGAAAGCATTTTGGACATTATATATACACCCAAACTAAAGTTATCCCTATTGTAGTGAGACTGCTGGAATAGGTGCTGGAGCTTGTAAAAGTGCCTACTCATTTTGAGGTCCTCCAGGAAATTACCCCCTATTCAACTATGGACAAACTCTCTTCATGTGACCCGTGTCACCGCACTGGAAACAACGGCCCGTATAATTCTCCAGATGTCGGCCCCGATTGTTATTTGGAAAATTCCCCACCCCTTGGCCTTGCTGACCTCGACCTCCATTATTCCCTTGGTCGTCTTGGCCCTATGGGACTATTTGCTGCTGCTGAGCTACTTGATTTTGCCTAAAACCACCCCTGCCAAAACTAAAATCCCCAAAGAGTTGTTTCTTAGCCGGATCCCCATGCCAAAGGTCCCGCTCTTTCTATTTACTCCCCGACTGTTGTGGTGTTGATAGTGCTCCACCGATACCATTTCCTCCTTATTTACTAGATTGTGCAGAATCCCCTATTTTCTTACTCCCCTTCAAATGAAGGAGGTGATCCTGGCAATGAAGTAAAGCTGCATTCATCACGTCGATAAAAGTTTATAGGTTAGGGTTCCCCAATAGGTGCTGCCTTATCCTCCAATTCAAACTCGCAAAAAATTTAGAGATTCTCTTCTCTTCTGTACTTACCTCGTCCGGCACAAAATTTACCAAACGGGTAAATTCCTCTTCGTGCTTCGCCACTATTCTCTCCCCGTGAGTAACATTCTGAAGCTTCCTCCTCATCTCCATCTGGACTGCTGGGGGAAAATACTTTCGTTCAAATAGAATCCAAAACTCCGAGATAGTCATAGTATCCCTTTGTTTCGGAGTTGCCACCGACTCCCACCATTGGAGAGATGCTCCCACTAATTTAAAAGTGGTGAGAATCTGTTTTCTCTCCTCACTACATTCCACCATTCGAAGATGGCAATGAATATCCTTCCTTCATTGATTTGACAAGATCACATCAGTGCCACCCTGAAATTTTGGAGGGTGAACTTTCTTGAAGGATTCTCTAACTCTTTCCCATGCGGAGGGTCCCGTACGGGCTTGAGCCACCGGTGCCGTCGATTGTTAATCTTGTGGAAGATGTTGTGCCATAGCAGTCATTGCAACATTAATCGTCTAAGCAATAATATTAGCCACCTCCGTCGCATTCATAGTTCCTGCGGTGGTGGGGGCTCTACGTGACCTGCAACTCGATTTACCCTTGTCAGGAGACCTCGTTCAGGCGGCATCTGAGATAAAAAGAGACTGAGTCAATATACAGTTAAAACAATTTATCCTTGTGGAAGATCTCAAACACGCATAAACAAAACAGTCCTAATAATAGGGCTCTTTATCAAAGAACACTACTATAGAACGTGATAAGTTCGCACAGATCCTAAAGACTCTAGAACCTGATGTTCTGATACTATCTGTGACACCTCGCTTATTAAAATAAGTGGTGGCCATCCCGCTACTCCAATAAAATTGGAATCTTAAATGGTCCATTCTTAGCATCACTGTCGCATAGAAGATAATATGATATGACCACACAACATTTTAAAAATGAATGTCAAAATGTTTTCCAATTTAAAATGAACTATTTTAGTCATCTACTTTCGTAACAAAATGGTTAATATACAACTAACAATTTGATAGCATTTACAAAACATAATCGAATAAGTTGTCGGTTAACAAACTAATACAAAAAAGTCACACCAAATATAACATCAGCTATGAGATTTAAACTTGGGCAACATGCCCGAATACCAGTGACGAATCATAACAAGAATATCCCCAAAAGAGTTTGATGCGTCTAATACAAAAATCCTACAACATATGCAATGTGCCGTAGACCCTTAACACTGGAAGAGAAGGTCAGAACGGGTACCCTTGCGGCGGGACACCTGAACATAAACAATAACCACACCAAGAGGCAAAATATAAACGGGCCAAGGCCCAGTTTGATATGATTTAGAAGTGAATAAAATGCATAACAGTTATGATTGCCATATTTCATAAACAAATTAGATTCGCTCTTCACTTGAAGAATTATACTCACCTATATTCTAAAGTGCACATCCAAACGTGTACAATTCAGTTTTTTTTAAGTTAATCTACCTGACTACTTAATAGAAATAACCTAACTCTATCCAATATGCTTGGTTTACGAATTTATTATTTATCCTCACAAGTCAATTAATTATTAATGATCACATATAATCAGAGTTGATTCAGAATTCCATTTAATAATTTGCATTAAAACACAATTTGTATGAGAACAATTAGATTCATTCAATAACATTTCTAAGACCATCCTACCGGGAATTACCCCACTGGATGCATTCCCTAATTGCTATCATCTTTTAGGGCCTAGTTTCATGACCAGTTGGGTACCTTAAATCATAACACATGGGAGGCGGCCATAAACATTCGATAGTGAGGCATAACCATACTCAAAATTACTTCACTTCGAATAAACAATCAAACAATGTAACAACTGGTGCTATGGCCTAAGGACTATACTCTCCCTGTATTCATTATCTAGAGGGATTCACCTCTTTTGCATAACTTCCCTTATAATAGCATTTAGAGAGATATGTGCATATATGCCAAAATCACAAAATGTATGTATAATGAATTAAAACGACAATTCTTATACTCGAAAGCATAGATGTATACTAAATAAAGGCTACAATGTACAACACTTCCATACTAGCCCCTGAAAACCAAAACAACAAAGTCCTATTATACACTAGTCCTGCTATCATTTTCTTAACCAATTGAGGTATTATATTATCGTTTCTAATCCCCAAAATAGGCCCGAATGCCCCCTTATCATCATAGGGTATTAATGTCCGCACATAAGGTCACATTTATCTATAATACATCCTATAATAAGGTTCTAAATCTTTAGACCCAAGAGAAAAGGAGATAAAACAAAGTTAGAATATTTTTGTAAAACAACACTATTTCTGAATCGATTTGCCCTTCAAAGCGAATCGATTCTCCCCAACCGAATTGATTCGGTTGAGAGGACCAAACTTTATACTAACCCGATGAATCGATTCGGCCTACCCGAATCGATTCGCTAACTCAGACCTGTAGCCTATCATTTTACTGAATCGATTCTCCAGGGGAGAATCGATTCGCCTTGGTCGGATAATCCAGTTTTAGCTATGGGTTTTTGTGAACCCTAAATCCCCCAACTTCAACTTCTTCTTCTTCTTCTTCTTCTTCTTCTTCTTCTTCTTCTTCTTCTTCTTCTTCTTCTTCTTCTTCTTCTTCTTCTTCTTCTTCCATATAGACCAACAATCACCAACCAATATCATCGATAATTACTCCCACATGATAACCCACCATTGTGAACCCCTCAAATCGTGTTTACATCATATACATAAGGGTTTAAACATCGAAATCACGAAAATCCCCAAATGGTTTAAACTCAAGAACAGTAACAATTTATTCACACACACAATCATACATTTATGCAAGTTAGAAAATTTTCCTCAAGATTGAAGTCTTGGATTCCTCCTCATTGAAACGATTCCAAGCTCAAATCACCAATTCCTCTCTTTTTCTCTTCTTTCTCTCAAGCTCTTCTCCTCTCTCTTTCTTTCTAGGTGTAAACACCAATGAGATTTTAATTGATCTTACAAGAGAAAATACCCAATATAGCTTAAATACATTTAAGTCTAACATTAAATTATACTACATACTTAAAATGACTCATAACATCATATTAAAGTCGTAACTAGCCAAAAGTGCCCCGAACCCAAAAACACACCTGACACTTATTTTGACAATCTCAACCATTCCCGGACTAACCGTGCCCTCTAAACTAACATTCGAGTTATCATTTATAATTTCCTATCTCAACTTCAGATTACCTTTCTTAAATTGTCCGATTGGGATATAAGCCATAACCGTCGCTTTAAAGCGCAACAACGCAACAATACATAATATTACACTATTTACATTCAAGTAACAGTAAATATGCACTACTCGTAATTATTAATTCTTAAATCACACAATTTAATATAAAAATAAATACTCAAAAGTAAGGGTATTACACAATCAAAGACTCATGATCGGTTTTTTCTGAAAGTGATCAATTCATACCGGTTAACACTCCATCCATTCATTCCATATGCCCATCCACTCTAAAGATCTAATGATCCAAAGAAGCTAGTACTCGTTCTAGTCATGAATGTTGATGATGCTAAGAATTAGCACCACCAGGTGAAGTGTTTGCAAGCTCAATATATTAGTAACAATGGTAGCACAGCTATATAAAGAGATAAGAGAATGAGGTGAGAATATGGGGAATCAACACTGGAATATGAGTGGTTCAGCCATTCTGGCCTACGTCCACTGTGAGTGTGTGAGTAATATCACTGAACGAAGGCACTAATGGCCATGGATACAATTCTCTCAAGCTCTCTCTCTCTCTACTGTATAATTAGACAGAGTTTCAGCTAGGGTTTGATAACTGGATCCTTTTGCAAGGTAGGGGATGATCCCTATATATAGTGCCTAGGGGGTGTAATGTACCCCCCATGCATGCAATGAGCATGTGTGTGGTATCCTCATTAATGTGGGAATGCCATCTGTCACTGTCACATGTAAGCAATGATGATGAAATATTCTCCCACATGTGGAGAATAATCTTGTTACAACTGATTTGTGCCCAGGTGTCCTTATCCAAATGTCAACAGATGCTCGGCAGTCATGTTGGTGAATGACCTCGGCCTGGGAGAGGCCGAGCTGTAAAGGCTTGATGTTCGTTCACTTCGAGAAGTGTCATAAGGAGTCTCGGCCTGATCTCAGCCGAGACATTATGCTAGGTCGGCCCCAGCCGAGGTAGGGATAGTCCCATGCTGGTGATTACTAAGGCCTCTTGTGACCTCATCCCAAGCCGAGGTTGAACCGGTTCCAAGTTGAGGGTCGGCTCCCTGTCACCTCGGCCCACACTTGGCCGAGTTTGCCATACCCAGAGTGCTATTGATGGAAGCGTATATGGTAGTGTCCGCCTGGGCCGAGGTATGTCTGGCCGAGGGATGATATCGTGGGCCCCTGCCCCTCATAGGTATCTCTGGGCCGAGGTTATACTTGGGCATATCAATCACCCCCAGCCCTTAGTCATATGCGAGAGCAAGTGGCTAGGGGATTGTCTCACCTCCGAGGCCTGTCCGTCCCAAGGCTAATACCTGCGTGACACCTGTCCCAGGCTAAGGCGTGCCCACTTGGTTTGTGTGTGCTGTCAGTTGTCCCTTGGGTTTCCCAAGGCAATGATGGGCCTTGGGAAGTGTGCCCAAGTATTTAAGGGTTTAACCCTTCCTTTCTCTTTCTTCTTCCTCATTTCTTTCCCGCACACGCTGTTTCTTGCAAATCCTCTTTCTCCAAAGCAGCTTCACTCAATCGTTCCTTCTGTCGAGGGTTTCATCGAGTTTCTTGCGAGTTTTCTTCATTTCATCCATCAACTCATCCTCATGTACTTCTCCCTTTCCATTTCCTTTGTTTTTGGAATTTGCTTTGAATTTTTCGGCGAGGTTTTGAGTTTTCCGGTGGTTCTGTGAGTTTTCCGGCGAGCTCCATTAACTCAGGCGAACTAGGTTTTCTTGAAAACTCCTTAGTTTGATCTTTAGGCTTCTTTATTTTATAAGCCAAACTTATTTGTAGCTTAGGAAGTTATCTCAAGTTTAGGGTCGTCCTCTAATGCTCAGACCCCTATACCAGCTTCTTGAGGAATTCCCTTCTCTCAGAGAGAAGACCTTAGAGAAAATTAGGCAAATAGAGAGAGCTCAGGAAGAAGCTCGTAGGTCACAGGAGTTCCCTGTCAGACCTATCTTTCCCCCACCTCTCAAGGTAGTATACCCTGATCCTCCTGAGAACTTCTATCAGACAGACGTCTCTGACAACCAATTGTCGATGTCTAAGTCTGAGTCCTCCACCTCAGACCCCATGTCTGTGGACTCTTTCCAGGAAGCCATGGACTTTACACCTCGGCCTGGTCAGGCCCCTGTCCAGGCCGAGGTCTCCAGCCGAGCCTCGTCTCAGAATGGTTCAAGCACCTCAAATTCTTCTTCACAGGTCGAACTTGTTGTGCCAAGTGTGGCTGTGCCACCCATTCTAGATGCCATCCCTCTGTCGGCCGTTACCGGGGCCGAGTTTGCTCAGAGGTTCCCTGGTCACCCGTCTGCTCCAGCCGACGTTGAGCTTGACGACGATGATGAGGATGCCGAAAGTGATGTTGACGTCTCTGAGGTGGACAAGTACGAGAGCACAGTCACTGAGGTGGATCTGTTGCACTTCAGATACTTATACTCCATCAGTCCCTCAATCAAATTAAGGAGACCTCTGTAACACCCCCGTATTTTTGGTACATTTAAAATTTAATTAATTCGGAACTTATAAATTACTAGTGTGTTGTAATTAAATGAATTAATTATGGTAGAATAATATATAAATATTAATCTGGGATTGAATGGTTAATATTTAGGGAAAAAACTTATTTACTAAGGGAATAGTAATAATGTAATTACGTCGTTTCGAGTATTATGACGAGGTATGTACTTATCACATCCGGAAGTCGGTATAGACTATATTGGGTGGGGGATAAGTATTTTTATAAATTAATTCGGATGCAAATTCTGAGTGTACAGTTGAGTCCGGATGGGCCGAGATAGTCGGAAAAGTGTACCCGCGGGGTAGTAAATGGGTCACGGGACGTTTTTAGACATAGTCGGGCCCACTCGGGGGCATTTAGGTCACTTGGGCTTGGCCCATTAGTCAAAAAACGGGATTTGGGAAATTTACCTAATAAAAAGAAATAAGGGCAAGGCTGAGCTTAATTAGAGAAAGGAATTAAAGGGTTAGGAAACCCTAGCAGCAGCCAAAGCCATTTGGGGATCTCAAAAGTGCCAACAAGGTCATCTTCAACCTTGGAATCCATCGCAAATTCAGACACTACGAAACCTAAGGCAAGTGAATAACTTGAAATAGCATTAAATCTGTCTTTCAATTCATATTTGCGTGATGTAATGAATTAAAATTCGTTTTGGGGTTTCATGGCATAAACATGGGGTTTTGATAATACAAAAGAAAACATTAATCTGATTTGCCAGAATTTATGAGGATTTCTGTAAAATCTGATATTGGAATATTGATGTGTATCTGTTAGAATGATATCCGGATAAATTAGAACGAGTTTGATGAAGAAATTTGGAGTGTAAATGTGTTTAAGGATAAAGATAGATTTTTTCCCCAAAATTATGAATCAGTAGTTTATGGACGAATTGATGATTGTTGTGGACTTTCTGGGGAATCCTAATAAGGTTTCTAATATGTACTGGTGTTAAGAAGGCTTAAAATTCATGTTAGAAGAGATTAGGGTTTAAGAAAATCCATCCATGGCTGCCCTGTCTTCGCGAAGAAGACGAAGACCTGTTCGATCGATCGATCGACGGTCTGGGGTCGATCGATCGACGGTCGCCAGATTTTGGCAGTTTCGCCAGTTAGTTATATAAAAGGGGAAATTCATATAAAAATCTTATGTAATTAATTATTGAGAAATTAAATACATGAGTTTAAATCTAATTAAAGGTAGATAAATTAATTAGGGTTTGAGGCTAATAAATTAGAGTCGGGAATTTTGACTCGGGTAAATTTATTTTGGGCTACGAGAGTAAGTCCAAATTTATGGTGGGGGCGACACCAAAAATAACTTAATTAATTAAGGTGAAATTTAATTAATATTTAGAGTTGGACTATAAACTCTTAATAATTTTAATAGGCTTATGTTACGGATTTAGCGAACGGTATAGCCGGGACTTTTATATTTATATATACGGAGGCGATAGTATATATATATGTGGTGTGCACAATTAATATCAGTGATTAGATATTTTATACTATAGTGCTATAGGGGGAGGTTGCGCGTAGTGGATGAATCCCCTAGCTTGAGGAGTAGGGTGAGTATATTCCCGAGGTCATAGCGTCCATTATATGGGTGAGGGGCATCTCACTTTCAGGGAAGGAATATGACCCCCTCCAATTATTTATTTTTATCAAGTTGGTGTGAAAATTCTGACTTGGGATAACTAGGCTATGTGATTTTACCTAGTGGGATAGCACTTTATATAATTTACATTCCGGGAGTATTTTGCTCGGGAGAATGCAAGTTGTTATATATATTACGGTATGATTGTGAATGCTGAAATATGATTATAAGTATATAATTGGATAATTAATTATATACGGGTTATTAATGAAAAATATGAGTTATTTCACATGTATAACAAGTGTAGAAGTTATATGAATTTAAAAAGGGAAATGATTTAGTTGGGTTGATGTTACTAATAACTTAAAAATCATAATCACTACATACTCAGTAGAGTAGGGTGGGTATAAAGGAACTTTGTTAATTATCTAGTCATGAGATTAATAACTAGGTAATTTAATTAAAGCATTAATAGTGTACAATAGAGGAAGGGTAAGGAAGTCCTCAAGAGAGTGCGATACTAACTAAAAATATGAAGAGCATGCATATTTATTTATTACTGCAAGTTAATCCTTTGTTAAATGTTTTTCAAATGTTTTGGGTACTAACCCTTGCTATAAAAACTTTTAAAAAACCCTTTTAGGTGTCCAACCACAGGGACGCCAGCCTTGACTATATTCCAGGGATCCGTTGCTGCAGCATATGTGGATGTTGCGGGGTTTTGATAGACGCCTCATTCTTCATTCTTAATGTAGAAGTTCGTGATTAGTATTCGAGCATGTTGCTCACTTTCCATTTATTTGTATTAGACTTATTGGGAGTTTATTCTTGTCTTTATGGGATTTATTATTTGGACCGTTGGTTTATTCGGTCAATTATCTTTACTTGTGGATGATTATATCAGTTATCTGTGATTGTTATATAATTTTATTTTCCGCATGGGTTTTTATTTAAATAATGAAAGATAAAAATATGGCACCAGTCTATTTTTCTCACTTAGGTGGTTAGTAATTTAATAAGACGACAGTGATGCTAAGAATGGACCAAATGAGAATCCTGTTCTAACTTGATTTAGGACTGATCACCCGGGATTAATTAGGCGGGGTGTCACAACCTCTGAGGGAAGAGAGGGCCTACCACGACCGAGATGGAGAAATCTGTTTGTATGAGCAGATGTTTAAGTTAGGGTTTCGTCTACCCATTCATCCCGTCATCAGGTCTATTCTTTCCTTTATCAACTTGGCCCCCTCGCAGCTCTCTCCCAATGCTTGGAGAGTCATTATTGGATCCATCATCTTGTGGAGGGCAGTCCACCACTCTGACCTCCCAGTTCAGGTCTTTGCTGGTTGTTATGTCCCTACCTCGGCCAAAAACCATCCGAGCTACTATCACTTCGTGGCTCGGAGGCCTGAGAAGAAGATGCTTCAGGTCACTCAGACCTCGAATCACAACTGGAAGCCCCGATATTTTTTCGCCTCAGGGCCATGGGAATTTGGCTCATCTGTTCCCTCTTCCACTTTTGATCCGAGTATACCCCTCAGATGGGGTAAGGTCACCATGTCTGCCAGGGCCGATCCTAGCCTAAGTCTTCAGAATGGCTAAAAGGTGAAGGCCCTGCAAGACCAAGGGGCACATGGTTTGTTCGTCAAGTTCGAACATCTGCTGACCCCCCAGTATCTCTCGGGGACGATCCTAGGTGGAAGTCCCCTTGTTGACTTTGGTAAGGATTTTTCTTTTTGTTCCAAGTCTAACATCTGATCATTCATGTTTGATTTCTGACTCTTATCTTTTCACTTTTGCAGAGAGACCCCCAGGTGTCCCGGACGAATTGTGGGAGATGGCAGCTCCGAGTTTGGCTAGACTTGCAAAGAGGACTGGTTTGAACGCTCCTCCTCCAGCTCCCTCAACATCCAAGTCCAAGAAGAGGGCCCCTGAGGTCCCGGCCTATGAGGATCAGAGGCCGACCTCAAGGAAAAAGAAGACCTCAGACGCTGCGATCCCCATCTCAGCCGACACCCTGTCAGCTCGTCTGGACCAGCTAAAACTTACCGATAGCGTGGTCGGCCACAACAGACAGGCCATGGACGCACTTGCCAATATGATGACCAAGGCCGACAAGCATTTTTACAGGGCCATGGACACCTCCATGATGGTTGAGTTCGGCCTCCACAGAGCCGTCCAGGTATGACTTGTTCCTTTTACCAATAATTTTACAAGTGCAACGTCTGATTTTACTCCCCTCTAACCTCTTCATTATTTGTGTAGGGTGTGACTGCCATGTACCAGCTATCTAACTGGGCCATGAGGAAATTTCCTCTGATTCAGAAGGGGCAGGAGGCTGAGAAGGTCGAGAGCGCCCTGAAGGCCGAGGTTGACCGTATGATGTCAGAGTTGCAGACTTCCGAGAATAAGGCCAAGAACTCTGAAAATAAGGCCCAGGGTTTGGAAAAAGATATCTCTGCGCTTGTCCAAAACCATGCCAAGGCCCTGAAGGATAAGGATGATGCCCTGCAGGGGAAGGTCAACGCAGTTGTGAAGGCTGCCCTTGCTGATGCCTCAGAGAGAACAATTTCTGACTACAAAGTCTTTGAGGAGTTCGTAGGTTTTGGTTTTGAATACCTCGAAAGAGGTATCAAAGCCACTACCAAATGGGCCGAGGTCAGAGAGAAGGAGGTTGGCGCTATAAAAGTCTCCGACTTTGTGGGCCTCGGCTTCGCCGACCCTCAGTTTGCCCAGGCACTGCAAGAAGTAGAAGACGAGGCTGCTGCGCCTGGTCAGACTGCTACTCTGGAAGGGACTGATCTTGGAGGGACTGATCCTGCTGATGATGTGCCTGAGGTGACCAATGCTGATCAGGTCAACCCAACTGATACTGTCAATGCTCCCCCCTTAGACCTTTAAGTTGTAATTTGTAATTTTTGACTTGTAACTGAGCTTGTAATTTGTAATATCAGTACTTTATAATGAATATTTGTAATCTCTTATTTTTACTGAATGCCAATCTCTTCCTTTATTTTGACCTCTGAATGTCTCTAGATGCTATATGATCTCTGAATGCTATATGACCTCTGAATGCTAAGAGGTTAGCCTCATAATAAATATCACCAAATTAATGATGTTAAGGGTCTGAGGTCATCTAAACCTGGTGTCTGAGCTCAGACCTCGTCACCACCGAGTGGTTATGAGGGTCTGAGGTCATCACCTAAGAGGTTAGCCTCATAATAAATATCACCAAATTAATGATGTTAAGGGTCTGAGGTCATCTAACCCAGGTGTCTGAGCTCAGACCTCGCCACCACCGAGTGATGTTATGAGGGTCTGAGGTCATCACCTAAGAGGTTAGCCTCATAATAAATATCACCAAATTAATGATGTTAAGGGTCTGAGGTCATCTAACCCAGGTGTCTGAGCTCAGACCTCGTCACCACCGAGTGATGTTATGAGGGTCTGAGGTCATCACCTAAGAGGTTAGCCTCATAATAAACTTCTGGTCTAAAGAACAAAATAAGAACTTGATATGGAAACTGATCTTTATTAATAACCTCCTCTTAATAAGATAGTACATTTTCATAAAATTCTATACATCATATGTAATATCTCTTGAGATGGTCAGCATTCCACGGGTTAGTGAAAGGTTCTCCTTCTAGGTTTTCTAGCCTGTAAGTGCCAGGCACAACCTCTTCCGTCACCTTGTAGGGGCCATGCCAGTTTGGGTGTAGTTTATTTGCCTTCTGTAGTGTCTTCTTTAGAACTAGGTCTCCCACTGCAATGGGTCTTGACTTGACCCTCTAGTTGTAGAATTTTGCTGCCCTCTGCTGGTAGGCTGCTTTTCTGACCTCTGCGTCTTCCCTTCTTTCTTCGATGAGATCCAGGTCTAGCCTTATCTTCTCCCCATTGCTGTCAGGGTCGTAGGTCTGAATCCGATGAGTTGGCAGTCCTACCTCCGTTGGTATGACTGCCTCTGAGCCATGTGCCAGCATGAATGGGGTTTCTCCTGTGGGTGTCCTTGCCGTAGTTCTGTAAGCCCATAGCACAACGTAGACCTCTTCTATCCATCTCCCCTTCGCGTCTTCTAACCTCTTCTTGTTTCCATCCAATATGGTTCTGTTTGTGACCTCGGTCTGGCCATTTGCTTGAGGTTGACCAGGAGATGAGAAGAGCTATCTGATCCCCACACTTTGGCAATACTTCTCCAAGGAGGCATTCTTGAACTGGGTCCCATTGTCCGAGATGAGAGTGTTCGGGAGGCCATATCTACATATGATGTTCTTCCAGATGAACTGGAAGGTCTTTTGCTCTGTAATGGTTATCATCGGCTCTGCCTCTACCCATTTTGAAAAGTAGTCAATGGCAACTATCAAGAATCTATAGTTGTTGACAGCTCTTAGCAAAGGTCCTACTAAGTCAATTCCCCATACCGCAAATGGCCATGGAGAAGAGATCGACGTCATAGGCTGAAGAGGTTGATGAGGGATAGTGGCGAACCTTTGATATTTGTCACACTTCTTCACATAATCTGCAGCGTCCTTCGACAAGGTAGGCCACCAGTACTCCTGAGTGATGATCCTCTTGGCTAAGGGCCTTCCCCCTATGTGGCTAGAGCAGGAACCCTCATGAACCTCCTGTAAGTCCTGGGGTACCTCCATGGGATGCACACATCTGAGGAGAGGCAATAGAAACCCCTTTTTGTACAGGACGTCTCCTACCAACGAGAACTTGGCAGCCCTGTATCTCAACTTCCTCCTTTCCATCCTGGACTCAGGTAGCTCCCCCTCTCTTAGGTATCTGACGAGCGGGTCCATCCATGAGATTCCTTGGTTAACATTGTGACAGGGACTACACACCTCGTCCTCCTCGATGCTTGCCTTTCCTAAGACTTCGATTGGGATGGTCCTTCCCAAATCTGTCTTCATTGCCGAGGCCAGCCTTGCCAACGCATCAGCGTGACTGTTGCTCAGTCTCGGCACTCTCTTCAGTTTGGCCTCTTCAAAATACTCTAGCAATCCTCTTACCTTTTTCAAGTACTTGGCCATCCTTTCGTCCTTGGCCTCGTATACCCCCAGCACTTGGTTGACAACCAATCTTGAGTCGCTATGAAGCAGGAGTCTCTTTACTCGAAGAGTTGTTGCCAATAAGAGACCTGCTATCATGGCCTCATACTCAGACTCGTTGTTGGAGGCCTGGAAGTTGAATCTCAAGGCGTACTCAATGTTGGCGCCATCTGGAGCCGAGAGTACTAGCCCCGCACCGCTTCCATTGTCACAAGAAGAGCCATCAACGAAGAGGCTCCATACGTCTACATCTGATGAGAAGACCCCTTCTCTCATAACCCCCTTTTCGAAGAGGTACCGATCCTCTTTATTTTCTTCTACTCTGCTCCGAGATTTGCCTGGGGCAACCTCTTCTCGGCCTCAGAAGACGTACGGGGCAGTCTCTTCCGAATCTCGAAAGACACTTCAGTTCATCTCTTCGTCGCCATCCAAGCCCTTGTCTGTCTCGGTCTCTTCCCAAGTGAATTCTGCGACAAAGTCTGCCAGGGCCTGCCCCTTGATGGCTGTCCTGGGCTGGTAGGTAAGATCATACTCTCCTAGCTCGATGGCCCAGGTCATCAATCTTCCGGACTTCTTAGGCTTGTGCAGAACCTGCCGTAGTGGTGAGTCGGTGAGGACTATCATGGAGTGAGCTTGAAAGTAAGGCTTCATCTTCCTTGAGGCGTGTATCAGGGCATAAGCCAACTTCTCCATCCGGGGATAGTTTTGTTCAGACCCTTGAAGGGCCTTACTATTTAAGTACACAGGTCTCTGTACCCCATCCTCTTCCCGTATGATGGCTGCGCTAATGGCTGACTCAGAGACTGCCAGGTACACAAACAACCTCTCCCCCGCGATGGGCCGGGACAGCAGCAAGGGAGACCCCAAGTAGGACTTCAGTTGATCAAAGGCTTTTTCACACTCTTCGTCCCATTGGAAGGCCTTTCTCAGAACTTTAAAGAACGGAAGACACTTGTCCGTGGCTCTGGAAACAAACCTGTTAAGGGCCGCCACCCTTCCAGTGAGTCTCTGAACATCCTTGATACTCCTAGGAGTCTTCATGTCGAGTAATGCCTTGATTTTCTCCGGGTTTGCTTCAATCCCCCTCTGATTAACGATGAACCCCAGGAACTTCCCGGCTCCTACCCCGAAGACACATTTCACTGGGTTGAGCTTCATTCTGTAGGAGTCCATGACATCAAAGGTCTTCTCAAGGTCCGCTACGTGAGTACATGCTTTCAGGATCTTCGTTAGCATATCGTCCACATACACCTCCATGGTCTTACCTATCTGCTCCTCGAACCTCTTATTGACAAGACGTTGATACGTTGCCCCCGCATTTTTCAGACCAAAGGGCATCACCTTGTAACAGTACGTCCCCTTATCAGTAATGAAGGTTGTCTTCTCAGAGTCCTCGGCATCCATGAAGATTTAGTTATAACCTGAATAAGCATCCATGAAACTCATGAGCTCGTGCCCTGCCGTTGCATCCACCATCTGGTCTATCCTAGGTAAGGGATAGCTGTCTTTTGGGCAAGACCTGTTCAGGTCTATGAAATCTACACACATCCGCCACTTTCCATTGGCCTTAGGCACGATGACTGCATTTGAGAGCCACTCTGGATAAGTAACCTCTCTTATGAACTCGGCCTCTTCCAACTTCTTCACCTCTTCCCGGATGACCTCATACTTCTCTCTGGAGTAGATCCTTCGCCTCTGTTTAATAGGCCTAGCATCTCCGTCCATGTTGAGCTTGTGGGTCATGATTTCAGGGTTGATACCAGGCATGTCTGCGTGACTCCACGCGAAGACGCTCTGCCTCCTCCTAAGGAAGTTTATCAGCTCTTCCTTGATCCCTTGCTCCAGGGCTTTGCCGACCTGGACTGTTTTTTCGGCTCTTCCTCATTGAGGACGATGGATTCTACCTCTTCCGCGGCCTCGCCCTTCTTTAATTTTGTTTTGTCTCTGGGATCAAGAGTGTCAATGCTGTAAGTGGCGGTTGTTCTCTTATGGGACTCTCTCTCTTCGGCCGAGTTGAAATAACACTCCCGCGCCGTGGTCTGGTCCCCTTGCACTTCCCCTACCCCATAAGGAGTCGGGAATTTTAGCATCTGGTGGACCGTCGACGGCACGGCTTCAAACTCTTTGAGGGCCACTCTTCCGATGATGAGGTTGTAGGCCGAGAAGACATTTTCGTCCATAACAAAAAAGTTTATCTTCTTGGTCAGCCTCTTAGGCCACTCATCTCCCATCCGTACATCCATTTCATACATGCCCAATGGGTGTACCTTCTCACCACTGAAGCCTATCAATGGGTGATGGTAGGGCACCTGCCTTGCCCTGCTAAGACCCAAGCTCTTGAAACAAGGCCAGAACATCACATCTGCTGAGCTTCCCCCATCTATGAGGATCCTCCCTACATCGCACCCATGCACCCTTGTTGTTATGACTAAAGGGTCATCATGGGGGGCTAAGATGCCCTTGAAGTCAAGTCTGGAGAATCCCACCACTAGGGTGTCCATGTCTACCTTCTTTCTCTTCTGCACTGCATCAGAAGATGTCAGATTCACAACCTCAGGCTTGGCCACTGACTTGGCCTCTGCTACATGAGCCTTCCTATCGGCTACCTCAGATCCACCTCCAGCGAATCCCCCACATATGGTGCTAACACCAAAGGAGATCATTCCGACCCTCTTCACTGGAGTATTGTCGTCCTTCGGCGGGAGATCCGGGTCATCTCCATCATCTCCCTCTGAGTCATCGTCCCTTCTGGCCGGGACATCGCCACGGCATCGGTCATTTCTTCTCTTCTTAGGGTCTTCTCTTCCACCCTTTGGGGCCTTGCCATCCACATACCTTCTCAGCTTCCCAGATTTCAGCATTTTCTCAATCTCATCCTTTAAAGCGAAGCATCTATCTGTGACATGGCCGTGATCCTGATGGAACTCACACCAGAGGTTTTTATTCCTCTTATGTGGTGGGGCCTTTAATTTCTCTGGCCACCTCAGAGTCCGGTCAGTCTTGATCTCATTAAGGATGTGCTCACAGCTCACAGTCAGAGGAGTGTAATGGGCGAACTTGTCATCTACTGACCTCTTCTTCCCCTCTTTCTTGCCCTGGGACCTCCCGGTGCTGCCATGGCTCTCCTCCTAATATTTGGCGTCCATTGCCTCTTCCGCATTCATCACTTTTCCCGCGGTTGCCAGCAGCTCTGCCATAGACTTAGGAGGGTCTTCCGCCAGCTTCCATAGTAGCTTTCCCTTCTAGAGGCCTCCTATAAGGGCAGTCATGGCTATGCTCTCTTCCTAATCCTCCACCTCCAACTTCTCCTTGTTGAATCTTGCTATTTAATCTCTTAGGCTTTCACCCTTAGCCTGTTTGACATATATGAGGTGGGTAGTCTTCTTTTGAGGTCTTACCCCAAAGCAGAAGTTGTGGATGAACTGCTCAGCTAGGCCTTTGAAGTTCTCGATCGAGTTCTTCGAAAGAGAGGTCAACCAGCTGTGCGCTGCCCCTGTCAAGGTTCCTGAGAAGGCCCTGCACTTCATCTCATCAGGTATCGAGTAAATATCTGCCGCCGACTGATACATCTCGATATGGTGCACTGGGTTAGTGCTGCCATCATACTTAGGAGTCACTCTGGAGGCTTGAACTTAGCTGGGGTTGGGAACCCCACTATCCTAGCTACAAACGGGGAGCCCTCCGAGTAGCCCCTCTGTAATGGGTCCCTGCTCTTTATGAGGTCCCCTATTTTCTCCTCGAGACGTTGGATTGATTCATTCCAGGGTCTTCTCTCATCAACTTGACCGAGGTTATCCCCTGCCACCTCTCTGCGATGGACAGAGGGTTCCCCAGCCACGACCCGTTGACTGTTGACCTCTTCCTGCTCCCTGGCTCTTCTCTCCAAGGGTCGGCCTTGATCTGACCGAGCCTGCCTATTCCCTCTTTGAGAGCCTGCCGCACTCCTTGACCTCGATAGCCTCTGCCTTAGGTCATTGACTGGGCCCAGCCTCTCGAAGGCCGACCCTCTGCTCAATCTGTCTAAAGCCGACCCTCTTTGTTGGGCCTCTTCTCTTCTTTGGCCGACACATCCCTGACTCTGCCTAAGGGGTCGTATGGTGTTATCTGACACCTCATACGGCTCCCAACAGTCTTCGGGGGCCTCTTCATCTCCTAGGTCATCATACCTATCCTCTGGGCAAGGGAATCCTTGCCTCCCCAGGCGCAAGCGCCTAGGGTCAGCAACGTCCCTCCTCCGCTGAGGTGCAGGCTGGTCCTTCATCAGTGCCTGGGGTGGTCCCCTGGCGTCTAGTTGTGGATGAACCGTCGCCGGAGTGATCATATCCGGTGAGACTCCAGGTGGCCTCATCATCATGGTTTGGCTGAGCTGGAAAAATTGCTCCTTCATCGCTTGTTGTGTTGCAGCCAAAGATTTCAAGGCTACTGCCACCTCCGCCATTTCGGACTGGGGAGGAGCATGACTGGAGCTAGCCCCTCCACCTCCGGGCGGCGGAAGAGGCGGTGGCAAGTCTGGTGCCATATGTTAACCGTGTAGAGCTTGAGTAGCAGGTGAGCTTAATACCTTAAAGGACCTCTTTCAATGGTGAAACAACTCCACACAAGGGGTGGTTCCTAGTTCACCACCAGAGTCTCCGGTGAGGAAAAGCAGAAAAAGAGGAAGAGATAGCTTCTCGTTCCCACAGACGGCGCCAAAATGATGATGCTAAGAATTAGCACCACCAGGTCAGGTGTTTGCAAGCTCAATATATTAGTAACAATAGTAGCACAACTATATAAAGAGATAAGAGAATGAGGTGAGAATATGGGGAATCAACACCGGAATATGAGTGGTTCAGCCATTCTGGCCTACGTCCACTGTGAGTGTGTGAGTAATATCACTGAACAAAGGCACTAATGGCCATGGATACAATTCTCTCAAGCTCTCTCTCTACTGTATATTTAGACAGAGTTTCAGCTAGGGTTTGATAACTGGATCCTTTTGCAAGGTAGGGGATGATCCCTATATATAGTGCCTAGGGGGCGTAATGTACCCCCCATGCATGCAATGAGCATGTGTGTGGTATCCTCACCAATGTGGGAATGCCATCTGTCACTGTCACATGTAAGCAATGATGATGAAATATTCTCCCACATGTGGAGAATAATCTTGTTACAACTGATTTGTGCCCAGGTGTCCTTATCCAAATATCAACAGATGCTCGACAGTCATGTTGGTGAATGACCTCGGCCTGGGAGAGGCCGAGCTGTAAAGGCTTGATGTCTGTTCACTCCGAGAAGTGTCATAAGGAGTCTCGGCCTGATCTCAGCCGAGACATTATGCTAGGTCGGCCCTAGTCGAGGTAGGGATAGTCCCATGCTGGTGATTACTAAGGCCTCTTGTGACCTCGTCCCAAGCCGAGGTTGAACCGGTTCCAAGTTGAGGGTCGGCTCCCTGTCACCTCGGCCCACACTTGGCCGAGGTTGCCATACCCAGAGTGCTGTTGATGGAAGCGTATATGGTAGTGTCGGCCTGGGCCGAGGTATTTCTGGCCGAGGGATGATATCGTGGGCCCCTGCCCCTCATAGGGTCGATCATAGGTATCTCTGGGCCGAGGTTATACTTGGGCATATCAAATGTAATCTTGGTTGATTTTCTTGTACTATAAATATGTAATGTGACATGAAGTATTGGTATCGTGAAACCTTTAATAATAAGATTCTCATCTCATTCACTGGACATGGTCGACATGTCATCTCATTGGTCAACTCGGTATTACTCTTGGTCGGCTGAGTGGATGACTATAGGGAATTAATGTTATCAATCAACAAATACACACCGGATCCACGAGTGGGAATATGTATATCTCTCATTATACACACGTGGGTTATCCTTTTAACTTATTTTGATTAGCTCATTATTATTTGTCTATTAGAATGTAAAAATGTGTAACTACTTGATTTATAAAGACATTCCACCTTTTGCACTTTTCTTTATCCCTTTATAAATTTCACTCAATAACACACAATAATGGCATCTAAAAAAAGACTAAACCTAACAGCTATATGCAAAAGCCCATCTCTTTCACTGTTAATACAAATAATATTGCACCCGTGGAAGTAAGCAACTCCTTGGGTTGAACCATATTCAATCTCTCATTTATTTCTCCATCTCTCATCTCTCTAAATCTAAGTCGTTAATATCTTAATTTGTTATAGTTTATTATTGGTATTAATCCCCTAAGAATCATAAAATCCATATGCCATTTTTAGATGATAATAGCAAAGTATGTTGATTAGACCTGCAGCTTCTCTAACAGGTAGGTAGAAGGTATACACACTATTATACCTACCACCACTACTCTCTCGTATTAGCATTGAATGATATAGTTTTAATTTAATTCTCGCATCAACTACCTTACACCACATGCAATCCTTTCACCAACACTTCACCTTCCTATTATAGACATTAGACCTCAGGCAACCCCGTCCATGTTGCTACAATCCACTATTCTCTCTCCATGGGAACGCTTATGTATGGAAGTGTTTTGAGGGGTTAAAGGATATATGAAACAAGGTTAATCAACCAATATAGAGATAAAACACCAAGAAAACACTAGTATGGCTAAGGAGCCTTGCATCTCTTATGTGTTTGTCATTTTAAAATTTGGTTAGCCCATTATTAGCTAAATATAGAGGAACATTTGGATAATTTCCATCCTTGCACGCTTTGTATATAGTCCTAAAGTGAGATAAGAGATCCCTTGAATAGTCCATAAGTTACTCCAAAGAGGTCCTTTTAATAGTGACGAAAACCTCAAAAATCTCAGACCATCTTGGCCAAAGCCCCAGATGTCCTGACTTTGTAACACTCTCTTTTGCAGCCTAATATATAAAGAAAAATCTTTCATGACATAGGAACCTCAATTGAGGTTGTAAGAACAATTTTTCTAATATTGTTCATAGTATAGGCTTTTTTATGTTTTAGGCTAGTTTGGCGTATCTCGTTACAACTTGTTATGCACCGTCAAGATGAACCGAACTAGATCATTTTCAATTTTGAAGACTTCCCGACATCCCATAGAGGTATAAAACAATTTAGAGTTTAAATTAGTTTACGAATTTTTTTTTTGGAATGTCTATTTTTATTAAAAATGAACAGGGCTTTTTATTTTGATTTTGATTTTAAAACCTCGTTCAAATGAGATTGTGATTTCATTATAAGGGTCATTCATAGTGTTATCTAACGAGCATCTATTAAGGGAGTAGTGTTTTGACTCGTCAAAAGATCATTTGAAGCCTTTTCAAATGAGATTACTTCTTCGTTCAAATGAGTTTTTTTAAACGAGACGTATTTTTCGTTCAAGAGAAACTTGAATGTTGCTCAAACGAGTTCACCACCTCGAAATTTGTGAATGTATTACAATTACCTATTTTGTGTTTAGTTTTTCTAAGACTTTTTCCAGATTTATTTCTGCATATCTTTTGCGAAAGTTCTTCATTGTTTAGTGTTCTAAAACACTTTTTAATTCACACCATACATCCTGAAAATCGTACTTGTGAATTGTTTAAACCCTAGAATGTTTTTTATCTTTATATAAACCTTTGTGGATAAGGCATCTCCATGTCTGACTGGTGAAATCCAATGGTATTCACGGCTAAAGATGGTGCACTGAGGTTCTTGTGATTCTTCCGAGGATCATTGCTGAACGAAAGCTGCAAATTTGTGGTTCTTGAGAGGATCATAATAGATTCCTTTAAGGAATTTATAAGTTGAGGTTCTAAATTTTATAAAGTGAATAAAAGGTTTTGCCATGAGGGGATTTTTCTTAAAACTCTATCTCTTTTACATGCTTGGTTTGATTTTTGTTTTGAATCACGTAGTTGCATGTTCTAGGGCTAATCAAAATTTGGTGTGGATTGTCATATGAATTTAAAAAGTTAACCCCATTAGATAATTAGACACTCTCAAATTGGTATTAGAGCAGGTTGCACTAAGTTTTTTTCTATCATAGGGTGGTTGCCTATTCATCTATTTTGGTTTAGTTTTGTCTCGATGGAATCCCCTAGTTTTGACGACTTAAGTCCTTCGGATTTGAAGTTTGCTAAGAGAATTGAGATTATTGAAAAAGAAAATTATTCATTTTAAATCCGATACGAATCTTTTACAAACTGTTTAAAATCAAAGAGATGTTTTTCGTGAAAAACTTGTGGACTTGGACCGAGAGTTTAGAAATTTAGAATTGTCCAAGAAGAGAGTGATAATTGAGTCCTTTTTTTTAAAGAAAGAGTTAGAGAACTTAAAAAATGATAGGGTTAATATATGTGCCTTTGAGGATAGTGTTTTTATTAATGGTTATAAGTCACTTGAGAAGACTCTTAGGGATAAGTTTGCTTTTATTAAGGGGGAGAGAGATAACCTTCTAGGAATGATTGAACATACGAATAGGGAGTCCCTAAAATTAGAAGAGTAAAATTCTTTGTTTGAGTTTAAAAATTTGAAGCTAAAATATGATTTAAAAGACTCGAGTAGTGTTGGTAGTAATGGTACTAGCTCACATGTTTTTAATGCTTCGAGTGTTAAAGCCAAGACCATTGCTTATTTTAGATGGTCAACTGCATCCAAGGACATTAAAAAAGGTCAACCCGTAGGTAACATTCCTCAGGTTTATACATGTTCACATTGTGGTAGGAAATGTCACTTTAGGCATTTTTTTATGATTTTGGAAGAGGTCCTAGGAAGTTTAAGTCTAGTGTTCCTTTGGTTCCACAAACCCGATGCATTAAATATTCATTTGTGTGGGTTAGGAAATCCATTTTAGAGGAGCTAGATGTTAGACTTATTGATTCTCACATGCTTGCACATACTGCTTCACATGATATACCTTATGGATGATAGCTTGCATGATTTTGTTTGTCATACTCTAGTTGTGCTTCATGATATATGTTTACTAGTGTAATACCATGTATATCTTTTATATTATATTTTTCCTTTATTGAGTCATATTGAAAAATACAAAAAGATTTTATTATGATAAAATTTTTGAAAAATACAAAAAGATTTTTGGTTTTTGTGTATTTTAGTTTACATATTTAGTGTTGCATATTGGTGTGTTTGAATCCAACTAACTTCGCAATTGCCATGTAGCTAGGACATTTGGTTATGACTTTATATACTTAGATTGATATTATTCATTTTTATGGAGTTGTTTTAAACTTGATTTTCTTTATGGATTCGACTTTGTATATTCCTCTGCATACACTTGCACAAAGTTTTTTAACGTTTACTTCATTATGTATATTTGAGCTTTGTGAGATGCTCTCCCATCAATTTTGCTATATTCAAGTTTATGTGACTATGGGAAATTTGTGCATGTAAGAACCGTTGCCCATGAGAAATTTTGTTTAGTATTGAAGAAATATGAGTGAATACGGGAAACAGCTGTGAGAGATAGGTTGACTTTGCCTGAAAGCCACCATTGAAAAGGGCTAAGAAACAATAAAGGCAATAAAAAGAGCAAAATTTGCCAAAAAGGGGCCAACATAGTTTAGTATATTTGATCTTATAAAAGAAATTAATTTTAAAAGAAAAAGGAAAGAAAAGAATAGAAAAATACGATTACGCTTATCTTTCGATAGAGTTTAGTTGAAGATCAACGGGTTTACCCAATGAATCCTAATATTCTTATTTTGTCATGACACTATTGATTTGTAGAATCGTCAATATTCTAGGCTTGTGTGCATTGTGCTTGTTTTCTTCCTTGAAGTTCAACGTTATTTGTAACTTAAAGCTAAAGCTTAGTTCGATAAAGTTTTGTAGTTAATTCAAACTTCTTGAACATATTTGAGTGTTTGGATTATAATTAATTTGTATCTAGTTCACGCCCATTCATTCCATCCCACATGTTTATAAACATCGATACTATGCTAGTATGTAAAGCTTATATATTTTGTGTCATATTTTTGTGGTGGTTTATACCTATATATGTGTGTCGTATTTTTGTTGATACATTTTGCATATATCATATATGGTATTATGCTATACTTATGCAAATTGATTTTTTTTTTTGGAAAAATTAAAAAATTTCAAAAATTGTTGGTTGTGTTTGCCTTTGAGATGATCATTACACATGCTTGATTTATATATTTTTGTGATGATGTCTTATCTTCTACGTGATGCTTTAATTTCGTGTTTATGTTTCTACTTCTTTGTCTATTTAAAATAATCAAAGGGGAGAGAAAATTAAAAATGACGAGTTTGATTTGTGGGGGAGAATTTATTTAAAGTTTATTATCAATTTCAATCTCAATGCGTCACAAGGTATATGTTTTTGTCTCATGTGTAAAATAGGTACTTAAACTGGAATTCAGACACAGGGATAAAGGCAATTTTGTGGAAGGAAAGAAGAAGAAGTTTGAAGACAAAGAGACTTATGCCATTCCGTTCTAGGGTTAGGAAGGGTATTATAATTTTTGTTAGAGGAGATTTTTGTCTTTAATTTGGTGTTCGGTTATGTTTTTCATTTTGTACTGGAGTAGCCAAATGGGGAGATTTGTAAGAACAATTTTTCTAATATTGTTCATATTATAGGCCTTTTTATATTTTAGGCTAGTTTAGTGTATCCCATTACATAACGTCACGCACCATCAAGACGAATCGAACTACAACGTCTCCAAGTTTGAAGACTTCCCGACATCCCGTAGAGGTATAAAACAATTTAGAGCTTAAATTAGTTTACAAAATTTCTTTTTGGGATGTTTATTTTTATTAGAAACAAACAAGGCTTCTTATTTTTAACAAAAAAATATTTGTTATTTTAAAACCTCGTTCAAATGAGATGGACATCTCGTTCAAATGAGATTGTGATTTCGTTAGAAGGGCCGTTCATAGTTTGATCTAACGAGCATTGATCGAGGGCGTACTATTTTGACTCGTCAGAAGACCGTTTGACTCCTGTTCAAACGAGATTGCTTCTTCATTCAAACGATATTTTATTTCGTTCAAATGAGATGTATTTGTCCTTCAAATGAGACTTGAATGCAATTTAAATGAGTCTGTCGCCTCGAAATTTGTGAATGTCTTATAAATTCATGTTTCATGTTGAATTTTTCTAAGACTTTTTCCAGATTTATTTTTGCATATCTTTTGCAAAAGTTCTTCATTATTTTGTATTCTAAAAATCTTTTTAATTCACAACATACATCCTAAATGTTTAAACCCGAGAAAATTTTGTATCCTTATATACACCTTTGTGGAGAAGGCAACTCCATGGATAACTTGTGAAACCCAAGGCTATTCACCGCTGAAGGCAGAGAATTGAGGTTCTTGTGGTCCTTGCAAGGATCATTGCTGAAGGAAAGCTGCGGCTTTGGGGTTCTTGAGAGGATCATAGTAGATTCCTTTCTAGAATTCATAAGTTACAATTTGTAAATTTTATAAAGTGAATAAAAGGTTTTACCGTGAGGGAATTTTCCTAAAACTCTGTGTTGTTTACATGCTTGGTATGATTTATGCCTTGAATCACATAGTTGCATGTTCTAGGGATAATTAAAAATTAGTGTGGATTGCTATCTGAATTTAATAAGTTAATGCCATTAGATAATTTCGCACTCTCAAATTGGTATCAGAGCAGGTTGCACTGAATTTTCGTGTTAGATCCTTTTTTAGTGTTGTCTTAGGGTAGTTGCCTATTCAAATCTCTTGATTTAGTTTATCTCTCTATGGAATCCCCTAGTTTTGTTGACTTAAATTGTTTGAATTTGAAGTTTGCTAACAGAAATGAGATTCTTGAAAAAGAAAATTTTCATTTTAAATACGCTATGGATCATTTCTAAACTGTTCAAAATCAAAGAGATTTCTTTCATGAAAAGCTTGTGGACTTTGGCCGAGATTTTAAAAATTTAGAATTGTCCAAGAAATAGAATGATGATAGAGTCCTTGTTTTAGACAATGAGTTAGAGGACTTTAAAAATTCTAGGGTTAATGTATTTTCCTTGGGGGATAGTGTTTTAATTAATGATTATAAGGCATGTGAGAAGACTCTTAGGGATAAGTTTTCTTTCATTGAGAGGGAGCGAGATAACCTTCAAGTAATGATTGAACATATGAAGGAGTCCCTGAAATTGTAAGAGTCAAATTATTTGCTTAAATCTAAAATTTTTAAGCTAAAAGATAATTTAAAATACTTGAGTAGTGTTAATAGTAATGGCACTGACTCACATTTTTCAAATGCTTCACGTCTTAAAGCTAATACCATTGTTTGTTTTATAGGGTCAACCGCATCGAAGGACATTAGAAAAGGTCAATCCATAGGTAACATTCCACAGTTTTATACATGATCACATTGTGGTTTGAAAGGTCACCTTAGATCTTTTTTTATGATCTTGGAAGAGGTCCTAGGAAGTTGAAGTCTAGTGTTTCTTTGATTTCCAAAACCCGATGCATTAAGTATTCATATATTTGGATTAGGAAATCCATTTTGGAGGAGCTAGATGTTAGACTTGTTGATTCTCATATGCTTGCACATGATACTCCACATGCTATATTTGTATAGATGATTACTTGTATGCCTTTTCTTCTCATACTCTGTTGTGCGTTATGATATATGTTTTCTATTGTTATGAGATGTATATCTTTTGTATAATATTTTTCCTTTATTGAGTCATATTGAAAAATACAAAAAGATTTTATTATGACAAATTTTTTGAAAAATACAAAAATATTTTTGATTTTTGTGTATTTTAGTATTACACATTTAGTGTGGCATATTGGTGCATTTGAATCTAATTCACTCCGTAATTTCCATGTGGATAGGACATTTGGTTATGACTTTGGATACTTAGATTGATATTAACCATGCTTATGGAGTTGTTTCGAACTTAATTTGCTTTATGGATTCGACTTTGTATATGTGTTTGCACACACATGAACGAGCTTTTTAAACGTTTACTTCACAATGTATATTTGAGCTTGGTGAGATGTTCTCTCATTAATTTTCTCATCTAAATGTTTATGTGACTATGGGAGATTGTTTGAATCTTTTCAAAAGATATTTCTTCTTCGTTCAAATGAGATGTATTTCTCGTTCGAACGAGACTTGAATGTCGTTCAAACAAGCTCGACACCTCAAAATTTGTGAACGTTCTATAAAGACCTATTTTGTGTTTAATTTTTCTAAGAATTTTACCAAATTCATTTCTACATATCTTTTGCGAAAGTTTTTTATATTGTTTAGTGTTCTAAAACACTTTTTCAATTCACAATATACATCCTGAAAATCGTTCTTGTGAATTCGTTTAAACCCTAGAAAGTATGGTATCCTTATATACACCTTTATGAATAAGGCATCTCTATGGCTAACTTGTGAAACCTGAGGGTATTCACTGCTGATTATAGAGGACTGAAGTTTTCGTGATTCTTGAGAGGATCATTATGGAAGGAAAGCTGTGGCTTTGTGGTTCTTGAGAGGATCATAATAGATTCCTTTATAGAATTTGTAAATTTTATAAAGTGAATAAATGGTTTTGTCGTGAGGGGATTTTTATTGAAACTCTATTTTATTTACATCCTTGGTTTGATTTATGTTTTGAATCACAAACTTGCATGTTCTAGGGCTAATTAAAATTGAGCGTGGATTGTCCTCTGAATTTAATAAGTTAACACCATTAGATAATTGTGTACTCTCAGAGATTTTGACAACTCTATATATTTGCTTCTCACTTTGATACACATTTTTACTAACTAGTTCGAGGTTCTATGAGGAGCATATATTGGAACTGAGGTATCAAAAGGTTCAATCACACACTAATTTGGCACAATCTGTGGGAAAAATTATTACTTATAAAAAAAATCATATACAAATTTTTCTCTAGTTAAGATGACTATTGTGGGGAAATTATCCGACCTAAGAGGAAAATTTGACACGTGTTCGACATAATCGATAAGAGATCACATCTTAGAGATAAGAACAAAAGGAAACCTATCAACGAAGATCTTGGGGTTAGATTCTCTCAACCAAATCATAATAGCAATCCGAGGCCTTATATTACTATATGAATTATTCTCTTTTCATTCACCATAAATGTAACTCACACCCTTAGAAAAGAGAGAGAGAGTGAGAGAGACCTCCTCGACGTAGGCATGTTGTTGAAACATGTATATACAAGGTTGTGTGATTGGAATTTTTGCTTTCTTTCTTAGCTTAATTGTATTGAACCAACTATAGTAGGATTTTACCATTACAACTACTAACGCTAAGTTACAATGCTCCAGCAAAGAACTGGAGTCTTATTAAAAGGAACTCCAAGTCCAAGTCAATGATGTTCTTAGGAGACTTACTTTACCATTTATGGTAGATGAACCAACCACACATGAGCATAGTAGTAATGGGTAAAAGCAAGAGCCCCAATTCGAAGGGGGTGTAGCCCAAGCTCCGTAACTCGCGTCCCCTTTAGGGATTAATTGTCACTTCCTGAAGTTCAGTCCCATGGAGGTTCCAAGGTAGAAAAACCCTAGCTAATGAAATCAAGAAAATGCAAGATAGGTGTGGGAATTTCCTCAACTAATATAACATAAAGAATCCAAACACCATATAGTGGCACTCCAGAAGACACTGTCTCCATTCTATAATAAAGTTCAACATTATGCCCTTTCCTCTAGGTGGAAGATGCCTAGTATTAAGCCCTTCGATGGGTACGAAACCCCATTGATCACTTAAAGACCCACAAATCCCTCATGCTTCTCTAAAATACCCAGATCAGGTCTTATGAAAAGCCTTCCTCGCTACCCTAAGGGGAATGACAAGGCATTAGTTTCTCAATCTCAAACCAGGGACCATTTGAAGCTTCATGAAGTTAGAAATATCCTTTCCTTACATTTTATCGGGTCTTGAAACATGAGGAAGCCCGTACCTTCCATCCTTCATTTCGGGCATAAGTCCAGGGAAACCCTCAGAGAATGCACCAAGAGGTTCAACTAAGAAACCCTCTAGGCGGATGACTTGAATAATACTATTTGTTTAGCTTCCTTTATCTTAGGCCTCACATCGGAGGATTTCATGAGTTCTTTTAGGAAGATGCCCCTCGGTCCATAACGGAGTTGCTAGAAAGAGCTCAGAAGTACATAAATGTAGAAAATGCAGTCACAGAAAGATAAATAGCAGCCTCCCCTCAATAATGGAAAATGAAATATGTGTTCTCCTGCATTGAAAAAGATCCTAAGGCCATTAAGGCCAAGTTGAGAAATAATGGGTGAAATAAGAATACTCCTCCAGATGCCAAACACTTAACTCCCCTTGCAGCCATTATAGAAGAGGTCTTCATAACTGTGGAAACACAATAATTCTTACCTCTGTCTCCGGAGGACAAGAGGGGAAGGTCCAAATACTAATGATTCCCTAGAGACTGATTATATCACATTTGATTGTTGGAATTATAATTGCTCACAATACTTTTACCTTCACCCATGCAAAGTATGAGGTCTTAAGGTCTAACAGAGACCTTTGCGAGATGAGAGTTAAGCCTAAATTACCGTGGTTCTTTTGTATAAGGGTGTACAACTGAATAATAAGCCTTTGTCACATCACTCTTGTCATAAAGTGCTCAGTTGCTTCCTTATATCTCATGAATCTAACTTATAGACCTCATCATCAGTGGTTCTGAGTTTCAGACCCACGCATCATACCTCTACACAACAAGAAACGACCTTCAAAGGTCCAACATCAACTTTTTCTTGTAATAATAGTCATGGAGTATCATAGGAACACGATTTGAGATTTTCCTAGTAACCTCAGTCTTTTACAAATCCCTTAGATGTCTAGCCTAGATTTTGTAACTTCTATGGATAGTATGTCGAAGGTATAGACAGTGTTAGCATTGGTGAATCCCATCCGCATTATTTACTTCGATTAACTACCTTACACCACCTACAAGCCTTTCTCCCACACTCCACTATTATACTCTGGACGTTAGACCTCGGGGAAGCCCCAACCATGCTGCTACAGTCCACTTATTCTCACTCCAAGAGAATGTATATATATATAGATACACAATCAGGCTTTCCAACAAACCTCACTTAACATACCTATGAATGAACCAATTTAAAAAAAAAAAAGTAAAAAAATTATTTTTTTAATCAAATTTGGTGATTTACATAGTAAGGAGATCATCTATTAAAAAAATCATCGAAAAATTCAACTCAAAACTGGATGAGATAATGGAAAAAATTTGAACAATCGAAAATGCACGTATATATTCACTTTTTATTTCACCCACTTTCGAGTTGAATTTTTTGATATTTTTTTTTTGTATATGATCTCCACATTATGGAGATCATGTACACCAAATTTGGTTGGAAATTAGATATTTTTACTAGTTTTTAAAAATGGGTATGTTCATAGGTATTATAAGTGAGGTATGTTCGAGGGCCTCACTGTATATATAGACACACACACACAGACACACACACACTAGTGGTGACCTGTGCAATGCATGGTCAGGTGTAACGTATTTCGAAATATATTATCCAAATATATAATTTAATATATAATTATTATCAGTATTTGAAAATAAAGATCGTAGCCATAACTATGAGCATGTAAATTTAAGTAATGTGGTGAATAAAGAATACTAATCAAATTGAATATAAGGGATTGGTCTATTTCAAGCAAGCAACTTATGTTGAAAAAATAATGATAAAAAATAGTGTGATGTCGTGTTCGTGCCAAAATTGTGTTGTGTCGTGTTCGTGCCAAAATTATCACTCGTGTTAGTCGTATCATGTGTTTGTGTAGATATTATAACTCCATTCAATATATTAAGAAAATGAAATACAAACTTAGAATATTTGTTTATAACAAATTTATTGAAAATATCAAACTACAAACATAAAGGAAAAAATAATGCCCTTTATTATTACAGAAAACCACTATATACTTCACAGAGATATACCAGGATATGTATTTGTAAGGACATATTTTACATAGTCCGTAGTTACATTGCATATGTCGTATACCACTACAACCGTCGGAGGAAGTTCAGTTCATATGCTCGACAATATGGATTCGGATATCAACATTCTTCAAGAAAAAGACTTTATAGGATTGATTTTGGTAAGGTTGTGTTTAAATTTCATTAATGTTTCATTTCAGTGTTGGGATATTTTTGAAACAGTTTTCTAAGAAGATAAAAAAAATTTCTAAGGCAAAATGAATTTTTCAAGACCTCTAGGCGGAGTTTTTTTTTTTTGACGTTTCAGTCATTAAAACGACAAGTGTTTGTCGTTAGAGAGACAGGATCAAGTCATTCAAACGACATTAGATGTCATTTGAAAGGTCTTTCGAATGGTCGCTTGAAGCTTGCATCTGACGAAGGCATACTATTTTGGTTTTTTTAGTCATTTCTTACTGGATCTAATTACATAAGATGTCGTTCAAATGACCTCCATATGTCATTCAAATGACCTCCAGATGTCGTTTGAATGACCCGCTGAATCAAGGTTTTTATAAATAATTGCTTCGTAAATCTTTTTAATTTAAGATTTTGACGAAAACGAAACTTCAATATGTAGAATTTTCAATCTTCACTTTTAAGTTACAAAACCTTTATTTTTTATTCACAAATTGAAAACGTAAAGTAATTTCCTTTTATATAAATTCAATAAATGATGCGGAAGCGTTGAATGATGGTTCACAAATAAACAAAGCCAAATTTTAATTTCTTCAAAACAAATTAAAATAAGTTAATCCAAGTCCTAGAATTTGCCTAAGTCATATTTATCAATATTAGCAAGTTAGGCGAAATCAAATTGTAGCAAATGACTTGAATTAAACAACATTACCGAATATTTAATTTAAGTCCAAATTAAAGTGAGTGTGATGATTTAAACCGAATTTTATCTTGAATTATTCTAAGCATGCATTCTACGTTATTGAAGCAAGATAAAATAAACCAATCACACTACGCCGCGATGTACGAGGAAAAACCCAAGACGGGAAACAACCTCGGACGGCCCTAGCCACAAATCCACTAGCTACGGAATTATAATTACAAGACAGATAGACTTACAACGACTGACTCGATCCCTCTCAAGCCTCGACGCTTCTTCTTGTAGACACCTCTTCCTAGCGGATAACCTCGGAACACCACCGCGATCTCGGAATCCACCGATGGGACTTTCTATGGTCACCGTCACCCGTACATGGAGCCTTTATCCAAGTGGGTAGAATTGCAACAAAACGACTTCTTCTTTAATGGATGTAGAACCAAACCAAAACTTCTCTTCTTGAATTCGGTAGAGATAAACCGGTGCCAAACTCCAAGCAATTTAATATGTAAATAAGAACTTGGACTAAACACAATTGGGTGTAAACTAGAGTGTGAAGGATTTTCTCTTTGAAAAATTAACACTCAAAACATGAACATTTTCCTAAACCATTTTTGCTCTCAAACTCTCTCTAAGAGATAAACTAAGTTGGAAAAGTTATGGAAATGTTAAGTTGGAAAATGTCATTCCCGCACATATTAAAGTCAGTAAAAGTTGGTTAAAAACCAAGTGGGGAAGTGGGTGAAAAACTGCCAAAAACTGCCAAAAAATATTCCCGCCTGACAGCTCGTTCGAACGACATTTCGTTCGAACGAACTCTCGTTCGAACGACATTTCGTTCGAACGAACTCTCGTTCGAACGAGACTTCTAATGACGCACCAGTATGGACTTCGTTAGAATCTCGTTAGAAACCTCGTTAGAACGAAAAATCTCGTTCGAACGACATTTCGAACGACATACCAGTTTAGACTCGTTGGCAAACTCGTTCGAACGAAACCTGGTTCGAACGAAACCTGGTTCGAACGAAAAACTCGTTCGAACGACATTTCGAACGACTTCCAGAATTTTTTATAAAATTCGATTTTGGCCCAGAAACTTTATATACTTTAATTTAAAGTTCTAATTAAATTTTTCTGAAAGTAAAACCCAGTTTTTATTAAACCTAACACCCAATAAACTTTGTTCCAAGCTCCTATATATATATATAATTGCATTCATACCTTGGGAGCATGGAACTATAGTTGATGACGTAGAAACAAGGCACGCAAACCGGCATATTTGATGAAGCTTTATATTCTTTGCCGCTACGTCTTCAACAAACACTTCATAGGCTTGAGAATATTACATTTACATACTATCCTATGAATAAATGTTTTTGTCCGGAATTGAGCCAAAACTATATATTGACTCAATTGGAAATTTGTGTCCTTACAAATCTCCCCCTTTGGCTATTCGGGGACAAAAACTAAAACAAAATCCTAAAGGGCCGTAAAGCTCACTAGACTCAAAACATAACCCACCCAAACTTGACTCAACCCAAGGATCAAACGCTTTGCCATTGAAAGATGCCGCTTTAGAAGAATTCCTGCACACTTAAGAAAACTCATCAAATGCATAGGGAATATCAGAGTATTAAATGCAATTAATTAATTACTCCCCCTAAATTAATTCTCCCCTTTATCAAACACATGACCTACTTAGAAAGACGTCTCCCCCTAAGATAAATCTCCCCCAAACTAAGATACGATAATAATAGGATTAGATACCATTTCTCCCCCTATCATCATTCTCCCCCTTTTTGTTCAGGAATAGCAAAGGATAAAGAACTAATAAACATAAAAGCATGTTGAAGCTTAAAGTGTTAAGACATGAAAGCATATGGGCAAGAAAATAATAGGCAAAGACAAAACAAATATCATATATATATATAAACTAGAAATATATCAATGAAGCACTTGCATATATATATAGATATAAAAACACACATGACACAAAAATACAATAAGTTTGCACACTCGTATAGAAAAAATGTGTCATATGGAAACGGAAGTGTAGGGGTGTGAACTAGTAACAATTAAATTTAGACCCAAACACTTAATAAACATTCACGGAGTTCTCATTTGATTGCAAACTTTATCACATTTAAATATAACCTCATGTGACAATATAAAGATTGAACTCAATGAACAAACATACACAATGCATACAAAACTAGCATGATGATGATTCTACAAACCAAATAGAGTCATGACATTAAAGACAACTAGGATAAACGGACATTGTGCAAACCATTGATATACCATCCAATTCTCCCTCAATAAGCATATATATTCTTTTGCTTTTGAATGAATATATCAAACAAACATAGGCCTTGGCAAATGTTTTCTTTTTAATGCCATATATTCTATTTTCAGGCCTTTGGATCACGTATTTCTTTTAGATCCAATAAACGGTGGCTTACTATCGCAAAGGATTTAATTCATCCTTTCGGAGCCCTTCCCCGTGTACATTTTATTTATCATGTTTTCATTTCCACACAAATCTCACATGCAACGGATTTTGACATGCACTAGTCCTCCTAGGTCATATATATGTAGATGACTAGATTGGTAGGAGAACACCTCAAAAAGCTCAAATATAACATGTGACATTAAGATTTCAAAAGAGCTCGTGCTTGTAAAAATAGAATCCATTTAAACAATACAAAATCCAACTACTCCATATAAAGCATGGTAAAGAACATTTTAAGGATTGAAAATCTAAACCAAAAGTTCTAGTCACGTGGGAGCGTAAAAGATGGGATTCAAACACAAATATATGCCACTTAAAGTGTGTCAAACTAAAATACACACAAAAAAAATCTTTTTGAGTTTTTAACATTTTTAATCAAAAATAGATATTTACTCAAAAGGACAAACAAAAATCATTTGTATTTTTCATTAAGCTTAAATGAAATAAATAAAACACAAATGATAAACAAAAATCTTTTTATATTATGCAGTCAATTCAAGCAAAAATATAATACAAAAAGATAAACAAGTCATAATATCTAGCATGTGATATGAAATAATGCAATGACTAGAAAATGACTAAACAAGCATACATTTTAGCATGTGAATATAGCATGAAGTACAAAAGCTAAAGTATGCAAATACTAACACATTCATCCTTTAGATTTAGCAAGGGAGGAAACATGTGAAAGTAAATGAGAATCACAAATCCTATTTTGCAAGACAACCAAGTCGGATTTCCTCACCCAAATTAATGAAGAATGACTATCTTGGGGTGTTGGAACGTTAATTACTGTGGTTACTTTACTATGGGATTTTCTAGGAATTCGTTTAAGATCAAAACAAAATTTCCTAAGATGACCTTTTCGACCACAATGTGTACAAGCAAGAGCATGTCGAAAAGATTGACCTAAGGAGTGATCATTAAATGCATTCCTAGTAGATTCTCCTAAAACAGTGGTTTTGGCATTATGAGTAAATTCATTACAAGTATTGAAGCCTAAACCACAAGTGTCATTTTTAATTTGGACCGTTCCTAACATTTTATCTAGTTTTTCCGAACGACACTCCAAATCAAATTTGACATTACTAGAGTCTTTTAATTTATCTTGCAATTCCAAAATATTAGACTCTAATAAAACAGTTCGCTCTTCAAAAGCAAGAAGCTCCTTTTTCAAGGATTCCATTAAACCCCTAAGGCTATCTCTTTTGCCTTTTACATATTCTAGCTTCTCTTGAAGAGTACTCTCACGTGTCCTAATGTCTTCTATTAAATCATTTTCATCAACGACCTTGACACTCTTTCTTAAACTAGCTTCTAACTTCAAATTAGCTCTTTTCAATTTAATAGATTCTTTATAAAGTTCTTGAAAAGCATTTTGAAGCTCACTCACATTAACCTCTTCTTCATTTTCACTCTCTCTTTCATCTTCACTCTCACTATCATCAAAAACAAGAGAATCATGTACAATGACCTTGGAAGTGGCATGTGCTATCGTTTCATCAATCGATGAGTTCTCACTATCGCTCACATGACTAGCCATAAAAGTCACAAAATTTTTCTTAGTGGGGGAATCGGGCTTCTCTTCCTTATCACTATCACTAAGGGTCGCATTATATGAGATGGGTGGCTTAACCTCTTTCCTTAGTTTAGTGGGGCACTCAAACGCCCTATGGCCATAACCTTCACAACCAAAACACTTATCAGACTCGTCCCTATCTAAATTGTCATTACTAGTTTTAGGGAACTTCTTGGCTTTAGAAATCTTCTCGCTTTTATCATGTTTAGAAGTATCTAATTTCTTAAAATCATTTTTAAATTTATCTTAGTTAAATTTAAGAAATTTTCTAAATTTACGAGCAAACAAAGCCATATCTTTCGAGTCACTATCACTATCGCTCTCTACTACTTGTTTGACCTCTTTTCGGGCTTTTAAAGCAACGCCCTTTTCGATTTTCTTTTCAGTTTTAGAGGGAAACATATCTAGTTCATAGGTTTGTAAATCACCTACAAGCTCTTGTAATTTCGTAGAGGCTAAAGTGGGTAAAGAATTTAAAACGGTCACCTTTGGAATAAATCTATCGGGTAGGGACCTTAAAATTTTCTTTACAACACGGTCGTCAGGTATTTTCTCTCCCAAGTTAAAAGACGAATTAACAATATCAGAAAGTCTAGCATAAAATTCGTCAAAAGTTTCTTTTTCTTTCATTTTGATAGTTTCAAATTGAGTGGTGAGGTTTTGAAGTTTTGAAGCTTTAACGACACTAGTTCCTTCATGAGTTATTTGTAAAATATCCCAAGCTTCTTTAGAGGTTTCACACGTCATAATACGTTGGAATTCATCCAGTGTGACAGCGCTAAACAAGGCATTTAAACCACGGGAATTAAAATTAGCTAGTTTAAACTCATTTTCAGTCCATCTATCGGCGGGTTTGATAACACGTTCATTTTCAACTAAATAAGTTGGTGGGGAGTACCCGTTAACAACAAACATCCAAACTCTCTCGTCGATAGATTTTAGTGCCGATTTCATTCGGGCTTTCCAATACGCGTAGTTTGAACCATCAAAAATAGGAAATTTTGAAAATGGGGAAATTTCCATTTTAGCCAAAAATTGAAAGGATCTTAACGAAATAATTTATCGTTTTTGGCTCTGATACCAATTTGAAAACATAAAGTAATTTCCTTTTATATAAATTCAATAAATGATGCGGAAGCGTTGAATGATGGTTCACAAATAAACAAAGCCAAATTTTAATTTTTTCAAAACAAATTAAAATAAGTTAATCCAAGTCCTAGAATTTGCCTAAGTCATATTTATCAATATTAGCAAGTTAGGCGAAATCAAATTTTAGCAAATGACTTGAATTAAACAACATTACCGAATACTTAATTTAAGTCCAAATTAAAGTGAGTGTGATGATTTAAACCGAATTTTATCTTGAATTATTCTAAGCATGCATTCTACGTTATTGAAGCAAGATAAAATAAACCAATCACACTACGCCGCGATGTACGAGGAAAAACCCAAGACGAGAAACAACCTCGGACGGCCCTAGCCACAAATCCACTAGATACAGAATTACAATTACAAGACAGATAGACTTACAACGACTGACTCGATCCCTCTCAAGCCTCGACGCTTCTTCTTATAGACACCTCTTCTTAGCGGATAACCTCGGAACACCACCGTGATCTCGGAATCCACCGATGGGACTTTCTATGGTCACCGTCACCCGTACATGGAGCCTTTATCCAAGTGGGTAGAATTGCAACAAAACGACTTCTTGTTTGATGGATGTAGAAGCAAACCAAAACTTCTCTTCTTGAATTCGGTAGAGATAAACCGGTGCCAAACTCCAAGCAATTTAATATGTAAATAAGAACTTGGACTAAACACAATTGGGTGTAAACTAGAGTGTGAAGGATTTTCTCTTTGAAAAATTAACACTCAAAACATGAACATTTTCCTAAACCATTTTTGCTCTCAAACTCTCTCTAAGAGATAAACTAAGTTGGAAAAGTTATGGAAATGTTAAGTTGGAAAATGTCATTCCCGCACATATTAAAGTCAGTAAAAGTTGGTTAAAAACCAAGTGGGGAAGTGGGTGAAAAACTGCCAAAAACTGCCAAAAAACTGTTCCCGCTTGACAGCTCGTTCAAACGACATTTCGTTCGAACGAACTCTCGTTCGAACGAGACTTCTAACGACGCACCAGTATGGACTTCGTTAGAATCTCGTTAGAAACCTCGTTAGAACGAACAATCTCGTTCGAACGATAGACCAGTTTAGACTCGTTGGCAAACTTGTTCGAACGAAACCTGGTTCGAACGAAAAACTCGTTCGAACGACATTTTGAACGACTTCCAGAATTTTTTATAAAATTCGATTTTGGCCCAGAAACTTTATATACTTTAATTTAAAGTTCTAATTAAATTTTTCTGAAAGTAAAACCCAGTTTTTATTAAACCTAACACCCAATAAACTTTGTTCCAAGATCCTATATATATATAATTGCATTCATACCTTGGGAGCATGGAACTATAGTTGATGACGTAGAAACAAGGCACGCAAACCGAAATATTTGATGAAGCTTTATATTCTTTGCCGCTACGTCTTCAACAAACACTTCATAGGCTTGAGAATATTACATTTACATACTATCCTATGAATAAATGTTTTTTTCCGGAATTGAGTCAAAACTATATATTGACTCAATTGGAAATTTGTGTCCTTACACAAATCATACCAAATTCTTTAGTGAATCATTTGTGAGCCCAAGATTCAACCTTTTTGAAGTTTCTCTTGTAGAGACTACATCTCTACTGATGGATTGGTGATTCTTGAGGGAATTATTGGCTGATGATTGCGATCACTTGGGAAGACTTGAGGGTGTTCCTTGATGGAGACAGATCTGCAGTTCTTGTGGGCTCTTGAGGGATTTCATTGCTGATTTTGAGGTTGCGACCTATGTGAGTTTTCCGCGGTAGATTCATTACGTATTTCATTGCGTACTTTGTAAGTTGCGATTTACTGTTCATAGTGAAATAAAAGGTTTTTCCCTTTCGGGGGATTTTTCCTGAAATCTATTTTTCCATCATTTTGTGATTAGTTGTGATGGCATAAATGCATATTTTAGGGTTTAATTAATTTGAATCACAAATTGGTATCTAATTAAATAAGTATTAAATTAGAAATTTTCGAATCCATAAACAGTTGATATCGCATTCTCAAACTGGTATCAGAGCTTTAGCTCGGGATTTTTACCATTCACCAATTGGTATCAGAGAGGGTTTGTCTAATTTATCGAGTGATCATTTTTCGGTAATTTTTTTGTGATAACATTTTTTTCTATAAATATGATTTTGAAAAATTCATAATTTTTTCGATGGATAACATATATAATTGGTTTCCAGTCTTCGATTGGACAAATTATGCCTACTAGGAAGCCCACATGAAATCTGGTTTAAAAGAAATTGATGAGCGTGTCTAGATAGTTTGTGAAAGCAGGTGGACTCCTCCCATTGTCACTAATCCCAAACTTGTGTCGGAGTGGACTGGAGATAATTTTAAATTAAGCAATTTTAACTCTCGTGGCCTTAGTGCTAATTATGGACCCGTCACCCTTGATGGGTTTCGCCATATTATGACGTGAATCACGTCTAAAGAGGCATGGGATATCCTCTATTTAAGACATGAGGGTAGTAATGCAGTTAAGGCATATAAGTTGAAAATTTTTACCAGCCAGTTTGAGACAATCACGATGTCTGAGTCTGAGTTTTTTGAAAAGTTTTATGATAGGTTGTCAGATATATTCAACACGAGTTTTAATTTGGGTGAGAAAATTGATGAGACGAAAGTAATCAAAAAGCTTTTGAGGTCACTTCCAACCCGTTTTATTCCTAAGGTCTCTGTTTTAAATTCTTTTGGGATATTAGATACACTTAGGTTAGAAGAACTCGTAGTAGACCTTTAAACTTATGAGTTCGACATGTTTTCCTAAACCATTAAGCCTAAGGATAAAGGAATTGCACTTAAGGCACAATCTAGGAAGAGTGAGGAAGTGTCTAGGAAGAAAAAAAATAAGAATAAATAGCGAGTTTGTGAGTTCGAGTCTGAGGGCGAGTTTGATTTTGATGATATGGCCTTGTTTGCGATTTTTTAAAAAAAGTTTCTCAAGTTTTCGAAAGAAAATTCTTCTAATAAATTTTTTTTTGAGAAAAATGAAAAGAAATAAGAGGCCAATGAGTGAGGTGAGAAAGATAAATAGGAAGATGATATATGTTTTGAGTTCAAGGGCAAGGGTCACAAGGCATTTGAATGTCCCACTAGGGTAAAGAGAAAGGGAAAGAAGATTGTTATGCCAACTACTCTTAGCAATAGTGAGGAATAGGTGAATGATTTCGGGGATGAGTCATCACATGGTAAGTTTATCGCCTTTATGACAAGTCACGTGAGCACACCCAAGTTGTCCCACGACGATGAGGATACTTGTGTAGGTGAGAGACCCATTGATGATTTGAGTTTTTCGAGTGAGTGTGCTAGTGATATCCAAAAGGCGTTTAGAGATTTATACGCCAAGACCATAAAGAGGAAGAAGTTGAATAAGGAGTTAGGTCTTAAGGTGTTATATTTTGAGAGAGAGATAAATGTTTTGAGGGGATTTGAGCCGTCGACGACTCAACTTGAGAAGGTGAAGGTTTCTTTGAGTGAGTAGTAGATCGCCGTAGGTCGACAAAAGAATGAACTTCAAGACTGCGTGTCACTATAGAGGGAATATCTAAGAAGGTCGGTAACATGCTCCTCGGTCCCTCTTTGGGTAAAGTTGAGTGACTAGGAATTGGTCATGACGGTGCGTCCACTTCCCATATTTCACCCGAGCCGCTTTTGGAGTTTGTGATAGATCCACATGGATCTCGACCCAACCCACCTAGGAGTCCATTACTCGAGAGGAGAGTTCATCTAAGAAGTTTTAGGTGAGCTGTTCCTAATCCTGTATATGTTTTCACTCATTGCAAAAAGAAAGGAAACCTTATGTTTTTTTTAAGTTAGGTAGTGTGTCACATAATGTTTTGTCATGTGTTCTCACACATGCACCCACACATAATACGTTTGATGCTCCTGGAGATTACATGAGAGAGTTCGCACATATTCGAGAGCATATTAAATTTTTGGTCAAGACTTTATGTGATTTGATGAATGTTTTTAATAGGATGTCACCACCTTTGAAAAACTCCTCTGCACCTAATGGTTGAGGTTTAGACTTCTTTGCTAGCATAGGATGATTTTCTTGATGATATGTTATGCCTATTGCTAGCGTGTACCACTTTTGTATTTTTTTTTCCATTTTTGATATATTTTTTGAAAACCCAAAACCATTTTCATTTTTGAAAGATTTTGGAAAAACACAAAAAGATTTTCTATTTTTTTGAGAAAAATTGAAAAAGCTAAAAAGATTTTATTTCGATAAATTCTTTAGAAAAAGCAAAGATTTTTGTATTTCTTTTTACACCGTTTATGGATAGACATTTAGGATGACCAAGTCAAAACATCATTCCATATCCATGTGACTATTTGATAGTGATTTGAGACGCATCATCATTTCAGCTTGTGCCTTACAATGTTTGGAGTCATTGAGATTTGATTTGAGATTACTTTTTACATGTTTTACTCATGATTTAATTTATTAAACACCTGCACATATTTGTTTGATTATTGTACTTGCTATCACATGTCGGTCGAAATGTTTCCATCTCAATCCTGTCTTAAAACGAACCAAATGCGATAAAACTTGATAATGAAAGTAGTGCATGTAAGAACCATTACCTGTGAGGCCTTTGTTTAAAATGATGAGTGAACTAGGAAAGCATACTAAAGGAACACATATCATTTCCAATTAAGCTACCTTTTAAACGGGACCTAAAAAAGTCTGGCAATGTAAAATGTATCCAAGGACCAAAGAAGTTGAAAAGAGGTCGGAAAAAAAAATTAAGGCAATGAAAAGATAAATATGCTTTAGATCACCTTAATAGAAAAGTAAAAAAGATTTATTATTTACGAGGGTGTTTGGTTGGAAATAAAACAACGGGTTTGCATGTCTTGACAAAGTCTTGAAAAAGCATTACATAGTTTTAGACGTTATTGGTGTGGAAATCATATTAGACTTTAATGTGTTGATTAAATTGAGTCGATGTCATTTGAATTCAACATTTTTTGTACACCCAAGGACGATCTTGAGTTCATTCGTTAGGAGTATCCATATTCATCGTGCACATATGTTTTGTTTGATTGCATTGATATTCCTATCAAATTTGTTCACACCCATTCATTCCGTTTCCACGATTTGGTTATCTTAGTGTAAATTCACGGGGTGTGATATTTTTGTAAATTTCTTGAAAATTTTTGAAAAATAAAAAATAGTTGGTGGATGCGTTTGAGTTTATCCTTGAATGATCGTAGTTGATTTATTTGTGATGTTTTTCTACGATTTTCTTGTCACTCCGTATTTTTTGTGTTTATTATTTTCCTTGTCTATTTCAAACAAATAAATAAGGGGAGGTTAAATGAATTATGATTTAATGGGGGAGTTTGTATTATGAGGGAGATTTGATTATGATGATTTGATATTTAATTTATGTTTATCTCATTTCAAACTCGATACGTTATGAAGGTATTTGTTTCCTACCTCATGTGTGTCGGTACAAATTTAGAGGATCAATATTTTTCACACCACGATGATGACAAAGAAACGTTAAGGATTTGAAGATATCAAAGTTGAAGATTTTTGAAAAAAGTTTAAAGACTTACATTTTCAAGACCTTTTCACTTTTGGGTTTATGGGAGGGTATTATATTTTTATAGTACATTTGATTTGATAATTCGAATTGTTTTTAGTTTGTATCGGCATAGACATAGAAGGAGATTTATAAGGACATATTTGACATAATCCATTGTTACATTGCATATGTCGTATACCGGTACAACAGTCGTAGGGAGTTCAAGTTCATATGCTCATAAAGACGGATCCGAATATCAACATTCTTCAACAACAAGCCTTTGTAAGATAGATTTTGATAAGGTTGTGTTTAAAGTTCATTAATGTTTAATTTAAGTGTTGGGATATTTTCAAAATAGTTTTCTAACAAGTTGAGAATTTTTTCTAAGGAAAAATTAATTTTTCAAGACTTATAGGCGGAGTTTTAAAATATTTTTTTTGACGTTTCAGTCATTATACCGATAGACTCAAGTCGTTCAAGCGACTCATCTACTGACATTAGATGTCGTTTGAAAGGTCATTCGAAGGGTTGCCTAAAGCTTGCATCTAACGAAGGCATACTGGTTTGGTTTTCTTTTGGTCGTTTCTTACTGAATCTAACGACATAAGATATTGTTCAAATGAACTGCATATGTCATTCAAATGATATGCGTATCTCGTTTGAACGACCCACCGACTCAAGTTTTTTTATAAATAGCTGCTTCGTAAATCTTTTTAATTTAAGACTTTGAAGAAAATGAAACTACAATCTGCAGAATTTTCAGTCTACTCTTTTAGGTTATAAAATCTTTTTTTTATTTAAAAATCATGCCCAATACTTTAGTGAATCATTTGTGAGCCCAAGATTCAACCTTGTTGAATTTTCTTTTGTAGAGACTACATCTCTACTACTGGATTGGTGATTCTTGAGGGAATTACTGGCTGGCGATTGCGATCATTTGGGAAGACTTGAGGGTGTTTCTTACTGGATACAGAGCTGTAGTTCTTGTGGGATCTTGAGGGAGTTCATTGCTGATTTCGAGGTTGCTGCCTATGTGAGTTTGCCGCGGTAGATTCATTATGGATTTCATTGTGTACTTTGTAAATTTCCATTTACTGTTCATAGTGAAAAAAAAGGTTTTTCCTTTCGGAGGATTTTCTTGAAATATGTGTTTCTCGCATTTTATGATTGTTTGTGATGGCATAAATGCATGTTTTAAGGTTTAATTAATTTGAATTACAATTTATCATCTAATTAAATAAGGTTTAAATTGGAAATTTGCGAACCCATAAACAATCGATATCACACTGCATTCTCAAATTGGTATCAGAGCTTCAGCTCGGGTTTTTTACCATTCATAATATTCTAGCAATTTAAAAAATAGTACAAACAATCAAAGATTTGTATGACCGAATAAATGATCGTGACCAAAATCTTTATTCTAATGGTTTTGAATATAATCAATATTTTGAATTCAACCAAGTAATTCCTAAAGAATATAAATGTTAGCACACAATTCAAAATAGTTAGCTCAAATGAACACAAAAATCGATCAAACCTTAAAAATGTATATATTTTCCACGAGTCATGTATTCCCCTTTAATAAAACTAAGAGCAAGTATTAATATTATCTATGAGCACAACCTCCTTTGATTTCGTTCGCACAGCCATGTCCTCGTAGAAAATCATACAGTGCTGAAATAAAACAATGCAAAAGGACTTAGTAATGTGTACATATGAAAACAACTTACTCATGTGTTTTCTAGTAACAAAAAACAAAAATCAACCACAAAAATAAAAATGGACCCAAGACACCCAAGGAGAAGGACTTGAATACCATTTTAAATATTCGCTTTTTGAACACATTATTGTCGTCAATCCAAGACCAATTATTTTTAAGCATAAAGAATAAGAACACACAGATGCATCCAATTAATGAGTCATACCAATGATCAACTACTTTAATAAAATCTGAAATTTGAATGAATTTCGATTTCTTTCTCATCGCATATCTGAAATTTCACCTGGTAGTATCTTGAAGAATAAAGAATGGGTATACTATTAGTCCAAGCTTAAAACTAACCCTTAAAAATAAAAGGTTAGTGAATTTCATATTCCACATTCTTCACACACATGTTATTCATTCACTACAAATATTAACCTATCAATGCCTATTATAAATTAGTTAAATGGAACTCAAAGACCACTTTTGGATACACTGAAAGTAACATAATACTAAACAATCTAAATCGCACCTGTTATTCATTCACTAAAAACATTAACCTATCAATGCGTATTCTAAATTAATTAAATGGAATTAAAAGACCACTTTTGGATACACTGAAATTACCATGAGCTTGAAGCCTCTTTGAGGCATTTACTCAAACACATGGGCACTAAAAAATCTAAACCGCTAATTTAATGTACAATAAAAAAATCATCTTTTTTCCCAACCTAGTGTCTCTAATTGGGAAAACCCAATTATCAATCCCATATTCTCTAGTGTATGAAAAAAAAACTTAAATATATTATTCTTGAGATCATTTGACAGTAACCATACTTGCAGATAGAATCTATAGTTGTGGGGATACCACAACTCATTGATGAACCATCTTTCACCCTCCCATCTCTATAAGCCATATAACCACCATAAAATACACATCCAAACACGGAGGCACCAATATCTGAACTATAACAACATTGATATTGACTAGAAATGATAAAAACTAAGCTCATATACGCTAGAAATGAAGACGATTAAGTACCTCATTATTTGGTCCTATACCCATTTTGTCCACCTCATAATTAGAAACCATATCTAAAAAAACCAAAAAAGTGTTTTTGAAGGTGTGCGTGTGTGTGATTCCAAAAAGGAGATTAAGCCTCTTCGTCAAATCGAGAAATTGTGGTCTTCCCCAAAGATTAAGCCTTCAACTTGTAGTGTTGAGTTAGTAAACATAGGGGCAAAGGTGATGGTGTAGCGATGTTAGGCAATGGTGTTGAGGAAGATATTTTAAATGTGTTTTTGAGGGGGAAGAAGGAGAAAGAAAGATTGAAAAGAATGTGGGAGTGTTTGAGTTTAAAATACATTGCGAGGGAGTGGGTGGTTTATAATACATGTGGAAACAATTAAGAGAAGTGGGTGATTGATTTTCGGAAATTCATTTTCTTTGGAAGTAATAAATGCAAGGAATGGGAGAAGGAGTTTCCCAAAAAAAAAAGGAAAGAGAGTTTCAAAGGAGCCACCAGTATATATATTTTATTCAGAAAAGTAAAAGTTTGATAAAAAAAGGATTCATGGATTGGAGGGCTGAGAAGAGAACATATATATATATATATATATATATATATATATATATATATATATATATATATATAATATGATATGATAGGGAAGTTTTTAAACTGTCTACACATTTTGATGGTGAGGATTAATGCCACCTCATTACATATTTTTACAAAATAGAGGGTGAAGATAAGTGGCACGTCTTACTCATTTTGAATTCTCCAATTTCGATGTCCCGCTCAAATATTTATTCTCCTATCTCTCCTACTTTATCTCCTCCCTTCCTAGGTAATGCCACTCTCTCTCCTTTCAGACATTAACCCTAACCAACCCCATCTGAAAACCCTCACTACATCCAATGCACATACCTCTATGTATCTTCTTACATCGGTCTTCAAGCATATCTTTTATATATAATTTGAAATAAATTCTCTCTATCATGCTTCTACCAAATCTCTCACTACCTCCAAACACCATTACCATCACTCCAATTCATTTTCTTCACCGGTTCACCCCCTCTGTCCCTTCAAGCCCCCTCCCACTCTCAATCCATCGCCTTAATTTTTTATTTTACAATAATTTGGCCCAATATATCTATCTATATTTTTATTTATTTCTAACGATTTTTTTGCATCTACTGATTTATCTGATTTCATGAACATGATATGTCTGTTCTAATATGTGTGTTCTATGTACGAATTTGTGTTGGAACTTTGTGCTTTGAGTGGTGGGTGGATTTCCCGAATCAAGAATCATGGGTTTTGAATTTTATGTTAAAAACCTTAGATTTCATTTAAGATTTTTATTATTATATCTTCATGTGATGCTGCCTTCTTTCCCCCTTTGATTTTTTTCATTTATTTGTTCTTTATGCGATAATTTTGCATGGATAATTGTCTATATCAATTTTGTAACTTTATTTGTTGAATTTGTTGAATTTGTTGGGTTGGAGGTTATTGAAACTTAGTACTCTTATATTTTTGGTTTGTAGGTTGCAAAATCAGGTGTTCAATTCCCATACCGAAACTGGGGGTTTGTTTCTCTATTATGTATTGAGAGGTACACTATTTTTTGTGCCTCTTTTGGTTCGGTTTGTTAAGATTTTTCATTTCATTTTGAACTCAGTTTGAAACCTATGTAGAGCAGATCTTTCGATATGTTAAGTAAAGCTTAAATTTGGTTTGGTTTATTCATAATAAATGTATATTTGGTTCAATTTGTTCATAAGAAGAGCTTTGAATTGGTTTTGAACTTAGTTTGAAACCTATGTAGAGTATATCTTTCGATTTGTTTACATGTATATTTTATTCGGCTTAATTTGGTTCGATTTGTTTATAAGAAATTCTATCAATGTATATTTGGTTCGATTTGTTCATGAACAGAGCTTTAATTTGGTTCGATTTATTCATATAAGTTCGGTTTGTTCATTTATAGATATATATATGTAGAGGAGAGATTTAATTGGGTTCATATGTATTTGAGTAGAGAGTTGGGTTTGTTCTTAGCTTTAATTCATATATTTGTGTATTACTATACAGAGCGTTTATTTATGAGTTTAATAACTTTATCTTATATGGGTTTCATATATTAAGTTTTGATGAGAATTAACTCATTTTATAATATCTATAGGTTATATATCCATAGGTTATATACTTTAATACACTATAGAATGCATCTTGTTTGACAAAAAAGCCAAGGTGAGACATTTTCTCCTTTTTTTGTAGCAAAGCTGATATCATATCAATTTGATTTATTGTGTATGTGGTCTAATATTATGTTTGTAGTTTATTGTGTTATGCTTTAATGTGCACAGGTGAACCAAACTTCCTATTATGACGATGGATACTAAGTTATTTACAAAAAGGGGTGATTAACAACACTTTGAACATTATGATTCACTTTTAACTATATTTTTCATCCTCTTTTAATTGTATTTTGTTGCTGTGTGCTACAGTTTTGACAGAGGTAGACCTTTTTGATTTTGTGTTGGGTGGTGTATGAATCACCTCAGCGAACATTGCACGCAAAATGTTGTGGGCCAGAATTCTGGACCAGAAGGAGGGATTACTACATTGTTAGGACCTAATCCTCCTCCATGTCGAGATTTAGATGCCTGTTGAATTAATTTCTTCAAATGTTCTCTCTAATAATCCAAAGGTTGGATGTTCACGGGTATATAATGGCTGTGTAAGCTCTTACTGACCATGTAATCTCTATTTGTGTGTTTTTTCAAAACTAATATTTGAAATTATTGAATGCACATATAACTGGGCATACAAGTTGTAATTATAGATACATTTTGAACTTAAATTGTGCCGATAAATTATGTGTTCATCACTGCCAGTAATAATATATACAGGGAGTTTACAACAAGAAAGATTTATATGTAATAATGTTATAATCCTATGTTGGTTGCCTTGAACTTTTGGCCTTGAAGAATTAATAATTTCATAATTTAATAAAGTAGATTGTCGTTGACCTTGAATTTCATAATTTCCTAACTTTGGGCGTTGAAGAATTGAGAATTTCATAATGGATTGTTATTGACCTTATTAATGTAATCAGTTGTAATATTGAATAGAGTTAATTATAGTTAATTAGTTTATATTTAATTAGTGTAGAAGCAGGTCATCGGTTTGGGTCTGAAATTTATAGTTAATTCGTTTTTTTTTCTTGATTCTAGGTTTTTTTGCTTAGAATGTTGTCTTTTTAGGTAGTTTGGAGGTTTTGGGGTTTTTGAACCATAAATTTTTACTTTTTAGTTGTTTGCTACAGTTTCTACACTATAAATGTTGCTTTGTTATTTTATTGTTTTACTTTAAACCACAAAACCACCCGAGCTTCAAAATGTTATATCTATGTTGTTTTCTTATTAACATGTATAACATTATGTCCATTTTCATACTTTTTCTCATAATAATATCAGTATTTTCACATGAAGTACTGATGTTTCATTGTGTTAACTATTCTTTAATTACCGCCATTCCTTTAAAGGTACGTATGTACTCCTATGTATCTCACTATTAATTAATTAAGTCCGTTTCAACAGTCTCATATTTATTACCCAAATCATCTCTTACTACCTGTTGTTGGTATATGAATGCCGTTTTACAATGTGAATATATGCAGGTTGGAATTACTGGGACTTAAGATATGGCTTCTTCCTATTCTAATTAGAGTTGCATTGATTCTTTTTCCATACTCAGTTTATGTTCATAGTATAAAAGTATTCATATGCCTTTGACTAGGTATGCTTTTTTCTTTAAGTATTCATATTCATATTCATATACTTTTCTTTTTGTAATTTTAGACACATTTTTATGGATAACACCATTGAATTAGGGTGCATATCCAATATTATCTATTCCGATTTTCTCTTTTTTTTGGCAAGTCTATTGTTGAATGACACCCTCCTTAAACATGCCACCACTTGATCGATAACAATGAGCAGAAATAATGCTTCGCGCTTGGATGAGTTGCAAGGAATTGGCGAATATGTACTCAAATAATCACAATAGTCAATTTATAGTATAAACATGAAGTTGTATTTAACAGTACTAATTGAATAGTTCATGTAATTAGTTGTTCTAATTCTTTTGCAAATCTACAAAGTAATCTATTTGGCAATTGAGTGTTCATCACTACAATAAACCACGCATGTGTAATCGATTATGTTGCTTATACAAGGTCCAGGACGGACTATTTATATTGTTGTTGAGAATTTTTTATTTCTTAAACAGGGTGAATACTCTTATAAACAAAGGAAACTGTGTCCAAATTTTCTAGATTATTTACACTTATTTGTGTTGTAAAAAATATTTTGACTTAAATTATTCACGATTCAATACTTTGAATAATTTTCTCCATGCTTCAGGCACTATATTCAATACCCCAATTCTATTTGACAATATGAAAAGCAAACTTCTGTTGGGAACAAATGACTTACGTGATAAAGTGTAGTTCAAAGATGTTTACACTTTTGTGTTGTCTAAAAAACTTTACGACTTAAATTTGTATTTAATGTCTATGATGTTTATGCGAGATTCAAGACGGACAATGACTATTTTTGTGGACTATTTTATATTTCTTAACAATGTGGATAATACTATAAACAAATGAAAATCTATCCAAATTTTCTTAATTGTTTAAACATTTGTTGTAAAAAATTGACTTAAATTGTTTACACATTCAATACTTTGAAAAAATTTCTTTGTGACTTTAGGCATGGTCATACTTTTAGTGTGTGTATATATATATATATATGTATATATGGGAGGCTTTTTAATGGTTAAGGGGCGTCGAATATAAGATTAACAAGATCGAAATAGGCCAAGCAAAGTAGTCAAGTGAGTATAACACCAAAAAGTTAACTATCATAGCCTTACCGATTGTTAATTATTATGATGCCCTGTATTTTTTTTAATAATTAGGTTGATGAAGTCTCTTTACTAAATAAAATAGTTTGTCAATTCAATTTAAATATCATCCTTATCATGAAATAATAATCAATTGATAAGGAAAAATCACAATAGAGAGCGATATGATAAATTCTTAATGATCATATAATATGGATATAATCAATCACCATGACTGAGTAAAACTGTATCATAAGAACTAGTACATGAAAAATCTCCTAAATCATATTGTCTTCAAAACTGTGTACAAATGCTAAGAATAAAGTAAACCCCTCATCTCTCAAACATGAAGTAAATAAAACTAAAATTAGGTTCAACACCTACATCTCCAAAATTCGGTGGGAATCGGAATGGAAGATTGCATAATCGAGTAGGACACTAAGTCGGGTACACTGGAGAACCTGAAATAATGCGAAGGGCCAGACCTATCGCAATAAGATAATAGATACACACTTAAGTAGTAAAACAATCAATCACGAATATAAATAATAATTCTAAATTTACTAGATTAACCTTTATACCCCGACCTTTACTGATGTAGTTTCCTTTAAATTGTGTATTCAACAAAAATAATTAAATCTCATAATGTTTATCCTAATGATATTCAAGAAGTTTATTTTATCTTTTAATCATTTGTACCTACCCCTTATGTGTAAGGGCAATAACGCATATGCTATACATGGAGGATAAATTCAAGATATAGTTTATGTCTGATCATGTAAAATATTATAATTCATGGGGTGTAGGTTGTTTACCATGAGTTGGCTACTCATAACCAAAATTGAAACCAAATAACCAATACCCAACAATCCATTACCCTTATAAAATTTCAACGGATTATAATTATTAATCATACATGGGAGTATTCGATTCTTTAATTTTTAGTATATTATGGATAAAAGAAGAATATATAATTCCAACTAAGAATTAATATTTATTCACACACTTTTATCAAAATTGTAATGCTTCTCCAAATCCCAATTCCCCAAACTTAAGTGGTTAGAATTCAACATATAATCCATACCCAAATCTTCCATTATAATTAGAAGGGAAATCCTAATTTCATATCAAAAGAATAATCTACAACATATAATTACAATTATGGGAAATTTCTACTTTGTTAGGGAAAAATTTCAGTAAGAATAAATAATTTTCAAAAACCCAATAATAACAAATTAAATTAATCTAGAATCAAAATCCAATAATTGGGTTTCTTTGTTTGCTCATAAAAATCTTAAATTTGGAGGTGTGATAAATACAAAAATAACACCTAATTATTTCTACCAAATTCTTTAATTTATGAAAACATATTTATGTAGATTATACCATTTATATCACAAAAGAAGGGAGTATAATTGTCTTACCTCAATTGAAGAAATTTCCAAAATAATAAAGAATAGTTGTAGGAGAAATTCCCTCTAAGATTGCTCCTCAATTAATGAAAATAATCCCCCAAATGTGTAAAAGAAATCCGTCTTGAAAAGTAGTTGAACTGGCCCTCCAAAAGTCCTTTAGAATTGATCCAAATATCTCCTAAATATTCTTACAGAAAAATCTAATTTTTATCTCCAATAAAAGGTTATATTTACAGGGTTGCAAATATGTAAATGTTGTAGAATTTGGATAAGGTTTAAGGGTCAAATTCTCTATCGGTAATGAGAGGCAGTAGGGTTTTGGTACAGACTTTTGAGCAATGAAGATAATAAATGAGTTTCCCTTTTTTACAAAGGAAATAAGTACCGCTTCAAATTTCTTTTAGATATTTCCATAATATATATATATATATATATATATATATATATATATATATATATATATATATATATATATATATATATATATATATATATATATATTTCTTTTCTTAAATGGAACCCTAATTTATTTATTTTCGTTTTCCTTCCTAACTTCCCCTTTGACCTAAACCACTTCCCAAGTGATCTTTTAAATATATTTTTACCCTTAGCCTTCTTTCAAAATTTCTTTTGTGCCAAACTCTTCATTTACTTTTTATAATTACAATCAAATCCCACACATTTAATTATTTATAATTAGGCCTAAAGGCTTTATTAATTTATTAAATAAAGTCTAAAATTCATCAAATGACTTCTATAGTTATAATAACTCAACCAATTCTATTTCAACTTCCACTAACACAAATAAAACTTTATTCTTCACTTAAATAATTATAAAATTCAAGTCTTCACTTAAACTAATTATTTAATATTCTCCCAAAATCCCTTACTAATCAATTAAATTCCTTTTAAAATTACGGGGTATTACAATTATCATATAATCTATCAACATACTGTTGATAGATAATAATAGGAGTTTGGATCATTACCAGCGTCTTATACATTTTTTACTCTCTTGAGTCTTAAACTAAGATAGGAACCCCTTTAAAAAGTCCACCATTTACTTTTTAAGGGCCTCTTGATTAGTTACGAAGCTAACAAATACCTTAGACTCTCTAGGTTAAAGCCTAAGGGGATTTTAGATTTTAAAACTCTCATTTATAATATAATATACGATAAACACCCTTTCATAATGGACATGTGATCGTTATCTCAGTCTAAACCATTTTATATCCTTGTCTACCCACTAACTCATCTGAGGTGCAACAAGGTGAACATGTTGTGTTTGAGGTCCGAAACGATTTCAATACTCACCAGTTTGGCTCCGTTTGTGGAAACGAAAATTCCATTCAATAAAAATCATGTTACTTTTCTTTTGTTTGTATGACTACCAAATCCAAGTTAGCTCTTTAAACAATATGGAAGCCCATCAAAAGGAGCTTCAAGAGAAACTCAATGATGTTCTCAAGAGGCTTCCTTTACCACCCGTGGTGGAGTAACCATACAAATCTAAACATAGCATAACCGGAGAAAACAATGAGCCTCCATTAGATGGAGAAAATAATCAGGAGGATATGGTCATATTTCCATAATGGTATGTAACTTGTATCGTCGTTAGGGATAGGTTGTCACTTCCCAGATATCAATCCTAATGTGGTTCCAAGGTAACTAGTCCCTGGGATAACGATATCAAGAAGGAGAAAGATATGTTGGGAAACTTTCAACCAGTACAAGATACAAACTACAATTACCATAGAGTTGGCCCTCCAAAAGACACTGTCTCCATTATCCAATGAAGTTTGGCACTATATTTTTACCCCTGAATAGAATGTTCATAGTATTGAACCATTTGATGTGTCCAAATATCCCATCGATCACTTAGAGACTTATAAATCCCCCATGGTTCTTAAAGATACCACGAAATATTTCTTGTATAAAACCTTTCCCATTACTTTGAGGGGGATGGTTAAACACTAGTTTTACAAGCTTAAACTGGGGACCGTTGGAAGATTTACGGATTTATCTAGGTCTTTTGTCAACCACCCCATAAGAGCTTAGAAGATGATAAAGTCAGCTACCTCCATTTTCCAGCCCGATTCTTTCATAGATTATGCTAAAAGATTCACTCAAGAAGCTCTACAAGTTAATGATCTAAATGACACTATTTATGTGGCGACCTTCATCATAGACCTTAAATCAAAAAAAATGAGGAGGACCTTCAATAAATTACCCACTCAATATATGAAGCAGATGCTAGAAAGAGCTCAGAAATATATGAATATGGAATATGCGGTCACGATGAGGCGTTCGATGGCCTCCACCCAATGGGGGAAGAGGAAAGATATATTCTCCCACCCCGTAGAGTCCCTAGAGGTAGTTGAGAACAAGAAGAGGAATAATGGAGGAAAGAATAATGGACCTCTAGAGGTTAAGGACTCCACTCCACTCACAATCACTATAGAAGAGGTCTTCTTAGATGTAGAGAGACGAGATCTCATACCTTTATACAACCTATGAGATCTTTAGAGGATAGGAGGGATAAGTTTAAATATTGTTGATTCCATATAGACTATGGGACCAACACTAGTGACTCCATTCGACTCAAGGAGGCTATTAAAGGACTGATCAATAGGGGATATCTTAAGGAGTACGTGGAAAAAGATGTAAGCAAAGGTTAGTGCAATATAAAGGGGAAAAAATGATGTCCTTATGATCAATGTGAACATCATCTCCAGATGATTTTATGGAGGTAGACCATTTTTAACTACGAAAATTCTCACCTAAAGAGCATGCAACATAAGGGGGATTAAGTAAATAATGTCTACTATCAGATTCAATATCCAAAAGAATCTCCCATGATGGTTTTTCTAGACATGAACATCAGGGGAATCCCCTTCCCTCATGATGACCCTCTAGTCATCATTGTGATTATGTGAAACACAAGTATGAAAAGGGAATTAGTTAATATATGGAGCTCAATTGATATCTTATTCCTAGACAATTTCAAGGCCATGGGCCTCACCATGAAACAAATGTAAATTATCAATACCCCATTCATTGTGTTCAACAAAGAACGAACCTATTCCACGGGATATGACACTTTCCCCCTTGCATTTGGTTCTAAGGATTATTATTCCACCATTTTGAACAAATTACTAATGGTAGTCTTGAATTCAGCTTACAACGTGATCATGAACGAATCTTTTCTTAATGAGTTGGATGCAATTATGTTTACTCAAAGGATGGTGGTGAGGTTCCTAACCTCCATGCACGTCGGAGAAGTGTTTGGAGAACAAAAAAAAAGTCAAGGAGTGCTACAACGCTTCCATGAAAGAAAAGAAAAGAGCACTGGAAATAACCTAGAGCTTGTCTGAGGTCCCAAAAATCTTGGATAAAAGTGATAAAAACCTTATAGAGGTTTTTCCTTAATTCTCCGCATGAAATGCCTGAGTTCCCGCGAGAGAATTTGGCCATAAAGATGATGAATGTGGATACTTTAGATCCATAAGATGAAGAAAATGAACAAAGGGGTGAGCTAGAGGAGGCCCTCATTTCTATTTGAATAGATGAAGAAGATAATACCCTCATTGAAATTTGATTTGGTCTGAGCTCCTCCCTTAAAGAATATCTAACCTAATTCTTGAAAGAAAATAAGGATGTGTTTACTTAGATCCACTCAGATATGATCCGGAGGTCATGGTCCACCACCTTAGTGTGTACCCAAACCATTGGACAATATGCTAGAAAAAGAGATTATTGAGGACCTAAATGAATACAACTACTAATAAGGAGGTTGACTAGATCCTAGATGACATTATCATCAAAGAAGTAAAATATCTAGCGTGGTTTTCTAATGTGCTACTAGTGCCCAAGCCCAATGAGAAATGGTACATATGCATTGATTTCATTGATATTCATAAAACCTTTCCTATTTATTGTTATCCCTTACCTCACATTGACATATTAGTAGATTACACTGCTGCCACGAGCTACCCTCCTTGATGGACACCTATTTGAGGTATAATCAAATAAAAATGGATCCCATAAATGAGAAAAATACCTCATTCATTATAGAAAAGATTACTTACTACGATAGAGTTATGCCTTTTGGACTAAATAATGAAGGGGCTACCTACCACAGGGTGGTAAAATCCATCTTCAAAGACCTGATCGAGAAAACCATAGAGGTCTATATCGATGACATGCTAGTCAAGAGCTTGGAGGCTCAAGACCATGTGAAGAACCTCAAGGAGGCCTTTTTGCATCCTTAAATGGATACAAATGAACCTAAACTCAAAGAGCTGTGCTTTTAGGGTAGCTGGAGGATAATTCTTGGGCTTTATGGTCACCAAACATGTCATAAAGGCCTACTTGGAGAAGATCCAAGCTCTACATGATATTGAGTCCCCGAGAAAAGTTAAAAAATTTTGAATCCTTGCTCAAAGAGTTTCTTCCCTCAATTATTTGGTCTCTAAGTCCATGAACAAATTCTTGCCTTTCTTTAACATACTAAAGAAGGATTTTAAGTGGACTCCAAAGGATGAAGAATATTTCCATGCTCTTTCCCAGGTCATTACTGGTAATACATGTAATTATACCTTGCTGCCTCCCTAACCAAAGTCAACTCAACCCTAATTAGAGAAGAGTATGGGTTCTAATGTATCGTTTACTATGTCAATCGATCTTTATAGGGGATTGAGAGAAAATATACAAGGATGAATAATCTCTCTTTCTATTTGATTAACTTAGCCAAACGTCTAAGGCCTTACTTTCGATCACATGCCATAGTGTTCATGACTTATAAACCCTTTTAATAGATCCTACACACGCCTAATACCTCAGGAAGGCTTCTCAAGTGGTCTATGGAGTTTGGGTAGTTTGACATCAAGTACGAACTACAAAGTGCCATCAAAGGTCAGCCTTAGTCAATCTCATAACAAAGTTCATCAACTTGGAGGAGATAGAGGAAAAGCTCAAGAGCTCAGTGACAATAGAGTTGGTTCCTAAAGAGACCAAGCACCCATTGTTACAAAATATATACACTAACCTTCCAATGCGGGTCTTTCATGTAGATGGATCTTCCAATAGCTTAGGTAGCGGAGCTGGACTTAACAGTTCGATCCTAGATTAAGGTAAAATTTCTCTTACCATTTATTTTCAATCAAGCCACCGAGGTATGTGAGGCTAAAGGAGATCGAATGATAGGATATCTGGCAATTGTAAAGAACATCATCGAAAGAATCTCCAAATTAAATGACAAAGGATTTTCTAGGGTAAACAATTCTAAGACTAACCATCTTACATGAGTGTCCACTTCATATGAGGTTGATCCCGATGTTTTAATAGTCACCATAAACCAAGCAAACATCACTAGCTCCAGATCAATGTTGCAAAAGTTGACCAGGGCTTAGACTGGACCACGCCCATCAAAATATACCTCAGGGGTGGAGTGTGTCCAATGGCATGCTCCAAGATAAACACATAAAGTCCTTAACATATATGAACTATCTAGAAAATGGGGTCATATATGAGAATATGTACTTCTTAGGACCTCAGTGATGCCTCAATCCGCTAAAAGTCGACTATGTCCTTAAAGATCTCCATGAAGGTGTTTGTGGTGCTAACACTACCCCCAAGACCTTAGTCTACAAGGTCTTGAAGCAACAACACTTCTGGACCACCATGGGAAAGGAATCCAAACACTTGATATAATGCTGAGATAAGTTTCATAGGCTTGCCTTCGTTCCAAAGAAACCTAATGCTAAGCCCCTAGCACTTTGATCAATTGGGGTGGATTTGGTAGGGGCCCTACCCCTCATCAAATGACATAACAAGTTTTGCATAATGACAATTGATTACTTTATAAAGTAGGTTAAAGTTTAACTATTGTACAACATCGCTGACAAGAAATCCAACTTCATTGAAAGAATATTATCTGTAGGGTTGGTTTTCCAAGAGCCATTATCTCAAACAATGGGAAATAATATGATAATCCCGCCGTTAGAGAAGGTATCTCAAATTATGGGATCAACAACCACTACTCATCAGTAGGTCACCCAAAAGTGAATAGGCAGGTTGACATAACCAACCCGACCATCTTCCACAACCTAAAGAAGAATTTAGGGAAAACTAAGTGTCTGTGGGATGATGAACTATTGAACTTCTTATGGGCATATATAACCACGATCATAGGTCTAACACGACAAACCCCATCATCTTTAACCTTTAGCACTGAGGAAGTTATTCCCACCGAGATCGAGATACCTACAAATATAATAGCTCAGTTTGAGTTAGAGGCCAATGTTGAGGGGCTTAAGATATCCTCAGATGAACTCGAAGAGAGACACAAAGTTGCACTAATCAAAGTGGGTTCTTACAAGAAAACCACACCCTCTTACTTCACCAAAAAACTCCTCCCTAGAGAATTCAATGTAGGATATTTGTCCCTGAGAGAGGTTACCATTGCCACCAAAAATGCCAGTGAAGGAAAGTTAGACCCTAAATGGGAAGAAACTTATATAAAGACCAAGATGGCAAGGTTGGGGTGCTATTATCTGAAAGATATGACCTTCCTCATCACTGAAATGTATACCATATCAATAAATACTTCTAATGATGTACTCTACTGTAAAAATGAAATGAAAAGAACCTTTTTTCTTACCTATGCTATCTTAACTATATGAGTTAAAAGGCTGGAATCCTTGGCTATAAGTTTAACCTAAGGTCTAAAGACCCAATGTCACTTAAAAGGTTTCAATCCTTTTACCTAAGTTAAACCTATGGTCTAAACCCCAATGTGAGTTACAAGTCTTCCATCCATGGTTATAAATAAAATGATTAGCGTCCAAGAGACCTCAGACGTACTACTCTATGGGCTGTAAGGCATTAATCTTTAGCCCTTTAAGGTATCTAAGGTATTAAAATAACCCAGCAAGAGTTTGAAGGCATTTATCCTTTTCTTAAAAAATAGTCTAAGGTCTAATGACCCAAAAAGGCTAAAGGAAGTACCATGGATTCCATCCTTGATTCTACCTGAGTTGGCTAAGGTCCAAGGACCTAACATTGTCAACTTAGATGACCTTTTTTCACATAAAATATGTTTTTTAAAAACAAAATCATAGAAAAGTACATAAAACTTAGGGATAATCTCTCAAAACTTTTATCCCTTATGTTAAAAATAGTTTTATGGGAGAGCATTTTAAAATGAAAAAGAAACCTGTGATAGGCCTCAGAGTTCATATAAACATCCAATTGAATCTTCACAGGAGAGTTTATCCTTCCTTGAAGCTCAACATTTTTTACATGAAGCCCAAATATCTATTCCTATAGTTTTAGACACTCAATCATTAAGCGGTCTCTCCAAGTGTTGAGATTAATAACCTACTACTTTAAGGCATCAAGGTCCTCAACTAAATTATGAAGATTCTCATTGGAACCACCCAACTTTCAAACTTTTTCTTGTACGGCCTACATGACCTCATTATTCTTTTTCAAGGCCTCATTATTATCCCTTTCAACCTCAATTAGGGATTTCTGAGTAGCATCAAGCAGTGAAGCACTATCTCGAATGGCCATCTCATTGAGAATTCGAGGACCTCTCTAGAGAATTAATTTTTGAGCCTATATTTTCCCATTCGTCCTTGACAACAACCATCTCTAACTTCTGGTTGCAGATCGCCTAATCCAGCTCCATTTTGCTCATGTCCCACTACTCGCCCATGGCTAAGGCCTTAGCCAATTTTTATAGGCCTGCAAAAACAAGAAAAGTGTGAAGAGAAGGTATGTTGAAGAAAAATGAACTGATGAATAAATGTAAACAAATATGAAGTTACATTGCTAATAATATGGGCTAACTCCTTTGAATTGGTTGAGGTCCCGCTGCTCCTCAATGTAGACACAATCTTAGAACTTTTACTCCTTATCATTATTGGTATGGCCTCCACAACAGAGGCACAAGATTTTATCTCCTCTTGAGATGTAGGCCAAAAGTACTTATTCTCTTCATAAAACCTCAACCCTCATTACTCCAAAATTCCCCGTATTTCTGAAAGATTTTACTTTAATTAAGGGATTTATTAATTTAAATGGGGAATTTATTTATAATTAATCTGAATTTATGTAAATAATTACTAGCGTGATGAGAGTTAGTATTTATTGGATACAATTATGTTGAAGATTACTTAGTGGGTAAATTAATATATGATTATGAATATATAATAATTATCGTGATTGAAAAATACGATAGTTATAATACACTTAGTTGAGACGCGCGTGTGAGTCATGTTGGGACTTAAATGAGGAATGAAAATATAATTTTATTTTTGATTATTATGATGGATGTTTTGAGTACGCCAGTGTGTCCAGAAGGGTTGATATAGTTAGAAAAGTCTACTCGGGGGTTTAGTTTGGAGTCCGGGGTAACTTGAGGCCAACCCGACACCGCGGAGGGGTATTTTAGACTTTTGAAAAATTATGATTTATTAATGGACGAAAATTAGATTAATATATCATCCCTTACGTAGTAGTAGTTAGGGTTATGTTCTAGAAAAATAGAGAGAGAACCCATGAGGAAGAAGGAGAGAACTTATAGAGACGCTAAGACAAAATCCAATCTTCTTTCACAAAAAATACCATCAAAACTTAGATCGGGAAGAGAGGAACAAGTTCATACCAATTTCAAGCGACAAATCAGACCTTCGTGAAAAAGGCAAGTGTTTATCTAGCTTAACTTAGAGCATATAATTTCCATGTTAGACTAGTTGACAATTTATTCATGATATTATGAAATTGGGACTGAAATTGGGTATTAATCTATGATTGTGGTATATGTATTGCATGTAGTCGAATAACCATATATTGGGGATTAGAAATCTGAATTTTATATGTTGAAATCATGAATTTAAATATAGGTTTAATTTTTACTAGTGGTGATTATATGAATTCAGGGCTTTTTGAAGATTTGAGGAATTAATCTGAATTCATGTTATAACTTTGAGGGATTTGATGTTAAAAACATATTGAAAAGTATTCTATTAATAGGGAGTATAGTTTAGAATCATTGGATATGAGTTAGGATAGTTTTTGGGTGATGACAAAGTTGGAAAAATGCAATTTTTAAAGGACAAGGATGATCTGCAGAATTATCGTTCGAACGAGAATTCCAATTACCTATCCAATGAGAATTCAAAAAGTAGGTTCGTTCGAAACTTTTCGAATGACCTTGTTTTAACGAGCTTCTAACGAAAATTTAGGGCCTTAATTCATTTGAAGTTTTATTCGAACGAGAATTTCCCAGTTGCTAACGAGATTTCAGAAGTTCAAATTTTTGCCCTGACAAGTTGAAACCTTACAAGGTTGATTCATGTGAGAGAGAATGACCTACATTATTCTGTAATGACTTCATTACATAGTCTAGTAGTGAGATGATTGTGTAACTTCTAAGCGAATATGTTCGAATAAGAGGGCATTATGGAATATTTGCGATAGAGAGATTAATCGTACGAACAAAGTAACATGAGTATTAAAGATAATAATACTACGTATAAATTTGGGATTTTGGGTCGCCTAAATACCTAATGATTATTATAGGTTGTGTGTATACATATTGATCGAATTATTGTGTGTATAACATACCTACGCAGCCTACTATCGGGTGGAGGTTGAGCATTGTGGACGATCATATCTTGAGGAGCCTTCGGGGGGATCTTTATTCGTACCGCTAGAACATAGAACCTAGGTACGAGATATCAGCGAGAACGATAATATTGATGGTCATATGGGTTCTTAGGTTGTGCATAACCCATAGGCTTGGAACTATGTTCGCCTCCAATATGTGTGTTTGTTTTGATGGTTCACAAGAGATCGTACCTATAGTCCTTCATGCAATGAGCAATACACCGGGACATAATAGCAGAGTATGTATTGCACCAAGGGTGGCCTATCCCAAGCGTGCATAATTAGTGTATATATATATATATATATATATATATATATATATATATATATATATAGAGAGAGAGAGAGAGAGAGAGAGAGATAAATGTGTGTATACCTGTTACTTATTCTACTATGTGTGTTTAGTAGATATGGAAATAAGGATATTTATTAATTTAACTTAAAGAGGAAAAGAATGTCTATGAGAATAACGGTTGTGTATGTGAATAACGATCCTTAAACATATGATAATACGGGATACAGACGATATGGATAAACACTTAAGAGTATTGACGTGATGTTTATGCTTTATCGAACTAGTTAGGCGGGGTAACATAACTAGGATGAGTTAAGTATACGCGTTAAGTGTGCACATTAGATGAGAGGTGAGTATCTCAAGTGAGTACGAGAAACTAAAATGAACACTATGTGTTCTATTATTTTCATTTAAGCACTTGGTGATTTTTAAATTGTTTTCAACTCGAGCTCTGACCCTTTTATTGCAAATATCTTTTCTTTTGTCAAATTATTTTAGGTGCCCAGCCACAGGGACACTAAGTATATGAGTTTTATTCATTTGACGAGCCATAGCTGCTGTGGAAGTTACAGGACTTGGTAGTCATGACTTTTGTTTCTTCATCATGAGTCATTTACTTCAGTTAGGGCTTATCGCCCCTTTTACTTATGTTAGATAGTCAGAGATTGTGGAGTTATTTGTTTACTCCTTTCAATTGTTGGTTTATTTTATTAGATTATTGTATTTGGTATTTAGGCTGGAAGTGTTTACTCCAGTCACATTTATTATTTCAGTCATTTTATTTCATATGAGATTAGTTTGAATGGTGTATGTTTAATAATTGGTTAATTTGATTTTATGTTAATTGAAAGATAAAATTTTGACATTAACCTTTTGAAATATTAGGTGGTTAGTGTGAATAATTAAATTTTCGACAGTGATGCATATTCTGAACCAATTGGATATTCTGATTTAATATAATAAAGGACTGATCACCCGGTATTTAATTAGACGGGGTGTCGCAGGTGGTATCAGAGCATCACGTTCTAGAGTTTTTTAGGATCTGTACGGCTTATTATGGTTCCAGCTTAGCGTTCTTTGATATAGAGCCCTATTATTAGGATTATTGAATTCAACTTTATGTGTTGGGGATTACAAACATCTGCTACTATGTTTTGGATCGACGGTGAATTAAATTTCAGATGTCGCTTACGAAAGGATGACAAAGTAACACCGCTGAAGTAATTGAGGTGGGAAAAAATCAACAAGTACCCCAGGAAATGGTGACAGTCATATACGCGGCAAGTGTAGTTGCACAAGCAGTTACTAATGCAATATTGAATTACCAAGATCACCACGTCCAGGTTAGAGGTTGCAGGAGACTAAGAGGAGTTAATTGACCTGGTAGGGTGTAACAACCCTAATTTTTAAATGGGTATTTTTAAATTAATTTTGCAAAATTCGAGGAAAATACATTTTTGGATTTAATTATTTTTTATAATTAAACATGTTGAGTTTTATTTTTTAAAAGTGGAATTTCAACAGGTTTTGAATTTGGAGTTAAAATGAAGTTTTAAAGGAGTTTTTAACATTTAGGCCTCTCATTTTAAAAAGGTTGTTGTTTTTCCTGAAGGGTCGATCGATCGACCCACAGATTCGATCGATCTACTATGCCAAGATTTGAGTTGGCAGATCTGTTTTCAAGAGTTGGAGGCTTTAAAAATTCCTTATCTTTTCCCTTATAAATAGAGATTGTGGGTGGACCTTTAAACCAACCTTTTATCATCTCAAAATTTCAGTAGACCCCTTTATATTTCCTCTCCCTCTATATTCAAACCTTAGCCCTTATTTTATTCAATGTTGAACTTTAGATTTGGAGGCCTATTTGGGGATATCTCATGTTGGGGCTAGAACGTCATTTGATTATTTTCGCGAGAGGAACGTGATGGTGCAATTTGATTTTTCAGGCAGAATATATGTGAAGATTCATGTGATGATTTTGAGGTACGGGACTTACACAATATGCTCCTAAATTCTCTCAAGAGTATTCCGTTTATTTTTCTGTGTCGATTGTACTCATGATTGAATTGTGATATTCATTTGAAATCTAAAAACTGTTGGAATCTACAATATTGGGATATATTATATTGTGGTTTAAGCATCGTGTCATGAGATTTTAATATGGCACGGAGAATGTGCACCTGCCAATAGTCCCACAAATCAGTATATGGCTTTGAGATGCCTAGAGGAGGTGGGGTGAGGCCTGGTGACTCATTGATGTGTTGTTGAGAAATTAATATTGATATAATGCTTTAGTATTGCATTTTATTTGTATATGCGATTCGTATTGTTGCGATTTATTTATCATGCTAATTTTTTTTGAGCATCTATTCCTGTCATATTGTGTACTTCCCCATATTTTCTTTTAGTTGGTAGGTTAGCGTGGATTGGGACGCTATGGACTATTTTGGAGAATTATTTTAGAGCATGGATTTGGAAGATGTATTTTGATGTATAAATTAGTGGTGTAATTTTAGTTTGAGTTTTGTTTTTGAGAGAAATATTATTTTAATCATTATTATGGAAATAGAAGAATTGTGAATTTGTTGTATTTAAATTGTGGAAATTTAGATGTTCTATACTCATTATTGATGGTTTTAGTCTAGTTTTATCGAAGTGGTACACCGCGTGTCTTTTCAGGCGCGCATGGTGTTACAGATGGTATTAGAGCTTAGGTATACGACAACCCTCGGATCTTGGGTATTTGGTCTAGCATGTGGGTTAGATATGTTTTCTTTGGAGATAGAAAATTTTTCAGACGAGTTAGGAATCGTGGTTAGGATGTTCAGAATTGATCGAGGATTTTAGTGTTATGATTTTTGGGAAATAGAATCACGTAGCATTTTTTTTCGAGCGTTAGGTTTCGTTGAATTTCGAGGAAGAAATTACTTTGCTAGTGGGGAAGTATGTAACAACCTGGATTTTTATACGGGTATTTTTAAATTAATTTTGGAAAATTCATGGAAAATAAATTTTTGGATTTAATTATTTTTTATAATTAAATATGTTGAGTTTTATTTTTGAAAAGTGGAATTTCAATCAGTTTTCAAATTTGGAGTTAAAATGAAGTTTTAAAAGAGCTTTTAACATTTAGGCCTTTCATTTTAAAAACGCTGTCATTTTTCCTGGATCGATCGACCTAGGGAGTCGATCGATTGACTACACCCAGATTTGAGTCGGCAGATTTGTTTTCAAGAGTTGGAGGCCTTGCAAATTCCTTATCTTTTCCCTTATAAATAGAGATCGTGGGTGGACCTTTAAACCAAATTTTTATCATCTAAAAAATGAAGTAGACCCCTTTATATTTCCTCTCCCTCTATATACAAACCCTAGACCTTATTTTATTCCATGTTTAACCTTAGATTTGGAGGCAAATTTGAGGATATTTCGTGTTGGGGCTAGAACATGATTTGATTATTTTCGCGAGAGGAATGTGATGGTAAAATTTGATTTTTGAGGCATAATATATTTGAAGATTCATGTGATGATTTTGAGGTATGGGACTAACACAATATGCTCCTAAATTCTCTCGAGAGTATTCCGTTTGTTTTTCTATGTCGATTGCACTCATGATTGAATTGTGATATTCATTTGAAATCTGAAAACTGTTGGAATCTATATTATTGTGATATATTATATTGTGATTTAAGCATTGTGTCATGACATTTTAATGTGGCACGGAGAATGGGCACCTGCCAATAGTCCCGCAAACCGGTATTTGGCTTTGAGATGCTTAGGGGAGGTAAGGTGAGGCTTGGTGACTCATTGATGTGTTGTTGATAAATTAATATTGATATAATGCTTAAGTATTGCATTTGATTTGTATATGCGATTCGTATTGTTGCGATTTATTCATTGTTCTAATTATTTTTGAGCATCTATTCCTGTCATATTGTGTACTTCCCCGTATGTTCTTTTAGTTGGCAAGTTAGCGTGGATTGGGAAGCTATGGACTATTTTAGAGAATTTTTTAGAGCATGGATTTGGAAGATGTATTTTAATGTATAAATTAGTGGTGTAATTTTAGTTGGAAATTTTTAATTTGAGAGAAACATTATGTTAATCATTATTGTGGAAATGGAGGAATTGTGGATTTGTTGTATTTAAATTGTGGAAATTTAGATGCTCTATACTCATTATTGATGGTTTTAGTTTAGTTTTATTGTAGTGGCACGCCACATGTCTTTTTGGGTGTGTGGAGTGTTACATAGGGTAAGGGGTAACAACTGTGGGGAGGCACCATTGCAACAACGACAAGTTCCTCAGAGTCGTCAGGACCAAGGGGACGATGGAAATGGTGGATAGAGCCAAAACTGCCAGGGCCAAAAAAGCCAAAAATAGGGAAACCTCAAAAGAAAAAGGTGTTTTAAGTGTGGAAGAAATGGCCATAAACATCAAGCTTCCCCGCAAAGGGCCGAAATGCATCCCTGGTCAAGTCAACAAAGTTAGCAGGGCCAGAAGCATGTACAACGGAGTCAGTAGGGAGGAAATTTTAATGGGAAGTGTTTTATCTATAGCGGGTTGGAAAATAAGCATCAAGATTGTCCTGAGAAGGGCAGGGACCCGTGGGGTTCCCTCCAGGAGCCACAGAGTAACCATTATGGCAGAGCAGGTAAAGTTACCTCCACAGCGTCGGCCCCACAGCAGCAGGGGCAACTACCATGCAATTGTGCTTACAACGTCCGGTATGCAGTCTTGAACTAGTGCTACAGGCACTACCAGCGTTTGGAGGTATGTTAATATTGTTAATTACTGCATCTTCATTATAAATATATTTATCATTGGGTAGCAGAGTCCTCCGTTATCTCCGGTTAGGAAAGCGGGTGTGTGATCACTATGAGGACACTTACGTTATGATTTACTACCTTGGAGAGTAAGGGAAATATAGTTTCTTATACTTCTGAGTAGTGACCGGGTACCGAGGGTTCGAGTGGGAATAGGTTGAGTGGTAAGACCGTCGTGTGTATATTCCAGGATGAATTATTTTGTTTTACGAGGCGACCACTCAAGCGGAATGGGCATGCATGTATACACTGTAAGGCATCCAAGGCCTCTGCAGATTATGGAGAATAGGGACATTTACTGATGGAATTTAGGGTATAATAAAGAACTGTCAAGTGAAGAGATTTGACTCGTTAGTGATTTAACTCCAACTCCTAATTGATATTAAGATCACTGCATCGTTTATCATTTTTAGTAAAGGGAGAGTGGACGAGTGGATTTGTATGCCGAGAAACGGAAATTTGGGGTGCTGATTGCGTGCTGAGGGCCTACGGATCTCAATGACAGACACTGTTAATTAGTAGTGTGTCAGGGGGGTTCCTTATTTAAATTTATCTTTGCGAGACATCCCACTCATGAAATATAGCAAACGTCAGAAGTTGGGAAATGTTTGGCCCTCATTACATAGGTTTGATACATTAGTTATCATATGTGTGTTTAGTTACAACTATAAGTTAAGACATATACTTCGATTAAAGGCCAATAAACACGTATTGGGTTGGCATGAAAGGACATTGTGGAACGTTTACACCATGAGCAGATTAGTGGAACGACCTAGAGGATAATTAAGTGTTACTAGTTGTGTAGTTGAATACAATCTTATCAAATAACCAGGCCAAGGTTATAAGACTTAAATTAAAATGAGTATATTACGTCCAGTCGACTTGGGTAACAAAACTCGGGACATAGGGTGTATGGCGCCCTAGTTAGTTAAAATGTTCACTGTTAACTACGATGAACAAAAAAGGAAACTTACTAAATGGACGTACAATGATCTAAGAGGGAAACGAAGTTACATTGTGTGTCAGACGTGTCTAGAAATGCACTTCTGCTGAAATAGTGGGTCCTACAAGTTTTGAGTTATGCAGTTTGGGCTAACCAACATGCCGAAAATATTTATGCACTTGTTCAGAGAGTTCTTAGATCCGTTTTTCATTGTCTTCATTGATGAAATCTTGATTTATTCTCGAATTGAGAAGGAGCATGCCGAGTAATTGACGGTGGTTTTATAGACACTACGTGAGCATGAGTTGTATGAGTTGGGGAGGAATTTTCGCCTATTCACAGATCGCAAATCACTGCCATTCCTATTAACATAACGGGAATTCAATATTCGTCAGCGGAGGTGGCTCTAATTTGTGAAGAACTATATGTTTGACATCCAGTACCACTCAGGGAAGGGTAACGTGGTAGCAAACACATTGAGCCATATGCCAATAGGTGAGGTGGACGAGGTGTGGAAGGAAAAATTGAAGGAACAAGGACATCATGATGCGTTTTCCCTCTCATTCATGTTAGTGATAACGGTTTCACCAGAGACCGTTACTAGGGTAATACAGAATCATGTAGCAGACTCATTCTGTCCAGATCGGGTTGTACAACTTCTAGCCGAGGGGGAAGATTCGTATTCTGTGAGCTCAGATGGGGTCTTATGCTTCAATGGTAGACTAGTAGTTATAGAGAGGGAGGAGTTACGACATGCGATGATGGCAGAGTTGCATAGTTCACGATTTACAGAACATCTCGAAGGGGATAAGACGTACCAAGATATGAGGTGACAGTACTGGTGTAGTGGAATGAAGAAGGACATCACCAAGTTTGTTTCGAAATATGCCACTTATCAGGTGGTAAAAGTGGACCACCAGAGACCACCAAGGCTCCTACAGCCGTTAAACATCCCTATATGGAAATAGGAAAGCATTTCCATGGATTTCATCACAGGGCTGCCTACATTGCAGAGGGGTCATGATTCTATATGGGTGATTGTGGATTGATTGACTAAGGTAGATTATTATTTTTTAGTCTGGACCTACTATACTACGGAATATTACGCTCAGATCTTCATTGCCGAGATAGTGAAACTCCATGGGGTGCTCCTTCATATTGTGTCCGACCGGGACAAGATTTTTGTGTCTAGATTTTAGGAGAGATTTCACGAGGCCATGGATACGGAGTTACGATTGAGTTCGACCTATCACCCGCAGATGGATGGGTAGACAGAGTGGACAAATCAGATGTTAGAGGACATGCTGCGAATGTGTGTCCTTGATTTTGGTGGGGGTTGGGAGCAGTAACTCCCACTGGTGGAGTTTGCTTTTTATAATTCTTACAATTTAGTATTATCATTGCTCCATTTGAGGTACTATTTGTTAGACCTTGTCGTTCTCCAATGTGCATTCTTGAGGTGGGGAACAATAAGTTACTTGGGCCAGAGGTGATCCAGGACATCTCGGCTAAGATTGAGTTGATTCAGAGCCATATTCGGGTTGCTCAGGATAGACAAAAGAGCTACGTCGATGCCAAGAGATTCTTCGGGGAGTTTAGTGTATGGGATCTGGTATCATTACGAGTATCTTCTATGAAGGGGATAATGTAGTTTGGGAAAAAGGAGAAGTTGGCGTCGAGGTACGTAGGGCCATTCCCTATTATTGAGATAATTGGGCCAGTAGCTTACAGACTTGGGTTATTGGAGAACTTGCATAGGATTCATGGCGTGTTTCATATTTCTCCAATGAGGAGATATCTTCGGGATGACATGGCCCACACTCATATTTCTTTATAGGAGATTGACATATAACCCGATAGTTCCTACGAGGAGGGGCCAATTGCTATCCTAGACCGTAGTGAGAGGAAATTAAGGTCAAAGGTAGTGGCGTTAGTACGTATTCAGTAGAGGCATCATAATGCCGAGGAGTTTAGCTGGGAGTGCGATGATGAGATGCGCAATAAGTATCCAGAGTTATTCCTACAAGGTATACCGTTATTTTTACTCTTTTTTGAATTTCGGGATGAAATTCCGTTATTAGGGGGGAAGTGTGTAACACCCCATATTTTTGGAAGATTTTATTTTAATTATGGGATTTATTAATTCAAATGGGGAATTTATCTATAATTCATCCAGGTTTAAGTAAATAATTACTAGCGCGATGAGAGTTAGTATTTATTGGTGAGAATTATGTTGAAGATTACTTAGTGAATAAAGTAATATATGATTATGAATATATTATTATTATCATGAGTGAAAAATATGGTAGTTATAGTACAATTAGTTGGGACGCGCATGTGAGTTGTGTCGGGACTTAAATGAGGAATTAAAATGTAATTTTATTTTTTGTTATTCTGATGACCGTTTTGACTACGCCAGTGTGTCCGGAAGGGTCGAGATAGTCAGAAAAGTCTACTAAGGAGTTTAGTTTGGAGTCCGGGGTAACTTTAGTCCAACCCGACACCCCAGAGGGGCATTTTAGACTTTTGAAAAATTATGATTTATTAATGGACGAAAATTAGATTAATATATCATCCCTTACATAGTAGCAATTATGGTTATGTTCTACAAAAATAGAGAGAGAACCCATGAGGAAGAAGGAGAGAACTTATAGAGATGCTAAGACAAAATCCAATCTTCTTTCACAAAAAAATACCATCAAAACTTAGATCGGGAAGAGAGGAACAAGTTCATACCAATTTCAAGCGACAAATCAGACCTTCGCGAAAAAGGCAAGTGTTTATCTTGCTTAACTTAGAGCATATAATTTCCTTGTTGGACTAGTTGATGATTTATTCATGATATTATGAAATTGGGATTGAAATTGTGTATTAATCTATGATTGTGGTATAGGTATTCCATGTAGTGGAATAACCATATATTGGGGATTAGAAATCTGAATTATATATGTTGAAATCACGAATTTAAATCAGGTTTCAATTGTGAGTAATGGCGATTATATGAATTTAGGTCTTTTTGAAGGTTTGAGGAATTCATCTGTATTCATTTTACAACTTTGAGGCATTTGATGTTAAAAACATTTTGGAAAGTATTCTATTACTAGGGAGTATTGTTTAGAATCCTTATATTTGAGTTCAAATACGTTTTGGGTGATTTGGCTGATGCAAACGTTGGAAAAAATGCAGTTTTCAGAGGACACGGACTATCTGCAGAATTCTCGTTCGAACGAGAATTCCAACATCCTATCCAACGAGAACTCAGAGTGTAGGTTTGTTTAAAGCTGTTCTAACGGCCTCGTTAGAATGACGCTTCTAACAAAAATTCAGGGCCTTAGTCCGTTCGAAGTTTCATTAGAACGGGAATTTCCCAGCTTCTAACGACATTTCAGAAGTTCAAATTTTTTCCTGGACAAGTTAAAACTTTACAAGGTTGATTCGATTGAGAGAGAATGCCTACTCTATTCTTGAGTGACTTCATTACATAGTCTCATTATGAGATGATTATGTAATTACTAAGGTAATATGTTGGAATAGGAGGGCCCTATAGAATATTTATGATAGAGAGATTAATCATATGGATAGAGTAAGGTGAGTATTAGAGATAATAATACAATGTATAAATTTGGGGATTTGGGTCACATAAATACCAAATCATTATTATAGGTTGTGAGTATACCTATTGATTGAATTATTGTGTGTATAACATACCTACACTACTTGCTATCGGGTGGGGGTTGCGTATTGTGGACGATCATATATTGAGGAGCCTTTGGGGGGATATTGATTCGTACCACTAGAATATAGAACCTAGGTATAGGCTATCAGTGAGAACGATAGTGTTGACGGTCATATGGGTGTGTAGTTATGTGCGTAACCCATAGGCTTGAAACTATGTTTGCCTCCAATATATGTGTTTGTTTTGATGGTTCGCGAGAGATTGAACCTATAGTCCTTCATGAAATGAGCAATGCATCGGGATATGATAACAGAGTATTCATTGGACCAAGGGGGCCCTAACCTAAGGGTGCATTATTAGTATATATATATATATATATGGAGAGAAAGATAAATATATGTATACCTGTTACTTATTCTACTGTGCGTGTTTAGTAGATATGGAAATACCGATATTTATTAAGTTAACTTAAAGAGGAAAGTAATGTCTATGACAATAACGATTGTGTATATAAATAACGATCCTTAAACATATGATAATACGGGATACATACGATATGGATAAACACTTGGGAGTATTGGCATGTTATTTGTGCTTTATCGAACTAGTTAGGAGGGGTATCATAACTAGGATGAGTTAAATATATGCGTTAGGTGGGCACATTAGATGAGAGGTGAGTATCTCAAGTGAGTACGAGAATATAACATGAACACTATGTGTGGTATTATTTTTCATTTAAGCACTTTCTTATTTTTAAACTGTTTTCAACTCGAACTCTGACCGGTTTATTGCAAATCTCTTTTCTTTTGCAAAATTATTTTAGGTCCCCAACCACATGGACACCAAGTATAGGAGTTTCTTTCATTTGATGAGCTGTAGCTTCTATAGAAGTTACAAGACTTGGTAATAGAAGTTTCTATGACTTTCTTTTCTTCATATTGAGTCATTTACTTCAGTTAGAGCATGTATCCCCTTTTACTTATTCATACAGTTAGAGATTTTGGAGTTATTTGTTTACTCGTTACAGTTGTTGGTTTATTTTGTTGTATTATTGTATTTGGTATTTAGGCTGGAAGTGTTTACTCCAGTCATATTTATTATTTCGGTCAGTTTATTTCATATGATATTAGTTTGAATTGTGTATGTTTAATAATTGGTTAATTTTATTTTATGTTAATTTAAAGATAAAATATTTACATCAACCTTTTTAAATATTAGGTGCTTAGTGTTAATAATTAAGTTTTCGACAGTGATGGATATTCTGAACCAACTGGATATTCTTATTTAATTTAATAAATCACTGATCACCCGATATTTAATTAGATGGGGTGTCACTAGTGGTATCAGAGCTTTACGTTCTAGAGTCCTTATAGACTAAACAAAGACCTTGGGCGAAGCCACATCCTTCAAAGGGAACGCGACAACTGTAATACCCAAATAATATTAATTAATGCCGTCATTATTAATTGATAGATACTGTAAAGTGAAATAAATTATATATCATTCTCAGCATGTGATAAAAATATGAGACAATTAAAAACTTTTCTTAACAAGAATAATAAATTATAAAAAACACTGGAAATAACCATGTGTCAAATATTTTCATTTATTGAACTAATCCATAAAACAACGTGACTAGTCCATTAAAATATGTCTCATAGGCAACGAATGGAAATGGAACTAAAGAATAAAAGTAATAGTTCCCAAAGTCCCAAATATACTAACACTTCCCAAATACTGCTCATGCATCTCATGTCCAATATTGCTCCACAAGTGCAATCAAGTTCTAACTCAAACCTGAAATATTAGTCAACAAAGAGTGGGTTAAAACCTCAAAATTATACCAACTATGTGATCTCAAATAAGGTATATGAACCGAATAAAAACTACTAGATGCACTAAATACCACAGTAGAGTATTTTAAGTAAAGAAAGAATATATAACTACAAGGCGAAAAAGAATTTCTACAAATAAGAGAAAAATAATATTCTGACATAAATTTTCTCATTGTTCATTAATTAACAATTATAACATCTATAAATAAATTTTCTTTATCATTATTAAATATTGTGAACGTGTCTAGTCCCCCACTCCCCCTCGAGGATACTAGTCCCATGCCATGCAATATAAAGTTCAACATCCACCATAGACACCCCAAACAAAGACATAATACAAACCACAATTTTGTCTGGACCCTAGTCACCATTTTGGTCACCTGTCCTATAATACACAAAACAAAACCATCCTCATCCATAGACACCCCAAGACCATGGTCGTGTCTAGTCCCCAACTCCCCCTCGAGGTAACTAGCATCACGACATGCAACCCATCATAACAAAGTCAACATCCACTATATACACCTCATTACATAATCACATAAAAGTCCAACCTCTAATATAAACTCCCTAAAACCATGATCGTGTCTAGTCCCCTACTCCCTCTCGAGGTAACTGGCCCCACAACATGCAAAACATTCAAAATGAGTAAAATAAATGAAAACCACAAGTGTAATTAAACAGAGTGTTCCCTTTCATCACACAAACATGAATTAGTATATTATTACTCATTAATATCCATTCCCAATTCATTTGTTTAGGAATTACCATCGGTGTTGAGTTCACCACTTTTAATAAAAGTATATACTTTTGAAATTAAATTATCATACTATTCCCTTTTAGACTTTAGTTCCCATAGGCATCCTTACCAAATTCCATTTATATATCATTGTCATGTCATTTTGAAATGATATTTATATTATTACAAATTCACCTCATTAACAATAAATCATATAAATAAATAACCGTAACTCCTAAAATCAGGACAATTACTCAACCAAGTTTCCCTTATCGAAATTACTATTTAACATCAAATTTGCAAATTTACTATATTTCATTACTAACTTTATCTTCTCACAGTCTTAATAAAATAATCATTATAAAACATCATTAGCCATCATATAACCATTATTTCCACTCCTAAACAAACTAGACTTCATGCTGGGATATCTCAAAAATGAAATCCAAACAAAGAACCCCTCATTACACTTTTGTCTAGCCTAGTTAGTCGTATGCATCTAATGAGTGCCAAAAGTCCTGCGTCCCCCATAAACACTAACCCATACAATCAATTATATGTCTGACTATTAAATATTTCATTATATACCACTACCATCTTATCATTTTACTTTAATTAATAATTACATATTAATTTCTACAATTATTCCTCTAACTTCAACGTATCATCGTATATGTAATCTATCATATACATAGTAAATAACTTTACGAAGTGTCTCGTCATAATATTCCATTCATTTCCGTTATCGTTCCCTATATACATTCTAGTGTAACGTAGATATATACAGAATAATTGTGTTCTTATGCCCTAACCAATATTTGTATAACTCAGTCGTTTAATATCAGCTTTCCTTAATTATAGGAACATTCAATATCTTAATAATTTGTGTGATACTATAGTCACTTATCACTTTAATCCATCCTATTGACTTTAAATTACATTATTTGACAAATAATTGTGAATAACTACTTCTCTGCCACATACATCATTCGTTAGAAACTTTTTTGTTTATATAAGCACTTTAATTTAGTATATGTGTAATTTAGGTATCAAAATCCTATAAGTTATATCAAGTATTTTCGATCTTCTTCAACTCCCAAATAATCTTATATAGTTATCTTATTTCATGTGAACCAATATATATTCTATTCAGATTTTAATAAGAATTTTAATTTTATATTTGATTAGACATCATCGTTCCTTTACCAGTCATATTTTACTTCCATAAGTCTATGTTGTAAGGACACAAATTTCCAATTGAGTCCATATATAGTTTTGGCTCAATTCCGGACAAAAACATTTATTCATAGGATAGTATTTATTGTAATATTCTCAAGCCTATGAAGTGTATGTTGAAGACGTAGCGGCAAAGAATTTAAAGCTTCATCAAAATGCCGGTTTGCGTGCCTCGTTTCTACGTCATCAACTAATGTTCCATGCTCCCAAGGTATGAATGTAATTATATGTATATAGGAGCTTGGAACAATTTGTATTGGGTGTTAGGTGAAATAAAAACTGCATTTTATTTTCAGAAAGAATCAAATAGAACTTTAATATAAGTATATAAACGTTTCTGGGCCAAAATCGAATTTTACAAACTTTCTGATCGTTCGTTAGAAATGTCGTTCGAACGAGTTTTTTCGTTCGAACCAGATTTCGTTCGAACGAGTTTTGTCGTTCGAACCAGTTTCGTTCGAACGAGTTTTGCCAACGACCCTAACTGGTCAGTCGTTCGATATGTCGTTCGATATGTCGTTCGAATGAATGTTCGTTCTAACGAGGTATCTAACGAACTTCTAACGAGCCCAGGCTGGTCACTCGTTAGAAGTCTCGTTCGAACGAGAATCACGTTCGTTCGAACGAGATTCCAGCGGGAACAGTTATTTGGCAGTTTTTTGCAGTTTTTCCCCACTCCTCCACTTGGTTTTCAACCAAACTTTTTCATACATTATTATGTACGGGAAACACATTTTCCAAGACAACTTTTCCATCCTAATACATCTCCTAGAGAGAGTTTGAGAGATTATTTTAAAAAGGAAAATGTTCATGTTTGAGTGTTCTTCAATTTAAAGAAAAATCTTTAAATACTTAGTTTACACCCATTGTTGTTTATTCCAAGTTCTATATATACATATCTTTGCTTGGAGTTTTTGGCACCGGTTTTCTCTACCGAATTCAAAAGACGTTTCGGGTTTGCTTCTACACCCCATCACAAAGAAGACTTTTGTTGAGATTCTACCCACACGGAGAAAGGCTCCATGCTTGGGTGACGGCGACCATATAAAGTCCCATCGGTGAATTCCGAGACCGCGGTGGAGCTCCGTTGGTTATCCGCTAATTGGAGGTTGATACAAGAAGAAGCATCACGGCTTGAGAGGGTTCGAGTTTAGGAAGTAAGTCTTTTGTCTTGTATTTTGTAATACCGTTTTTAGTGGATTTGAGGCTAGGGCCGTCCCGAGGTTTTTTCCCGTTAGTGGGTTTTTCCTCGTACATTGCGGTGTAGTGTGACATTGTTTATTTTTATCTTGCTCAAAATTTAGAACGCATGCTTTAGGTTTAATTCAAGATAAAATTCGGTTTAATTCTCACACTATATTAAAATTGGACTTTAATCTAATATTGGGTAAAATTGTGTAATTCTAGTCACTTGCATTAATTTGGTTTCGCCTAACTTTGGATAATTGTTAATTATGACTTAGGCAAATTCTAGGACTTGAATTATGTTTTAATTTGTTTTGAGAAATTAAAACTTGTTGTTATATTTGAAAGTTGAACCATCACCCCTTTTACAACGCTTCCGCATCATCTATTGTGTTTTTAAGTAAAAAGGAAATTAAGTATATTTTAATTTGACATTATTAAAATCCGGGGCTTTTCAAATTGGTATCAGAGCCAAAGCGATAAATTATTTCGTTAAACGATCATTTAAATAATCTTTGGCTAAAATGGATTTTTCCCCATTTTCAAAATTTCCTATTTTTGATGGTTTTTACTACGCGTATTGAAAAGCGCGAATGAAATCGTCACTTAAATCTATCGATGAGCGTGTTTGGATGTCTGTTGTTACCGGGTACTCCCCACCAACTCATCTAATTGAAAATGAACGTGTTCCCAAACCAATCGATAGATGGACCGAAAATGAGTTTAAGCTTGCAAATTTTAATTCCCGTGGTTTAAATGCCTTATTTAGCGCTGTCGCACCGGATGAATTCCGACGTATTATGACGTGTGAAACCGCTAAAGAAGCTTGGGATATTTTACAATTAACTCATGAAGGAACTAGTGTCGTTAAAGCTTCAAAACTCCAAAACCTCACCACTCAATTTGAAACTATCAAAATGGATGAAAAAGAAACTTTTGATAAATTTTATGCTAGACTTTCTGACATTGTTAATTCATCCTTTAACTTGGGAGAGAAAATACCTGACGACCGTGTTGTAAAGAAAATTTTGAGGTCCCTACCCGATAGATTTATTCCTAAAGTGACCGTTTTAAATTCTTTACCCACTTTAGCCTCTACGAAATTAGAAGAGCTTGTAGGTGATTTACAAACCTATGAACTGGATATGTTTCCCTCTAAAACTAAAAAGAAAATTGAAAAGGGTGTTGCTTTAAAAGCCCGAAAAGAGGTCAAACAAGTAGTAGAGAGCGATAGTGATAGTGACTCGGAAGACATGGCTTTGTTTGCTCATAAATTTAGAAAATTTCTTAAATTTAACAAAGATAAAGTTAAAAATGATTTTAAGAAATTTGATACTTCTAAACATGATAAAAGCGAGAAGATTTCTAAAGCCGAGAAAATCCCTAAACCTAGTAATGAACATTTAGATAGGGACGAGTCTAATAAGTGTTTTGGTTGTGAAGGTTATGGCCATAGGGCTTATGATTGTCCCACTAAACTAAGGAAAGATGGTAAGCGACCTATTTCATATAATGCAACCCTTAGTGATAGTGATAAGGAAGAAAAGTCCGATTCCCCCACTAATAAAAATTTTGTGGCTTTTATGGCTAGTCATGTGAGTGATAATGAGAACTCATCGATTGATGACACGATTGCACATGCCACTTCCAAGGTCATTGTTCATGATTCCCTTGTTTTTAATGATAGTGAGAGTGAAGAAGAAAGTGAGAGTGAAACTGAAGAAGAGGTTGATGTGAGTGAACTTCAAAATGCTTTTCATGAATTATATAAAGAATCTATTAATTTGAAAAGAACTAATTTGAAGTTAGAAGCTTGTTTAAGAAAGAGTGTCAAGGTCGTTGATGATAGTACCTTAATAGAAGACCTTAGGACACATGTGAGGACTCTTCAAGAGAAGCTTGATTATGTAGAAGGCGAAAGAGATAGCCTTAGGGGTTTAATGGAATCCTTGAAAAATGAGCTTCTTGCTCTTGAAGAGCGTAATTTTTTACTAGAATCTAACATTGCTGAATTGGAAAATAAATTAAAAGATTCTAGTAATGTCAAATTTGATTTGGAATGTCGTTCGGAAAAACTTGATAAAATGTTAGGAACGATCCAAATTAAAAATGACACTTGTGGTTTAGGCTTCAATCCTTGTAATGAATTTACTCATAATGCCCAAACCAATGTTTTAGGAGAATCAACTAGGAATACTTTTAAAGATCACTCCTTAAGTAAATCTTTTCGACATGTTCTCACTTGTACACATTGTGGTCGACAAGGTCATCTTAGGAAATTTTGTTTAGATCTTAAACGAATTCCTAGAAAACCCCATAGTAAAGTAACCACGGTAGTTAACGTTCCTACACCCCAAGATAGTCATTCCTCATTAATTTGGGTTAGGAAATCCGACTTAGTTGCCTTACAAAATAGGGTTGTTGATTCTCATTTACTTTCACATCCCTCCTCCCTTGCTAAATCTAATGGATGAATGTGTTAGTGTTTGCATACTTTAGCGTTTGTACTTCATGCTATATTCATATGCTAAATGTATGCTTGTTTAGTCATTTTCTAGTCATTGCCTTAGTTCAAATCTCATGCTAGAAATTATGACTTGTTTATCTTTTTGTATTATATTTTATGTTTGAATTAATTGAAAAATATAAAAAGATTTTTGTTTATCATTTGTGTTTTATTTATTTCATTTAAGCTTAATGAAAAATACAAATGATTTTTGTTTGTCCTTTTGAGTAAATATCTATTTTTGATTAAAAATGTTAAAAACTCAAAAAGATTTTTTTGTGTGTATTTTAGTTTGACACACTTTATGTGGCATATATTTGTATTTGAATCCTATCGTTTACGCTTCCATGTGGCTAGAACTTTTGGTTTAGATTTTCAATCCTTAAAATGTTCTTTACCATGTTTTATATGGAGTAGTTGGATTTTGTATTGTTTAAATGGATTCTATTTCTATATGCCTCTATTCACACTTGCACGAGCTCTTTTGAAATCTTAATGTCACATGTTATATTTGAGATTTTTGAGGTGTTCTCCTATCAATCTAGTCATCTACATATCTATGACCTAGGAGGACTAGTGCATGTCAAAATCCGTTGCATGTGAGATTTGTGTGAAAAATGAAAACATGATAAATTAATATATGCACGGGGAAGGGCTCCGAAAGGATGAATTAAATCCTTTGCGATAGTAAGCCACCGTTGATTGGATCTAAAAGAAATACGTGATCCAAAGGCCTAAAAACAGAATATTTGGCATTAAACAGAAAGTAATTGCCAAGGCCTATGTTTGTATGATATATTCATTCAAAAACAAAAGAATATATATGCTCATTGAGGGAGAATTGGATGGTATATCAACGGTTTGCACAATGTCCGTTTATCCTAGTTGTCTTTAATGTCATGACTCTATTTGGTTTGTAGAATCATCATCATGCTAGGCTTGTATGCATTGTGTATGTTTGTTCATTGAGTTCAATCTATATTGTCACATGAGGTTATATTTCAATGTGATGAAGTTTGCAATCAAATGAGAACTACGTGAACGTTTATTAAGTGTTTGGGTCTAAATTTAATTGTTCCTAGTACACACCCCTACACTTCCATTTCCATATGACACATTTTTTCCATACGAGTGTGCAAACTTATTGTATTTTGTGTCATGTGTGTGGTTATATCTATCTATATATGCATGTACTTATTGGTATATTTAAAGTATATATATATATGATATCTGTTTGTCTTTGCCTTACTTTAATTGCCCATATGCTTTCATGTCTTATCACCTTAAGCTTTCACATGCTGTTTATTAGTTCTTTATCCTTTGCCTATTCCCGAACAAAAAGGGGGAGAATGATGATAGGGGAAGAAGTGGTATCTAATCCTATTATTATCGTATCTTCGTTTGGGGGAGATTTATCTTAGGGGGAGACGTCTTTCTAAGTAGGTCATGTGTTTAAAAGGGAGAATTAATTTAGGGGGAGTAATTAATTAATTGCATTTAATATCTTGATATTCCCTATGCATTTGATGAGTTTGCTTAAGTGTGCAGGAATTATTCTAAAGTGGCATCTTTCTATGGCAAAGCGTTTGATCCTTGGGTTGAGTCAAGTTTGGGCGGGTTATGTTTTGAGTCTAGTAGAGCTTGACGGCCCTTTAGGATTTTTGTTTGGTTTTTGTCCCGGAATAGCCAAAGGGGGAGATTTGTAAGGACACAAATTTCCAATTGAGTCCATATATAGTTTTGGCTCAATTCCGGACAAAAACATTTATTCATAGGATAGTATTTATTGTAATATTCTCAAGCCTATGAAGTGTATGTTGAAGACGTAGCGGCAAAGAATTTAAAGCTTCATCAAAATGCCGGTTTGCGTGCCTCGTTTCTACGTCATCAACTAATGTTCCATGCTCCCAAGGTATGAATGTAATTATATGTATATAGGAGTTTGGAACAATTTGTATTGGGTGTTAGGTGAAATAAAAACTGCATTTTATTTTCAGAAAGAATCAAATAGAACTTTAATATAAGTATATAAACGTTTCTGGGCCAAAATCGAATTTTACAAACTTTCTGGTCGTTCGTTAGAAATGTCGTTCGAACGAGTTTTTTCGTTCGAACCAGATTTCGTTCGAACGAGTTTTGTTCGTTCGAACGAGTTTTGTCGTTCGAACCAGTTTCGTTCGAACGAGTTTTGCCAACGACCTTAACTGGTCAGTCGTTCGATATGTCGTTCGAACGAATGTTCGTTCTAACGAGGTATCTAACGAACTTCTAACGAGCCTAGGCTGATCATTCGTTAGAAGTCTCGTTCGAACGAGAATCACGTTCGTTCGAACGAGATTCCAGCGGGAACAGTTATTTGGCAGTTTTTTGCAGTTTTTCCCCACTCCTCCACTTGGTTTTCAACCAACCTTTTTCATACATTATTATGTGCGGGAAACACATTTTCCAAGACAACTTTTCCATCCTAATACATCTCCTAGAGAGAGTTTGGGAGATTATTTTAAAAAGGAAAATGTTCATGTTTGAGTGTTCTTCAATTTAAAGAAAAATCTTTAAATACTTAGTTTACACCCATTGTTGTTTATTCCAAGTTCTATATATACATATCTTTGCTTGGAGTTTTTGGCACCGGTTTTCTCTACCGAATTCAAGAGACGTTTCGGGTTTGCTTCTACACCCCATCACAAAGAAGACTTTTGTTGAGATTCTACCCACACGGAGAAAGGCTCCATGCTTGGGTGACGGTGACCATATAAAGTCCCATCGGTGAATTCCGAGACCGCGGTGGAGCTCCGTTGGTTATCCGCTAATTGGAGGTTGATACAAGAAGAAGCATCACGGCTTGAGAGGGTTCGAGTTTAGGAAGTAAGTCTTTTGTCTTGTATTTTGTAATACCGTTTTTAGTGGATTTGAGGCTAGGGTCGTCCCGAGGTTTTTTCCCGTTAGTGGGTTTTTCCTCGTACATCGCGGTGTAGTGTGACATTGTTTATTTTTATCTTGCACAAAATTTAGAACGCATGCTTTAGGTTTAATTCAAGATAAAATTCAGTTTAATTCTCACACTATATTAAAATTGGACTTTAATCTAATATTGGGTAAAATTGTGTAATTCTAGTCACTTGCATTAATTTGGTTTCGCCTAACTTTGGATAATTGTTAATTATGACTTAGGCAAATTCTAGGACTTGAATTATGTTTTAATTTGTTTTGAGAAATTAAAACTTGTTGTTATATTTGAAAGTTGAACCATCACCCCTTTTACAACGCTTCTGCATCATCTATTGTGTTTTTAAGTAAAAAGGAAATTAAGTATATTTTAATTTGACATTATTAAAATCCGGGGCTTTTCATATGTTATGATTTTATTATCACCCACATACTACGCTAGCAAATATTCTACACTTTTAATAGTATGGGAAACTACCATCATCAACATAATAGCATAAAATTCTATTAATATCCATATCATTAGATTTACGAAAATTAGAATAACACTAAAATTATTTCAATGATATATAAATGTCCAGCACATCATAAGTTATCCTTTCATAAGAGTCCCGTATAATAGAGAAAAACCTACTAGATACAAATCTAAAAAAGTTTTAAATACCGACACGCAAAAAACTAGATGATCTTATAAGCCTAGAGATCTTGGACTGTGCTCTAATACTATCTGTAATACCCCAAATAATATTAATTAAGGTAGCCAGTCTTAATTAATAAATACTCGAAAGTGAAACAAATTAAAATACCATTCTCAGCATGTGAAAGAAATATGAGACAATTTAAAAATTTTCTTAACAAGAATAATATACGATAAATACCATTATAAATAACCACGTATAAAAAAAATCCATTTATTGAATGACTCCAAATACAATCAGTATAGTCTCCAATTAATACAATGTGACTAATTTTTTTAAAACTGTGTCATATACAATGACTGAAACTGGAACTAAATAATAAAAGTAAGAATTCCCAAAGTCCCAAATATACTAACACTTCCCAAACACTACTCATGTATCTCATGTCCCATATTGCTCCATAGTTACAATCCAATTCTACCTCAAACCTAAAATATTATTCAACGAAAAGAGGGTTAAGACCTCAAAATATACCAACTACGTGATCCCAAATAGGGTACATGAACCTAATCATAACTACTAGATGCACTAAATACCACAATAATGTATTTTAATTAAATAAAGAATATATAACTACAAAGCAAGGAAGAATTTTTACAAATAAGAGACAAACAATAATCTGGCATACTCATTTTGTAAAAACGTTCCTCGCTGTACATTAATTAATAGTTATAATACCTATCAATAATTTTTCTTTATCATAATTAAAGACCATGAATGTGTCAATCCCCCACCCCCTTGGGGAAAATAGTCCCACGCCACGCAATATAAAGTTCATCCTCCACTGTAGAAACAACAAACACCGCCATAATATAAATCATCATTGTATCTGAACCCCAAGTTCCCATTGGGTTCACCATTTCCATGATACGCAAAATAAAATAATCCTCCACCATAAACACCCCAAGAATGTGATTGTGTCCAGTCCTCCACTCCCTCTCGAGGTAAATAGCCCCACGACACGCAACACATTAAAACAAAGTCCAACCTCCACTATAGGAACCCCATAACATCATCACATAAATGTCCAACATCCACCCAGACACCCCAAAACCATGATCATGTCTAGTTCCCCACTCCCCCTCGAGGTAACTAGCCCCAAGATAATCAACCCATTAAATATAAGTAAAATAAATCTCAAACCACAAGTGTAATTAAATAAAGTGTTGTATCTTGTCAAATTAAAATGAATTAGTATATTACTACTCATTATTATTTGTTCCTAATTCATTTGCATAGGAATTACCATTGGTATTGAGTTCACCAATTTTAGCAAAAGTATATACTTTATAAATTATACTATCAAGTTATTTCTTTTAGACTTTATTTCTCGTAGTCATCCTTACCGACTTTCGTTTATATATAACATTGTCATGTCATTTTTAAATGATTCTTGTATTATTACACATTCATCTCTTTAGCAATAAATCATATAGATAAATAGCCATAAGTCCTATAATCAGGAAAATTACTCAACCACGCTTCCCTTTTTGAAATTACCAGTTAACATCACATTCATGAATTGGCTATATTCATTGCCAACTTTATCTTCACACGATATTAATAAAATAATAATTATAAAACATCATTACCCATTATATAAAATCTTATTACACCTCCCCCATTATTTTTAACTCCTAACCAAACCAAACTTCATGCTGGGACATCTTATAAATAATATCCAAACAAGGAATCCCCCGATACACTTATGTTTATTCTAATTAGTCGTATGGATCTAATGAGTGTCAAAAGTCATGTGCCCCCCATAAACATTAACACAAACAATCCACTATATGTCTGAATATTAAATATTTCATTCTTGTACCACAAACATATGATCACTTTAATTTAACTAATAATTACATATTAATTTCTATAATTATGCCCCCAACTTTAACGTATTATCGTACATATAATTTTACACATACATTAAGTAAACATTTTTACGATGACTCTCGTTGTAATATTATATTAATTTTCATTATCGTTACTTATAGGCATTTTAGTGTAACTTAGATATATGCATACTAATTGTATTCTTATGCCCTAATAATTATTTGTGTAACTCAATTGTTTAATATCATCTTCCCTCAATTATAGGCACATTAAATATCTTAATGATTCATATGGTACAATATCCACTTATAACTTTAATCCGTCCTATTGACTTTAAATTTAATTATTTGACAAATACTTGTGAATTACTACTTCTCTACCACATATATCATTCATTAGAATTTTTTATGTTTATGTAAGAACTTCGATTTAGTTTATGTGGAATTTGGGTATCGAAATTCTATAAGATATTCCAACTATTTTCGATTGTATTCAAGTTCTAAATAATCATATATACTTATCTCATTTCAGGCGAGACATTATACATTTCATTAAGTCTTTGATAAGAATTTTACATCTGTATTTGATTAGACATCCTCTTTCCTCTACTGGTCATACTTTAGCTCCTTAAGTCCATGTTATAATTTGATTATCACCCACATATTATGCTAGCATATATTCCACCCTTTAAATACTACGAAAACCTAATATCATTAATTAATAGAATAAAATTATATTAATATGCAGATCCTTAGATTTACAGAAATTCGGATAACAGTAAACACATTTCAATGATATATAAAAGTCCACCACATCATAACAATTATTTCTTTATTTTCCGCCTACTAATTTTGCATGTTTAATACGAGTCTTTCCATTTCTATATTTGAGTAATACCATACTAACATCCTCACAATACCACTTCTCATACTTTCCTAATCCAAAACTTATTTTCTATTTCTCATACCATGCCTACTTTAATAAATTATTTCCCAACAATAACGTCACGTTGTAATTAAACTATATCAAAGAAAATTCGAATTTCAGTTTCATATCCCTTAAGTGTTCAAGAACGCTCACTAAACTCCAAACATAATGTAATAACCCTCTCTTCCGATAGCCCATTTTATGCTTAATTACCATGTGTAGTAATTAGTTATTATCTGATAAGATGCTGAGTAAATATTAATTTGTTATGTCAAGTCAATATTTACTAATATGTTGTGTAGTTACCTCGTGAGTAGATAAAATGTTCATGTGGTAATTTATTATGTCATAAGGATTTAAAATGACATTTTGGTTTATTATGAAACCGGAAGTAAAATGAGTTATAAAATTTCCAAATAATAATTTGGATAGTGTAGTTAGTCCCGGTAGGTGTGAGACAGTCAAAATAAGTGCCATATTGTATTTTGGCATTTTGGGGACTTTTGACTGGTTTTGGCTTAAATAGTGTAGTCGCGTATATTTTTATCGCGTATTAGTCACTTAAGTGGGCTTATGGGACTTAAGCCCCGTTTTATTTCTCACCCCTATTCCCATTCTTCCATTTTACACAATTGAGCCCTAGAGAGAGTAGAGAGAGGAAGAGAGCTTTGGAGAAAAAAGAGAGATTTGAGCTTGGATTGTGCTTGCTTCTTCACCAAATCAGATTCTTACACTTGAGGCAAGTAATCTACTTGCAAGTTTATGGTTTAAGTAGAATAAATTGCATTGATATTTATGATTTAGAATTGTTAGGGTTTTGATTTGGATTTTTGGGTATTAACCACTAAAAAGGGATTTGGATGATAAATGATGTTTAAGGTTGGTAGATAGATGAATTTAGGATGTAGAAATTGCAGCAAATGATTTCGGTTGGGCTTGGTTTTGGAGTTGGATTAATTTGGAGTTCAAAACTCCATAGCCATTCTTGGCCATTCCGCAGGGGCGAATCGATTCGGCCCCTTGTCCGAATCGATTCGGATTAAGACCGAATCGATTCGGCATTTACAGAAACCAAATTTTGTTGTCCGAACCGATTCGCTTTCAGAGCGAATCGATTCGCTGGTGCGAATCGATTCGGCCCTAGGGGCGAATCGATTCGGTTCCAGCAGTTTTGGGGTCTTTTTTTTTCTTTTAATTTTCATCCTTATTCTTTAGGATTAGGACCTAGGAAACTGATTTAAAGAAGTAAACTTAGAGTCCTAGAGTAGCTATGGAGTTTGGTCGTCACCCTGGACTAGAAATGGGTTCATCTGGGGTTTGTTTCGGGGAGGTTTAAAGTAATGTTATGGCATTACTTCTTTTATTCAAACTCTTAGAAGTTTGGAAGTTAGGTACCCTAACTTGGAGACTAGAAGGGCTTGTCAAGTTACATAGGCCTTGGAGATTTGTAGGATCATAATGATCATTTGGAGAGTTAATCGGGGATTGTAATTTGAGGAATGAATGATAATATTTGATGGGAATTAGGTTTGCATAAAATGAACCCATAGGTGTTTAAAGATGATAGGTTCAACTAGAATGAACCCCGTTGTTTAATGATGTTAGGTTTAAATAAAAAGAACCAATCTCATGATTAATGGAAATGGAATTGGTAATGAAAATGATGATAAAATGTAAATGTTAATTTACTGTTACACACCTCTCTAAATACCATCTTAAGGGAAGTCCGCACGATAGGTGAAGCCCCCTGGCTAATGAATGCAGGGTGGATATAGTCCTAGGCCATGGGAGCTCTTATGGTTGTATATTTTTCTGTGCTGGTAGGAAGATTCCGGGTGTGGTCTTGGCTACCACGCAGGCTCATGGCCGCTTCCCGACGTATTGCGATAGGTGCCCAGGTTGTCTTATGTTAGGCCCTGGAAGATGATGGTCATTTAGGGGCGCGCACAGTGGGGAAACCGGACGGGCGGTCTTAGATATCGTTATATGTATATGAATATAACTATATTTTCATCAAGTTGGACTTGATGGTTGATAAACGCCATAAAGAGCGTATGATGAATGCCATAAAGAGCATAGATATGTGCCATGAAGAGCACGGGAATAATATATGTGCCATAAAGAGCACTTGATGTACATGATATTCCTAATAAGGAATGGAAATAAAAATGGGAAGTTTTAATCAATGAATAGAAATTATAACTTCTTGACTTAACCAATTATATGGTTTTACTCCTAATAATGAACGTCTGAAGGAAATGAAAATTGTGTTAATAAGGAAGGGTTTTAAATTAAATTGCTTTACCTTAAATTCCTGCTTGTAATTTTAGATAGCATGTCATTTTATCATCCTCATCATTCATGTGTAACTATTCATATCAATCGTGCTTTTTATTCTTCTGGTAATCATATAGAACCCGGCCCTGACCGGTTTACTTTCCTTGTTGTATATATATTCTTGTATCCGCTCAGGTGCTCCACCGCAAGGACGCCCGACTTGACTTTTCCAAGTTCCCTGCACTTTCGACGAGCTGTAAGATCTTGCGGGTTATTACAGGATGTTGTATTAGACACTTTCATTCTTGTTATTCTAGTTATGATCGGGTCTTGTCCCTCGGGCGTGTGGCCCAAACATTTGTATTTGATTAATGATTGTACTATGTAAGATATTTCATATTGTTGTACGTTGTCTTATGTAGCTGTGGACCGACAGCTTATTCGGTCCATTGGTATACATTCGTTTTAGTTATATTATATGTTATCTTTTGGAATTCCCCTTGCTGTCAGATTGGGTTGTTAGTTTAAATTTTCATAACCGCATTTTTTAAAATTTTACACTTTTTGGCAACCCGTTTTCTGATTTATTGGGTGGTTTTCCCGTATACTCAGTTTATTATTGTGATGCTGAGAATGATATCCATCCATGATTCCTGTTACGTTTGAGTATCGGGCTGGCCACCCCTTATCTCGGATTGCGGGTTGTCACAGATGGTATCAGAGCATCAGGTTCTAGAGTACTAGGATCTGTGTGGACTTGTCTCGTTCTACCGTAGCGTTCTTTGATGTAGGGCCCTATGTTAGGACTCCTTGTTGTTGATGTTTGCGATCTTCTGCAAGATAGATTGTTTTAACTAGTATTCTAATACTATTGTTCTTCCATCTCAGATGTCGTCTAAGAGAGGTCACCCAGCGAGACGCATTAAGGTTGTAGAGAAGGAAGTAGGTCCTCCACCGCCACTACAAGGGACTGTTAATGTTGCGGATGTAGCTAGCATAGTGGCTGGAGCTATTAATGCCGCCATGACCGTAGTGATCCAACATTTGCCATGGGCTCCAGGTGTTCAAGCTCCTACGGGACTTACTCCGTGGGAAAGGGTTAGGGAGTCCTTTCTAAGGGGCAATCCCCCGGAATTGGAGGGAGGTGCGGATGTTATTAAAGCCAATCAATGGAAGAAAGACATGCAACGCCACCTTCGAATGATAGAATGCAGTGAGGATAAGAAACAAGTCCTTGCCACCTTTAAGCTTATCGGATCTGCGTTACACTGGTGGGAGACGATGACCACCCCAGAGCAAAGAGACACCATGTCAATCACTGAGTTCCGGGCTTTGTTTGATCTTCAGTATTTTCCTCCCGCTGTTCAGAGGGAGATGAAGAGGAAATTGCAAGATGTGGTGCAAGGGGAGAGGTCTGTAGCGGAGTATGGAGAGGAGTTCACCCGTTTAGCAAGTTTTATACCAGATGAGGTGACTCCGGAAGAGAGGAAGATCTCGAAGTTTATGGGAGGTCTAAACTGGAGAATCCGAAAACACTTATTGGGTAACCCAGCTTTCCAAACTTTTGGTGAGGCTATGAATGCAGCCTTACTCCATTGCCAGGAGCATCGATTATATATGCAGGGTAGCAAGAAAGCTACTAAAATGAAGCAAGTAGGGAAGCTTGGGAAGTTTATTGCGAGGGGCAATAATAGGCACGGACAAGGTGCTTTACATCCGGCAGATCGGGGTGGCCCTGGGGGTAGAGGTCGTCCGGGCCGAGGCATTTCTCAGTTTAGGGATATCGGAGGTCGAGGTCGGGAGGACATGAAGGGACGGTGCTTCCAATGTGGGGAGGCAGGTCATATCAAGAGAGAGTGTCCTCAGATGATTGGGGGTCAGTTTCCTCGGGTTATGCAACAGCCGTATGTTCTGTTTCCACCTCCGGTACCTATTATGGTTGTTCCTCCGCAGCAGGGGCAACTACAGTATGGACGTGTTTGCCATGATCGGGAGGCTATGTTTCCTCCAGCCCTGCCGGCACCACCCGTTATTGAGGGTAAGTTTTTCTCAGAGATTCGTGAGTTAAATGTTATTCGATGCGGGTGTTACGCGCCCATTTGTTTTATGAGCTCTTCTCAGATTACAGATTTCATAATATCTGCTGAGGGTATTTTCATTAGTATAGAGTCCTATGGGAAATGGTTCGTTTATTTCTTTTGTTTGTATGTATGTAGGAATTTCTCTTATTAAATTTTACTTGAGGACGATTCACTCGTCCTTAACATGGTCAAGTATGATGTGATATTGGTATGTGATTGCTATGCCTTATCTCCACGACCAACAAGTTGAGTGGTAGGGTATAGGAGGGGTTCCTTGTCTGGATTCCGCTTCTGCGGGACGCTCCACGCGCGAACCTTAACGACGTTGGGAGTGGGGATATACCACCTTTCCTTTATTTTATCTCATATGTATTATGCTCTATCTCCATGATCAACTAGTTAAGTAGGCATGTGACGGAGGGGTTCCTTGTTTGGATTTCGCTTTGCGAGACACTCCGCCGCATGAACACTTAACGATGTTGTGAGTGAAGATATGCTATTCTTCCTTTTTATTTTATTTTATTCTGTTACTTTATTGTCGGAAGTGGGATTTGAAAGTTTAGCCGAGGATCACGTACTAGGATGATTGATGGCTATTATAGTGCGACTTAGGAGCACTGCATATAGTTCTCTCCTCTGATGGATATGAGGGAGACTGGAGTACGAAGTCGAACTGAGACTTCGGGTTATGCCTTTATAGAAGGCTACCTAATGAGATGTATATATGTTTTAGGGCATATAACCCTAGGGTTTCACGAAGGGTGAACGTTGTAATTTTTCTTTAGTTATTTAAATTGTCAGTGTGTAGCTGTAGGATCTTTTCGGTCCCGAGCATGTGTCTTAGACCTGTACCCCTCGATGACTGACAACGCGAAGTAGTAGTGTAACGGGAGGGTTCCTTGTTTGGATTTCGCTTCGGCGAGACGTCCCACGCACGAAACTGAGCAAATGTCGGAAGTTGAGAAGGGTCTTGGGCACTAGGGATATACTTAACATTAGGTGTGTGCGACTTAGATAGGGTATATGTAGATAGACTTTAGGATTTTTTAGACGTAGGGCCTTTTAGTATGGGATGTAAGTTTAAAAGGGTTGTTGGGAGTTTACCATGACTAAGTCATGCGTAAACTCATACCAAGTGATTTGGTTTCATGTTATGTGTAGTGGGATGATTTCGAGAAGTTAGTGGTTAAGGCCGAAGGAGATGAGGCCTCACGTAGTGGAGTGTTACGGAGGTAGCAAAAGGGTGAATTAACTCGTACCCCTGAGCCACGTGGTTAAGCTCGAAGGTAGACTTCATTAGCAAGTCTCTGCCATGACGGGGAGTGATAATACTGGAGTATCGATTTATTGTGGACGCGCCTCACAAGTTTAAACTTGTAAGGAGTATTATCCCCTATTTAAGTTGAAGTCCATCTTGGGGGTGATCGCTGTACAGGAAGAGAGATGCTACTTCCTGGGCAGAATTTAGTCTTTCGTGCGAACAACATCTTATTTCAAGATAAGCTGTTGATTTAGAAAACATAACTCTGCTCTTTTGACATTGAGGGTGGGGTGCGTTTCCCTTAAGAGAATTTTGTCCTGAACAAAAGGGACTTAAGTAAAGCAGATATGGAATAATCGCGCGGTTCTAACGTTCCGGTACATCAGGGTAATAACGAATCGTGCCAAGATGTACGTCGCTAGTATTTTTGGCTGGGCATAGGAAGGTTGTTATACTGCATGGGGTGCCCTTGATTATAGTCCTGACTAGAATAAGACTTCCGTTTCTCATTCTTGGCAAGTTTCCAAAAAGTCATGGGAATCGAGTTATGGTTAATCACTTCTTGTCATTTCCCAGATGGCCAGACCAATAGAATCAACCATATGCTGAGGCATATACTCCTTATAGGCATGCCTAACTTTAAGAGTAGTTGGGAACAATGCTTTCCGCTCGTTGAATTCGCCTATATAGAATTGGTGTCGATTCACTATTAGGACGGCGCTTTAGAAGAAGCCTTGTATGTTAGGCCTTGTTGATTTTCCCCTTGTTGGTTGGAAGTACGAGATGATGAGTCTCTCGTATAACCAAGACCGAAGAAAGAGCTCAGTCGATGTGAGGAAAAGGCATCTAGAGTTTGAGGTCATTAGACCACATGTTGTGGTGAGTATCGCCTGTGAAAGGCATTATGCGTTTCGAGGAAAAGGGGGAAAACTTGCACCGCATGATGTCGTACCTTTCCTAGAAATGTCTCGGTGGGTCCGATAAACTATTCGCTCGTTTTATCGAAACATTTTGCGACAAGTTCATAATTTGTTCCTTGTCTCTCATGCAAGGGAGTACGAAGGATATGACGGTGCCTTTAGGCACATTCCTTTCGAAGTAGATGCAACGTGACAGTTTTTATTAGATGTAGTTGGTGGCTATCTTAGAGCGTAGAGTTACGTTGGTATCGCCGGTAGTACCTTGGGGGATGAGTTCTTTATAGTTAGCTTAGTGTCGAGAAATCGACATGGGGTCGCGGGGATGACTTGCGGGAATAGTATCCGCACTTCTTCTTGCGAGGTGTATCCGAATTTTGGGGGCAAAATTCCCTCTTAAGGGGAGGAGTATGTAATAACCCTCTCTTCCGATAGCCCATTTTATCCTTAATTACCATGTGTAGTAATTAGTTATTATCTGATAAGATGCTGAGTAAATATTAATTTGTTATGTCAAGTCAATATTTACTAATATGTTGTGTAGTTACCTCGTGAGTAGATAAAATGTTCATGTGGTAATTTATTATGTCATAAGGATTTAAAATGACATTTTGGTTTATTATGAAACCGGAAGTAAAATGAGTTATAAAATTTCCAAATGATAATTTGGATAGTGTAGTTAGTCCCGGTAGGTGTGAGACAGTCAAAATAAGTGCCATATTGTATTTTGGCATTTTGGGGACTTTTGACTGGTTTTGGCTTAAATAGTGTAGTCGCGTATATTTTTATCGCGTATTAGTCACTTAAGTGGGCTTATGGGACTTAAGCCCCGTTTTATTTCCCACCCCTATTCCCATTCTTCCATTTTACACAATTGAGCCCTAGAGAGAGTAGAGAGAGGAAGAGAGCTTTGGAGAAAAAAGAGAGATTTGAGCTTGGATTGTGCTTGCTTCTTCACCAAATCAGATTCTTACACTTGAGGCAAGTAATCTACTTGCAAGTTTATGGTTTAAGTAGAATAAATTGCATTGATATTTATGATTTAGAATTGTTAGGGTTTTGATTTGGATTTTTGGGTATTAACCACTAAAAAGGGATTTGGATGATAAATGATGTTTAAGGTTGGTAGATAGATGAATTTAGGATGTAGAAATTGCAGCAAATGATTTTGGTTGGGCTTGGTTTTGGAGTTGGATTAATTTGGAGTTCAAAACTCCATAGCCATTCTTGGCCATTCCGCAGGGGCGAATCGATTCAGCCCCTTGGGCGAATCGATTCGCATAGATGCAGAATCCCAGGTCTTGTTGTCCGAATCGATTCGGATTAAGACCGAATCGATTCGGCATTTGCAGAAACCAAATTTTGTTGTCCGAACCGATTCGCTTTCAGAGCGAATCGATTCGCTGGTGCGAATCGATTCGGCCCTAGGGGCGAATCGATTCGGTTCCAGCAGTTTTGGGGTCTTTTTTTTCTTTTAATTTTCATCCTTATTCTTTAGGATTAGGACCTAGGAAACTTCTTTAAAGAAGTAAACTTAGAGTCCTAGAGTAGCTATGGAGTTTGGTCGTCACCCTGGACTAGAAATGGGTTCATCTGGGGTTTGTTTCGGGGAGGTTTAAAGTAATGTTAAGGCATTACTTCTTTTATTCAAACTCTTAGAAGTTTGGAAGTTAGGTACCCTAACTTGGAGACTAGAAGGGCTTGTCAAGTTACATAGGCCTTGGAGATTTGTAGGATCATAATGATCATTTGGAGAGTTAATCGGGGATTGTAATTTGAGGAATGAATGATAATATTTGATGGGAATTAGGTTCGCATAAAATGAACCCATAGGTGTTTAAAGATGATAGGTTCAACTAGAATGAACCCCGTTGTTTAATGATGTTAGGTTTAAATAAAAAGAACCAATCTCATGATTAATGGCAATGGAATTGGTAATGAAAATGATGATAAAATGTAAATGTTAATTTACTGTTACACACCTCTCTAAATACCATCTTAAGGGAAGTCCGCACGATAGGTGAAGCCCCCTGGCTAATGAATGCAGGGTGGATATAGTCCTAGGCCATGGGAGCGCTTATGGTTGTATATTTTTCTGTGCTGGTAGGAAGATTCCGGGTGTGGTCTTGGCTACCACGCAGGCTCATGGCCGCTTCCCGACGTATTGCGATAGGTGCCCAGGTTGTCTTATGTTAGGCCCTGGAAGATGATGGTCATTTAGGGGCGCGCACAGTGGGGAAACCGGACGGGCGGTCTTAGATATCGTTATATGTATATGAATATAACTATATTTTCATCAAGTTGGACTTGATGGTTGATAAACGCCATAAAGAGCGTATGATGAATGCCATAAAGAGCATAGATATGTGCCATGAAGAGCACGGGAATAATATATGTGCCATAAAGAGCACTTGATGTACATGATATTCCTAATAAGGAATGGAAATAAAAATGGGAAGTTTTAATCAATGAATAGAAATTATAACTTCTTGACTTAACCAATTATATGGTTTTACTCCTAATAATGAACGTCTGAAGGAAATGAAAATTGTGTTAATAAGGAAGGGTTTTAAATTAAATTGCTTTACCTTAAATTCCTGCTTGTAATTTTAGATAGCATGTCATTTTATCATCCTCATCATTCATGTGTAACTATTCATATCTATCGTGCTTTTTATTCTTCTGGTAATCATATAGAACCCGGCCCTGACCGGTTTACTTTCCTTGTTGTATATATATTCTTGTATCCGCTCAGGTGCTCCACCGCAAGGACGCCCGACTTGACTTTTCCAAGTTCCCTGCACTTTCGACGAGCTGTAAGATCTTGCGGGTTATTACAGGATGTTGTATTAGACGCTTTCATTCTTGTTATTCTAGTTATGATCGGGTCTTGTCCCTCGGGCGTGTGGCCCAAACATTTGTATTTGATTAATGATTGTACTATGTAAGATATTTCATATTGTTGTACGTTGTCTTATGTAGCTGTGGACCGACAGCTTATTCGGTCCATTGGTATACATTCGTTTTAGTTATATTATATGTTATCTTTTGGAATTCCCCTTGCTGTCAGATTGGGTTGTTAGTTTAAATTTTCATAACCACATTTTTTAAAATTTTACACTTTTTGGTAACCCGTTTTCTGATTTATTGGGTGGTTTTCCCGTATACTCAGTTTATTATTGTGATGCTGAGAATGATATCCATCCATGATTCCTGTTACGTTTGAGTATCGGGCTGGCCACCCCTTATCTCGGATTGCGGGTTGTCACACATAATTATCACGGTTCCAAAAAAAAATTCCAATTTCTAATCTTAATTCCAACTTCATCAATTTCATTTAACAACTCAAATATGAATAATTAGATCATTCTTTCCCTAGTTAGGTTTCTAATCATTTTTAAGCTTAATTCATATAGAGTTTAGTAAATACTTAACCCATGTAATAGTTAAGGGTAAGAGTAGAAGTATACTTGCCGTAAAGTGTAGAAACGATGATGTTGCTGATGATGTCCTTCTTGAAACTATGTTGGAAATCTCATTTCTTCTTCCTTCTTCTTCATTTCTTTAATCTCCTTATTCTCAATCCCATGAAATCATGGATGTTTTATTCTCCTTATTTTACATTTTCTTTCATATTCTTATTTAATATTATATAGCCTCAATCCTCCTTTTATTTATCAAGTTCTCAAGTTAATCTAATTTCTCAAATGTTTTTTTCTTAATTTTCAAGAATTGTCTCACAAAAATGTGCCCAAAGGATCTAACCTTAAGAAGCTTTTATATATATTAGTGGGTAGGTTTAAAATAACCCTAAATACATTAAAAATATATCGATACTTTCTTCCCACTATTCCTCCCATCATTCTCTCATTTAAACCTTCAAAACCCCTCACAAATGCCACATTAAATTTGCCATAACTCCCATATTGATTATTTGAAAACTAATATCCTTTGTAAATTAATTATTGATATTTAAAACTAATAAAAACCCATAAAATACGTACAAAATACGTTCACATATCAAACTCTTTATCCCTATCTCTTAATCTGCCTCAAAAATACAATTAATATCTAATTAAGGTCACTAACCCTTATTAATAACCAAATAACTTGTATTCATTTAATTAGTTTTTTTCTTATATTTAAAAATAACTATTATCATTATTTAAAACATATTGATTGTATCATTACCATGTCCAAGAATAAAAAAAAATGTGCAACCTTTCTAACATGTCACTCATTAGCTAATATAAAATCTAGTCAAATAAAAATTCAATAAATTTCACATAATTTTTTACTAATTAAAAAATGCATATATATAAGTGGATTTCATACTTGATTTATTGATTCCATATATTATTTAAATAGTTCCATTGAACTTCATAAAATTTCACATAATTAGTTTTTAATCCAAAAATGAAATTCTCAAATAAATGTGAGAATTTATGCAAAAAAATATTTTTGATTATTTAATTATTCATAAAAATTATAGGGTATTACAAAAACATCCTTCCCTTTCACGTGGGGACCACCAGACTCTTCCACCAGAACTTTTGAGACCAGGGGATGCAAGTCCCTTGGAATATAAGGTGCAATCTAGGTTACCCCAGAGGTCCTGCCTGCCCTCGAAGATACTTATAGCAAGGAGAGGGCTTTCATAACCGTCTCCAAAAGGGATATCTCATTTAGCTCTGAACTCACCTCAGGCTCATCCACCAGTTTCACAGAGGGTATTGTAATGTACACCATTGTGTTGAACTTGATTAACTTTATGGCCTTGGATCTCTTCCCCTTATTTATAGAGGGTGGAGCAGAGATTTACTTAGACTGAAGTTGGGTCATCCTTCACTTCTCACGATCATCTTTAGGATCAAAAAGAGCTCATAGTTAATAATTGAGTTCTAAAAAAGATGTAAGTTGGTAGTATAAAGTAGTTCAAAACACTTAATTTTTGAGGAAATTATAGTCCAAGACAACCACCTCCTACAATTGGCAAAACGTCCTCAATGCTGGGGGATGCTCAGTTCCCCATTTGGCCTTTTCATCTTCACCATCAAAAGCACCATGTACCTCAAAATTCTAAGTAACAATGACCTTCTATTTCCTATAGACCAAAACAAATGGCTTGGTCCCCACTAACTCTCCAACTGCCATCTTTGGGGCTCTATAAACTATACCTTTGGGCTGAGGCCCAAGGCCATTTTTACAGAGACGGTTGAACATGACTAAGATCTATAAGGGAATGTAATCTAGCTTAAGAGCCTCCGTCATCCTTTCATATTCCTCTTTCACGGGGTCAGTATACATTACAAAAGAAGAGGCATTAGCAAGATTCCTACCGGGCATTTAAAAAGACTCAAAGTTAAAAGAAGTCTTACCCATAGTGGGAGGAATGAACGAAAAGGTAGGGAAACCTATTCTCTCCGTCAGATCATGAGTGACCCTATATCCTTCGATAAAGAATAATCTCCAGTTACACTCCTAGGGGGAGTTATGCTTATCCCCTGCAAAGACGGTAAAAGTACTTCAACAACCTATCCTTAGGATTACTCAGTTCTTAGATGCAGCAGAATTTAAAGAATTGAGTTGGGGTGACATCATATAGTTCTCTGCTAGTCTCTATACATACCAAGACTATTTCTATCAAGGGTCTCCAAGCATTGGCCACCAGTTGAGAAGGGTCTACCCCCATGAACTACCAAATTTCCACCATAAGCAAAAGAAGTGGAAACCTAGCTCAATAGAGTAAGGAGCACTCATTAAAAGAAATAAACTTTAGGACCAAGGAATACATCTTATCTTAAGTCCTCACATCCCCCTCAAAATCATAAAGTAATGGATTTAATACTTCTTACGAATTCCCAATAATTTTTTCACAATGATCCGTGAATCCACATGTGTTTCACTAAGAAAATTAGGGTCATTTGGACCCAAGTAGTTGATTACTTGAGTACCAGAGGGGATAGACCACTTTGGCGTCTGGGATAGAGTTTTATCCCCTTGTTCGTCCAAACAATACAAAAGGACATTAGGTCCCACTACAGATAGAGGAGTGGGATTAAAAAATTTGGAGGGAGAAATATTGTTAGAAGATAATTTTTCAATAAGAAAGAGAGTGCCCTTGATTATTTAAATGGATAAGTGAGTCCCCTTGCAATTCTTGTAAATTGAAATAATGGGATACTAATTATACCACATTTTATTTTTACAATTCCAAAGGTTCACAACCCCTTTACCTTCACCCATGCAAATTATTAGGTCCTAAGTTCTAACATAGACCTCTGACAGACTAGAGTTAAGCCTCAATACCATGGTTGTCTTATAGAAGGGTCCACAACAGAATCATAGGCCTTAGTCGCCTAATTATTGTCAAAAAGTGCTTAGCGACTCCATTACATCTCAATCTAAGACCCACACAGTGGACCTTTATACGATAAGAAACGGTGTTCGAAGTTCCAAAGACCCATTTTCTTGGGCATAACAGTCATGTAGTATCTTAGGAACACACTGTGAGCATTTCCTAGTAACCTCAATCCTTTCCAGACTTATCAAACTTTTACCCAAGCTTCTGCACCTTCTCTTACAGGTAGGCAGAAGGTACAAACATTGTTCTACCTACCACCCCCACTGACTCTCACTAGCCTTGATGAATCCCATCACCATTAAATGCTCCAATCAATGACCTTACACCACTTATAAACCTTTCTCCCACACTCCACCATGCTACTAAAGTCGTCAAACCTCACTGAAGTCTCATACATGTTGATCCAGTCCACTCATTCTCTCTTTGAGATAATGAATATATATGGGAGGCTTGTGAATGGCTAAGGGGTATCGAATACAAGATGAACAAGATTCAAACAGGCCAAGTAAACTACTCAAGTGAGTATAACACCAAAGAGTTAGTTATCATAATTGTACAAATTATTCATTATCAGATATTCTATCAACCAATTATTAATATCCAATAGTAGGCATTTGGATCTTTACCAACTTGTCATACATTGTACACTTTGTTGACTCCTAAACTAAGAGAGGAACCCTTAAAAAATTCCATCAGTTACTTTTTAAGGGCTTCTTGACTAGTGAAGAAGAATGCAAATACCTTAAACTCTTGGGAAAAATTCCAAGAGATCTCTAGATTGCAAAATTTCCTTCATAATATAATATACATAGAATACCCTTTTATAGTGGACGTAGAATCCTCAGCTAAAGTCCGAACCACTTTACATCGTTATCTATTACATAGATACGTCTCTCTGTTATCCTGTCTGAGGTCTTGCGGGGGGAACCTGTTGGGTGTAAGGTCCTAAAAGATTTTAGTACTCACTAGATACCATGAGCACAACACCACTGATTACTTCCGTCTAAAGGAGACCATTTAAGGTTGATTAAGTGGGGGTACCTTAAAGAATTTATAGGCAAGGACATTGGAAAATCTTAGGGAAATAACAAAAAGATAACATCCCTCTAATTAATAAAAAGGTTGGGCATATTATCTTCTTCACTGGGTCTTAGGAGGCCCAATATCCCCTAACACAAAGAAAAATCTCCTTCCACTGCTTGGGGGCATTGTGATTGTCCTTGGCGAAAACAACTGAAGCCTTAGAGGCAAAGTACTTCGTATCTCTATCCTTGGGTGTAGTTTGCTCTTGAAACCTATAGGGTTTAAAAAATTGGGATGGAGTGACATCGTTCTTCTCCTCGTTGGACTCCCAGAAAGCCAAGACTATGGCCATTAGATACCTCCAATATTTTGCCACCAGTTGAGAAGGGGATACCTCTACTAACTTCAATATTTCCATCATCGATAGAGGTAATGCAAATACGGCTCCATACAATAAGAAAGACTAATCAAAGCAGATGTGTTTAGGGACCAAAGAGCATGTTATTTCTTCAGGATTTATAGCCCTTAGAGTAAAAAAATTAGGGATTTGATTTTTCTCCCTAATCTCCACTAGATCCTTATAAGTAATCCGTTAACCCACCTGGGCTCCACTAGAAAATTTGGGGTCATTTGGACCCAAATAGTTGATCAACTGAGTACCCAAGGGGACCAACAATTTGGGAGGCTAGGGTAAAGTCTCGATCCTTTGTTTCATACTTAAAATCAAATATACATGGGGTCACACTATATAAAAGGGTAGGGGTTCAAGACATTTGATGGAGAGATGTTCTCAAAAGATATTTTGGATAAAGAAGAGAAAGGGAAAGAATAGATAATTGAACAGAAATATCAAGAAAGAGAGAGACAGTTTTTCATATCGATGGTAAGAACTTCCAGCCAGTCCAAGGGGACTAGACACAGCAAAAAAAAATCCAGAAACCAGAAAAAACAAAAATTACTGAAAAACCGAAATACCGGCCGATTTGGTTTTGGTATTAATTTTAGTGTACCGGGTGGTAAACTGGTACAGTTTGGTTTTACCATACAGAGTTTGGTTTTGATATTGGTATCTACTATTTATCGACCAAACCGTACCTCTTACACCCTTAATCTTTGGAATGTGGGTATTGGCCTCGATTTTTTAAAACCGAAGTAGCCATGGAGCTTGGTCTTTGCGTGTTGAAGCAGTGATGTGGTCAGCCTTGGGCGCGATCGGTCGACCGGCTGCCACCACGCGATCGATCGGATTTTGTATTTTTTCCCTGTGGCCTAGGCAATGTGCTTTGCTCTTCTCCGTCGGTCGACTGACCACCACCCCCAATCGATCGGTCCCCTGCTTTTGTGCAAGACCTGCTACTTGCTTCCCTATTTGTTCTTTTTTTCTTTTCTTTTGTTAGTTAATTTGGAGACTCAAACCCATTTTCATTTCTTTTTTCCTTTTTCTTTTCTTTCCTTTTCCAACTTACTATAAATACACCCTTTGGTGTATTTTTATAGGGCATTAGATTTTAGTTAATTTTCTTTTATTTTAGACCGAGGTTAAGGAACTTTTTGGGGATTGTTGTGGAGACCACCCCTCTCCTCCATTTGTGTTGTGGTTTGATACCCATTAATGTAAGTGGATATTATTCTTGTTTTGTTCCTTTTATTTTCCTTTCATATTTAATTTTCATGCCTAGTTAATTAGTGTAATTTATTTATTTCCTGTTTTATTTATTAATTAGTTGTATAATTTAGCTTAATCATGTTGTGTAAGTAGTTAAATAAGGTTTGGGTTGTGTGTCTGCCATTGATGGGCGTCGAGCTTTGAAAATTAGGTTTCGTGTAAAATTGTATTTAATTGAAACTTCGCGAATTAAAGTGGGATTATTATGCGTTTAACTTTCATTGTCACGCAACGTTAGTATTTAAAGCGATAGTCCGATTTTAATCCGCGTGTGACCATTTTTTATTAAATATTTGATCTTTCATCGTTGGCTTAAATTCGTTCATGTGTGATGTTTATGATTAATTAAAAATGCTCGATTAAATATTTTCGAAACGAAATTCTAATTTCGCGTGTTTAGCCTACGACGGGTACGTGATCCCGACCCAAGTTTTATTAATTATATTTTAGACTTAACTTCTTATTTTTCCCTTTTATTTACAACCAACCCATCCCCTTTTACAATTTTATTCTTGAATTAATAAATTCGATTAACATTTGTCGAACACTCCCTGTGGATTCTCGATACCCAACTTATCGCTATACTTGTGTCGCAAATGCAGTCGTAGTTTAGATTTTTGTATTAACGCGGTGAAACAAATTCAACAATTAGAGTTTTGACGCGATGCTACCTTTCATGCGTAATCACTCAGATTGGACCACACCCAAGTAAAATTACCTCATAGATGGCTGAAGTTGTTAGCATCAATATACTATGTGGAGAATGGGGTCCTAATAAAAAAATGGGTACGATTTAGCACTACAACGATGCCTTATTCCTCAGGAGGCCGCTTATGTTCTTAAAGATCTCAATGAAGGTATTTATTGTGCCCACACTATCCCTAAGACCTTAGTCTAAAAGGTCTTAAGGAAAGGATAATTTTGGCCTACCTTAAGCAAATAATCTAAGGATCTGGTATAGTAGTGTGACAAATGTCAAAGGTTTGCCTTCATCCCAAATAATCGGAAGAGAAAATGTCCCCAATGCTGAGTCCATGCCCCTTTGTAAATTGGGGGTGGACTTATTAGGGACACTACCCCCCATAAAAGGTCATGACCAGTTTTTAATTATGGTGATTGACTATCTCACTAAGTGGGTTAAGGCCGAGACTTTGGCCCCCATCACTGAAAGGAAGATCAACATCTTCACATTAAAGAACATACTTTGTAAGTTTGACCGGCCAAAGTCCATCATCTCAGACAATAGTAAGTAGTTGGACAACCCAACCTATCGAGAGTCCTTCTTATATTATGGGATTTATAACCACTACTCATCACTAAGACATCCATAAAGAAACGGGATAGTAGAGGTGACAAATCAGACCGTTTATAAACTATAAAAAGAACTAAAGGTGAATGGGCAAAAGCATTGGCGAGCATATTGTGGGCTTATAGGACCATTATCATGGGTCCTATTGGAAAAACCCCTTTCTCATTGACTTATGGCGCTGAAGTTATCATTCACACTCAGATTAAAATCGCAACATGGAGAGTAGATCAGGTTGATCCAGAGACTAATGATAAAGGGCTTAAGAGGTCCTTAGATGATCTAGAAGGGAATGAAGCTGCATCGATCAAAATGTCTACCTACAAGAAAAGGACGTCACACTTTAGTGAAAACTTTTGCCATTGATAACTCAAAGTGGGCGACTTGGTCTTGAGATAAATCACAATTTAATAGACATGGAAGGATATGAATTCCTAACCCCAAGAGCATTGAACATCTCAAGAAATACTTACAATAATATACTACGTTAATGAATAAAATGAAAATAAAAAAAAATTCTACCTCCATTATCTTTATCTATTGCTTTAAGGGATTAAAAGGCTTTAATCCTTGGCTCTGAACCAAAACTAAGATTTCAGGCTAGATAAAGAGTTACAAGGCATTCATCGTTGCCTCTCAGTAAAAAGACCAAGGTTTAAGGACCTCCGACGTATAACTCTAAGAATTACTAGCATTTCATCCTTGGTTCCTAAGAGCTCTAAGGACTTAAAGACATACACATAGTCATAAGGAACTCATCTTCAGCTCGAACTAACAATCTAAGGTCAAGGACCCCAAATAGACCAAAGAAAAAATCAAGGCTTCCATCCTTGATTTTTCCTAAGTTGGTTGGGCTCTAAATGACCCAAAACGGTCAATTTAAAGGACTCTTTTGCCCCTAAATATGTTATTAAAAAAAGAAAAATTTATGGAAAAGCATGGCAATCATCTCTCAAAACGAATTTAGCCCTTACTTTAAATAGATTTTTAGGGTGTAGGCATTGAAAATACAAAAATCCATTAAAACTATGGATGAAAAGGTCAAAATTTTAAAACTTCCACTCTCATAATTTTGGGTCGGTTAAGAGTTTACATAAAAATTCTCATGTTTTCAGTTTTAAAACAAAGGTGCAAAACAAGTCTCAAATCTCCAAGACTTTCATCCTTAGTTAATTATAATTCTGAAGTCTTAAGACCCCTAGAGTAATTTCATTTTTAGACTTCTAAGGCTTTCATCCTTAGTTAACTATGATTTTGAGGTCTTAGTACCATTGGAAGAATTTCATTTAAACCTCTAAGTCTTTCATCTTTAGTTGATTAAGAGTTTTGCGGTCTTGTGACTCGTAACAGAGCTCTGGTCCTTAGCTCCCAAGGCTTCATCCTTACTAGATTATATTATTAAGGTCTTTAAGCCCTCAGGAATTCTTCTAAGGAGTTCCCACTATGTATTTCTCATTTCTTTACCAAGAAATATTTGGTGGTTGAGGGGGATATTACATACCTCAAATACTTCAGGCAAACCCAAGAGATTCATTAACAAATCAAAGAAAACAACAAAAAATATTATTAAAAGAAGTTGAAATTCCAAAAACAAAATGAACCACTATCATTAATATCACGGGTATTACAAATTCAATTAGCATATGCCACATTTTCAAAATAAAATATTACAAAGATTAAAATCCTTTTGGGGATTGATCTTCCCAGGGTTCTCGACGGCTAGTTCTTTGGTAGAATGGTTTGACACAAACTTAGTTTCCATGAGTAAGGGAGTAGAGGCTTCATCCTTAGCTTTAGAGTTAGAGGCCTCAGCATCAGCACCTTCACTAAGACTCTAACTATCATAGTACTACCCATCAAAAGACAAATCGTCGATAAGGAATCCAAAGACATCGCTTTCTTGGAAGAGCGAGTGGACCTTAGCCTTATAAGCCTCAAAACCTGAGGAGAATTTCTAGAAAAGGAACCTCCCATATACATAGGAAATTAGATAAGCATCAAGTCGATTCCTTATCATAGGACCCACCTTCCCTAAGATCTCAAAGCGCTTGACTTGGATTCCAAAAATCTCCTGCTATAGTTGTAATCCCTCGTCCATCATATGGTCCCTCAAGTCACTAAAGTCAGATACATGCTTCTTTAGTGAGTCCATGTCTTAAGCTTTATGTTGTATCTTATCATTTTAAGCCTAAATTTTGAGAACATAATCCTCGAGGACCTCAATAGTCTCCCTATAATTTATCAGACTCTCAGCATTAGAGTTCTCAATCTTAAATAATGAGCTTCGTGTAGTATAAAGGAGATCAACTCTATCACATATGCCCATCTCATTCAAGATATAGATCTACTTTAGATATTTTATTTGATCTCCAAGGCTCGTGACCTCATATTCTAAGGAAGCCATCTAACTGTTGAGTATAAACTAACCCATATAGGTCCATCTTATATAAGTTCCATTGCTCAGCCATTGTTAAATATTTTTTCGATGCCCTCTCACCCACAATGGCATTATCCAAAATGGCCTTTGTTATATGCTAGACTTGAATGCAAAAGAAAGATATAGGTATAGATAAAAATGAGCAAAACAATAACTTTGAGAAATATGGAATCATAAAGTTAGCTTGGCAAGAACGTGGAACAGATCCTCGAAGTTGGCTAAGGTCCCCTTGCCCCTCAGCATTGACACCATTTCAGAATAGTTTGTCATGGTTATCAGTGTCAAAGCCTCAACAGTAGAGGTATAAGAGTTCTTATCCTCAAAAGATGACGACCTAGAATACTTATTTTCTTTAGAGAACCTCATATATCCTTCCTCCTTCTCAGTGTTCTCATTAAGTTGGTCAGAGGTCCTTGTGGAGGCCCTGATGTGTTTTTATCCTTTAATGGGTGTCCTTCATATAAATAAGAGGGGTCTTGATAGATTCTTTTCCTTTACCAAAGGGAACACCAAAATCAATCAAAGAAAACTTTGAGATAGGGGGCTAGAAGTATCCTAGAAAAGATGGTTCACTCTGGGTTTACCTAAAGGACTGACCTACTGGTAATGATTAATGCATAGGTAGGGTTTTAATGACTATCTCCAAGAGAAGGTATTCCTTCATCTCAAACCTTTGCTCTGACTTGGCCACCAACTTCATAGAGGGAACGGGAATCTCCATAAAGGTGTTGAATATGATGCGCTTTATGGCCTTAAACCTCTTACCCTTTACCACAAATGGAGGGGTAGAGGTTAAATTTTCTTAGTTCTTACCCATCCTCCTATTTTCACGTTCATCTATTTAGCCCTCAATAACAAATAGTTAATTAATGAAATTAAACAAAAACTAAAAAGAATAAACAAGAATTCAATCAACTTACTTAGTGAAGAGTCAGAATAAAAAATGATTAAGCTATCCAAAAGAGGCAAGACCTCATATATGTTGGGGAAAGTCGAGTGCCCTTCTTAGCCCCATCATCCTCACCTTTTTTGGATTCCAGAACTTCATGAACAATAGTCGACCCTTCATATGCCTTAATGACCTTTGCCTTACAGTTCTTATAGACCAAGGTGAAGGCCTCATATCCTTTCACCATACTAACCATATTTTTTGGAGCCTCAGGCAACCGTCCAGAAAGGGATGCCTTGGGATTAGGCCTAAGGCCTTTTTTTTACAAGTGGTTGGGGGTAACCAAGACCTCAAAAAGAGTTTTCTATAACTTCCAATTCATGCTTTCAGACTCCTCACGACTAAGGTTGATAGATCCTGAATGAAAATTGATGTTATTATAACTTCAGATCTAGAGAATAAGGGGCTGAAGTTGAATGAACACTCACCCAAGGTTAAGGGAGTAAACCAAGGAGTAGGGTAATTGATTTTCTCCACAAGGTCGAGAGTGGCTAAGGACATACCAATGAATAATAATATCCTTCTGTTGTTTGGGAGAATTATGCTTCTCGCTTAAAAATACAGTGGGGACTTTGGGGGAAAATTATTTCAAGCCCATATCCTTGGATATCTTACGCTCATGAACCTGAACTTAGCTGGGGAAATGTCAAACTTGCCTCCGCTAGCCTCCCTGTAAGCTAAGATAGTGGGCATCATAGTCTCCAATCATAGGACATAATTTTGCTAGGGGATACCCCGATAAACTTAAAGATCTCCACCATAGGATGGTGTAACAAAAACATAGCCCCGTAATCCAGGAAACATTTATTGAAGCAAATATGCTTTGGGAACAAAGAAAGAGAACTCTCATTAGGCTTAACAACTCTCAAGGTTGCATTGTATGGAATTTAATATCTCAGAAGAATGCTTTACAAGCCTCTGTCGATTATTTTTTAGGCCACTTGGGCCCACTAAAAAAATTGGGGTCATTGGACCCCAAGTATTTAATGACTTAGGCACCAGTGAGAATGATCTAAGTAAGGGGAAGTTCTTGTCCATCGCTCTACAGAAGAAGGCAAGGGCACATGGGGACATATAACCGATAGGTAAGTTAGGTTCAAAAACATTGAAGGTGAAAAGTTTCCATAAGACATGTTTTCGAAATTAGGGAGTGAAATAAATAAGCTATTTGTAAAGAAGAAGCTCAAGAAAGGATGAGGTAATTATAGGAGTAAATGCTGAGGGTCTTAATTAGCCCAAGGGGTTCATTCATAGCCATCCAAGACTTGACACATCAATGAACTCTGACTTATACACCTGATGCATGTGCCTTTGATCTAAATCTCATAAAGATAGAAAATCTCATTATCTAGTTACATTGCTACATTTTCTCATTTAAATGGATAAGTATTGCCCCTTGTAATTATGGAAAAATCAATAAGGGGCTTCTAATGATACCATATTTGGTTTCATAGACATTATAAGAGTTTATAAGCCTTTATATTACTCTACAAATAGAGGAGGTCCCAAAGTCTACCACAGTCATTCGTCAGACCAGTGTCTCCAAAGAAGATGACTATGATAAAAAGGATCCACAATAGAGTCAAAGACCACAATAGTTTCCTTAAAGCTACAAGGCATTAAGTCGCATAACTAGACCTTAAAGACCAAGCTCAGTGACTTTAAAAAGAACAATTTCAGGTCCTAGACTAGTCCAGTGAACCTTAACCTAGAAAGTACTGACCTCTGCTGGGTTCATGACCCCCTCCTCCAAGGATAAATTCCCATGTTATGTTATAAGAACAAGATCGAATCACTTTAGGGTGACCTAGGTCACCTAAGTCCCCTCATACATTTGACAAAGCCCATACAACTCCTTTGGATGGTAATTAAAAGGTAAAAACATTATTTTAATCCTCATTGAAT